>CM057009.1:313245683-314728183 GCA_029891345.1 Dryococelus australis
GTTGCATTTTAGTCACAAAAAATAAGTTGAAAACATATAGACGACATATGGTCTAAAGTGAGTACCTACTAAGGGTGGTACACATCTTTGAAGTTGGACCTGATACACTTGTTTATAGCAAATATTGGAGATAATATTTAAGATGGAACACTCCTTGTCTAGATAATGGATCACTGAACACATATTTTCAAACACCACAACACCTGTCACTGTCATCAAATTAATAGTAACATATTTGGTATTTAAAAGATGGATTATTAATCCCCATGTCAAAATTAACAAAAATGCCCTAAGCCTCACTATTTTCGAGTAATTCGGGTTTTGCTTTTAAAACAATATTCACCAATACCTGGCAGTTGGGGTATGCTGTTGAGGCTATTGAAAGGAGGAGAAGATTCCAGAGAGAGGTACATTACAGTGGTACTGTAATCAACTTTTTCTTCAGTTACAACTTCAAAAATGTGTACCTCCTGTAGAATAAATTTTAGACCATAGGTCGTACATATACTTTCAACTTCTCTTTTTGTGATTAACCTGTAGCCAAAATTTGTCAGTCGAATTTGGGTACATCCTGGATAACAATAAGAAAAAGTGTAAATATTTGTAGCCAAATGATTATAGTTTTTAAAATATAGCACCAAAAAGTCAAAAATTTTGGAATGTGTGAGCCAAACATAGGTGTGCTTAGACATTTCCATTAGGAGGATTCCACTAAATGTCATATGATGTTAACTGAAATTGTAATTTTATACATACATGTATGTGTATATACACACATACATAATTTATAAGTACCAAAAAAGTATTTTGACCTCTCCTTACCTATAGTTCAGGTGGAAGTCTTCAATAAAAGTCATTTGTGTTGAAGGTACTGTTTTTGGTGGTGCCATTTGGATGTTCTGTTACCTATGCACTCCGCACTATGTGATATGAAAGTTTTTCCGATCTCTCTTCCATATATGTCAGTGTATCTTCTGTGTCACTTTATTCCCAGTCAGTCTGGCCATGAATGCACAATATTTGGAGGTGAAATTATTCAAGGGTGACAAGACTCATTACAATTGTATGTTACGAAAATGATATTTACCAAGATTTACTGCACTGAGCAAAATGGCAAAAAATGTAAAAGTCTGATAAAGGAAACAACATATAGACTAAATTCATTAAATCACAAAATGTAGATTACATTTATAGTTTATGCTGTCTCTTGAAGACACACACATTAAATGATTCTTGTTCTGTACATTACTTTCTAATATACATCAAATTAACATATTATTGTCATAGATGTTAAATGTTCTGCTATTCATGAGTAATTTCATTAAATTTCAAAGGGGCATAAACTCTCTTGCACAAATCACCCTTGTTCAATGGTTGATTACACTGGTTTATGACAGTAGTATTTGGTCGATAACTAAAGACACCTGTTTTCAGTGAAAATGTTTTCTTGATTTCGTCAGTTTTGATTAGATGATTTCTGTATATTTTTCATCACTTTTTTTTGATTTCGTCAAAAATTTTGTCGATTTAAAAAAATGAGCATTATTATTAAATAAAAATTATATACATTCATAACTACTCACACCTGTTTCATGTGGGGAAAAAATGGCAAATATTGGCTCTTTTTTACTTGATTTTGGTAAATTTTTCATAATTTTTGTGATTTTGTACTTTTCGTTATTTTCTAAAAACAAAAGCTACATATTTGAAATTAGTTTTAAGGAAGTTTTGTAGGAAACACGAATATTCAAAAGATTAAAATCGACATAATAATGCTTCATGTAGGTATTTATAGTTATTAGACCAATAATATGCATCCTAATTGCTGTGCTTGAAAATTTGCATGCAACTACACTGTTCAGTTGTAATAAATGAAAATTAACATTTAAGTATTTTTGAACAAACATAAATTAGGCTAATTCCGCTTTGAGTAAATGCCAGTGTAGTCATCAATTTCATGTTTTTTGCTGTGTTGTCATTCAGTTTTTATAATCAGGTAGCAATAAAATATTCTCGTCAATATTTTTCATAATATATTTCAGTGAATGTGGAGGGGACAGCAACAATTATGCTTACTGCAATTTTTTTATACCTAAATATTTATTTAAAAATAAAACATATGCTTATGACAATATCGTAGCGTATGTGTTGGCAATTAATTTCTTTACTTCAGGAGGTTTTGACCATTTTTCAGACAAAAATATTTGCAAAATAAATTACATTCCAGGACTGAAATTAATTATGTTAAAGTGTGAACAATTGTACACATTTATTTTCAGTAGCTATTTAATTTGTAAGGTCTATGAAAGTTATTGATAAGGCAGTTGGGAATAATGTAGGCCTAAGCCCAGCATAGGTTAGTTACAAGATAGTTTTTTACACAAAAACAAATTTAGAGGTTTGATAATACGAAAATGGTCAGTGGGTCAGGATTGACTCAAAGTAAGGGTTTATACAAACTTTTATATCCCTGCAAAGTACTTATTCATCCACTCCCTTAAATTTGTGTGATAAACTTTTTCCAATGGAATATTAGCTTCCAAGAAAGCACGGGTTGTCGACAAAATTTCTTGTTTTTCAACTTTCACATTTTTCGACCAGAAAACAAGATTGGTAAGCGAAATTTGACATTTTACACCAGTATTGATGCACCCTGAACTTGTTAAGCTTCCATTGCTAAAGCTTTATTTTTCTTATGAGTAGCACTATCCTGGATGTGCTTTAGACAAGTGTCCTTTCTAGCCCATTCTATTCGTACATTACAGAATTTGCACATAAGTATTTTATTGAATTTGTCAAATACATGATAAAACCCCTCGTGAGAAAATTCTTTATTACGGGCAAATACCGTCACAACCATTATTACTACACACGTCCAAAATCTTTGTTTAGCATTATGTTGTTACGGTTTATCTGTGGCAATATTACATTTTATATCGCATGTGTCACAATATATATGGTATATTTGCGATATATCTCAGAAACTTCTGTATATGTATATAATTATCGCTCAAATGTGTAGTGAGCCGCCCTCTCCCAACGCGGGTTTCAGGGTACTCAAATGCTACCTCATTTTGCCAAAAGTACCCTTAACCTCCAAACACAACTCTTGAGTAGATGACAAAATCGTTTATAGAAAAAGCAACAAATCTTAAGAGCAGGTAGCAAACATGTTGTTAAGTTCAATTACTAGGGTATCGGTGTGAATATTGTGCAGTCTCATCATTCACATAATAGGCCATAAGTTCAGTGTTAATCTTTGCACCTGTCAAATATGCAGGCAGAGGGTTGAAACAGTAACTCATAGCGCACACCAAATTTTCTGTTTAAATTCCATGTTATTTTATTTAGGAATATTTTACACTCTGATATTTCCACTTGCTTTAACACTCCATATCATGTGTGACAAGCATTTATGCTTCCAAATTTTATATACTGAAGTGGTTATCATTTTACACTAAAAAGTTAAATGTTTACGGACAACACAACTATTTAAACATTAATGGCCTTTAAATACAGTTATTATGTATCGCAGTACAATATGCTCGTAGACAAGGTGCGCTCCATGTCACAGACTTTTACAATACTTGAAGATGTAAAACTTGTAGGGAATATACGGCCCGGACAGTACTGGCCACACAAAGATTAGCTCTTCTCATACCTGGTAATTTAGCAGTGACGCAGCACGGGACAACACACAGCCCCGGGAAAATCTTTGTTGTTCCGCCGTGTCGCAGTCCCCAGTGCCCGCCAGGATGATGTGATCCCGCTGCTGGTCAGCTGATCGTACACCCCACACATTGAATGAGCCACAACGCTCACACCATTTATGCACACACCAGCCAAATACAATTAAAAGTATTGCATGCTGCAGTTATATAGCTGCACAGAATTTTCTATCACTTGTAGCACTTGCATTCAGTAACAAGTTTTGCAAGAAAACTTTACAGCAGGACCGGTACACTTATGCGGTGGTAAGATTGTAGCTTTAAATTGTGTAATGTATTAATAAACATGCAGTCTTTACACCAAGCTAGCGGCTTCATACTTTTACGTTACGAGCAAACCATTCTGGCGTGAGACAGCCTTCATTAGTATATCGTCTCTCACAATTTGGTACTGGTCAAGCGGCGCGTAGAGCTTCGCACACTCCATGAGCTCCGTGCAGCAGATATCGGCCGACTAGGCCTAACCAGTGCTGCGCCACATTGTCTCATGCATAGCACACCTAGTGGCGATCGCCCTAACAACTATATAAAGTACATACGTTACAACCAAGTAATATTTGAAATATAACGAGCTAAACTAAATGTACAATAAGAAAATAGGATTAATAAATTCTAAAAATATTAAATATTCCAATATAGTGTAATACCAAAATAGCAAAATAATGATCGGCCGGCCAATTAAAAAATACATTGATAAAAGTACTCTTCACTCAAGCCACGGCAACCAACTATTCCCAACCTTGTGCAAAAAATACTAGGCGCCAAGTTACGTTACGAGGCATCATCACAGTAGTAATTGATTCTATTAATACATTGATTATGTGAAGAAATACGTTATTTTCGTGATTATTTTGCAGATTTACGAAAATTAGTCAATTTCCTAGAGATAAATTGATTTCACGAAAATTTCACGTGCGATAAAAAACTGGTGTATTTTTCGATAACGCATATCTGGCTGACCAAATGCATACATCTATGGAGCCCAATTTTCAATGCTCTTGATTAATTTTGCCAAATAAATTGCATACTATGTGATTTATTATCATATAAACATGTTAGTTAACTATTAAAGTACAATGAGTACTTGGGTACTGGTATCCTGAAATTCTTTTAAAATAGGTATTAATGTTTTGGCCGACACATTTTTATTCGTCCAGGAGAAACTAATAAATATTAATATTGCTGACACATGCCAATTACCGCTTTTATTCTAAAGCGCCACTGTCATACATCTGCTATCTTAAACCAGCATTCCCAACAAAAGAATAGCACACGAGTCTGTATGTTCTGCAACCAAGCAAGTGGCGATGCAACTTACCACAACCTAGTAGCCCTGCAAGGCAGATTGCTGCGAGGCCAGCTGGCCCGGCAGCGAGCATACATGGCCACAGTGGCAAAGTTAGGAAGGGGTTGCACTCTGCTCTCGTGGCGGCGGCATGCGAATCTTGATGCAAAGTTATATGTGGCGACGTGCCATCCAAACATGAGAGGTCACCAATCTCAAGGGAGAGGTTACATACTAGAGTCCTTACTCCAGCCCCAAAGGAAGCCACCAGCAGAGACCACCACATTGCTGAAGAGATCCAGCCCCAAAAAAAGCAGCCAGCAGGGATCACCACACTGTTGAAGAGATCCAGCCCCGAAGGAAGACACCAGTTGAGACCGCCATGCTGACGAGACCCAGCCGAGAGCCCGTGAAGGGCCACCCATCTGACCAGACATCAACATGCCACTGGAACCACCCCAGTCGGAGCCACAAACAGCTAAGTGCCAGCATTTGTCGCTCAAGGAACATCTTGAGTAAAGGCTATTCACGGTAAAGTGAGCACTTTTAAAAGCCCTCTCAGTTGGAATAAAAGTCAGTGAATATATTTTACTTTAACTTTAGATGTTAACTTCCAAGTGCGGTAGAATATACGAACTGCGTTTATTACTTACATGGCAATATTTGTTTAAAAAGGTGGTTAAAGAATAAAAAGTAACAGAAAGGAAAAAGTAATTAGGGCTTCAAAAGTGCTCACTTTAGCATGAATGGCCTATAATTGTGTACCTGATGCCTAACATCCTTAACTATCAGGATCATCAGTGGGTTTACACATCTAGTAATATTAGTATTTGATCCCGCCCTTAAGGCACCTAACTTACTGGGTTCAGACTCCGAGTGTGTGTCAATTTTTAGCCCAATGAAATCATGCTATCTAACTCACAACTTTACTAGTGTACTTCTTTGCATTTATTGATTCCCTCCTCTCCCTTCTTGTTCGGCAGGGACTGGAACAGAAGGAGGGACCACCACCTCAAGATACCACCTTCATCGCAGCCATTATCAATCGCAGACCCACCTCTCCCCTGGTAAGGATGGTAACACCCCCCTAACCTGCCGCAAAGGACAATAGCTACTTTAAGACAGGGTATAAGCAGCGTCCAAAAGTACCTCTCGAAGATGCATCGCCCTTATGGCTGCAGAGAATGAGATGCAGTACTTGAGGTTTCAACCCTCGACACCCAAGGCACCCGTAGTCTACGCCAGAGAGGTAACTCATACCTTACGAACCATCCTGTATATCTCGGGGAGCAAGTAGCATCATTACTTTTTCTTGGACGAATAAAAATATGTTGGCAAAAACATCAATACCTATTTTAAAATAGGTTCAGGATGCCAGTATCAGAGTACCAATTGTAAATATCTTTGATACATATTAATATGTTGTGTATATGATATAGTTCACATGACATGTGATTTATTTGGCCAAGTTAATTAGGAGCATAGAAACATGGGCTCCCATATTACAAAATTTTCAATTTTTTGGTGCTATCTTTTGAAAACTATAATAATTTGACTACAGACATGTACATTTATGTGGTCCTTATATAAATCTCTTTAAGATAATGAAATAAGTTGTCATAAAATATGGCCCTAAATGAAATTACTATAAATGTCATCAGTATTACTAACAAGCATTATCTATCATCTATAGAGGTGGGACGATACTGTGTTTTCGATACTTGATACAGTTTTCAGCTCGATACTCTTGAGTAAAAAAAAATTGCAATTATGCTATCAAATTTTTGTAAACTACATTTTCATTGTTCTTTACCAAATTTTTGATAAAGTATAAAATCAAAGAAAAATCATGCAAGATAATATTACAGATGATGGAAACAAATTTGAAATTTATATAACTTAGCATCTACAATAGGCCGGTCAAGTGAAAATTATAAATATTTATATAATACTAAAAGACACATCAGGCATGTCAATTTTTAAACTAAGAAATCTCAAAATATATTTTTTAGAAAAAACAAGAATTAAATCTTTTCTGGATTAAGTCAGATAGAGGAAATGTGGGAATTGTTTATCGCTGAATAAAAAAACAACCATAGCAATTCTTCTGCTACCGGAAGTAAGATAAATTTATTATTCTGTTTGTTTCGCATTGGTGATTTTCACAGATTGTCCGCACACAAAACACGTAAAATTAATATTAAATACAGGTTGTAAACACAAATGGCAGGTAAAAAATTGAAATATGTACTTGCATTCAGAATACTGAACATTAGTTCACTCAATTCTTACAGTTATAGAAACGTAGCATGGCCACACTGTATCCTGGAGCCACAGCTGCTCTGTCTATGAATAAAACAATTGTGTAAACAAACGCTATGATCAATGTGTAGGTTACCATTTCAACCTACCTTATTTTTGTCATGGCAAAGTTATACTGGTGGGGTTCGTTAATTTTATTGTCAATGGATTGGATGGGTTTGGGAGAGTTTTTACTTTAATGTCTTTCATAAGACGGCATTGTTTTACATCTTTTCTTATGAGACTGTATCACATTCAATTACATATTGTTTTAATGGACGAGAGTAAAATTTGTTCGTATAAAAGAAATATTCAAATTATTATACAACCTGTCAAGTTTCAACCTCACAGACAGAAAATGCTATAAGTATAATTTGTACCAATTCAAATATTAAACACATTCAGGACGTAAATATTTTTGACAAAGTTAGTTTTCAATACAATAAACATGTTATTTTACACTGCAAAGAGTTGAAATGGTTGTTTTTTAGGCTACGTACATCTCAAACATTCTAGTAACTGTTTCAAAATACTGTATACATGTTGTTCTGTTGCAATCCGTAATACGCATTTCTGTGCCATCAATATAAAATAATTAGCTGAATCATTTAATAAATATGACACTTCACGGGTTTCCCGAAACTAGTAAACTGTAGAACGAAAATAAACAGTGCCACTTTGTGACAATAGGGAAAATGGCGGATCAAGCCATATACACGTCAATAAAAAGTATCAATATGGATGTCGGGATACTTGATACTTTTGATATGGCCCAGTATCGAGGTATCGAAGTATAGAATGTCCCATCTCTAATCATGTAGTATTACCAGCAACATTCACGTAGATTTTATTTTTATAATTTTCAAAATATTTATCCCTGTAAAAATGTACTTTACAACAGATGGTTTATATGACTGATGTGCAACATCTATTGTAAAAATGAATTTTTCTTAAGTCCTTGTTTGCCTCGTGCATTAAATGTGTACTGTTTTGTTAACACAAGCTATTTTATTTGCTTTAATTTTTTTTTACATATTAGTTAATTTTTTCTTAATTTGAGTTATTAACTTGCTGATTAAAATACTGCAAGAGCTAAGTCATCGCCAGAGACCATTAACATTATATTGAAGTCTACTATCAGTAGACTTAAATATTTCCACAATTTAAGTTTCTAATGATCGTCTCCAATACATAAAATATGTTCAGTATAATCCTACTCTACCATCTCTATAATTTATCCCAATTGCTGGGATTAGCAGTTCATTGAAAGTAAACTAATTTAGTGTGACTGTTGTATAACAAAATATGCATAAAATTTGTTGTTTTGTTAATTAATTAGTGCATTTTATAGTACAGAAATTATGTAAATGTCTTCAGTAGCACAAGATTTTCTCAGCCAAGTTCACCCAGTAACCATCTAAAGTATCCCACATTTAACATTTGTATGTACGTTCCTTTTTTTCTTTGACATGTCTGTGTACATTTTAACATCTCATGTCCTTACACTTTTTTCAGTTATTGTTCAGTTATAGGCTGAGCTGCATACTTAAATGTGCATTGATGAAACTCATTTATTCTTTCTACAGTCTCATTTCAGTGGGAAAAATTGATCTCAACATATACAACAGTACTAAATCCCACACTGTACATTTTAATGTAGCTTACATGTCTAGACTCACTAAGGTTTAGTGATTAAAAAATATCACATAATTAAAAATATAATTTCATCAGTTATTATGTGTAAAACTATAAAACGTATTTAATGTTTCAAATACATTTACGTAATTCTGTAGTTTTTTATGCTGATTTTTTAAATTCTGTACAGATAACCATAGCATGCAGCATTTTCTGAATATATACATGCTCAATGAAATCATATTATGTGTTGTACAGTAGCTATTTATTATTAACAGATATGCATTTTTGAGTGATCAGGTGTGTATTTGTTACGTAAGACATTTAAGTTTGTAAAACAGAGTGTAAATAGGAAGCCATACTGAAAAAATATTTGTTTAAAAATATTTTTATGCATTATTAATATCTGCTTCCAATTTAGTTTATAATTTTTGTGATTATTATGGAAGCATGTAAATTTATAAATATTTTGATATTCTTTTTAAAATAGCAGTGGCATGGAAACAACACAATACTGCTTCTGAAACATAATGTGAGTGCATTGTTTGGTGAGAGTGAGAGATTTGTTTAGTCATCAATAGTTGAGTGATTTAGGGTTAGTGATGGTGAAGTGAGGTGAAGTTGGAGTGGCATTGGAATGAATGTCTGGTGACTTTTCTTTTTTGGGTAAACTTCATGTGTTCATCAAGAACATGATATTGTGTTCTTTGTGTATTAAAGATGCTGGAATGGAAAATACTCATTATTTTATATTTCTTCTGTTTTATTTTCAAATTACTTACTAAATTACTATATTTACTAGATATTAGTACAACCTCAGAAATAAGGTACCAAATTTTTACTTTTGCATATAAAAAATTATTTATATAGGTTGTTCACGATAATGGAACCTTTTTTGAAGTCAACCTTTGAAGAAAAAATCACTGTCTGGAACTGTATATAATATATTTTAACATAAGCAATGGTTGCAATACTCACAGTTAAGTTGGCAGCAAATGACAAGAAGTATTCCCATGTTTTAATGTCTTAATAGTCGTAAAGTTAAGTGGTTTAGTTTTTTTGTTGTATGCAAATAATAAAACTTATTATTATAACATATTTGTGTTTATAACTACTAGAGTCCCAATTTTACAGACTGCAATTGTACGAATACAGTGATTTCACTATGCAATTTTTGGGGGCCATAAGAATGTTTTATATAAAAAAATTGAAAAATTCCGACACAAAATGAAAGAAATTGCAAGGAAAATAATTGAAAAATATACCTGCTAGTCCACAGTAATAAAATATTTGGGTTACAATGTTCCTGCCGTTAATTGGTATGCTACAATATTAAAACAAAGAAAACTGTGAAAAGTTATTGAAAAATACAGCCAACATTATGTGCCACCTTTTAGCTTGCCCTTGCCATTACAAGGTAGGCCATCTGTGAGACATGATGTCACAAAGGGATGCTTTATCTGACTATGCCTCTTTCCTATCTCATCCCCTTCCCTACATATCTGCATTCCTGTACTCCAATCCTGTGCGCATAGCAACAGATGTGGCAAATAATGGTTTGACATGCGACACCCTGAGGGTAACGGAGAATATTGTTGCGTCAAGAGGGTTTTTGGTGGGTGCTAAGTAAGGTGTACCTGGTGGCAGGGGTTTTTGGTTTAATTCAGTCTTTATGTGGTACTGGAGCACGTTCAGTGTATAACACTGGCCTGGTAGCTTTACGGCAGGGCACAAAATCAGGTTCCACGAGTATGATCTTTCGTTTCAGTGGATTGGCTCTAGACGGTATACCTGGGTGATGCGTAACCAGTGGAGGCTTCTTAACCTTGGTCAGCTTTGGCTGGCATAAGTTGAGTTATGTTGGTTAGTGGGCAGGAGCTCGAAGGTGGTGTCTGTCGTAGGGTCCATTCCGCCAGCTCAAATCCCCAAAATTGTGGGTTGGCAAGTCCTAAGAACTGCTCCTGTCCACTTAAGTAAGCTGCAAACACGGGGTGTATTTCCTCCCTAAGATGAGTGGGGTCTTCAATGAAGTCCTTGGGAATATCTGGTGTGGACGGTATCTGCAGGTGGCGCAAGGCCTGGGCTTGGTCCTTTGTCGGTGAGAGTTTTGCAAGTGTATTCAGGAGGAGGGCGGTAAGCTCTTGCAGATGCCCAGAGGCAGTAAGCACTTGTCCAACGTTCTCTCGGATACCACTCCGATGGGAGTAGGGCATCTGGACTGAATCACACTCGTGTCGGTGAAGAGATAGCAGGTGATGTTTTGCCCTATACTGGTGTACAGCCATGTGCAGTGTCTGCCAACTGAAAACTGTATCCGTATCCCAGCACTCGGTGTCGGAACGCGGTGAACGCTGGGAATCAGGTCTCGCCGGTGGACAGTCCCATCATGTGGGTGAGTGTCTCAGAAGGAGGAGTCTCCCCAAACTCACAGATTACTAACTCCGGCGCCATGGGCGCGGTGGAGAGAGTAGCTGCTGAGCTGGTAAGCTGGCCTCAAGAGACTTAGAACCTAGTGTCTCTGCTCTACCGTTCTGCCCAATGTAATGCACAGAAAGGGTGGCCATCCAATGTGCATGTGGATACTCTGTTTTGATGTATTGTGTTTGAGTAAATTCCACAGTCACCTGCAATCACTTGGATGGCGTGAGATCCACTGGAAGAGGAATTACTACTACAGGAAAGATACCCTTGAGTTGATAAATACATCTTGTTTATTCCTCATTACGGGAAGTATACAGAGTTGTGTCGTACTACCTCCTAACGTCGGCAAGAGCTTAGCGGAAGCCTAACCTACTCTGAGCCAGGTGAAGGCGACCTGGTCCTAAGCTAACAATGGCAGGGTAGACGAGCATTATGAAAATAACTTGAACTGGTACTACTCCTACTAGTGTTTGCCCAGAAGGGACTGCAGTGTCGAGGTGTGTAGACGACCGTAGTGATAGTTGGATCTTCAGCATAGTGTGCGGTGAAGACAAACTGGTTTTGATAGGAGGATGTCTGAGTCGAGTTGCGGTGGAGACCAAGGAGAGTCCTTCTGCACAAATACTGTGGAGGAGCAGGTAGGCTAGAGCAGGCTGGTCAAGTTCTCTGTGCAAAGTCTGTGGTGGACAAAATGAAAACTGGTCAGGAGTCGCTTAGTTCTGTTGGGACCTTCGGCACTAATGCAGTGAGGGCCTGAAATAGACTGGTCTTGAGCAAACAAATGACTCATTACCGTAGTTACTTATGTATAGTGCGCACCATGATTTTTGCTACAAGTTCCAGGGAAAAATTGTTTTTTCTTTATAAAATTGCACCAAAAATTTGTGGCGCCCTGTTAGTAAGTATGGAACAAATTATTCTTTTTTACATTCATGTGTGGTGATTGTGATATGTTTGGAAAATACTTTAATTATATAACATGGCTGCAAAAGCCAAAATAAAATAATTCTCGAACCCTCGCGCTCCTACTACTCAAAATTTCCGGCTTCGTTTTTCTTTTTTCTCCTTTCTCCTTTTAGCAGTTACCCGCACTATTTTTTTTTGCTGTGCTAGAATGTCGCACTACCCTACTCTCTAAAAATAGCCCCCCCCCTCCCCATTTTCTCAAACATGACTCGCTATCCTCTGCCACAGAAACAAACAGGGATAGCGGAATTATCGACCAGCAACATCAGGGTGTTATTTCAAGAGGGAGGGGGCCATAAACATGTGGAAGCTCTGGTTTGCAGTGTGACAGGATGCCATTATTTGGAGGGAGGGTGGAGCGGCGTTGTGACCTACACATAATTGAAGGGTCGCTAAGATAGAAGGGAGAGGAATGATGTAAGAGCGATAGATGAGACAACAGACAGTCCTGACACTTCCTTCAACGTCCGGGGAAAATTTACGGTTACCACTCCCCCTTGCTCATTATTTTGGGAACCAAGGGCATGCTATACATGAGTAAATACAGTATTTATACTCTGGCTGGTGTTTCCCCTTCAGTCAGTTTGATAGGAGTGATCGATGGAGAGGGGTTATCTGCGACATAGCTTCTTCAAGGTGTGACATCACTGGCCTGCCTGGAGATCGAGATGCAGCGAAATTTGCTGGTAGAGTCATCTGGTGGCATGTTGTTGTACTGAAGTGCCTTGGATGCATAGCCTCAATGACTCGGCCGGTGAACAGTACGATCTTCAAGCTGGAGCGGCAATGCATGAGCCATGTAGACAGTACAATCTTGTGTCTCGTGATGTGTGGCAACAATGGAAACTCCGTTCAAATCGAGCGGCAAAGCTTGCTCACAAATGAAACAAAGTTGTTAAAACATTGTTGTAAGGACGTCATGCATCAGACTTGAGTTGCACATCCCACCTTCCACCTGCAATAGCACCTTTCTTTAATCTTGTGACTGGTATTCTTGTTATTGTTAGTCTTTATTTGCAGTGTATGGCTTTTGGATATGTTTTAAGTTTATTTACAGTACTGCAAGTCTAGTGCTATTCTTTGTTTGAACTGTCACAATTATTAATGAAATTTCATTATGTTTGTTTACCCTTACTGCCATTTCAATACTGCATTGTGGTTACACTGCACCAATCCATTTTTACTAAAAAATTTTTATATGACAGTTAATGAAACTGCTGTGTGTTTATTTACAGAAATGTTTACTATTTTAATATTGTATTGTCTCTTCATAAATTACTGTTAATTTCATACATGCATGGTTACCCTGCTTACGTACATGGTTATACTATTGTGTCTTTATATTTTACGAAAAAAATACCATCTAAAGAGCTTGTGCCCTGCCTCTCCAGTGTTGTGTATGCAAATGTCCATACTAAAGCAATCATGCTGAACTGGGTCATATTCAGAGCCAGTGTCAAAATATTTCCCAGTGCTGTTGACCAGCTGTCACATCATGTATATGCACCGACTCCATTATTAACAAAAACCCCCATGGTTTATGTATGGTCTTTGTGGCAGTTTGTGTTTAATTTTGAAAAAAAAAAAAGATTCTTTCAATTGCAAAATAAAATGAGCGTACAATAGTAAAGGTAATGTTTTATTTTCTTAGCACTGCTTATGTATTAAGATACAAAAGTCTATAGGTTATCTGTTCAATAATATATATATTTTTTTTTTCCATTTCAACGTGATAATGTTAAGGTACTCATCATGCTGGCTAAGTACGCACACTCCACCAATAACCATTTTTTTCACACCGGAAGACTGCATTTACCCTTGTGGAGTATCTTATTTTTAAGAATGGTCTTGCATAACTTAGTGGTATCACTATTTTAGACATCAGGGTATTGAAATAATCTATTCTCAGTAAAGTGGCAGTGTTTGTTATTGCATTTGTTGTAGTTTAATATCCTGGATATTCTAAAAATTTCTCATTGTATGCCAACTGGGAAAATGTGCTGCTTATATGCAGTGGAAGTTTATATAAATTTTAAATCTAGAATAAACTTGAAACTTCTGAGGTGTGGTTCAGCCATGGAGTTCCACAACAATTATTTTCATAATTCATAACAGCAACGTTCACCATTTGGTTGTGTGTAGTTTTGTATGTAGATATAGAAATGTGTGAGCTATCAATGCAGGAAGTCTTGGGAGATTTCAGTAGGAATTTCGGTATGTCTGCATATATGTTAACCTCAATAAATACTGAGGAAAAATCAGATACTCCAATATTCTACTGAAAAGAATAAAAATTCACTTCTTTTCATACCATTTCCTTAATTTTACTCCTTAATGTTATTAAATAATTTTTTTCTTTTAAATGTAGTTTGAAACATCTTTTTGTATGAAGGAATAAATACACCATACCATATTATCTAAAATCATGCCTTTATTATCAGTATGTGTACAATAGATGAACAGTTCAGCTATTCACTTGTTATTTTGATAACAAGAGAAAGTACAGTAAAACCCCTCTATCATGACCCCATTTGTTATGACCACCTCTCTATTACGACCTAATCCAGAGGAACCATGAAAAGTTTGGATCAAAAAAGTCGAAAATTTGAGGTACGTCTAAAAGTAGATACAGTAATCCCTCGCCAACCGTGGTGTCTTGAACCGTGGTTTCAGTTATGCGCGGAATTGTTTTTGTAGACCTTATCTCCAACCGCGGTACTAGTTTCTATTATCCACGGTTTTCAGTCTATGGAAAACTAGCCCTTACTGATGTTAGTGGTCATGCATTTCTCAAGCTACCATCATAGACTTTGACATTTGTTGTCCTAAGCAGCGTGAAACAATAAATTACTTAATGCCAGAAGGGGACACTGGTGTATTGTCTATGGAAGCACGGATTGGCAAGGAGGGGGGGGGGGGGGGGGGGGGGTTGCAGGCTGGGTCAGTAATAATTAATAATTCTTTGTCCTAGTCACATGCCACCGCCTCTGCCTTACCCTCCCGATCTTTTTTGGCTTCCATTGTCCCTCCTTTTTTGCTGTAAAAGCAGCGGCACATTACACAGGCTAGTTCCTTAATCAGTGTATGTATGACAACTTCAAATTAAATTCAATACCTTCTTTTTTTAATGATTATTTTTAAGTTTATGTGCATCCACGCCTACGTAATATGCTAATTTTTTATGGTGGGCAATTGTTTTTTTTCCTTGTGAAGTCAATTTTATGTGTAAAGTGAATAAAGATAAGTGTCTGCAAATAAAATGTGCTCTTATGTTACCAGTACCATATTATGGCGAGTGAGGCCATGTGCTTGTATATGCAACATCAAAAGTTTTTGATGAAAAATTCGGGATAATTAATATTTCAAGTAGACCGCACTAAATATTTATATTCCCGTAAACATTGCCGGGCCTCATTGTACTGACGCCGCCTAACAGCCAGCGGCGCTAGAGTCCATGACGATGCTCACGTGTCCCGCACGTACGAAAGGAGGCCGATAATTTTGAACTTTCCTATAAATGTTAATTTCAGGGTAAAATGTGTTGTATTGTCTTTACAGTGTTTAATATGTCTTAAAATGTTTTAAAGTGCTTGTACTAATTTTAATTGTTTGGTTATGAATATTCAAAGTGCCGGCGGTACCGAGATTAAGAACACTTAATATTCTGGCATGAACGTCATCACAAAGACACATTAAAATAATACAAAAATTCATAAATAAGTTATAGAAATGTAAAACAATATCTAATTTAATTTGTGCCATTTTGTTTTCAATATAAAATATTTCACTCGGCGTGCATAGCACTTCTGCTTATGTGAACCCCGTAGACGGCCATGGTAGGTCCGCGCGCCGCTTGTATCTGGACAGTCTGTCGAGGAGAGCTGGCGAGTTAAGACACTGTCATGTGCGCACTAACATTTTGTTCACTGATGTAGGTTTCCATAGTCAATTTAGTTTGCCGGTTAATCTTTGCTTGCATACGTTTTTGCCAGACGTTTTCCCCAGCATTATGCTTCCGCTTTACTAATTCTTACACCCTTGTGGCATTTTTAACTTAATCTAGGAGAAGGAGGAGAAAGATGTTGGAGAGGTCACGCATCCCGCGCATTTGAATCGTACGCCATCTGCCTATTTTTATGGCATTTCAGTGTAATTTCTGCATAATTTCTACACACAATTTTAAGAGCTTTATTTTTATGTATGTATCTAAGGGTAGTTTTCGTGTTTGAAAACTTTACGGCAACATCACGTATAACGACGTGGCCGACTGATGCCAAGTCATTGTATATTCCATTGTTGTGTTTTAAGAGCTTATTTGTATAAAATTGTCTGTGCAATAGGTTATTTCAGGGTTGTATGTATTTTTCATTCAGGATTTAATGTATTTTTCACATAAATTGATGCTTTTTGTACTTGACCACACTGTCACAGTAATGTTTGATTTCACCGCCATCAGGCAGGTTACAAGCCTGTAATAACGCTAATCATAAAGAGAATCACTTCCTCAACACAAATATAATCATATCTGAATTTAGTTTGCCATTTTCACGCAGCAATATTGCAATTTCACCTGCACCACGTGGTGCGCTACGAACTTCATCCAGAGGAATACGTGCCACCTAAGCTTGTTTTCACACGTGTATGTTTATTATGAATATTCATCTCATGTCCCATTTTATTTCATGTATCATTCAAGTGTCTGTGTAATTGTGTGATTAGTGTATGGTGCAATAATTCCCGTCCTAGCCGGCTCTGTGTATAGGCCGTCACCACACTAATAACATGCTGGAGGACGAGCCCCGACGAGTTTGCGTTAGTGATGTCAAGTAATCACTCATGTTAATTTGTATTAATTTTTTTCATTTGTAATTCACGGTGTCCTGTCTTCAGAGAAAAACCGTCAGTCCACCCTAGCGGCTGTCTGCCTTCTTCCCTTGTGAAGGCTGTACTTTCACGCACCTCAGTGAGATCATCCAGTTAGGCATGCGCTAGGTTAATTTAGAGCTGGGGAGCACCCAAGCGGAATTGGCTAGTCATGTCCGAGAAAATCATACTTTCATTGGCACGTTGATGTGTATGCATAATATCAATAAAAACAAGTCTACAGTGAACTCAATTTTTTTATTCAGTAGTGACAGTGTCCTAGCCATATATGTTTTATCAGTTGGTTATTTCAGTGATTTTATTAAAATTTTAGTATTGCCAACGTGTTTGTAAGTACGCACGGGTGAGGCGGACACACAGAACCCACAACATCCCTGAGAACCCTGAGTCTCAATAATGCAGTGGTTGGGAAGCACCGCTGGTGCCAAAAATTACCAATAAGTATTTGTGTCATCGTTCGTCTCGTGTCTCACCTGACGGCGTCAGTACCAATGCAGAGGCCAACACACCGCCTACATTTTGTATAAATTCAACACATTGACGTGTATCGCATCTATCAGCATGTTTTCCCAATGCTGGCCGGGCCGCTGTTACAAAGTGAACCGGCCCTGTAACAACGGCACTGGTGGCGGGCGGCGCGCCCACCCTGAAGATTTAGGGCCGAGCTTCAGCAGCAAACCGCCACGCCCGTGCCCGTCCACACTGCAGAGGATCAAGGTGCTTGCCCAGCTACGTACACGGGTAGACCAAAACGAGAGCATGGCACGCCAAACGTATTGCGCAATGCCACCTTAATTTTTTGATCGCTACATGCCTCAAAGAAATGTATGACCCACGAGACCTGTGTAATAGATCTTTAATAATAACTTTATATTTTAATAATACATAGTCTAATCTTTTCATACACTTTCAATGGCCATGTCATACTGTGTTTAGGCCTTCTTTTATTAGGACAAAGGGTGGTTCATATGCCTTTCATGGGTATCAAATTAATCATGAAATGTCCAGCTATTAAAATATACATAAATATTTATATTTAATTTAAAAAGTGGTTTTTTTTATGCGCTAGAGACGATTGAACATGGAACTTAATGCAAAAAATGGCATGTTTGGGGGCGGGTCAAAATCGATCTAAAATTTTCAAAAAATTTTATTACACCCCCTCTATTACGTCCCTAATCTCGGGAACCATGAGTGGTCATAATAGAGAGGTTCTACTGTATCATGTTTAATACCTACTATCATGTTAACAGCTTAAATCAAAACATTTTATTATGGCCTTGGAAGGGTTGTACATAGTTAATTAATATTGACTGAAAATAATGTATAGGGTAGGGCGGGAGGCTATTTCACTCACTTTCAATTTTTCACCTTTAAAATATATTTAAAAAAATTCAACAAATAAACATAGCTAAAGGGAAAAAAGCATTTAATAAGCTATGCAACACCATGGCCATTCATAATGAAATACAACTTCATACTACAAGCTACTAAAGTAAAAATTACAAACATTTATAAATGCAACTTTGAGGGGGGGGGGGGTAATTCCACCCGCATGCGGGGCTATTCCGCATATATTTAGCCCCCACAAAATCTATGTGTGTTTTCCACATGTAAATTGTTATTGTCCTGTAGCCCGTACATGCACACTTAATGATACCACAATTGACACTTCTGGTGTGCAATCCAGCAGTCCAGTCGCACCTTTTCTTGCCTTTTTTTGCGCCAGTAACTTCAGACGGCAGAAACCACACTGTGTATTTTCGTCTTCATGTTGCTGCAATTTTGGTGTATTTAGCACTTTTTTCACATTTATTTGCTGGATTCATCACTAGTTTTCTTTTTGTTTTGGTCTGCATGTAATTTTTCCAAGGTCAAATATCTGGCAGCCAACTTTCGACGATGTTTTCATTTAGGCCGTAGCTTCTTCTTTTAGTGGCATTCTCACAATATAAAAAAATGGAGATATTTTGTTAACATATTTTCAGAAAATAGTCCACAAGTTGAGGTATGAGTCACTGATGATTGTGTTTTAACTACGGATGGGTTGGTTTTTCTTTTCCAATTTATACCGGTTTTTGAGGTTTGACGCGGAACCGGTTTTAGGATAATGACTACTCGGTTTTCATTTCTACACAGCAATAAATTTAGTAATATTTTCAGAGATATACTTAGTACGAAACATTATGAATTAATCTAGTTACCGCAAAACTTTGTCATTACAAAAATAGCTGCAACGAGAAACTTATCAAAACAAACGAAAATTGCAGTTACCGTCAAAACAATATAGGTTAATTGACCTATAACAAGCAGCAATATTTCCTTACAGCGAATTACTATTGTCGTTGAAAGCATATAAATATTAATTTATTTTGTACCAATTATCACAAAAGTAGTTTTCAAGGATAGGCGTGTTTTATCAAATACTGTATTTGGTTTGTATTCTGTCAGTTAAAACGAGACACAACGTAAACAGTCGCGTGGTGGCAATGTCATAGATAAATATATACAGAGAATATATAACACTAAGCATAGAGTGAAACAAAATGGCTGATGTTAATGTACAAATTTTTAGCTTTGAATCAATCTAATTGTTATAAGTTTACGTGTTGTGAATACGAAATTGTTGGGTATTATAGGAGAGAAAAAATTACGTATAGAAGCGAAGTAGAGGATGTACATGTATTTTGTGAGAGCTTTTGGACGTGATACGTGAATAATGTTAGGAGTTTTTTTTAAGTTATTTAAGTCCGAAATTATGAAATGTCATCCAAATACTAGAACCGAATACTGGAATCAATATTTAATTGTAGAACCGGAACCAAAATTTTTTGTTATTCGACCCATCCCTAGTTTTAACACATTTTGGAGAAACTTCAGTTGCTGCTATTTTTGATGAAGTTGGCTTGTTTTCTGTAACTGAAGTGTCTAGAAAAAGGTTAGAAGGTGAGAATTTATCATCAGGAATGGAACATGGATTAAACATGAAAATGTCTGTACATTCAACCCAAAGGGTTTGTCACATGTCGCTCCTTTTTCTGTCGGGGGAGAAAAATTTTCCAAAATGTATTTTCTTGTTAGATGTGTTGGGGCGACTATGCATAAAACTCGTTGCATCTTGATAAAAAGTCTTGAGTGGTTTGAGTACTGTCCTATCTAGTGGCTGAAGAGCATGTGTAGTATGTATTTCAGTGTTATTTTAATGACCTAAATTCAAGCATTTTAGTACACAATGTGAGGCATGACAGTCTAGGATAAGAAGGCACTTTCCTTATGGGCGGCAGGCTTAAAAGTGTTATAACTGTTTAAGAAAAATGTCTTCATTGATATAACCGGAATCAGTCATAGCTACTTCTGAACCAAGAGGCAAGGGTTTGACGATGTCTTTAAATCTAACTCGTTTAATTATTATGAAATGTGGATGAACAAACCACTAGCACTATAACAGGAAACAACAGTCACATTTTCACCTCTCTTTGCAATCATTAACTTACCACTTCCCTATTTCCGTATTCTGAGTACAATTTTGGAAGTCACATTGTTAAAAGGAAATACACTTTCGTCCATATTAAAAATCTTTTCAGGTTTGTCTGTAACCGGCTTCTCGTCACAGTTTATGAAGTAAATAGTAAAACTCTTGAACAGCTTTCTTGTCCATGCAGCCTTTGCTAACGATAGTCCCTTTGATTTTCTGAGTAAAATCTCACTGTTTCTATTCTTGAAACCACTTAACCAGTCTTTAACAGCCTGTTGTGTCTTGGCTTCATGAATTCTGAATCACATTTTTTTTTTTTTTTTTAACACAAATGCAAACTGAACGCAATTGACAAGGTGTGAGACGGAACCCTCATCTGCTGAAATATTTCAATATGTTTCAGATGTAAACTTGCTGTCCAGGCTGAAGCGGGCCGGTGGGTGTGTGGTGGAAGGCAACCACTTAGCTGCATAACGGAGCTGATTCGCGATCACCTCACTGCGCATGTACTCTCTCTCTTCTCCTCTGCTCCCACTATCCCGGGGCTCAAGGAGCGCTCCCTCGTCCCGTTCCTGAACTCACCAGGGAGGGGGAGGTCACGACCCTGGAGCAGTTGTCATGCAGGTTGCCAAGTTCTCCTGCGTACACAATATAAACAACACTGCTGAAATGTGCTCTGCCGAGGAGGTGTGGTCCTCACCCATGCACAAACAAAGCTGTGTTTTTATTTCTTAGTTTCGATGCTCCATCGGATTTGTGCAAAGATGGTAAATAGCTTTCTTGGAATGCAGAACACCCCAAGATGTGCAATAGTTACACCAAGTGCAGCTGGTGAATTGAGAGCCATTATCACTTAGGAGCAATCGTGAGAATCCCCAGCGGGAAAAAGAACTATCTCTCGAGCATTTTACCAATTGTTCTTGCACGTGAACTCGTAACTACATAGGCGTACACCCAGAGTCAAAATAAGTCAGTTACCACAACAAGAAAACGTATACCGTGTGACGTCAGGGGGTAAAATCCCATGATGTCCAATGCTATTGTTTCAACAAGTTGTGTGGGTTCCTGTTGTATTGCTGTTGGGTATCGTCAGTGCGACGGCTTATAAATTGGTTGCTTCCGATGCATGCACGTACAAATTCTCGATATGAGAACTGTCATGCCAGGCCAGTAAAAAGTTTTCAACACGTTTTTCTTTGTTTGTGAGGCGCCTGGATGCCCTGAAATTTCGCTTGTGTGTGTGCACTGAAGCACTGCTTCACATGTGGTAGCTGGTACGTAAACACATCACTTTGTATTGCTAACATCTGACCGGCACTTCACGCGACCATCTACGACACGCCACTGGTCTGTAGTGTTTTACCTGCATTCATGTTTCTACTTTTCTACGACGGGACATTGCAACTGTGAATTCGTGACTGTTCGAAGTAGGGTGTCGAGATTCTGTTGCTGCACTGAACACGTGGTTGTCTGGATGTTGCTCTCATGGGGGAAGGGGGAAGTATATGCTTCCACTCCTCCTCATTACGGGCAATGCCTTTGCCTGGTGCACGGGACAGGTGGTCTGCCAGCTGATTGTCTTCGCCCGCTACATGGTGCACCCCGAAGTCATATGATTACAAATGAATTACCCAGTGTGTGAGCTTACTGTGGCTTTCCTTGACATTATACAACCATACGAGACAATGATTTTCGGTGAGAAGCATTAACCTCTGGTATTCGAGTAATTGGCAGTTTTGCTTTATGCTCCGTACCACCCCAAACACTCCCACTTGTTCACGACGTAGCTGTGTTCCACAGCACTGAATTTTGCGATACTGTAGTCGATGATTTCCATGTTGTCATAATCTCCCAGCTGAAATAAAATGGCACCAATTCCCTGCTCACTTGCATCTGTCTGTAAATATAGATGGCGGTTCAGGTCGTGATGTGCCAAGGCCGGGCACTCATGGAAACGCCGTTAGAGGTCGATGAAGGCATTCTCCTGCTCCTCTCACCACTGAAACTTCATGTATGTGGACATGAGTTTAGTGAGGGATGCTGTGATGATGGCGAAGTCTGTAATGTACTCACACAACCAGTTATCAAGGCCAAAAAATTTCGCAACTGTTTGCGTGTGGCGGGTGCTGGGTAGTCATCGATAAGGCGTAACTGCTCTTCTGTTGGTCTGCTTTCTCTCTCATTCACTAGGTGTCTAAGGAAATGTATTTCACCCTTGCTGATGTGGAATTTGCGATTGGCGCAGGAGAAAGTATTGATGGCCAAATGCTCAAGCACGAGGGAAATATGGCAGATATGGTCCACCCAGCTCTCTGGCCACAAGACCACATCATCGAGATATGCCAGGGCAAACTCGTCGATGAGGTCGTCTAGCATTCTAACTATCATAGCTTGAAACGCCGAGGGTTAACACTTGAGGACGAATGGTATGGCACAAAACTGATATCTTAGACCATCCGGTGCAGTAAATGCAGTTTTATGCCAATCCTCTCTTCACCCTGGCACCTGCTAATAATCACTGTGAAGAACGATGGTTGTTAAAACTTAAGTATGGTCTAAGCTGTTAAGGGCATCCTCAATGTGTATGTAGGGTGGTGGTGCACTTTGCGTAACTTGATTCAATTTGCGGAAATCCACACAAATGCACAAATTACCTACCGTTCTTCAAGGGCACTAATGTGATTGCTGAGTTGAATTTTCTGTTGGATTGTTCAATTACCCCATCCTTGAGCATTTCCCTCATTTGTTCTTTGATGATTTTGCATTGATGAGGTTGATAACGGCGTGGGTCATCGTAAACAGGTTTGTTCATAGAGTAATGCAATGTTCTGCCACAGTGGTGCTGTGTAGTGGATCAGTTGCGGCAAATATGTCGCTGCGCTCATCCAGAAGGTGTTGTATAGGGTCACAGAATTCATTTGGTACCGCATAGTTAAGCTCATCCAGCAGTACAGGTGGCAGTTTTTTAGCTGGTGTGGGGTACAGGTTATAGAGTGTACGCCTCTCCTTATTGCCACAATGGATGCGAATGCAGCGGGTTCTACCACTGTGTTTTGTTATGTTTGCTAAGGAATGCCTAGTATCACATCTTCTTAGATATCGTCGGATATTTATACTGTTTTGTGCGTCTCAATAACCCGGATGCTAACAACAATATCTAACTCACCTGTGACTTCGCTGGTGTGTAGACAGGTAGCTGGGCGAACTCTTTGCTCTGTGAGCTGGATGTCACTTATGTTGATGAATCCTATACAAACGAAATTATGAGATATTGCATAGTCTATAAGTGCTCTAAATTGATGGTGGTTTACGAGTATGGAGATACTGATGAAACTGCTAGCGGGTCCAATGAACTGTGCGAGTAGTTATTGTTGTGGGGTTGGTCCAGGTGATGTACCATCTGCCATGGGGCAGGTGGCATCGGCCGCTCTACCCAATGTCCCATTGTCCGGTGAATGTCGCCTTGTTTCTCCTGTCACTGACTGCGGTGTGGCGCGGCGGTGCCTCAGGAAGTAGAGGTGGAATTTGAGGAGCGGTTTATTTTTAGGAATGGAGAGCCAGATATCGGTGGACGATGCCGTGTGAAGTCGGTAGAGCAGCTTTCCTACAGGGCCGTTCGGCCGACGACCAATGCAATCCTGGACTGCAGCTCCTTGTATATGCGCTGTGAAAAGTAATCCAAAGGTGCAGTTCACAGCAGCCTGTTCAGGTCAGCTCACAAAGCCATGTAACATTGTACTATTTAATACAAAAGCTCGCCAAATACTTTCATGTTGCATTTGGTGCAGTGACTTATCGGCTAGTCACACGCCTACATTTTACACACACGGTACTTGCTCATTAACCCTTGCGAATAAAGAAAAATACGTACTGGTACACTAGGTAAAAAAAAGGTGCGGGTATTTTAAGGGCCCATGCCCTGAATAGCCAGAACGCCACAAAATAATGTCCACATTATCATTTCTCAATGCATAATTAATCAGTTTTATTTAACAAGTTTCTCTGGCTTACACTTAACATACAACATAAACACCTCATGGCTTCAGACCCGCTGGTTAGGTTATGCTGTAAAAATGACGCGAAGCCTATAAAGTTAATTTCAAGTTTTTATGCTTCCCCAGGCGATGCAAGAACTGGTGAACAGGGAGGTGGTACCTCGGGTAGCTAATGAACAATGGTTATAATTTATTAAAGTTCTATAGATATTAAATAATTGAATACAATTGTCGAATGCTACCCGAGTACGAGAAAACCTGAGCCGCAGTAACACGCAAATACACCTCCGAGATGCTCTTAGCTGACCGATTTGCACGCAGTGACATGCCGGCCAAGTTTTGCGGGAAGGCAGGCTATGTGGGACAACTTTCTAGACATAGCAAACACTAAAATACATTGTGAACTATACCTGGTGCTGGAACATATGTAGGTAACTCTTATAACTAACACTGAATATATTGCACTTTCTACATTTGTGTGAGTGAGGTGAGGATGGAACTCCTTGTGATTGGTACATGACAACACACTGCATTAATTTAGTAAACACGTGGACACATATGTTTACAAATGACACACGAAACCCTAAATAAAATATTAACACTGAAATAAAGATCTACTTCTAGATCATTGCACTGTGGTGGGCACTCTGATGTCACGTGCCAGGATCTGCATTTGCATTGCGTTCATACTTGCATCTCACATCACTGCACTGTACTGCACTGCTCCCTCATCGATTGTGCTTTCCAACTGCGCAGCTCCGTTGTGCCGCTGCTGTCAAACAGGCTATGGGACATGTGGCACACATCAAATGCCTCCTCCCCTCACTGAGCCCGTTTGTAGCCGCATGCAGTCACACTCAGCAGGGTCACTGTTTACCTTGCTGTCTTCTGGGCCATAACTGGTATGTACTTCTTACCTCCTCCATGCGGTCTCGAAGTGCCTGCTGAGGTGCCCTTCTTCTCCGAAGCTGCACGTGGCGAGACATGTTGCTGCCCTCGCAAGTGTATCATGCCACAGGCAGTCTCCTCCGCCAATGTGATTCGCGGTGGTAGTACGAACCGGCCGACCCGATGCCCTCACTGTCACTGCTGCTCGTGCTGTCTTCGTGCTTGCTGCTTCATTGCTTGTTTTTCCAGTGCTAGGCGCGACCCGTGCAACTAGCTACCAGGTGGAGTGAACCATTCTGGCACAGCTGTCCAGCCATCTCTGCTTCTCGTGCTCATTCTTGTGCTGCAATTTCCCCTTCATCCAGCGGTGCTGCTTCGACGGGTGTTGGTACATCCGCTTGCGTAGCTGCTGCTGTCCATGCTGGTGCCTGTAGCGGCACTGGTGCTGACACTGTGGTGCTTGTCGGAGCCTCGCCTTCAAGCGTCATCAGGGTTGCTTCCTCCCTCGTATCTTGCTCTCCACCTCCCTCACATGATCATCTGCTCCCCTTGCTTTTGTTTCCGGGGTGGTAGTGCTGGCCTGCACTTCTCCCGCTTCCCGTTCTGTGTTTGTGCTCAATCGATACCTGGGAGATTTTGCCACATCTGGCATCGACGGCACTTGGACATCAGGTGGGAACCCCTCCAGCGAAGGTGCTGGCCCACCTTCTTCTCTTCTCGCTAGCTCCTCCTGCTCGGCATCTCTTGCATCGTCATGTATGTTATGATCATCGGTTCCATTTTCGCTGGGGTTGTCACCAGGTGCTCTTCATACGTCGTCACAGTTGGCCCGTATCAATCTCCTGTCCACTCATGCCAGGTAAGTGGTCCAATGATTTGCACAACTTTGTGCAGGCCACTCCACATTGCTGCAAAACCCACACAAAAGTTTTGATTTGCCATCGAACGCGGGTGTGTGCGCAGATATACCTTCCACCCTGCTAGTAGTGCTGGCGGTGGTCTCGTGGTCGTTGGGACACACTCCGTGGCATACTGTTGTTGGTGGCACAGTTGCTCGTGCCGCTCTCAGTGTCTCCTCTCTCGCTGTACTCCACTGCTCTCTACACTGTTGTTTGTGTGCACTTGCATTTATTGGTTCTTACCCGGCAAGGCCAAGTTGTAACCTAGCAGGATTTGTGCTGGTGTTCGTCAGTTACACCTTCAAATCCAGGTTACAGTGCTCCATGGGGTTCGCACGGGGATGGTACACCACCATATTCAAGTGGTATACCCCCACTGGGTAAACTTCTCCAGCCATTTTCTGCCCATGAAATGGGTACCGTTATCCATAAACAGCTGCTTCGAATATCCCCGGTGCACAAAGTGCTCCTGCTCAAGTACCCTGACAATATTTTTCACACACACCACTGATTGCATATGCATCCACCCAGTTGGAGTAATTGCCAGTGACAACCAATATGAACTTCTTGCCGCACGCTGTTCGTGTATAAAGTCACATTAAATCCAGACTTACAATTTCGAATGTTGCGTGGGAAATCGTGGCTACTGTTGTTTCCTCCTGTCGGTCCTGTGTGACTTGAATCATTGACATGTTTCGCACCTGCGAACATACTAACGTGTGTCTTGTGACACTCCTGGCCAATAATACCTCTCGCGAATGTTCCACTCTGTCTGTGCTGTACCCGGATGCCCCGCAGTCTCACTCCATGTGCGTGTGTTAACACTAGTGTCCTCTTGCTAACCGGTACAAACAGCTTCCATGTTGTTGGTTCGTTCGCAGAGCACGTCTCCAAAAGGCTGTCCAGCACGTGCCAATTCTCCACTCTCTGCATTTCACATTTTGCTTTCACCTCGTTTGTGAACAAACATTCGTGCTGCGCTGTCATTTCCTCCTTCCATACATCACTCACGAGTGCATCGCACTCTACCGCGCTCATTACATTGACATATACCTTGTGCAGGAGTTCCTTGCTGTTTGGAGGTAGGAAGTCGTCCCATTCTGCATCGTAGTTCACGATTGTGCTGCACCAGTTGTCTTGTGACAGTTGGTCTGCCAGCTGGTTTTCTGTCCCGGGGATGTATCTACCACGAAGTCTAAAGATTGGAGGAGAGTGCCCTCTGGATCAGTTTACTTCTCGCCTCCTTGGTGATGCGGAGCCAGACAAGACGATGGTTATCGGTGCAGAGAACGAACTGCCTGTACTCGAAGTAGGCATGGTACTTTTTCACCATCCATAGTACCGCGAGGCACTCACGTTCATTTACTTCATATTTCTTTTCTGTTGCTCGTAGTTTGGCATTTGCAAAATCTATTATCTGCTGCATGTTGTCATCTCCACACTGGTAGAGTACAGCTCCAAGCCCCTCTTGATTCGTGTCGGTTTGAAGGTATAATTGCTGGCTCGCATTATATCTTGCTAATGTCGGACAAGCATGGAAACAGTTCTTCATCTCCTGGAAAGCTCACTCTTCTCTTTCGCCCCACACAAACCTGTGTTGTGGTGAGAGTAGATTGGTTAGCGGTGCTGTAACTACGGCGAACCCCTCAATAAATTCACGCAACCAGTTTACAAGTCCGAAAACTTGCAGACTTGTTTACTGGTTTTCGGAGTGGGGTAGTTCTCTATCACCTGTAGTCGCTCTTGGTTGGGCAGGTTCTCATTTTCTCACATGACGTGCCCCAGGAATTCCAGGCTGCTCTTACCCAGGTGACACTTGTTCGCTGAATAGTTAAGTCCGTTCATTGCTAGTCGTTCGAGTACCATGAATAGGTAGTGCACAGTCTTTCCAACTGTTCGGCCAGTCCACGATGTCGTCCAAGTATGGTAGTGTGCATTCGCTAATCAAACCATCCAGGACTCGGACCATCATGGACTGAAATGTAGCAGGTACACATTTCAGTCAGAACGGTACTGCGCAAAATTGGTAGCGCCTTCCATCTGGTGTGGTGAATGCTGTATTCTCTCTATACTTCCGCTTGACTGGCAGCTGCGAGTACCCACAGCGCAGGTCCAACAATGTCATAATTTTCGCATTCCCTAGCGAACTCAACGCGACACGCATACTCACATACAGCGGTAAAGCACTACAGGTTAACTGGTTTATGTAGTGGAAGTCCACACAGAACCTCCAGCTGCCATCTTTGTTTGGTGCGAGTGTGATGGCGGAGTTGTAGCGATATCTAGTCGGTTCAATGACGCCATTCGCCAACATCTCTTTTACTTGCTCTTTGATAATGCTAGTTTTGTGGGGTAGATAGCTCTCTGGTGCAGCATAAATAGGCTCCTCTTGCATTAATTTGATTTCATGCTCCCCACTGCCATATGCCTAAGTGCGTTGTGTTCCACGAATACTTCGCGACTCTCATCCAGCAGTCACTGGAACACCGCCAGGTGTTGTGGCGGGACCTCGTGGTCGAAGTCACTTAGTTTGATGTGCGGTAAATTCTCCAGATTTTTCCGTTCAATGTTGTACACCGTACGTCGCTCTGTGGCACCAAAATGGATCCTCCTGGTAGTGGGCTCCACAATGGTGTTTTGCTCCTGCAACCATGGCACACCCAGTATTGCATCCTCCCTAATTTTGTCGGTGATCATAGCTGATGTGATCGTTTTCAGGTAACGTACACTTACTGTCTCAATCGCTTGTCTTTCCACAGTGCTGCTGTGTTGCCCTGTGGCTAATTGGATGACTTGATTGGTGGGCATGACATCTCTTGCGTTTACTAACCTTTACTTAACAAAATTATGGGAAGCATCAGTTTCAATGAGTGTGTGACATGGCAGCCCATTCAGGTGGATTTGAATTCGGATGAATTGTGCTATGTTGCTGCTTATCTTATGTACGGATCTTTGCAGTGGGGTTGTATCCAGGTGTTTTTACTGGGGCGTCAGTGGCCTCTGGCCGCATTATCCCTGCTGGCCGTTTCTCTGGTTGTGTCTTGCCAGGCTGTGATAACCTTCCAGGTGCAGGTTATTCGGACATCGGCTGTGCCAGTGGTAAGCTTCAGCCGGTATGTAATAATGGCAGGATGTTCGGGACTTGTAGTCCCCTCCCTCTCTGCCATATGATCTTCCATCTCCCAGTCGTGTAGCATGGACCCTGTTGCTGGGGTTGTCGTAGCAATGTGCCGGCTCTCTGTTGTTATTCGGGCCCATTGCTTGTTCTCATTGCTGTTCTACTCCTGTCCTCACTTGCCTGTTAAACTGTTCATGTTGTTGAACATGGTCGTTGACTCCCAACCGCATGTCTCCCTCGTGCAGTACCAGACTCGTGGTGCTATTTACACGAATTTCTTTCTAAAATCACTTTAGAACTTCTTCGATGTTGCTGTTCATGAAGGTTAGTAACACTGCATGCTACTCCGGAAGTACGGTTTCGGTGACAATTTAAAAGATTTCCCTCTCTGGTAATTGTGGTTGGAACTGGCACACTTATTGAACTTTCTGTGTTATGAACATCGGCAGTTGTTGATCGGGCTACTGTTCCTGCCACAACAATATCGTCTGGGCCTGCAACGACATTTAAGTGCTGGAATATCTGCACTGGAACGACTGCACGAACTCGCACCAGCTGAGGCCATAGTGGTTAATGGCAGTGTACCATTTTCCGGCTCCTCCTGCTAGCTGATTGCCGACGCAGCTCGCTCTTACATTCTCGCAAACGCTGTACTGTTTTAGTCTTTCTGTGGAGTCATCCACAAATGCCTTAGGGTCTTTGTTTATAGTGCCTGAAGATGTCGGCAAATTCCGAAATTTGGTCGACTGTCTGCGGTGTCGGTTTTCCTGAGTTGGTTCCAGCTTGACTGTGACTTTCGGTTTCCTCTCAGCTTTGTGCGGCCAATTAAGTTTTCTGTTCTCTCCATTACGGTGCCATTAATGCAGTTAGAGTCGGAAAAGGTGTTGCAACTAGTGCTTGCGGATACAGGAGCATTTGGTAGCAGTTGCTTCTGTAGTGGAACTGTTAGCACTGCGGGGACAGGCAGAGCCAACTGCATCTCCGTAGCTCTCTAAATTGTTCTGAGGTTCGTTAGTTTTGGTAGGTTGTTCCGAATGTTCTTTAAAGTTTTCCACTGGTTGCACTTCATCACGGTTGCTCGCGGTGTGGTTGGTCGATGGGCTGGTCTTTCGTTTACACCTGCAGTAGGTTGTGCCTAGTTCGTATATGGCATTTAATTTGTCGGCATGTATCGCAGACAATGTGGGCAGAGAAATGCCAATGGGCTTTCATTTGACCGGCCAGCCATTGTGTGTTATGCTTGTCAACACACACCCGAGCACAGAAGCGTGAAGAACGGAAGCACGAGCATTGAGGGGTGAGTGTGGAAGCATGAATGCGGAAGTTCTGCATTGCGCGGCGCAGAAGCACATTGTGGAAGTTGAGCATGGGAAATCGCAGCAGACCTGCGAGGTGCGGCACGGTGCAGGGGTGAATGGATGGCGGGCGCCCAGCTGACTGCCGGCATGCAGTGAGCGGATAGTGCGGAGAGGAGGAACTTGTTTTGTTCCATTTCTCCTCTTTCGTTTCCTCTCCTCTTTCTTGATGCGTGGTGGCATGCCAACAGTGACGTCAGGCAGAGGAGGGGTAGCACGGGTATGCTCCCCTGGTCTTTGTCTCCGCTCGTCGGCGACAGGGTGTCGTGCTGGTGACATCATGTCTGCTTCCCCTTACAGCCCTTGTCCACCCTCGAGAGCCTTTGTGGTTTTAGCACGCTTTTCCCCACCAACCATGTACAACTTTCCTGGCGTCGTGTAAGCATCCGCAAGGCATCGCGATGCTGCCCCTTGTTGTACCAGTCACCAAGTTGACCATTAAGCTCCATCCTTATGGGTACAATTACGAATTTAACATCAGGAAAACTTTGGAGAAAATTTGGAAAGGAAAATTTGGATTTGCGGATTTTCCAGGATCTCCCTACATTGGGCGCCATTTTGAAGTGGTGCCATGGTACCTCAGGGGTTGAGGCGGAATTTGAGGAGCGGTGAATTTTTAGGAATGGTTTTACATGGGGAGCCAGATATCACTGGACGATGTTGTGTAGTCGGTAGAGCAGAGTTTTCCTACAGGGTCATTCGGCCGACACCCAATGCAATCCTGGACTGCAGCTCCTCGTAGATGCACCATGAAAAGTAATCCAAAGATGCAGTGCGTAGCTTCCTGTTCGGGGTAGCTCACACACTCATGTTATGTAGAACTATTGCATACAAAGCTCGCCAAATACTTTCAAGTTGCATTTGGTGCAATGACTTATCGGCTAGTCACACACCTACATTTTACGCACACAGTACTTGCATGTTAAACCTTGCGAATAAAGAAAAATACATACTGGTACACCTGGTAAAAAAAAAGGTGCGGTTATTTTAAGGGCCCCGTGCACTGAAGAGCCAGAAGGCCGCGAAACAATGTCCACATAATCAGTTTTCAATGCATTATTTATCAGTTTTATGTAAGAAGAATCTCTGGCCTATACTTGACATACAAAATAAACACTTCACGACGTTAGACCTGCCAGTTAGGTTATGCTGTAAAAATGACGTGAAGCCTACAAAAGTTAAGTGCAAGTTTTACGCTTCCCCAGGCGATGCAAGAACTGGTGAAGAGGGAGGTGGTACCTCGGGCAGCTAATGAACAATGGTTCCAGCTTGGAGCTTAAATGATTGAAGACAAAAGTTTAATGCTGCCCGAGCACGCGAAACCCGAGCCCCGATAACACGCAACCACACCCCCGAGATGATCGTAGCTTACTGACTTGCACGCAACGGCACGCTGGCCGAGTTTTGTGGGCCGGCGGGCCATGTGGGACTACTTTCTAGACATTGCAAACACAGAAAAATACATTGCGCTCACTACCTGGTGCTGGAACATATATAAATAACTCTTATAATTAACCCTGAATAGATTGCTCTTGCTACATTTGAGTGAATGAGGTAAGGATGGCACACATTGTAAATAGTACATGACCACACACTAAAAAACAAGCTTTAATGACACTTTAATGCACCGGGGTTATTTCATTGCATTAATTTAGTAAACGCGTGGACACATGTGTTTGACACACAAAACCCTAAATAAAATATTAACACTGAAATAATCATCTACTTCCAGATCATTGTGCTATGGCGGGTGCTCTAATGCCATGTGCCAGGATCTGTGTTTGCGCTGTGTTTATACTTGCATCTCACAACACTGCAATGCACTGCTCCCTCGTCGAGTACACATTGCAACTGCACAGCTCCATTGCACTGTTTTAGCCATCCGGGATACTCCCACTCACCTCCCCAGGAATTGCATCTTGCATCACCGGGGGAGTTTTTAACTTAACCAGCACACATAACCTTTATGTAATCCTAGGGCTTCTTTTTGTACTGTACAGCCTTTGCTGCAGGTTCAAAGCGAGCAAATGTATAAGCTATTCTCCTGGAGGGAATATTCAAGTTTGTAATAAACTGCATGAATTGATGACTGCGTTTATTGGATTTCTGCAAGGCGTTTCAGGGCACGGGCCCCTTAAAACCCACCATTTCCTGATGCAAGTGTCTGTTAAATTTAATGGTAAATATTTATATCAATGTGTGCTGCAACGTAAGCAAAGTACAGCAAGTAGCATTTATGGGCGTGTGGTTTGGCCCTGACAATCCACGAGTAGGGAGTTCTGTTTTGATTAATGTCAACATCATACTAATTTGCAATACTAAGCGGTGATTGGGAGGCCCGAAGAGCCCCTCATTTAGAAACACGAGGTCTCCACATCAGGTGAACTACTGCAAGAGCGATGCGGGAATGTGGTCCGGGTGATCGGCCCACAGCACCCCAAGGTTATGAGGACTCCACTCTATAGTAACAGCATCAGTGATGCCACCACAGCCACGTCTGGTGCCTACCGGGTATACAATTCCTAACACATTTTTCCTAATTATGTTCACCGCCTTTGTAAATCCCAATAAACCGCATATCGTCCAGTCAAGCCATGTTACCCATAGAATTGGGCAGGACTCGCCCGCGCTGCCACTATTTCCTGCTGCAGTAGTTCCATCACCAGCATCTCCGTTTATAACCATTGAACATGCTCTCACGTGCAATTCGGCTATACCCTCGGCATCATAAACTACTTCTCCTGCCTCGCGTAACATTTGCTGTAAATAGGCTTGCTCATATTGGACCTGCCTAGTCGAGATGGTTAATTTTAAATTACTACCCAATTTTCCTAAAAGAAACCTATGGCTGGACAAGAAAATTCTAACTTTCAAAATTACTCTTTCCTCAGACAACTAAGTGTTTCAGTAATGTCTGCTGAATACAATGAGGTGAAACCTAAGACAAATTAACCAACCAAATATTCCTGCATCAAAAGGAAGCAGAGTTCTATGCAGCCTGAGGCCCTTTCTTCATCCTACACTGTAGGGCGACGTAAGGTCTCTTTTCCAAAGTCGTACATCAAAACCCCTCCATATTGAAGCAGAAATTAGTTAAAAAACTACAAAAGACACACAAGTTCTTTGAAAATGTTCACTATATTTTGGATCAAAGGTACAATCATTATGGCTCAAAACAATAAAAAATACAAGAATACTGAGCAATACTACTGATATGCACTACATTCATTCAACTTTTATAAACCAGGTATATTTTTCACATCAATCTCAAAAGGACTTGCAATGCAATGTAAAAAACAATATGTAATATGACACTTGTTGCTTTCTCTGGCAGTTATTTTAAATTGCTGATATTAAAAAAAAAATAATTCTGAGCAGAACTGCCTTAACAATTGGCATTTCAAAATTATCTTCCACTATCCATTTTAGGAATTAAAATTCTTTAACATTTAAACAGGGAATTTCCCTTGCCTTCATATAATACATTAAAATTATATTTACTTGGTTTTTTCTCAAACCCGTTTTCTAGGTGACTCATATGAGTTTGAAAATGTAAACTTCTTCAAAATTACAGGCTGCAATTCCATTAGAACTCTCCAACAGCCTTAATTTTACCATTGTGAATTTAAGTGAATTTTATTTTGCTTATTACCTAATATTCTACATAACTTATGATCGTTCTTGTCATTACAAATGTCTTGGATAGTTTCTTTCGTGGAAAGCTAAGTGATGTTGATAGCTTGATAAAAATTTCAAGATTTTAACAATTTCATTTTCTTCTCTGGTTTAGCTTTAAAACCCAAATGTACATACAAAAATTACTTTGACAAGTAATTTTGGACAGTACTTGTCCAATTCTATATTACTGGCTTTGTGAGCCCTACATTGTTAATATGCGATTTTTTATTTCAGGTGGTATCTCGTCCCCAGAAACCATCAGTCTCTGCCGACTCAAGTTGCTGCGGGGACTTAAACACTAAATCAAAACTAGGGGTGAGTCATGAGAGGGGTAACAATTTTACCCTAGCCAATCAGAATGAGTTGCAGGTTCCAGGAAGTGTAATTCACAGAATTCGCGAGTGAAACACCATCTATTTTTATTAGAATTATGGTGCGTGCTTCCTGTAGGCTCGACGATGGAAGCGCTCTAGGTGCGAGCATGACGAACTAAGGATGGCCGCCATGTTTTACAGTCTGTTCCCAGCAGTTATGCTAGTCGGGTGTCCGTGCTGGAATCTGCAAGCGAACATTACACATTCGTTTCCCTTTGGCAATTTTCAGACTATTAGATTGTGTAAGTAAAAGTCAGCTTATAAGTTTAAGTCTTTCATTTTCAATTTTCTTATTAATTTCGCTGTGAAACTGTGATTTTGCCTCGTGCAATGTAGCATGCCGACGAGCTGATGCAACAAAGCGATGTCGAGGCAAAGGCAGTCAACTAGGAACATGTAGGCGGGCTGGTATTTTTTCATGCATAATGAGACGTCACCATTTCAACCTTTTTTTCATTATGACACATGGGAAGCCTGCTATTGGTGGCAGTGCTCCTGCACGGCCATCTTTAGTAGACTTACGGTACTAGTGTAGAGCAGACATCCGTGTGGCCTTCCCTGGCCCATCATTTTTGTTCTCCGATCACGTAATTTTTAATTGCATTAAATCTTTTTCTGGAACCTTATAATTACATGCTTTAGCTCGGGGAGAGCGCTGCTCTTCCGTCCGGTTCGTTTTTCCGAATCTGGAACTTAAATTTTCACATTAATACATATTAGTGGCTTTGTGCCACTTTTGCCATGTAAGCGCCCCTCACCCCATCACCGCGCTTAACAGTGGTATTATCCTTTTGTGGGTTCCTCATACGAGGGTGAGTAAAATTAATCATTTGGTTTGAAAAGATTGTCGCAAACGAGTTTATTTCGCCAGTTCGCTTCATGGACCACTTAGCGTTTTTTCACTTAATCATGACGTAAGTTGTGAGGTGACCTGAAAAAACCCTTGGAAGTGAGTGTTCATTGGGAGGGGGCCTACAGCCCCCACTAGTCCAGGTGATATGGGATTTAATTCAACGACTTCATCAGCAGCATCTCGGACCACCTCCAAGTGATGGCGGAGCATCTGGGTGACAGCTATGTGGGCCGTCGGCCGCACGACACATCATTGTCTCGTATTCACCGACTTTGTGCACTGGCACCCTTACCGGAGTATATCAGCTACAGATCATTCCATTCCACATAACCTACCTCCCCCCCCCCCCCAACGATTCAGCCAAACACCACACCATCAAGTTTGGCACCTCTCCATGTGGCTTTCACATCCTGCAGACCATCCATCATCCACGCCAAAGTTCATACATTCCTTTCCAGATGCCACTGTCACTGACATCAGGTTGACTTGCCCAAGCATGTGGCTATCATATCCTGCCAGAATATCCATCGAATTTACCAGCTAATTCTCTCCTATGCACTACTGCTCCTTTTCATGTATTTTCCAGTGTTTCATGTTTTGTTTTTGTATGCATGTGTTGTTCAATATGTATAAATTTGTAGGCTCCTTCAGACCAATGGTCCATACATTTTCACTACTAGCGAATTTTCTCAAAGTTTCCCATCCTTTTGGCAAGTTTTACATGCCATTGAAACCAGAAAGTGCTGCCAAAACGACAAGGAAAATTTTGGTGGCAAGGAAATCTCCATTGTTCTGGACAAGGGAGTACAGCCGTCATCTTGGCACCTGCGCAAGGAAATGCGCAGACTGTGGCATCAGCCATGCAAGCTGCCATCTTGGAGAAGCAGCTGAACGGTAGTCTTGACACCTGTCACCCCTCCCTCGATGCACTGGTCAAACCACCCCTATCCCACAGTGTCGTTGGATATCAGCCACAATCTGGCCAGGCCACGTGGCCACAGCAGAACATAAACACCAAGATGGAACTCCCATAATTCCGGATTCCTGGACTTACAGAGTGAGAATAGACGACCTTCCAAACTTTGCTTGAAGTCCCGTGCCGCTGCCAGATCCATTCTTTCTCAGTTTTCTCCAAGGTCACGCATACCTCTGCATGGATGAAACAGCATATCGGCAAATTAGAACTCAGATGGAAAACGTCAATGCCGAGTTCTGCCGCGAGGAATGGCGACGAACCACCACGAGCACACCAGAGCACGTGTGTGAGCAGTACATGAAACCTCGATGGGTCAAGGGTTTTGTCAAACCAGTCCATGTGCCTGCTCTCTGCAGTTCCGGCATTTAATCAAATTCAGGACATGCACCTACTTTATTTAGATGCAGCCTTCGAAAACGTAACAATCGTAGAAGGTGTGAGGACATCAAAATTGCATTACTTGCATGCGCTCGCTGTTTGTGAGTGTACAACGACACGTGCATCACGTCCAACGAACGAGCAACATTACCCGAAACTTTTATCATAAACTGCACTCGATGTGACAGTGAAACACCAGGAGAAAATAGACCACAACACTCCCAGCATCAGGAAGAAGATACCTTCATTAGATTCAGCTTTCCAAGACAATACCCGTACAGTGAGGAGGCGAGAAGAATGAAACCTGAGAACATTTCACATGTTCAGTGCGTGCCACAGCTGACACTGCCATGCCCACTCCCAGCTCAGTACGCGGGGATGACAACATTGGCCACGCCCACATTAAATCGATGCTGCTGTTTCAACCAGCAACAGATGTCGCGGATGACAGTGCAGCAGAGTTTTTCGCACCATGTGAACCGGCAGAGTGAAGAAAAATAAGAACAGCTACCACCATGCCCACACTTTTCCAGTCGTTGATATTGTACTCGGGGTTGGCGAGTTAAGATCTGATAGTTTTCATTCGAGACTGTACCAACTTTCTTCGCCGCTACAGAGTGGATGAGAATGTTTGGCCAAACTAAATTGGCAAGCAATTAGGAGGTGATGCCTGGGAATGGAGGTACAGCATCGCACAGTGTGGCATAACGTGGGCAGAGTTTAGCAATGCATTCATGTGCCGCTTCGCTGGATATTTCTCCTTATTATGAGGCCACAACCGTGTGATCCATGAAGAGCAAAATAAAGGAATCACTTTATAATTACGCCACACATAAAGTGAGTTTGATCCGATCATATCACCTGGAGATGTCAGTGCATGAAATCCTTGAAGATGTTGCCAGCAACGCACGCCATGAATACCATGCTGCTTTGGCACCAGTCATCTGTTATAAGTTGATAACAGTGGTTTTGTGTAGAAATTTTGTGGTCTACATTTTGTAAGTTGGCAACATGTTTCTTCATCTGCAAACATTGTCGTGTCGCAATGGTGAATGGTACGGTGTCTCATGTTTGTCAAATAAACAAGTAAAGAGTAAAAAACTTGGTGTTATGATTTATTCACTCATAGTTGCAATGAAAACAAGAATAACAGGTTTTGGGCCCAGGATGCTGAATTATGTAGTGACAGATTTAGGGTGAATAAAGTCGGTGTACAGGCATTCAATGTTTGGCTGAATTGCGTTAATGGAAGAAAGGGTACGCTTGGAAGATGGCAGCTGGAAGAAGTCGTCACATTGTGCCAATTCTTACAAACGCAAACTATACACATTGGAGTGAACAAGTAAAAACTGCTTTAGGGCAAAGAAGGTTATTGGAGGCTATTACCTAAGATATTCCGGATGACAAAGCTGTTTAGACTCCTAAGCACAATATGAGAATCAAGCTGCTCTGTACTTCATTAAAACTGTGGTGGACGATGCATCGGTTAATATCATCAGATATTGTACCACTGCGAGAGAAGCACTGCAAAGTGGGTATAATGCACTTAATTATAATTCTACACGAATTTTCTGTGTATAGCAAGAGAAAAGAAGTATCAATGAGAGAATACATGGATAATTCCGAAAACCAGTGTCATCAGACTGCTGAAGGTGGCATGCCTTTTACAGGCAGAACTATTGCTGCTTCTATATTGTGGAGTTTACCCAAGGTAAAGTATGAGATTATGGTACGAAGTTTGGAACAAAATGAAGAAGCAATTAACGTACGAAATGTCAAGAGCAAGTTACTAGTTGGAGAGAAAAGGTTGAAAATGAAAAAGGAAAATACAGAAGGTGAGGTTAGGGCATTGAGTGTTAGAAAACAACATGCAATACAGAGGCTACCAGGAGGTAGAAACACTGCAGCAGAACATAGTAAAACTCTAAGAGGCGCGCAACAGCATATCAGAGGTAGTTTTCAGGGTTACAGTGGTAGAAAGGCTGACTTGAAATATTATAAGTGTGGTGTGTGGGATCATGTTTCTAAACAGTGCAGCAATAACCAGGTGGACAGTCCAGTGTATCGTTTTTCATGTGGCATGCTTGGACATATTTCTGCAAACTGTGAAGAACGAGAGTCCTATGAAGCATTAAAAAAAATTGGAGATAAGAAGAATGGAGAAGGGGATGATAATGGTAAATGCTGGCAGAATAAACTAAGGGGGTGCATTGCAGGAAGAGCATTATTTTGCAGAGTTGAACAGACAATGTGGGTGTTAGATTCTGGCTCGTCAGACCACTTGACTATTTGCACTCAGTGTTTCTAATGTTTAAGGAACTAAGTGGAAGCTTTATACTTGGGAAAGGTGAAGTAACTGTAAAGGGTATTGGTTCTATATACATCATAATGACAGATGAATGTGGTGGGTGGACTCTAGGTTTGAGTGATAATCTATATGTACCTGACTTGGAATATAATATATTATCCGTGAGATGCCTTGCCATCAAGTGTATCAATACAGAATTTGATATAAATTGTGCTATGGGTGTAGACACTGAAATGGAAGAAAGAGTAAGTGTCATTTCTGCAAAGGAAAATGGTGGAATTTACTTAAGACAGTTTACAATCTCGGATCAAGGAGTGTGGTGGCAGGAAATGAGAAGCAGTGGAAGCAAGAAGTAACAGATGCAGTCGCACTACAGCAGGTAGTCACTGTGTGGCACAAGAGACTTGGTCATCTGCATGAGGCAGCACTCGTAAAATTTCCAGGGTTAACTGATCTTAGTTCAACTAAGGCAGTTGAAGGTATTAAGTGTGAGGTGTGCATCAAGGGTAAGATGACGATGGTTCCTTTCCCACAGAAAGTCAAAGGTGCACTGTAAATCCGCTAGAATTGTTTCACTGTGATTTATTGGGCGAGCTTCCCCTATGTTCGATTGGAGGTACAAGGTATGTTTTAAGCCTCATATATGATTTTTCCAGGTTTGTTATGGTCAATTTTTGCACAGAAAGAGTGACACTATGAATGAGTTTGTTTCATTCAAGGATGAGGTGGAGAATGCTCAGGGTTTAGAGATAAAGGATTTGCCATCTGTGGGGGTGTGGGGAATTGTAGTAGTGATTTTCAGAGGTTTTGGCAAATGAATGAAATTGTGCACAGGGTAATTGTGCCTATGTGCTCTTAACATAGTGGTGTGGCAGAAAGACAGAATATGAAACTAATGGAAAGGCAAGGTGCATATTGATACAATCTGGTGTTCCCAGATACTTGTGGGCAGAGACTGTAAACACTGCATGCTTCATACATAATCTGTATCCCAGTATGGCTATTGTGGACAAGATTCCATATGAATTGTTGCCAGGTAAAGGGGTGACTGAGGCGATTCTGCAGAGGCTGAAAGTATTTCGGTGTAGGGCTTGGATTAGAGTCGAGCCATCTAGCAAGTTTGACCCAAGGGCTTTTGAATGTGTGTTTTGACGTCAGCTGAGGGCTCCTGTGTGTTCTCATGACCATGGGTGAGTCGAACAGCCCGGGGGTATGTTGGTGCAGGCCGCCGGGAACTGCAAGTAACTTTCCCGGTGACCCAAATCGCGTAACTCAAAATCGGCCGTTTAACATTCGCGTTCATTGACACTGTAGCGGCCATTGGTAGGGCTTAGCTTAGCGCTAGCAAAGTCGATTAAGTTTCTTTCCCCATTATCGGCTAGTTGGTAAATCACTGCTACTACTCCATCCTGGCTCGCATCGGTTTGTAAATACAAGTGCTTGCCTGTGTCATATCTTGCCAATGTTGGACACGTCTGACACTTCTCCTTAATTTCTTAAAAAGACTATTCTGCTGTTTCTGACCATTGAAATCTGTTTTGAGGTGAAAATAAATTTGATAGCGGTGCTGTTATGACTGAGAAATTTTCAATGTGCTCTCTTAACTAATTTATTAGACCGAAAAATTTTCGTAACTGTTTCCTCGTTTTTGGCTGTGGATACTCTGCTATTAATTTTAACTGCTCTGGAATCGGCTTATTTCCCTCCGCATCTATGACATGCACTAGAAAGTCAATATTGGTTTTCCCTGTGTGACATTTTCCCAGTGCACACGTTAGCCCATTAATAGCTAGCCTTTCTAACACTACGGACAGATGTTGCAAGTGTTCCTCCAACATGTTGGACCATACGATTACATCATCCAGGTAGGCCATGGCGTAGTCACCTATTAAGCAGTCCAACACACGCACCATCATGGATTGAAAGGTGGCTGGGGCACACTTAAAACCAAAGGGCATAGCACAGAACTGAGAGTGGGACCTGTCTGGGGCAGTGAATGATGTTTTCTTACGGTCTTCCATCTTAACTGGTACTTGTCAATAACCACTTTTCAAGTCAAGGGATGTCATAATTATTGCCTGTCCTAATGAGCTGAGAGCTTTTTCTATGCTTATGTACAGCAGTAAGGAATTATTGGTAACTTGGGTTAATGGCCTAAAGTCGACACAAAAACGACACATGCCATCTTTCTTAGTCGCGAGTGTTATTGCAGGGTTGCACATACTATCTGTTAGCTTAATAACAGTCATTTAACATTTCCTAGAACTGCTGTTTAATGATTTTCGCTTGGTGCGGGAAATAACTGCATGGTGGTGTCCGTACGGATTCTGCTTCTAATGGTATCTCATGCTTTGCAATTGTGGTTCGGCATAAAGCGTCTTGTGTTCCGAATAGATCTTTAGGTTAGTTTAACAAATGTTGAAATGTAGCCTGGTGTTCGGGCGGTATGTTGTGGTCAAGATCACTCAACATGGCGTGCGGTAAATTTACTGTCGGTTTCCTGTCTAGATTATATACTGTACATATTTCTTTCTCCCCAAAATGTATTCTGCGAGCAGCCGGTTCCACAGTTGTGTTTTGCTCGGACAACCACGGGATTCCTAATATGATGTCCTCCTGGATTTCCAGCTTTACAATAGCTTTTGTTATTGTGCTAATGTCCCATATGTTCACCTTAATTTTTGCTTGGCCTAATGCTGTACTGTTCTCATTTTTGGTAGTTAACCGAATGACAAAATTAACAGGTTCTATGTCTTGTGATCTTACAAATTCTGTCCTAATTAAGTTGTGTGATGTTCCGGTACCAACTAGTGCTTGGCACTGACGCCCGTTTACATTTACAAGAATCCTGATAAACTGCTGTTCGCCGTTACTGACCTATTGTAACAAGGCTTGTTGTGGTGTCTTATCCTGTGGTTTCGGATGCAGATCAGGGGGGAAGAGACATCCAGCCTCCTCACCCCCACGTCCCATTTCCCTGCTTCTTACTTGTGGCTTCCTAAATGAGTGAGAGATGAGGATTATTGGGGCATTTACTGTGCCAGTGGTATGCTGGTGTAGGGCAATGCCGACACGGATGTCGCGGCGGCTGACTTTCGTCCCACATGCACGGCTACACTCCCACACAGTGCAAGGTACCTTGCACCTCCTGCCTCCTCCCTATTTGGTATGCCGGTCAGTTCACTGGTGGTATTCGAAAAAAATTTTGTTTAGGTTGGCCGAACTGTCTGTTTTGCTCCTGCTGTAACGGTGGTGGGACCGCATTTCTCCATGTGCCTCTCTGCTCGTTATGCTATCCAACTACACCCGGATCGCGACGCGTTTGTACACTGTCACGTTCCAGTAGAATTGCTGCATGCATGACGTCTTCAATGGTCCCATTCAGTATCAGTATCAGTGTTGCCCTGAATTCTGGCCTGATGGCTTCTGCAACATTCTCCCAGAATTAACATTCCGGAAACTGCAGGTAAATCCGGCGAACTACGTGCACCTTGCATGTGACAAATGCAGTTAACAGTTCATTGGGCTGTTTTTCTTCCAGTTTGAGTCTACTCCGTGCCTGAATAGAGCCGAACACACCCCTGAAATGGCTCTGGAATGCCCGGCGAAAATCTTGTCACTGTAGCCTGTAATAGTTTTGTGATTTCCACCAAGACTGTGCATCTCCTTGGACGTGCATGCCAACACAGCATACCTATTCCTCCTGACTGACGCCGTACCTAGTGAGCCTGCAAGTTCAGTCCTCCAGAAAGGCTGTGGGGTCCTCCGACGATGTTCCCGTAAATGTGGGCAAAATCTGAAATCTGCTAGGCATCTTTGCGCATGTTTGTCCTGGTGGAGTTGCGTTGAAGTGTGGTTCAGTTGTTCCCTGTTTCTCAGGCCAGTTCCATTCTGGTCCTTGGTGTTGATAGTACTTCCTCTACTTGTGGTGTCATAAATGGCATGGTCGGGAAAGTCGTGGTTAGTGTTGGTAGGATTGACGGTTACAATGGTGTTGGGTACATGGTAGGCATTGGTGGTACATAGGTACTGATAGGTAAATACGGTAATGGAGTTGCATTTGGATGGGGTGGAGGTAATGCTGCTGACGTCGACGGTGTCCGTACCCTGCTCACCACTTGCTCGCTGTTGAAGTGTGGATGTTGCTCCCCTGCTTGTGTTCCCGCTGTGTATACTAGCCATTCCTCCCCTCCTGCGACTTGTGCAATGCTTCTTTACTTCTCCTCGCTCTGGCTTGTTGCGTCCACCTGCCAATTGAAATTTTGAATACTCCTCTCGCTGCTGTTCACTTGAATGTGACATTTGACATGAGGTCCAGAACTTGCTGTTGTATGTTACAATGTCCGTCATTAATGTGGCAGGTGCCACACACAAACACGAACCTGCTTGCGGTACTCTATTCTTTCTAGCTAAGTCATTCCCGGTGGAATTTGATTTGACAATTCTGGCACTATAAAATGATTGCCTCTTTTCCATCGCAAATTAGATTATCATAATAGCGTGGTGCGTGAGAGTCTGTTTCCATTTTTATTAATGGTGATTGCACTGTGTCTGTTTGCGAATTTTCCCGTGTCGCCACTGTCTCCACTCTGCTGTTGCTCGCGGATGGTCGCGACACGGCTGTTTGTCGCCGAGTTTGGTCGGCGGTCGAAAAGACATCACTGCGTACCTTGCTCGAATTTGTCAACAAAGTCTACTGGAAGTGCTTTGTGGCACTTGCAAACACAATGGTGTTGGTGTCGGGCTGGATGTGGTGTAGCTGGCCATGTTGACAGTTCAGTCACGTGTGCAACGTGGATGGTCACAATTCAGTTCCTGCTCAGTTGACCGCCGGCGTGCGGCACAAGCGATGAGTGCGGGGACGAAGGGGAACTTCTCTTCCCTTCGTACATCCCTCCTGTCTTGCTGGGTGCTGCTGCTGGCGATAAATGGGGTGGCATGGGCGAGCGCTCCCTCCCCTTCCTTTGTTCTGCATCCTGCCTGGTGGCAGGAACCCTTATGTCACACGCTGCACAAAGGTGGCTGCCTTTCTCGACCTTCTTCACCGCTTCACACAATGGCGATGAACCAGCATTTGAGATCCCTTTTTCCCACTTAGCATGTGGTCGCTTTTCTGGTGTCTCCCAGGCATCTGGAAGGCATCACAATGCTCTTGAAGTTCTCCTCTGCTTCCTCTCATTGCAGGTAGGATGTTAAACAGGACTAGGATGGCATAGATGGACAACGTGAGATGTAAAAAATTTTGAAAGGTTGGTCGAAAGTTCATACATGGATTTTGGCGGGAAATTTTGGCCACACAGAAGGGGTAACAATTGATGTGGCTTGACGGAACGATATAGGGTTGATTGGGATTTACAAAGGCAGTGAACATAATTAGAAAAAGTTGTTAGGAATTGTATAACCGGTAGGCACCAGATGTCGCTGTGGCGACATCACTGATGCTGTCGTGGCAGAGCTGAGTCCTTGTATCCTCGGACCACATTCCCATCTCAATCTTGCAGTAGTTCACCTGATGTGGAGGCCTCATGTTTCCTAAACGGGGGGCTCTTTGGGCTGCCCAATCACCGCTTGGTATTGCAAGTTAGTATGATGTTGACGTTAATCAAAAAAGAACTCCCTATGCGTGGATTGTCAGGGCGAAACCACACGCCCATAAATGCTACTCGCTGTACTTTGGTTCGGTTGCAGCACACATATAAATAAATATTTACCATTAAAATTCGCAGACACTTGCATCAGGAAATGGCTGGTTTTCAGGGACCCGTGCCGAGACACGCCTTGCGGCAATCCAATATACGCAGTTATCAGTTCATGCAGTTTATTACAAACTTGAATATTCCTTCCAGGAAAATAGCTTTTACACTTGCTTGCTTTGAACATCTGGCGAAGGCTATACAGTACAAAAAGAAGCCCTAGGATAGCATAAAGGTTACATGTGCTGGTTAAGTTAAAAACTCCCCCGGCGATGCAAGATGCAATTCCTGGGGAGGCGAGGGGGAGTATCCCGGATGGCTAAAACGAAAACGGTTTTTGAAACTTAACTATTACTTACAAAGATGACCGGTGATGAAAGTTAATGCCGACCGGGCAGGAAAAGTGCGAACGTGGTTTCACATGTGCCTCCCCCTCTGGGTTCGACTTGTTGACTGACTTCCCGCCATGGCACGAGGGCTGGCAGTGGCGGAACCATGCATCGCAGAGGGATCTACTTGCACACGAGGATAAACAAATATACTGTTACATGCTATCATATTTGGAAATATTGCACACAACACAAATCAATAACAATTCTACAGCTCACCTTGTTGAAATGACATGTGGTGAAAATAATGCTCTTGGTGATAAAAAGAAACATTTGTGACATAAAACAATAACACTTTAAAAAACAATAACATTGTGCATAAAGGTATCTAAGTATATTGCCCTCATTTACGTGTCACGTATCTTTATTGCGTGACCAGAAATATATTTGCGGAAATGCTACAACTATTTTTACGTAACACGCATGGCTGTGTATTCTTTTGCCCGCTCTGCCGGGCTGGTGGGCGCACGTGGCACTACACTCCCTGAACTACATTGTATTACACTGCTCTTGCCTACTCCTGCACCCACACTACACTACACTGCTCGCCGGTGATCAGTCGTCGAGAGTGTGCGTGTGCTGCTCTTGGGAGTGGCCGGCATGACAAATGGCCCAGGGGTGAGGGCGACAAACATCATGTGCATTAAAAAATACTTGCCTCTAGGCTTAGTAGAAAAATTCGTGCTTTGAAGGATGCAAATTTACCTTCTGTAGTTGATTTTGCTCATGACAACTAGTATACACGGCTGCCATTTTAAAGTTCCGGAGGACTTGCAGCACTTTTTTGGGACTTTAAATTCTGCCTTCTTGCAGTGCGACTTCCATCCTGCTTCTTGCGAAATACTGGCCTTTGTGACCCTGTGGGGCCAATTCCAGTGGAAGCGCCTTCCATTCGGTGTACATTGTGGTCCACAGGCTATGTCCAGGATTCTTTTCCAAGTGCTTGGTAAATATCAGTACGAGTTCTTGTTCATATACATTGATGATGTTTGTGTGTATAGTGAAACTTTTGAAAAAACATTTGAAACACATTAAATTATTTTTGTTTGCTTTGCGAGATGCTGGTTTGACTTTAAATCAAGAGAAAATTACATGGGCTAAAACTATGTAAAATACTTAGGATTTGTAATTAGTAAAGGAAAGGTACACCCTATAGTAAATTTCCCAGCCCTGTAGAATCTGCACGGAGCATGCAGATTTTTAGGGAAGGCGGGTTTTTATGCTAAGTTTATACCAAATTTTGCAAGCATTGCTGAACCTCTAAATGTGTTGAAATGGAAGTATGTAGCTTTAGTTGGGGAATGGAACAACAGAATGTGCTTAACCAACTTAAGAAGATATTGACCACCCGTCCAGTTTTTCATCTCCCTCAAATTATCAAACCCTCCACTCTTCAAGTTGATGCTAGCTCGAAAGCCTTAAGGGAAGTTCTATGTCGAACTGTAGATTAACATTTTGTGACTGTAGCATTATTGTAGAGTCTCTCCTTCCCTAACTCCTATTCTGACCACTGAACCAATAATATCTCATTCAATCTGTTGTCAAAACTAAGATGGGGTAGATGTACTTATTCAAGGGCGTAGATCTACTAGTTCACTAACAACTTCAGCAAGTTCATAACACAACTATTTTATCGAACATTATATATATATATAAATTGATACATGTTACAATAAATGATTAATTTAATAAGTATCCAATTAACAACTACTCACAGGCAGCTCGGTGCATTTTAAGTCATGCTATTCTCAAAGCTAACCTTGCAAGTTAATATTAATTCGCACTGAAGGGGGCAAGGGGGTTTCGAAGGATAACGTTATGTCCTAACTGCTCACTCTAGTTATGCTCACCAAATAACACAGACGAGGGATCCAGAGCTCCTCTAGTCCTCGGTGTCGTGATGCTCTCGTTGATAGCTCTGGCAACTAATGTCGTGGTACCTCAAACATCGTCAAGTCACTAGGGGGGAGGGCGCCGTCTATGGCCATTTTATACACTTCACCGAGTATGTCAGCATTGTGTGTTTATAAAACTTTCTGAATCCATATCCGATCATAGTTTAAGTGCTATATTCTCATGTGGCCATCGTAGCTTATGTGGTATTTTTGTGAGCAGTCCTTCCTGGCACTATATTACCCTCCAGGACAAAATAACAACTGTCCTGGCTGTGGCAGTAGTGGAGACAAGTACCCAAGGTGATCCTCCCAAGGGTAGTGGCACTGATGCAGATATAGGTCGAGGAGCTCAGTTCATGGCGAACGATGACAAATGGTGGCATTCGCGGTAATATTCAATAGCAGTGTCGTGGGGGCAAGGCTAAACTCGTGACCTCACCTAACAATGAAATAACAATTAAGTAATAGTGAAAATCAGTTAAAGGGGGAATATTTGCAAATGGCAAGGTAGGAAAATATAATTTCGTAAGAACTGCAATGTGAATAAAATTATACACAATAAGATACATAATTAAGGTGGCCACAGTAAGCTTTACTTATTTGAACATGCTGAGTAGCACGGCCACAGGAAGGAGGTATGTCCAATGCCACATTTAATGTCATAAAGAATAAACAAACCCCTGAAAGCTAGACGGTTTACATGGGTAGAGAAAGTTTGATAGTTTGCGCATGTGTGGTGCGAGTGCGCTCAACAACGTGTCAGGATATGAACTCTTAAAGGTAACAATAGCTGTTTAATAACAATAAAGAAAATTTTGCCTGCTGGCGGAAAGAGTAATAAGTTGACAAAACCAAAGGAAGTAGGGAGCATTAGGATCATTAGTTGAAAGGTAAAAGTACACAAGGGAAAATTAATACAACTTGGAAGTTACTACCTGCGTGGAAGTTAGGCGACACTCCAGAAGTTGCTAGTGCTGGACGATCGTGCTCTTGTTTTTGGCTTGCGAGAGCAAGAAGACTGACTTGGCAGTTCATAGCCAGGTAGCGGCGTGTGCTTTTATGTGCACTAGAAAATACTTACTGACTAACACTGGTACAACTAGGGTGGTTTGCAACTCACAGATAAGTACACAATTGTTACACTAATATATTTGAGAGAACTCATATAAAAACCATCATGCGGGCAGTAAATATGATGCATAGAAAATGGCCTGGCCATGTGTGGGATTCTTAAAGTGAATAAAATACTACAGTAGTAATTGCAGTGATAACTTGATCTTAACTATATGTAACAAGTAGTGCTGAATTAAACAACAAAAATAAATAGCAAGGAACAATATTAATACACATAAACTGTGGGAGGAGGTATACAATAACTTCTGAATATATGCAGCTGGCATGTTGGTAAAAGTTCAGAAATGTGTCATGTATCACTGATAGTTCAGGTAATTGTGTTCACTTTCAGATGCACTTTTTGTATATACCAGAGTGAGGTATGGAAATAGCTCGCATGCAGGCAGACTGCGAGTCCAATAAATAGTTTGCATTAGCTTGTGATCACCAGAGTCTAGTATATTAAGAGCTCGCACGCAGGCAGAGCATGAATCCGATTAACAGTTTGCACTTTTGGTCATTTGGATGAATGCGTGTGGTTAATCACTATCGGTAGGACACATTGTTGGATGTAGTGCTATTTATACACTTGAACATACAATATATAAAGGAAATTATTGGTTAATAATACATATGTACGTAGGCATGAAGTTATAATTAATAGAAACACACGTAATAATAATTTGATTACTAAAGATTAACACACGTATAGGGTAATTGTAAGCAATACTATATGCCTGAGAGCATAAAGTTAAAATACAGAAAAACACACTTGGTAATGAATTGCTTTGTAAATATTAATACAAGCAGAAAGTAATTGTAAACAATAATCCTATGTTACTTAAACTGTGAGCATTTACATTGGTTCCCTATAGTTTGACATGTTCCTGACATCCACGTATCCCTTGTGCCCGCTTGTTCCATAGCAGATGCATTAACCACACAGTACCACTCGACCAATCGACAAGAACTGCATTTACACTTTTCTTGCCTCCCTGTAACTCGTGGCCACGGATCATAATATTTAACATTCATCACAAGAGGTAATTCTTGTGATGAATGGATGTGTGGCCTAAACGAGTGTGTCCAGTGAAGTCACGACCATTAGACACAACAGCCATTGGAGGGAACAGTGAGCTCCGCTTATTCCAACAGCTTTCCGTTGTGCCCAATGGCTGGAGTGAGATATGGCTCCGAGTAGTGTCAAAAGACGGGGAATCACATTCCCCCAGGAAGTGTAAAGACACTGCCTTCAGAAGACGTCGCACAATGCGAGGCAGTGGGGGCAACATCGGGACCGATCAGCCCACAGGGAAGCTGCCTACAAGACTTCGCCACGACACCAACGAAGACTACGATACCGGGTGATCATCAGAAGGAGCATCAAGTCCAGCAAGGGACAGCGCACCTTTCCCCTCGCCAGAAGAAGGAGCATCGACGGATCCGAAGAGCAGCGCCAGCATCGGCAGCAATGGGGAAGAGTCGACAGAAGAGTGGGTTTCGACCCCTCCCCTCCGCTCCAAGCATCACCATCTACATCGGCCGGCATGCACCATTCGCGACGGGGACAACCCCCTTCGGCGAGCACGGGCAGCGGCACTTCACCATCAGCAGGGTTATCGCCCTGGAGCATCAGGAGGCAATGCAGCACAGCATCATCGCAGAACTTTCAACATGAGGCCACGCAACCAGCTGAGACCACCGACATCCTGATGCGCCTAGTGGTGTGCCAGTACCTTGGGGTCTGCAAAGGACCAAACGGTCACCAGACAGGGGGGCGTTTGACGTGTTCCTGACGTTCCCGTTTACCTTGTGCCCGTTTGTCCCTGTAGTTTTCCCCATAAATGTACCCCTGTACATGGCTGTTGTGTTTCGGTTCTGCCCTAAAAGGGCCTGCCTGGTGGTGTGCGATATGTTTATAGGGTCTTGGATGTCTGTATGGTTGCATTCATTTGTGTGTTTGTAGGATACACATCTCTTTATTTCACACTATGTCACATGGCATAAAAATATGTAAAAATATAAAATGTGAAAATTGCCATGCTATTTTTAGTTATGTTAAAAGCTGTTCTGCCGTCTTGGCTGTGCTTGGCCTATGGCACTGCGCTGGAATAGCCGATAGGTTATGTGGGTGCACTGACTTAGCCTAACACAACATAATAAAAATAATATAATAATTAATAAATCAAACTGCTATTTACATATCCCTTGTGTGCTAAACATTACGTGTACGTATTGTGTACTCTGATATGCTTGATGCATGTAAATATTGCGAAAATATTATGATAGGGAATGGTTTTGGTACAAAAACAAATGACACTAGTCACAACAAAACACTCTTAAATACTATCATAACCCTGGAGCATTAATATTATGTACATGATTGGTACATTGCATTTACCTTACTAATATATTACATAAAACACTTTAAAAATTAACACAAGCGCTTATATTACAGATATACTAAACCTATACAAGTGCATGTGGTTGCATGATCGTTTAGGCGAGCATGTGGCTCACATAAACAACATCACTATAATTAAAAAGGCCATGGAAAAATAATATACACACATTTTTACACTGAAAATACTTGTCACTTCGTTCAATCATTATTACACTGCGTGCAGATTATGCTGAAGTGGCGATGTGGCGAACAGGCTGGAAACGGGGTCTATGTGGTACACGGGGGCTGCTGTGGCTGAGCGGTTAGCTCGCTCGCCTCCCACTATGACGATCCGGGCTCGATCCCCGGCCGGATCACCGGATTTTAGCATGTAGGAATTGTGACAGACGATGCCATTGGTCGGCAGGTTTTCTTGGGGATCTCCCATTCCCCTCGCACTCTCATTCTGGTGCTGCTCCATACTCACCTCAATCGCCCCCATCGGCTCTGAAGATCCTGCTGTTAAGAGCCGCCCAAATATATTCACTCATTATGTGGCATACATAAATGTCATAGCGCTGTTCCATCTGGCGAAACTTGGCGCTGGTGAAAATGATGACATGATGGGGCCCGTCATCGCCTCACTGGTACAACATGGCTCCTAGGCCTTCCTAACTTACATCTGTCTGTAAATATAAATGCCGGCTTGCATCATATCTAGCTAATGTTGGACACGACCTGAACTTCTGCTTAATGTCTGTGAATGATTTTCAGTCTCCTCATTCCACTGGCAACACCAGGGTGGCAAGAATAAGTACATCAGTGGTGCTGTTATTACTGCAAAATTTTCAATGTGCTCTCTAAGCGAGTTGATCAGGCCGAAAAATTTTCTCAGCTGTTTCTGTATGCATGGCTGTGTGTACACTTCAATTAACCTAAGCTGTTCTGGATTCGGCTTATTGCCCTCTTTATCTACGACATAGGCAAGAAAATCTAGACTAGTTTTTACCACGTGACATTTTCCCATTGCACATCGATAGCTTAGCATTCAAATATTGTATGTCCACCATTCCAAATTTTGAGAAATTACAAGTTTAATGTTTGTGAATATGTTAGTAAGCACTAGGATGTTATGATACACAGTTATGGGTATTTATATAAAGTTTCACTATTAATAAACACATTCAGACACACAAATTAGATTGTGTGTAAGGTAGTTAAAAGCTTTGCTTGATTAAAAATGCCAATGTTTGGACATACAATGCTTGTGATGCAACCAGATGAGTTTATGTAGGCTAATGTGAGTGCACAATAATGGTAATGCACTTACTACAAACTGAACTGGGTAAAGAGCTGTGTCTTGAAATCATTTGTTTATCTCACCTCCCTTTGTGCAAGACATCTATTTCTTTAGATATTGCATCAATGAACATGTACTTGAACTGAATGGTAAAAGGCTGTTTGTTTTCTAACCTCAACCACTTTATCTTCAACCAATTTACATTTAAGCCATCACTGTCCTTATTTGTGTTCAGCACGACTTGAGAAGCCAGTGCCTGCAAGCCAAACATGTCTTTAAATGTCAAAAATGTAACCTTGTAAGGTGCAGGTTTCTTGCGAGCCATCTGTATAAGAATATTCCATTGTCTAGTTGTGTAAACAGTTTTATGCTTATGTGTATGTTCTATTATTGCATGCATTGCATCGGCTCATAAATAAGAGTGGCCAGATTCCATAAATTTCACGTAAATTACTTGCAGGTGCTCTGACTTGTTGACACAATACAAAAATTTTGCAGTTATATACTGAAAGCTTCTGCATTTAGTAAATTTGGGCATCACCAGCGAAGAGAACTGCCAATAAAGCGTGCAAGTCGAAAGCTATTGCTTTCTTCGAGACCCCATTATCAACAATGGCTTGTCTTTAATCATTTGCTTTCACCTTCATTGATTTGGCTTCATTTTATTTGCGAATTCTCCATTCTTGTTCGAAGGTTGTTTTGTCGAAAGCACTATAATGCTGATTACATTTTGAGCACTGATCCTTCTTGGGTTTATGAATGCTTAGTGGTGGATCAAAACTGTTGAATATTTCCCTGTATACAAACATTGAAGCAGGCTTCCCGTCACATGAATCACAGTATAGGCGATACATAGTAGCAACATTTAAATCAGCAGGAAGGTACAGTTTCCGGGAATCCTTACGATAGTAATGTGATTCCAATTTGGGAAAGCTATCTATGTGTTTCTTTATGTTGGCTTTAGTTTCATCTGCCATGGCATTTGATGGAATTTTTCCCGTCCTTCTGTCTCAACCAGTGTAAGAGCCACCTCCTACTTTTAACTTTAATGCTAAGTCAATAACTTGAAATAAAAGTGCTGCAAAAGAATTTCAAGTATACTCGTTGCATTTGTCCATTATCACTGGGAAGTGTTTACACACGAGGTTTTGTTTTCTGACTCGAAGAATATAGATATCGTTTCCTGCATCTTGCAATGACAATCTCAGTCACAAGTGAACATATTAGAGACTTTTGTCTACCAGGGTCTGAACAATAGAATCTGCATTTGGAGCAGTTTACACTCATTGGTTCCTTTAATGATATTGTTCTTCAATTTCTATCTTGATACTCCGTTCCTGATACACGTAACTTCTTTCGGACGTTAGTCTTCCAAGTTGCTGGATCTGTTTGTCGGTTTTTCCTGATTTTATTTTCTTGAGGGACTAGATTTACTCTTCGTTGATGTATTTTCGGTTCTTGCAGAGTTTTATTTAATTCCGGAACATTGCTTGTAGTTTGATGTGGCACAGAGGATTTTGGAAGAGTTCCTGATTGTGGTTTATTCGTGTTTCCACTGTGCCCAACTCAACTTTTGTAAGTATGTCTTTAAAAACCTTGTCGAAATGTGAAACATCAGATATTTTCGTATTATTTACTACACTGCTAGACACATCGTCTGACCATGTTCCATCATTAATTGTCGCCAATTCTTCAAGTATAAGTGGATTTGGATAAAATTGGTCAAAGCTTGAAACTCCATTTCTATAATATTCAACAGTACCGGAAGCATATTCTTATGGTGTTACATACTCCACCTTTGCCGATTCATCTATTGCACGAGGAGTTGTGAACTCCTCAACTTCTTGGAGAGTCCAGGACACACCAATGTATTCAACTGAAAACCAACATTGTATCTGTAGGTTTTATAATGGCAATATTGTACTATTAACATTTATTTACTCAAGAGAGTTGCAAATAACATAGAAACAAACATTTTCATCAGTTTGCAGAGCTAATTTCATGATGTGGTGTCATAAAATTAAATTTTTTTATTAAGCAGAGGTAGAGATTGGCTCACCTAAACTTGAAGTAGGAATATCCACAATTTGTACTCCTGTACTGGTGAAAAGCTTATCAAATATCAACGTAATCTTGCCTGCACTTCCAACAGTCTGTGCTGTTTTACTGAATGAGTTGGTGTTCTGTTGATCTGGGCAGCAGGGAATTACGAACCAGTTAGAATGTATGTTTATGGAATTTAATTATACCAGGTGGGCGCCAGTCCTCGCTCAGCAGAGAACATGATGATGAAGTGGGGTCGTGGGCCGTTCACCCATAAGTGGCCCCCTGATGCTCCAACATCACTGTTGCTGTTGTCCATTATCTATAAATCCAAGTGCCTGGTCTAGTCGAGGATATCAGATCTTCCTCAATACGCTCATCCAAACTTACGACGGGAACTGTTGAGGCCATTCCCATGCCAAGATTTTATTACGTTACATTTTCACAGGTTATGTGGCAGTGAAGAGGCCAGAATAAGTAAAAATGGCGTAGTTCATGCACAATCTCATTTATTCATTATTATTCCTCTTATAAGGCACACACAAGATAAATCTCCAGCATAGCATGGAGTGCTCTTAAACAGACAAAAAGGTGCGAATGCCGATGCAAAGAATTATGTGAATATTTCATGCCAGTCGTTTAAATACACACTGGGTTGTCGAGCGGCACTCTCCCCAGATATAAATAAACTTAAAATGTTACTGAATTCAAATATTGACGATTGGTACTCTACATGGTTGGTTCTGAACGTGAAGATCTGGGGAGGATGCGAACCTCACATCCGCTCGACGGTGAGACGAGGGCACTACTCCTTGCTGGCTATGGCATGCTGCCCTCTCAGTGGCTGGTATTTCACGCCCCGGTATCAAAAATACCATTATTTGCATTCTTTCACTCAATGTAAAAAAAATTTTGATGATAGATGAATGATAGTGACACTTAGCCTGTGGTGCACCATGGGGGATAGAGGTTATGTGGACAGGTAATACTAATTTTGAAGTTCTCTGATGGGCGCCAGTGCTCAATAAGTAGAAGAGCACGAGATTGTTGGGATCCTTGGAGTCGTTTGGCCGATGGCCTGTTGGCTTTCCCCAGTGGCCCACCTCTTGCAGGTTATGTGCCGATGAACTTACAGGAGTATATCCATTAATGCCTTGACTATCGAGGGCTGTCGACCTCCCTGGTATACCATCTCACTTCTGAGGCCCTATCCTGGCTTCCCCCATACCATCTACAAATTATATTACCTTTGAAACTTACGAGTTAAGCGGTCGAGACATAAACGGTGGAGGCCCGGAGTGGTGCAGGCAAGCGACTGCACCACTCGCTACACGTCCAAGAAGCTACCATCATGGCAGCCAGCACTAGGCCCTGTGATTGGTCCTGCTGTTGCGAAATGTCAAGTGACTTACGTGACCCTCATATTTATGAAAAATAACCAGTGGAATGATAAGACATAAGTTTACATTAAATACTAAATGATCTGAGCATTCAATAATTATATAATACACCTCTTACAAAAACAATCCTCAGGCACTTGGCCACTGTGGTGCAGGGTTGCCATATCAGCAACTTAACCTTTAATGTCCCGCTTTTGTAACAGTGGTCACACAGCCCATGGAAATGTTCCCAATTAGAACTTATTAAACTATTACACTTAATTTTCGGCCAGAACAATTTGGAATGAATAATTACACACAAAAGGCACTTAAAATATGTTTAGTATAAAACTCGTGGCTTCTTGCCACATGGTTAGCTGTGTTGCCATATCTATGGCGAATAACACCTATGACCTGCGAGGTGGTCTCTGTTGTGATGCGGCCAATACGTGGTCGCAAAGCAAATGATCATCAAAAGTAAACAAAACACCTTTAACCTAACATGACTCTGATGCGGCGTTTTATTTGATACTTACGCATGAGACTACAGGAACATGAGGAAATTAATAAATAAACACATAGAACTCACATATAACTCTTTCAGGTTGGCACACTGGCCACTAGAAATGTCAGTAGGAATTATGGCATTACTTACGCATACCAATAACACACGTGACATTAACACTGGCGAATGAACATAATCTGACATATACACTACTACCTTTCAAAATACTTTACATAACACAACCCTGAATACACTCATGTTACACCTGTGCACCCCGTACACGACGTGGAACACTTGTTGCACACAAGTAGCACTTAACTGCAGGCATGTAACACCTAATATACTAAAAAGGCCTTTGAAAAACACACTTGTACACTAACTTGCACCCGTGGTGCATACACACTTCACTGTTAAATGACATGGTGCCTAATGGTGCTGCAGGGAAGGGCATGGTGAACGGGCTCACCGAAGTGGTTCATATCAAACGACGCCCCCCCTTTTTTCCAGAGGCCGTTCATTCGCCTGCTCGCTGCTCCCCTATTGCATAGTTGCAGCATCTGAAGGGCTGTCGAAGATATCCGCATGGTCACAGACTGTAGCACAGCTATTGGCCTCTTGTCACAAGTGGGCTGTCGCAAGTCTTCTGATCCCTCACTTGCAGCTGCACTGTAGGGCCGGCTACAGTAGGCACAGGGGTGTGCCTGCAGGCTGTGCATGCTGCATGCAGTGTGCGGCGAACTCGTTTGCTGTGGCATGGGGAGAGGAGGCCATCGTATCCCCCGTCTTGTCCCAGCTACTCTTGCTGCTCTCAGTTTGGTACAGGTGGCTTAGGTCAGGGCCTAATGTACCTCTGACATGCCATGTTGCTGTGACCCTGACCTCGGACTCTTAGATGAACTGGCTGGAACTGGCCGATGTCCCAGTGACATCACATGTCCTCAGGTGGGGTCCAAACCTAATGGTCCTGGCCATCCTCAAGTGACCCGTCTGGCTCGTTGCATGTGATGTCATGAGACATAGGTTGTTTGCTAACTGTCTAATCACACAGCGGATGCAGGTGACGGTGCTTGCTGGAGTCGCTGTGGACGTACAGATGGCCGCAGTGTTGTGATCCAGCGGGAGAAGTTTCACAGCTGTGTGATGAAAACAAGTGGCATCCCGTAAACTCAGGTCTTCCCCTAGGCGTTGGTGAGGGGGAGATGTGGTCCAGTGTCGTGGCACTGCCTGATGCAATTTGTATGGCGTTCTTGTGGAAAATGGCCATGCATCTTCAGCTCAGCTTCACGACATAATACATTTCTCCTTTTCTTCTGATAATTGTGTGTGGGCCGCTCCAGCGTGCCACAAAGCCCACATTGAATGCCTTGTGGTGGAAAGATTGCCGGTGCGCACACACGTAAACAAACTGGCCGAGGTCGAGGGAAGGTGGGGCATGTGTAGAATCGGGCCGCCCCTGCTCTGCGTAGTACCGCTGTGTCTCTCGTACTTCCCATAGTTCTCTCTGCCTCCTGACATTCCTCTCTTCCACTTCAAAGCTGCCGTGCTTCCTCACGCTGCTCGTGAACTCCCCAGGGAGGGGAAGGTCGTGGCCTTGTAGCATCTGAGCAGGTGTCTTACTGGTTGTCTCATTCACCCTTCCTCGCAATGTAAACAATGCCGCTGGGAGATGCTCGACCCATGACGCTGTGTTTTTTGCTCCTGGTTCCAGAGCCGTGTCGGGTTGGCTCTCGGATGATATATATCTGTCGTATTGTGTTGAACACACCACCTGGTGCAGATTCTTCCCATGAACTGTGAGCCATTAACGTTGAGGATTATGCGCGGGTGCCCCCAGCATGAGAAAAACTCATTCTATATAGTTTTCCCGACCATGCAGGCATGCATGCTCGACAAGGAGTAGGCTTCTGTCCACTGGAAGAATAAGTCAGTGACAACCAGTATGAAGTGCTTCCCGTTCAGCGTCCATGGATTTGGACCCATCAAATCAATACCTACAGTCTCGAAGGGTTCGACTGGCACACATGGCTGTTGCTGTTATGTGCTATCTTGTCTCCTGATCGTGTAACAATTGTACTGAATTGCCGCGCTAATGAAAACTCTCATTTGCGCAGCAACTCCTAGCCAATGGAAACATTTTAGAATGTTGCACTTTGTTTGTGTGGCACTGTGAGTCCCGTGATCTCACTTTCGTACACGTACTTCAGAACAAATATTGCACAGCAGCAGGTACGTAAATATGCCAGTCCCCACTGTCCATGCCCGGACGTGATTCCAGACAATCGTTTACCACACACCATTTCTCTGCTATTTTTGTTGCACACTGTTCTTTCCAGTTCTGCGTGACTGAACACATGGATTGTTTGCGAATGACGAGATCACGAAACTCCTGTAGTGTGGGCATTGCGGTTGGCACAGATACATTATTGCAGTGGATTTTTGACATGTCACTCATGTTTTCCAGTGGGAAGGGGGTAAAATGTCCTCCCATTCCTCCTTGTCTCGGCCACTTTCTGTTCCGGGTGTGTCGTGCCCAGGGAGAGTGATGGCCGGCCGCTCTACTCCGCTCTCCCTTCTCCCGACTCGGGTTGACGTCACCCCTCCTTGGGCCTGTATGGTTTCCACGTGGGACAGTCATCGTTCCAGTGAGGTTCCCCACATCACGGACAAGGGAGAAGGGGTGGTCGGCCTCCTGGATGCGAGCGAGTTGTTGAGCCCCCGGAAGCTGTGGAACAAGTCGTCGTTGGATATGTTTGACCAGGTAGGCCCAGGTAATGATTGTTTTCCCGTGACGTCCTGCCCGGCTCAGCATCCCCGGTTTTGTCAGTGTTATACTTTCAGGCCTAGTGCTTCTTCTGGTTGCGGGTTCGTGTGGCCTTTGCACTCGTGTCCAGAAGCATGACCGTCTTAATGAAGTCTTGCTCTGTGACACGAATAACCTGGGCGAGGGCGGCCTGGTACTCAGCCCGCGCAGTTCAAGCGATCACCTCCAGGATGTCTCACATCGACAGGGTCGGGTGGTATGTGCGGATGAGGCTTATCTTCTGTGTGGTAAAGTCATAGAGGCTTTTCCTCCCCCTGTTCCTCTAGTATGCTCTTACTGCATGCTCGTAGTGAGGTGAAAATGTTTGCAAAGCGTGTGGTGAAAGTGTTGTAAATTTCTCCCACGTCATGCCTTATTGGCGAATTCTGTGCCACCAGCTCTTCACGTTTCCAGACAAGCGGTCGCCTATGCAGCTAGGACAGTCAGCCTGGTCTACTCTGCACCTGCAGAGGTGGTCTTCACAATCTCTCAAAAATCCAAGTGGATCTTCACCCACAACCCCTGCATAGGTAGGCAAAGATCAAACCACACTGGTGTCGTCTGAGGATGCTGGCACAGGATTGGTCGATCTGTGGAATGCTGTGTCAAGGCGGCAAGCCATAGGTATTCCGTGAGTTTGAATACCAGAGGTTCTCTTGGTGTATAGTGAGCTGCGCCTGGGATGTCGGTGACATCCTTGTGCCCATTGGATTCCATGAATCCGTGAGTGACCGAATTCATTTCTGGTGGTGATACAAATGATTGTTGGTTCAAGAGCGCAGGTTCTGTCTTGATGTGCAATGTGCACATGATGCTGTGTCGGGTCAGTATGGGTTGAAAATGTGTGCAGTCTATATAATTTGGCTCGCACCACGTTGCCTCCTGTTAGGCATAATGCACGTCCAATGGTAAGTGCAGCGACACTGTTCGCAGGCGATCGTTGCGGTCTCCAGGCCACTGTATGTTTTGCTGTAGGCGCACTTGTGCAAGGTGCGCAACAACTGTGATGGTTGGTGAGATATTTCGTTTTCGGCTTGCATGCGTGTGCAGATTGCTGAGGCACATGTCGGATTTACAAAGCCTTGAACGGTGGTGGTTTCAAACAGTTTGTACACAAGTCCCTGGGTTTTCGTACCATAACTCTCGCGAATGTACCACAGCATATCTCGCAGTTAGTTTTGGCGATGTTCTGTTGTAGCTGAAATGCTGTGACAGGCTCATGGCACATGTACGTTTTCCCTAAAAAAAAGTCCAGTGAGAAAGGATCGGACTGGCTGTTACATGAAGACACTTGTTGCATAGTGAAGCTGTTCTCCCATTAGTCATCTGCCATCCTAGCACATTAGAATGACACAGTTGGTGTGGAGATTCCATGCTGCTCGTGTTGTTGTTGTTGTTATGCTTCGCCAGGCCACATGGCCTCAGGGCTCGCGGCCATCACCCACGCACACATCGCGGTAGGGGTGGTTGTGCCTGCATGACGTAGTACGGATGGAGTGGGATGGTAGGTGCTTCACTCTCCTCTGCTGGGGTGGTCTATGATGGATTGCCTCTGGACATCACAACAGCGGTGGCACATAATATGGTGGAATTCTCTGTTTACTTTGGCACTAAATTACTTTTGCTGTTCTACTGTCCCAACTTTGATGTTGCTTGTTCTAAGATGTTGCAATTTGCCATAGAAATTCGTGATGTAGGAAAGTTTGCCAGTAGTAAAATGGGGAGCCGAAACTCAGCGGATATATTACATGTAAGGGCATGTGGTCGCACGTGGATCACACAGGTTTTCCACGAACTCTGTAAGGATTCTGATTTCCAGGAAAATGGCTTTAGGTGCGTTAATGGCGGATTGGGTTTTGATCGCCACTTGTTGTGGCCCCATTCGACTCTTAGCCTGGGCTGGACAAGGGGGAGTAGAGGTTATGTGGACAGGTAACGCTAAATTTTAAGTTCATCAGTGGGAGCCAGTGCTCAATAAGTAGTAGAGCACAAGATTTTTGTAATTCTTGGGGTCGTTTGGACGACGGCCTGTTGGCTTTCCCCTGTGGCCCGCATCTTGCAGGTTATGTGTCGATGAAATTACAGGATTATATCCATGAATGCATTGGCTAGAGAGGGCTGTCTGCCTCCCTTGTTTGCCATCTCACTCCCGAGGGGCTATTCTGGCTTCCCCCACACCATCTACAAATTATATTAACTTAAATTATTTTTAGTATAAAACTCGCAGCTTCTTGCCACATGGTTAGCCATATTTCGAAATCTATGGTGAATAATACCTATGGACCAGCGAGGTAGCTTCTGTTGTGATGCGCCCAACATGTGACTGCAGAACAAATGATCATCAAAAGTAAACAAAACACCCTAACATGACTCTGGGGCAGGGTTTGCCTTGGTACATGTGTGAGATTACAGAAACATGAGGAAATAAATAAACACATTGCACTCACATATAACCCTTTCAGGGTGGCACTCTGGCCACTCGAACTGTCAGTAGGAAGTGTGGCATTACTTACGGGTACCAATAACACATGTAACATTAACACTGGCGAATGAACATAATATGAAATATACACTATTACCCTTCAAAATGCATTACATTACACTACCATGAATACACTCACGTTACACTTGTGCACCCCGTACACGATTTGGAACACTCGTTGCACACAAGTAATACTTAACTGCATGCACATAACACTTAATATACTAAAAAGGCGTTTGAAAAACACATTTATACACTAACTTGCACTCGTGGTGCACAACCCTTAACTGTTATGCTGTGATGCCTGATGGTGCTGTAGGAAAGGGGGTGGTGAACAGCCTCACTGTAGTTGTTCACATCACTAGCGACATGACACATATCATGAACTCTTATACAACACTCTGAAAAAAATTAAAGACAATATAAATATGTAAAATATTACGATGGTAGACTTACTGTGTACTTATACTTAAAAGAGCACAAGTTGCTTGTCTTGGTTCACATCCTGCATGTTAAATACTGATTCCCTTTTTAAACCTATTATCTCTATCCACTAATTGGATATTGAAGATTATGCTACTACCATTAAAATCATTCCAAACATTTCTTAAATACAATTTATGCAAAAGTTGGGTTAACTGACACGTGTTCGTGGCTTATTACAGCGAACTATATGCCATGAGCAACCTAACCTCAATGTTCTGTTTCGTACTGCTCTGAGTACTGACTGGTACTGTCCACTAGTGGTTTACTGTTATTTATTCTACATAACTGACAAAAAGATGGGTTATGCAGAGATTGCATCTTGATAAAATTATTACTTATAATTAATTAAAGCTTACGCCATAACAAGTGATGTGTGTGGAGTAGATGAGATCTGAAGTGTCTTCTGTGTAAATTATGTGCATGACATTAAATAATAACAATTACATAAAACAGTTTTAAAATTAACAAACATAACACTGATGCTGATGACAAATTTAGGTGTGGTTTTTCCACTCACTTACAGTGTTTACATATGTCATGTGACATTCCGTGCTATTGTACATGGTTCACTGTGTTTAGGATCCCATATGAGACACTGATTTAATGACACAAAACATAACAACGCAAGAACCCTTTTTAACTATTAGAATTTAACATGATCACGTGTAGAATATTATACGCTGGTATTTTAACATCTTCTTAACCTACTTCGACAGGTTGGCTGCACACAGTATTTTACTGTAATGTAAACCAACATTATATTTAAAAGAGAAAACAAACTCTCACTGACTCTACTTAACACATGGCAGACAAATAAAATTTACTAGCAACAAAATATTACAATTTAATTTAAATAACGCATCTATGCACGCCACTGATGTGATCGAGGCACTAAATGAACATACGCTTGACATATTGGCTGTAATATAATCGCAGCTCGGGGCACGAGTGTGTTGAATGCTTTGGACGAGATGCTTAGGGAAACGTGGAACACGTAACACCCCATCCAATTTGAGGCCGTTCATCCGCCATAGCTCCATCCTTTCGTTGTACAGCATTTTGCAGGCTGGCGAAATTGATTGCGTAGGTGAAGGTCGTACTTCCTCGATGGCTGCTCTTGACGTGATGTCTTGGGCTGTCCTCTTGTTGTTGTCGGTAACGTAGTGACGGATGCGCTGTGCTTCGTAGAATGTGCACATTCAGTGCACATTACATTCCGAAGGGGATGAGTTCTCTTGGAGTGGCGGGAAGGGGAAGAATTCTCCTCTGATCCCGACTTGTCGTTGCTACTGCTGCTTACGGTGTGATGCGGGCGGTATCGGCTTGGAATGTAGGCGTCCCTTACATGTCCTGTTGGCATGCTTCCTTGCTGGTCCGTCGATGATCCCGATAAAGAAGATGATCATCTTGCTGCTGTAGCTGGCACAGAAGTAGTTGTAGGGCTTATAGGCGTCGTGATGCCATCTAGCAGGGTCGGTACATGGCAATCTTTGCCGACGTCATAAGTAAATGATGGCTGAAAATTGCGCGGTGATACAATGCCGCCAGAAGTTTTGTCATGTTTCGGTGCCCCTGTGAATGGGGCTGCGTCCGGCTCGTGTGTGGCTGGTGCGGCATTGTTTTTAGGATGGGTGACCGCAATGTTATTGTTTAAATTGCATGTGATCCTTCCTCCTTAATGTTGACATTTGGGTCGGGCTCGGCACATGTGTTTGCTGTGCGGAGTGCATCTCGATGGAAAAAATGGCGGCTTTTCGTGTACTCATGTGTATTTTATAACACGTACCTCCCATTGCTTGCGTGATGATGTGTGGCCTGCTCCATTTCTCGGCTAATCCAGCGCAGAACTTCTTCTGTCTGATGGATTGTGGATGCGAGTGTACCTAAAAACGTTGGCCTACATGGAGTGGAGGTGGTGATAGCGAAGTGCTCGGTAACCAGCGGGTTGTGCAGCAACGTTGTTGTTCCCGCTCCTTTTGTACTGTATGCTCCCTCCTTTCTTCTCGGCTTACCCCCTCTTCCTGTCTGTTGTTGTAATTCTGTTCTCTAACTCCGCACATGAATTATCCTGGCAGTGGCAAGTAATGGCCTTGAAATAGTAGTACTGGGGTTTTACCTGTCGCTTCACTGGTCCTTCTTCTCACCTTAAAGAATGTGGCTGGCAGCTGTTCAGCCCAGGAATTATGTTGTTCATCGATGTTGGTTTGTTACTTGAATGCTGTGATGTGCTGATGATGGATGCACTGTTGTTTGGCTGGCACCATGAACCCTGCACATGGTGGTGTTGACATCCGGCGTGATGAATGAGGAAGGGGAGGGGGTGGGGAATTCCCTTACTTGATGCACCATGATGAGAAGTGTGTTGTTGACAGCTGGGCCGAATGTAAACAATCACATGTGGCTGAATAATGCATGTGCTGTCAGTTTCACAAACATGTGTCAATGATGCTGAAATGTTGTCATGTCAGGAATGAAATGTCAAAGTTTTGTTGAAAACTGTCACAATGTTTATGCACTGATGCTAGTCCCTGGTGGTCTGGTCACTCGCTTAGTTTTCAGGCACGGATACATATGCTGTGGCTGCAGAAAACAATGTCAGCAACGTTCACATATGAGGCATAGTGCCCTAAGTTCGCAATGTCCCATGGTAAAGCGGCAAAATAACATAACCAGCTCTCTGCACGAGTGTTGTTGTCTGTTGTTGCGTAACAACTGTTTGTGTTTCTGCCAGCAAAGCAGTGTTTATGCCCATTGCGAGTGCTTCACGTACAAACTGTTTATCGGTCCTGCCATGCTGCTGCGGCTGACATTCGGCGTGAATATCATGCTGTGTGTTTTGGTTTCGCCCGAGATAGGTGGTGGTGTGATTTGAATCTTCTGCCGCGTGGTCACTGTTTCTACTAGTTCAGTAGCCTGATGGACAGTTACAGGCCGGCTGGCCAGCAGTAAATATTCCTATACCCAAATGTTTCATTCTTCCACACTGTTGACATATAATGTTAGTAAATAAGGATTAATTAAGTCTTTAAGAAAATTACAAACAAAATAGCAATATTAAGTTAGTTCAATGAAGTAACTGTTAGCAATATGCATAGGTACTAGATCAGTATGAAATTGAAAAGACTGTAATTAGGAATCACGTGAAATTGAAACGTGATTGTGCATACAAGTCTGCATAAAGAGTATTAAATTTAAAATTCAAATTATATATATGTTAATGTGAAATGCTCCAATTTCATTTTTATGAAGTTTCAAAGTTGGCCATTTAATTGTCTGCGAAACTAATAACGTAACATTTTCAGTTCGTTCGGTAAGTTTTGTAGGAAAGTGCGTAAATTAGATTGTTATAACAGCAAATAATATAAAATATAGAGTGCTAAAAAGTAAATTTACTAATTAAATTAGCAAGCTGCCTAGAGAGTAACAACAAATTCGCAACCTAAAGGACAAGCTTTAGGCAAGACACGAACTATCAGCATAGCACAACAGGGCATAGAGATAATATAATTTATCACGATTATGAACATGAACAAACAAATTGCAAACTCATATTCATAGTAAAAAAAAACACATTCTGCGGCAGTAAGTATAAATGTGAATACTAAAAATAAGTTGATTATGTAAAAGTTTTAATACGCCCTACACATAGGTTGACACACTGCAGCTATAGTTTTTAGAACAAAAGAAAAGAAAATACTTCAGCAGTGATTTTTTTTGTTGCCGCAGTAAAAAAAATCCTTTAAAATTATATATGTATTATATATACATACATTTTTTCTAGTTTACGAGATAAAGTGATGAGAAGTAAAGAGCCGTGAATTGACCCTGTGATACATCTATACTTCCACAGAAAAATTAACTGAACTTAATATAGCAATATGTATATATATATATATATATATATATATATATATATATATATGTAAATCATGTATTTGTATAAATGCACATCATATAGTTATATTTACGCATATTTTATATAACTTTTGTATTTACATACTGAACAGCAAAGGTACGATGTGTAAAGAGTTATTCACACTGAGATATGCATTTGGATGAAGACAGTATCAGCAACTTTATGTATTATTTATATGGTGAAATGGAGTGAATGAGTGAGTGTAGCTATTTGGACGGCTTTTAACAACAAGGTCGTGAGAGACGACGAGGGTATGGAACAGCGCTGGAATGAAAGAGCGGCGGGAACGGGAGATCCCCGAGAAAACCCGCCTAGCAGCGGCATCGTCGGACACGCATACCACGCCCGGAAATTCGGGAGTGGCCCGGCCAGGGTTTCAACCCGGTTCGCCTTGGTGGGAGGCGAGCAGTCTAACCGCTTAGCCACCGCGGCCCCAGAAATGGTGTGAAAACGTACGCATGCCAAGATACAGGAGATTTTCATAATCACTACCAGGTTCTTCCTCCCGCCTCGCCAGACCTTGGAGAGGTGGGTTAACCACACCCTTGACAAGGGGTGCAGGGGGGAAATTGGCTTGTTTGTAGAGATGTCTGGCTCCTCATATGCGCGTTTCTTCAGGGCTTATCGATCTATTTTGCGACGCCACTCGCTCCATCCCTCCTTTCCTTATGCTTTTACCTCCAGGCGGTGTTTAAACACCACTTTGTCACACGCAACAGGTACGTTTACAAAGCAACTAGGTATAGTCTGTACACGGCAAAGAAAGCACTTTTCAAGCTCTAGTTACTTTTATCCATTCAGCCATTCTTTATCCATTAACCACCTTTTTAAAATAAATATTACCATGTAAGTAATACCACAGTGTGAATAATCCACCACACTCGGAAGTTTACACATAAAGCTAAAATAAAATTTATTTATTGACTATTATTCCAAATGAAAGTGCTCACCTTACCGTGAACAGCCTGTAAATAGAAGAGACTGCTATGGTAATGCGTTCAGCTCTTGTTTTCAACTTCACATTGTAAACATGTCACGCTTTTATTGTCAACACAGAAACTTTCGTAACAGCGCAGCAATACAGTCAAAAGCTAAGAATTCAGGAATTGGTTATCCTTAAAACCGAACGCGTACGAAATACCACGAAGAGTAAATGAATGTAGGGATCTTTACAAAGGTTTATGTTGTCTAGGTTAATTTATTTTCATTGTGTTTTTCCTTATTGTTTGTTCGCAGGGAAACTAAAATACGCGATTTTAAGGGGGCTGAATTCCAATGCTTTATTTACGATTTGGAGTTGAGAGATTTGGGCGGCTCTTAACATCGTGGTCTTGAGAGGCGATGGGTGCGAACCGTTGTGAGTACGGAGCAGCGCCGGAATTGAAGGACGGGGAAGCGGGAGAACCCCGGGAAAACCCGCCAACCAGCGGCATCGCCCGCCACGAATCCCACGTGTGAAAATCCGCCGGAAATCCAACACGGTTCGCCCAGACGAGAGGCGAGTACTCTAGCCACTACACCACGAGGCCCAAAGAAAATAGTGACTCGACATGGCTTATAAGAGTGTCGCCTCCTTCCCGCGGGGTAAGTGTACAGACACAGATTACCTAAGAGTACAGAAACGAAACAGCCACTTAAATCGCAAACACCATCCGCACACGCCACCAAAATACCGCCAATCGCCAGCAATACGCCTGGTATCTTACTTGCCAGGAGGCAGCCCAGCCAATAGGGAATGTTTTTTTTATTACGCTATTACTAAGTGTTAAGTGCATCCCGAAGGTAGGACGGGAGCTAATTGCGTCTCAGGGCGAACCCCTTACGCCTACAAGGAAGGAAATCATGCAAGGAGACATGCATCACTGCGGATAGGGATTGGGAGAGAGGGAATTTTGCAGCCATGGCCGACGATTGGGGCCATGACTACCTCCCTAAGTGTACTTATAGCTAAGCTAATACTAGAAGAGACTGGGAAAAACCGGCACAGGCACCGTACAAACCCAGTCGACAGGAAATAATTCAATATTATTCATGCATTAAACAGAAATACTACGGGAGATAGAGGTTGGAACTCATGCTTTATTAGTAGAGATGAAAGTCTAGTATAGAGGGGGCACTTCATTTGGAATTTCTTCAATCTGCGCTGGCTTTAACCAGCGTGATACAAGCACCTCCCTGGCGAGGGAAGTGGTGCTATGGGGCCATTCCTTCCGATTTCCCAGTAAACCTGAAACTAAAAGGAATGAAAATGAGTCACCAGAGGGTGTCAGTCAAGACGATGTCCACTGGTTTTTAAGCGTTCCGGAATAGACGGTAGAACCTGCAGAAAGGAGAATTTAAATTAGACTAACCTAAGTGGCTTATAGTATCATATGTCCTTGGGGACATATGTGTCTAATCTAGAGCTGTGTTACCTGGCTGCGAGCATATCTCTGTAGCCATGGGCTGTAACACAGTCTATTTCCACCCATAATGTTTCGCAGCACGCTGTAGCCAATCAGACACAAGTCCGGTCCGCAGATCCTCGCGCAGCCTATCAGGGCAGCGTTCCAAGATGCCACTCTGCGAGTAAACTTTTCTCATTGGCTCTCCCAAGATACTTTCAGTAAATATGTTACTCGCTCTTGGCACAAAGTCCCAAAACTGCAGAGTAATTACTATGAGCATCTTGCCAGAGTAGAACTTTTACACGCACTATTTCAGTGAATAGAATATGGCAGGAAGTTTAATATAACTAAACAAACTGAAAAGGAAATGTTTACATTCTGGTTACAAATAAATGTGGTTAATTAAAAAATGACAGGTGATACAATCCGTAATTTTATTTTAAATTTGACTTGTCTAAAAGCAGCACTGCAACTCACAAATTTATATATATATATAACCCAGAATGCTTATTAAAAAAAACCATATCTTAAAAAAATAACCAGCTCACAAATTACCTGAAAAAATTCAACTAAAATTTTATATTACCCAAATTTGGGATAACAGTTTCAATTTTTCAAGACTGACTTGACTTTAAAAAAAGTTATCAATAAAATCGTAAAAAAAAAACATATAATCACAATATAACATTTCGATGATACCATTTAATTTCAGCTGAGGTGAACTTAATTCACACATAACTAATATCACAAAAATGTACAACTTGCAAGCAATATGCACAAACACGAAATGAGGGAAAATAAAACTTCACGAAGACAGTACACGAAAATAATTTGCACTCAAAACTTACAGCTACTGATGTTACCTACATTCTTATATTGTAAATGTCGCAAATAACTAATCTAAACACCAAACTGAAACTACAATAACTAATCTAAACACCAAACTGAAACTACAATAACTAATCTAAACACCAAACTGAAACTACAATAACTAATCTAAACACCAAACTGAAACTACAATAAATTCGTGTTTATATTTATTTATTACGTAATAAGGAATGTTACAGTTTGTAATGTTGTTAACGCTTTGAAGACTATGCCCGAGCATCTCTCGGGCAAAGCAAATCTGGAAATATCTCTATCCCTGAAGATAAGAAACACGCGGATATAGTTTCAATTTTTTTTCTAGTTTCTACCATTATTTCATAAGAACATTTTCTCTCACCAACAAGCAATGTTGTGAATACAACACTAAATTTCTCTATAGTTACGGAAATTAACACGATTTACTCTATATAATGTCAAGTATAAAAAATATTTTATTGGAACACACTGAACTCGGCACTCCATGGCAGACACTGGGCCAATAACAAATGTTACGTAATACACAAAGGCTGTGCAGTGTAGTTTGGACCAATAGGGTAGCGATCAGTGGGAGAATAGAGACCAACAGAAATTACATTCCTGCAGTGGTGGTGGATATACGTTGCACGCTTCTACGGTGTCTAGAATGTCTGCAAATGTGTCCAGGCTGCTAAGTGTTAAAATATATTTTCATAGTGTGTGTGAACATCAGCTCAAAATTTAAGTATTTATTGTAAAAACCCAAAATTTGTTCAGATTGTGATTTTAAAATTCCAGAAACCCAGCGGTATATTAAAACCACCGATTTGGTTTGGGGGGGGGGGGAGACCAATGAGTGGCAGCACTATCTAATAGTTGCAATTTTAGTTGTAATGTTTATGATTAACTTATGGTAAGTAAATGTGTTTATGTTATCAATATATCTCTGGAACAAAGAATTTGAGAAAAGTAATAAATATCTTTTGGAATTTACATTGGCTGCATAATTAGTACATATTTGTAAACACAGAAAGCTATTTACATCACATTCGTCCCAAAACTACGTTTACTCTTACTTTCCTCAGTTGTTACACTCTGTTACTTTACTTTACTCTTGGAGTAACGTTTTAGGACGCCGCCCAGTGAAAATTTACGCACACATCAAAGAAACCGCCACATTATTTCACCTCTATGTACTTATCTACTCTATGATCAAGAATTAAAACGACGTGGTGATTCTGTGATGCGGGCACCTCTTCAAAGAATGGTTGCGAGAGGATCTGGAAATTGGCCACGTGTCTCATTCGTAGAAACCAGTAAAATTCGCGGTATTATTCGGCATCAAGCTAAACTTCATAGTGCTGCATATACTACAGCCTGCTTCATTTCTCATTGGCTGCTGCATAGATGTGAAGTCACTCCCTTTCTGACTGAACTGCACGTGATGGGGCTACACAATAGTGAAGTGTTCGTTTATTGGCGTACAATTACCCAGGGCGTGTAAAATAAAGTATGGCCCAACGATAAACTAATTGGCAATTGCATAGGTACAAGTGAGTAGATAAGTTTGGTAGGTTCTGGGACAACGGCATCTGGCATCGGAGCCTGAGCCTAGTGGCCGCCATGTTGTGATGTCACTGTCCGCCAACTTGGAAGCCAGTGACCGTTGGTCATTTGCCTTTGACCCTTGACCCCTGACCCATGACCTTTGACCCTCCAAAAAAAATTAAAATAAATTTTTAAAATCTAAAAACAATATTTTAAACTCCTTAAAAATATATTATTAAAAAGTTATCGTCGATTACTTCTAAATATTAAAATCTAATTATTATTCAAAATTATTTCAAATATATAAACTTTTTTTTTAATTCTGGTCCTTTGTCAGCTTTTATTTTCTAAATAATTTCCATTTCTCTTAAACATTTCTCTGTTCCCTTAAATTTTCCTTTTTTCTTTTATATTTCCTTTTTTACCTGAATTTTTTTTTTAAAAATCGCAATGAATGCATTACAGTGAAAAGCATATAACATTACAGACTACCACCATTATATTGGACACAGATGACCTTGGCCTTGACCTCATAAACCTTAATGACCCTGAAAACTAAAAAACATAAGAGTCAATGATCATATTACATTACATACTACTACCATATTGGATGTAGGTGACCCTGACATTGACTACATGACCTTGACTGACCTTGAAAAATTCGATAAAAATGCATACAAGTCAACAAGCATATCACATTACAGACTTTTACCATTATATTGTGTACAGGTGACCTCGACCCCATGACCTTGAATGACCATGCAAACTAAAACTCGAGGAAATATTCATTAAAGTCAGCAAGCGCATGATGTTACAGACTATTACTACCATATTGTATGCAGGTAACTTTGACCTGGACACCATGACCTTGAGTGACCTTGAAAACAAAAACTCGAGAAACAACTAATAAAAGTCAGCAAGCATATTATGTTACTGACTACTGCCAGCATATTGGATACAGGTGACCTTAACCTTGACCCAATGATCTTAAATCCAAAAAATAAAATAAAAAATTCCAAATATATGCATCTCAATACATGCAACTTTGTAGAAGGTTGTAGTATTTCTGCATCTCTCTAGCCACACTAGTATTGTTCTTGTACGAAAATATCGTAACCTTTATTACACCAACACACTGCGCAGGATGGGTTATGTAGGTAAATACACTATTGAGTACATGTACCGAAGTCGAAAGAGACCTACTTGCAATAAACCTGGTACCAAGGTACTGATGAGAAATGCACTTGGCCTTTGCAGGTCTTTGCATATCTAAGTAAACTGTCGCTATGGCTAAACTGCTTATCGCACCTGTCATTGTTCCAGAACCTACCAAACTTATCTGCTCGTATGTTTGAAATTTAATGTGTTCCTTAATAATGACAAGAATTATGCTACCACTTGTAGCAGAACATTCCCTACCGTAGTTCTGCTGGCTGGCAAATTGCCATTTTATGCTTGATTTTGACGTACACATGCCTACTTACCTGTGTATAATCTATTCTAAGTTTCTTCACACTTTTTGTATAGAACTTTATGAAAAAACACCTCAAGTATGATATGTTTAGTTGTTTCTTAAATATGCCATACATCAAAAGCTTTTTATACTTGTGATACAAAAAAATCTAATGTTTTGTTAAAGTAAACTTCTACCTATATTTTATTTATAAATTATAATATTTAATTTGTTATTAACATGATTAAAATTAGGGATGACATAGTCTTGTAGGCAATGCATAGAAAGAGTTGTTATGAAATATATTATTAAAGCGAGAGCGGGCGAATGTGGTGCGCTCTCCCTTCTCTGTTATTTTCTAGTCTAGACATGATTAAGATTTGTTTACTTGAGGCGGAAGAATATCCTGAAAGTAGAATTTAAGCAGGGCTTCAACAAAGTTGGAAATAACCATGAGTGGACTCTATGTAGTAGTCCAGACTATTCGGACGGGTTATCATCTCTTCGGACTAAAGTCACCACTAGGGTCACCTGTTTTAACAAAAACATTTCATGACAAGTTGTGTTCTAATGCACTTTATTTCAGAACCAATTTCGTAATTGGCTCATTTGAATTGATACACTTCTAATTGTTTTGCCCACGAATCACGGACGGTCAGTATCAGAGAAACTTAATTCTGATTGGCTCACTCATTTAACAGACTGTCTTCACACCAAGGCAAGCAGCCAATAGTAAAATGAAGACTGCACATTGTAGGGGCAACCAGGCGATGCTACACACCGCCTAAGGCCACATGTAGTATAGCTGGTAGCCGGGCGCAATTGTTTTGAAAACATACCCCAATTTTCCAGCTACTTAAGCGCCCTCTCATGGTGGCACCTTCCCCCTTCCAGATGGCACCAGGTCACGACGGAGTGTGTATGTGAGTGAGATCCGAGGCTGAAGCAGAAGGAAACAGGCAACCACAGGTCTAGAGGAGCTCTAGGGCCTATCTGCATTAGTCATCGGGTGAGCATAATCGCATACAGGCAAGGGAGTAATAACCTGTAACTAGTCACTGTCCAATCCCCCTTAACTTATTAACTCCGGCAAGGCTAGGGACTAGCTGTGTGTTGTATTGATTGAGTATTAATCTTATAGTTAACACAAAGTAATTATCTTCCAATATTGTTGTATGGGTAATTGTATTGTGTAGTTACTAGATAGAGAAGGTTACAATAAATTATACTTTTATAAAATAATCTTCCTTATTAACTACCGTCTGAGTTCCCCCTGTGACACCCCTTATGCCCTCTTAGATATTAAGGTGTTTAACAAGAGTCTGTGTAGGAAATACAGGAATTGGATTATAGTAGGACCCCACCTCGTGCTTAAGAGAGTTAGCTTTTACTCACTTTAACATTTACACCTGCACAGCACATTTAAAACGATTCGCAACGAGCAACACCAGTGGCTATGCTTCACGCTACCATGCCGCGCACACGCATAATTCTTTACCACCAATGTGTAACTAACATTTTTTTTTCACAGTTGTTTACGTAAAATCAGACTTTCAATTTATATCACCTTCCCTTGTTGTTCAGTACAGATCTTCTTATTTCCATTGCTTATCTTAACCACCCACACTAACGGCTGTTGTCCTTCATGCCAGATACGTGCAGTAAGCGAACTTACAATAGATCAGTTACTACGTGTGCGAGTCAGCGCTTGCATAGCACGCCTTGCCAGGCCAGCTTCTGTTGCCCTCTCATTCCCTTCAGAACTGCTCATGATTTTGTAGCTTAGAATAATTATTGTTTACCGCTTCTAATGCTCCATTTGTTTTGTGTGCTGTCAGAGTGCTTTCCATTTCTTCTTTCTTGTAGCTCGTCTTAATTATAAGTTTACACGAAAGCATGCAGCACCAAATACACTAACTACACACACACACACATTTTTGCTAACATGTTGACATGACTACAGAGCATCCATCCACAGCACACAACATTCGAAAACTTTTTAAGACTCTATTGATTTATTTAGGCGACTGTAAACATGCTGTGGAATTATACGAACAATTGTGAACCCAATTAACCAGAGATAACACCGAACACGTAACACCTAGTGAACACACCTACCCTGCACAGCAGAACACAGCATTAGACTACTCATTTCACGACACACACGAACCTAGTGCTAGTGGCTATTATTTGAGACCACTCCCATTCCACATGCTACAAACAACAAACCCGTTTTTAATTTCCATTCCCAGCACTAATACTAACATTCCTGAACAAAAGTCCATCAACACCACTGAAAATACAGTACAAATCCCACATTTACCCACCATTCCAACGGCCACACAAGTCATTTTACAAACCCCACAACACATCCCCAAATTTTAAGGGGAAAGTAACGAAAGTATCGAGGAATTTTTAGACACATTCAATGCTGCAAGTGAAGTTAACGGTTGATCTGAACTTGACAAATGCCGCTGTCTAAAGTTTTATCTGGTAGGGGTTGCAAAGAGAATCTACGAGAACTTATATTATGCTGGAGCAGCTGATATCACTTGGAAACAAATTGAAAACCAATTATGGCACACATTACGAAAACTTGAAACACAAGACCACTACAGACACCTCTTACACTCCACCAAATAGAAACCCGGAGAATCTGTTCAGGCTCATATTGAAAAAACTTACATTTTACAAAAATAAATGTACACCACAACTGCCTGAGCCTGAGTTCCTTCATATAATTTGGGTCTTTCTCTTGCCACTTCTTGCAGGAAAACTTATACCATTAGACAACACGACTCTAGACAAAATGCTACACAACATACAAAACATCGAGCATGGCATGTACACATACACGCAGAACATTGAACAGAATACACCAAACCCACAACATGCTAAACTCCACAAGGAAATTGCCATTTTTAAAGAACAGTTACAGGCGCTCAGAAACTCAAACAAATATACCACACCACACCCACCTCCAGTACAATACTGTCCAACACATACATATCCACCCCCACCCACCACCCACGCGAATACACGTGTTCAATACACATACCGCCGCCCCATGGTAATCGACGGGCTACAGAATAGGCAACACTACAGATATCCATAACACCAAGAACCCTATAAACAACACGCACACCATCAGGCACGCCCCTTCAGGACAGAACAGAGAGAAAATGAACATGTACAGGGATACATTTGTCGGGAAAGGTACAAGGAACAACCAAGAGAGTGCTGATATGTACACGGCAAAGGTTTCAGGGAACATTACAGTGAAAAACATGTCTTCCCCGCCCAGGAACAGCAGGTCCATGTTCGGGCTGCATATAATGCAATTTTTAACATAGTGGTGCCCAGCAGATCTTATGTGGAAATTACGCGATTTAATGCTAAGGGGAATAACTTTCAGCAATATTCTGTCCCACTTTCTATCACTCCACCATGTCATGTTGTTTACATTAACACAGCACAAGAATGCAAGTCTGAAATAAATTTTGTAAAACCCAATGTGCCTCATTTTTCAGCCAGGTTGAATAAAGTTCGTGTTCAGCGAACTATAAGTAAACAGTCGCACTAGCGCGCGTATTGTGGTAACACAATGTGTCAACACCAGTAATAGCATGCACACAACCAGTCCCCAGCGACACTCGCAAGCGCAAATCAGGCCATGGTTGGCACACTTTCTCAGCCCCGCATGCGAGAATGCAGTGTTGCCAGACTGCAGCGAGTCCCCATCGCGCAGCACACAGTTCAAGGGCTGCATATTCTTGCCAGCGACACCTGCGTTCTATGCTTCTATGTAGAGCATAAAAGTCGCAATTGCAGCCTATTTACACATCAAAACTTTGACTTTTCAACAGACATTGGTGACCGCTTTCGTAGATTCAAAAACTAATTCGGACTGACACAGGGTACTGTTTTCATTCTGCCACCCACACAGGTTTCCCAAGTAGCACGTGCAGAATGTTTTCATAAAAAGAGCAGCGGGGCCTGCGATGACGAACGTTTGTTGAAAAACAAGCTGAGCAGGGCCGCCCTTCTATCTAGTCCACGAAAACAAGCTCTCGCTATGCCTCCTTCTCCCTGTCAGCAAACACAGCTTAGTTCAGCGACATCGCGTGTCCTCATTTCAGTTAAAGGCAAACAATATCACACATTATTAGATACTGGATGTTCATGCAGCTGTGTGGCCAGTACTGTTTTATCTAATCAGCACCTTTATCCCCTCAAGGAACAAATCACACTAGTTGCAGCCACATCAATTTTATCTGCACCTAAGTTTAATACAATCATAAATATAAATATTCATGGTCACACCTATTCCCAAAATTTTTTTGTAGTTCATAACCTCAAGTAAGATCTGATTATAGGTGTCGATTTTATTAAGAGATATGATGTTACACCTGTATTCAAGTACAACATTTTCTTTATCAATGCCCATGATGAAAATAAAATCACTGAGATTCCGTTTGTTTCTAGCAATGCAGAAGTAACTGCATACCCATCGCTGGAACATATTTATAACGCTGTTAAATATTTGAAAGTTAATCATCACAGGACCCTTATATTAATGGCAACCTTTCCGTTCTCCAAAAACAAGTCATCAAAGGTATTATAGATAAATACAGCGACAGTTTCGCTAATTCTATTTTAGAGCTCACTGAGGCAAAATGTTTTGAAATTAACATTTTCATTGCTGGATTGCCAGGATATACATACATATATATATAAATATATATATACACACACACACACACACCTGCCGTGCTGCATAGCTTCACAGTGATGTGTGCACCCTGTGTTGAATTATTTGGTCATAAACACACTTTTTAATCTTTTGATTTTATATTGTGTATTTTAAGTGTTCTTCAAATTTTTATTAATTCATAATTTTTTAAAGAATAATATAATTTTTAAATTATAAAAACGTTTATAAATAATTTTTTAATATTTTTTATGAATTTTTAATATTTTGTTTGGAAAATGTTTAATTATATTTCAAATGCAAAAAATTACAAAATAATATATAAATCAAATAATAAATCCCACACATAGATTGAGTTTGTGATACCTAAAAGTTTTTTCTTGTGTTTTACACTTCAAAAGTTATTTACACAGAGCTATAGGCCTATTGCATTCTTTGCAATGACAAAACTCATGTTTTTTCTCTTTTCTATCGATTTATAATTTGTTCTAATCCAAAAAATTCTTTAATTTCTTATATATTATTTCATGTTTGTTTTTGTTTCTGGCCTATATATGTTTTACTTTTGTTTTTAGTTTGTTTTGAAAATTCTTAGTTATATGACAAAACAAATGACAAAATAATATTGCAAATCAGATAACAAGTCACCATATTTACATATATTTTTTGGCATATGGATCCTAAAAGTTTTTCTTGTGTAATACTCTTCGAAACAGTCTTCTACACACAGAGCTATACTGCATTCTCGACAATAATAATGTGTTCTCTTCTTTATTCCTTTCTCCTTCCTGCATACATGGCAGTCCCTTGGCAGTGGTTCACTGGATGGAATTTGTCGAACGAAAGGTCTTTCCTCCAATCTGAGAGGTGTATCTGATCTTCTACCAGGTCGCTTTGATCTTGGTGTATGGAACCTACCAATGATATCTCTTACCATTTCCAACTGGAATTTTGCAAAATAATTTCTTTTCTTCTGTTGTACTTGATGAAGTATTCTTGTATTGTATATCGTAAGATCTAAAATGTGAAAAAATAATTTTGCGGTACCTTTTAGTGATTTTCTCATTGATGAAGCTGTGCTGAGTACCATGTCAGTCTTGTCGATTGCCCCAGTGTTGACGTTGTAGTCCACCACTACAGAAGGTTTCAAAATATATATATTTTTTGTTTTCCGCCATGTCTGCTGTGTGGAGTGTTTATAACATCCATACTTCTCTCCTGTCTTCCCATTTTACAAGAATCATTTTTCCATCTGGTGTCTGGAAAGTCAACTCTCCTTGTTCCAGCTTGTCTTGCATGGCAGGCATATCTTTCCTGTTTCATCGCACAGTTCCACATACATTTGTACATTTATCATAAAACAACAGAAATAGAGCCGGGCTTGAGTACCAATTATCTATGTATATAACATGTCCTGCATCCAAATAGGGCTCTAATAAAGTGGTCACTATATTACGAGACTGTATATATAATAATAAAGTCTAGCACCTAGCCACTCTCGCAATCGCACAAAACAAAAATTATTATACCAAAGCAACTTCGCTTTGACGATATATATTGTCTAAACGAAAGCCAACCTTTGAAAAGGAGGAGGGTTTCATCAATGCACAAATTCTTACCTGGAGTGTACATTTTTTTGAACATTGACCGAAAATGGTCCACTATCATCCGTATTTTCGCTAAGTGATCATCCTGAACTGCAGAGTTATCTGAAAAATGTAAAATTTTCAGTAACAGAAGAAACTGGTCTCTTGAAATCAAATTACTGAACACAGAAGTTTCAATTAGTTTGTCATTGGACCAATATTCGTTCAGATACAACTTTTTCACCGAGCACATTAATACACATATGGCGAAAAACACGTAAAGTTCGTTTATGTTAGTATCTTTCCACTTATTTGTTCTAGAATTTTTCATTTGCATTGCTCCTTCTGATATGAACTTATAGTATCTGTTCGTTTCTGACACAATTTATTCCATAATAGCGGGTGTAAAAACACAGCATAAAAGACAAAAAATGTTCGTCTGCTTTCACATTCCCACCAGAAACTGAACTATCAAAATAAAAAAAAATTGGTGCTAAATTTGTAATTTGTACACTTCCAGTCCAAAACAGCCCCTCCTCCCATTTTTGTTGTCGTTCTTCATCTTCGACATAACTTTCTGCCAATCTTGGTTTTTCTTTAGAAACATGCAGAAAGGAGTACCTGAAGTAGAAGTGAATGTTTCAGGTGTTGAAGCTACTTGAACTGTAGAATAGGTTGACCCATTTTTTGAGTTATGTCCAGATTCATCCTCTGACGAAGTGTCTGAAGAACTGCCATCAGACATTTCTCTAGCTTCTTCGAGAGTTTAAAATCTCCTCTTCAATGTAAAATAACTTCAGTGCGTTGTAGGTAACCATAACAATAACAATTCGCGGTTCTGTTTGAACGAATGTATTGTTGTGCTAGCTACTGCAAAATCATACATGACCTGCATTAAAACAGACAGCATGGTAGTTTCTACTTAAAAAAAACATCTACAGATAGCACTAGCGTGCTTATATAAAAGAGAACTTAGAAGAAAGCACCTACAGATAACACTAGTATGTGCCACTAAAGTGTATATTAACAGTTAACTGAAAAACAGCCTCGTGGATTCAGAATGGCTATTAGGACAGGGGAACCACTAGCATGGGGCAGAGCCACACCGTGGAAGGTCGATCGTCACAGACATGTCAAAACAGTGGCTATTAGCAATGAAAAGATTAAATTAGACCTCACTACTGACAAGTCCATCTCTACCCGCCCTTATAGGATTAGCCCCAAGGTGCATGGTGATCTTTTACAGCAAATTAAGGATATGGTCCATGCGGGGATTATCCAAGAAGCAGATTCGCCCTATTCTGCCCCATGCCTTGTTATTTAAAATAAAAGTGGTGGCCTTAGATATTTGACAGACATTCGGAAATTAAATCAATACTTTAACAGGGTATAATATCCGTTACTGTGGACAGAGGATATTTTTAATGCCCTCCAAAATTCTCCTTGTATAACAAGTCTTGACTTATTCTCTGGAATTTGTAGCATCCCTGTTAGGCCTCAGTATCACTTTAAACTGGATTTTACGATTGGCAGGGTAGGTTTATTTGAGTACAAAAAGGATGCCAATGGGGTTATCCACATCCCCTCAATATTTCCAAATGTTCATCAATAAACTTTTAGGCCCCCTTCAATGGACAACTGCAATCACCTATATTGACGATATTTTAATAAAGGGTAATACATTTGATGAACACATTACAAACATTAACAAAGTTTTTGACAGATTATGTATGTTTAATGTCAAAGTTAATGCTAAAAAGTGCACATTTGCCCAACAAACCGTTAAAGTCTTAGGTAATATCATTACCCCACAAGGCATGTCAACTGATCCAGTTAAAGTTTCCGCAATCGAAAAGATGGCAGCCCCAGTTAATCTCAAACAACTTCGCACTTTTCTTGGCATGCCTTCATACCTGAGATGTTATATTTGGAATCATGCTTCTATTGCACAACCCCTGAATAACCTCATCAAGCATATTACCCCCTTTAAATGGGAGGGGGAGCACCAAAAAGCATTTATCAATTTAAAATGTGCCATTTTACAAGCCTTCGTATTGCAAAGGTTCAATGAAAGCTTTGAGATTATTCTAGCATGCGACACCAGGAATGATGCTGTAGGTAGGGCGCTCCTACAGCCAGAGCCACAATCAAAGCAAAGATATATTGTCGCATTTGCCTCAAAGAAATTCTCAGTATAGGAGGCGAACTGGAGCACCACCGAACGAGAACTTGCGGCCATTAAATACCTATGCAATCACTTTCGTCAATATTTAAATGGTAGGAAATTCACCATCGAGACTGATCATGCTAGCTTGCGATACTTGCGTTCCATGGTGTACCACAATGTTCGTATTCAAAAAATGGCAATTGCACTCAGTGAGTTTGACTTCGATGCTAATATCGTAAAGGTCAAATTGAACACTCTCCCCGATGCATTAAGTCGTATACCCACTGTCCCACAAGTCAATACACAGACAGTCACCGTTCACGACACCCCATACTCATTCGAACAGGACAGTTTGACATGTACCTCACTTTTTAAGGCCCTTGCAGAAGCTATTTTTCAATACCCCAACAAAGCATCCGAGATAAGTGCCTCTGTGGCAAAATATATTAGACGACACTGGGAGTGCTGTTCAAAATCATTAGAGATAGAATTGCCACAGCGGTTGCAAAAAATATATTTTTCCTATGCATTTAATCATTAAAATCATAACCACCCTCTATCAAGTGAATGTTGAAATGATTCGACAAAGGTATACTACCACCCTCTCCACAACATGCATCGATCCAGTACTTAAATGTAGAATTCTCATTGTCCTTATTTTGTAAATAATACATTTTTTTCCTGTTTATACACACCACCGACAATAAATCAAGATTAATGATGAGTATGTTTTACATTTATGCCCCATTACTATCAATGCAGCCACATTTGCTGGCGAATATGACAAAGAACCCCCACATCTATAAATTCAAGCTAGTCTTACTGCATCCCGAACAAACTGACACCAAATACCGTAGATTAAGCCATCGCTATGGTATAGCCATCAACAGCGAAATATTTTAAAAAGTAAACACCCCTATTGGTCACTCTAAATTGACTCTTGTCCCCCAGGTCTATGTTAACGAGATCATACAGGCTCACCATAATGCCAATTAGGGGGGTGGGGGCGTTTTGGCAGCCTTAAAACTTTAGAGAAAATTAACAGTCCTACTATTTGGAAACTATGAACGTGGATGTGAAGAAATATGCCAAGTCCTGTCCTGTATGCCAAAAAATTAAGGCAATAAATTCCAAGCCGATGGGCCAATTAACTCTTATACTGTCCCAGCCGCTTTAGAAAACATGGGCTCTGGATGCGAAAGCACCCCTACCTACCACAACACATAAGAACAAGTATATCTTAGTCATGACCGAGTATGCCACTCGTTATGTTGTCGCCAAACCCATCCAGTCCATTGATGCCGCCACTTGTACAGAATTTATAAAACAAGTAGTACTGCAATTTGATTGCCCAGAGCAAATTCTTACTGACAGCAAAGTTTTCAAAACGACCTCATCATAGACCTCTTAAAATCCCTAGGTGTGAAAATATTAACTACCACTGTCTACAACCCCTATTGTAATGGCCTTGAGAAATAATCGTTTGATTGGTGAACAGATTACGGCTTGCGCCAATGCTGACCAGTCAAACTGGGAACTATACGTCCAATTTATTCAATTTAATTACAATACTAGTATCAACAGCTCAACTAAATTCACCCATTTTTTTTTCTTCACGGGGTAGAAGCAGTCCTCCCAGCCCAAGTAGTCGCTAGCCAGTATTCTGAACTAGGTCATGACTGGTGTCAAAAATTCCTTGCAGCCCGTGAAACGGCTAAACTTAACTTGCTCCAGGCTCAGAGCCTTCAAATGACGCAATTAGATAGCATAAGAAAAACACCTTATGTGTCAACGACAATGTATGGGTCCGTAACCGAGATAGACAAAAGGCTCTTACACATTGCTACAATGGCCCTTATCGCATCACATATAATCTGGGCGAATCGACCGTTCACATTCAGACGAACAAAACAGGGACCCCAAATTTTATATGGTGTGTATTAGACACACCAAAATGGTGTATGCCCGTTGGTATACTGTGGTAATGCCGGTCTTAATAATGTATTTTATGTGTAGTGTCTGATGCTTGCTTAAAAATGTGTTACAGTTTATATTGTTCCTTCCCTGCATCCTGGACTAAGCTGTGAGTGTCGTGTACGCCGCTGCCAGAGAGCTACGGTGTGCTGCAACTGGGCTGTGCTGACAGAGCTTCAACTCACCATCTGCGACACAGTGTGACCTCCATGACACATTCCTGCCTCTCGGCTCACTACCAAGCTACTGTTCCACGGCCGTTAACCAGTAGAGGGGATACCGGAATACCAACTGCACTCCTAGCCTTCCGCCACCCACGCAACGGCGCCGAGATGCTCGCCACGCCACCCGCTGAGGTTGGCCGCCTGCGCAGACACAGAGCCATTCTGCGAATGTGCCGCACGTTGTCATAGCAACGTTCGTCCAAGGCCGTCCCACACACTGGTGGTGGGGTTCTTTCCCCGCCCACGCCGCCATCGCGGCCTTAATTGTGTCATCTTTTGTTCTCACAGCTGGACTCTCCGCACCAGAGACCTATCGCACGTACGCTGACGTGTATTTTGTCACGACGGAACCTGATGTCGTCTACGAGAACAGCATCCCATTTATGTACAAACTGCACCTCCAGTTCCCTTCCCCGCCCGAGGCAATCGATCAGTTTATTCACATTGCGTGTGCAGATCGTAATTCCACTACCTGCACGAATGGCAAAATCATTTACAATTATTTACAGATGATAGAAACAGGAGTCCTCCGGATTACCATAATGAAGCTAGCACCCACTTCCACGCCAAGCGCGGCATTCAGATCATAGGGTATGTTGGCAGCTGGTGCTGCAACTTCCTAACCAACAAGCATCTGTACACTCTCCTCCAAAATGACATAAGCCTGGACCAGAAAACCCAGGATCTTACAGCTAACATCCACAACACACGCAAGACTTTAAACGTCACGTTCCAGATCGTCAATGACATTACTCATCAAGTTTAAATTAAAATAAATTCCCTCTCCAAAGTCATTAACGGAATAACTAGTGTTTTCCGTTCACAACAAACTGCCATGAATAATGTCCACACCTTGGAAACGCAATTCAACTTGCTAGTAACGAATGTCTTACAACTCATCAATAACCTCATCATTGAACATTCCTTCGAAACATTCATGTCAACTGCATAAGCTGCTGGTCGGCACTGTCAATAAGACTCAGCTCACACATGATTTGGCAGCATTACAAGAACAACTTTTAAAAATTAACCTGACACTCAGCATTGGAATCAATGACCTGTTTAAGTATTACTCCCTTGAATTTGCTGAATGTTCTTTCTAAAACCAACAATTAGTAATTAAGTTACAAGTGCCAATCGTCAGTGTTCACGCCAAATGGCAAGTCTGCCAAATCAAACCAGTCCCCTATCAATTCTATAACCACTCTTGCACATTGCAGCCGCCATCCCCCATTATCACGATTGGTCTGACGACATATACTGTCAAGGCCATTTCCCCCTCCTCCCATCGCTCTCAGGATGTTGTATTCATCCCCCCCCCCCAAATCACTAATGAAAATGTAAAACGTGTCAAATCTGCCATTTTGTTGTCTGACGTCACTTCATTGTTCGCCTCATGCAAATACCACTGCATGCATAGAGCACCTTCTACTATTATTAATACCCCTACCCCGCCACCAAGATGTGTTGACCAATCCCCCTCCTAATACCACGGTGCAGTGTATGAATAGATCTCTTGATACAATCATCCCCAGCCACCACTTACGTGCTGTTGAACTGCATGTTCCGTGTGGCTCTGCAGGGTCACCACACTCACTGCTGCCCTCATTCACGCCGCACATCTATGTGATGTGCGTGCTCCCATCATTCCCCTCCATCAACCTATCATACCACCTCCATCAACCTATCATCCCAGTACATTGCCTCTCCGAGCAATCTTTCCACTTACCCCAACTGTCCCTCCCAGAGGGAATTCACTTTTATAACATATCGGCGGCACTGAACACTGATTGGCATGTAAACCATACTAAGTTCCCTATCCCACAAGATGTTGTTCCAGTCACTACGAGTGGTAAGTTTCTATCGCCGAAATGGTTTTCTATTGTGGATCCTGCTCATTTCGATTATTTTACCATGGCTGCCCTACTTTTCTGACTGTTTGTTGGCACTGCCTTTTATGTCAAACTGGTGAAAATCTCTACGTTGCTTCAGCGCCTTAATACACCTCAGTAAGATGATTTGCGTAAGATGTTTTCAAGGATAAATAACACTCAGGGTAATTCACTTCAAACTATGTTTGCATATCTCGAATATATACAATATTTAAGATATATTTTACCTTGACTTCCAGAGTAACTACTCTTAGTGAAAAGTTATTATCATTTATTTCACTCCTTGCAGAATGCAATTGCTGTACTATACAATATTATCTATTGTGTTTACATTCAAAGTTATTATTACTTAGGCCTATAGGTCTGAACTTATTATTCAATATACTATAACTTGTGATATCATACCTCATGTCATTCACAGTTACAATTAACTGCTATATCATATTTCGTTCGCAAATACTAATTATATATATTTTTTGTTTTTATGTTTTATATGCTAACGATTACTTACTGCCTTAAGATCAGTGACCGGTTTGTGTATAGCAATTTTCCTTTATTTATATCAAGAAACCTAATGGGTTCTTTCATAACAAACACATACAAGTGTGAAATGTTATTCCTAGTATGTAAGTTAGCTATAAGAGGAGTACTCCACCTTTTTATTTCCATACCTACATCTGCAGAAATTTTATGTTGTTTGTTATTGGATGTGTGATGCTCAATAAAAGATATTTTATAAAACGAACCTTAAGCAATTTACAACATAGTACTGATGTACTATGTTGTACTGTATAAATTAATAATGCTACTACTAGCATCAAATTTTTATATACTCTTGTTTTCTAGAATAATGGTTTTATATATATATATATATATATATATATACAAGGCACCATAAGGTGCCTTGTATAGGTATAACTTTAATATCTCTCTTTTGAATATGTTCATTCAGTGTCTAGAATAAGCTGTCGGAAATACTTAGCTGTAAGTAGTAACGTTGGTATATTCCAATATTAGAACGTTTAACTAACTAACATGCCCACTAGCATGCTTCGCGATGCTCGTTCAGGCACATCACAACTTACTGTCGACAGTTGAGTGTGCGTCTTCCGGCGCCGTCAAATGCTAAATAATAATTTTCTGTCGCACTAGAGCGTACGTTGCCTACTGTTCTTACATATTCGTTCTTACGAGAGATACTTTATTCCTTCATTACTTAATTACTACAAAGTTGGCACATAGTACTACGTTATTGTTTACATATTTCAGCCCGACGGCTTGTGCCTATTTCTTTCTATACATTAATATCACAAGTAATCTTTCTGGCATGTTGTCAAGCGTCCACTAAACGTGCTCTTAAAACCAAACTCCTTTCTTCCCGTGCTCACCGCCTAACTTTGGGGGTTTCTTTTAAATTAATTATTACACGTGGCATTAGACACTTCCTCCCTCCCCCCCCCCCCACGTGTCGCTTACAACATGTTCAGAGTTTGTATTTATAATAATATGGCTAGCCAATTAACTTTGTATCACTTATTACTCATTGCTATTTCACTTACCCTACCTTGCCTTATGCCCCACAACATAATTTAACTTCACAACCATTTTATAACTACGAATGATAGTATTCTATTCATTTTGTGCGACGGTGGCTCCTACTTTAAATTACGCCCTCGAGACCGCAGTTAAGTCCTCCGTGTATGCCACCTTGCTGCGCCCTGCTCTTCGATACCTTGAGCTCCTCGGCTCCATCAGATATCCGACGCACCCCGAGATACTTGTGGCTCTCTCACTCAACCCCCAAACTGTAACTTCAGCTTCCAAAAGCGGCTGTTATTTCGTTGGGTGTGAGGGGGAGGGGGGGGTGGTAGTGCAGCGGCAACCAGGCGCCGCTACACACCGCCTAAGGTCGCATGAGGTATAGTTGGTAGCCGGGCGCAATTGTTTTGAAAACATGCCCCAATTTGCCCGGCTACTTAAGCGCCCTCTCATGGCGGCACCTCCCCCTCCAGATGGCACCAGGTCACGACGGAGTGTGTATGTGAGTGAGATCCGATGCTGAAGCAGAAGGAAACAGGCAACCACAGGTCTAGAGGAGCTCTAGGGCCTATCTGCATTAGTCATCGGGTGAGCATAATCGCGTAGCGGTAGGGAGTAATAACTTCCAACTAATCACCGTCCAATCTCCCCCTTAACTTATAACTCCGGCAAGCTACGGACTAGCTGTGTGTTGTATTCATTGAGTATTAATCTTATAACTTAGTTAACGTAAATTAATTATCTTCCAATATCGTTGTATGAGTGATTGCATCGTGTTGTTGTTACCAGATAGAGAATGTCATGATAAATTATATTTTTATAAAATAATCTTCCGTATTAACTACAGTCTGAGTCCCCCCGCCCCCAACCCCGCCCCCACGGCCCCCGTGACAACACTTGCCCTCTATTATAAATCAAGGTGTTTAACGAGAGTCTGTGTAGGAAATACAGGAATTAGATGACAGTAGGAAATAGGAGGAAGTGCAAGTGTTACAACGTGTGCACATAGGATATTGAAGTCTACCATCAACGTAAATCTTTTCGCGATAAACTGGCAGCCCTACTCATCACGCATTATAACGGCAACGCAATTAACTATATGGAACAGAAAAAAATGTACTGGATAAAGACATGAACGTGTTCCGATTCTTAGCTGAGATTTATATAGTTATGCACAAAACAGTTTTTCAATTAGTTTTTGAATTCCGTTGCGGTTTCCAGCCACAGAGAGGGGCCTACAAATACCCCCAGAATATCAAATAACTGGAAGCACTATTACTAACCTTAATTATGTATGCAAGCTCTTTAAGGAAGATAAAGGAAAACTGGTGATCTAAAATTATTTTCTTCCTAAATATGAATGACATTTCAAATAGCATTTTTAAATAAAATTTTCAAACTTGCGTTCTTTATAACTTCAAAAGGGTTACGATAAACCTAACCAATATAGCGACTACCGTAAGTATGAAAGTACGCCATGCAAGTAGGCAACTTCGTGTACTTACCCAGTAAATAGAGACAATGTGTATTATACTGAGAATTCGGACTTCGCTAGTATATACGCGGCGACGTCACAGGTGGCTCCAAGTACGGACATGTGCGTACTTCGAGAGAATCCGGACGCACCCTTAATCAAAAGGCGCTGATTGGAGACCGGCGTTGCGCCATGCTGGTGGCCAGCGAGGCTCTTTTTCTGGTGCCTGCCACTGGAGATGCATGTATATCCAGCCAAATCGAAGAGACGATGAGGCAGCTGGGTTCACATGTGAAAGCATAACAATAACCGCAGAACACAGATTGTTTACAAAAAAAAGTTGACCTCTATGATTTCAAACCTATTGATTCACAATTGAGATGTAACTAGAGACCTGGATAATTAGCCAGTTCAATGACCTGCAGGCCAGCGAAAGTAAAGAAACGTACAAATTTTTTAGAGTATATTATATTTCCTCACGAATAAAATGACATTTTGAGCACTGAAACAGCAGGTCTCATAAACACGTTTTCCCGCCCCGCCCCCCGCCCCCCGCCACCCCCAACCCCCCTCACAAACAACACGCAACCACGTGTCTCATTCACCTGGCTCGACCTACTGCTACGGCGCGACGCTTTACGATCGGCATGGAAAGCATTTTATACACGAACATGCATTTTGTCGTTTCTACACGTGATTAGATTTACACACGTGTATGCTAAATGACCAACCTGCTGATCCCGTGAGCGCTGCAAGTTCTGCGATGGACTTTGTTTCGACACAGTAGACATCCGGCACGGCAGAAATCTGGCAACATGACCGCCTACACGTCCGGTTCTCTCACGACTCAAGCCTGGGCTGTTCACCGCTAGGGACATGCCTACGCAGAGCTTTTTTTCTTGTCCACCATTTTGTAAGATAATGCCACACGGATTGATGATGCTTTGCCACATCGCGGGACACAAATAAGCGATTCCTACCAAATTGGGCAAACAAGTTTTACTTCTGTAGGCCATGCAAACGGACAAGTTTTAAGCGGGTCTGCCATTTATTTTTAAAACTAACGCCATTAAATATTTAAATATTAAATGCTAAACATACGAAACGTGGAAACCAATTTCAACTTAACTTTGTGTGCTGGCAATATCGATTACAACAATAAAATGTGTTTGCACAGGTACGCTTTAGTCCGCCCGTTTTGTAAAATAGCGCCACATTGATAAATAGTTTGGCTATATCATGGGGAACAATCAGCAGATTCCTATCTAAGTTGACAAACAAATAGTACTGTGATAGGAAATGTAAATTGAAAATCTATATTTTAAGAGAACCATATACTTATTTTCAAAAAAGTATTGCAAACAATAATTTTAGCTTAGTATGATTTATCTACAAAATAATGCAAGTCAATTTCAACTTAACTGTGTATGCTGGCAATATATATGTATATGTATATATATATATATGAACAAATTAGTTAATATGTTAAGTAATTTATAAGCATTCTTGGAAGATAGCAGCACATTAAGAATTGAACTTGTTCGGTCCTTTCTAGGAAAATAATTAATATTTGTTGGTACGCTATTTGTTCCAAAAAATTTCAACAGAACTTATTATGTGGCACTGACAAACAAAGACTCGTATAAGTAGATAACCGTTTTGTTCTCCATTAATAAAGATAAGACCACGTGAAAAAATACTGACCTTTTATGCCACATGTCGGGGACCGATCAACTGGGCACCTAATTTTGCACACAAGTAGTGGTACAGCAGGACACGTAAACCTGCATCATTTATGTGCGTTGGGCGTTATTAACAATCTGGCTGATATATGAATAATTTAGACAAGTTTGTCATGTGTATTAAAGAGTTTCATCAATCGCAATTAAACTTTGCATGCTGAGAGTAACCACTAGAAGCATCAAATATGCTGACAGGTGATCAAATGTAAGATTTATGCCATATATCAGTAACTTATCGATTAATTTCCACTAATTTTTTTCACATAATAGCACTACATTAGGCTATGTACACTTATATGATTATTTGGGACAGAATTTTTCCAATATGGCGGCAAATAGATTATTTAGATAAGCTTGTCATAGCTATTAAATAACTTCACAGAATCCAACCAATATCTAAATGCAGGCAGTATCTCTTAGAAGCATCGGATATTCATATACAGAGCCAGTTTTTAGGACTTTTTGTTCGATAATGCCAAATGAGCAACTGAAGCTTTTATGCAAATCTCAGGAACGAGTCAACTTATTTACACTTAAGTCTTCGCATAATTAGCGCTACAATAGACCATGTAAATTCACATGTTTTCAGAGACTCCCACACTTGCTATATGCTGTTCACTGTAAAGTGAGGACTTTTTAAGGCCCTCCCAACATAAATTAATCACTAATTAATATGTTATATTGCAGCCTTGGACGTTAACTTTTGAGATTGGTGAAATGTATACACTGTATTTATTAGTCACGTCATAATGTTTATACTAAAAAGTGGCGGAAAGATAAAAATAGGCTGGAAATTTTTTTTGGCAGGGCCTTAAAAAGTACTCACTTTATCGTGAATAGCATATATCAAAACTATTTCTCCGTTAATATTTGAGGCTGGTAAACCAAGGCTACCTAAACTTTAGACTGACTATAACCGAACTTGATGTTCATAATCCAAGTATCGTAATGCCGTTGTTTACACATCAACTTACGGTGCTAGTGTTCTGGGATTCGAGTCCTGGGCAAGGCACGTGTGTATTTGCAGAAGTCTCACTAGTATTGCATTATTCTCTGGTTCCATCTCTGATGATATTGCTTTTAATGAGGCGCCAATACCCACCTTGCACCTCACCTTTAAATAATTACATCAAAATTATCTACATCCAAGTAGAGGGAAGTAGGCTCATCAGTTATATCGACAATTTCTTGTAAAGGCTGTTCGCGATAAAGTGAGCACTTTTGAAATTAACCTCAAGAAAAATGCCACTATCCCTACCTACATATATTTAACGGGCAAACGGAATGACATGCGCCCAGTAAAGTTGGTAACGATGAATGGGAAGTAGTTCCATATCTTAACGCGGAATATAAACTGTCAGGTAATAATTTGTGGTAACATAATTTTTATTTCACTTTATTTTTTTTTTTAATTCGTCGAAGTGTAAAAATGAGCAGATTTGTAAGACATTTTCTTTTGTAAAAATTTTACAGTTGCACTAGACCGACGCATGAATAAAGTGACGAGGCCCATGGCCATGATAATTTGGCATAAGGTGGAAGAACACAAGGTGTGCATACAAGAAGATCTTAAGCAGGGCTTTAAAAGTGCTCATTTTACCGTGAACATCCTATAGTTATTTGTACTCCCCAAGAACCCAAAAATGGCGATTTTGACAGGACACTGTGTAAAAAAATATGCCATCTAAAATTGATTTTTTTATGCGAGGAAATAGTCTCGTAGGCAATGCTTGCCAGTTCTACAACACTTCACACAAATATAAAGTAATGAATTATTTCGGTGAACAGCACCGGATTTTTTTTTCTAAAAGAAGTACCCTCTAAATTGGAATCAGTGGAAAACCACCGATTCGCAGTGGAATTTAACTCCTCGAACAAGTGGAAATGGTTCCACTTAGAATCGCCGGAAAATCACTGAAACTATTTCACTAATTGAATAAGTGGCAGCCAACAGCGTGCGGCGAATTAAATATACTTTCTGTCGAGAAATGTTTATATCGTGAAATTTAACATAATTTAAAAAGTAAAAAAAAAAAAAAAAAAAAAATAGTGCTGTCCAGGATTTGAACCTACCGTAAGTTGATCCTAAACCGTTACCACACCAACGTTTACTGTATTGAGGGAAATATACTATACATAATATGTCTGTTACAAAAATATGTAGCATTAAACGGTATGTCGTTACCTTTAGATTTTAGTTTAATTGGTAATATTAGGTCTATTAAAACAAATGGCACGTATGAATGCACTCGCTTTACCTTTAATGCAGTTTAAAACATCAAACTGGGTGCCACGATAATTACGGAAAAAAAAAGTAAAAAAACGCAGGAACGAAATGAAAAACTGAACGTTCATGTTGCCTTGTAAAATAAAAGACGAAACGTGCATTTAATAAATGTATATGGTGTATTTTTTTGACAACAAAATAACTTGGTCCCAAGAATCAAATATTTCATTGCCCTTACGCAAAGAAGAAATAATTGCCGCGCCAAACAAACGTTGTTTGATTTAACACAGCATTTTTCTTAGTGTACGTGGTCACTGATATATTAGATTCTCGAATCATTTGCTCGAGAGTGATATCTCAAAACTGAGTAATTATTAATAAATCGTTGCCCCGTATGGTGTGAGGGTATCGCGCTGAAAGTGTTTAAAATTGCCAAACCGACTTCCCCCTGCAGACTCGCTGGTTTGCAAAAATTTCCGAAGAGAAGCGGTAAATAAAAAGCTGCGCCCGACGACAATTGTATCGCGTAGTTCGCCGCAGAAAGCGAGGTAAGTAGGCGGGCGGTCGCTCAACATACGTGGAGAGGACCGCAGCCGAAGAGGGGGGAAAAATTGGGGGGGGGGGGGGGGGTTGTGGTGGGCGAGGCCAACCCTCAAAGCTGCCTTAATCAGTTCGCCAGGACAATTACGATTCGAGAGCTTCACTTGATTAATAGGAAAGCAGAACGGTGATATCCCGAGGGGGTGGGGGAGGGGTGTACAAGTAGGGGCAGGGCAAAGGTCGAACGAATTGAGTGCAGCGAAACGACCGCCGAAGCTGCGAGGACAGACGCGTCGCGGAAGGTGCCGCGGTGTGGCGCAGCAGACAGCACGCTCCCCTCCAAACCAAGGCGAACAGGGTTCGATTCCCCGGGAGACCGACCGGAACGGTTCCCTCGTGCGACAACGGGGAGCAACCCCTGTCGTATCTTACTGAGCCAATCAGAATTGCGTCACTCCGGAACTTACAGGCGATCGCAACGGAGGGATGAAGGGGCTCTCCGAAAAATGACAAAATTTAAATAAATATTAACGAGTAATGTAAAATTAACTGAATATTTTGTAGTGAAAATTAAAATTAACAACTGAAATAATTCTACCTTGAATGTGCACTTGAAACTGGAATATATTTTACATTGGGAAAAGGTGGCGTTGTGTGGCGACTCTAAGGCCATGTCTCAATTGGCCCAGAGAGCGCTCTCTCATGCTCTCACTCTCGCGACGACGTCATTATGACGTCAGAGAGAACGCTATCTGGTCGTCTCAATTCGTCGGAGAGAGAGCGAAAGAGCGGTAGCACAGAGAGAGAGAGAGAGAGAGAGAGAGAGAGAGAGAGAGAGAGAGAGAGGAGAGTACGAAGTTGTATGCTGGCTGGTGCTCTCGCAGGCGCCATATTTGTTTATATTATTTTCATATATAAATAAGGTTATAGCAGCTTTCAGGGCCAAAACCACGTTGAATTTTAACGGTAAATGAATAATTCCAACTGTTTTAAACAGCGAAATGAGATAAGCAACCTGTATTTATAAAAATATAAATACTGGTTTCTGACCACGTGTCGTTTTTTTTGTCCCTTAGATGTAACATGACAGTAAGATTTAAAACAAAAATAATATAATTTTATGCACTAATAATTATTCTGGTAGTGCTATACTTATTTGTAATTTATTTTGGACACACATGAATTACATACAATAGCTATGACCGCGATTTTAGCTTAACATGATTCCCCGCCTGTTGGCAACAGCTGTTTACCTGACGTCGGAGAGAAACGAGAGAGTGGTTGTCTCAATTCACAGAGTGAGAGCACGAGAGCGCACGAAGCAGTGCTCTTGCCAGGTAGTGCGAAAGAGTGCTCTCTCTCTCTCTATCTCTCTCTCTCTCTCTCTCTCTCTCTCTCTCTCTCTCTCGAGAGAGAGAGAGAGAGAGAGAGAGAGAGAGAGAGACGGCCTATGGTGGAATGCTAGTTAGGAGCAGTAAGCGGTACCGACAAATATCCGTATCTAGTTGCAAGTAGTTAAGCTATGTACCGCTAGGTAACAGCAGCGTCGAAGAAGCTATGGCGCCAATTTGTCTGCAGGTGTCGTACGCTCTGACGTGAATATGGGTATGTAAGGGGTGGTGGTCCTCTCTACCTGCTCTCCCCTAATCTCCTCAGACCCCACAGTAGCCATTAGCGAATGTGGTCAGAAGACAGATAACAGAAAAGCATAACAGAACCCCGAGAGATACGGACTCTTCCTCAGTCTTTGTTGCCGGTTCTAAAATAATAATAAACACTTTTTTTTTATATTGCAAATTTATTACAATTTCAAATGAGTTACGGGGGGGAGGGTTGGGCGAAGGCGCACGGATAAGGCATACATCCCAGCGCCTATTTAACTCTTATAAAAAAATGTTTAGTTTTAAATAACGAGAAAATAGGCAGTCTAATCTGCTATGACAAACTGAAAATGTCATTACGTTTGTTAATCAAGAAAAGGGATTAAGGATTACTGCCATGTTGAAATTATTGAACTTTTTAACTACATACTGAAAATGTAGTTAGATATTGAACATAAAATGGCTGACGAATAAAGTAATTCCCGGTATTTTTTTCCGGTTCTAAATCATGCAGTTACATGCAGTACTGTGAAATGCATTATAAATTGGTGGGCTACGATACACTAACATAATTAGGTACTACACAATATTTATTAATCGTGAAGGCAACATATAAGCAAATAATATTTCATATTAGGTTTTATTATTTGCCCACAAACTATTGCATTCCGAATTAATATTCGTTCATAATTTAAGAGACTTTCTAACCGCTGTTATGAATGTAATTATAGGCTGTTCACAGTAAAGTGAGCACTTTTTAAGACCCTTCTCAATTTTTCCTTCCATCCAATTTCCATCTTCCTGCTGCTTTTTAATATAAACATTGCAATGCGACCAATAAACACACTGTATACATTTTACCACCCTCAAAATCGAATGCCTCAGGCTGCAATAAGATATATTTAATAGTGGTTAAAGCCTGTTGGGAGGGCCTTAAAAAGTGCTCACTTTTACGTGAACAGCCTATAAGTATATGTACGCATGGCTAGATTTGACTTGGTGGCATTTGAACAGTACAATTTGTAATGCCTTGTTTATTTTAATGGTTTTAAAGCAGAGGGTCTAAATTACCATTCATTATAAATAAATTGTAATTCACTGTGATTATTTGTGTATATGTATGACACTATAGAATTTCCCACCATTGCACGCTGTCGATGCTGAGTGATTTACTAACATTTTCTTCACAAATATCTGCAAATCGTTGAATTTATTACCATTGAAACTGATTCTCATAATCGTGATATCAATAAACGAATAGTATGAAAATAATGCACTATAAAAAACCATACAACGCTTTCCGTATAGAAAAGAAAAACATTTCTTGGAGGTGCAACAAAAATTCTTACCCGCACACACCATTTATTATGTTCCCCATATGGTCCACAAATAGGAGACGACCAAAATTCTTACACTTAATGACTCTATGTAGAAATGAGTGTTACTGCACAGAGAATGGGCGCCAATAATATCTTGTATTGCACATGGACTGCAACACTCGATACTGAAAAGCCACTTCGCAGAGTCACTTATACAGTCGGTGACATACAATGGCGTGTCATTACTGAATTCTGTAGCTTAGCACAGATACACATAGTATAGATTTGTTATGCTGTGAAGAATAACTACAGTAGCCATTAGTTGCGAGCGCTTCGATGATGAACTTGATCAGGTTCTTCTCTCCTAAGACGTTTCGGATTATTGCCCACTCCTAACATACAAGCTTGGTGGTAGGTGCAAATCAGAGGATAAAAACACTCAATCTCAGCTTGAAATGCAGAAGAGTGTGTTTGACCAAGAGTGAAGTACTTGTTCTGCCCGGCCCTTGACTCGGCAGCCTGGAAGAGCAACTTGCCGTACAACCACGCCTCGTTCGGCACAACTGTAACGTGCTCTATTCGTGCACGGGGTCAACTCAATCTCAGCTTGAAATGCAGCAGATCGTGTTTGACCAAGAGTGAAGTACTTGTTCTGGCCGGCCCTTGACTCGGCAGCCTGGAAGAGCAACTTGCCGTACAACCACGCCTCGTTCGGGACAACTGTACCGTGCTCTATTCGTGCACGGGGTCAACTCAATCTCAGCTTGAAATGCAGCAGATCGTGTTTGACCAAGAGTGAAGTACTTGGTCTGCCCGGCCCTTGACTCGGCAGCCTGGAAGAGCAACTTGCCGTACAACCACGCCTCGTTCGGCACAACTGTAACGTGCTCTATTCGTGCACGGGATCAACTCAACTCAGCTTGAAATGCAGCAGAGTGTGTTTGACCTAGAGTGAGTACTTGTTCGGCCCCTTGACTCGGCAGCTGAAGAGCAACTTGCCGTACAACCACGCCTCGTTCGGACAACTGTAACGTGCTCTATTCGTGCACGGGATCAACTCAATCTCAGCTTGAAATGCAGCAGAGTGTGTTTGACCTAGAGTGAAGTACTTGGTCTGCCCGGCCCTTGACTCGGCAGCCTGGAAGAGCAACTTGCCGTACAACCACGCCTCGTTCGGCACAACTGTAAAGTGCTCTATTCGTGCACGGTCAACTCAATCTCAGCTTGAAATGCAGCAGAGTGTGTTTGACCTAGAGTGAAGTACTTGGTCTGCCCGGCCCTTGACTCGGCAGCTGAAGAGCGACTTGCCGTACAACCACGCCTCGTTCGGCACAACTGTAACGTGCTCTATTCGTGCACGGGATCAACTCAATCTCAGCTTGAAATGCAGCAGAGTGTGTTTGACCAAGAGTGGGGACTTGGTCTGCCCGGCCCTTGACTCGGCAGACTGAAGAGCGACTTGCCGTACAACCACGCCTCGTTCGGACAAACTGTACCGTGCTCTATTCGTGCACATGGTCAACTCAATCTCAGCTTGAAATGCAGCAGAGCGTGTTTGACCTAGAGTGAAGTACTTGGTCTGCCCGGCCCTTGACTCGGCAGCCTTGAAGAGCGACTTGCCGTACAACCACGCCTCGTTCGGGACAACTGTACCGTGCTCTATTCGTGCACGGGATCAACTCATCTCAGCTTGAAATGCAGCAGAGTGTGTTTGACCAAGAGTGGAGAACTTGTTCTGCCCGGCCCTTGACTCGGCAGCTGGAAGAGCAACTTGCCGTACAACCACGCCTCGTTCGGGACAACTGTACCGTGCTCTATTCGTGCACGGGATCAACTCAATCTCAGCTTGAAATGCAGCAGAGTGTGTTTGACCAAGAGTGAAACTTGTTCTGGCCGGCCCTTGACTCGGCAGACTTGAAGAGCGACTTGCCGTACAACCACGCCTCGTTCGGGACAACTGTACCGTGCTCTATTCGTGCACGGGGTCAACTCAATCTCAGCTTGAAATGCAGCAGAGTGTGTTTGACCTAGAGTGAAGTACTTGGTCTGCCCGGCCCTTGACTCGGCAGCCTGGAAGAGCAACTTGCCGTACAACCACGCCTCGTTCGGCACAACTGTAACGTGCTCTATTCGTGCACGGGATCAACTCAATCTCAGCTTGAAATGCAGCAGAGTGTGTTTGACCTAGAGTGAAGTACTTGGTCTGCCCGGCCCTTGACTCGGCAGCCTGGAAGAGCAACTTGCCGTACAACCACGCCTCGTTCGGCACAACTGTAACGTGCTCTATTCGTGCACGGTCAACTCAATCTCAGCTTGAAATGCAGCAGAGTGTGTTTGACCTAGAGTGAAGTACTTGGTCTGCCCGGCCCTTGACTCGGCAGCCTGGAAGAGCAACTTGCCGTACAACCACGCCTCGTTCGGCACAACTGTAACGTGCTCTATTCGTGCACAGGGTCAACTCAATCTCAGCTTGAAATGCAGCAGAGTGTGTTTGACCAAGAGTGAAGTACTTGTCTGCCCGGCCCTTGACTCGGCAGCTTGAAGAGCAACTTGCCGTACAACCACGCCTCGTTCGGCACAACTGTACCGTGCTCTATTCGTGCACGGATCAACTCATCTCAGCTTGAAATGCAGCAGATCGTGTTTGACCAAGAGTGAAGTACTTGTCTGCCCGGCCCTTGACTCGGCAGCCTGGAAGAGCAACTTGCCGTACAACCACGCCTCGTTCGGGACAACTGTAACGTGCTCTATTCGTGCACGGGATCAACTCATCTCAGCTTGAAATGCAGCAGAGTGTGTTTGACCAAGAGTGAAGTACTTGTCTGCCCGGCCCTTGACTCGGCAGCCTGGAAGAGCAACTTGCCGTACAACCACGCCTCGTTCGGGACAACTGTACCGTGCTCTATTCGTGCACGGGATCAACTCAATCTCAGCTTGAAATGCAGCAGAGTGTGTTTGACCAAGAGTGGAAGTACTTGTTCTGGCCCGGCCCTTGACTCGGCAGACTTGGAAGAGCACTTGCCGTACAACCACGCCTCGTTCGGGACAACTGTAACCGTGCTCTATTCGTGCACGGGGTCAACTCAATCTCAGCTTGAAATGCAGCAGAGGTGTTTGACCTAGAGTGAAGTACTTGGTCTGCCCGGCCCTTGACTCGGCAGCCTGGAAGAGCAACTTGCCGTACAACCACGCCTCGTTCGGCACAACTGTAACGTGCTCTATTCGTGCACGGGATCAACTCAATCTCAGCTTGAAATGCAGCAGAGTGTGTTTGACCTAGAGTGAAGTACTTGGTCTGCCCGGCCCTTGACTCGGCAGCCTGGAAGAGCAACTTGCCGTACAACCACGCCTCGTTCGGCACAACTGTAACGTGCTCTATTCGTGCACGGGATCAACTCAATCTCAGCTTGAAATGCAGCAGAGTGTGTTTGACCTAGAGTGAAGTACTTGGTCTGCCCGGCCCTTGACTCGGCAGCCTGGAAGAGCAACTTGCCGTACAACCACGCCTCGTTCGGCACAACTGTAACGTGCTCTATTCGTGCACATGGTCAACTCAATCTCAGCTTGAAATGCAGCAGAGTGTGTTTGACCAAGAGTGAAGTACTTGATCTGCCCGGCCCTTGACTCGGCAGCCTGGAAGAGCAACTTGCCGTACAACCACGCCTCGTTCGGCACAACTGTACCGTGCTCTATTCGTGCACGGGATCAACTCAGTCTCAGCTTGAAATGCAGCAGATCGTGTTTGACCAAGAGTGAAGTACTTGATCTGCCCGGCCCTTGACTAGGCAGCCTGGAAGAGCAACTTGCCGTACAACCACGCCTCGTTCGGGACAACTGTAATGTGCTCTATTCGTGCACGGGATCAACTCAATCTCAGCTTGAAATGCAGCAGAGTGTGTTTGACCAAGAGTGAAGTACTTGATCTGCCCGGCCCTTGACTAGGCAGCCTGGAAGAGCAACTTGCCGTACAACCACGCCTCGTTCGGGACAACTGTACCGTGCTCTATTCGTGCACGGGGTCAACTCAATCTCAGCTTGAAATGCAACAGAGTGTGTTTGACCAAGAGTGAAGTACTTGATCTGCCCGGCCCTTGACTAGGCAGCCTGGAAGAGCAACTTGCCGTACAACCACGCCTCGTTCGGGACAACTGTACCGTGCTCTATTCGTGCACGGGGTCAACTCAATCTCAGCTTGAAATGCAGCAGAGCGTGTTTGACCAAGAGTGAAGTACTTGATCTGCCCGGCCCTTGACTCGGCAGCCTGGAAGAGCAACTTGCCGTACAACCACGCCTCGTTCGGGACAACTGTACCGTGCTCTATTCGTGCACGTGATCAACTCAGAAACAATGCGAAAATATCCATATTCAGTTCGCACATACTCACTAAACAACGAGGACAACACGGATATCAAACTGTAGAGGTAGAGGCGACAACGAAACCCAATTTGCTCTAAGTTCAGAGTTTTATTCAGTTTTTATTGATCTATACTTTGTTATGTTTTCTGGACTAAGTACTGTAAAAAACCTGGTGGCAATTTGCAACAGATAAATGAACACAAGAAACTCCTACTGCTGTTGAAAGTGGACCTCTCGTATCTCTGTTTTAACGTACTCGTTCGGCGCGAGTGGCAAAATAGAAATCACATAGCACAAGTTACTGCTCCTCGAAAACATGTATAAAAAAATGTCAGTGCTAAAATTAGAAATCAAACTTCGTTATTGTGCGTAGCTCGGTGAAGGTCGAAACTCTTCTCAAGTTGTACGCAAGCAAAAATTTAAGCTGGGATGATCTAAGCTTGCAACTTACAAGATGGCATCTTATCTAGGGAAAACCTTCTAGAACAATTAATGGCCGACGCTGAAAGTGCCATCTGAAAACCCTACTTAATATGCTTATCTGTAGCGAAGTCGTGATGTGCTCGTTGCTCTCAGAGATGATGTTTAGCTTTATTTGGTGAACAAAGATTAGCAGACGGTCCTCGCACGAAGCTGTGGGACTGTGCGGGGTTTCAAAACGTGGCGTCTCCGCTTTTACACGCTACGTAGCCTGATAATTCCGCCTCCTATAAACTGTAAGATCCTAGCAAAAGGGGCATATATTCAGCTCTCACTTATGCTGGAAAACAGAAATTACTTCACATTATAACTGGGTCTACCCGTGGTGAAATTCAATGGAAGAGAAAGAGAACGATAAGCTCGTCTGGCCTGAGCTAACTTAAAGGGGCCTATCATTCAAGTCAATCAGAAGTCAGGATTTGAAACTGTGGGCCAATGGGAATCTAGAAACCCTTCGAACACCCTAATGATCCACTTTCAAAGGCCTAACTGCTGAAAAACAGAATATAAGGTCTCGGAACGGATACAAAAATATTATTTAATAAGTAACACTTATAAAATGAGACCAAAAAATGAAACAAAATTACTAACATAAACATTAATACAAACAAAAAAATGAAATCTAGCTAATCTTCTATCATAAACATAGTAAAACTGCCACCATACAGCTAATTAAAAATATCTTAACGTGATAAAAAATACCAAAAATTAATGAAGTGCAAACAAAATGAAATTACATGAGTGATGTGTGTAGAAATGGCGTTTACATAAAGTATAAACATAAAAATATTATGTGAAAGTGACAAATGTTAAAATAAAGTATATTTATTAGCGGTGTACAACGACGAGCATTTTGAATGTAGTACAGAGGAGCACGGTTTCCAGTAATACAATATAGGTTTAATTCAAAGAGATCATTACATATACAAACAGGTTTCCTGTTTTATTATATGTTTTTGTTAATGGTAATACTATATATATTATGGTGAGCCCTTAATCACTCACTTTTCAGTTTATGTAAAGCAATTGCTATTTTTCATCTGCTTGTACGGTACGCCTACCTCAGGGATCGCAACTAAAGCGGTGCGAGAGGTTCTATGTCTGTAGTCGATTCTACGGGAGGCAATGAATACGCTCGCATAGTTGGATGTAAATTGGGCGCGAACAAGAGCGCTTGTTATAAAGGCAAGTTTAAAGAAAGAACTAAAGTAAGCTTTAAAATTAAAAATATTTATCGTAACAGTTAATTTAACTATATATAAGCTTTATTAAAATAACATTTCAAAAAATGACAGTAAAATGGTTAACCAAATGAGTGAAATGAAAAAGAGGCCCAGCGAATCCCTTAACTGTAATCGTGAGCGTATGCTCCTTTCACACAAATTGTTGTTCAGTTATTTTCTTTATAGAACTTCTAACGCGTTATGGTTCCCCAGTTTTTCCTGGGCGTGATTACCTTAGGGTCGGTCGCTATGGAGGCCGTCCGAAGTTATACGTGCCAGTCGCCAAAAACTCCCATTGTGTAAAAAAAAAAAAAACTACGTTGCATGAAAAATTACGCTAGTGGTCGGCAAATGCTCTCTTGGCACCCAGATTGCAAGACTAGCCTGATGCTCGCAAAAAGAGGACCACGACTCCACTGCCTTCGAACGATAGACATAACGGAAAAATCTGGAAAACTTTCTATGTCATGAAAAAAACGTGTGCAAATGGGACAATTTATACACATGCATACACGAATATTATATGATCTCCGATCACATACTTTAAGTATACACATTAACAGAACGCGTATACTGCATTTAAGAGTTTAAAATTTTGCAAAACTTTTACGTACAGTTAGCGATGGTTTATTCAAATTTTCGTCTTTTCATTTACCATTTGCACAGTATTGTAAGTTAGTGACCAAATTTAACTAAGTGGTTTCATTTCGTTTGAAATAGTTTTTTTAATAATGAAACTCGCTAATGACAGAAAGCTGCCATAATACAAACTACAAGATCTATTACAATTTGTCGAGTTTATGACAGCACATCAAGTTACAAAGTAAAAAAAACAAAGAATTACTGTAACTATGATAACTGTCAGAGTTCCATAATATATTAAATTTAATACTCAACATTGTTTTCACATGTGAATATCGTACAAAGAGTTCAGCAATAAAATTGATCGAATGTATCAATACCGTAGGTAGCACAACCTAACTATTTTTATTCAATGATCAAATATACGCTGAAATATATGCATCGTGGCATGGGACGTTTTCGCAAGTGAACTATAACACTGAAGAAGATTACAGTTTAAAAATTTTTCCCCTTAAATTTCCGAATTAACATTTTTCGAAAGAAGCGAATTCGTTTTAACTTTTCTTTTCATTCATTCTCCTGGGTCAGTAATTCTTTCTGGTGTCCTTCTCATGACCATGCTAGCTCACATCTAGAGAAAGCTGAACACGTGATGGCCGGGGACTTACTCCCAGTGCGACTCAAGACTTTATCAAATAATTGGCAATCAAGTGATGCGGTCTTCACTAAAATAAGTAAAATCAAGAGAATGTGCCACTTCTAGCTAATATTTACATAACCAGGGAATGTAAAACTCAATGTTGCGCGAGTCCTTTGACCAAATATATACTTCAATAACATAAAACATGTTAATACGATAGTATGCACGGATTTGCGTTTGTATGTTCTGAACAACAAATCCAAATACCTAAGTTTTTACAAATGAAATAGGTAATGTACATTTTCATTTAAAAAAAACGTGTTTTAGCAATCGTGCTGCAAGCCTATGTTATTGATTCTAGTGTAGCAAAACAGAGCACCGGGACTGCTCACTCATTGTAGGCGGAGCACAAGCACAGTGTGTCACTGGCTGGCTCACCAGCCAAGCCGCGGAAACTGCAGGAATGCAAGTACTTCCAATAACAAATCACCAGCCGCCTGTTAAGTGCTCTCTTCAACTCCTACCTTTAAAGCCTGCTAGCTACTCGCCTGGATGAAGTTACAATTCTCGCCACTGCCGTCTATTGCCACAGTACTGCATTGGCGGGGAAAGTACCGAAATTTAAAGAGAATTCCCTTTAAAATGACCAATTTTATGCTTCTAATGAACATTTGTTTGGCATTTTCGGACACAGCAGTATTATGTGGCAGCAATGAAAACATTGGTTATTGTTTCTTCTTTAGCATGCCGTAGTTATTACTCTTGTATACTGTGTATGTACGGAGTGGGAAGCAATTTTCTACGAGCCTGCACTCATCGCCAGTGAAAATTTGACGTTTTTTTCTGTCATTAATTTGGCTTTCTCGGATGTTTAAAAGGTGTTCTATAGCTTTACAATGCTAGCATAATGACTCGAAAGTAGCTTATCCTATTTTTATGTGTATCTGAGTTTTGTATAATATATAGTAGAAAATTTATCCGAAGTCTGCACACTGTCCTTATGCAGAGGTGCAAATAAATATTATTTAATAACATAAATATTTTACTTACGTTAATCAAATTTCATCAGAACAAGGCAGAACGTTGTATGTTCACATGATCAAAACCTCGTACACATTTTTAAAACAGGTCTCGTATTATGAAGCGACAGGTATATGAAATTGATTATTAAATATTTCTACTTAAATTTAAAAAAAAAACTACAAAATCAAGTATGCACAATAAAAATAGCTTAGCAATGTATTGTACGAAATTTCACCGAGATCGGCCAACAAAACTGTAACTAGTGCTCCACCTTAACATCGAGGCCTTGAGAACCGATGATGTGTATCATATTTGCCTTCCTGCCTCCCGCAGACTCCAGGCGACGTATCCCCCATCATATAATAATAGGCCTCATCAGTAAAGGATGCTCCTAACCCCAACGAACAAGAGAAACAAGAAAGGTAGAACAAACGTGGACCCTTGGTCTCATTAAGCGCATCCATTACTAGCTAACATGCAAAGCATGCAACAGGTCGCTCTCCTTCACAAAGGACTCTCTCCTTCACAACGTAAAAGTTTGTAGGTGTTAAGATAACATGGACAGGTTATACACATGCATTCTAAAAATTAAAAAGAATAACAATTTTGGGGTGAGTCCTGTTTATTTAAGGACTACGTCCATTCTTGTGGTTACATGCATAACAAATAAACTTATATAATTAAATTTATATGTATTATAATTAATTATGTAATAATTAAACCATTAAAAAAATTATATAAATTACAATATCACTAATTTTAAAGCAGACATACTAGAATGCTTTCTAATATTCTACTATTACTTTGGGTTTTATTTTATTTTAATTTACTGTGGTACTCCATGTGCAAATTATATAAACAAATAAGCAACATGCTATCCACAACATTTTGCAGCAAAGTTATAAACCCTTCATGCCAAAAATTTTGATATTGCGTAAGATTTAATTCACATGCGGTTAGTTAAAAAGGCTGGTATGCATTCTTCCAGGTTGCAAAACAAAAATCATGCAACCACGCTAAATATTTTGAGGTAAAATATAGCTCCGTTTTTTTTTTTTTTTTTTTGGTAGGCCGAGTACGAAACGCCAAAGACGAGCTCGCCAGGCGTGGTTCGCTGACACAAAGGGCAGGACACCACTACTAAAAGTGGTTTTCACAATATATAGAGCCACGAATATTTCGCGGATTGAATTGGCAGCAAGCTAGGCTGGACAGCCCTCTAGACACTCGAGACATTATCCGTTTGCTCATTGGTTGCTGTGATCAAGTGAGGCCTCTGTACGGGACTGTTAAACACTCGCGCTACTGATTCCTGCTTATTAATGGCTCACAGTTAAACGGGGCATGTCTAAAGAACTGTCGTCCAATCGCAACAATAGGAGAAAAGAACAAGTGTTTGGAGTCTACATCGCCTCCAAATGAATTCGTGAAATACTCGTGGCTCGAACAATAGAGCGTCGCGTGTCGCGTCGAGCATCAGCCAATCAGAGCCTTGACGCTAGCGTCGAGTGTCGAGAACGTTGCACGAGCGACGGACATTGGTTTTGACGCTCGTCACCAGCATCGGGGTATAAGAAGAACATTTCTGTACTCCATAGTAAACTGGCGAGAAGCTGAGATAAAGGACTAAAAACATAAATAAACGGTTTGCAAATACCGACGCTAATTGGAGTCCAAATAAATATCAATTTTACCTACCCTTAAGAAAACCAAAGTATGTTTTCCAATGCATGAATAGTTCATGTACATTTCGATCACTCGGGGTAATTTCGATCAGCATTGATTGAACTTACCCGAATGGCCATGTTGAAACAAAAAACTAGCATCTTGAAAACTGATGTTAAGTTAAAAATTCCAGCCTCAGATATTTTTATTCTTAAAATGTCGTGTGTCCATGTGCACAAACTATTATGGACATTAAGACCATGCAATGTTACTTACCTGACATAATTTATTCCGGTTTTCTTAGATGAATTAGCTACGGAACTAACCAAACACGTCTCTCTGGTATCTACAGAGCTAGCGTCACCTTACTTGCTGAACGTTCTTCACTAGTCTTCCGCTAGAGAGTAGCACCTTACAGGCGACCCAACCACGACGGAATTTTAGAGCACACGTGGTGGTCGGACTTACCCCGACGACCAGAATTCCCCCACTTTAACCTATATGAATTTACATATTTCAATAAAGTAAACAAATGAGTTTTCTGTAATGAAATAAACGTTTAGTGTAAATTTGAAGCCTATTAAAAAAAAAAAAAAGGCACGTAAAATCCATTCTTGGATAATATAATTATTTACATTAGAAGATACACTTTTTTACGAAGCTCGCAGAACCGATGTTCAGTTGTCTGAACTTTTAATTTACAATATTGTATTGTGTATTGGTGGTTTCGTCAGAGGAAAGGAAACGTAAAGTCAAATGTTAAAACTAAGGTTTCCTGTTAGTTCAGCTTTCCGACGAGAGATGGTGTTACCAGTGACAAGTATTAATAACAAAACACAATCGCCATTCATGGAATGCACATGTCTGTTTTCCAGGTAAAATTCGCTGTTGAAGTCATCTGCTAGTGCATTACAAGTGAGCAGCCATACTGGAGACACACAACAACTTTGTTTGCATTGAATAGCCTTGCGAATGATATATGAGCTCACTAGTTGCTCTGAATTTTCGCCAAATTTGTGTTATTCTTGTATTTGTGAAATGCGAATTTGGCATGTAAACACTCCTTAAAACTACTATTTATTTTAATTTATTCGGCGACGGAAAAATTAATATTAATGAATGAAAATTCGTACTAGCCGCGTCGTGCAAGTCCAAAGGTGTAGATTCCCGAAAGTAACAGTGTTTATAGTGTACTCGTATATACCATGGATGCAAACGTGAAAGTCATCGCACAATTATGGCGTGTATAGTGATATGTTATCTGCGAACAAATGCAGTGTGTTTAATGTTTGGAAGTTCGGTTGCAATTACTAACCTGCCGTGCATTTAAGGTTTAGCCTGTAAGTTGCGGACTCATTAGAGATACAGGCACTTCTATAAAACTGCAGATATGCATTTTTCTAAATGCCGATTTGCTATTTCAGTGTAGGAGTTAAAGGAATTAATTTATTAGTAGCTAAGGCTGTGAAAGTTTGTAGAGTGAAGGTAAACAAAAACGTGAACAACCGAGCCATGCAGTTTCGAAATATAACCTTTAGATTTCCTTGTAATAAAATTGTTGTTTGTCGGCCACTAATGGCGAATCAACTCGTGAACCAATACAAGGCTTACACCTTATAAAAAGTCACTCTTACAATTTCTTCTCCCCAACCCAGCAGAGTTGTACTGACAAACAAGAGATCAGCTGTTTATAAACACAAGAATATACAACCAAGTCACTTCTCATATTTTTAATAGCTAATGAATGTAGCCTTCCTGATTTGCATTTTTCATGGTTTCTCGAACACACTCCAGGCTATTTATCGGGTGACTCATTAATAAAGGCAAATACCAATTCCTTCCTTGCATTTCCTTCATTATGTTCTTGGTGTACTATTCTCTAATGAACCTGCTGTCGACAAGATGTTAAGTTAATTAAATAAAGTTTTTTCATGTGTTTAGATGGTGATGTATTTAACAGTAGGCTGTAATCATTAGAGTAAACGACAAATGTTAACATTTTATCGTTTTCCAAAGGTAGTTAAGTGGGCGGTTCACGCCATTAAAAACCTTTATTGTTACAAATCGTTATTCTGAAGATACAAAATGGTAGAGGGTCACGAAAAGATGTCCTTCGCCACTCCGCAGGCCTGTATATAAACCTAGCTACTTCCAGTAACATTTCAGGAGAGAGAGAGAGAGAGAGAGAGAGAGAGAGAGAGAGAGAGAGAGAGAGGGTGGGTGCATCACCCTGCTCGGCGAGGGGTCGTAGGTAGTCTCGCGAGTGTCAGAGCCTCCCCCCAACCACTGCTTCAAGGGTCACACAGCTTGCTGCAGCAATGTTGCCAGACCTCCCTGACGTCTGTGGCTCTGTGCTATCCGCTCGCTCGGACTGGTTGGCTTGGCGCGACCGATCAGCTGTGCTATCGCACACGCGCACACACAGCCATGTTGCGTCGTGCGGGTTTCTCATACTACGTAACTAATGCATTTTGCAGAAATGTTATAGTATGTGGGTGAAAATTTACGAGAGACTTCAATGTCTTGTAAAGGCTGATTTAAATTAATTTTTCTCCTCACATAAAAATAAATTGATAACAAAAAAATTGAAATATTTACACAAACTAAAATTTGTTTACACTGAAAACATGATGTAGATTACTAATGACTACTCTTTAGAGAAAATTTATTATAGAACTGAAAATCAAATGAGAAAAAGTGGCAAAAACCAATTTATTTACAAATAGCAATAAGTATTTTGCTCATAAAAAATTGCAATGAACGTGCATTATTACGTGAAATAACCTCGTTATACAATGCTTAATGTCAAGTTGCATGTACGCATGAACACGAACTTATTTTAAACGAAATACTAACATTTCTATATTTTAAATTCGGATTATAGTTTATTTGCGGTTTCTTCACGCGTTTGAATCAAACCTTTGAAAAATCACCCCACATATGATGCGCTTGGCTGTTACCTAAATATAATAAGTACTCGGATTTACACGAAAATACCCTTTTTTAAAATTAAAACAGAACTTATAGTTATATTTTATCAATACATTGTAATATTAAATTTATAATTAATATGAATAAACAGGCAGAAAGGAAAGTAGGTGTGTTGGTATTTCCAAGTAAATATAGTTCTTATACAAACATTATTACACCGAGTGCACACGAATGTGTTACATTTGTCCTTTTGGTATAATTTTCTAGACCCGATTAAGCTTTATTTGCGTGAAGCAGAGGAATATCCGAGAAGTAAAACTTTATAGCAGCGCTTTAAAAAACGTAGGAAGTAACAGTGAATGGACTATAGTTAGGACTAACAATCTGGTGACGGAACGAACTGAAAAATATGTTTCATTATCTATAATTTGTTGCTGAATGGTGGTAAATTCACAGATAATAGAGAATTCCGATAATGAGGCAGATATACGTATTGCGATTCGATACTCACAGATGATCACTGACTCTCGTTTCTACAAGCCGCTGTGTGGTCCGCATGATGCTAAATTCATTATTACTGAAGACTGATTTCACTGGAGCTACAGCGGTTGTATATGACAGTGAAACGAAATATGGGAGAGTGATTCAAATGTGTGTTCTCCGAGTTATTTATGTAAATGTATACGGCAGCATAATTTGAATACAAAATAGTCTAGATTGAAATTCTGCACAAAAACAGTACACAATTAAATTCAAAGGAGAATTTATGCTATAAAAATTTATTTTCTTCAAAAAAACAAGTATCACTATGTTTGTTATATGAAAGTACTGTCTTAAATTAAGAGAAAAACAATATTAGACGTATAGTTATATTGATAATTTAATAAGTTTTCTTTCATTTTAATGAGTATCACTGTCAAGCGTACCGCAGACATACAAAATATTTGCAGTTTACTGCAGGCTGCGCTCTTATTACTGGCGAACACTGATAAACCATCAGTGATATCAGTACTCATCAGTAACGGATCGCACCCACAAAATGCGCAAAGGAAGCAGGCATTTGACAACATAAATTACACGACAAAGTATTAAATATTGTCATGCTTTTATAAAGCTTCGCGCGAAAACAAACCCTGTGCTATACTGCGAAACATTTATCTTGAAAAGGTTTCTACAGTGCATAAAGCTTTCTTTTTAAAACTTTTAAACATTTTCATATCAGCACACATAAATTCAGTCTGTTTAAGCATTTTTCGGTAACTATACCTACTAATTAAATCAGATAGACACCAAGGATTATTCACAATAAACATATTTTATTCCAAAGGCCATCGTTAACAAGTGACTTCACTATGTTTTATGCGAGCCATATCGTTATATATTCTGTGAGAAATGTACGTGACATTGAAACACGATGACTATAATACTCAACCAAATGCTACAACAACAATAAATGTGTAGAAACGCGCCCTGTCCGCGCTGTACACGTGAAACATATAGTTACACTTTACGATGGCCAAAGACGCGCTGTTCACTTCAATAGTCAAACAGGTAGAAATCTGTCACGAGCTCTTCACTGTCACGCGTTTATAATTTTTTTTCGCTTTATTCGGTAAATATTACGACTAAGAGCCACATTCCTATTACATAATTTGCTCCAAATGGCTTAAGGAATATGCCCTGTAAGGGGACGTAACACCGCAATAATCACCCTGTGTGTATGTGTATGTATTTATACATATGCGCACACAAATATCATGAACACGTATACTTCTCGTAAGTAATGTCTACAGGTTGGACATCAGTCCATACAAATATCAAATAATTAATTTTTCGGTGACCAGCCAACACCCCCAACATTATGGATGACGATGAGATATATAAATGCGGAAGAAATTAGATGGCATATAAATTACAATATGATAAGCAACCGTATGTAAAGCATATGCAATTAGATGCAGGTCACCTAGAAATGAATGCAGATCGTATACAATATAATGTATGTCACATGAAAAATCATTAATTTCCTGCTTACTAACTGCGTTCCTTCTACAGGGTTCTCTCTGCGTTCTTCATGTAGGCCTACCTATTGGCAACTATTATGTCAGTTAGCACAATTTTTCATTTTAAATATAATGTTCATATAGGCCTACATGAATTATAAAGCATATAAAATGTTAGCTGAAGGGAAATCTGTTTACAAGAATTAGTGTTTAGTCAAATAATCACGACTCATAGCAACAGTTAATGGGGAAGAAAATATGTCAAAACTGCGATATCTCGCATGTGTAATAACCCCAGCTTTAATAGCTCTTCCAAGTAGACACTGATTGACCTTATTTACATCCTGGAAATGGCAGTTACCAACAGTGGATTCATCAACTGGTTCCATAGTCATCCAATTTAACAGAAACCAATGTCTTTATTTGTATCACATCTTGCACTAAGAAATCAACTTTTACAACTACTTCACTAAGTGGTCCTGCAGTAGTCCGGATAATACATATTATATGTCTACTGCGAATTTTATTGGTGATGCACGTGTCACGAAAATGAGTAAACAAACATGAGTTGAACTACTTGGGGTAAAAATGTATGTTTCCAAGCACTACGTGTTTGTAAAGGTGGAAATTAATTCTATCAAGCACTGTTACAACATGCATGTTTCTGGAAAATGTCTATACATACAAAATATGAGCCTCCCTACTTAAATAAAAACGTAAACACAGCAGACTAACGATTGTGTATCTCAAATGCCGTGGTTGCTAGGCAACGCAAGCGGAATTGTCGTCGACTTCAAAAGCGCATAGTCCCTTTGAGGAAGACGTCTTGGAGGAGCAAGGGTGGAAGAGAGTAGCGTGGAGCTATGAGACTACCCCCTGCGATGACACACGATACGCTGACCTTCACCGCAACTTCCCGTTCTGCTCAGCAATTGTTGCTACACGAAACACAGGCCTTTCCCATGAATTCCCTGCACCTCTTCTTGCTTCCTTCCGGAACTGTGTCACAAGAAATAATTTCTAAGATATAGTGCTAGAGAAATAACTGCACACTTAACAAACGAAATATAAATTTGTAGTTCACTTGAGACATTGAAGATGACCTCAAGGTTATATTATTTTTGTGTTGACATTTTTAGTGACAGGTATTAAGAAGTGAAAAAAATAATTTCATTTCAAAATCATATTTTAGTACATTCTTTTACACCATGTATCCCCAATATTAAAATAATCAGTTTATAGAAAGTCTGCCAGTTTAATGACAATATTGTTGATCTCATATTCTACACTGGCTAAAATAATGTGTAATTAATTTTGGTTGTGTGGTCAGGATGGAGAATCGACTATGATCTACACACCCAACTGCTGTGCCACCTAAAATTCATCACGTTATAACCGTATGATGTTAAACTCGTATTAACAAAATGTTACCTATTTTTAAAACTTTCTGTACACAACTGTGCTAAATAGTTTTAAACTAAATTATTTGCAAGCGAGGCCATTTTTCCCAGCTTGAGTTGTAAGGGATTGAATGTATTAAATATATATGTATGTATATGTTATGTATACCCGCAGAGTAATCATCTGTATTCTGCACCAAATCAGCTTCATCTACACATTAAATTTTTACTATGCGTATACTGCACATCTCTTTGACATTTGTCGTGTCCAAAATCGATATAAGCTCACTATTAGGTTATTAGGTTACTAAATTGACCACTTGTCCAAGATAAAGCCCTAAATATTTGAGGATTTGCGGTCGAAATGTACTGAGGTGGAGTAGCACACTAAATTCCCACAGCTGGTAAAGTCGTCTTCTGTTGTTTATTTTTCGTATTACGTGTTTAGTGCGTTTCGGTTGAAACCCATTAGAAGTTGCTACCATGTTTACTAAAGTGCAAGGTAGTACGGTTAATCAAGGGATCTTAATGTTATTTTGTGCGCATGGTATACATTTTTAAATAAGTTTATTATGGCATAGTTCCAAAGCCGAAAAATACGACCATATATCGTTTTAAATGAAATGTTAATTACAGAAAGCGACGAAGAAATGAAGAAAACTAATTTTGTCTACGGAAAAACACGACTGTATATTCACAAGCCTGTAGTTTCCAACTTAGTCGCATGTAGTGCTGCGACGTTCGAGTTCATCCACCTTAAATTCCTAAACTAAATTCCCACATTGACGGATTGAAACACGCCTTTTGTCATTCAAACTAAACGACTGGCACGCCCAAATGGTTTGTTTTTGAAAACGTAATGTGATTTAGTCTGTTCACTGTAAAATGAGCACTGTTGAAAACCCTGCTTAAGATCTACTTGTATGCACGTTGTGCATTCTTCCGCTTTATGTAAGATTAACATTGTCATGGGCCTCATCACTTTATTCATGCGTCGGCCAAGTGAAACTGTGAAAAGAAAAGTAAATATTAAACAATTTGGCTCATTTTTACACATGGATGCGTAAAAAAAAAAACAGAAAGAGAAAGAAATTATTTAAGTTATCAGAAATGGTTACCTAACACTTCTTATGCGACTTCAAGGTAAGGAACTACTTCCCATCCATCGTTACCAACTTTACTGGGTGCATGGCACTCAAAGCGCCCGTTAAAGTACATTCAGCAAGGGGCAGTGACTTTTTTCTAAGGTTGTTTTCAGAAGTGCTTAATTTATCGTGAACAGCCTTTATCAGTTTATTATTCAAGGGGATATACAAATATAATGGGTGTTGGTTATTTTTATTAAAGTCTATTAATATGTATTGTTAACACTTTTAAATAATAAGGATTTTAATATGCATTCGGAGAATAAGTCATTTCATTTTTTAATGTCACATGTCCTTATTTAATGTCTGAACTTTCCGTCACAGTGGCCACACAATGTAATAGTCAGATCACTCGGATTTTTGCATGTGGAAGATCTGGCTGGTTTTGCCGTCGCCTGGTGCGTTTTCTCTCGCGGTAATCCTTTTTCCTCCAGCGAAGTATTATAATTATGTTTAAAGCGGCAAGAAGTAACTCATGCAATAGTATTGCAACCTAAGTTACGCTACAATAAAATAAATGTGGGAAGGAGTAACCAAATGTCAAACCGAAATTTGTTACATAACATGTATTAGTTCCATCAGTGACTGAGGCCATCATTCTAAGAAATTATTTGTAAATTTACCATACCAGTGTATACGTACAGTGACAAAGCGCGAATAGTATAATATTTATTCCCTACACTAGCTCGGGAAAGAGCTAAATGCTTAGGGAAGTCCCCAATTTTGTATAGTAGCGATACTAAACATTCCCATATTTTCAGCCTGACACGTAATACTATTTCCATAAACTGCATAGGTTAAAAACTTCCATTACAGTTTAAGAAGCTTACCAGAACATTTTTATACGGCAATTGGTATGGAAGTATTTCGCGGTTTTTATTTTTTAAGGTTTCAGATGTGATACATCGACGTTCACCTGTTGAGAATGCAGTCCTGCTATTTGTATTAACATTTCATTTACAACCTTATGCATTAGTATAAAATAAAAAAAATACAAGAATCCTTAAAATATGTACATTTTTGTATAAACATTTAACGGGTCTGTTTCGTTTGAAATTAGCAAATCTAAATTAACCGATAAGTAGAAAATATTTATAAAAAATATGAGTAAAGTGAATTTTACATACATATATAAAACCTTCTTCATAATAACTGTGAAACACGTTTATTTATCATGAAAACTTAATTGTATGAATACATTAATGCACCTTTGGGCGGAAATTAACAAAACGCAGCTTTGAAGTAGACGAAATGCAAAACGTAAATTACAGTATGTCACAGATTTTGTACACAAAATTGTGCCATGGCTATTTTTAAACAAAAACTTCCAGTTGTATCACTATCTTAGATCATGATGGGTAATCTATTGGCGTTAAATTATTAAAACGAGCAGTGTTTTTCGATTTTCGGATAAAAATCTGCCATTGTTTAGATGTCCCTACCATCTCAGCCTTTCGCTGTTGATTTATTAACATCCTTTTCAGTACACATCGGCATTGATAGATTTTAAATTATTACTTATATCTTAATTTATATAATAAATAACATGCAAAGTACATACTTAAAAAATCTGGGTTCTGCCACTCCCAAAATTAAACTGCCGATAGTGAAATTCTGTTATTCGGAAGCAGGGCCCAAGACGCGGGACAGTTGCGAACGAACCAATCACGAAAGTGGATCTGAATTCTTCTTGTTTTTTTTTTAACGCAAGTAGACAGAAATTATGCACATCTTGTCATGCACAATGCCCGATTACAGTGTCTCGAGCAGCAACTCGGAGAATCGTTACATCTACAGGATGTTTCAAAACAACTCCGACAACGCTCAGTATGCTGTGCGGGACGGCCAATCGATAATTTTTTGAGAGAGAGGACCCATGTCCGTCAAAGCGTGGTTCGGACGCTCTGGGTCGTCAGAGTTTCACAACGCTTCGGATATGGTTAGGGGTAGCGAAATTTAGCGAAAATATTGAAAGACAAGTTACATTTCAAAACACTGCAGGTTCGTTTATCTACCTAGATTGTCTGAACTACTTTTTGACATGTGTTAATTGTCTGCACACGAATCACGTACAAGAATTGGTGATTTTGCAGAATTCTGAGTGGCCCTGGACAAATATGAAAACACTTTCTCAAGCACACAGCAACCTATAGCACATACAATCTGCTGTTGTGTACTTAGAGTATTGAAGACTACAGTGTAGTCATATCTTTTCGCGAAAAATTACGATCTCTTAGATATGGTGATGGGTGTACGTTCTACAAAGTGTCACGAAATCACCACCAACCCAGCGAGTGCATCATGTAGTGCAGAAATTACAAAAGTGGTTCGAATTGTTGACCCCCTACTTGAGTACAGAGCCTACATCGGCGGTGCATAGCCTGACACACGTGTCATCGTTTGCTTAGTAGTTCAATCGCTGTGTGGATTCTTGCATTAAGGTTCTCCGCTGATGGTACAGGAGTGTCATACACCATATCATTTATAGTACCCAAAGAAAGTAGTATGGGGGTGTTAGATTGGGTGACAGTGGAGGCCATACAACAATCCCTACAGAACCAAAACCATGCTTTTCAGACATGGGTCCCAGTAGAAGGATTTAGTTCCTTTGAGCACGAGGTAACCGAGCACAGGAGCCAAGACCCGGCTAGTCTCATTCTTGGTTCCATGCAACCTTGACCTTGAAATTGACATTGACCCCAAAAATTCCACAATTCCAAATAAAATTTTAAAAAATCTTTATATTCTAAAAATGCATTACAAAATGTTAAAACATGTATTATAAACGTTATTAAATATTATTTAAAAATTATAAAACATTATTATAGAATTTATAAAAAAAAATTTCGAGGTAATTAGTGGCATTTGCTCCACCCCTCTTATCTTCCATGTTGGTAGGTGCAACAGTCCACCATCTTGGTAGGCTCTCGCCATCGTTCGACCCCCAACTTAGTAGGCTGTTTCTCACTTTCGTTCGACAGCCATCTTGGTAGGTATCGTCACTACTGTCTGCCATCTTGGTAGGCTCTCCCCTTCATTCGGTCTCTATATTGGTAGGCTGTTTCTTACTTTCGCTCGACTGCCATATTGGTAGGCTGTCTCTTTCGTTCGACTGCCAGCTTGATAGGCTGTTTCTCACCTTCGTTAGACTGCCATCTTGGTAGGCATCATAGCCGCCATATTTGTAAGCTCTCACCTTATTTCAACCACCCTGTTGGTAGGCATAATTTGTTTTGAAGTTTGTCGCTCACTTCGTTCGACCACCAGCAGACGACTGTCGCCAATTGCTAGTGTCTGTTTAGTCAGTCGGTCTCTATCCCTCCACCACAATAAGTCACTTTCGTTCCATCCCCTCGAATATATTTAAGTGACCAATTGCCAGTTCAGTGTTTCTCATTGGCTAATTACTTGTGTGTCTTCGGGAATCATCGTTTCGACCAATCAGAAGTGTTCGCTCGAACTCTACCAACATCTTCGATTGGTCAATTTCTCGTACATTTCCAGGAATCTTCGTTTCCACCAATAAATGACCTACTTTAATCACGAGCCTGAATATTTTTTTTTTTAATTCCCCTTACACTCTTTATAAGATGCACCCCGAGCCCTCTTCGGGAAAGTAGTCACTTTTACCTCGCTCTTGGAGATATACGAGTGTTGTCCGAGCGGTCATAAAAATAACCATTTCGGCCTTGGACAAACTGGACGAGTTGCCGTACCTGCCGAAAGAATTCCTCCTGGTCTACACACCTTACGAAATTTCGGTCGTATTCAAGTATTTCCTGGCTTACCTACAATTGAACGAAGACATATGGGACATTCTCCCATGCAAGGAGTGTTTCGGGGATTGCACCACCTCGATTCCCGACACGCCATATCGCAGGGGCTGGTGCAAGGCCCGCCGAGCAACCCTCGCGATGGCCGCCCCCATGGAAGACAGCATGCAAGATTTCTACTCAGAAGCCACGCCCGTATAATATGTCCTCTCCATAGAAGACGCCCTCACGACGTCGGTGTCCATAAAAGACTCCCTCAGAACATCTGCACCCGTGGGAGACGGTGTGAAAGTTTTCTACTTGCAAACAGTACCTGCAGAAGACGCCCGCCCCGTAGAAGGCGATGTGCAAGTTACCTACTGGCCAGCACTACCTGGCGACAGGGAAACCAACCCAGAACACAGGTATCCGCAGACCTCGACGAAGTTGTAATGTTGCAGTATATAATTATTTATTTATTTGGAAAATATTTAATTTTTCTATTTATTATATAGAGGATAGTAACTGGTTTAGTATTTAGAGTATCGTGGCAATAATGGTTTGTTTGTATTTTATATATTTTAGCATTTCCAAATTTTTTATTTTATTTGAGACATTCAACAGTAGTAGCAGACGTCATATGATGACAATGCACTTTTTCACTGGGTTTCTAAACTTGAAATGTAACCATCGTATTGCATTACATGATGAAATAAGGAATGTACAGGAGGTTACATTTAGCTGACATGGCCCGCCACATGAATATAATACTCTTATTTCCAGAGCAGTGTCCGTGTTTGTGTGTGCTAATTTTAGACATTACCGCACCACGCGATGCCACGATAGGCCATGTTTAGATGAGGAAACTTTTGATATATAATATATATATGTATATATAGAGAGAGGAAGCACAACCTTTCTCATGCAACAGTAATCCAGCAACAGCAGTCGAGAAGAGATCGTGTAGAGCAGAGAGTAAACATTGCAACTCGCATTGGCAGCACCTGCGACTTCAAGATAATACAAGAGAAGGAAGCAAGCCTGCTTTAATTGGGTTAGGCAATAGAAAAAATCTTTTGGAGAAATTTTGTCACCAGGGTCCGTAATGAAAATCCCTTTGGAGTGTTTTATAAACTTCTTGCTGGGAAAATGGAGAAGGCGACCCCATCACTCAAAGTCAAAGTGAATGGAATCCTGGTGAAGGATCTGAGGACGAGCATTGAGATTCTGCTCCACTCACTGTTGCCAGATGACTTCCAGGATGGAGAAGGTGAGGAGCACTCTGCCAATAGGTGGAATATGGAACATGTGCCAGAGGAGCTGGATGCACCGGAGTTCACCGCTGACGAATTGGAAGACATGGTCTGTAAACTGAAGAATGGGAAAGCCCCTGGACTTGATGGAATCGGGGCAGAAATTGTCAAGAGGTGTTTCTCCAGGGTGAAGAATAGGCTTCTCGACATCTAGAATGGATGTCTTAAGGAAGGAGTGTTTCTTCGCCAATGGAAGCAGGTTGTCGTTTGGATCCTGTACAAAGGAGATGGCAAGTACAAAACTGAGATAAATTCCCATAGACCCTTGACATTGTTTCCAGTGATGGGCAATATTTATGAAAGGCTCTTGAATGGCAGACTCGCACAAGCACGTGAGGCCAATGGTATTTTGAATGAAAAACAATTTGGATTTAAGAAGGGCAGTGGAGTTGACTTCGCCATTCATGATGTGAGATCTGCATAAACAACAGCGATGCGAAATATGCCATGGCGATACTTCTTGACATATCAGGGGCCTTCGACAATGCGTGGTGGCCGGACGTAATGTGGCAATTAAAGAGAAAGCAGTGCCCAGCCAACATATATCGGGTGCTACTCGATTATTTTAGAGAAAGGGTCACCAGGTATTCTGCCAGGAATGTACAGGTGAAGAAGACACTCACCAAGGGATGTCCCCAGGAATCGGTTCTTGTGCAGGTTCTCTGGAATATCTTGTTTGACAGGCTGCTGGAGATTGCTCTCCCCAAAGATTGGAAGATTTTTGGATATGTGGTCCACGGATTGGTCTTGGTCGCTGGAGCTTCTAGAAAGAGAATCGAAGACAAGGGAGCAATTATAATGGCAGACATTGAAGAGTGGGCTGCGAAGGTGAAGCTATGCTTCTCAACAAGAAATACCAAGACAACACTGTTGAAGGGACATCTTGCAAGAAATCCAATGGTAAAGTTCGAGGGGGAGTTTCATCAGTATGTCTCAGTGTAAAAGTACCTGGAAGTCATCCTGGATGATAATATCAGCATTCTAAAGCACATTCAGTATGTGGGCAGAAAGGCGGCGGTTCTATTCCATAAACGAAAATCCATTGTAAGCATGTAGTGGGGCCTTGATGTTGCTACGACGAGGAAAATATATAAGGCAGTGTTTGAGGGGATCATCATACATTGTGCGTTGATGTGGCACACCCGTGTTTGATGGTAAAAGAATACCATATTTCTGTTCAATTATGTTTTCTTTTGTATTTACAATTACTGGCAGATGTAAATTTTGTTTTATAACCTCCATTTCTACACAATAACACAGTATTATGTAACGTACTAATGTAAAACTATAAATGTAGGTATATATATGCTCACATTCAGTTGAAAACAATGGCTCATACTAAACATATCAAAATAGGATGCATCATATTAAAATCATTTATTTATAAATTACCATATGAATTGCATTTATTGAAACACAATTATTGCGGACCAGGTAATAAACTTGCCAAATGTTTGGCATGGAAAGATCAAGGCAGAAACTCTTTGGATAATGCATGTAAAGAACACAATATAGTTTATGATCGAAAAATATTAAAAAAAAAAGAGACATATAGCAGATACTATTCTAGCTGATAAACCTGTAAATATAGGGAAGAATCCATCCACATCTACAGGTGAAATGCTTGGAGCTTGGGTTGTTGATAAAAAATATGCACGCAAAGGCTAAGAGAGGCATGGGCTTAAAACATAAAACCAAGCAAAAATAAAGAATGGAGAAATCATTCCATTCCTATTTCCAGCATTAACAGCACTCGGATAAATCCTGAAAGGAGTTTTGGCAATTAGTAGAGCAGTTGAATTAAAAGGTAACGGAATGTATTTGAAACCATTTAAAGTTGGTCAAGGGTGAAAAAACTCGAAATGTGGAACAACAATGCAGAAATTCCTAAATAGTCTCCCAAAACATGCATTAACAAACAAAGATATTAATGTATTGGTAAAGAAACCAGATATTCCCTATTTCCGAAGTGTGTATATGAGAGATGATTTACCAAAGAAAACAAATCTTTGACAGCAGCGCTCCCTGCAGCCAATTGTAGAACTAATCACAGCACACCTCGTAGGGGAAGAAGGTTTGGGTGGGGGTTTCGATAGATGAAATGAAAAAAAAGATCATTTTATCATGATAGCGAAAAATTATTTGGAAACAATAAATTACAGTTCTGTAAATATGCTAACCTAAATACAGCTATTATTCTCAATCTAGTTATTAATGTTAAGGGGAATAATTTTTTCAGCAAAAAACTATTAAATATTTATTCAATGGAAATAAAATATCAGACACTTGAGACTCGAAATGCGAGAATTTGTCAACATCTCCTAGCACAATGGTTTGAAGGCTGTTGACCAGCTCTAGGTATGGCGAGTAAGGGGAGGGGGTGGTTGGCCTTGGGCAGGAGCGAGGTGGAGGCTTCTTGCTGGTTTCCGCCATCTTAGTTCTTCACAAACCCTCATGCTACATAGACGTGACACTTGAACTATCGACTTCACCACCCTCCGGGGTTAAGCGATATTATATGCTCCGGGGTTCAGTCTAGTTCACAGTGTTCGTAAACTAAAGTGTGAAATATTTTTTATAGGTCTTTAATTTATCGGGGGAAAAAATAGTTGTAAGACGAATAGTGTAATCAAGTCGTTAATAGTAACTTGGTAGAGAAATAGGTTCTGTCAGTCGTAAATTTCAACTCAGCCGTGCTCAACATATATATATATATAACAGCTTCTGAGAAGGCACACGTCATATGATCCAGTCATTCATTGACTGACCTCCGAGGTGGCCAGATCTGTTTTGGGAGAGGTGTGATTTCATTACATGTATTTCTATTGTGTCTGTTTGTAATTCAAAATGTGAGTTTGGAAATCTTTATTTGTCCGTGATAACTGGATGTGCTAAATCGTTGTTCGTGCATTTCGCTAATTTAATTGCATGCATCGCTTGGTAGTGATACATTTTTTCTGGATATAATTCAGGATGTGTATGAGTAGTATGTAATTCGTATTCACATCTATTTCCGAGTAGCTATAATCTTAGTCGCTTGTCAGCCTCTGAGCCAGACATACTTGTTTTGGGAGAGGTGCTATTTCATTATGCATGTAAATAAATTCATTAATTTTTTACATGTGGATTCCATTTCTAAAGTTCCTCACCAGTCTCACAGGCAGAAAAACGTGTGTCATCTAAGGTACGTGCGAGAGGCATCAAATAATGTTACATATATCTTGGGCTTAGAAAGACTGTCGTTTAATTTATAGGGTCATTTTGTTGTAGATCTTTAATTCCATACTGCACATTCATGTAATTGTGATGGTTTAACACATGTTATTCCCGTAGTTGTGTTCGTCCATTATACTTCTCTCATGTAAATTACATTTCTAATATACAGCTCGGGGTAGACTAATTCATCTCTTTATGTTTGATTGATTTTCATCATGTAATAATTTCAAACTGGAGACTCACATAATTGCAATTGTTCTTTATGAAACCAGTAGTTATAATTCTCTCTCGTGTAATTAATTCACACATAGAAATCGTTTAAACTTTCTGAAATTATTTCTTTCATGTGTTAACTATACACCTCTTTCTATTTAATTAACAAAAAATCGCCTATCGACCGTCTACAAGCAATATCCCGTCCAAAATATACTTGTGCCACTCTTGCAAATAGTTACCATATAAATAAATAAATGATTAAATAAATATATATATACACTCTGTCCCCAACACGCCACATCTCAGTCAAGTACCAGTCATCCTGACAATATCTACCAGAGCTGCTCCCCAACCCACAAAAAGAAAGAGATTGGTCCTTAGTACACTATTGCACTAAACTCACCATATATAACCCCTTTCCAACACGCCACAACTCAGTGGTGTGGCAGAACTCACAAGGTGAGGACGTACAAGAGCTCCCCACAAAGAAAGAAAGAAACTAATAAATTTTACCCTTAGTGCACTCTTGCACCAAATACAAAAAGAATACACTTTCAATAAATTTAACCCTTTTCATTTTGGTTAACCCTTTCAACCAATTTAATTAACTCTTTGATATCAATTTGATATCAAATTAAATAGGTCAATCAAAAAAGGCGTTAACCCCTTTGAGTTAGGATCTCCCCGGCCCTACTATTATATTATGTTAAGATACACCCAATTTTCGCGAAAAGATTATTTGCCTATTTGTATTTAAAAACATTTTCACTCGAGTATTCTCTGGTTTCCGGGCAGGGCACGTCTAAATTAACCCCTTAAGGTACACTTTAATTTCTTTTCAGGTGTTTCAAAAGAAAAAATATTTGGTGCTTAGAGTACTCGCGAATTTTGTTTAAACTGACGTATTGGAACCTATAGAAAGGGTTTCAGTATATTCATGGCAAAAGAAGTGACAAATTATTTAATAGTGTGCGTATGTCAGCAAGAACCAATAGCATTGCACAAGGAAAGGTGCTTTCCCTATTGGTAGAGACCTGAAGCATTCGCGGATTCATTTTGGGATACTCTAGAATGAAAAAAACTGCTGGTTATATAACTTTAGCCATTGGTCCACGCGGGGTTTGCACCTCCTGGAGAACGGTGTCCTCCAATTGCTGCCTTCCACTGTGACAGCAGACAACCAATATGCAATTGATATCGGGATATTTATACATAAGAATGTAGAGTCTAGTCAACAGATCAATGAACTCGCGAATTTTTCAGGTCTCTAGCTATTGGAACAAGGTTCTGTTGCACAGCACCGACTATTATTTTACATATTCTGCAACATGTCAAACGTAAACGAGCATACACGGGATATTATCTTAACCCATTCAGTCATAGTGTCCATGATCGAGGATATGTTTCACATGAAGAATATTTATGGTCGGAATTGTACACATTTTGAGTGTATTTCTTGTGAGAAAACTGATTGGTTAAAGTTTCTCAACCTCATATTTGTGAATGGTTAATGCCGAAATCAAATAACGCGCAGCACATTTGTTACTGTTTCCAAGGTGCTAGGCTTAATGCAAGTACAGTGCACTTCATAAAATAAAATGATTGAAACAATAGGGCAAGGATCTTAATTCGGGACGGAAAGGGTTAATCCAGTCAGACCCAATGTACACAATTGTGTACATTACGCAAGTGTAGGTAATTTTTTTGTCTATTCTGCACACAGCGAAGCTCCATGACCAATGATCATACTTCTCGGTGAATGATTTGCAAACCATCTTACTGATCTAGGTTATAATTGAACCTCTTATTGTAAAAAGGGACCTGAGTGACCTTTATAAAGTTTGGAGTAAAATGAAAAAAAAAAAAAAAGTAATTTGGAAGGAAACTGTTGGACTGTGATAAACGAAAATTTTGTGGTAACTCCTCAATGGTATGTGTTGATGATGTATAGTATTTTCAGGGTTATAAATTACGTAATATCAACAGGAACATTCAATTAGTGTGTTGGATTCGGGTACCTTTTTACAACAGATGGGATGTGAAATAAAATTGTCAGCTGTAACTTGTCACAGTAATAGTATATTTACATAATATAAGTTGCAATTGAGGTACAAATACATAATAAACACAACGATAATATGTTAACATGTTAAACATGTTTTCATGGTAAAAATAACAAAATCATTAGGTGACTCCGTCATCCGCACAAACAGTCCATCAGGGTTCTATATTCATCGTATGTGTCATCTGCAGTAACTGTTGGCCACACTGTTAACCTATTGTAGAAATCCCTGCACTCCTCCGGTATATAACAGCATACCTTTTTCAAGTCCTCTGCCTTTGGTTTTTTGATAGGTACTTGCCGAGTTGGATATGCAGTAATGGGTGACAAACTGACATCAGGTATCTTTCCCAGCACAAACGTATGGGAAACAAGACCACCTAACCATTCACTGGCTTTCACAACACCTTTCTTCTCTGAAGAGTACTCAAAGTAATGGTATTTAGAAATGTTGAAGACCTCTCTTGATTCACGATCATGTTGCCTGGTTTCCAGTGATATTACACTTCGTTTGTAGTACATTATCCAACACTTTTTAAAATCTAGGATCACTAGGTTTTGTTGTTCATTAAGCAGAGTGACATTATTGGGTGACTTGCTGGTTCAATTGCAAATAAGTTCACAGATCTCCATTAGTGTGTATATCCGGTCACATCTTCTAATAGGGTGTTTAATGATGCTGAACTTCCTGTTACAAGGGAGGCACGAGTGTCCTCGTATAGGAAAATACTGTTTCACAATTTGAAATCTACGAGTATTAACAAGTGCGAGGCAGAATCTAACATGTATGTGGTTATTATTCTGTCCTGGACAGCTATCTACAAAGAGAAAAAGTTCTTTGAACAAAGGAGGGACGTTATGCTCGACATAGTCCAATAATGTTGAGGCTACATCATTAGGCCCCTTGTGGGCTTCTCCTTCATGGAAGACATAGTAATATGCCAGCCCACTTCTCATATTGTATACACAAAAAACGTTGACATTAAGTTGCCTCAGGTAAAAAATTTCCTGAGCTGGGATTTTAGGAAGTTCTAAATTCTGCATAAAATCAAACACTAATCCTAGAGCCTTATCAGAATACTTAGATAGCTGCTCTGAGTCTCTCATCAAGCTACAAAACTTTTTGGCTCGGCGTAGATGAACTATCAACTCAGCTGCAGCAACCCATTTCGCTGTGTCATTTAGGGATGTATTATTTATGATAGTTTTTTTCAACTCGCAAAAACTGCAAGTGTCTACCTGTGGCCTCCCAAACCATAGACTAAAGTTCTTGTTAAAGTACTTTGGTAAAAGCTGTATTTGACAGTGGTTTTTGGGTACTTGCTTTTGAACCTGCTGTACATTTTTGCAACCGACAGTTTTGCAGAGAGATATTTGTAACTGTGTGATGCGTAATGTGCTTCCTTAACTGGGAATGAGGCGATGTGTTGAAGAATCTGAAGAAGTTCATTTCCGCCTTTTTTGAATGCGCAAGGGTGTTTGCCGCGCTTATCGCGTGGTGAATTTCCTTCCCCAAGTAATTTGCGAATATACCTTACCCCTTTATCAGTTATATCGTACAATCGGAAGAAAGCATACCTACATACTTCAATCTTTTTGTCCTTGAGAAGAACATGGTACTTGAATGTCCTCTGTTTTTCAACAGAATATTCTGTCTTCTTCCTGTGGCGTTTCACTTCTCTAATTTCTATCATTCTCTGCAGATGTAGATCTTGCACATCCTTTGTGTTCATTGTGTACAAAACCTCAAACACTGCAGCTCGGTCAATCTCATCGAACTGGTTGAAGCATTTCTTAGGACACCTGATTAAACAAACATACAATATGAATTAACCAACTATTATGTTTCATAATGTGAAACATGTAAACATTTAACAGCAGTGGATTGGCAACTTAGAACGAAACATAAATTATCTGGTTTAATCGCATGTGTGCTATTAAATAACCTCAAAATTTCTTCAGGCAAATGTTTACGTCTTCGACGATATTAATTTACAACACTGGTTCTGCATACTTATCTATAGCATTCAAACTTTGTTTGACTAACCTGCATGGGTATTGAATAGCTCGAGCTTGTTGTTTTTTTCCTCCATGATCAATGTATTCTTTCCCTGAAATTTTGGCTTTCTTAATAATATTTCGTTGATAACTGTCTGGGTCACATATTCCTTTTTCCCCCTTTTCGGTAACATTTCTGTGTCCGTCCTATTAATATTTAAATCACACTTAATGTTCTTTTACCACAACTTTACACTTATGAAAACACTCCACTGTTTGCTCAAAACCAAATTTCGTGTTCCTATCAGCTGTTTCATTAACATTTGAAGACTGCTTGTCTGACATGGCTACCAATAGTGTAGTGTAAAATGTTTGCCTAACATGGTTATCAATGCTATAGTGTTGAAAGGTACCCAAGTCTAGGACATGGGTTCCCTTTTTACACTGAACCAAAATATGTGTTAATTCTTTCCAGTGTTCTTCCAGTGTAATCGGGACTGTTTGAACACTAAAATGTAGATCTACCCTTCTAGTTCATGAAACCACACTTAACTCAAAATGGCTATCTGTGGCGCTCAGGTCCCTTTTTACAGTACGCGATTCAATTGGTTCATATAGCTGTAGCCGAACATATGGCCTACATTGCATTGGTTGTGACAACGAAACAAGTGTGTTGCCGACTTAAGTACAGCACGCATCATGAAAGTGTCTGTTTGGAACACCTGAAACCGTAAATAACAGTGGTTCTGAAAGGGTTAAATGGGTAGAAATGTTTATGAAATGCGAAGTAACTGCACCGAAGTGCAAGGGAGGGAGTGTTGACAAGTAGTTATTGCTCTTAGCGGGAGGGAGGTTGGTGGGGGGGGGGGGGAGAGGGGAGGTAATAGCTGCTGGCGAATGCGAAAAGCGGTGGCAGGAAACTGTCAACAGCACACCTCGTCTTGCGACATTTCTCCCGCAAAGATTCCCAATACTTCTTGCCCGTCTCTTTCTGTCTCTCTTCCTTGCAGTCTGCTCTCCTCCTGGTTCGTCTTCCGACATATCTCCCGCAAAGATTCCCAATACTTCTCGCCCGTCTCTCTCTCTCTTTCTCTCTCTCTCTCTCTTCCTCTCTTCCTTGCAGTCTGCTCTCCTCCTGGTTCGTCTTCCGACATATCTCCCGCAAAGATTCCCAATACTTCTCGCCCGTCTCTCTCTCTCTCTCTCTCTCTCTCTCTTCCTCTCTTCCTTGCAGTCTGCTCTCCTCCTGGTTCGTCTTCCGACGCGGCGTTAATCACGCGCCGCAGTCTTCATTTATGTCGCGGTTTCAAAACCAGCTGGAATTCTGCCAACGAGCTATACTCCATTCACGGCTACTTCAAAACTTTTCTGAAGCCCTGCTAAAGTTCTACTTACAGGATATTCCTAAGCCTCGTGCGAACACAGCTTAACCGATTGAGTGAGTGAGTGAAGAGATTTTGGCAGTCCTTAACGCCTTCAGTCACAGTGTTCTCTATCCGGGACGTTGACTATGAAGTGGCTTGAATTGTCTGCACTGTACACAGCTGGACATACCGTCCAATGAGAAAGCTTCCCTACTTTTCGGAGACATCATTCACTGCTGAGACTATGTTCTGTAGCCTCATAAACCAATACTTCTAGTAACATAAAGCACAGATTGATTTATGTTAGTTCCACTGTAAGGCAATGCGTCGTCTGGATATCAGTACAGTTCCGAACCAAAGATTCGTTTGTTGCAACGCCTAAAATTATATGTTTATTTCTGACTGAAAGGGTTATCAGCGAGGTTTTCAGAGTCAGTGACGGCAATTAAGGTGAGTAAGGAGCAGAGCTGGAATTAAAATGCCGGGGGGGGGGGATATCCCCGAGAAAACATTCCGATCAGAGGCATCGTCCAGCACGATTCCCACATGCGAAAGTCCGGGAGTGCCCCGGCAGGGGAGTGAACCTGGTTCGCCTTGGTAGGAGGCGATCAGGCTAACCGCTCAGCTACCACGGCCCCAAAGCTTAACCGAGTCTAGAAAAGTGACACCAGAGAGACAAAGCACCGCATTCGCGCGCATTCAGTGTAACGATATTTTGCATAGGAACTATCTTTTACTAGTCATTGCTAGAGACCCGAGTAATTCGCGAGTTCAATGACCTGTAGACTAGACTTCCCAGTCTTATATACTGTCATACAGATATCAACTGCATATTGGTTGATTGTTGCAATAGTAAAAGGCGGTGGTTGGGCGAACAATGTATTGCTAGAGACCTGAAAAATTCGCGTGTTCAATGAACTGCAGGTTAAACTCTACAGTCTTATGTACAAACATGCCGATATCAACTGCACATTGGTTGTCTGATGTCACAGTTGAAGGTGACAATTGGAAACCGTTCTCCAGGAGGTGTCAAACACCACGTGGACCAATGACTAAAGTTATATAAACACACGTGTTTTGAATTCTAGCTTGTCCCAAAATGAATCCACGAATTTTTCAGGTCTCTATTTATTGCATGTTTGTTATTGGTTCATTTATATCCAGGAGGTGTCAAACGATGTCGACCAATTACAAAATTAACATGAACGTACAAGTGTGTGTGAATTCAAACTTGTCTAGAAATGAACCCGCGAAATTCTCGGGTCCCTATTCATTATTAACACATGTATTTTATCACTGTTTTTATACATATTATTTACAAATAATTACTATAATTTATGAATAAGTTATTAGTTGAAGTTCAATTTTCCAAAAATAAGATATTTTATTGTTATCAGAAGCAATAAACGCTTGTGATACATGACATATTTATGAAAGAACGAACACGTTAAACTTGGGGTGATATTTCAAAGGTTTTATTCAAAAAATGCGAAGAAATCTTAAATATACCATACAAGCTGTCCACGGTTAATTGAATACTTTGGAAATCAACTTATGAAAAATGTCACTGCCCCAAACTGTATGTATTTTTACGGGCACAGTAAGGTTGGTAACGACCCAGGAAAAGTAGTTCCACGCCTAAACGTTGAATTAAATGTGTTAAGGGAAAAATGTGTGAACACTGGCGTGATTTATTTTTCTTTACGTTTTTTAATGCACACGTGTAAGAATTAATAGATTTGTAAAATAGTTACTTTTACAATAACTTAACAGTTTCAGTTGATCGACGCGTGAATAAAGTGATAAAGAAATAGAATGGGAAGTGAACCCAGGGCTATCCAGCTGGTGCCCGTAGGTGCCCGTCATCCCCGGACATGACATGAAGCGATATCCTAGGATGGAGCGGCGCTGGAACGCAAGGGCGGGGAAACGGGAGAACCCCGAGAAAACCAGCCAGCAAGCGGCATCGTCCAGCACAATGCACACAGGAGAAAGTCCGGGGATCGAACCCGGATCGGCGTGGTGGGAGGCGAGCGCCCTAGTCACTGCGCAACCTCTGCTCCAATAAAGTGGCGAAGCTCACGGAAAGTGTTAAAGACAACACAATGTGTGCGCAAGGATCTTGGGCAGCATTGCTTTCAAAAGTACCCAATTTGCCGTGAACTATTTTTAAGAATCTTACACATTAAGATAATTTCCGTGAAGCACTTAGTTGATTGCGTACACATTTCGGTAAATAAATGATCTGGAAAACGACTTTTTGACAAAAAATATAAAAACCAATTACCCAAACCCGTAATTTTTTTTTAACGGTAATCGTTTAGATCTTGAAGATTGTAAACATTCGCATTTTAGCGCTTGCCTGTGCTGTTTAAATCAACATTTCCATTACCACATTAATTTAAAACTTCTGGTGTTGCAAATAAAAACCTATTTTATGTGGCTGTACTTATGTTGGCAAAGAATATGTTTAGGGACCAGAAGAATATGCAAATTTCTTTTTGGGACAAGTTAAAACTCAAAACACGTACGTTTATATAAGTTAAGTCATTGGTACACGCGGAGTTTGACACCTCCTGGAGAACGGTGTCCAATTGTCGCCTTCCACTGGGACAGCAGACAACCAATGTGCTGTTGATATTGGCGTATTTGTACGTAAGACTGTAGAATCTAGCCTGCGAGTAATTGAACTCGCGAATTGTTCAGGTCTCTACCCATAAAGGTGATGATCACTGAAAAATTTATTAAGCCTATTTTATATTCGTTCGAAATGTTGTTAAGCTTGTAAGAATTACTTACGAGCACTATTTACCCGCATACAAAAACTGCAATGAAATACTTTTTACACAATAGCTATATACCTGATAAATTAGCGTTTTTATTTTAGGACTGACTGAAGTGTCACTGTTTGGCCGACTTCATTCATTGGCCGGAAATATGTCTGCCACGCCTCGGAGAACTCTTGAACCAGTCAGTTTATGCTGCCGAAGAGATTCGGACGGGTCTTAACATCGAGGTCTTGAGAGCTGATGAGAAGCGAGGTGCGCATGGAGCAGCGCCGGAATAAAAGGGCTGGGGAAACGGGAGATCCCCGAGAATGTAGGCAACACTCCCATCACCTGAGACGATCGGAAGTCTCGTGGCATAACATGCTATCATAGGTTAACAAAATATCATGTCGGTGTGTTAATAAATGAATTAATCGCGTGTGAGGTCAGCGTGAATGATATCCATGTGAAACTGGTTAACTGACGAATTCTGGATACAATTCACGCTCACCTCACTCCCGATGAATTCAGTTATTAACTCTGCATCATGGTATTTTGTGATCTTATGTTAGCATGGCATACCATGCGACATCCGATCATCTCAGTTTGCCTGCATACCCGGCCACGGTATTTCATGGTTATGTATTTTATGCATTTATTTCTCGGAAACGGTTTGGATTAGGGTAATGATGATTCAGACATTTTTAGCTTATTTTAAAGCGTTACTTCATAATACGCCACATAAAATGTAAGAAAACCACTGGTAACGTACACTTTAATTGCAAAATAAGGGTTTCAGCCCCTATTATGTCACGAATAAACTTTTTGATTTTGTTAACCATCACACTGATCGCAGAACTTTATCCATATTTAATCGTTTTCCAGAGTATTTTGGTTGGATTGTACATACTTTTCGTACCTAGTTCAAGTACCTGGTCTTATTGTTCCCAATTCAAAGGGGCGTGCCGCCCTTGGGATGCACCTAGATGGTTAGTCGTATATATGTTTTCACCTTAATTTTTCGCGAAGAATACACATGTGGAGTTTGTGCATGTATATAAGTAACGTCCTATATATATATATATATATATATATATATATATATATACACACAGATATATATATATATATATATATATATATATATATATATATATATATGTATATATATATATATGTGTGTGTGTGTGTGTGTGACAATCGAACAAATTGAATGCATTTGTCTCCAGCTTAAAAAAAAATAATTTTTAATAATGCAACAATGTCATTAAATGTATTTGTTTTGCATTTCGCTCACATTTCAAATTTACCTATTTAGTTAAAATAGAAATTCAAAACAGAATTAAACCCTTAGAAAAGGTTAACTAATTGTCAGATTTCAAAGAATTTTCAACGTGCAACTCATGTGACTTAAATGAAATTTTTTAACTGAAAACGAACTCACTGTTAAAATAATATTTTAAATCTGTACTAACAACATATAAAGTTTAAGTTTTCATACTAACGCAATAAAACCATGGGAAACGTTATTTTAAAAATGATTTGACATTTTAATTTAGTTATAATCGATATAGTGTAATGAAACTATGCTCTATTCTCAAAATCTAAAGAAACAATGTTGGTTCTTGAGCAAACTTAAGGGGTCCGCATTCCTGCCCCTAGAACTGCATCGCAGATTGTTTTAAATGCACATCCTTTTTACACAACTTTCTAAGTGGTATTTTTCAGCCCCGTGAATTTGAGGCGCAAATTTTCAGCTCATGCTATTCGCCTGTGTGACATACGGAAACTATGCTGAAATTTTTGAAGTATTGTAGACAGCAGAATGTTATGTTTCAGTAAACGCGAACAAAGCCAGCGAACTGCAGCGTCGCGTCGCTGTCCAGGCCAGGCGAAGAGTTCCAACGCGCGTTGCAACTATAACAGTTCATAAAAAAAACCACACCGGCGAAGCGCCAGCATAGCTCCCCTCCCGGCGTCGCGGTATTTGGGACAATGACGCAGCCAGAAACCTGTATAATGTTTGGCAACACATTGTGCGGGGTCTCTCTGAGGACCCGCTCCGAGATGAATCCATCAAGATGCAGCTTAACGTGTCGCTCGTCGCTTCCCGACACGACAGTCAGCGTACGCCGACGGAAACATTCAGGTTTAGGCACATACTGTAATTGATTAGGACCTCTCTCGCAAATACCTCATGTTTATTGTATCTCATAGTAATGATATTAAATATATCTTCCGTCTTCCTAATATACTCTATTTTAGTTTAATAACACCCTTCCCGCGTGCTAGTATAGGCTATTCACAGTAAAGTGAGCACTTCTGAAATCCCTCTCGTGTGGAATAATAGTCAATAAATATACTTTATTTTAGCCTCAGACGTTAATTTCAGAGTGCGGCGGAATCTACACACTGTGTTTATAACTTATATGGCATTAATTATTTTTAATGCTTGTTGAAAGGATAACATAGTGCTGAAATAAAAAAAGTAACTAGGGCCTCAAAAGTGCTGACTTTATCGTGAACAGTCTATATAAAAGAATAAAACTTCCCTATTCCGTAGTAAATGAAAACGACAGGCTGAGGCTCCTAAAGCTCTCCACCTCTTGTAGCCAACTGAAATTTTACCACTGGAATAAGAACAAAGAATGTCAGTATGTCAGTATGTCTGTAGCATAGTAAGTCAGTAGCATATCAAGTTAACACCACAGAAGTTCGTATAAAATGGCTATGAAAGCATTTAGTCAACAATTTTAACAGGAGTGATCCAGTAATACAGGAGTAAGGCCAACGGAAGATAGGAAAAAAGTTAAAATTATATTCAAGTATAGCGACCATGACTTATGCCCGGTTGCATCATCGTGGTTCGAAATTCGATCCAAGATCGGATCTAAGATCGGCACAGAAAACTGTTGCATCATTCGAGTTCAGAACTGGAGTGGAGATCGAGATGAAGTTAATTTGGAACCGCCGAAATTGGCGGTTCCAAAACTCGATCCGAGATCAGCAGCCGTTGTCAACAAATGAAGTTTGGAAATACGACAACAGATAGAACTATGGTCGATTGTTTTCTTGGGAAATTAAAACAACATTATACGCACTTGAATATTATTCAGTAAAATTCGTACAACAATAGTTCACTTAAAACAGATAAAAGATCGCACATCTAGTTCTATCTATTATGAAAAATACGTCAACTTCCATGACGTCATATATTGCGAACCAATAGCAAAATTTGTCTCGTTCTTAATATCGATCTCTCACTTTGGAACCAATATCGAAGAATCGGAGATCCAGAATCATGAAATTTCGTTGGTTCAACACTTTTACATTGGAACCAAGATCAGACTTGATCGTGGTTCGGAGCTAGGATAATTTGATCTTGGATCGGGAAAGATGCTGGTGCAACAGGGTATTAGTGAGAAAATGACCGGGTCTCTTACTCCGGACTCTTTGCCAAGATCATCAGCTCCTCTCCTGGCTGCTGTTCACGACCCTGGACAGTCGCCGACTGCGATGATCTCATCCCTCACAGCCCAGTCCACACTTCATGCCCCTCCACGTGTACGTGTGTTTCCGTGATGCGTTCTGATTGGCTCCCGTTATGCGCTGGAGGCGGATTATGCTTATATAGTTTGTTGAATAATATGCAGGAATTTCTTGATGACTGGTGCACCCACATTTTCTGTTGTTCCCTGCATTTTATTACTGATGTTTAGAGATTACATTATGGCTCGTTGTTGTGGTAAATTATAGGCTGACCACGGTAAAATTAGCAATTTTGTAGCCCTGCTTAAGATCTACTTGCATTCACACCGTGTTCTCTTCCGCAATATGTAAAATTACCCTTTTCCTTGGGCCTCATTACTCGATTCATGCGTCGGCTAAGCGCAAATGTGAAATTATTAGAAAAACAAATATTTTACTCATTTTCGTATTCTCATATTTATATGCATAGAAAACAGAAAGAAAAACAAAATATTTCAGTATTCGCAGATGTTTAAAAAGTACATTTAATTTATCGTTAAGATAACGATCTACTTTTCCTGCGCAGTTACCAACTTAAATGAGCGCATGGCAGTCAATGTTCGTGTTAAAATATAGGCAGGTAGAGCCGGTGAAATTTAGTAAGGTATATTTCGAAAGTGCTCACATTACCGTGAACATCCTTCAGTTATGTAAACTTGCCTGTGGCCTCCTTCAAAGGCATTGTTGTGATAGATTGTGCACAAAGCGGCCGTGTATAACAAGTGGTATTAGGCTCACTGTATACGAGACCGCCCCATCCAAAAGAAGCCACGCACTAAAAGTGAGTGAGTGAAGAGATTTGGAGTGCTCTTAAGGGCTATAAGGCCCCGCCATGAGCCTGGACGGTTTTCGACGCTAACACAGCTGTGTTTCGTTTACGGAACCAAGTGGTAGGCGGTACAAAATAGTTTAACTTGTTTTCCGCGGAAGAGCACTTCAGTCGCAGGGCTGTGAGCACGAGGTATTCTCTCTCTCCCTTCCCGACCTCAATCTCCCCCTACCCTACCCCGCTTTTAGCTTTGTGATGTCTTGTCAATAATGAAACAAATTGCCCTTCCACCCCCTCTATTCCCCCCGTAGACACATTTAACTGACCTATCTGACGAACTCATCACACTGCACTCAAGTGATGGTTATTGTAAACGTAGTACGTTTGTAGTCAGTGTTCGTAATCTGTCAAAATGCCCAAGAGGCGTAAACACTGCACTCAAGTGATGGTTATTGTAAACGTAGTACGTTTGTAGTCAGTGTTCGTAATCTGTCAAAATGCCCAAGTGGCGTAAACACTGCACTCAAGTGATGGTTATTGTAAACGTAGTACGTTTGTAGTCAGTGTTCGTAATCTGTCAAAATGCCCAAGTGGCGTAAACACTGCACTCAAGTGATGGTTATTGTAAACGTAGTACGTTTGTAGTCAGTGTTCGTAATCTGTCAAAATGCCCAAGAGGCGTAAACACTGCACTCAAGTGATGGTTATTGTAAACGTAGTACGTTTGTAGTCAGTGTTCGTAATCTGTCAAAATGCCCAAGTGGCGTAAACACTGCACTCAAGTGATGGTTATTGTAAACGTAGTACGTTTGTAGTCAGTGTTCGTAATCTGTCATAATGCCCAAGTGGCGTAAACACTGCACTCAAGTGATGGTTATTGTAAACGTAGTACGTTTGTAGTCAGTGTTCGCAATCTGTCAAAATGCCCAAGAGGCGTAAACACTGCACTCAAGTGATGGTTATTGTAAACGTAGTACGTTTGTAGTCAGTGTTCGTAATCTGTCAAAATGCCCAAGTGGCGTAAACACTGCACTCAAGTGATGGTTATTGTAAACGTAGTACGTTTGTAGTCAGTGTTCGTAATCTGTCAAAATGCCCAAGATTCGTAAACACTGCACTCAAGTGATGGTTATTGTAAACGTAGTACGTTTGTAGTCAGTGTTCGTAATCTGTCAAAATGCCCAAGTGGCGTAAACGCGTTACAGGAGGACGAAGACATACGATACGTTCTCAATTTATTAGGCTTTTGAAGTACAGTAATAAAAATTCAAAATTGGTGCAAGATAGTAATTCCGCATCAGTCGTGGAAGAGCAAAAGTAACTTTAACTAGCTCCAAGAAACTGTTTTGTGGTTGAAACCTTTAGCTAATGATAAATAAGCATGGCTAGAAACACTTGTGTTCTTATTATATTTAATTCACATGATTGCCCCTTGTAAAATAAATGGTTGGGAATGACTGGTTCCTCTGATAAGCAATATGGAAGATGAGCATCATTCTTAAAAATCATACTAATCATCGACTCTGTCTCTCTTATGCTTACTGCATCAATTTGAAATTATTCTGTATTTATCACAAAAGTTTTTAATTATACCATAACTTGTTCATTTGGGTTCACTATGATAGTAAATATTATAGTGTATTGTACTAAGTTGACTGGCGAATTTATTGAAAATTCGGTTATTCGGGATGTTACTATAACTCTACTGTGCAAACCTTTTGTTTATTATTTACAACCAGCTGTTAAGTCTTGTCAGCCATCGAAAGGTACCACATGTCAAGCTGTACGGCATTCCATAGATCGTGTCCCAATTTAAAGAATGCTCTCTGGAGAGAACGCTCTTCCGCAAAACCTGGCGAGAGTATTGTTTTGCACTCTCTCAAACTTTCGCTTTGTGAAGACAACCAGTCATTAGTTTCTCTCTGAATTCACGCCGACAGCCAATGCCAAAAGTCTCGAAATTACGTTAAGCTAGAAGCACTGTTATAGCTATCGAAAGTTATTTATATACGTCCACAAAACATTCACAAATAACTATATTACTACCGGAATAATTGTTATGACGCAAAATACTATTATTTTATTTTTATGCATTTCCGTCATGTCACAGCAAAGTGACAAAAAAACGAGACTCGTTAGAAATCCTTATCTATATATTTATAAAATCCTGTTATGTAAGTTATTTCGTTGACTAAAACAGTTGACATTATTCACTTACAGGTAAAATGTGACGTGGTTTTGGCCCAGAAAGGTACTATATATTCAAACATTGAAACAATGTATAATTACAAATATGGCGCATTGCAGGGGAGCGGGTCTAGAGATCTAGACTTTCAGTTTGTGTGGGAGAGGGGGGGGGGGTCATGTCCCCTGTGATCCTCCCCCCCCCCCCCTCGGATCGGCTCCATGCCGCGTTGTCACTGTCAGAGAGTGCGAGAGAGCGCCAGCGAGAACACAACCTCGTGCTCTCTTTGTACTCTCGCTCTTTCATGCTCTCTCTGATGAATGAGACGACCATAGAGTGTTGTTCCCCCTGAAATCACTATGACGTGGTCGCCGCAGCGATAGCACGAGAGAGCTCTCTCTCTGGGACAATCGAGACACGACCGTAGTAAGGTCAAGTGAACAAAATTGTGAGAGCAATGACTTACGATTCCGATAATCTGTCTGTCTTGTATTTTACTCGCAGATATTGTAAAATGCATTTATTGGTAATCATTTAACTGTAATAAGTGGCATGTTGAATGATGTCGCCTGTTAAATTGTCTGCATATACCAAAGAGCTTCACTAATTATTATGTAAATCAAAATTACGTGTATAACGCCCAATAATGAACTCGAACCAGGAAATTCTTATTGCAAAGCCGGCTGGCTACTATAACACAAGGGTGAAGAATTGTTTATAGTATGTTTTCCGTGGAAAGACAGGAGATGTAGAGAACTCCCATACAGCACGTGCGTGAGTACAATAAACGTCTCATAATTTTTTCCTAAAAATTCTGTGATGATTCATGGTACCGATATTTACAAAACTGTAAAGGTATATGACGTCATCGACTATGATAGGGAGACAACTGTTGTTAGCGTATCTTAACTTCTTATATTCATACATTTTTGGTGCACGATGTTGATATAAATAAGAATGCTGCGACACAATATGAATTACTTTAATAATTTAAGTAGCACACCTCTTTTCTTTTAACTAAATTATCGTTTCCAGCATCCTTTGCTCTCTTTGATTGTATATTTTATATACGGTATGATGTTTTCTTGCAATTTTTTGCACTTTCCATAGCTAAGCAATACTATTACTTTTAATCGAGAAATTTTAGAAACAAATACACCCGGCCGGGGATTGAAACCGATTCGCCTTGGTGGGAGGCGACCAGTCCAACCACTAATCAAACGAAGCTCCACGAGTATGGGAAATGCGTTTCGAGCACGTTAGAAAGTTTCATCAATTACCTGCAAACAAAATTAATCACGAAAATCATCTGAACTAACCACACTCATTCAGAAGTTGAAGGACGCACGACCGTTCGACAGCCGCTGTTTTAAACCGCCCTCGTGTAGGTTGAGACATTACTGAGGAGTATGTAGCGACGACACAGTGGTGTTTTGATCTTTCGTGTACTACTAGACCAAGCCAAGTGTACGTCCAGATAATACATGAACTATACGAGTCCACGCTCTTCTCTCCCTCCCCTCTTCTCTTGCTCAACCTTGTTCTCCTGGATCGGATCGGGTCACTGGATTCTCGCAAGTGGGAATCGTGCCGGACGATGACGTTGGTCGGCGGGTTTTCTCGGGGATCTCCCGTTTCCCCCGGTTCTTTCATCCCGGCCCCGCTCCATATTCACTTCTATCGCCGTCATCGGCTCTCAAGACCTCGCTGTTAAGAGCCACCATATCTGTTCAATCATTTCAATCAATCCTAGATTGGATTTAGTGCTCGGCTTCAGGTGTGGCGTGACGCAGTTAACCATGAAGTCCCTGGCACAATAGGTTGTTGGTGTTGATGATTAATGTTGGTGGTTCGTGTTGGCGGCTGTTGAAGGACAGTGCAGTAGACTTCTATCTAGGGACAACCCAATTCCGCGAAAATATTTCCGCACATGATAGCTTTCAATACCGCGTGGCCAAAGCAAGATTTTTCTTCTTCTCATTGGCAGCGCGTCTCTGCGGCCAATACTTTACTGGCCGATAAGAATGAGGTAACTTTGATACAGTGCGTCTGTGATTCGCACGCATGTATTTCAGATGCGTGACGCGTAAAACATGCAATCCCGAAAACGGATTTGAACTAAAGTGTTATAAACCACAACTGGTCGTGAAATCCTTTCGCGAATGGTCGTGTGTCCTTAAATGTACGTGAGATGGCACAATTTCTGGTTGGTGATTGGTGTTGTTGGTGTTGGTTGGTGTTGTAGCGAGTTGGACTATCTTGAACTTTTACCACCAACCGACCAATCACAGAGCGTTTTATAGGTTCTGAACGAGCGACAGTGTAAAATTGTTGAGATGGCGGAAAATAATAGTGAATATAAATATATTTATATCAAGTTGATCCTACATGCCATTACTCAGCCAACATCAACATTTAATATTAAATATCCTAAGTGTAATTACATAAAATATGAAGGAAATCTCACGAGTGTATTATCTTCGCACGAATTTACGAAGCGACTGCATTATTACAGACAAATCTAAGTTAGCTATGATAATATAATAATAATTTTTTTAATTCAGTAAATTTAAATTTTAACGTAAGGAAATAACTTTATTTATTAAACATGACTTACTTTAGTGCGCTCTATTAAAGAAAATACCCAGCAATAAATAATTATAAAAATTCAATTCCACGTATATCCAAAGAAAATAAATGTTACATATTTCTTAAGACTCGACTGCTACATGTTGGCAGAGCCGCGAAACCATCTACAACAACGCCAATCCTGACTATTGTTCAGTGGAACACATCGCGCCCCAACCAGAAATCTGAGCTGGCCGGAGCAGTGGTAACTCACTGGGGCTGGCGTTCGGGAGGACGGGGGTGCGATTCCCGGCCCGGCCGTCCTGACTTCGGTTTCCCATGGCTCACCGAACTCACTGCCGGCCGATGCTGGGGCGGTCCTTAACAAAGGCCATGGCCGACTCCTCCCCCAGTACCGCTCGACTGGGCAACTCGCTTCGTTTCTAATCATCTCGCTGTCGACGACGAGACGTTAAGCCGAATGACCTACCCACCAACCAACCGAAAACAACAGCAACAACCAACCGCCTATTGTACCAGGGCCTTAAGGTTGAAGTAAAGCAACTGCCTATGGAGCACCGCACCTGACTGTACAGTGTGAAGAACTCATCAAAAATTAGTACAGACACTATACAAATTGTTAGGAAAGTGTGAGTTGTGCTGCATATGAATGAAGAGAATATATATTTTGCAACACAACACTATTAAATATTTTACTAGAATATATTTTATAAATGTGAAAAATTAATCGATCGTTAAGAATCCGGATTTTTAACCAAATTTAAGCGCATTTTCGTTTTGGATGCTTCGGAATGCAAAATTTACAAGAAAATCTTCTTCAAGTAATTTCGTCATGATATTTACTGTGATCATGTGTAATAAATTCATAGTAATAATGTATAATATAAATTTAATAATTAACTTTATTTACGTCAGTTTCAGTCATAAATGTTTGTGACAAATGGACGCATATAAAATCAGTTATAACAATTATTTCCTACATTAAATTTCTTACACACAATCATAGTAAAACATTATGACGATATTCCATGTCGAATATTTTCTTGCAAATTCTGCTCTCTGAAGCAGCCATAATGGAAATATGCTTAAATTATGTTAAAAACACAGACTTTTTTAATCGATAATTTTTTTTACATTTAAAAAGTATACTCTAAGTAAAATGTTTTATAATGTTGCAAAATATAAACATTCTTCATTCACCCACAGTATGAATTGCACTTTTCTGACAATTTCCATGGTTTATTTACTACTCTTATTATGAGTTCTTCATGTGGTGTAGTCGGGTGCAGTGCTCCATAGGCAGTTGCTTTACTTCAGCCTTAAGTTATGGCTCAGTGATGACTAATTCTCATCGCCCTATGTGCTAATGTCTGTACAAGCGGATTTAAGAAGTCGCGTGGACAGCTGTACACGCGCTCGCACAGACAGCTGACGGTTTATAAGTTCCCCCCCTCCCCTAGTTGTTCTCCCCCTCTCAACATTTACACTACCGCTCGGGTATACACCCATCCCTGTCCCCACACTTGGTTTGGCTGAGTAGCATGAGCTTTGTTCATAGGGACGAATACAATGAGCGAGTGAAGAGATTTGGGCGGCTCTTAACGGCGACGTCTTCAGAGCTGATGAGGGCGATTGTGGTCAGTAATAAAGACGCGCCGAAATGTAAGAGCGGGGGAAACGGGAGATCGCACATGCGAAAATCCGAGAGTGACCCGGCCGGGGATTGAACCCGGCTCGCCTTGGTGGGAGTCGAGCAGGCTAACCACTCAGCCACCGCAGCCTCTAGAGAGGAACCAAGTTTTCCGGGCAGTCTCGAGCCTACAGTAAAAGGGGGGGGGGGGGAACACACAGATATTAATCAGGAATAACAACGGGAACCTACAAAAATTTGTTCATCTAATAAAATACACGCTTGAAATCTCAAAATCTTTGTGTTGGGCAATAGAACTAAATATTTGTTTGCGAATTCATTTTATTCCTTCCGTTATACAATACAGCTTGAGAGTTTATGTGTGTTTTTGGACAATTAGGGTAGCAACAGCGTTCGTTAATGCATTGGTAAAGGCTACTGATGATAAAGTGAGCACAGAATTAATTTATTTCAACGAGCGCCCAGTAAAGTTGGTGACGATAGATGGGAAGTAGTTCCGTATTTTAACGCTGAATAAGAAGTGTTAGGTAACCATTTGTGATAACTTGAAACGATTTCTTTCGCCTACTGTTTATTATTTAATGCATCGAAGTGTAAAAATGAGCAGATTTTTTAGATATTTTCTTTTCAAATAATTTCACCGTTTCACTTTACCGACTAATGAATACAGTGATGAGACCCACGGCAATGTTAATCTTATGTGAGGCGGAAGAATACACAACGTGCATACAAGTAGAACTTAAGCAGGGCTATCAAAAGTGCTCATTTTACCGTGAATAGCCTACAGCAACAGGGTAAGCGCATTTATTGATGCATAAAAATGGTATAAACATTCTAATAAAACAATTTCAAGAAGTAACTAAAGGTGAAGATGAAATATTTGGAATATTTACTTGCGCACATTTTCCAGTATTTGATTTATTGGCATATATATATATATACATATATATGTGTGTGTGTACAAACATACATTGCAAATCTATAAGTTGTCAATTTAGCTGATACTGCTAGGGCATAGCGGTCGGGGGCAAACGATCTGGCTTCAAATTTCGGCTGGACAACCAATTTCTTTTTTACTAACCAAAACTGATTCACTTATGTAGAGCCAAACAAATCTTAAGTAGCTCGAACAAAATCTTTGTTTGAGGAAATCAAATAAGAAGAACAAAAAAAATGTTGGTATTGCAACAAAATACTTTATCGCCCATGTACAAACAATTAACTAGGTAGCGCGATACAATCTTTGTTTGAATCAACATAACATTTCTTAGTGCACCAGTCAATCCGCAGTGTTTCGCACGTTCTTGAACAGTGTTTTGGGCAGCGGTCAGAGCGCTCGCGATCCTCTAAGGCGCGCCGAGTTCTTTTCCCCGGCGAGGTCGCTCCCGGATTTTCGCACGTGGGAACCACGCAGTGTTTGTTTCCCGGCGATGTCGCTCCCGGATTTTCGCACCTGGGAACCACGCAGTGTTTGTTTCCTGGCGATATCGCTCCCGGATTTTCGCACGTGGGAACCGCGCTGATTTTGTTTCAGGGCGTGGTCGCTCCCGGATTTTCGCATGTGGGAACCGTGCCGGGTTCGTTTCCCAGCGAGGTCGCTCCTGGATTTTCGTACGTGGGAACCGCACTTGGTTCGTTTCCCAGCGAGATAGCTCCTAGATTTCCACATGTGGGAACCGTGCTGGGTTCAATTCCCTACGAGGTCGCTTCCAGATTTTCTCACCTGGGAACCGTGCCTGGTTCGTTTCCCCGGCGAGGTCGCTCCCGGATTTTCGCACGTGGGAACCACGCAGTGTTTGTTTCCCGGCGATGTCGCTCCTAGATTTTCGCGTATAGTGTTTTCGTCGTGGTCCTGTACTGTGCAAATTAGATCTGTAACATTGGCAATTTATTGCGCGCGATGAAAGCCCACAGATAAAACAACACCATTATGTTTGTACTTTCCTCTTGCCGCTTAAGGAAACTGCATATGCAAGCTTGAAAAATGCGATATTAGATCATTTTCAAGAATTTGTTCTCCACGAATATATATGTAGTATGATAGAAGTACATACATGGAGGCATAGATGATTGTCTCATACATATTATTCCAAAAAGTAGTGCTTACAGAACATATATTTACCGAGATACGCAAATAAGCGCAAACATCTATTTCACAAAAAATGCTTAAATGCACACTCTTAATGAAACACGCTTTCTCGAAAAGAACCTTAGATGTGATATAGTCGGGAATTTTCGTCGGAGGACCGTGGGGGGGGGGGGGGGACGTCGTAAATTGGTATCTCGGAAGGTGCGGCGAAATTAAGCAGCTCAATTTGCACAGTATCGCGTTGCATGGCAGACGACCACCCCTTGTGTGCCAATACCCTGAAGTCAGCTCCTTGAGCGTTTGTAGCCAGGGCATATTCACCGTTCATTCATAGTTGACGCATTTATGCTTACCTCAGCAGATACGACCTTCTGCCAGAAAAGAAAAACACATATTGTCGGAGCACGTCTGGTTTTGTTTCGACGTGAATACGCCTTTAAATTTGCAACCACAGTTTAACGCCATCCAGAAAATCCAACGATAACAAAATCGGGGGATACAGTTTGGCATTGCAGCTCTGAATTGGGTGTTTTGTGAGTTGCACCCCTGCCAGATATTTGTAAGTATTATTAACATTAATTTTGCTTTGCTCTGAAAAAAAAAAACTTAAAAATTGCGACATTAAGTTTTCACACGTAGTGATTTTTAAGCCTACGTAGGCAAGTTACGATGTTGTGATACATCAGTGTTTAGATAGCGGTGCTAAATATTCTGTAATGCGTGTCGTGATCGCTGCGTGTGAAAGGGTGTAGTTGCGTCGTGGTCGTTAACCTGGCCCGGTGTGTGTGTGTGTGATTGCAAATATTGGGCGTGCGAAATTTATACTCTTGAACCGTGGACTGTTTTTATGACCAAGTGAATTATTTAAAGTCACGACTGAAGATTTATCACAAACTTGTAACATTGTCATAGGTGTTTTAAACACAGTTGCGTAACGTGTTTGGTTTTCTATAATTTTAACGTTTGCTACATTCCACACATTTTGCAGGATTTGTATCATGGAAATTTAAGCTAAATACAAGCAAATTTGAGCTAAAAACAAGCAAATTTATGCAGAAAATTAAGTAATTTTACCGTTTTCAAGCTACTTTTTCTACTTTAAGAAGCCTCATTTGACATTAATTTTTATCCTAAATCAAGCAATTTTACCCCAAAATCAAGCAAATTGCAATGTTTTATAGAAATGCAAATTTTGCAAGCGAGTAATCTAATTCAAGCAAATTTAAGCTAAAATTATGTTAATTTAAGTCAAATCAATAGGATTTATATATATTATTCAACAAAAGTAAAATACCAACAAGAATTTTTAAAGTATAAAAATATAGAAAAATTTGAAGCATAACCATTACTGATTCCATAATCCCAATCATCAGAACAATCCAAATCATAAACATGTTCTTTAAAATTAGAAAATTTATCTGATCTTAAATAATTATTTTTGATTTTTAATAAATTTTCGAGAAAAAAAAACAATGTCCAATTCTTTATCAATGGAAGTCGCTTTCTTTATAATATCATATCCAATATCCCAAAGTTGTAAAAATATTATAATTTGATCCATTTATAATTTTAAAAATTTATATAAATATTTTATAAAAAGTAATACTACGAGAACATTTTTATTAGAATTATGGAAAGGATTTTTATTCTACCAATAAACTTTACATCTAAAAACATGTATTCAAATATAGAAACATTTTGTTGATTCGTCCATTTATTAATTTAAAAAATATTTATCTTCAGTAATTCTTTCTTTCAAGTAATCAAAAGTAAAATTCCGTTGGCTAATTAGAACAACATTGTAAATTATATTTGCTCCAACAGCTTAATTAAATTCTACAGTAATTTTTGTATTTATTTTTTATTTTAACTACACTTGTTTTGCTAAATTAGCAATCAAAAGTATACAATGGTGTTTGCCCAACAAATTAATAATAATTGATATTCCCTTGGAAGTATACAGTTTATAATTAAGTTCATTATTTCTACATACAGTGAATGGTTTTGTTTTTGAATTTCTAAAATCACTATAAGCAAGGAACATTTCATCACAAAGACCATTTTCAATATCTAGATATCAATTTTCTTTTGGAAAAAAAATCATTTCTACCATGTTTACCAAAAACATTTTTCACATTACAATGGTCAAACATAGAAGAGTGGACATACTGTTCAGCACGATGTTTTCTATTAGTTTGAAAACCAACAATTACAAAATCGAGCATGACAAATTGTAACATATTATACCGATATTTTATATCAGATAGGTAATAAAAGCACTTTACTATACTTTCAGATACCCAGTATTAGCTACTTTGACATTTTACAAGTTTTTGCGAAATTTTACCAACTTTGACCAAAATCAATTCTGCTACTTTTTTATTTGTATTAATAAATTAGTTCTTATTAAATGGAAGCTGAAAAATAAATGTCTGCAAATGAATATTATATTATAGAGTGACTAGGAAATAAATTTAAACCAACCAACAAAAAATTTGGATTTCTGGTTCTTAAACACAAAACTTAAATATCTTTAATCTTTTTATAAATATTGGAGATATTATCTACATAGCTGGAGAACAAAAATTATAAGAATTTTAACCAATAACAGAACCTTTTTTCGATAACATTATGGTTTTTAAAATCACAGATTTATTAGATTACACCATTAATAATATCTTTAAGGAAGAAGAGGACAATGCAGAATATGAAGAAGATGCAGAAGCTAGGATCTTGGATAGAAAATAGGCAGTGGCTGTCCTTATTACAAATGGAGGGGAAAAAATGCACTATTAAATAACTTGCATTTATTTTATTTTCTCTTTAGATTTTTGTATATCCTTAAGTAGCAACTTTTAGCCCACCCTGCAAAAATTTATCATTTTTTTCTATAGAATAATTTTTGCATTCATCACCCCCGTCTATTCGCCTCCCCCACAAAAATTCAACTTTTTTCCCATTTATAGGTTGTCATAAAAATAAAATATTATAGGCCAGCTTCGTTAACATATATAGGCCAAAAATTTTTTTACCAATTCTGGGCCCTCACAAAAATTCAACTTTTTAACACATTTTTTAATAGAACAGTTTTTGTTTCCAACTAGTACCTGGCTATCTTGTGCCCTGCAAAAAATTCTTCTCTAAAGGATGAGTGCTACTCTGGGCATCGACAAAATGTCAACTTTTTATAACAATTAAAAATTAATAAATGGGAAACAATTTAAGGGTGATAAAATATTAGCAAAAGAGTTTTACCACTTATAATACTTTCATCTTCTCTTTGCATTTTTGTACATCCTTAAGTAGTGCATATTCATCTTGCATAATTGTAACATATTTTTCTATAGAAGATTTTTGGTTTCCAACTAACATAGTCTGCTATTCTGGCTACCCACAACAAATTCTTCTCTAAAGGTTGGTATGCAATTCAACTTCTTTGCAAAAATTCTACTTTTTTATAAAAATTAAAAATTATTACACGGGAAACAATTTAAGCAAGATAAGAGAGTTGCAAGAGAGGTTTAATAACTTCTCTAAAAATTATAAACCTTACAAAATTATTAGTAAAGATCTTCTCGAAAAGGATTTTTTTAGAATTAGGAGAATAACAAAGAATTTAAACATTAGGGGCTATTCATACAAAAGGAAACATGATTTACTGGAGTGAATATATAAAGTATAAAATAACATCCCAGAATCCAAAAGATTATTATACCCAAGAGATTCGGATTTAGAAGCTCTAAATGTTAAAGAACTACAAAATTTAGCAAAGATGTTAAAGATAGAAAAATACTATAATTGTCGAAGAGAAGAACTAATAGAACAAATAAAAAATTATAAACCAATATTAGGGAAACCATTTCCAGATATAGAAAACAAGAAAGTTACGAATTTCGAACAAATTGCAAAGGATTATAAAATTCGAAGATATCTGTACATTAATGGAAACAAAATTATTGGCAAAAAATATTTAATTAATTTAATCTCACAAGAGAAAGAAAGATTAATAAAAAATACAATAATTTAATTCTGGAGAATCCTAAGAGAAAATTTTATTAAAGGCGATTTTTTTGTAATTTTAACACCTGTTTAATGGTAATTTTTAACATTTACAACATAAGTTTAGTGTTTGCATTTAATGATTATAACATGCATTCATCATTCATTGTTCATACAACATCCATATCAATGATTATATTAAAGAAAAGTACAATATATTTTATAATAATTTATATAGCACTAAAATGGTGTTAAAAAGCACATCAAAACACAATATTTATTAACGAACTGGCTATCAGCTACTTATTCATTCAATGGTCGTTTACAGAGCTTTATTTTCTTTAAAAACTACAAATGTTTTATAGATATTTCTATCATGCCAGAGACCTTTTTTTTAAAGGGTTTAGAGATATTTCTATCGTGCCAGTGACCCAAAGTTATATTTTTATTCCAACCTTAGCACCTACAAAACTCCATTTGGAGACACCCAATCACCTGTCCACCAGCTGGCCATGTTTTTATTTATTCGAGAAGTGATATGTTTTTTATTTTTATTTCTTGTACTCTCTCATATGCTGCAGGCGACTTGCACCATATGGGGAATACTCCATTTAATTTTTGCATCTACTGCATCTTTGCTATTTATATATCAGCATGAACGATTAAAGTTTTAAGCTCAAAGTTTGAACAACTTGGGTGATAAATTAACATTGCTGGTACCTTTTCACGCTATTAAATTATCCTCTCGACTCGAAGTCGAACCTCGAATCTCGAGTCAGAAGTCGAGTGTCCTACTACTGAGCTAATGTGGCAGGATGCCTGCGGAGATAATTTTAGTGCCTCTTGTTCTGCCTAGTGGAAAGTTCGCCACAGCACAAGTAGATAGCAGTGCAATCGCGATAAGCTTCTTCCTGTTTGTTGTGAGAGCTTGCTGTGGTCGGAACAAGGAAAACTTCGCGAGGCAGAGCTCACTGTTAGATTGCTTTTTTCGTGTTGTAGACAGTAGATAGCATAGCAGCTGCTGAAGCATATAAGAAGAGGTTTTAAAATTAAAAACCAAATTGCTTTTATAAAAATTTCTCTAAGGATTCTCCAAAATAAAATTCATGATTTTTTAAACTTTCTTTCTTTTTTAATGTAAAATTAATTAAAACTGTTTTGCGAATAATTTTGCTTCCATTAATGTACAAATACCCTCGGATATTATAATTATTTGCAATTTGTTTTAATTCCATAACTTTTTTGTTTTCTATATCTGGAAATGCTTTCTCTAACATTAGTTTATAATTTTTTATTAGTTCTATTAGATCTTCTCTTCGATAATTATAGTATTTATTTTATCTTTAATATCTTTGCTAAATTTCGAAGTTGTTTATCATTTAGAGCCTCTATATCTGAATCTCTTGGATATAACAATCTTTTGGATTCTGGGAAGTAATTTTGTACTTTATCTATGCACTCAATTAAATCACAGTTCCTTTTGTATGTATAGCCTCTAATGTTCAAATTCTTTGCTATTACACTTAATTCTAAATAATCCTTTTTGTGAACATTTCATTAAAAATTTTGTAACTTTTACAGTTTTAGAGAAGTTTTTAAAGCTCTCTTGTAACTCTCTTATCTCGCTTAAATTGTTTCCACATTTATTAATTTTTAATTCTCTTAAAAGTTGAATTTACCTGAGGGAGTTGAATTGCAGACCAAACTTTAGAAAAGTTGAATACAATATTTATTGATGAATCTGGTCTATATTCTTAAATTTTTATAACAATATATAAATGGAAAAAAGTTGAATTTTTGTGGGTGCTCAGAATTGGTGCTGTTTGTTTTTGGCCTAAATTTGTTAATGAATCTGGCCTATCTACTTTACTTTTTTATAACAATCTATAAATTGAAAAAAAGTTAAATTTTTGTGGGGGAGACTAATAGATGGGGGAGACGATTACAAAATATCTTCTATAGAAAAATATGTTAAATTTTTGTAGAACAAATAGGCGCTACTTAAGGATATACAAAATTGTAAAGAGAAGATAAAAAATTATAAGTGTGTTTAATAGGACATTATATTTTCCTCCATTTGTAATAAGGACAGCCACTGCCTATTTTATTATCCAAGCTCCTAGCTTCTTCATTGTCCTCTGCATTGTCATCTTCTTCCTTAAAGATATTATTAATGGCATACAGAATTCATCCAATATATTTTGATCAAGTTTGCTTATCTAAGTCCATTAATTCTAAAAATGCATATTTTTCCATGTCATAAACTGTAATTTTTGCACAGCCCTTCTTAAGTAAAATTATATCTAAACTCTGTACTTGGTAATCTTCTTCTAGGAAACTTTAATTTTTCTCTTGTATCTTGGTAGTGTTTCTTATTGCTGTAGAACAAAGCAAAAAGCTTGGAGTTAAGATCTTGGTTATACATTTATGAAACATAAAAATCTGCATGTGGGAAATTTTTCTCATCTAGAATATTATAATACAAACAAATACAAAAAAATTTATAAACATATTTCAACTAGAAACTCTGAATCCGTCCAAAATGGACAGGTTGGTTGGCAATGAGAAATCAACAGTCTACATTAATGAACCTGGTCTCTATTCATTAATTTTGTCTTCTAAAAAAGAAGAAGCAAAGGAATCTAAAAAGTGGATAACTCACAAAGTTGTTGGATATAACTTAAAAAAATTAGTAGTATTTTGTATATTTTCAGGTATCACCATTTTGGTGCTATACAGGTTTTTATGTTTTTAAATAAAATTATAAAAAAATAAATTATTCTTCCTTTTAAAGTAAGTTAATTTAAGATATTGGTTAGCAATTAATTGGGAAAGATAACCATTCCCAAATATATTGTACCTTGGGGAAAAGATGCAGAGGTATATGTAAGTAAAAAAAAATAGAAAAAATATTTTGTTATTGTTGTATAGTTATTTAGGCAATAATGCTTACCACATTTACTCCCCAGTAGATGGAAAATTAATTCATCCTATATATTGTAACACTCCTTCCTTTTCCTATCCTTTAATCCACTGTCTCTCCTATTGCCATTCACTTGGACTAACTCAAACACCATATGATCTGTAAGGAAGAGGAAAGTGTAACTGGAGACATAACTATCGATGGTCAGATTAACTAGAGTGAATACTTCTTTAAACAACACATTTATTATAACAATGATGATGCATGAAGTATTACAATACACAACTCGATAAGGAACAAATATAAATAACTTCATATATATAATACTCTTGATTGCACAAACATCAGACAATATTTAACATAGAATGATGTTAACACTAAAATTGCAAGATTTCTTACGTTAAATGATCTGTAATGTGAACTCGTGAAATAACATTATGCCCTACCACCATGCAGGTTATGATCACCAACTAACTCACTGAAGCAAGGGCCTAGAACTCCTCTAGGCCAGGTCTGGTATGATGCCTTCTGCTTCATGTCACCTCCGACACCTTACACAATCTGATTCTGTTATTGTGCCGCATTGCCATATTGTGTTTGGGGAGGGGGGTGGTGGTCGGGGGTGTGATGCAGTGGAAGGCGTTTAAATATTCAGGTGATCTGGATCATGTTTTGCAAATATTTTTCTCGCTCACAATCTATGGTGCATAGTACCTTAAGTGGTATATGTGCGGCACTTGGTTGCGCTACAATATGTTTTTGGAAAATAAATATATATTGAATGTTTAGTTGGCATTAATAGCAGCTATCTGGCAGAGATGTTAAATTACTTTAACAAAAATAATATAAGTACACCAGAAAACTTTCAAGTTCCAAATGTTAATGGAAATAAAATTAAGCAACAAAAATTAATCTCCCTTTATGTTTATTTGGGGAAGTTTTCATTACAGCCAATTAAACTTTTACTGTAAATTTAAATCTATCTTTTATCTAGTATTCCTTTCTCCAAACAATAATCAGAACAAAACCAATCTGCAATATTTTCGAATTTTATATATGTGTTTCTCTATATCTATAATTTACTGTAGATATATTGGATATAACCAAATCCATTCCTACTTCAAGACTTTTTCATTCTTCTACAATCAACTACTTTTATTTTTCCAATCATATCCCCCATTTTTGTATTTTCTATTTCATCTTTTATTTTTTTGTTATATTGTAGCTCTCATAAGCCACCTATAGCTCCATAAACTTCTATATTTGGATATTTATTGCCATTAAAATATTTTCTTTCCAAAAAAGGTTCTTCTGTTGGATAATATATTATTTCTAAACAATTGTATGTTATAATAAACAAAATCACCTTTATTAATAAATTTATATTTTTAATAATTACATTACCTTATTTTAAAATATAACTTCAATGTATTAAACATATTTAACTCCATTATTTTCGCAAAGGGATCCTACATAGGTGAATAGTCCTTTACGGTTTACCACAAATGGAAAACGTTTGTAACAGGTTTTTATATCTAAATCTTTCCAGTCTTTACTGAAATACCTAATTCATGTTCAGTTTCATAAATTTTTTTCTCTTTCTCTAGCACACACTTTTATATTCTTCTTGTGTACTTTTGGTTTTTTATAAATATTCTAATTTTCTTTTTTGGATACTAATTTATTATAATTATTGTTCTCTTTTATTAGTATACAACAAATAAGGATTATTAGGAATAATAATTTTTTATTATTGCAAGGATGCATGTAGTTTATGAATAATATTAGTCGTCTTTTGTAAAACTGCTGGCATCAGATTTTTAGTTTTCATCAATCCTGTATTTTCGACAATAAGAAATCCTTCGGAATTACAGATAACAATGTATTGCATTTAGAGAAATATGTCTCTCCTACTTTAATATAACATTTATGGTTAATTGTTACAATATTTGCATTCGCCATATCTTCTGTAATTTCTATGTAGTTAATTGGCAGATTATTAAAACCAAATGCAGATAGCATGTCCTTAATTAATTTGTCTCTTTCTTCTTTACTCTTTGCCAATTTAATTTGTATTCCAGTCCATTTTTTATATTTCCCAATAGACATATTGCAGAAGATTATTAAAAATAAGACATCAACTATATTGTAAACTGTCTGTAAGTTTTCCCTACATCTTAGATAGGGGGACAGAATAAAAAGGTGCTCTCTCGAAACATTTTCCATTACATTCTATTTACTCTAAACAATCTTTTAGCGGGTCGAATTCTTGTTCTTCTAGATATTCTGTGTTAATGTAATTATAGTTTGTCACTTCTAATCTTGTAATTCCATTTTCTTTAGCTAATGTAGAAGTTAATGTTTCTTTTAATGGTCTATCTGGATAATTTAGAAAATCTATAATAAGGTTGCCAAGTTACTTGCTTACTCCAGGAATTGTTATTTGGCAAATACATTTATTGTATCTCTTATGTCTAGAATTAGAATTCATCCATGTTAAACAATCTTTTCGAAAGGAATTATTATTAACTATTACATTGCATTCATTTTTATATTCTCTTTGCATATAAAAATTAAAATTATTTACCAAAAATGTATCTCTTCTTTGTTAAAAATACCTGCAAAATGTTTTGTTATATTCAAATCCAATAAAGAGTAGTGTTTTTTTCTAAGTTCTTAAAAAATATATGGTATCTCTGTTAATAATGTTTCTAACATTACCTCTGCTAACTCTATTTTATAATTAATGGCAATTGGATTTTTATATTTTTGTCTAATAATTTCTATATCTCCTTTTATAATTTGCTTATCACATTTAATCGTTTGTACAGGAATTTAATAAGTATGGAAGTTTTGCTTTAACACAATGTCTTGCCAAATTAAATTTAGAGAATCTGTATCTTAAAATACTGTTCAAACTTTCACAAGCTTGTTTTTATTTTATGAGAAATGCATTATTTTTAATTTCTCCTTCACAATCTAAAAAATCTGTGATTTTAAAAACCATAATGTTATCGAAAAAAGGTTCTGTTATTGATTAAAATTCTTATAATTTTTGTTCTCCAGCTAAGTAGATAATATCTCCAATATTTATAAAAAGATTAAAGATATTTAAGTATTATGTTAAGAACCATAATCCAAATCTTTCGTTGGTTGGTTTAAAGTTATTTCCTAACCACTCTATAATATAATATTTATTTGCAGACATTTCTTTTTTAGCTTCCATTTAATAAGAACTAATTTATGAATACAAATAAAAAAAGTAGCAGAATTGATTTTGAAAAAAAGTTGGAAAAATTTGGCAAAACTTAGAAAATGACAAAGTAGCTAAAACTATGTATCTGAAAGTATATTGCTGTTTCGAAATTGGAGGGAAAAGTTTGATTTTAGCTTAAAATTGATTGATTTTGGCTTGAAATTGTCTCATTTGTAATAGACAGAAACCAATCATGATGGCTTTTGACAAATTTGCTGGTTTTTCTTCTTTTTAGCCTAAATTTGCTTGTTTCTGAGAATTGAAAGTTTGAGTCAAAAATGGCTTCTAGGAACTTGAAAACTTGAAGAGGGTGCTTGAAAATGATAAAATTACTCTCTAGAAACATGATAATGTAGCTTGAATGTGATTAGATTACTCTCTAGAAACATGAAAAAAGTTGCTTGAAAACGATAAAATTACTATATTTTTGGAGTTAATTGCTTGGTTTTTCTATTAAAAAGTGAGGTGAGCCAATACTCCCCTTTTATATTTACTTTTAATAATTTCACAATTTCACTTGACCAACACACAAATAAAGTGATGAGGTCAATGATAATGTTGATCTTACATAAGGCAGAAGAATACACAACGTGCATACAAGTAGATCTTAAGCAGGGCTTTCAAAATGCTAATTTAACGGGAATAGCCTATAATGTGCTATATTGTGTATAACAAATATCTCAAAAATGCAAAATAATAACTTTAAGAACTGTCGTCAATACAGACATTGTTAAAAAGTTATAAAGCTGGCCTACATATGGTTATAGATCTAAATTGTGAATATTCGTACGTATTTTGAAATATGACAGAATCATTTGAATTGCTGTAAACAGTAAACAGAGCATTAATCAGTTAAAACATAGTTTTCACACGGCAGTGTTCATGTTTACGTATAGTAGAAGGATGCATAATCGGTAGAGACCTAAATAATTCGCGGATTCATTTTGGGACAAGCCAAAATTGAAAACACATGTGTTTATGTAACATGATCCATTGGACAGCACTGTGTTTGACACCTCCTGGAGAATGGTGTCCAATCGTCGCCTTCCACTGCGACAGCAGACAACCAATGTGCAGTTTATATCATCATATTTGTACATAAGACTGTAGAGTCTAGCCTGCAGGTCATTGAATTCATGAATTTGTCAGGTCTCCAGTAATCGGTACCCGAAAGTAGAAATTTAGCAGGGCTTCAGAGAAGTGTGAAATATCTGTGAATGGGCTATACTGTTTTTGTAATAAAACTTAGCAAAAAGTAGTGTGAAGGCTGTTGAAGGTTAGGTGAGCACTTCCGTAACCATCCTTTGTAAATTCCGCTGCCCTACCTGCATATAACCCATGTAGCAAATCATGTAAGACACATTGATGGTTTACAGTCGGATGCTAAGCCGGCAAACAGTTGAACAGATGGCATGCAACCGGCACCATTACTGGTCCTGAAATGGCACTACTAACTAGCCATACTCTGCCCAGGTGTGACACATGTATATTTGTATGTGTCTCAATACTGTTGCATATGTTTCTGGTTTCATTTCTTATGATATTGCTGTCAATGAGGCGCCAAGGCCTACCTATCATCTGAGATTTTAAGAAGTACATGAAAAACATTATCATCCATTTAGATGATTGTAGCCTTATTAGTTATACCAGTAACTTCTAGATTTGTTAATAATGTTATTATTTTAGATGACTGTAGCCTTATTAGTTATACCAGTAACTTCTAGATTTGTTAATAATGTTATTATTTTAGATGACTGTAGTTTTATTAGTTATACCAGTAACTTCTAGATTTGTTAATAATGTTATTATTTTATATATACAGAATTTTTTCAAATATTTATTAATTGCATATAGAGACAAAATATAAATGTATTTTATCTTTCAATAAAAATACTAGAAATTTATAATTTTAAAACTCATTGAAATATGCGTACAACTAGTGATTTATAGCTATAATTTCACTCAACTGGAAGAAATAAAGTTTGCATATTTTAATTAAAAATTATTTCAAAACCTATGAAGTTATCACTAATTTGTTTCATTAAAAACAATATCCACGTAAGTATAGCCCCATTAATGAATATTTTTATTTTAATTCATCATATTATTTTCATTGGAATTCTTCATATTACTACAAAGGAAAGGAACAGTAAGCAATAAAATGTACGTAGCAAAATATATTTATTAATGATTTTATTTTCACAAATAAACAAATACAATTTCAAGACTCCCATACAATAGATACATAAAAATAAACCATCAAAGGAAAATACATGTAAGTTGAAGTAAGGTCATTAATATTTACTAAAATTTCTTTTGTAACAGAAAAAAGGCCTGAAATTCAAACAGTAATTATGATGTATATGAAATTTTAATTTTGTTATAATTTGTTGAGCACTACAGCACAATGGATAACAAATATTTGAGAACACCTAAGCCAGATGGTTGTAAATAGTTAATAAATTTATAACATAATTTCAAGAATAATAGTTCCCAAATCATTGTGTCTGGTACTTGAAGTCAGCAGCCAGGTAATATGTAGCACAAACTTTCATTCACACGGAAATTTATTTTCTTGCTTGTCAGCCTCAAATACCAATTTAAAAGCCATTTCTGCTTTGCATAACATGTCAACGGCAGTCGAAAAAACCTAGGAGAATTGAATGAGCAGACAAAGTCATTTTGCGAATCCACGGTCGCTGCTACCTTTTTTGCCTGGTTACGTTCCCAGACACAGTGATGTAAACTTACATAAATAAATACACAACAACTTTTAACAACATAGTACATACACAAATATTATAACATATAATTTGTCACAACATATTCATATAACATCTGATAAAATACAATGTCATTGGTTTAAAATGGATCGAAAAATATTAAGTTAACACACACACATTTATATATATATATAAATATATATATCAGACAAACACAACCTAGAATGTGCCTGATATTGGCAAGTATTTACAGTCTACGCAATGTAAAGTTGTGCGGAGCATTGACTGTGCAGCATTCCCTAGTGATTTAGGTTTATTACTTATACAAGGAAAGATATTCGCAAACATACAAACTAAAGACATTGCTCACAAAAGAGGACATACATTTTTTAATGAACTGTATTTGAATATTCTTTGGTTACAGAACTGATAATATGTAACAAATCCCTTAATTAAATAAGATCATCAAACTAGTGACAAAACAACCTCGACCGCAAATAGCAAGTATTGTATTGACTCTTTCCGGTATTTAGTTAACAACTTCTTGTTACTATGCGTTCAAATGTGTTTATTCTAGTTGTGTCTATTAAACATATTTTTGATTGAAATTTTACAACGTTGTAAGAAAGAGTACTTACATTGTGTATGCAACCTAATGTTACGAAAAAAAAGTCTGTAATAAATTACAATAATCGAATTGTATATTTCTAAGTTTATCGTGCTCATTATAGGTAATTAAAGATAAAGTGAGCACTCTTTAAGGAGCTTTCAACAGGTATTAAACACATACAAATATATTTTGTTGCAACCTCAGATGGTGTTTTTTGATAGTGGTGAAACATATAGACCATATTGATTAGTCACACGGCAATGATTGTATTAGACATTGGCAGGAGAATATAAAGTGTCTGACAGAAAAATTATCAGGGCCTTATAAAGTGCTCAATTTACCACGAATAGCCTATATACATATATATACATATAATTTCATGCACAAAGATAAACAGTAGCATTGTCTTAATTTCCAAACCAAACATTTATTTCACCATCATTAAATATTTAACAATAAAATATACAATAAACAAGCGTCATGACGTATTGTGTCGGCCGTTTTACCTACATCTTTACCAAAATCCACAAAAAAATAATATTTTTAAATATTTTCGGTTTAAAAAACAGTTTTGTTTAAATAACAGCAGGCTTAAATCTTATTATGATCATGCTGACCGATGAAATATTACGTTTTAAATTCCTACGGATGATATGTAGCAATTAAACTGGGAATTTCACATTGAATATAGTTTACCAAAAATTTGTTCTGCTTGTTTTCACCTGCCTAGTGTTGCTTAGGTATTAAACATAGATACAATAAAAATTGTTTATTTGACATATTTTTACCCCATTATGACATATGGTATAATTTATGAGGCATATTCATCGATAGTAAAATATAGTTATACATGCAAAAGAGAGTTGTGAGAATAATTAAGAGCAAAAAATCAGTCAAAACTAATGTAGACCCCTTTTTGAGAACACAAATATTTTATCATTTGCATGTGAGTACATGTATTAATTACTTACTTTCATGTTAAAAAACATTAAATGATTTGAGAAAACTGAATTCTATCACAGGTATAACACCAAATTCTTAAAACACATTCAAATACCCTGAGTAAATTTAAAATTGGTACATAAAGGGCCCTTCTACTCTGGAAGTCAATTATTTTAAGACTTGCCCCTACATCTAATAGAAATTGATTTCTCGAATCGAAAACTCTTTTAAAATCAGCTAAATAAGTTTTTATACAAAACATGCTTTATATTCAGTAGAAGAATATTTAAACATTAACAACTGTGTTATTAAATTACGTACGTAACTTGTCCCTTTTTACAGCCTTTTATTTTTTTGTTTCAGTGTTATGAAGACGTGCTCCTGGAGAATGGTAGCCAACCACGGACAAGAAGAGGAAGATAAACATACGCTGACTTTACATTATTTATTTATATGTACAACCCTACTTGCGTATGTATAATGATATATGTTCACTGTGAAGCAATATGTTATGAGATTTGTATGACTTGTCCGATATCTATGTAATATTATGAATAGAAAATAGACCAAAATGAGTGCATTAAAATAAGAAACCAAAAGTCATTTTAGTTTAATACCTATTTTACATTCTTACATCTTTAAATGATTAAGCATGATATAATGTTTCAACATTTTAAAAAATGTCTATTAGATATGAAATTTTCCAAATAATACGACAAAAAAAATTGAAAGAATGATTGCTTTGTTCAAATAAGGGAAACAAGATTCAGCAAATAAGTAAGCTAAGTATGCTGTTCAAAGTGAGGCAGGACAGCGTCCAGCCATTCTTGAATCTGTCAGTTGTCCCATGCACAGAAAGACGCCTCGTACGACAATACCACATCTAGTGCACACAAGTTCAAATAAAAAAAAAAGGGGAACTGAGCCTAAGCAGGTGTATGCTTGTGCGACGGCGAATGGCGTAGTGCTCATTCTACCTTACTCCCCTCCCAACAGGTTGGAGTCGACCGGCAAGTGTGTACGAAAATTTCACCTGCCGTTTTGAGTGCAAGTATGGAAAAATTAACACGTAAAATTTAAGGCGCGATCATGAAAACAACACTGGAGGTGAACACTACTGCAAAAACATATGCAGAGCAAGTTTACAAATAATTGTGGAATCGTTTAATGTGTTTTGATTTATTTTAATTTTTTTCTCGCGTGTTTACAAATTGACGTCATCAAGGTCGTGCGCCAAAGCGAGGAACGTCTGAAACTCGGCGTGCAAGAGTTAGGCATGGGGTTCCGCCATCCTGGGCAAGTTCGCCATTTGCAACAACCATGTAGCTTTTAAAAGCATTTTAAATTCTTGAAATTTTTAGTTACAGGGCCCGGTGATTGCCGTATCACTTCCCAGATGTTTATACAGACTGTTCGGAAATGAAACGCCCAAACTATGGGCATCTACGATGGGTTCTCCGGTAGTACTCGCTCCGGAGCACGCCAAATGTACGTGTCGTATTAGACCATTATTGTTGTACTGCGGATATATTGTCACCATCTCTACCGGTGGCAGAAAGTAAAAGGCATTCAGTGAAAATATGTCTCCAAAACCCAATTTTCAGCGACTCATGTCTCCTTTAAGGATAATGGTACACGAAAATCATATATTTATATAATTTTTGTCACAATTTGTTTTACAGGGGATTTTTCGAAATTTTTGGTTCGACAAGACATAAATAACAATTTTGAAAATCTTATTACATGGTTAAAAATTCCCCGCGTTCGTTATTTTCGGAGCTCTGAAGAAAGATAAGAAAAAAATTTCTTTAATTTCTTCCATCAGTGCTCCTAGAATAATGAAGGCAGTGAAAATATAACATCATAAAAAGGCATTGAAAATTATTATTTATGTCTTGTAGTGTAAAAAATTACAATAAATTGTTTGGAAAATGACATATCGGAAATCGGGAAAAAATTTACTGCTTTCATGCAACATTTGCATTAATATTCCGTTTAGGTATATGGTTTCCTGTATATTTTGACTTTATATTATATAAGGAATCATCTCCCGTAGTTTGGCCGTTTAGTATCCGAACATCCAGTGTTGCCCAGGGAAGCTCCAGTTTCCAATTTAATTCATTTTCCTGCTCTGAGAAAGAGATTTCGTTAATTAAAACAAAGTTATCTTGGGGTAAACAAATTAATTGTTTGTATATGGTAACTCCTTAATGTACACATTAATTTTTCATTTCAAGTGTTACAAAAGGAGAAATTTTATTGTTTGCAAAGAAGTTACACATTTCTTATTAACAATTTACTCGTTAAAAATTATGTAAAGTAGTTCAGCGGATTCATGTCACAAGAAGAAACTAATTATAACATTTTTGGTGTGTCAGTAGTAACCAATAGCATTGGCCAGGGAAAAGTGACTCCCATTTTGGTGCTAGCTTATGGACTGGCACAGCGCCGTCCATGATTTCGCCTAGTCCGCTACACGTCAGATGTGCACGAATATACTCGAGATAATATGTTATGGTGTTAATGAGAAATTTCGTTGCTGAAATCAAATTATATTTTTGTTCTCATTTGATTGGCCCAAACTAAGGTTTGGTTGGTGTAACTAAATAGTTGTTTGATTCTACATACATGAAAATATTTCGGTTCATATAAGAAAATCTCAATCCCGACCGAGATTCGAAACTGGTTAGTCTGCAGATATGGGATATCAGATTTCGGAGATTGGTATATATTTTTTATTTTAAAATACATTTTTTTTTTTTTATCTTTCGACCCACACACACACTGCACTTAGCAAAAAAATCACAATCAGCACTTCTCTTAGCACTACACTTAGCACAGCAATCAAAATCTGTCCCGCAATCACCACTGCAGTTAGACCACTATCACAATCAGTACCACAATCACAATCAGCACCAAACATAACACCGCAATCAGCTCCACAATCGAAATTAGCACTGCACTTAGCACCATAATTAACACCACAATCGTAATCGGCACAGTAATGAGCACTGCAGTTAGCACAACTATCAGTGCCCCACTTAGCACAGCAATTAGCACCGTAATCACAATCGGAACCGCAATCAGCATCCACAATAAGCACCGAAATCACAATCAGCACTGCAATCACAATCAACAACACATTCTGCACCCCAATCAGGGGTCATTATGGGTCAATGTGACAATGGGTCGTAGGTCAGTCTTGTGAGGGGTCGGTCTGACGGATCTCCTCTGCTTCCTCCATCCATTAGTCACATCCTTCCCTCCTCCACACAACCACTTTCACACGACATTCGTGGTCTGAGTTTCGTAGGGTGAACATCTATGCCGCTCCAGAGCTCAGTCGTGGGCTACCCTCCGACGGGTGAAGATCTATATTGCTCCCCACAAATGACAGAACCTAACCACACGTATCCCTTCTCTCACCAAACAGTACACCTCGGGAGACAGTAGAGGTAACAACAGCCAATCACAGCACACCTCAAGGGAGGGGTACATCCAAACAGATCACAACTCCGGTAGTCGCAGGGGAAGGGGTGATAAACAATCACACCACACCTATGGTACGGGTGGTGATGGGGGAGGAGGAGCGGTTTGGTGGGGGAGGGGTACCACCGAAACTAACCTCATTTATGTGTGTGACGTGCTATATAGGCCACTCTTCCGTTTGATATTTAAAGACAATAATTTATTTATGTAGCTTTATCCAGCAATACGTTTATCAATACTATGAAATTACAAATTTGACCAATTTGTGGAAAATGTATTTGTGAACTCGCATTGTTTCTGTTACATTACAAGCATTATTTTAGCTCCATCCAAAAATACTTTTTACTCTGAACCTCTAATATGTATGAAGAATTTTTTATTTAGACCAAGAGTCTATACAAACCCAGTCTGGCACCGTAGATATTTTTTTTTTTTTTTACATAATTCACAGGAAGTGTATTTCTGGCCTGTATGCCATAGTATGACGTTCACTACCCAAGAATATTCACTGTAACTGATTTGTAAACCATGTTACGGTTATAGCTTATGATTGTTTCTACAGGTGGACACAAATCCTATAGCTCATTGGCTATGATGATGAAACAAATGCTATTTGGTATTAAAGAACAGTACGCATAATAAAATTGCTTATTTGCCACACCCAAAACTATAAACAAAATCGCGTATGAAAGTGTTAACAGACATGCCCGTAAAAATTTCAACAACTAATAATGGCAACATGAGTGAAGGTACATTTACGGCTTTTCCTGAACGTGCATGATACCATACAACGTATGAGAGAGATTTTGTATTTCATAAAGAAGAAGTAATAAAGTTTAATCGGCAGTTTTCTTAAATATACAGAAATAATTTTTAACACGAAGTATGAATTTGTAGTATTATAACAACATACTCACAAGATTCCTACTTTCTACATTTTATTACCACGAAAACATTAAATACATATTATATTATTAAGATATTATGATTTATGTGCAATCACTAAAGTAATATTTCTATATTATTCAATCCATAATGACGAACTTGTGTATACATATCAGATATAGCATACATATATAAAATACAAACAATTATTACATTAAAATATATTATATATATACGCACAAAGAAAGAGAATTTGATACTGAGAGAAACAGTTAAATGTATATAGTTACATCAAATAACAACATAAGATCTTATTCAAATCTATTTTATTAACACACATGCATTTATGTATATTACATGTGATGCCTTCAAACATTACACGTACATAGATATAGTAAACCGCTAAGATAGAAAACTAGCAAGAATATTAATTTTAAAAAATCCATACGTCTGTAACTCTATAAGGGCCATATTTCAAGATACTTTTATAATTCTTTGCTGAAAAGATCTGCATAACGACTACATATATGGACATATTTGTAGTCAAAAGATTATAGTTTTCAAAATATAGCACCGAAAAGTCGAATATCTTGGAATATGGGAGCCTAAGTAGCTAGGCTCCTAATTAACTTTGCCTACTAAATAACATTGTTACAAATTAGCTTTTAAGTAAATTCATATCACAACAGTATAAGATGGGATTCATTGAACATAAGGATTTTACAATAACCATTTACATAGCTGAAAAATTATAACATAATTTCAAGATTAATAGTTCCCAAATCATTGTGTCTGGTACTTGAAGTCAGCAGCCAGGTAATATGTAGCACAAACTTTCATTCACGCGGAAATTTATTTTCTTGCTTGTCAGCCTCAAATACCAATTTAAAAGCCATTTCTGCTTTGCATAACATGTTAACGGCAGTCGAAAAAACCTAGGAGAATTGAAAGAGCAGACAAAGTCATTTTGCGAATCCACAGTTGCTGCTACCGTATTTGCCTGGTTTCGTTCCCAGACACAGTGATGTAAACTTACATACCTAAATACACAACAACTTTCTACAACATAGTATATACACAAATATTATTACATATCATTTGTCACAACATATTCATATAACATCTGATAAAATACAATGTCTTTGGTTTAAAATGGATCGAAAAATATTAAGTTAACACACACACATTTATATATATATAAATATATATATCAGACAAACAAAACCTTGAATGTGCCTGATATTGGCAAGTATTTACAGTCTACGCAATGTAAAGTTGTGCGGAGCATTGTCTGCGCAGCATTCCCTAGTGATTTAGGTTTATTACGTATACAAGGAAAGATATTCGCAAACCTACAAACTAAAGACATTGCACACAAAAGAGGACATACATTTTTAATGAACTGTATTTGAATATTCTTTGGTTACAGAACTGATAAAATGTAACAAATCCCTTAATTAAATAAGAACATCAAACTAGGGGCAAAACAACCTCGACCGCAAATAGCAAGTATTGTATTGACTCTTTCCGGTATTTAGTTAACAACTTCTTGTTACTATGCGTTCAATTGTGTTTATTCTTGTTGTGTCTATAAAACATATTTCTGATTGAAATTTTACAAAGTTGTAAGCAAGAGTACTTACATTGTGTATGCAACCTAATTTTACGAAAAATAAGTCTGTAAAAATTACAATAATCGAATTGTATATTTCTAAGTTTATCGTGCTCATTATAGGCCATTAAAGATAAAGTGAGCACTCTTTAAGGAGCTTTCAACAGTCATTAAACACATACAAATATATTTTGTTGCAATCTCAGATGGTGTTTTTTGATAGTGGTGAAACATAGAGACCATATTGATTAGTCACACGACAATGTTTGAATTAGACATTGGCAGGAGAATATAAAGTGTCTGACAGAAAAATTATCAGGGCCTTATAAAGTGCTCAATTTACCACGAATAGCCTATATACATATATATACATATAATTTCATGCACAAAGATAAACAGTAGCATTGTCTTAATTTCCAAACCAAACATTTATTTCACCATCATTAAATATTTAACAATAAAATATACAATAAACAAGCGTCATGACGTATTGTGTCGGCCGTTTTACCTACATCTTTACCAAAATCCACAAAAAAATAATATTTTTAAATATTTTCGGTTTAAAAAACAGTTTTGTTTAAATAACAGCAGGCTTAAATCTTATTATGATCATGCTGACCGATGAAATATTACGTTTTAAATTCCTACGGATGATATGTAGCAATTAAACTGGGAATTTCACATTGAATATAGTTTACCAAAAATTTGTTCTGCTTGTTTTCACCTGCCTAGTGTTGCTTAGGTATTAAACATAGATACAATAAAAATTGTTTATTTGACATATTTTTACCCCATTATGACATATGGTATAATTTATGAGGCATATTCATCGATAGTAAAATATAGTTATACATGCAAAAGAGAGTTGTGAGAATAATTAAGAGCAAAAAATCAGTCAAAACTAATGTAGACCCCTTTTTGAGAACACAAATATTTTATCATTTGCATGTGAGTACATGTATTAATTACTTACTTTCATGTTAAAAAACATTAAATGATTTGAGAAAACTGAATTCTATCACAGGTATAACACCAAATTCTTAAAACACATTCAAATACCCTGAGTAAATTTAAAATTGGTACATAAAGGGCCCTTCTACTCTGGAAGTCAATTATTTTAAGACTTGCCCCTACATCTAATAGAAATTGATTTCTCGAATCGAAAACTCTTTTAAAATCAGCTAAATAAGTTTTTATACAAAACATGCTTTATATTCAGTAGAAGAATATTTAAACATTAACAACTGTGTTATTAAATTACGTACGTAACTTGTCCCTTTTTACAGCCTTTTATTTTTTTGTTTCAGTGTTATGAAGACGTGCTCCTGGAGAATGGTAGCCAACCACGGACAAGAAGAGGAAGATAAACATACGCTGACTTTACATTATTTATTTATATGTACAACCCTACTTGCGTATGTATAATGATATATGTTCACTGTGAAGCAATATGTTATGAGATTTGTATGACTTGTCCGATATCTATGTAATATTATGAATAGAAAATAGACCAAAATGAGTGCATTAAAATAAGAAACCAAAAGTCATTTTAGTTTAATACCTATTTTACATTCTTACATCTTTAAATGATTAAGCATGATATAATGTTTCAACATTTTAAAAAATGTCTATTAGATATGAAATTTTCCAAATAATACGACAAAAAAAATTGAAAGAATGATTGCTTTGTTCAAATAAGGGAAACAAGATTCAGCAAATAAGTAAGCTAAGTATGCTGTTCAAAGTGAGGCAGGACAGCGTCCAGCCATTCTTGAATCTGTCAGTTGTCCCATGCACAGAAAGACGCCTCGTACGACAATACCACATCTAGTGCACACAAGTTCAAATAAAAAAAAAAGGGGAACTGAGCCTAAGCAGGTGTATGCTTGTGCGACGGCGAATGGCGTAGTGCTCATTCTACCTTACTCCCCTCCCAGCAGGTTGGAGTCGACCGGCAAGTGTGTACGAAAATTTCACCTGCCGTTTTGAGTGCAAGTATGGAAAAATTAACACGTAAAATTTAAGGCGCGATCATGAAAACAACACTGGAGGTGAACATTACTGCAAAAACATATGCAGAGCAAGTTTACAAATAATTGTGGAATCGTTTAATGTGTTTTGATTTATTTTAATTTTTTTCTCGCGTGTTCCCAAATTGACGTCATCAAGGTCGTGCGCCAAAGCGAGGAACGTCTGAAACTCGGCGTGCAAGAGTTAGGCATGGGGTTCCGCCATCCTGGGCAAGTTCGCCATTTGCAACAACCATGTAGCTTTTAAAAGCATTTTAAATTCTTGAAATTTTTAGTTACAGCGCCCGGTGATTGCCGTATCACTTCCCAGATGTTTATACAGAGTGTTCGGAAATGAAACGCCCAAACTATGGGCATCTACGATGGGTTCTCCAGTAGTACTCGCTCCGGAGCACGCCAAATGTACGTGTCGTATTCGACCATTAGGGTTGTACTGCGGATATATTGTCACCATCTCTACCGGTGGCAGAAAGTAAAAGGCATTCAGTGAAAATATGTCTCCAAAACACAATTATCAGCGACCCATGTCTCCTTTAAGGATAATGGTACACGAAAATCATATATTTATATAATTCTTGTCACAATTTGTTTTACAGGGGATTTTTCGAAAGTTTTGGTTCGACAAGACATAAATAACAATTTTGAAAATCTTATTACATGGTTAAAAATTCCCCACGTTCGTTATTCTCGGAGCTCTGAAGAAAGATAAGAAAAAAAATTTCTTAAATTTCTTCCATCAGTACTCCGAGAATAATGAAGGCAGTGAAAATATAACATCATAAAAAGGCATTGAAAAATATTATTTATGTCTTGTCGAGCCAAAAATTACAATAAATTGTTTGGAAAATGACTTATGTCGGAAATCGGGAAAAAATTTACTGCTTTCATGTACCATTTGCATTAATATTCCGTTTAGGTATATTGTTTCCTGTATATTTTGACTTTTATTTATATAAGGAATCATCTCCCGTAGTTTGCCCGTTTAGTATCCGAACATCCAGTGTTGCCCAGGGAAGCTCCAGTTTCCAATTTAATTAATTTTCCTGCTCTGAGAAAGAGATTTCGTTAATTAAAACAAAGTTATCTTGGGGTAAACAAATTAATTGTTTGTATATGGTAAACTCCTTAATGTACACATTAATGTTTCATTTCAAGTGTTACAAAAGGAGAAATTTTAAGGTTTGCAAAGAAGTTACACATTTCTTATTAACAATTTACTCGTTAAAAATTATGTAAAGTAGTTCAGCGGATTCATGTCACAAGAAGAAACCAATTATAACATTTTTGGTGTGTCAGTAGTAACCAATAGCATTGGCCAGGGAAAAGTGACTCCCATTTTGGTGCTAGCTTATGGACTGGCACAGCGCCGTCCATGATTTCGCCTAGTCCGCTACACGTCAGATGTGCACGAATATACTCGAGATAATATGTTATGGTGTTAATGAGAAATTTCGTTGCTGAAATCAAATTATATTTTTGTTCTCATTTGATTGGCCCAAACTAAGGTTTGGTTGATGTAACTAAATAGTTGTTTGATTCTACATACATGAAAATATTTCGTTTAGTATAAGAAAATCTCAATCCCGACCGAGATTCGAAACTGGCTAGTCAGCAGATGGGGGATTTCAGATTTTGGATATTGGGCTATATTTATAATTTTTAAATACTTGGATTTTTTTTATCTTACGACCCACACACACACTGCACTTAGCACCAAAATCACAATCAGCACTTCTCTTAGCACCACACTTAGCACAGCAATCAAAATCTGTGCCGCAATCAGCACTACAATTAGACCACTATCACAATCAGCACCACAATCACAATCAGCACCACAATCAAAATCAGCACCAAACTTAACAACGCAATCAGCTCCACAATCGAATTTAGCACTGCACTTAGCACCATAATTAGCACCACAATCGTAATCGGCACAGTAATGAGCACTGCAGTTAGCACAACAATCAGTGCCCCACTTAGCACCGCAATTAGCACCGTAATCGCAATTGGAACCGCAATCAGCATCACAATAAGCACCGCAATCACAATCAGCACTGCAATCACAATCAACAGCACATTCTGCATCCCAATCAGTTGTCATTATTAGTCAATATGACAATGGGTCGTAGGTCAGTCTTGTGTGGGGTCGGTCTGACGGATCTCCTCTGCTTCCTCCATCCATTAGTCACATCCTTCCCCCCTCCACACAACCACTTTCACACTACATTCTGGTCTGGGCTTCGTAGGGTGAACATCTATGCCGCTCCAGACCTCAGTCGTGGTCTGCACTCCGACGGGTGAAGATCTATATCGCTCCCCACAAATGACAGAACCTAACCACACGTATCCCTTCTCTCACCAAACCGCACACCTCAGGAGAAAGGAGAGGTAACAACAGCCAATCACAGCACACCTCAAGGGAGGGGTACATCCAAACAGAACACAACTCGGGTAGTTGCGGGGGAAGGGGGGATAAACAATCACACCACACCTCTGGTACGGGTGGGGATGTCCGGGAGAGGGTTTGGGTGGGGGAGGGGTACCACCGAAACTAACCTCATTTATGTGTGTGACGTGGTATATAAGCTACTCTTCCGTTTGATGGTTAATGACAATATTTTATTTCTGTAGTTTTATCCAGCAATACGCTTATAAATACTATGAAATTACAAATTTGACCAATTTGTGGAAAATGTATTTGTGAACTCGCATTCGTTTCTGTGACATTACAAGCATTATTTTAGCTCCATCCAAAAATACTTTTTACTCTGAACCTCTAATATGTATGAAGAATTTTTTATTTAGGTCAAGAGTCTATACAAACTCAGTCTGGCGCCGTGCATTTAGTTTTTTTTTTTTTTTTTTTTTACATAATTCACAGGAAGTATGTTTCTGGCCTGTATGCCATAGTATGACGTTCACTACCCAAGAATATTCACTGTAACTGATTTGTAAACCATGTTACGGTTATAGCTTATGATTGTTTCTATAGGTGGATACAAATCCTATAGCTCATTGGCTATGATGATGAAACAAATGCTGTTTGGTATTAAAGAACAGTACGCATAATAAAATTGCTTATTTGCCACACCCAAAACTATAAACAAAATCGCGTATGAAAGTGTTAACAGACATGCCCGTAAAAATTTCAGCAACTAATAATGGTTACATTATTGAAGGTACATTTACGGCCTTTCCTGAATGTGCATGATACCATACAACGTATGAGAGATATTTTGTATTTCATAAAGAAGAAGAAATAAAGTTTAATCGGCAGTTTTCTTAAATATACAGAAATAATTTTTAACACGAAGTATGAATTTGTAGTATTATAACAACATACTCACAAGATTCCTACTTTCTACATTTTATTACCACGAAAACATTAAATACATATTATATTATTAAGATATTATGAGTTATGTGCAATCACTAAAGTAATATTTCTATATTATTCAATCCATAATGACGAACTTGTGTATACATATCAGATATAGCATACATATATAAAATACAAACAATTATTACATTAAAATATATTATATATATACGCACAAAGAAAGAGAATTTGATACTGAGAGAAACAGTTAAATGTATATAGTTACATCAAATAACAACATAAGATCTTATTCAAATCTATTTTATTAACACACATGCATTTATGTATATTACATGTGATGCCTTCAAACATTACACGTACATAGATATAGTAAACCGCTAAGATAGAAAACTAGCAAGAATATTAATTTTAAAAAATCCATACGTCTGTAACTCTATAAGGGCCATATTTCACGATACTTTTTTAATTCTTTGCTGAAAAGATCTGCATAACGACTACATATATGGAAATATTTGTAGTCAAATGATTATAGTTTTCAAAATATAGCACCGAAAAGTCGAAAATCTTGGAATATGGGAGCTTAAGTAGCTAGGCTCCTAATTAACTTTGCCTACTAAATCACATTGTTACAAATTAGCTTTTATGTAAATTCATATCACAACAGTATAAGATGGGATTCATTGAACTTAAGGATTTTACAATAACCATTTATGTGACTATTGATGGGGGAAGCTTAAATTGAAAAACCAAGATGTTATTATTTATAATGAGTGTTATTACCGCACACCAATACTATTACAATCTAATTTGAAAGTCCACACATTGTTCATGTTGCCAGAGGCTGATTCTAGGAGGCGGTTAACGACGGCCGGACATACCCATCTCCACATATTCTTCGTCCCCGATGACCAAATACGGCGCTCCCAGTGTTACGTTGGCCTATATCGGGCGCGTTGTTTAATATTTTCGCCCCCGTTTACTGGCCGGTTAAGAGTGTTTCTGCAACTTTCTTTCGTAAGGTGTTATTGCAATCACGTTCGTGCCTTGGTTAAATTTTTGAGGGCGTGATCAGGCAGGCCGTTAAGCTAAGGCCTGATCACTTCAAAAGAACATGTCATGTGAGCTATATACTATACATAGCACATTAATTAACTATCAAGTATTGTTCACATTGGGCACACTGGTGATGGTATCCTGGATCTATTAAATATGGTATTTGAAAATTTTGCCAACACTGTTTTATTATTTCAAGAGAAACTTATAAACATTAATATTAGTTTTTCTCGGGCGAATAAAAGTGTGTTGGAAAAACAACAATACATTTTTAAAAATAGATTAAGGTTGCCAGTACCCGAGTACGATGGTTAAATATTCTTGATATTTAATAGCAGGTTTTGTATATGATATAGAGTACACGACATGTGATTTAGTTGGCAAAGTTAATTAATTACGAGCGTAGAAACTTGGGCTCACATTTCCGAAATATTCCACTTTTTTGGGATATATGACTCTCTGTCCAGAAGCAGAGTTCCTTCAAACGTTGACGACTCGCCAGTGTTTCGTCACGCCCAACGCATCGTGCGACAACATGACCCCTTTGTTGTCATCTGTCAGTCAACCACCGGTCTCTCCTCTTGAAGAAAGGTCCGGATAAATATATATCATATTTAAACGTATTTAAGTTTAATCCACACCGAACTACAATTATAAACGCTGTGAGTTGTTTACCTATGCAAAACGAGATCGGAACAGTACACGACCTATGTCATACAGTAATTTGTAAGGGATGTTGATGTTTTTGAAATTCGACATATCAAATGGTTATAACAAAAAATAATATAACCGACATGAAAGAATAATTTCGTAAATACTGCTGTATTGAATCTAGATCTAATAATTGCTAACAATTGTTTGGTAATACGTACTAACCCCATTCATTGAGGAAATAGGGAGTGTCTGATTATGATCCAACAAAAGTGTGCACATATTGCGTGTCCATTGCTTTTAATGACGCCATAGTCACGTGTACATTAAGATGCAACAAAAAAGTTGGCGTAACTCTCCCAGGCGAATGGTTATCGAGAAAACAGACAAATTTTGTGCAGGTGCAGTTGTCTACCGGCCAAATACCCTTACCAACTTTGTTTTCTCCGCAACCGTTCGCCTAAGAGGCACAACGGCAATGTTCTTTTTATCATGAATGTACACATAATTATGAATTAATTTAGTAAAAAAAAATGACATGACGTCTCCTATTTTCTCAATGAATGGGTGTGATGTTACCCAACAACAAATTGCAGACTTCAGATCTCGATTCAGGACAACAGTAGCCACGGAATTGTTCTTTCATTTCAAGTAAGTTTTATTTTTTGAATTAAAACCATTTGAAATGTTGATTTTCAAGGACACCTACCTCCCTTGCGAATTACTTTTGGACGTAGGTCGTTGAACGTTTCCTATATAATTTTGCATAGGGAATCACTTTACAGTGTTTGTATCTGTCGTTCTGTACCAACTTGCAGACTTGCACCCCATATTCTAGAAAAAAGTTTCTCCATTCCTGCAGTCTTTAAATAGGCATTATTAAATAATTTAAACCAGTCCCTTTCAACAAGTATTATGGCGACTTCTACTCAAATAAGTATGTTACACGCTGATTACATTTGACACCATGACTATTCCCTTTCTCTACAAAGATTGCCTGTGCAACAGCACATTTAGTTATTATCTGCAGAGCCATTATTGTCACCTCTCGCTCAGCTAGTTCGCATGGCTACCGGTAGGCAGCGTGCACATTGCTACCTTGTGCTCGTTATTGTGAGATCTGAGCAGTGGTTAGTCAGTCTGCCGCTAGAATGCGTGTGTTGGCTGTTGGCTTGTAAAGTTAGTATGTAATGAGGATGACACTTTTTTTTTGCTATTGTAAATAACAACTGTTACCGATGAGACGTGTTTGTGAAGTGATGCGAAGGGAACAATTACATCCTATTATGAGTCAAGGTGTTTATATTAATTCTAATTAGAGTTGCTAGAATTGAACTACGATGCACGTTCTAAGTGGTGTATAGTTATTGCTTTTTTCCAAGATAAGAAGCATGGAATATTTTCTGAGATATAGTTTTGTAGGAATGGAAGAAGTAATATTTTGTTAACTCCCTCATCTTTTTGGGAAAAAATTTAATGCAGTTTTGGCGGATCAGATTTGGCAAACCACCAGAAGGAAACAAAGCTGGAAAATATAACAAACATTATATAATCTACCTACAGCGCACTAAGTTAAGAAATGCTGAACTCATCATCAATGAAAAAATATTGCGCGTTCATGTAAACAAGAAAGTAATTTAACACAAAAGGAGCAAATGAGAAGACTTAAAAGCTTTAAAATGTAACTCAATTGAAAATAGAGAGTGTCAAAAAATTTGGGGAGTGCAGTCATCAGAACGTGAAATAGAGCAAGAATAAATCGATAAGTAGACATGTTGTGATGAAATCGACAGGGACAGCATTTGTAATATTGGTGGAAAATGTGCTTAGGTAACGAGTTTCCTTATGAGATGTAAGAAAGTGCCTTTGCAGATTTTCGGGTCGTGTCGATTGTTTAGGGTGAAATTCATTATACAATATATTTCTTTTGATATTATGCTTACTTAAATTCAGTTAATTAATATAATGTTATCACTTTATTTCTTAAACTGAAATTATCGGTTCTTGGTCGCATATCTGATATAACCTGAATCCCGACAGTTTATCTGCTTACATTGTTGACAAGCTCGTAAGAGAATTTTTTTTTTGGCTCTCATGAAGTTGACCCTATTACCATGCTGAGTATGTACAATATGAACTTTATTATATTTTTGACACAAATGTTATTGTGTTACTATTTTAAAAATATCGTGAATTTTTTTTTAAAGGTATTATACGTAGAATGATTCACAGCGCGTGCCTATATTCACATTACCATCATTCTCTTTTTTTTTAAACATGCAACTACACATTTTTTATATTAACGAATCTCAAATGTATATTGCAGCTAGTTTGTATCATTTATGAGACAGTCTACAAAACGAAGCTGTGATGATATTTATTTTTTTTCGACTGCTGTTCTTATATAAGAAAATTACTTTGAATATATATTTTTTGCTGATTTCGAGTGGTGACTATGACACTGTTGGTGCACTTGATTCTGAGTCTATTTTAAATTTCTATTGCACGTAGGCAGGTAACAACTATACATTGGAACAGGGTAAACGCATTTAAGAAGTAAAACATCACACCTCCAACACACCTAGTTTTATTTTATGATTTGAGTATTTGAAATGGATTTTTACACTATCAATTTTCGTGATAATTTTTTGTTTTTTTATTTTTGTTTGTCGTTACAATTTCTACCTTGTTAATTTCTTTATATTAAAATTATTACATTTATATATTCATATAATTTGGGCATAAAATTATTTAAATGAGACTATTGTTAATCTTATACATTGTATAATAAATATCCATCATACACAATATTGCTGTTGGGTAGTTTACATAAATGGTTTCTAAAAGACCTTGTCACCTGGGATAGCTGAATTTATATAAAATTTTTTAATAGAAATCATAATTTTGCTTCTTTCACGGCCTACAATTTTTTTCAATAGCTTACATTCTTGAAGGGGCAAGGATTTCAAACGATAACAGACATTTCAAACACAAAGAATGATATAATATTACAAGTTTAATTTCCATTTATAATTTAACTCTGTATAGACGCACTACTGCAAATACTTCTCGGCAAATTAACACACTGTGATCTTTAATTCACAATAGAGAGTCCAAAACTCCGTCGGCTTGAATCATCGCAAGGTCGTAGAGCGTAGTGGATTTCCGATGTCTGCACATCCCCACGGCATGTGCTTTCTGTTTGCCGAAGTCTGCACATCCCCACGGCACGTGCGTTCTGTTTGCCGAAGTCTGCACATCCCCACGGCATGTGCTTTCTGTTTGCCGAAGTCTGCACATCCCCACGGCACGTGCGTTCTGTTTGCCGAAGTCTGCACATCCCCACGGCATGTGCTTTCTGTTTGCCGAAGTCTGCACATCCCCACGGCATGTGCTTTCTGTTTGCCGATGTTCACAAAACGCGAGAATATTTTTCATCGGGCGTGGTTTCACATCTTCACTTTCGCTATGTGCGCCGTCTTCCTTCCGTTCGCTCTGCACGTTTAACGGCACAGAAAAGATAAGCAGTTTTAAAAAGAGGAAAATCAAACGTGTTCAAAGTTACCTGGAAAAAAAAAACAACCTCAAAAGTGGAGGCTCTATCTATCTACGGTGCTTATTAATGAGAGTGAAATGCAGCTAGTTCCTTCACCCGCCCGTCGCGGTGAAGTGACGAAATGCAACGTCAGGATACTCGCAAACCATCCACCATTCTAAAAAAACGTTCCCTATGTTACCCGCATGCGAAAAAACCGCAATGACACTGCCAACTGTGATTGCTGACGATTACTCTTAAAACTACACAGACAACTATAGTTATTTAATTACATAGTTTAATCGTAATTTAATAAAGTTGAAATTTCTAATCGGAGTAGGCTGCTATACATGAGGGATACACCTATCGATAACAAATAATGGATGACAGAGGAAGAAAACGGTAGTACTCAGAGAAAACCCTCACACCACTGCAGTGTGCATTACACCCATTACTTGGGAATTTCCGTCCGATAAATTACCTGCTGCCCCTAACTGGGAATGAACCAAAAACACCAGCGTAGAAGCCTAGTGATTAACAATGGAACCAGTCGTGGGTGGTCGGTTATTATCTTTACAAAATGTGAAGTGAATTCACAATATATAAATATAGTTTTCTCAGACAACTCCCTAAATACATAAAGTTATATATATGCATAGGTGTATATATATATATACATGGGTGTGTATATAGTGTATATAAAGTGACGAAAATAAATTGATTTAAAGGAACTCATTCAGAAATAAAGAACTATTTGAATTATGAATAATTTTTAATAATTTTTCTCCACGTCAACATATAATAACAGAAATTAAGATATTTGTGTATACAAATAACAGCAATTTGTGTACGTACTTTTTAAAAGTAGATTCTTTCATTTCAGCCCTTTTTTCCTTTATTTACGCATTATCACACTAACATTGCTATAACTGTTCGCTTGATAACTTAAAGCTAGTAAAGAGGGTTTGTGCGCTGAAAAAAATCGCCTTAACGTTCCCTTCTAAGTTGCATTCATGCTATCAATCAGTAGTTCATTGCTCTGTCATCGTCTATACTTGAAGTTAAATGCACAGAACATTTTGCCTTCATAAGTTAATGTTTGTATAGTAGTTTGAAATTTGGAAAACTATAACCCATTTGAAAATTAGTATTTTGTAAGCTTTTCGAGCACATCGAAAATAAATAGCAGTTTCTCATTCTTCCACGACGTGATGCCATTGTTAACGTACTCATTACTTGCCTTTGAATAAAATTGCGTGTGTTATTGGCGGCTATTTAAATAAAACATAAAATGGCATAGAAAACACTGAACATGTATAATATGATTGAGTACATTTGTTAAATTACATGTGAATATATATATATATATATATATACATATATATATATATATATATATATATATATATATATATACACACACACACACACACACATGTGAATATATACACATTTTAAAACTACTGTTTGACTAAAATATTTTCCGTTAGGGTTTAATATCTACTTTATATGTATTGCTTCATTACACACAGATGATGATGGGTAATTTTTACTTTATGGTTCCTTATAGTGCTACAGGTTACTATTCTGTGGTCTCTGTGTATTTATTTTACTAAAAGTCCAGTTATACTCAATTAATTCAGTAATAGAAGAACATGTCTAATACTGTTCGTTACCAAAAAAAATATTTTCAGATGACAGATACTTAACATAACGCAAATTAATACAAACTAACCGAACCTAATGTAAACATTACGCTATCCTCACATTAATTTATGTCACATTGAATAATTTAGAAGAGTTACCTATTCATTGACTTAAAAGTTATTATACAGGTTTATCCTGAACTAAAGGTACAAACACAGTGAGGTGATTCGCAATGCCAAATGAAATAGAATATATTGTACAACCTATGCCATACAGTAATGCGCGAGGGAGGTATGCGCCCTTGAAATAGATAGTTCAAATGGATTTATTCCCAAATAATAATAATAAAACCTATTTCAGGTGAAATAACAATTCCGTGAATACTATTGTCTTGACTCGAGATATGAAATCTGAGAACTGTTGGGGGTGTCATCATACTATCCAAAAAAATGTGTGAAGATCTTGGGGGTCTATCACTTTAAATGATGTCGTAATCACGTGTGCATTGGTGTTCAAAAAAACGTTGCCATTGTTTAACTCTTTTAGGCGAACGGTTTATAAGGGCATATGCCTCCCTCAAAAATTACTGTATGGCATAGGTCGTACAATATTTTCTATTTCATTTCGCATAGGGATTACCTCACTGCGGATGCACCTGTGGCTCAGGTTCATTTGGTATATGAATTGCGTGTTTATTTTTGGAGAAAGAGATATTTTCGAGGAGATTCAGAGTGGGAAGTAAATTTTTACTAAAATTTCAGCTACGCCATTTTGGAAGGAACGTTCTATACAGACTGAAAAATTTAATGAAAGAAACGTTTCTGCCAGATAATTTCCTTGAGGCTTGAACATATAATATAGAAACGACACACCATTTTGTGAACGCTAACATAACGAACGAGTTCTGATTTGTTCTGTGTGTTATCTTTATTCTTGATTTGGGTGTGGGGGGGGGGGATATTTTTAATGTTCATGAAGATAAAAATAAATGCGGGAATAGGAGCGCCACTAATGTAAAAAAAAAAAGGACGCGCTTTATGATTTTTACAGTAAGTCGAATATATATTTGTTTTATATAGGTTGCTCCCGATTATTTAGGCATTTTCGAAACAAACCTTTGAAATATGTTTCTTCCCGCCCCTGCATATATTTCAAGTAATGCATTGAGTTGTATACGCTCAGTAACGTTGATAAAGGCTGTTCACGATAAAGGAAGCACTTTTGAAAACAACCTTAGAAAAAAGTCACTGCCCCTGCCTGCATATATTTTAACAGGCGCCCTGATTGACACGCGCCCAGGAAAGTTGGTAATGATGGATGGAACGTAGTTCCATATTTTAACGTCAAATGAAACATGTTAGGTAACCATTTATGATGACTGAAATTGTTTCATTCGCTTTCTGTATTTTTTAATGCATTGAACTGTAAAAATCAGCAGATTTGTACAATATTTACTATTATAATAATTTCACAGGGCCACTTGACCGACGCACGAATAAAGTGATGCGGCCTATGGCAACGTTAATTTTACATAAGGTGGAAGAATACACAATGTGTACACAAGTAGATTTCAAGTAGGGCTTTCAAAAGTTCTCAGTTTACCGCGAACAGCCTTGAAATAAATGTCAGTTTTAAATATAATGCACCGGAGGATATGGTATGTGCTCATGAAGAGCGCCTGAGGCAATACTGTAGTAAATCAGGGTGCGAAATGGATACTCGTTGTAAATGATCAGCATTCGTAGGATTAACGTGTGTGTGAGAGAGGGAGAGTAATAGTGCAAGGGCGCATTGGCGTTTTGACACGTTAGCGCGAATATCATGAGCGCAATAGAGCACGAGGTAGGATATGACTAGTGCAAGTATGCACGAGGGTGAGTATGCTTGCGTAAAATTACGCACGAATGCTAATATGACTGCCAAGAATACGAACTGTTGTAAAAAAAATAATTAGTATATGTATGTACTAGTGCGAGTAGGCATAAGTGCAAATAAAGCATGAGTGTTAGTACTAGTGATAGTAGGCATAAGTGTGCAATAGTACAAGTAGACATGAGTACAAACACGTCTGAGTAAAATTAACATAAGTAAAATTACGAAATACAGCACGTATGAGAGCAAATAAGCACGTAGGTATAAATAAATTGGCTTATGGCCATTTATTCATAGACTAAGGGTGTTTAGAGTTCGTAGCTATAGATGGTAGAGCTCATCTGTAAATTAGGGGTTATATTCATGATATGTGACACAGACAACACAACACTGTAAGAGTGACTTTAACTGGGAGCTAATCTAATTAAAAATAATATTTTATTACATTTTAAGTTATGAGCTCCACACGCCTTATTTATTTATATCTATGTTGGAGAGTTCCCATCTGAAACATGATGTCGGAGGCTGTATCTAGTTGTACGGATGACGTCAGACGGACACACCCATAGCTGCTATCTTCCCTGTAGTCTGTCCGGTCGTGGAGAGATGCTGTGCCGCGCCTCGCGTCCGCCTATATCGGTGCCCTTGTTGCGCGGCTTTGACGTAATCCCTGGTCTGCTGGTTTTACTCGAAAATCATGCCGGCGGGTTCATGTGTGGACTCCCAGTTAAGGGTATTCTATACGATCATAACAGCGCGCATGAGTTTATACTTGTGCAATTAGGCATGTACGTATGTACTAGTTAAAGTAGGAATGAATACTAGCGTGACCTTGTACAATTATGCATGGGTGCAACTATGATGATTGCAAAATAGGTGAGTGTATGTATTAACGCAAGTAGGCACGAGTGCGCGTTATGCTTGAGTAGAGTTGCTCACGAGTTCTAATGATGTGAATTGGAATCAGCATGAGCGTAAGCATGGAAAGTTGCAAGCACGAGTAGGCAGATATGCACAAGCGGAAGTATGATTTGGGCAAAGTGTCACGGAGGCATGTTCTAGTGCTAGTATGCATGAGTGGAAGTACGCTCGAGATGATCGAGTTAGCAGTCAGCAACGGAGCTTGTAGGTTGAGTATGTGAATAATGGCAGGCAGGTAGACACGGTAGAGGGGTAGAGGGGAAAATACAACTTTATGGCGCGAAAAAACAGGCTTTCATCAAAGAGTAGTTAATAGTGGAATGGATAGCATAAACAAACGTTAAATATTACAGCATAAAAATCTGTGGAATGGCAAGTTGGTGAGTAAGTACATTAGTGTGTGTAAAATAAGGACAAAATTAATATCCATACATCATTTAGACAATTTTAAATACGTATATACATATACACTATACATGGACTTACATTGATACATACATGTTTATATATGTAGATATCCTGAATGGAAAGTGATGAGAAGATTCAGAATGAACAACCTTTAAGAACACCCAAGTAAGATACTGCATTTGCTTTACAAATTGTTATATTACCGTTTCCTACTTCAAGTATCCTTAAGGGAATAGACTAGGGACGTAGATAATTTAGTTACAAGTTCTTCTCAGCTGGACTTGTGATCCTGAATTACAACATAATTAACAATCATTTTATTACAATAAAATTTATCTTTATATATAAATAACTCTCTACTTATTATAAAAGTATCACTTATTTCGGAACTCTATCACAATAAATCATTATTAACTCTCAACAGTAAATGCTCCTCGAATAAAGTTGTTACTGTAGAAATCCAGGCAATTCCATCGTTACCAGATGCTATCCAAATCGGACTCACGACTAGATTATTACACAGAACGGGTCGCACAGGCCCGCACCGCGGAGAAGGTATCCCAGCATCCCTTCGTGGTGGATCTTCTGGCGATGTCGCCTCTCGTCAGTGGAGCTCGGAGTGGGTCAGCGGTGGCAGCACCCTGAGCCGTCAATCACCCCGAGTGTGCTGAAGGAGGCCACCACACACTCTGGCGACCTCGTCTATATAGTCTGTCCACGCCCCCAACTACCCTCCTCTCGTCAGTGGAGCTCGGAGTGGGTCAGCGGTGGCAGCACCCTGAGCCGTCAATCACCCCGAGTGTGCTGAAGGAGGCCACCACACACTCTGGCGACCTCGTCTATATAGTCTGTCCGCGCCCCCAACTACCCTCCTCTCGTCAGTGGAGCTCGGAGTGGGTCAGCGGTTCCAGCACCCTGAGCCGTCAATCACCCCGAGTGTGCTGAAGGAGGCCACCACACACTCTGGCGACCTCGTCTATATAGTCTGTCCGCGCCCCCAACTACCCTCCTCTCGTCAGTGGAGCTCGGAGTGGGTCAGCGGTTCCAGCACCCTGAGCCGCCAATCACCCCGAGTGTGCTGAAGGAGGCCACCACACACTCTGGCGACCTCGTCTATATAGTCCGTCCGCGCCCCCAACTACCCTCCTCTCGTCGGTGATTGAGTGGCACCCTGCCGCTCGTATCGAAGTTGACACGAGGCAACACCTCGTTTGCCGTGACAGTTCCCTTCTGGTTAGGACAATCGATCGTCCGCGTTCGTGACATACTGGGCAGAAAATGAGGCGTGGGCGGAGGCCAGACAACAGCCTCTGTACCAGAGAATCTGCTGGTACACCCTTCGAAGTTTAGGCCTTCCCCTGTAGAGGGTACCTGCCTCACTCTGGACGTCGCGTTTGTCGCGCATAAGAGCTATACAGAATCAATAATACTGTCCTTTTGCAGTTAATCACTCGAGTCATGAATAGCTTTGAAAAACGAAGTTATTGTTCTTTTGTAATGAAAATGTAGAGCTAAATTGCCCTAAGGTTTAGGTACCTATACATTATTTATAGAATAATACATTTGATACAGTTTAATTTATAAATGTATGTTATTTTACAAAAATCCATTTTACCGGTTTCTTTGCAGTTCATATGGGCCCAAGATATATTATATATTTATACGCTAGTATATATGTGTTTACATATTTATTTTCTACTATACACATTTTCACATAGTTATATTACATTATATACCTACATATATTGACATATTTATAACCGGCTATATAGTAACATATCTATATTACATTATATATATTGGCATATCTATATTCGGCTAATTTGCAGTCTTATTCCCTCCTATTGTGAGCTTCGTGTCGTCGCGGGAATCTGGAACTCAAGGACCAGCTACGAGCTATTCCCCAAGTTAAATTTTTCTCATCAAAATTCATTGCAAAAATCCGTCGCCGTCCTTATCGGAATTGGGATAAGGAGGATATTTAGCACTTGCTGTGGCATTCTGCTCGTTGCTGGATATGTTCATTTATTTTATACTCTTATGCCTAACATGCAGAACACGACAAAAACGCAGTCATTTACTCCCATTGGGCAAAAAAAGTTGCTAATCGACGAACTTTTTGCCAAATATTTTCGCAGTTCTTAAAGGACTTTAGAATGTTTTGGCTAAGACGCTGTTGGATTTATGTGTCTTGCTGAAACATTAAAACCGGCTAGTGTGTAAAATATGGAAATGCTAAAGAAGGCATATAAACAGAACGAAAAATTTTGTGATTGCCACAAAATTGCTTTGGAATGACAGTGTTAAATGAGTTGCTATCAATTACAAATAAACAATTATTTTTATCATAATGGTTTGTATAAACTAACTACAACAGTATCTGGCAGGGGCAATAATTTGACAGCGAACATTGAAGTAATTTTTTTCTCAGGTTAAATATTTAACAAATTTGAGGCGTTAATTCTTTATCTACATAAATATGGACGAAAAAATTCACTATTTGACACTCGTAGAAAACTCTGCTCAACTGGTAGACATTAATTACAAGTACTACTTCCTCCAGTAGATTATTTTTAGATTTTTTTTATACAATGGCACACCAAACTCATGATTTTATTGTTTCTAGGAAGTGCAAGTAATTAAAACTAGCTTATCAAAATGCATTAATTTACCTTGAAAAGAGATGCCATTAGTTATTTAAGAAATATTTGAAATCACACGATGAAATATTTTAGAAATTTTATAAAAATGCTTAGGAAACGGAAAGACATGGTCAGAACATCACACATGTTAAATTTTTTGTAACTATTTTCGTTTAATTTATTTGTGCTTACCAAAAAATCTAAAACTGGGATTTTACTTAGGACTATGCAAAAATATATCCCGTGAAATTTTTTTTTCTGGGAAAGAGTAGGCCTGCTTGTAATTAATGCCTACATGTTGAATAGTGTCTCATACAAATATTAAAAAATAATTTTTTCCTTTACCAGCAGACTTAAGCAAGAAATTCGGCATTATTTGGTAAAGTTTACTTACTTACGAATTTAGTTTAAGTATTTTAAATCAAATTTTCAAGAATTAGCTTGTTGTTACGACTGTTCACGAATAAACAAGAATACTAAACGGCAAGGTAACTTAGTGGAACAATAAAGTTAAAATGTTTGTTTTATTTTAACAGAAAGGGTCACGAAGAAACAACAGGTGATTTTTATCAGTCACAAGCACATAACACTACCTAACCATCTTCGTGCGGCAAATTAACTCACCACCAACATGTTGATGTAAAAATGTTTAGAATCTACTAATATAAACAAATTATTGGATTTCCAAAGTGGGAATTTTGACCCCACCAAATTCAAAAATGCAAACATTTAATTTTCTGAAGACTAAATTATAGCGAGATATTTATCTAAGAAAGGACATCTTCCTGTGTTTTTGAAAGCGTAATACATTTTATCACAAACACATTAAAATGTTACAAGATACTGAATTTTCTAAACCAAATGAGATTATCTGAAAATATATTAAACATCCTCAAGCGATTTAAATAGAGCATGCATGCATGTTCTGGCTCACTAGGCGAATGACATGTAGATAGAACGAAAATTTTTGCATTTTGCTAATTTACATATTGCCAATTATCATATTAATTGCTAAATAATGTGCTAATTTGACTAAAGAATTGTTTGATTAATTATAATGGAACAAATTTCTTTGATAAATTTCTTTGATCAACATTCTTTGATAAAATTTCTTTCATCAAAATTTCTTTGATGTACTTTTTTTCTATTTTTTCTCTATTTTTGGGAAAATACTGTGTAAGTGAAAAGTGATCCTCACTCTCTGACGTCCGGGAGCTTACTGAACAGAGAGGTATATTGTAATTGGGTATATAGGTGTCAAGGTTGGGGGAAGAGTGCCATAAGACACATGTTTTTTATTTTTTTAAAAGAGCATCGATGTATACGAGCAAACAAACAATTTGAAAGAAAGACACATAGCTGATATAATTCAACTGATAAAGTAACAAATATAAGGAAGAGTCCATCTACATGAACAGGTAATAAGCTCCCCACATGGGTAATTGACACAGTTATGCGTGCAAAAGTTAAAAGAGGTATGGACATAAAATGCAAAACGAAATGAAAAACCAAGAAAGGAGGGATAATTCCTTTCTTTTTTCCAGCATTAACAGCTCTAGGATTGCTCCATGGAAGAGTTTCAACAATCAGTAAAGCAATTAAATCAAATAGTAAAGAAATGTAAAAATAATCAATATAAAGTCGGCCAAGGACGAAAAAACTTCAAACATGGAAAGAAATGCAGAAAGTCCTATATAGTCTTCCAAAACATGCAATAACAAACAAAGACCTTCATATATTTGTAAAGAAACTGGATATTCCCTATTTCCGAGGTGTGTATATGAGAGACGAATTTGCAAAGAAACCAAACCTTCGCGAATGTATGATTGTTAATTTAGATATGAAACAAAACGAAGGAACATTTTGGGTTGCATTAATTAAAAATATAAATCAATCATTGTATTATGACAGTTTTGGTGATTTAAGTCCTGCAATTAAAATACGTAATTATTTTAAAAACATGAAATTAAGATAAAATTACAAAACAGAATATTTACCAAATACAAAAACTTGTGGTCATTTATGTTTATGCTTTTTGACTATAAATATGATACATAAGTCAATGTATTAGTAAAACATATTAGTAACATGTTAATTACATTGATATTAAGTGGAATCTCATCGCTATTGCACTTGGTATATATCCCTAGCTTTGGAGTTAGAGGGACAACGGCAAATAAGTCTAATCGTATTTGTTACTTACAATAGCATACCAAATATCGATATACACAATCAATTATTTACATTCAACAACAGTGAAAAAATGTATAAGATTGTGATACTGGTAGGATCTTATGAGTTGGGTGGTATAGTAATGTTCATTAAAGCGACATTACCTGAAAATGTACATTTCCGATTACATGGAAATCCAAATATAACTAGTATGATGTATAATAATTTCGATATCGATTTCACCAAAGACAATTCAAATGCAAATATGTTTGGACATGAAAGGAGAGTGTATCCAGCTAATCAATTACACAAATTGTCAAAACAGGTTTAGATATTGTCGGTTAATGTATGTCGTATAAATGTTAATATTGTAGGCGGTTCATATTTGAATTGAAAACTCACAAATACAACACATGAATTCATGTGTGTTGTGGCTCCAGGTTACAAAATAATTGAAGAACCGAATACACTGATACATCTTCCAGTAATAGTTATTTGAGTGAATGAATTAGTTGTTACAATTGTCGATTAAGATGGCAAACTGATTAATTTTTGAAACAAAGTAATTATTAGTCGATCACATTAAAAAAGGTTATATAAACACTAGCATTCCATGTATAATACAATCAAAATGGGTATTGTGTATAACACCCAATATGGATGTAAAGTAGGCTGTTCTTAAAAGAAATATCCCACTAAGGAACATGTTTCAAATAAAGAAAGAATAAAAAATGTAAATGCAAGCTTAAAATGCTCACTGCTAATAAGTTACCTGTAAAGTTAACACGAGGCAACAAATTGTTTTTATAGGAATTAGGATATATGGTTAATAGAAATGGAAGACATACTTAATGTTGAAGAACTGCTCAGTTCTGAAGATGCTATCTCCCATAAGGAAATACATGTGTATGAACCATTCCGAGCAGGTCTGTATACATTTCCATCGGAAATAAGGATTGCTATTCAAAATCACAATATTTACACATTACCATCGAAATCAAGTTTATGGTTTAGAAGAACAATTAAAAAGACAGCTGATGCAACTAATCCAGTAACTACAGGAATAGTGAGAAACAAAATACTTCATTTAATCGATATAATTGCATATCTACTCAATGGTGTTGAAATAGACCAAACACAAGATATTGGAATTATTTTCATAATAAATAACTATCTCTCAGGAACTGTAAACTATCTTTATACAGGATGTATGGCTGGCTGGAGCAATGCTAATAATTTTACACTACCAATAAACCCAGGCCGAAAATACAAAGTTGTTATACCACTAAGTATGGTACTTGGCTTTGCTGAGGACTATAAACATATAATATTAAATGCTAAACAAGAATTAGTTATTCTATTTGGTAATACACATTTGAACACCATATATAATACAGCTAATAACAAGGAAGGTATAACATTGAATTAAACACTTTTGAGTGGCTAATACTGCATATTTAAATTAATACTTGTGAATGTGTAAATTTTTAAAATATATCGAAAAAGGAAGAATCTAGATATTGCATTCAGATAATGGGATTTAGATATATTTCATAACCCTACTAACAGCACAAAAAGTAGTATTGATTGTGAAATCAGGTTATTCATCTGAAAAACCACGATTTGTTGTTAATTGTTTTCAAACAAATCGACAAAACAATTTAAAAGCTGATAGATCAGTTTTCAATAATTGTGATCTGAAAAATATGAAACTGTATCTAAACAGTCGAGCTTATCCCTATATGGATTTAAATACGAACTTTGGTAATGGGAAATTCCTTATTGGTACGATATCTACTCAAAGTTCAAGGAAATTTACTATAACATAATCAGCTCACCAATCCAGGAACACAAATAATTTAACACCGGGGGAATGTTATTTGTATTTGATGTAAGCAAACAAAATGATACAATTAGCAATAATGTAATTGATTTACAAATTGAAATTATTGCAAATACACCAATTCTGGTAAATATGCAAACTTATGCATTGATAATTCACAATAGATTGGCAAGCTATAATGTAAGATATAAGCTAGTGAAGATAATGACTTGATTCAGTAGTCAACAAGACACAGTATTACCAAGATGTTTTGCAATGTGCAAGTATTTCAATCCCCATTAACACTTTGAGTGCAATGGGCATAATTTTACATCTTCTGATTTCTTTTCAGAAATGCGAAGGACACATTTTTACGTCCGAGGCTTAAAAATATTATCTAGTCATAGTAGTTCATTTTCCAGCTGCTAGATTGCACTTGGCACTCTTCAGCAAAGTACTAAAATCGATAAATTACTTTGACTGTGGCAATGTTTTTGAATGTACATACCATGATGTCGGCTGATTTTAGCAGTAGTGAGTCAGAAAATTATGATGGTACTGATAATGATCCAGATTTAATTTTGTCTGGAAATGTAAGTCATTCTGGTATTACTTTCATAAATATTATTTCAGATGTTATTTCTATTTGCTTTTTAAATTCGACACCCAAACTATTTATTTATTTTTATATAGTGAAGAAGAGAATGACTTGTTAAGTCGAGAAAATTATTATGGCAATACTAGACCTGAGAGTAGCAGCAGGAATACAGCAGGTAATGTTGGAGATGTAGACAAGATAAGGCTGCAGCCAGAAATTTTGTTGAAAGTGACTGGACAATAATTAATTCAGCACCAAATATAGCTGTATATTCCAACATTTCTGGTGTGAAAGATGAAACACAACTGGATGAACATAGTGCGCCACTTGATTTTTTCTCTAATTTTGTGAGTCAGGACATAATACATCTAATGAAGGAACAAACAAATTTGAATGCTCACCAGAAAATAAATGCAAAAAAGAAACAAAATAAAACATCACCCAAAAATAGGCTAGCATTCTGGAAACCAGTCTCACTAGGGGAAGTCCTTGCTATCACTATACACATGAGTATATCTGAAAGTCCCGATTTGAAAGACCATTGAAGTACTTTAGTATTTGTATTGTGTAACTTCTGCCCCAATTTGATGTCAAGGGACAGATTTTTGTCCCTAATGGCAAATTTTCACCTGAATGACAACAGGCAGGAGAACAGAAAAGATAAACCTGGCTATGATGCCTTGTACAAAGCGCGATCACTGCTTGATGCATTATCTCAGAAGTGCAGGACTTCCTATCAAGTAGGGAGGACATTAATATTGACGAGGGAATGTGTGCTTACAGAGTCAGGCTGTATTCAAGCAAAACATGCCTCAGAAACCCCATCGCTATGGAATGAAAGTTTACATGCTCTCTGATTCAAAAACAGGTTATGCCTGGAATTTTGAAGTGTTCTGTGGCAAAGACAATGTGATAAATGATGTTATGCGACTTCTACATAATTTAGCTGGGAATGGTGACAGTTTGTACACTGACCACTACTACACAAGTCCTTCCTTGGCTGTTATACTTGATAATTTGCAGACAGCACTGGTGGGTACAGTCAAAAAGACCAGTGTTGGCATGCCTAGTACACTACGGAATCTGAAACTGCAAAATGTGAGCAGATTTAAGAAAAACATGTTGGTGCAGTGTTGAAAAGATAAACACAATATTTACTGTTTACATGATGAACACAAGACAGGGGGCGAAAATGGTCACATATATGGACAGAAGAGGAAATCTGAAAACTAAGCCAGCCAAAAATTTGGTGTTGATCTTTCTGACCAGCGTATGTCATATGGAGTGTTCAACCACAGATCAGTCAAGTAGTGGAGAAAATTGGCTTTTCACATGCTACTCATATGCTTGTCAAATGCATGTATAATGTACAACCATGTCAAGCAAAAGAAAATATCCATGACAGAGTTCATGAGAAGGATTGTAAGTTATATGGCTGATTTTGAAGATGACCCACAAGACAGTAATCCATCGCCAGGAAGCAGCTTGATGCGACTCACTGGAAAATATTTTCTTGAAAAATTACCAGTGCCAGATGGGAAGAAGAAAAGGCAGAATAAGTGCCAGGTCTGTGCAAACCGAGGCATATCACGACTGGGTAAAGCTATAGCAAGGATACAACATGGCAGTGCAGTGTCTGTAAAATTACAATGTGAATCTGAGCATTTTTGCAGCTTACCATTGGAGAATAAATTATTTCACTTGAAATCTGGTTATTTCCATGATACTGTGTATTGTTGAAGGAGAAAAATATCAAAACTGTCTGTGGACTAATTAATTTTACACTGCTGTCAGAGACTTCAAATAAAAGTGACTTTTCCTTTTTTGTAAAAGAATTATTTTTTAAATATTCTAAAAAAAATTCTTGTTCTTAGTGTTGCATATCATTCAGGAGAGGAAGTTATGTAGTTTCATATCATATATTTTCTTGTAAATAAGAAATACAAATGCTTTTACCAAAAGACAACAAAACTAAGAAAAATTATCAGATTTTCAGTTATGGATTTGGAATAGCAGTTTGCATCACTAAATGTTCAGCTCGCCAAATGAAAAAAATCTTACCAATTGAAAAACCAGCTAATTTCACAATACTGTGCATTATTGAAGAGAAACAAGAAAGTAAAATAAACTCTGAACCAATTACTTTTCCGCTATTGTGAGATGTAAGATAAATGTGACTTTCTTTTTTTGTAAAATTGTCATTTATAAAAAATTGGTATAATATTGAAAAAAATATTTTGAGGTATATGTGTTATGTATAATTTAAAAGTGGAAGTTTTGAAGTTTTGTGTCAAATATTTACTTTAAAATTAGAAATAAAAATGTTCTTTGCAAAAATTTTTCAAAAAACAAGAAAAATGATAAGTTTTTCTGGTATGGATTTCAAACTCGGGCTCAGCAATCAAAGTGTTGGTGGACGGGTGACATAACAACTTGGCGACTGGCAGGCCCCGATGCCAGATGCCGTTGCCCCAAAGTCGGCCAAACCCTACTACTCATAATGTACCTCTAAATGTTATTTTTTCACTTATTCATTATCTACGAAGAAATTACAATGTAAATATTTTTATGTGTTGTTTTAGATATGCCATATAGTGGAATCAAGGATATAAAAGACTGTACGCTTAACCCTAATAACTTGGTTGGAACATTTTCAGAGAGACGTTTTTACAGAAAATCCAGTAAGTAAATTAAAGAAAAAAGTGTGAAAACACATTAATCTGTAATTATTGTCACCACTTCTGTGTTCTTTCAACTAAAACGATTTGTGGCTTTGGTTTCTAATTCCAAGTAAAATCCACACAAACCTAGCAAATGGAAGAAAAATGTGAATAAAAAGGAAAAGATATTCGTGTGAATAATATGCAATACATGTGGGAATTTATGTGAGGCCTGTAAGAAACAAGTTGCTTGTAAGGACAATACTACTATTTGCCGCACTAGATTAACAGAACCTTAAAGAAAGAAACTTCGGCAGAACTTTTGGGAATGGGGGATATAAATATGTAGAGACATTTCATTACTATGCTTGTAAAGATAATTAAAATCCCCTATCAGTATAAAGTCCAGGGTTTTACATGCTGTAGCAATAATTCATATTACTTCAATGTTGATGACAAAAAATGTTCGTGGTTGTAAACGTATATTCATGCCAAGTTTTAATATTGAGGACAGATTGATTCGGAGTGATTTACGTAAGTCTGTGGATGATGTTAATCAGACTGACATGGAAAGCTCAAGAAGCTTCAAATGGGCATCAAACTAGGAATGAAGAATCACACAGAATCTTTTTCACTACTTGATGTCACAGACTCAAAGAGAGTGTATTGATGGAGGAATAATACTAGCACCCATGGGCCTTATGTATGTTGAACCCTGCAAAGAAACCAATCTTCCATGTGTAAATATGCATATGTATTCAGAAATATACAACTGAGAGTATAACACTGGTTTATTTATACAAAATACAAAAATGTAAAATAAAAATAGTGACCTCGTTTGCAGAATGAAATGGACTGTGAACATTCCAAAAAGGGCGATATTGTTATTGAATGCTACGAATTACAGTCAGGTCTGTCAGTACCAAGTGGTAACATTCTTCTGTTCTATTATAAAAGGAAACGTTGATAAGGATCATCTAAAGGATTTCGCTATTTTTGGGATTAAGTCATTTCTCGACATGGTTCAAATGAAACTGATGCGTGTGTATAATTATTTTCCGAGTATGCATTGTTCTAATAAATATAAAGTTATCTACCCAAATAACTGTGCAGGGCAGCAAAGATACAATATTTTATGTCTTTGTGTTTGTTGGTTGTGAAATATATTATGGGATGTCTAAATAATACAATTATTATTGTTGTTGGGGATGGCGGAAATGATGGAGATGAAGTGCATTCTAAATTTGAAAAACCAAAAATTAAGGACCTAAATCGAACACATTGTTTGTTACTGCACAATTCGCGACAATAGTCCGATTTGCAAAAAAAAAGTCTAGTTCCCCTTATATTGTTCATGAATAAGTTACAGCTAAGGCAATTGTCCGTAAGGGACTATTTAAGTAGATAGTCAACTATTTCACTAAAACACTTCAAATGCATAACTAAACTGGTATGAAATTATATGCATTAAAGTAGCGAAGAGCCACACTTATTAGTTCACTTAAATGACATCTTACGCAGGATATGTAACTTGGACAACTGTAGACGAAACTGTATTATCATTAAGAGGTATACGAGATAGGGTTCAGACAAAAAATGCATATTTCGTTCGTGACCCTCCTCTCGTTTCTGAATTAAAGAAAAAGGGCCTGCTGTCTGTCCGCTATTAATGCCTGATTCCTCCTCAGATCAACCCCTATTACCATAGACTGCAGAGTGCAAACACTAGAGCAATAGTAGAATAAAGATAACTGGAGTGTACCTCTTAAGATAAAATATGTCGTCTTACAACAGGAGATGTCACAAATTATTATCATATTCGGTATACAAAAAGCATGTGCATAACCGAGCATTGTAAAGAAATCAGAAAATATAGCAGAGATCCTGTTGAAAGAGTGCCATTAATCAGAAAGTTAACCAAAGTAGTTATTTATGTGTTGTTTACCATGCTGTTTTTACTAAAGATAAATAGCCTTTCATATTTAATTACTTTCTGTAAAGTTTTTAATAATTAGTTTTACATTTCAATTAATTTCAGACTTGAAAAAATTTAATCCTCATTTTATAACAACATTTGTCTTTTTGAATTGTTACGATACCTTTCCTGTAGAAATTTTAAAAAGAAGAAATAAGAATATACCAATTTCTACCAACTATGTAAAACTATTAGTTTAATAACCCTTATTACATTTATATGTTAGGATTTATAATACTTCTAAGTGGACTTTTCAATATGAGATGTACAATTATGTATGTACTGTTATCGCCACAGCATCTGAAGATAGCCGACATTTTCTGTGATTTACTAAATATAAGGAAACAGAGTATATTGTAGAGAAATATGTTTTATCACGTCAAGTTTCGCCGCAAATAAACGACAATTAAAATTCCTGCACAATCAGTTCATTGTGTTTGGCGTATTTTGTTGTTTAGTGAAATTAGACATTGAATTGAACACAAATAAATTATAGACTAACAGGAAGTTCAGATGGGTACCAGAAGAAACACACGATTTAAAGTGTGTATACAGTTTTATCGAGAACTCTACGTACATAACCCATGCGAGGTAATTTCCTACACGAAATGAAATAGAAAACATTGTATGGCCAATGTTCTACAGTAATACTCAAGGAAAGTAGGTCCCCTTTAAAATCAATATCTGAACATACATAATTAATAATAACAATACTAATATGTATACTAAAAATACTTCAAATTGAATAAAACAAGTCTGTGAATAATAATATTGAATATAGATTTGTTAAACAGAGGACTAAAATCCACGTACGGTTGTTGGGTTATGTCATCCCCTATTTATTGAGAAAATAGGGGTAACCCTGTTATTATACAACGAATATGTTGGATGTTGGGTGTTTATATCTTTTGACTGTGTCATATTCATATGTACATTAAAGTATATGCAGTAAATGATCTTGTATACGTTAAATTACGTTATGAATATTTATTTCCGCGTCATAAATATACGTGCATAAAATGTATGATCGACGAAGCTAGTATCCGGTGCTTGGCTGGAAGATAACGATGTAATGTGGAACGAAGCCTTGAGCAGCGGCATGTTTAATAAACCCGCGGAACGTATTTAATGTGCGGGGGCTTCGAAGATGTGCATGTCATCAGCCCGCCCCCCGCTGCCAGCGAACCACTAGATAGCTGTGCTTTGGTAGAATTCATGAAGATTTTGGGCACAAAGAGGTATTTATTCCCACTTTACCATCTTTGACTATGCATAACCTCTTAATAGTGCGAGACCTGCGATCTAAAAGTGGTTTCACAGCAACATGTTCGTTACATACATTAGTTTGTACGTCTTCGAACGTTTCAAAATTGCACCTAGGTAATTTTATATACATCTTAAATTAATGGAAACACTCACAGTTTAAAAATAATTAGACAGTAAATATATACATCAGAATACTAACTGTACAACAAATTCAATATTTCACTCTCTCACTGGATGACTCGTGTAGTACACTTGACACTGCATTGGTGAAGGGTTCATTCAAGGGAGTTGTGATACGAAATGTACACCCAAAATTCGAATCAGTGGGAAACAATGAAATTCAATTACTCTAATCAGTAATAATGGCTCCTCTTAGAATCAGTTAAAAACCACTGATTTTTTTAGGTAAATACATTTCACTGATTGAATTGGTGATGTGAAACAATTTCGCTGATTGAATAGTTGACGGCCGACTGTAGTGGCGAATTATATATTGCTTTTATTGAATGTAGGCAAATGATTATGTTGTTAAACATATTTATGATAGTTTATGACATTTATTGTGCAATTTAAAGCCATTTAAAAGTGAAAAAAATTTTCACAGGTGGCCAAGATTGAACTCGCGCACCCCTCGACTTTAGACATATTTTAGAAAGTATTTTGTATTAGTTTAATTCGTTTATTAGTTGTTTCTTCACTTGAAACACGTTGCTTAAAAGCCATTTTAAACGATATTCAATGGCCATTTAAACATGCTGATTTCACTGAGGCAGTGTCCACATTGACAAATTCGTTATTTCGTTATTTTTTAAATTCGTGATTTGGTAGGTATCAATTCGGACGTTTTTGACAGTCACTTGTTTAATACTCGCGGCAACACGTTATTTCATTAACAGTGCAAAATATTTTTACTAAATTTAATTCATAAAACAAACATAATATGTATGCAATCATCACTGGAATAATACGAATATGTTAATAAATAAGAAAATAATAAATAATGGAATAACACCATTAAAAATTTTTGTTGCGGTATACAAACACAGCACAGCACTCTTTTGCTCTACAAAACATGCCTAGTGTATTTTAAGTACAGGTTTTTGTTTTAAAAGACATTTAATTTATGCATTCACACATGTGTTTTTAAATAAAAAACCAACATAGCACTGATTTTGTCTTTTTGTATTTTTGTTAACATCTGCTAGATACAAAATACGAAATACGAAATTACCCAATATGTCATCACTATTGTATACAAAATCGGGTCACGTAATAATTTTGTCAAAAAAATCTGAGCATCCTCACAGGTCTTGATACAGTAATAAAAAATAATTAGATACGGAGCAAGCTGCTCAGATGTTTCACTGATCCATCAGTAAAAAAATTAAACACTGGCAAAACAGGTAAAAATGACTGACGAATTATTGGAAATGTCACCGATTAATTTAGTGAATGAAATATGGCATATTTTCACTTGTCCATAAGTTAAATTCACTGAGTGACTGTTGTTCAGTCAGATACGTTTGAGTGATTGAAAACGTGAAAATCTCACTGAGTCATATTTAGAGTGTACGTCTTTGAGTGGACTATGAAAAAGAAAGACGTGTAGAAAAAGTACCACTTTTTAAATACCGAACTTTTAAAAGGAAGGGGGTGGGGGGAACAGAGATGTGGTCCATATAGAAATTGCTTCTGCTGTTCCTAATTTTTCCAACTATTACAGTATTGTATGTGTTACTACATTTGTCATCAATTTATAGGTACGGTTAGTAGTATGGCGTTATGTCATTTGGAATAATAATAAGAAAATGATTTATTTAAGTAATCCACTTAAATACAAGACACATGTGGCATTCAAAGATACAATATTAAGAAAATAATTTAAATTATTAATTTCACTAATAGGTATTAAAAACTAGCGCAGTTTCTCGTAAAATTGATTTCAGAATTGCTTATACTTCGCCATTTGTGTAACCAAATTTTTATGATTGTGTGATTGGATTGTGCCAATTGCCGTCCATGAGACAATTTAAAAATCGCACACACACGCAGAACTCAGCAGGACCAAAACGAAATAAAATCTTTTGACACCACAGGCAGATAAATAGGCAAAGAGTCTCTTTGTTAATAGAAAACTAATTTGTTTATAATTAAAACAAGAAAAAGACGGTCTAACATCTAATTATTACAAAACAGGCAGACAACAAAAGCCAAACAAAAGAAGAGACAACACGGTGACGAAAATAAAAACACCACACCAGTGAACAAACTGTGTACAAAACAATATCAGTGACACAGCTGAAGAAAAAAACTAAAAACACACACAAACATAGAAAGAGCCCCAATGAAACACAAGAAAAGAAAAGTTATTTTGTCAGATTATAAAACCAATTCATTCCACACTACGAAAATACAGGAAAGGTACCACAAAAACAATTGAGAAAAGAATAGATAAACCAACAGAGAGGGCACACAATGACGAAAAAATGTTAACACAAATACCACCATTGTTCTTCCAGTATCTAACCTGACGAAGAGGACAGATTCCAGACCCAGAAACATAGCGAAGACGTGGTAAATTATTTGGTTGTATGATCTGACAATGAATAATTTTTTGTGCCATGTGGTTCATTGTGGCTTTTTATTTTTTTGTGTGTGTTTTTAGCTTTTATTTTTCAGCTGTGTACACTGATATTGATTTTTGCATTGTTATGTTCACTTGTGTGGTGATTTCGGTTTCGTCATCGTAATGTCTTTTCTTTTGGTTTGCTTTTGTTGTATGTCCTGTTTTATAATGATAAGATGCTCGATATTTATTTTATTATTTCAGTTCTATACATATTTGATTTCTATTGAAAAAGAAGCAGCTTTTCCTACCTACCTGTCTGAGGTTTGTAAATAGTTGGTCTTTCTCGTTTTTGTCCTGCTGAGTTCTGCGAGCGTATGCGATTTTTATTTTTTACACTGCTATACTACGTGTTTAATAATATTATATACTTATTTGCTTAAATTCATATTTGAGAAATCATCCAGCACTTATATATATATATATATATATATATATATATAATATATATATACAACTATTAACGTAGTCAAGTAATTACACTACTATACTACTTGAAAATTACATTACCTACACTATGTATTAGGTTAACGACTTACTTAAACAACTATTGATTACTTATAATTACACAGTTTTTAACCTAGTAAAATATTTACACTAGTAGACGATACTATTTGTTTAATATTAACTAACTGTTAGATAACATCATATTTGAGCAATTATTATGTAAATTTTTTCACAACTATTAATGTGGTCATATATTTACACTACCATAGTACTTCTTCAGTGATAATACTAATGTATTATATTACCATACAGTCATGAGCAAATAACTAGTATTTATAATAAAACAAATATTAACATTGTAAAATATTTACACCACTACACTTGTTTATTGACATCTAGATGTTAGGTCAATATCATATTTGAACAGCTATCTTGTATCCTTATACAACTATCAATATGGTAAAATATTGACACTCTTACACTAATGTGTTAATGTTATTACCTAGGTATTAGATTAACATCATACTTGAAGAATTATTCAGTACTTACAATTACAGAACTATTAATGTGGTAAAATATTTAAACTCCCATAATACTTCTTTAATGATACCAGATAGGTGTTAGGTTAACATAATATTTGAGCTATTATACTGTACTTAAAATTACACAGCTATCAACGCGGTACAATATTCTCACTATTATACTACTGGTTTAATGTTTATTCCTAGTTATTAGATTATCGTCATGCTAGAACAATAAGACATAACATTTAATTTCGTAACTATTACTATAGTAAAATATTAACACGCATATAGTCCTTATTAATTGGTATATATATGAATTATGTTAACATAATTTTCGAGCAACTATTTAGTACATAAAATTACATATTCAATATATAATATGTGTAGTAACAAACATATTGTTATGGTGTGGGCAAGCCCTTGCTTTGGCGCTTGCCGGAACACACCAGCACACATCCAAAAAAAGAGCGAGGTCACAAAAGCGAAGCGCCGCCGTGACGAGCAGTTTGCAAACAAACGGAATAATTGGTAAACGGCCTGTATATTTAAGGGGCTTAACACTTCAAGCAGACGACGTGACAAGATGGACCAGCAGATGGGGTTTCTGCCGCCGTAGTCGAGATGACAATCAGCCTTCGGCAACACTAATTGAATGCCATTCCATCAGGGCACAGCTAGACGCGTGGATATAACTTGTTAGATAAATATACAAATAAATGCAGGATTAGATAACAAGCTCCCCCAGCGCAATTCAAGACATTCAAGTACAAATGTGAAGTGTTGTATTATTTTATCATGTATAAGGATAATCACTTAAAGGTTTTAAATAAAATGACGGAGTGAAATAATTCTGTGTTCTACCTCAGTGTTATGCATTCACCACATACTTTGACGGCCCCCGCATGGGAACGTTACAATATACTTGCTGTAGAAATACTAAAATAACAAACAATAACATTTAATAACAGCTACAAACTATGTTGGACAATTAGATTTACAAACCATACTGCAACTCCCAAATTGCGGCAGGTGTTTTCTTATGAAAACAAATTCGATAATTACAGGACACCATGTACCTAAACGGAATATTAAAGGAGATATGAGCCTATGGAAATTGGTTTTCCAAACATATTTCCGGAGAATTCCTTGTACAGCTACTACAAAGTCCACAGTGCAAAGATAACTTATACTTCCAATGTTGCTGAGACACTTGCGTAATGCTGGCCATCCTCGGTTTACGCGCATTGTTAGGCTTGAGAATTGATACGTCAGTATATCAACGACATGCCCTCCACTAGTACAAGCTCCATAACACGCCAAATGGGCGTGTCCTATTCAACCGTGTGGGACGCACAGTGGATGAATCGCCGCCATCACCACCGATTGCAGAATGTACATGGTATTCAGCGAAATAAGTCTTCGAAACCCGATATTCACAGGCTCATATCTCCTTTAATATTCTGTTTAGGTATATAGTGTCCTTTGTATTTTCGACTTTAATTTTCATTACTAATCACATCCTGTAGTTTGGGTGCAGGAAACATTTGTTTTGAAAGATTTAGAGTAACTCTGGTGTCGCTGAAATTGTTAGATCTCAAATACGAGGTTTCGTGAAAATCGTATACATGATTTAAATAAAGAAAAGCGTTTTGAGCATATACTACGCTCTAAAATCGAATCAGTGGAAAACCACTGATTGTTTCAGTGAAACAATTTCACTGATTAATAAGTGACGAGAAACTTTCGCTGATTGAATAAGTGACGGCTGACTGCAGTGGCAAATTAAATACAGTTTGTATTAATGTAACAAATCATTACGTGGAATTTACATTTTTACGATAGTTTACTACATATTTTGTGCAATTTACCGCAATTTAAAAATAGCAAAAATTTTGGCAGTTGGTCGGGGAAGAATTCACACATCGTCTGTACTTCAATCTCAAACCGTTACCTTGCCACCTGCGCTACCACGCCAATTTAGAATAATGTGATGAACATGTCTGGGTTATAGTAGCGCCATGAAATCGTGTATACTATTCCTTTTCGTTTTTGGTTTAATTGGTACAAACAGGATTGTTAAAACAAATAATACGATATGAGTGCACTCTTCATCTCACATTATATGCAGTTTAAACCTTCAAACAGAGTGCTGTGATGATTACATGAAAACGAAATGGAAGACGTAAAAACAGAATGAAAGGCTGTGTGTTCATATTACCTCATAAAATGGCGTTTTGAAATACGAAACATATTTTAGAATGTATTTAGTATTGGTTTTATTAGTTTACTCGTTTATATTTCACTTGATACTCGTTGTTTGGAGGTCGTTTTTAAACATTTGTTTGACGGCTATTTTTACATGCTGTTTAACTGATCCATAAGTTAAAAATAAACAAATGAGTAAACAGATAAAAAAATAGCTGACGAACGGAGGAAAATGTCACTGAATCAATTAGTGAAGGAAATCGGAAATTTTTTTACTGATTCATCAGTTAAATTCACTGAAGTGACTGTCGAATCAGTCAGATACGTTTGACTGATTCAAACCGTGAAATTCTCACTGATTCAGGTTTAGAGTGTATATGAAAAGAATTATTGATTTCAGACAAGCTTGTTACTCTCATGTTTAAGTTCCTAGATATTTAATAATACACAGATTAAGCTTTAAGTAATCATATCACGTAATTTATATTAAACAATTAATGTGTTAATAATTCATATAACTGTTGTTAGATGTAATAATAATTTTGTTTAAGACCAAGAACTGTTACTTAAGTGGAACCTTCCCTTGCATATATATATATATATATATATATATATATATATATATATATATATATATATATATATATATAAGTGTGTGTGTGTTTTGTGTGTCTGTTTCTGTGTTTCTGATTCTGTGTGTCTGTGTGTCAAGTTGGCTATTGAAATAAATTCGCCTTTCCTTTCTCTTTGCGCATATTCAACACTTTATTTTTGTAAGTAGAAACGTGTTACGTTTCGCTTACTATAATCTCGTTAAGATATTTGAATACTCATAAAAATATACTAGGAAACGAGAACGCTTCAGCTTAATCATACACCAACAATTTCCCTTAGTTTAAAATCCGAAGACAAGATGGTCATATTACGAAATATTTTTAGTTTTTATATTGAATTTTCGTTCGGAAAAAATTATTTTTATGAAAATTGGAGTTATTTTATTCTCAAAGCGTTCGCCAAATATATCTATTTAGGTATTCCAACGACAAACGTTATCAGTTACAACATTCAAGTTGAAAAGTAACTTGAGAGTTATACGTTTATGTGAACATCTTTGAGGTATTTTGATTCCGTTAGAAATGGCTTTTTAATGTACGTCATATGGTTACATTCAACTCCGTAAGCAAAATGTTTAAATGGATCATAACAATTAACGTAATTATTTTTTTTCCAAAGCTCAACTTTTAATGTTTCTTAACATTTTATTGAACCACTGAATACTTTTATATAGGCATTGATGGGAGAAAAATGTTTGCTCATTTTGAAATAGATATCAAATTTGAGAGCTTATGAAAATAGGAATTTCCTGTACGAATTATATTAGCTTAACATTACAACCAAGAAATATTAACGCTTCAATTTTTCTTTGTAATTTTGTCCGGCAGACGTTTTATGAAATCATTCGTATGTTTTCCTGAAATCTCTGCATTTTTTTGACCTTCTGAAACCAAAATATAATGTTTAAGAATTCAATGGGATATTCTGGACGAATTAGTTGATAATTGAATTTTTTTTGCTGTCACTTTGATTCTGTCATGCAATACAGTAATTCGCATTGTAAGCAGAGAAAAAATTGAGTTTAGCATTTACACTGTAAAAATTATTATTATTTTCTTACATTTCTTTGGTAATTAGTAGTCAAAAGAATTTTTGTACAGCTAGAAGTTAAATAGTGAAAATTTTAAATCTCATTGTTGGGGAGTGTTTATAACATGAAATTTAACAAGTAAGTACTTTATACTTCAAATTTATTAAAAAATTTGAGATCTATTAAAATTTTGTGTACTTTAACTGAAGCAATGTGTTGTGAAGATGCAATATTTTTCTTGTAATATTACAAGAAAATCTTTGGCAACTGGTTCCCAAAAAATTGTTTATTGTTTCTAAATATTCTATTTAAGAATACCCTGGATAAGTATTTGGCTGAAATTTTCTTTATACCATTTTTATCCTCGCATGCACTCTTTGACAACATTTACGAGATTTAGCCTAATTCTGTAGAGTGGAAAAGGGAAGGGGAGGAAATACACACAGTATTAACAGAGTAGCAGCCACCCGTTAGAAACGTGGGATAGAAAAACGATCCCTTCTAATGGGCGACACAAAGCCGCAATGAGAAGTTCAGATACCATTTCCCTTGGCTTCAATTCCGTTGCATTGCATGATGTATAAGAATGATATATTTAGCTCGAAACCTATTTACACCAAGATCAATAGAAATTTATCATCTTAGTAGACTTATAATGATCTCTCACACCTACGAAACACATATCAATCATATCACTAAATTAATTACCATTTGTTTTGTGCAGAAAACCGAAGGAAAATTTATTTAATTTGTTAAACATATAAAACACGAACCCAAATTTGCATTTTATACTTAGCGGTTTTTGTTCCGAAGAACAGACTTGAGGAAATAAAAATCAAATTAATGAACCCTCACCAAAACCGACAACCGTAATTCACCATTACTTAAATGTGTGCATTAAAACGCATTAAATGGCCATAAACAAAAAATGGAACCAAGGAAACAAGAAAAATATTTCCCGGAAGGCATTGTGAATTGAATAAACTGGAAGGATTTTAATCTCTACCGAAATCATTGAGCATTAAAACGAAATGACACCAAGGGAAATATTTAGATGATACTTATCTATAACGAAATTATGCTTAATTCTATAACTAATTAAAATTCACGCTATATAAAGGAATCGTGTAGGTGTGTGCAGTCATACGATAACGACACGTACCATACCAAAACTACATGTCACGGGGACAATAACTACAATAGTTTTCTCTCACTATTTGTCTCGTGATGTTAAGCATCACATCAAAAACCAATTAAAAATATAATTATAGGAGGAAACAATACGTTTCTAGAACATTCAGAAAACTATGGTTAAATATTCTAATATTATAGAATGCCATGATATAGCCATTCCACTGTCGGTATTGGATCTCTCCACTCCGAATTTAGCGCATATAGGAATGCCATGAATATTATGCATTCACTTGTCGTAATGTATCTTCACTCCGAATTTAGCGCATATAGGAATGCCATGAATATTATGCCATTTCCACCTTGTCGGTATTGGATCTCTCCACTCCCGAATTTAGCGCATATAGGAATGCCATGAATATTATGCCATTTCCACCTTGTCGGTAATGGATCTCGTCACTCCCGAATTTAGCGCATATAGGAATGCCATGAATATTATGCCATTTCCACCTTGTCGGTAATGGATCTCTCCACTCCCGAATTTAGCGCATATAGAATGCCATGAATATTATGCCATTTCCACCTTGTCGGTATTGGATCTCTTCACTCCCGAATTTAGCGCATATAGGAAGCGATATGAGCAAGATGTTTATGCAGGCACTGCAATTTTTTCTAGCGCTACGTTATTGTTCACTTCACTACACTAGTCATGAACTTTCGTAGTCGTTCTTGTAACACGGCTATTAAATATGTTTTATAGGCTTACTACACATACAGAGTTTTTAGTTCAACTACGCACTTTACTCAAGCTGTGCAAACGTTTACCTTTCTTAATTTAATTTACTTCTAAATAATAAACATGTTTCAGGAGACTGAAAGGAAAAGAAAATTAGCTATAAAATAATTTCCGTATTAATTTTGGACCATGCTCGAGCATATGAACACAAATACGACAGCTCATTACGACCCGTCTAATGCTTATAAGACTAGTAGAGTAAAATTACACTTGCACGTGAATCCTTTCAACTTCAGTACTCCTTAAAGATATATGGATTTACATATTTTCAAAATATAGGTAAATCCTCAGAGATAAGAGCAATAATTTATAAATGTGTCTTCAAATGCATAATTTAACCGTATTGGGAATTCCAAGAAAAAGCAATTTTATATATTTAGGGGAATTTACTACGTACTTAGAGTTAGCGCCACCTGACACCCTCCTTTTCGTCATCTGATATTCTATCTCGAGTCAGTATGTCGAATGCAGCCCTACTCTTGCCGAGAAGTGCGAATACTGGGAAAATCGAAAAGTTAAAAAAACGTTTACGGTAAGCCCAATATTGATATAATTATTTGTTTCTCTTAGAAGCTATTATGTTATCTTATTTTCATAGAAATGAATTTATTAATTTTTTTTTGGCAAATTTTAGAAAAATTCTAGTTAATTATATTTCAATCTCTCAGTTTTAGCCGAAACACTTTGTAGAATGAAATTTAATCCAGAAAGATAACAAATATTTTTACATTTCGACTTAATCTTTAATTAGTGGATGTTCTGAATATACTTCGTTGTGTGATTAAAGTTTCGTTAGACCGATTACTATGTAAGCAAATTTGCATGGTAGTTGCACGATATACACTAACTTTGCAATTAATTTGTCCAAAAAAAAATGTTCTTTTGTTTAATAATATTTTTTAATTCGGGAACTTATGGAGACAGAAATCTCGCTTTGTTGATAAGCTTGGTAGAATATTGTCCCCTACAAAGAGAAAGACTTTGACGTTTACTCCTTAGTTTTCTTCGGAAACAACTGCAACGTTTGTTCCGCTCAATCACCAGCTTTTCGTGGACCCACGTTTAATGAGATGTGATGGTTTGTAGTTGGTCAATATTTCCTCGGCACATCTAAATCACGCGTTGAATTTTTACCTACATTTACTATTCAGTAAACCGAAAGTTAAATACAATAAATTAGTAACTAAAACCAGCGCTGGTTTAAATAGATTTCGATTTATGATTTTATTTAAGGGGCTGCAAGTTGTATTAAAACATTTGGGCGTTGGCTTTCTGTGATCCGATTCCGATGAAAAATTACAATTTATCACTCTTGCCTTGCCAGTGTTAACAAGGTTTAATGGCTGGTGGTTTGGCAACATTTTCAGGATATCTTAAAAATGGTTAGAACATTTAAGGAAATCTGTAGTTATTTACCCTATTCAAAAGCACCTAGGGAGAGGAGGTATAGCGTTAAGCCTTATAATTCGAAAAAATTCCAATTTGGACTTGGATGGCTTCAGTCTGTGGTACAGATATGAAAAACGTATAATGAAATACTGAACTATTACCAACATGCAGAAACCATAAACTATCACAACAACAAATTCTAATTTCCATAAAGGAGTCTACGTATTGTAACATGTAACATGACCCATAATATTGTACAACTTTTCCCGATGGCAGGAATAGTTATACGGTTATATCTTAGATGTTAACGATAAGTCATAGTAAATACCCGTGTATTATATTTAAACATACAATATAACTTACAGAAACAGAAATGTATTTACACCGTGATTTGTTGATTATAATATCTGGAATACCTACCAAAAAGTGTAACAATTAGTTAAACGATGCTTATTTAATACGATAATGACAACCGTCAATGTTTTGGGACACATACTACTTTACATAAAACTTCCACATGTAACGTATATTTATGATTAAATTTTCTTTTAATTTATCATTTCCAGTGTGTATTTATATTAAATAAGAAACAATTTTAATAGCAATATACTGTCACATCTAAAACCATCGCATACATTTATATCTACAAATTTACTACCTGTACTAAACGTAGTTATACGTATTTTTAAGATTGAATGCATATATATAATATATATATATATATATATATATATATATATATAAACCATTCCAATGTAAATTTTTAAATTTTAAATGCACCTTTAAACTATCTATAAACATCGCCATGTTACATATAGTAAAAACGTACATAAAAAAAATTAATTTGGAAGGTTTACAAATCTAGACGAGTTAATGTCTTACTATTTCTCTAGTGCGTTTCAGCCAACCAGAAAGCATTGCGAAGATGGGGAAGCGTTAACAAGTCTAAAGCTGACAAACATGGCTAAGGCTATTGAAATTGGAGGACCTAAACTGGAAGATGTACACAGGATGCTGACAGCACATTTTGGCGATCAATGGGAAAGTGTGGAAAGACTAAGGTATTACAAAACAGTTCTACAAGCTAATGAAGAAGCTACTGCAGTTGAAGACATTGATACTGACTGTGTGGTACTTCCAGATGACGATGCAATTCAAATTTAAATATGTTTAGTTATGATTTTGTGTCTAACAAGAAGCTCCTTTGTAATACGTCTTCACTGCTTGTCTAAAGATTATGTGTTTCACATAACTGTCTAATATGTCAATGAAGCAGACATGAGGAACAGAATAAGACAGTAATTTTGATTCTGGGTTTACTACACAAGATCGATGCGTATTGTTAAAAATCCAATACTGTTATGGTTACCTTGATTTTGAGTGCCACAGCCATGATTTTGGCATTACAATGGGTTAATGGACTATAATCGAAGGGATTTACAAATTTCCTATTATTATCAAAACAACACTCCTCGCTCAATCGAAATGCCGACACAAACTCATTTGCCAAGTGTGATAACTCTACATTACAGATACAAACCATGCTATGCCAATTAATTTTTTTGGTTTTATAATTGTTCTAATTAACTAGGATTATTATGAAATTGCACTTTCTTCACTATGTTTTACATTAAAACTTAAAATTATATATTTACATACATACCTGCATTGATTTGTTTGTGACAGTTTTTCCTGATTTCCCAACATTTTTTTAGCATTGACATAACACTGTTTGCAAATGGGCAACTCGTATATACTCTCTAAATAAGGGAAACTATCGGATGGGTTGTAGGTACCAACGATTATTGTTAACACAGATAGTAATAACTAAACTGTTTCATGTATTCATGTCTTTGGTTGTATTTGCTACTCTACATATGGTTGCTACAGTAGAGCACTGCGTTCCTAATACAGAACATGTAGTATCTCCAACAGAACAACTTCCAACAACATCTGTATCGTTTTCACAACAACCAGGATTGTAGTAACTCAACATAATATTCTGTTGATGCTACCTTCAAACAAAAATCTGTTCAGTAGTAGAAACCGAACATTCTGATAGATATTTAGAGTTCTGATTGTTGTAAAGAACAATACAAACATTGTTGGAATGGATCTGTTGGCAGTACTATCTGCTGTGTAGTAGGAACTTATTGCTATTTTGTAGCAACCATATGTAGAGTAGCAAATACAAAAAGGAAGATAACAAACAATTCTGTTGATTCTGCTATCTACGTTAACAATATTTATATTTCATCTACAACAGATGGCTGTCCCTACTTAAATAATCACAGATGTTTCCTACAAACATATATTTTTTTTATCACAGTCTATGATCTTAAAACACTGTCGCAAATCGCGACGAAGAAAAATGGGCATGCCCTGATGTTACTGGCAACAGCAAGTTGTGATGCTATAGAAATCGTCTCGACAACCAATGATATCCCTTACGCGCATACAACTTTCCCGCTCGACGCTCATTCCTGCCTTTGTGTAGTGCAGATCATTAAAACCACTTCCTGTGCAAGAGTCCTATACAGTGGACACTGTCCAGAGATGGTATAAAAAAAGGGGGGGGGTGTGTGATCTTCACATTGTTCCCACATGATACCACCACTACCCATTTTTATCGTGCGAGCCACTTCATTTTTTCTCGCGGCTTAGACATTCCCTTGGTATACGAAATTTATCTCTGTTACGTTACAGCCGAATAAATGTTTTTTAAATAACAGCTTGACATTATTATAGAGTGTTATTTAAACACGTCAAACGGGTAGAGTTCAGAAAAAGATTTTTCACCAAAATCGTTTGCGTTTCTGTAATAACTGGAATATATTTTTAGCAATTAGAATATTCACAAAAAATTGTTTCAGTAAAAGCGTGTTTCTGAAATTTTTAGTAGCTGCTTTTTCATTACATTTCCTTTATTTAAGTTAAAAATATAGCGCTTGTTTAGATGTACTAAAATTATATTTAAATAATATTATTCCAAAATCGATAACTTCCGTCCAACCTGAACATAATGTATGCGTACACAGTGATTATAATAGCGCTTTCATAGTCTCTTCTTCGTGGGAGTCTATGCGAATGTCCTTCATTCACTCCAATGTTATATTTTGAATTTGTGCACTGAAAAAGTGTAATTTGAACTTTGTAAAGCGTGCAAATATAGTTTATTTGAACTTCGAAACTTAATATAGTGCAGGTCATACTGACCACAAACATTTTAATTCTTATTTGAATTATTAAAATTAATCGTTAATTTATTTTTGATTAAAGTGTCTGTATTATAATACTTTAAATAACGTTATATATGTGTATGTATATTTAAAATTAATTTTCAGTTTTTAATGACGAACAAGTTAAGTAATAACTTAAACATATAGTCAATTTAGTTACCTGACTGTATTATTTTATGTAATATTTTGTTTCGAATATATTTGGAATATAATTGCATTATAACTTTATTTAAACGTCAATATACAGTATATTAACTGAAACGAATTAACAATAATGTTATGATTTTATGTTCAATATCCGAACGAATTGTCACTGCTAGTGAAATAACAAACTTGGCATATGTTCGGTAGTGGTTCAGAAGGATGATGGAAAACGAATATGGCCCCTTATTGTTAAATTTAAGTTTTAAAAATTTGTCTCGAATTATACTCTCCGGACACTGTATTTCTCGGTTCCCAACAAGGGGGTTATATCGGTGCTGGAAAATTACATTTCCAGGGTCATCATTAGGGAAACACACCACAAATGTCTTAATAAATAGGCATTAAATTTAAGTGTTTTTAATGGTATGCAGTTTATATTGTGTTAAACTAAAAAAAATTATTAGTTAAGTGATGAATTACATTTACATTTAATCACACAAAGAATGTTTCGTATTTGCGTGAGCAATCTCCGACTGTGCATTAGTCACGAAAAAAGAAAAGAAAAAACAAATATACGGTTCTTGGTCTAAATGCTTCCTAAAGGCTGTTCACAATAAAGTGAGCACTTTTGAAATCAACCTTAGAAAAATGTCACTGCCCCTGTGAGCATATAGTTTTAATGGGCGCACTGAGTGACATTCGCCCAGTAAAGTTGGTAACGGTAGATGGAAAATAGTTCCGCATCTTAACGTCGAATAAAAAGTGTTATGTGTAAATTTTTGATTACTTAAATTATTTTTTTCTTTTTCTGTTTTTTAATGCATCAGAGAAGGAAAATTAGAATATTTGTAAAATATTAACTTTTCTTATATTTTCACATTTTCACCTGATCGACGAATGAATAAAGTGATGAGGCCCATGGCAATATTAATTTTACATAAGGCGGAAGCATACATGACGTGCATACAAGCAGGGCTTCCAAAAGTGCTCACTTTACCGTGAATAGCCTATACAGGCGCTACACACTTTAGATATTGGGGCATAAAGACGAGGTTACCGAACATTTTTCAAAAAGTGTTTCCGTTAGAACAATGAACTTCTGGACGATAAGTAAATCCAACAATATCTGCAGCCAGAGCACGCCTATCTCTGTCATCGATATATTTCGAGGAAAAAACTTGGGATTCTGAATCTGATTTTGCATAAAATATCGAGTTGCCAAATCAACACGTAACAAAAAAAGTCGTGTAAACACAGGTGTTTGCTAGTAATGAGTGCTCCAATTTGAAAACACACGCAAGGATTTTGTGGATTTTAAATTTTATGCATGAATGATTTAAAAACTGTTAGGTTAATGAGAATCACGTAAGGTATGTTGTTCCATCGTGAATCATATCTTGTAAAAAAATTTAGTAATGTGTCAACTACCTTCAAGGGAGTGCAAAGCAATTAGAATGCACTTAAGCTTATGGGTCTTATTTATGTTTTGCCTTATTTTCTGATCGTGAATATGTAGACGGGGTTTAACAAATACAAATACTAAACGTCCATTATTATATATATAAAACATGTATTACATAATGTGTAACTTATCCCTGCTGTTAGCGCTTGCCAAATTAAAAATAAAGATGTTTCTATAGTGTATGAAATGTAACGAGTATTTGATGCTCCTTCAGATAGATAAAAATTTGTACTTTTAATCTAAAGTATTACACAGGTTTTAGTAAAATATTGCATTGCGATGCTTAACAACATCCTGGACGTATACGGACAATAAAATATTTTGTTGCTGTGAATTTGAACCAATTCAATCAAATTCCTAAATTAGCCTTCATCCAATTAAATAGATGCTGGTACTAGACTAAGCTGATTTCGTTTCCGCCGTTAATTTTTCCACACTTGACATATGAGACTGTTCCAGCTAAAAAAATTCTTATTCTCTTCAAACGAAATATTCATTTGAAACTAACATGATGTTTTTAATGTTTAGGGCAACCAAGTCGATTAGTTTAACATATTTGTGAAATGGCTGCGTGTACGTATTACAAGTTTATGAGTAACAGGACATAATAAGTGCTCAGCTCAGCAAATAATTTATAAATACTTAGTTTGGTTCAAGGGAACGAATTCAGATGTTTGGAGCAATAGCAGATTAGTTGAGTGAACTAAATACTGTTGTCTGGAAAAATACTCTTCGAATAAAATTATTGGGTATCTCAAATAAAACAATTATTTCAGTGCATAACTACGTTTATACTAAGTGAGACAGCTAATGTTACTACCATGTGTTACGCTATCTTCTATAACATATGCTGTTCACGGTAAAGTGAGCACTTTTGAGGCCATAGTGACTTTATTCTTTAGCCATTTTTTATCCTTCAACCACCTTTTAAAGTAAAAATTGCCGCGTAAATAATAACCAAAATATGGATATTCCACCGCTCTCGGAAGTTAACGTATAATGATAAAATAAAATATTTTTATAGACCATTATTCAAAATAGGAGGGCTTGCATACGTGCTCACTTTACTGTGAATAGCATATACTTGTGCATTAGCACTTTTAGCTGTGGGATCTGTGTATAGGTCGTTGCCCAAGAAATGGGATCTACCTAAGTTGCACAGAGCAGAATGTAGCCTGATATAAGGCAAGTCCCTCAAATGCGGGATACATTCGTTTTGGAGACAACATTCCAGTATCGTGAACAGCTCTTGACAATAGCATCAAACAAATAAATGCCTTTATTTGTTTTCACATACAACAACACGTTGTACTGATCATTTTACAGTTCCAATTTTTTTTTTGTTCGTGGCAGCGCTCCGTCATGGAAAAACATAAACCTCTTATCTTTCGTATAATTTCGAGTGCTGCATTCATCTAGGAACGAGCCTTTTCCCGACAATATATTATGACCGGAATGAGTTGATATTTGTCTCCTCTACAACGAATCTACTTTTGTAAAACCATTTAATTAACCTGGTGTTTGATAACAGGATATTACATTGTGCACTTGAATTACTGGCAATGTAACCAAAGGATTGGCAACTAGTGAATGTGGTTCCCTTATATGTTAGTTGTTTACTCGCGAATGAAGAGAAAACACGTCTTAGATTTCTGCAGATTGCTCCAAGATTACTATTATTGTGGCATTAAAATCCTGCTTTCTGGAAAATTGACACAGCAACTAATTAGTTTGTGTTATTGACTGAACCTTGATGTAGTGGCTTTGGGTAAACAAAATACCTACCACTTTTGAAGCAGTTGTCTATTTTCTTTATATGTATTAAGTTTCCAAGCAAATACTGGTTAGACATGGTAATGTTAAGCATAGTTGGTAATCTCGTAATTATTAAAATTTAAGTTGCTAAGTATAGTAGCTACCACTCGAACAGATTAAGAATTATACTAGACTAATATTCTTAGCGCAAGTAAATAATTTGCATAATATTATTCACATAAAGAATTACAGAGTTGTTAAAATTAAGTTTCCAATAAAAATTAAAGAACTACAACTATATTAAACTGGTGGGTTCATGTGGTTTAAATACTTTCAGAGATGCTCGTCATCTATGATACGTCCATAAACTACTTCATATTTTAAAGTCCATATAAAGAAATATTTCACTTACTTATGCATTTAGTGTCTTATAGTAATATTTCGATTAAAATTATTATATGTGTTCCAAAGATATGTCACGCCTGATTGAAGTGTTAGGCGTCCACCATTTTGTTACAAATTTACCCCTTTCTTATAGCAACGAACTCAATTAATACAAAAATAACCACACCCCAAATTTCCTACAGTAAATAAGCTGAAATAATGGTACCTAAATGGACTGGGATATTGTAGAGTTGTTTTCAAACTGAATAGCAATTTGTTTGCCGACACCTATATTGTTCCTCTACAGGCTTAACTCGTAAGTTCGAGTAAGTAGTTTTAGAGACATTTTGAGAAAACAAGTGTTTCCTTTACCGAGACCTTGTGTTGAAGGAACAACATACTCCATATTCCTACATCACGAACTGGCGTACTGGCACTGAGCACTTAGGCGACACGTCAGCTTAAATCGCGAACTCCAGACTCTCATGCCACCAAAATGGAGTCAATTGCCTGCAACTCGTCGCAATACCGTTCGCCAATCAGCGCCTGGCAACTTACTGTCCAGGAGTCAGCCGAGCCAATGGGGAGTTTCCCGCAGTGCGAGGTAGTCTATCAGACACGAGAACGGTTCCCACAGACTCGCGCAGCCAATAGGCGAATAAGTAAGCCCACATAAAAGGAACCGCCAAAACTATTCCACATCTGTTAACTTACATGTTCTGTGACGACGCTTTTTTTTGAGCTTCAGCTGTTCTGCGAATATTGCATATACTCTTTGTTCACGATAAAATGAACACATTTAAAAGCAACCTTTGAAAAATATCACTGCCCGTATCTGCATGTATTTGAACGAGTGCACTGAGTGACATTGGCTCAGGAATGTTGGCAACGTTTGGTAAACATTTGTTAAAATTAAAATTATTACTTTGCCTAATGTATTTTTAATGTATCTAAGTGTAAGAATTAGCAGATCTGTAAAATATGAACTTTTCTAATAATTTCTCAGTTTCAATTGACAGACGCATGAGTTCAGTGAAAAGACCAATGGCAATGTTAGTTTCATATATGGGAGAAGAACACACAATTTTCATATAAGAAGATATTAAGCAGGGCATTCAAAAGTGCTCAGCTAACCTTGAAAAGCCTCTATTTATTACCAATGGAAAATTTTTTTCACCAACTTCATATATCCTCTGTTTGTAGTTAAGTGTTTGTAGGAAGACTGGACATGATCTGGGAGAGGTTATTTTAAAATACTCTTTTTAAATGCTGCGAAGCAGGAGTTTCGCCTGTAGTTCTGAAGTTTTTACTTGGAGAATTTTAACAGCAAGGCTCCTAAGTTGCTCCTAAATTTTTTTTGTATAACTTTAGAGTATGAATTAAAAATAAATGATTCTGCAGTAACTTTGTTTCACAGTTTTGTACCTGTTGGAATTTGTATATCAGAATCTGATAACTGATGTTTACTAACGAAGCTCAGCATCTAGCTCTCCGTGAATTTATAACGAGCACTTTATCCTGTTTACAAGGCTATGCTTGATTCGCTCGGACTTATTCTGCATGTATAAATATTACAGGCTTAATAGTTCTGCAGGGCACGCCTGGGAAAAGTCGCCCAATCACAATGGTAACAAGATTGTACTAGTCTTTAAAGTAATTCCTGGCATTGCTTGAACTCGATAATTTCTCAGCTCTCTAGTTACTAACCAAATAAATCTGCGGCTGTACAAGTATGTATATGAATGTGACGTCTCCTGGATTGAAAATCTTTTTGCTAAAATTAGGTGTCCTTCGCTCAGGATGAACGAGAAAGCCATTTCTTAAGGGTCCTATGCACTGAAACGTTTTCTGTGAAATCGTTTGCACGTAAACGCGTATCTCGGTAAATAAATATTCTGGGAATATGAAGTTTTCCCAGAAAGGATGCAAAACTATTGCCTATTTCGCTATATTTTTACTTTTATCATATTATGTGTATTAACGGAGAAAAAAATCTTGAAAGTGGCCAGATATCATATTTCTAAAGCTTACCTATAAAGTTTCTTTAAGCTGTAATAGAAAATTACTATTATATGAAGTTAGTTTTAGCTGTGTACTTTCATCGCGTGTAATAAAACCCCACTATTAGACATATATTTTACACAGTAAAGCGTTAGGACGGAAACACTGCAGGCCTTGTGCGTAGAAGCGATGAGGCGCTAGGCGTGCGTGTTAATGTCGCCCTTATCGCTCCCTCGCTTCTTGAACTTGAACGTACAGGTATATGGGACCCTTAAGATAAACAACAAATTAATACATCAAACATGACAGTAACGAAAGAATACATGAACAGTAATCTATTTATACTTCATCATCTTTTTCCCTTGGTGGGAAATTATCAGAAAAAAGTGTGTTATGGTCAACTCTATTTTCAATGCGGAATTGCCATTTCATTGCTTTATTCAGCACGAGCTTTTTAAAGCTCGGCCCAGTTGGGTTTACCTTAACTCTCCGGAGACGACAGGCTGCGGCCATTTCCCCACGTCTTGGAAACGTGAACTCTTCTTAATAACGCCACTGAAGTTTCCTGGCGCACTCTTCGCATTCAAGTATGTCGTCTTCGGGTCGTCCGAAGCCCGCGAGGACGTAGCCCCATGGTCGGCAAGATTCAGCTCTCGCGTCAGCAGGTCCCTCACCCATGGCTCTGGCTTCTTCGGCCGCGGAAGAGTTTCCTCTGGCTCCTTCATGCGCGCCGCATGCTTCACTTCTCGTATCATCCGCTCTCGTACCTCGATGAACCTGGGCGTACTGGGCGCGTCGGCCACCTTGGAGGCTGTGTTCACCAGCCTCGTTGTCGTTTGTTTCAATTCCCATACGGGTGCGATCTTGTACTAATCGAGGAAGTATGTTTGATTTGCTGGAAGAAAAAAAAATAAACAGCTGTCAGGAAACGTTAATGAACACTAGAAATGAGCACAGTCAACACTTTTATGGTTTAGTGAGTGGGTGAAGAGATTTGGGTGGCTCTTAACATCGAGCTCTTGAGAGCCGATGAGGGTGAAGCGAGGCGAGTATGAATCTGCACAGGAATGAAAAGGTGGAAGATTCCCGAGAAAACCCGCTGGCAAGCGGAATTATCAGTAGAGACCCGGAATAGTCCTCTGTGTTCATGCTTCCACAGACAAAAACAAGCGGTCCTACGCCGAAGGCCGTGAAACACATGTCAACTGACGTACTGAATTACCTATCTTCAAAGGGTGCCCAATTGCTTTTTGGTAGATAGTGTATTTAGCAATAACACAATACGGCCGCGGATTCTGGCTAAGTGTCCCTACGCCGCATACTACTGGAACGGCTTTACTTGCAGTGATACCGTAGGCTGAATACTCTGCGATTACGGCGTCTCGAACCCCATCAGCTGGTACTTTTTGCTCGTCGTCGGCGTGGTGAAATAAGACCCGATGCCGATGCTCTACAGGTCTTATGAACGGGTCCTGTTTGGAAACTGTCCGATCTGTTTCCACAACTACCTCGGCTTCGCCCTCAATGCGCGTTGCGCCACGACTCTGTGACCTCATCCTGTTTTCTTGCATGCTGGTGTGTTCATGTTATCACCAAGCCAAAGGCTTGTCCACACCACTACTATTTACACTAATCACGTTTTGTGGACGGAGAAAGACAACACGCTTGTTAATGGTGTGTTTTGAAATACATAGGTGCTCTGGTTCTATCTCCAGAAGTCTCAGAACCATTGTACAATGTTCGCACTAAACTAAGAAATACACAGGTGCTCTGGTTCTATCTCCAGGAGTCTTAGAACCATTGTACAATGTTCGCACTAAACTAAGAAATACTAAACTGATGACGATTATCTGCTTCGTTCTACAACATATTTCAACTATATATGTATATATTATAGACAGCATAAACTAAGTATTCATTAAACACCGACCAGAATTTGCAATTAATCACTACAACGACATTACATGAACAACGTGATGTACTCAAGTTTTATAGCAAACATACTATATAATGAACTTTTTTCATTACATACATAAACAATTTCACAATCACAGACCTTTTGAGTGCGTTCCAAAATACATTAAAAAAAAAAAAAAAGTTTCAAATAAATCCATAAGAGCAAATAATACGTAGCTATGACCTACACTTGAGCTACCTATGTAAACCTAAGTCACTAGGAGCAGTTTTTATAACCAACGATTGATGAATATGAGCTACACATTGTTACAACTCGTTAAAAATAATTGGACACCCGTATATGCAACAACTAGTGTCTAATGAGAATCATTGCACTAAATGACCAATAGCACATTAAATAAGACTTAATCGTGTTTATTTAATTAAACTTTGAAATACACTTAACACAAATATAATCAGGAATAGCAAATAACTCGCCACAATGGAGGTATTTTCCTGTGAATGGGAAGAATTTTTCTCACGGTAATAGGAATAATTGCTAAGCTAAATAATCACAACTAATTTGCAGTAAAAGTGTATATCGAAATTATTAGAATACCAGAGCTTCTTGAAGAATAAAGCGTACCAAAATTTTTGAAATGAAAAACTTTTTTTTTCTGGGAACCTATACAGGTGATAAAATCCATCTATAAAAAAAAACGCTTTCAGATAGTGTACAAAACAATGGCTCACGTAATAACTTTCAGTATAACTAAAACCAGATGTGGAATGCATGCACTGAGTTAGACGAGAATTTATTTTTCTCTGCGAAAAACTTGAATTCACTATAGCTGGACGAATGTGTAATTGGACAGCGCACACACGAGTCTGAGAACCTAAGTGAGGGTGAAAAGAAAGAAAAATATACAGTGCATCTCACAGGATTCAAGAAAAATTCCTCCTTTTGGGAAAACTAAGCAAGAACAAACCGATAAAGTACTTTTAAAAACCTCCACGAGAAATAATCGGATAACTGTAGAGCACAATTGTAATATAAACAAAAGAACGATTTCTAAACATTGCGTGAAATTATTTTGTTTTGGACTTCTTGGATGTAAACCGAAATTCTTCCAGTTGGCAATTAAGCTCACTAATACTGTGGCGTGGAGTGCATATGTTTGTGCAACTCATAACGTTGGTGGTCTTGAGAGCCGATGAGGGAAGAAACGAGGTGGAAATGTAACAGCGCCGGTATGCAAGTGCGGGGGAAACGGAAGATCATTGAGAAAACCCGCCGACCAGCGGCATCGAACTGCACGTTTTTCACGCTGGTAATCGAACCCGGTTCACCTTGGTGAGAGGAGAGTGTCCTAGCCACTGCGTCATCGCAGCCTTGCGAATGCATCGGAGGCTGCAGTTAAACACTTTCCACGAAGATATTGAACTAAGCGGAAGAGAACACAAATTTAATAAAATAATTATGACAGCAGCTGCACATAAAAAACTTTGTAAAATACGAATGAATTCTACCAAATCTGCAACATGGTGAGCAGAGGTTAGACCAAAGGGCGTTCGATTGGGGTGGTAGGGGGTGAGCAAGGGCACCATCACCGGGTAGTCCCCCTCCCCGGGCCACTTTCACTCCTGGGGCAGTAGTTGTTCCTTTTCCCATTTCGGTTTTGCCATCTCTAGTACCTGACTACCTTGCATCCAGTAAAGTGTTTGCTGTAATCAAATGTGTGGCGTCCATGTGTCTTTACAGCTTCTTTTCTTGCCTCATCCAGATTGACGACTTCTCCACGTCTCCGAAAAATCTCTTCAAGAGTTTTAGAAGATCCTCTCTCTTTCTCTCTCTCTCTCTCTCTCTCTCTCTCTCTCTCTCTCTCTCTCTCTCTTGTGGAATGATGTTGGTGGCCAGAAACATCCTGTTATGTTCTTCTGAATAGGGAAACCAAATTCTGTTACCACTCTCTGTCTGTCTTAATACTGTTGCAAATGCTGCAGACAATATCAGCATTTCTTCTAGATTCCTTATTCTTTCTGCCATTTTGTCATTCTGTAGAATGGAGCGGGATTCAGTAATATCCATATTCCATCTACTGCCAGTCGCTGTTCTTCAGGAGGGACCATTTCTTCTTGAAGTTGCTGTTGTTCTGCCCTCTCCTCTTCCTCTTCGAAGTGAAGCACCAGCGCCCCGTCGACACCATGACCCACCTGACATCTGATGTCTTCTTCCCGGAAGGGAGTCACTGTTGATGTTGCGCATCCTTGTTCCACATCGGGTTCTAGTATCTGTCGCACACAATTCCGTTCAAAAACTGCCCTTCGCGTAGCGTTCCTAAAGTGTTGAGCTTGTTATTTTCTTGTGCAGAAGTCCCAAGTCTCAGCCACTATTTTTGTAATGAAAACAACTGGAGCCCCACTAAAGGGACATCTGTGGTCAGCCATTTTCCCGTTCTTCTTCAAACTATCCAGGTCTGACAACCCAACTGCAGTAAATTTTAATAAAAAATACTTTAAATTTTTAAAATAATAGAACATAAAAATTATATATAGAACTAGCAGTCCGCCATCGCTTCGCTCAGATTTATGTCGTTAATGATATACATACCTAGACACATGTCTTTAAAGATTTTTACTTTATTATTAAAAATACATAGTTGTACCCTTGCGTTATTGTTTGTTGTTTGGTAAGATGTATTTTCCTATGTTTTTCCACAAAGCACTGTACCTTACTCTATGATGTGTAAAAACAATGATTACCTCACCTTAAAAACTATTGTCGTTTCGACAATTAGCGATTACCCGTGACTACTTGCGACTACCCGCGACAACTTACGAGACTATCCTTGACTAACTGTGACTATTTGCGACTACCTACGTCTACCCATGACTACCTGCGATTACTTGCGACTTCCTGCGAATACCAGTGACTACTGCGACTACACGTGACTACCTGCGACTACTTGCGAATTATTTTATATTAAGATACACAATTTCTTCTCACATTGTTTGAATTTATATTTAACGATGGTAGCTCATGTGTAGAAACTAGCCAAGAAGCTCATTTTTCCCCGACTTGGTTTAAAAATTTTGAAATATCTAATGACATTAAAAAAAAAATTAATCATAGTCTATGTCCATCTGGAAGAATGTAGCTATTTACACTACTTTACTGCGTATTTAAAGATATTACCAATGCATTAGGTTTTACATCGTATTTGAGTTATTATACAGCCCTTATAATTACACATATATTAACGGGGAATATATGTACACTACTATACTACATGATTAATTGTATTACCTAGGTATTATTTTAACATAACACTTCTGTAAATATTAAGTACTTACTGTTATACAACCTTTAAAATAGTAAAAAATTTACATTCCCATATATTTTATTTATTGATATTAAATTGGTGATATTTTAAGATCAAATTTGAGCCATTATGGAATACTTATAATTTCACAACTTTCAATAGCTTTAACTATTTTCACTCTGATAATAATAGTTTATGTTGTTAAAGTTTGTTCACGATAAAGTGAGCACTTTTGAAATCAAACTTATAAAATAGCCACTACTCATTCATGCATAAATTTAACATGCGCACTGAGAAACGTGCACCCAGTAAAGTTGGAAACTTTGGAAGGGAAAATAATTCCATTTTTTAACGTCAAATAAAAAGTGTTAGGCAAACTTTTAGCGATAAATAAAATTATTTATTTAGCTTTCTGTATTTTTAATACATCTAAGCATAAAAATGACCACTTTTGTAAAATATTAACTTAACTAACAATTTGACAAATTCACTTGATCGACGAATATATAAAGTGACGAGGCTCCAGGCAAAGTTATTTTTTCATAAGGCGAAAGAATACACAAAGTGCATACAAGTAGATCTAAAGGAGGGCTTACAATAGTGCTCAGTTTACCATGGACAGCCTATACCTAAGTATTAGATTAACATAATATTTAAACAATATATTCAGCAATTATAATTACAAAACTATTTACCTTGTAATTTTTACATTTCTCTTATACGTGTTTAATGGTGTGTGTGTGTGTATATATATATATATATATATATATATATATATATATATATAAGGTTAACATTTTCTTTTTAGAAATAATTTAGTACATACAATTACAGATTTATATCATAATATATGTAGGAACCAACATACCGCACCTCTTTAAGAAGACTGCTACAAGTAAAAACAAACTTAGGTTTTGAGTTATTTACAGACTGTTGTAATATATTCAGTATTCAACATTTCAGAAGAGTGCAGAAGGATGTTTTGACAATGATGTGCAAATACAAGTCACTGAATTCTAAATCTCCATATTTTGTGAATTGGCTCTATTTCACTGTAATAATTTGCTGCTTCATTTTGAGTTGTGGCTATGGTAGTATTCCTTGTGATAGTACATATCATAATTTTGATTTGTGGCAGTGTTCCTGTTGTAAGAAAACAGGTGAATGATCGTGCAACAAAGCTACGCAATCGACACTATTATATCAGCGTGCTGGACGAGGTGTGGAAGCAACACACAACATCGCTTACTCCCTAAACGAGGATCTTGACACTAGGAAGACTCCTTATTCAACATCATGAAAGCCAAGGTGAAACTAGGCATTACATAACGCATAAAAAGAAAAAAGTTATTCGCAGCACCCTCGAAGGACCAAAAGGAAAGGGAACAATAATGTATCTGTGTTCCTACCCGCAGTGAAACCTGCAATCGGTGCTCTGTCGGGTGTCACCGGGGGAGTCACGAATATCATTAGTGCCATGAAACGGGCTTAGAACGAGCGAAAACAGGTAGAGAAAACACGCTGCAAAACAGAACTTTGGAAGCTATCACAATAGATAAAAAAACATTAAAGTAGTGTATATTGGTCACCTGTATCAGGGAAGTGGTGGATCAAATAGCTGTGGCAGGGGGGATAGGAAAAAATTGAAAAAGGATTCCAAACAGGGTGCTGTTGTTTGTGAATGCTACGATTTACATCCGTTCTGTCCGCACCAAGTGTTGGAATTCCAAAGTACCAATAGAAAAGGAATATTTTGTTTAGTATCCTCTTAAGGATTTCGCTATTTTTGGGATGAAACCATTTCTGAAAGTGGTTCAAATGAAATTGGCACTTTTGTAAAATTGTTTCTGAATGAACATGGTACGTTTTTGATATCTTTGCAACTTTTTGCTATTAAAGATATGAATGTGAAGTCCCTAACACACACTTTTTTGATGTTGACCTTAGTCAAAACGAAGATGTTATAAATTGTCTAATTTAAAAGGAAAAAAAAGCACTTAAATCAGGTCATTTGTATGTTCCTACACACTTAGTGACAATAATAAAAAACGCAAAAACTTCTGGCTCTCCTCGCAAAGTTCATGAATTATTAACACATGAATTAATTGATCTGAAAAAACTGTGTAAGGACGTTATCAACAATTGCACAAAAATACTTCAGATGAAAAACTAAACTGGAATGAAATTATATGCATTAAAGTAGAGAATAGTCCCACAAATACGTTCTCTTAAATGACATCCTACGTAGAACACGTAACTTGGATGGCTGCAAACGTAACTGCATTATTATTAAGAGGTTGACAGGAAAGGGTTCAGTTATAAATTAATATCTTGTTCATTCTGAATTAAAGAAAAGGACCTGACGTCTGTCTGCTATTAACGCCTGATTTCTTCTCAGCACCATTCCTATTATATCTTAATCTACATGTACAAAAACCTGCAAAGTAACTTACTATGCAAAATGAGATCGAAAACTTTCTAAGACATATGTAGTACAGTTATATCATATTTTTATGTACATTAATCTACACTTGTAATAACTGATCATGTGCACGTTAATTTAATTTATAAATGTTTACTTTCGAGGCTGAAATGTATGTTCATAAAATAAATTATTTAAAATAAGTGTAAAAACTTATTACTTAATTTTATTACATAAAAGCATTATCATTATTACAAAGCTAATGTCGAGGCTGACATTTTTGCAATATACGATATTTTAAGAATCTCGAATGGAAATACGCCTAAAGGTAGATTGAAAATACACTCTGATTGATTTTTAAACATTTAAATATTTACATTCTAGTACGGAACCCCAATGCGAAATTCCGGGAAAAGGCACTATTTGGCTTCTAATACTAAGAATCGCAATTCAGCATTTCCTCAGAGAGTTTATTTGAATGATCGCCTACCATTGAATTGTGAGTTTCAAATAAAAAAACACCACAAAAATGTTTTGCCATACAAAAATTACTTCTATAAATTAAATTAAAATCCTAAATAATTCTCTTGTATACTGTAGATAATTTTAAAAGCTTATACACAATCATAACCACGTTACATCTGAAGTCCAGCTGAATATGTGACAGACGGTCATCATAACCCATGCCAGTAGTTAAATAGATCCTACACGATTATTAACAACAATATTTCTGCGCTAACATAATTTGTATATACCTTCATTTAAATGATGTAATACTGAAAGTATTTTAGCTCATAGAAATCAAAAAAAGTACAATATTCAAATATCTAGCAGCAATACGTAAATGTGGTGAAACAACACAACTGCACATGTGTTCGCTATGTTTAAGTATTGCTAGACATTACAGAGTTGGAAAATTGTACGTAGGCAATTGTATATAATGTTTAAATTAAAGGAAAAATCATTTATTAAAAAAATTGCACAGTGAATAATATAAATGTACAAATTGCACAAAAAATTCAATCTTAATCTATCTCACAGCATGACACGCGTAGCTACACATGCCACTGTATAGATGTAGAGATTATTCAAAAAAACTACGATAAAAACATACGACTTTGTGTTGATTATAAAAAAGAAAAATCAAAGACACTGAGAAAAAGATCCACTTTTAAAATACAGATCTATTAAAAAGGGAGAAAACGAGTTAATTATTCCAACAGTCCAGGAGGAAGAAAAAATGGTCGAAAGGAGCGTGTTATTTTAAAGGGGAGGGGTCGGGGAGTGGTGTTGCCTAAATAAAAATTCATTTGGCGATTCCTATCTGTTCCAACTATTATCATGTAGTCTGTGTCATTATATTTTTTCATCAGGCAATAGGTAACCTGAGTAGCACGACGTTAATTTATTTTGCATAATAATCAAATAAAAAATTAATTTCAGTTATACAGTTATAAAGAAAACATTTACGAGTGTATTCAAAAATAAATTTTGATCAAAATATTTTTAATGATTAAATTTACTATAACACATGCTTTATATCAACTCACTTTCAGATGCAGGGCCTCCTGAATTTGGTGTTCCTGAATGTTTACACATTAAGGAAGGTAAAGTAATTGAATTAAATTTTGTGCCTGATATTTGAATGAAAATGTGAGGTTATATAGTTGTGTTTTTGTAATTAATAGTTATAATGTCTTGTTATATTTAACAACCTTTAAGGAACAATGACTTACGATGTTGCTGGTAAAGACTATGGCGTAAACATTAAAAAATGATCCAACTTGGACTCCTGATAACGATTATAAGTCTACAGACCCTACTGCCACAAAAACGTATTCATGGGATTGTGTATCAAATACATGTGTTAAAGGTGATCTCTATGAATGGTGTTACTACAGGTGCTTGCATCGCCCATACATATTTAGTTATTAATAATGAGGGGTATGAACCTATGTCTACTGAAAAAAATGAATGCTATTTCACAATGTACTTCTAAATGCAAGTTATTGATTTACATATTATTTACGAAGACATAGCATTGTAAATATTTATAATATGTGATTTTAGATATACCATCTCTTGAAATTAAGGATGGAAAAGATTTTACTGGAAATACCAGTGGAAATCAAAATTAACTAGTTTGGAACATTTTCAGGGATTGAAATTGCTCCAGAATATTTAGAACGTGAAGTAAAGAAAAAGTGTGACAACACACCAATGTGTAATTATCGTCATCACTTCAGTATTAGTTCAACTAAAATGATTTGTTGTTTTAGATCCTAAATGGAACAAAAGGCTACGCCATCCACCAAATGTAAGAAAAATGCAATTAAAAAGAAGAGAAATTCGGGAGAATTTAATGTATTGTCCATACCATACAACCTTCTTGTAAGGACAATTGCAGTGTTTTCCGCACTAGATTAAAAGAACCCCAAAGACCAAACTTCTGCAACCCTTTTGGAAATGTGAAATATAAATTGAAATGGAGATATCATTTCTAAGCATGTAAAGCCAATTAAACTCCCCTATCAGTATAAAGTCCAGGGTTTTACATGCGGTAGCAATAATTCATATTACTTCAATGTTGATGACAAAAAATGTTCGTGGTTGTAAACACATGTTCATGTCAAGTTTTAATATTGAGGACAGATTGATTCGGAGTGATTTACGTAAGTCTGTGGATGATGTTAATCAGACTGACATGGAAAGCTCAAGAAGCTTCAAATGGGCATCAAACTAGGAATGAAGAATCACACAGAATCTTTTTCACTACTTGATGTCACAGACTCAAAGAGAGTGTATTGATGGAGGAATAATACTAGCACCCATGCGCCTTATGTATGTTGAACCCTGCAAAGAAAACAACCTTCCATGTGTAAATATGCATATGTATTCAGAAATATTCAACTGCGAGTATAACACTGGTTTATTTATACAAAATAAAAAATCAGTCTTCTATCTGTGAGACGTTTCACAACAGTCAATCAGAACAGGTGGCAGACAAAGCAGTACGTGGACAAAAATATTAAATCAAAACAGTGACCTCGTTTGCAGAATGGAATGGACTGTGAACATTCCAAAAAGGGCGATATTGTTAGTGAATGCTACGAATTACAGTCAGGTCTGTCAGTACCAAGTGATGACATTCGCTTGTTCTATTATGAAAGGAAACTTTGATAAGGATCATCTCAAGGATTGCGCTATTTTTGGGATTAAACCATTTATCGACATAGTTCAAATGAAACTGATGCATGTGTATAATTATTTTCCGAGCATGCATTGTTCTAATAAATATAAAGTTTTTCTACTCAAATAACTGTGCAGGGGGAACAAAGAAACAATATTTTATGTCTTTGTGTTTGTTGGCTGTGAAATATATTATGGGATTTCTAAATCTCACAACTGTTATTGTTGTTGTGGATGGCGGAAATGAAGGAGATGAAGTGCATTCTCAATTTGAAAAAGCATAAAATATGCACAAAATCGAACATTTGGTCTGTTACTGCGCAATTCGCGACAATAGTCCGATACTGCACTCCAGTGCACATCAGTTTCATTCGCATTATCATTAGATATATCGGGCATACTCTAAGGACAATGTTTCCCACCTGAGCAAGGAAATTTTCTGGTAAATCCGAAAAATTAAAACAGGATCTGACGTCAGACAAATTCGTGCCATTGTCCCGAGGGCAAACTGGAAGCCATACCACAATGCGATATAAGAAATGAAAAGGAAATGTGAAAAAGTGTTTAAACGTCACAACCAATATGTCGCATGAGCGGTTTCAGAAACGTCTCATCGCGTACGGAGTGTACCGCGATATTGTACCATATGCCACTAAATACAACGTGGATATCATAAAGTAAAAAACACCTTACGAATGGAGTGTCTTACATAGATAATGGGTTGGCATAAGTAACAGTAGTGATAAGTAAAGTTTAATCAAGTAATTAGAAAGTTCAAATCAAGAACACATAAAATATTATGATATGTGTACCAAATGGAATTCATATGCTATATACAAGAATAACACAGGAGGATCCATTATGATTCTATAGTGAATTACCCATTCACATATAAACAGAAAAAAATAATTAAGGCAATTGTTTTACAAAAAGACTATGGCATTATTAAATGTATAATATCTTGACTATTCTATGCGAATAATCCAAAAAGCTGTCATTACTGACCTAACAAAACGAAAATTTTATGCAATTTTGGCTAAGTATAGCAAAATAATTTTAACATGATTCATTTATTATTTTACAAATTGTTCCACATCCACTGTGGTGGAAATACTGTTATTAGGCATGTTAATTCAATTTTAAATTGTATTGTGTTAAACTACTATGACTGAAATTAAACATTGGTTACTTGTTCAATCTTCAGTATACATGCCTACACCTTGTATGCTATTACGACCATGGATAAAACTATATAATATTGGCTAACTTAAACAAATGCCTAACTTTTTGAAATATTTCTGTAAAATCTAGATTATATATAGGTTAAGGTACTCCTTTCCTATTCCCGATTCCTAAGTAAGGAAAAGTAGAAAATGGGAACCACGTTGTTTAGAAGTTCTAATAACAGATCACTTAGGGAATAAAATCTACATTACATTATGCAACTCCTTCTATACCTCTAAGCATAAGTTCTGTGAGCATAGATATAGTACTTGTTTTAAGAAATTAGTTAATAATCGAGGTTAAATTAATTTAAGGTGCACTGAAATGAAGTTATTGTACCAGTTGCAAAAATGTTAAGCTAAGTGCTTAATCATGTTTCTACTTGCATCTACAAATATAATAATTGGCAAAAAGTAGAAATATTACTAGTGTACAAATGTACAAGTGTTAAAGTATTGCAATTAAGTTTAATAAGGTTTTCTTCATGACTAATATATTTATTGTATCGCACCATAGTGTTAATTCTTGCTTCTATTTACAGCTATATATAAAAAAATTTTGTCTATGTACAAATGTGTAATCAGGCAATCATTTCAGGTACACAAATAATTATATGTACAAAATCATGTAAAACAATATCATCATCATTTGTATTTTGCACAGTAGCATGTTTTCAAATGGCATTTCTCCATACTCTCATGTAAACCCTTAGTATTAATTTTAGCAGGCAGCGATTCTAATGTTTTAAAAATTTTAAACATAAAACTTAATCTTGATGTATCCATAACATTTATTTTTCTATAATATTTAACAAAAAAAGCCACATTATGTAAGCTCTGACATCACGCAGGCTGCCAGTTATGTGCCCGCAAATACGCTTGCGTCAGCTCCGCATCCATGAGGAAGCACACCCAGTAAAAGCAGAAATTTAGGGTCATGACAACAAAACATTGAACTTCATTATCGCTTCAAGACTTTATGAATAAAAGAAAGTTCAGTGGCACAGTCAGTTGAACTGTAAACAAGTAAACTATATTATCTGTCTTAGTTGAACACATTACACTAAGCAAAAAAACCACAAAAGCAAGAAAGAATGCTAGGCAGTCCGCTTACCACAAAAATTACTTGTTGCAGCCTATTTTGCTACCTATAATATCCACCCATAGCAAAGAGATCTTCATCCGTCCATACTCCCGCTGCCACGAAGCAGAAGAGGGCATTAAGGGGACAGACTACCGTAACTCATCGCCAAACCTCTGTCCCAGAGCTGGGGACCAGCTCTTAATTCGAGCGAGGGGGTGATGCTGTGATCGACGAAGCTAGTATCCTGTGCTAGGCTGGTAGACCACGATGTAATCCGGAACGAATCCTTGAGCAGCGGCATGTTTAATAAACTTGCGGCACGTATTTAATGTGCGTGGGGCATCGAAGATGTGCATGTCACCAGGCCGCCCCCCGCCGCCGGCGAACCTCTAGATAGCTGCCAACTAAAGTCCACAAGAGGGCATTCTGTTGCCACAAACTCGAGAATTGTGCACAGCCGTTGGCTACATTCAGGTGACCACGTACCAGTCAGACTTTAATTAATGTTTAATTAAATATATTAATTAACTCCCCGAGCAATACAATAATTTGTACAAGTTGTGTTAATCGTCTTTTGGTAAATGCATAAAGATTTTGGGCACAAAGAGGTATTTATTCCGACTTTACCATCTTTGACTACCCATAAACCCTTAATAGCGCGTGACCTGCAATTTGAAAGCGGTGCACAGCTACATGTTCATTACGAATATTTGTTTGTATATATTCGAACGTTTCAAAATTGCAACTAGGTAATTTTATATAAAGCTTAAATTAATGGAAACACCCATAGTTTAAAAATAATTAGAAGGTAAATACATACATCAGACTACAAACTGTACAACAAATTCAACATTTCACTCTCTCACTGGATGACTCGTGTAGCTACACTTGACACTGCATTGGTGAAGGGTTCATTCAAGGGAGTTGTGATACGAAATGTACACCCAAAATTCGAATCAGTGGGAAACAATGAAATTCAATTACTCTAATCAGTAAAAATGGCTCCTCTTAGAATCAGTTAAAAACCACTGATTGTTTAGGTAAATACATTTCACTGATTGAATTGGTGATGGGAAACAATTTCGCTGATTGAATAGTTGATGGCCGACTGTAGTGGCGAATTAGATATTGCTTTACTTGAATGTAGGCAAATGATTTTGTGTAATAAACATATTTATGATAGTTTATGACATTTATTGTGCAATTTACCGCCATTTAAAAGTGGAAAAAACTTTCACAGGTGGCCAAGATTGAACTCGCGCACCCCTCGACTTTAGGTTGTTGCCTAACCATCTCAGGTACCACACCAAGCTGAAGTTAGAGGAGGAATATACATGTCTTAAAATTCCGCCGCGAAATTGTGTAGTTTGAACTTGCATGCCATACATTTAGTGTTTGGTTTGATTGGTATAGTTAGGATTGATAAAACGAACAGTATATATGATTCCACTTTCTTCACCACATTAAATGTAGTTTAAACATTAAAACAGAGCGCTTTGAGGATAACATGTAATCGAAATGAATAACATAAAAACGGATTAAAAAGCTGCATGTTCATATAACCTTGTAAAATGGTGTTTTGAAAGACGAAACATATTTTAGAAAGTATTTTGTATTAGTTTAATTCGTTTATTAGTTGTTACTTCACTTGAAACCCGTTGTTTAAAAGCCATTTTAAACGATATTCAATGACCATTTAAACATGCTGATTTCACTGAGGCCGTGTCCACATTGACAAATTCGTTATTTCGTTATTTTTTAAATTCGTGATTTAGTAGGTATCAATTCGGACGTTTTTGACAGTCACGTGTTTAACACTCGCGGCAACACGTTATTTCATTAACAGTGCAAAATATTTTTACTAAATTTAATTCTTAAAACAAACATAATATGTCTGCAATCATCACTGGAATAATAAGAATATGTTAATAAATAAGAAAATAATAAATAATGGAATAAACACCATTAACAATTTTTGTTGCGGTATACAAACACAGCACAGAACTCTCTTGCTCTATAAAACATGCCTAGTGTATTTTAAGTACAGGTTTTTGTTTTAAAAGACATTTAATTTATGCATTCACACATGTGTTTTTAAAGAAAAAACCAACATGACACTGATTTTGTCTTTTTGTATTTTTGTTAACATCTGCTAGATACAAAATACGAAATACGAAATTACCCAATATGTCATCACTATTGTATACAAAATCGGGTCACGTAATAATTTTGTCAAAAAAATCTGAGAATCCGGACAGGTCTTCATATAGTAATCAAAAATAATTAGATACGGAGCAAGATACTCAGATGTTTCACTGATCCATCAGTAAAAAAATTAAACACTGGCAAAACAGGTAAAAATGACTGACGAATCATTGGAAATGTCACCGATTCATTTAGTGAATGAAATATGGCATATTTTCACTTGTCCATAAGTTAAATTCACTGAGTGACTGTTGTTCAGTCAGATACGTTTGAGTGATTGAAAACGTGAAAATCTCACTGAGTCATATTTAGAGTGTACGTCTTTGAGTGGACTATGAAAAAGAAAGACGTGTAGAAAAAGTACCACTTTTTAAATACCGAACTTTTAAAAGGAAGGGGGTGGGGGGAACAGAGATGTGGTCCATATAGAAATTGCTTCGGCTGTTCCTAATTTTTCCAACTATTACAGTATTGTCTGTGTTACTACATTTGTCATCAGTTTATAGGTACGGTAATTAGCATGGCGTTATGTCATTTGGCATAATAATAAGGAAATGATTTATTTAAGTTATCCAATTAAATACAAGACACATGTGGCATTCAAAGATACAATATTAAGAAAATAAAATAAATTATTAATTTCACTAATAGTTATTAAAAACTAGCGCAGTTTCTCGTAAAATTGATTTCAGAATTGCTTATACTTCGCCATTTGTGTAACCAAATTTTTATGATTGTGTGATTGGATTGTGCCAATTGCCGTCCATGAGACAATTTAAAAATCGCACACACACGCAGAACTCAGCAGGACCAAAACGAAATAAAATCTTTTGACACCACAGGCAGATAAATAGGCAAAGAGTCTCTTTGTTAATAGAAAACTAATTTGTTTATAATTAAAACAAGAAAAAGACGGTCTAACATCTAATTATTACAAAACAGGGCAGACAACAAAAGCCAAACAAAAGAAGAGACAACACGGTGACGAAAATAAAAACACCACACCAGTGAACAAACTGTGTACAAAACAATATCAGTGGACACAGCTGAAGAAAAAAACTAAAAACACACACAAACATAGAAAGAGCCCCAATGAAACACAAGAAAAGAAAAGTTATTTTGTCAGATTATAAAACCAATTCATTCCACACTACGAACAATACAGGAAAGGTACCACAAAAACAATTGGAGAAAAGAATAGATAAACCAACAGAGAGGGCACACAATGACGAAAAAATGTTAACACAAATACCACCATTGTTCTTCCAGTATCTAACCTGACGAAGAGGACAGATTCCAGACCCAGAAACATAGCGAAGACGTGGTAAATTATTTGGTTGTATGATCTGACAATGAATAATTTTTTGTGCCATGTGGTTCATTGTGGCTTTTTATTTTTTTGTGTGTGTTTTTAGCTTTTATTTTTCAGCTGTGTACACTGATATTGATTTTTGCATTGTTATGTTCACTTGTGTGGTGATTTCGGTTTCGTCATCGTAATGTCTTTTCTTTTGGTTTGCTTTTGTTGTATGTCCTGTTTTATAATGATAAGATGCTCGATATTTATTTTATTATTTCAGTTCTATACATATTTGATTTCTATTGAAAAAGAAGCAGCTTTTCCTACCTACCTGTCTGAGGTTTGTAAATAGTTGGTCTTTTCGTTTTTGTCCTGCTGAGTTCTGCGAGCGTATGCGATTTTTATTTTTTACACTGCTATACTACGTGTTTAATAATATTATATACTTATTTGCTTAAATTCATATTTGAGAAATCATCCAGCACTTATATATATATTATATATATATATATATATATATATATATATATATATACAACTATTAACGTAGTCAAGTAATTACACTACTATACTACTTGAAAATTACATTACCTACACTATGTATTAGGTTAACGACTTACTTAAACAACTATTGATTACTTATAATTACACAGTTTTTAACCTAGTAAAATATTTACACTAGTAGACGATACTATTTGTTTAATATTAACTAACTGTTAGATAACATCATATTTGAGCAATTATTATGTAAATTTTTTCACAACTATTAATGTGGTCATATATTTACACTACCATAGTACTTCTTCAGTGATAATACTAATGTATTATATTACCATACAGTCATGAGCAAATAACTAGTATTTATAATAAAACAAATATTAACATTGTAAAATATTTACACCACTACACTTGTTTATTGACATCTAGATGTTAGGTCAATATCATATTTGAACAGCTATCTTGTATCCTTATACAACTATCAATATGGTAAAATATTGACACTCTTACACTAATGTGTTAATGTTATTACCTAGGTATTAGATTAACATCATACTTGAAGAATTATTCAGTACTTACAATTACAGAACTATTAATGTGGTAAAATATTTAAACTCCCATAATACTTCTTTAATGATACCAGATAGGTGTTAGGTTAACATAATATTTGAGCTATTATACTGTACTTAAAATTACACAGCTATCAACGCGGTACAATATTCTCACTATTATACTACTGGTTTAATGTTTATTCCTAGTTATTAGATTATCGTCATGCTAGAACAATAAGACATAACATTTAATTTCGTAACTATTACTATAGTAAAATATTAACACGCATATAGTCCTTATTAATTGGTATATATATGAATTATGTTAACATAATTTTCGAGCAACTATTTAGTACATAAAATTACATATTCAATATATAATATGTGTAGTAACAAACATATTGTTATGGTGTGGGCAAGCCCTTGCTTTGGCGCTTGCCGGAACACACCAGCACACATCCAAAAAAAGAGCGAGGTCACAAAAGCGAAGCGCCGCCGTGACGAGCAGTTTGCAAACAAACGGAATAATTGGTAAACGGCCTGTATATTTAAGGGGCTTAACACTTCAAGCAGACGACGTGACAAGATGGACCAGCAGATGGGGTTTCTGCCGCCGTAGTCGAGATGACAATCAGCCTTCGGCAACACTAATTGAATGCCATTCCATCAGGGCACAGCTAGACGCGTGGATATAACTTGTTAGATAAATATACAAATAAATGCAGGATTAGATAACAAGCTCCCCCAGCGCAATTCAAGACATTCAAGTACAAATGTGAAGTGTTGTATTATTTTATCATGTATAAGGATAATCACTTAAAGGTTTTAAATAAAATGACGGAGTGAAATAATTCTGTGTTCTACCTCAGTGTTATGCATTCACCACATACTTTGACGGCCCCCGCATGGGAACGTTACAATATACTTGCTGTAGAAATACTAAAATAACAAACAATAACATTTAATAACAGCTACAAACTATGTTGGACAATTAGATTTACAAACCATACTGCAACTCCCAAATTGCGGCAGGTGTTTTCTTATGAAAACAAATTCGATAATTACAGGACACCATGTACCTAAACGGAATATTAAAGGAGATATGAGCCTATGGAAATTGGTTTTCCAAACATATTTCCGGAGAATTCCTTGTACAGCTACTACAAAGTCCACAGTGCAAAGATAACTTATACTTCCAATGTTGCTGAGACACTTGCGTAATGCTGGCCATCCTCGGTTTACGCGCATTGTTAGGCTTGAGAATTGATACGTCAGTATATCAACGACATGCCCTCCACTAGTACAAGCTCCATAACACGCCAAATGGGCGTGTCCTATTCAACCGTGTGGGACGCACAGTGGATGAATCGCCGCCATCACCACCGATTGCAGAATGTACATGGTATTCAGCGAAATAAGTCTTCGAAACCCGATATTCACAGGCTCATATCTCCTTTAATATTCTGTTTAGGTATATAGTGTCCTTTGTATTTTCGACTTTAATTTTCATTACTAATCACATCCTGTAGTTTGGGTGCAGGAAACATTTGTTTTGAAAGATTTAGAGTAACTCTGGTGTCGCTGAAATTGTTAGATCTCAAATACGAGGTTTCGTGAAAATCGTATACATGATTTAAATAAAGAAAAGCGTTTTGAGCATATACTACGCTCTAAAATCGAATCAGTGGAAAACCACTGATTGTTTCAGTGAAACAATTTCACTGATTAATAAGTGACGAGAAACTTTCGCTGATTGAATAAGTGACGGCTGACTGCAGTGGCAAATTAAATACAGTTTGTATTAATGTAACAAATCATTACGTGGAATTTACATTTTTACGATAGTTTACTACATATTTTGTGCAATTTACCGCAATTTAAAAATAGCAAAAATTTTGGCAGTTGGTCGGGGAAGAATTCACACATCGTCTGTACTTCAATCTCAAACCGTTACCTTGCCACCTGCGCTACCACGCCAATTTAGAATAATGTGATGAACATGTCTGGGTTATAGTAGCGCCATGAAATCGTGTATACTATTCCTTTTCGTTTTTGTTTAATTGGTACAAACAGGATTGTTAAAACAAATAATACGATATGAGTGCACTTCATCTCACATTATATGCAGTTTAAACCTTCAAACAGAGTGCTGTGATGATTACATGAAAACGAAATGGAAGACGTAAAAACAGAATGAAAGGCTGTGTGTTCATATTACCTCATAAAATGGCGTTTTGAAATACGAAACATATTTTAGAATGTATTTAGTATTGGTTTTATTAGTTTACTCGTTTATATTTCACTTGATACTCGTTGTTTGGAGGTCGTTTTTAAACATTTGTTTGACGGCTATTTTTACATGCTGTTTAACTGATCCATAAGTTAAAAATAAACAAATGAGTAAACAGATAAAAAAATAGCTGACGAACGGAGGAAAATGTCACTGAATCAATTAGTGAAGGAAATCGGAAATTTTTTTACTGATTCATCAGTTAAATTCACTGAAGTGACTGTCGAATCAGTCAGATACGTTTGACTGATTCAAACCGTGAAATTCTCACTGATTCAGGTTTAGAGTGTATATGAAAAGAATTATTGATTTCAGACAAGCTTGTTACTCTCATGTTTAAGTTCCTAGATATTTAATAATACACAGATTAAGCTTTAAGTAATCATATCACGTAATTTATATTAAACAATTAATGTGTTAATAATTCATATAACTGTTGTTAGATGTAATAATAATTTTGTTTAAGACCAAGAACTGTTACTTAAGTGGAACCTTCCCTTGCATATATATATATATATATATATATATATATATATATATATATATATATATATATATATATATAAGTGTGTGTGTGTTTGTGTGTCTGTTTCTGTGTTTCTGATTCTGTGTGTCTGTGTGTCAAGTTGGCTATTGAAATAAATTCGCCTTTCCTTTCTCTTTGCGCATATTCAACACTTTATTTTTGTAAGTAGAAACGTGTTACGTTTCGCTTACTATAATCTCGTTAAGATATTTGAATACTCATAAAAATATACTAGGAAACGAGAACGCTTCAGCTTAATCATACACCAACAATTTCCCTTAGTTTAAAATCCGAAGACAAGATGGTCATATCACGAAATATATTAAGATTTAAATCAAATTTTCGTTCGGAAAAAAATCCTTTTTATGAAATTTGGGGTTATTTTGTTCTCAAAGCGTTCGCCAAATATGTTGACTTAGGTATTCCAACGACAAGCATTATCAGTTACAACATTCAAGTTGAAAAGTAACTTGAGAGTTATTCGTTTATGTGAACATCTTTGAGGGAAATTGAAATCCGTTATAAATGGCGTTTTAAGTACGTCATATGGTTTCATACAGTTCCGTAAGCAAAACGTTTGAATGGTTCATTAAAATTACTGTAATTAATATCTTCAAAGCTCAACTTTTAATTTTTTCTTAACTGTTTATTGAACCACTGAATACTTTTATATGGGCATTGAATGTTCCCACACGATACCACCACTACCCATTTTTATCGTGCCAGCCACTTCATTTTTTCTCGCGACTTAGACATTCCCTTGGTAAACGAAATTTATCTCTGTTACGTTACAACCGAATAAATATTTTCAAATAACAGCTTGACCTTATTTTAGAGTGTCATTTAAACACGTGAAACGGGTAGAGATCAGAGAAAGAGTTTTTACCGAAATCGTTTGCGATTCTGTAATAACTGGAATATATATTTTTTAAATAAGAATATTCATAAAAAATTGTTTCAGTAAAAGTGTGTTTCTGAAATTTTTAGAAGCTGCTTTTTCATTACATTTCCTTTATTTAAATTAAAAATACAACTATTATTTAGAGGTACTAAAATTATTTTTTCAATTATATTATTACAAATATCGCTAACTTCCGTTCAACCTGAACATAATGTATGCGTACACAGCAATTATAATAGCGCTTTCATAGTCTCTTCTTCGTGGGAGTATATGCGAATGTCCTTCATTCACTCCAAAGTTATCTTTTGAATTTGTGCACTTAAAAAAGGTAATTTGAACTTCGTAAAGTGTGCAATATAGTTTATTTGAACAGCGCAAACTTCTTAAATAAAAATCGTGTACTTGTTATACATTGGTTAACAAATTTTTCCCGAAACGAACATTTCAACCGCATTTATAAGATTGGATATAAATGTTTTCATTTATTAGATATTCACCATATATCTATTACTAGTGACTTGGGAAATATTATCTTATTGCCTCTCGTGATTATCTCGTTCTGTGTGTAATTTTGTTTGTGAAAGTTAGTATACGTTAATAAAACTATGCACCTACCAAGAAGTCTTAGATACTGACGAAATTCGTTTAGAATGTAAGAACGGTTTACGTTGTATTAGAGTTATGTGAGCTTGCTACTCCTAACTTGTCAGGATGACATATTGGTAATATTGTAGAATTTGGTTTGAAAAAATAATGTACTTAATGAAAGGAAATTTTATTTTACACTTTACAATTGTTTTTCAGGAGGTTATCAAATTTATTGACTTTTTAAGAATATGTATGCTATTATGTATTTTGGCTCTTAACTGCATAATATGTTTGTGTTAAATCTGTTGTAAAGTGATTATAGTTACGTTTTGAAGTTTATTTCATACTGTAAGTCTAGTTCCCGACCGAATATTTGTAATTTAAGTGACATTCAAGTGCCCCTTACAAGATACACGCCAACTCGATAAGTAGGGCCGAACGATTCAGAAAATTTGAGTTAACTATATTTTAATAGTATATTATTTTGAAACTGAATAGTTTTTACTTTCCAGATAGGTACATTTGGGAAATTGAAATATTCCACTGCTAAATTTGACGCTAATATCCTACAGGTAAGTAGAAATACTTGTTTTAAACGTTCCTCATTACGGAAAAAATTGTTTTTCGTAAAACTTCTTCACTCTACAGCGTCTGTTATTAAACTTGGGCTCTGATCATCCCGATTTCAATAAACTAGTATATTAAAGAATTTAACAAAGTTTCCCGATAAAATTTTTATTTTTTCCAATTTTTTCCCCACACACTTTAGTATTAAGAATTACTCGCAATTTCGTACAATATATCTCAAAAACAGCACCGACTAAAAAGAATTTTACATCTATATATAAATTTTGCTTTCGTAAAATATTCAGTAAGAAGCTATTTTGTGCCTTTTAATTCAGAAATGATTTAGATGTCATTTTATACATTTACCGATCATGGAAATTTCTACACTTATACTTACATGTTTATAAAATTATTACCTACATTTAGATTACATGCACAATTGGAAAGCGAAAAATATATAACACTTTGTTATAGGATACACAAATATTTTTGCACTTTCTGTAGTTTGAATACCATACTACATTATCATTTACCCCGAGAGCATACTCCTATTTATGTAATTTGCAGAATGCTTCTAAAGATCGTGGCAATACCTAGCGTAGGCACATTGTCATAACAGCAAAACAGGCCTCTAGTCTAGCTTGGAAACTATCCCAGAGGTATATGCCCCCACCCTAGTAACTTTTAAATACGAAAACCGAATTTTACCAAACTTCGCCCACTTGTAGTATTTAGTAATGAAATCGGACTTTTGTAGTTTTAGGTCACTCCATGTACTTATTTTTAAAAATATATGGCAATTTTGATATTTAGGGCACAATGTTATATCTCGGGGACCATTAAATCAAATTTAACCAAATTTTGTACGTTGACAGTACATGATGTAAGAATTTGATTTAGAAACCGAGAATGTTATTGGTGATCTATTTTGGAAAATGTGCGAATTGAAATATTAAATCTATAATATATCTCGGGAATCATCTAACTAATTTAATTATTTGCATTTATGTAGAGGTACGTAGACTCATTACTTATATCGATAACTTCTTACGTAATATCATATTTAATTAAAGGCCAACTTTTTAAAATATCTTAAAACTCATTTTGAACGATGAAGCGATTAATATAATCCAGTTCATTCTGACCACAAACATTTTAAATCTTATTTAAGTATTAAAATTAATCGTTAATTTATTTTTTATTAAAGTGTCTGTATTACAATACTTTAAATAACGTTATATATGTTTATGCGTATTTAAAAATAATTTTCGGTTTTTAATGACGAACAAGTTAAGTAATAACTTAGAAATAAAGTTAATTTATTTACCTGAATGTATTATTTTATGTAATATTTTGTTTCGAATATATTTGAAATATAATTGCATTATAACTTTATTTTAACGTTAATATACAGTATATTAACTGAAACGAATTAACAATAATGTTATGGTTTTATGTTCAATATCCGAACGAATTGTCACTGCTAGTGAAATTACATACTTGGCAAATGTTCGGCAGTGGTTCAGAAGGATGATGGAAAACGAATATGGCCCCTTATTTTTAAATTTAAGTTTTAAAAATTTGTCCCGAATTTCACCTGTTCGACGCATAAGTTAAGTGATGAGGCCCATGGGAATGTCTATTTTAAATAAGGCGGAAGCATACATGACGTGCATACAAGCAGGGCTTCCAAAATTGATCACTTTACCGTGAATAGCCTATACAGGCGCTACACACTTTAGATATTGGGGCATAAAGACGAGGTTACCGAACATTTTTCAAAAAATGTTTCCGTTAGAACAATGAACTTCTGGACGATATGTAAATCCAACAATATCTGCAGCCAGAGCACGCCTATCTCTGTCATCGATATATTTCGAGGAAAAAACTTGCGATTCAGAATCTGATTTTGCATAAAATATCGAGTTGCCAAATCAACACGTAACAAAAAAAGTCGTGTAAACACAGGTGTTTGCTAGTAATGAGTGCTCCAATTTCAAAACACACGCAAGGATTTTGTGGATTTTAAATTTTATGCATGAATGATTTAAAAACTGTTAGGTTAATGAGAATCACGTAAGGTATGTTTTTCCATCTTGAATCATTTCTTCTGAAACAATTTAGTAATGTCTTATTTCTAAACTACCTTCAAGGGAGTGCAAAGCAATTAGAATGCACTTAAGCTTATGGGTCTTATTTATGTTTTGCCTTATTTTCTCATCATGAATATGTAGACGGGGTTTAGCAAATACAAATACTAACGTCCTGCATTATATATATATATAACATGTATTACATAATGTGTAACTTATCCCTGCTGTTAGCGCTTGCCAAATTAAAAAAAAAGATATTTCTATAGTGTATGAAATGTAACGAGTATTTGATGCTCCTTCAGATAGATAAAAATTTGTACTTTAAATCTAAAGTATTACACAGGTTTTAGTAAAATATTGCATTACTATGCTTAACAACATCCTGGACGTATACGGACAATAAAATATTTTGTTGCTGTGAATTTGAACCAATTCAATCAAATTCCTCAATTAGCCTTCATCGAATTAAATAGATGCTGGTACTAGACTAAGCTGATTTCGTTTCCGCCGCAAATTTTTCCACACTTGTTATATGAGACTGTTCCAGCTAAAAAAATTCTCATTCTCTTCAAACGAAATATTCATTTGAAACTAACATGATGTTTTTAATGTTTAGGGCAACCAAGTCGATAAGTTTAACGTATTTGTGAAATGGCTGCGTGTACGTATTACAAGTTTATGAGTAACAGGATATAATAAGTGCTCAGCTCAGCAAATAATTTATAAATACTTAGTTTGGTTCAAGGGAACGAATTCAGATGTTTGAAGCAATAGCAGATTAGTTGAGTGAACTAAATACTGTTAAGTCTGAAAAAAATACTCTTCGAATAAAATTATTGGGTATCTCAAATAAAACAATTATTTCAGTGCATAACTACGTTTATACTAAGTGAGACAGCTAATGTTACTACCATGTGTTACGCTATCTCCTATAACATATGCTGTTCACGGTAAAGTGAGCACTTTTGAGGCCATAGTGACTTTATTCTTTAGCAATTTTTTATCCTTCAACCACCTTTTAAAGTAAAAATTGCGGCGTAAATAATAACCAAAATATGGACATTCCACCGCTCTTGGAAGTTAACGTATAATGATAAAATAAAATATAAAACGAACAACAAATATATTAAACTGATGGGTTCATGTGGTTAAAATACTTTCAGAGATGCTCTTCATCTATGATAGTGCATTAACTACTTCATTTTTTAAAGTCTAACTAAATAAATATTTCACTTATTTAAACATTTAGTGTCTCATATTAATATTTTGATTAAAATTATTATATGTGTTCCAAAGATATGTCACGTTTGACTGAAGTGTCAGGCGTCCACCATTTTGTTATAAATTTACCCCTTTCTTATAGCAACGAATTAAATAATACAAAAATAACCACACCCCAAATTTCCTACAGTAAATAAGCTGAAATATTGAAACCTAAATGGACTGGGATATTGTAGAGTTGTTTTCAAACGGAATAGCAATTTGTTTGCCGACACCTATATTGTTCCTCTACAGGCTTAACTCGTAAGTTCGAGTAAGTAGTTTTAGAGACATTTTGAGAAAACAAGTGTTTCCTTTACCGAGACCTTGTGTTGTAGGAACAACATACTCCATATTCCTACATCACGAACTGGCGTACTGGCACTGAGCACTTAGGCGACACGTCAGCTTAAATCGCGAACTCCAGACTCTCATGCCACCAAAATGGCGTCAATGGCCTGCAACACGTGGCAATACCGTTCGCCAATCAGCGCCTGGCAACTTACTGTGCAGGAGTCAGCCGAACCAATGGGGAGTTTCCCGCAGTGCAAGGTTGTCTATCAGGCACTATAACCGTTCCCACAGACTCGCGCAGCCAATAGGCGAATAAGTAAGCCCACATAAAAGGAACCGCCAAAACTATTCCACATCTGTTAACTTACCTGTTCTGTGACGACGCTTTCCTTTGAGTTTCAGCTGTTCTGCGAATAGTGCATATACTGTCTGTTCACGATAAAATGAGTACATTTAAAAGCAACCTTTGAAAAATATCACTGCCCGTATCTGTATGTATTTGAACGAGTGCACTTAGTGGCATTTTCTCAGGAATGTTGTCAACGTTTGGTAAACATTTGTTAAAATTAAAATTATTACTTTACCCATTGTCTTTTTAATGTATCTAAGTGTAAGAATTAGCAGATCTGTAAAATATGGACTTTTATAATAATTTCTCAGTTTCACTTGACAGACGCATGAGTTCAGTGATAAGACCCATGACAATACTAGTTTCATATATGGGAGAAGAACACGCCATTTTCATAAAAGAAGATCTTAAGCAGGGCTTTCAAAAGTGCTCAGCTAACCTTGAAAAGCCTCTTTTTATTACCAATGGAAAATTTTGTCACGTTGACTTTCAGTAAAAAAAGTTTACCTACTTCATACATTCACTGTTTGTAGCTAAGTGTTTGTAGGAAGACGGGACATGATCTGGGAGAGGTTATTTTTAAATACTCTTTTTAAATGCTGGTTAGCAGAAGTTTCGCCTGTAGTTCTGAAGTTTTTACTTAAATAATTTTATCAGTAAGACTTTTAAGTTGATCGCTTAAAATTTTTTTGTGTAATATTTGCGTATGAATTAAAAATAATTGATTCTGCATTAACTTCGTTTCACAGTCTTGTTTCCCTTTTGGAATTTGTATATCTGAATCTGATAACTGATGTTTACTAACGAAGCTCAGCATCTAGCTCTCCGTGAATTTATAACGAGCACTTTATCCTGTTTACAAGGTTATGCGTGATTCGCTCGGACTCATTCTGCATGTATAAATATTACAGGCTGAATAGTTCTGCAGGGCACGCCTGGGAAAAGTAGCCCAATCACAATGGTAACAAGGCTGTACTAGTCTTTAAAGTCAATCCTGGCATTGCTTGAACTTGATAATTTCTCAGCTCTCTAGTTACTAACCAAATAAATCTGCGGCTGTTCAAGTATGTATATGAATGTGACGTCTCCTGGATTGAAAATCTTTTTGCTAAAATTAGGTGTCCTTCGCTCAGGATGAACGAGAAAGCCATTTCTTAAGGGTCCTATGCACTGAAACGTTTTCTGTGAAATCGTTTGCACGTAAACGCGTATCTCGGTAAATAAATATTCTGGGAATATGAAGTTTTCCCAGAAAGGATGCAAAACTATTGCCTATTTCGCTATCATTTTACTTTTATCATATTTTGTATATTAATGGAGAAATAAGTCTTGAAAGTGGCAAATATCATATTTTTAAAGCTTACTTATGAAGTTTCTTTAAGCGGTAAGAGAAATTTACGATTATATGCAGGTAGTTTTATCTGTGTACTTTCATCGCGTGTAATAATATTGCACTATTAGACATATAGTTTACACAGTATAGCGTTAGGACGGAAACACTGCGCGCCTTGCGCGTAGAAGCTATGACGCGCTAGGCGTGCGTGTTAATGTCACCCTTATCGCTACCTCGCTTCTTGAACTTGAACGTGCAGGTATATGGGACCCTTAAGATAAACAACAAATTAATACATCAGACATGACAGTAACGAAATAATACATGAACAGTAATCTATTTATACTTCATCATCTTTTTCCATTGCAGGGAAATTATCAGAGGAAAGTGGGTTATGGTAAACTCTCTTTTCAATGCGGAAATGCCTTTTCATTGCTTCATTCAGCACGTGCTTTTTAAAGCTCGGCCCAGTTGGGTTTATGTACCTTCTCTCTCTGGAGACGACAGGCTGAGGCCATTTCCCCACGTCATGGAAACGTGAACTCTTCTTAATAACGCCGCTGAGGTTTCCTGGCGCACTCTTCGCATTCACGTATGTCGTCTTCGGGTCTCCCGAAGCCCGCGAGGACGTAGCCCCATGGTCGGCAAGATTCAGCCCTCGCTTCAGCAGGTCCTCCACCGATGGCTCTGGCTTCTTCGGCCGCGGAGGAATTTTTTCCGGCTCCTTCAAGCGCGCCGCATGCTTCGCGTTTCGTTTCATCCGCTCTCGTACCTCGATGAAGCTGTCCGTGCTGGGCGGGTCGGCCACCTTGAAGGGTATGTTCACCATATTCGCTGTCATTTTTTCCATTCCCATACGGGTGCGATCTTGTACTAATCGAGGAAGTATTTTTGCTTTGCTGGAAGAAAAAAAAACAGCTGTCAGGAAACGTTAATGAACACTAGAAATGAGCACAGTCAACACTTTTATGGTTTAGTGAGGGGGTGAAGAGATTTGGGTGGCTCTTAACATCGAGGTCTTGAGAGCTGATAAGCAAATAATACGTAGCTAAGACCTACACTTGCGCTACCTATGTAAACCTACGTCACTAGGAGCAGTTTTTATAACCAACGATTGATGAATATGAGCTACACATTGTTACAACTCGTTAAAAATAATTGGACACCCGTATATGCAACAACTAGTGTCTAATGAGAATCATTGCACTAAATGACCAATAGCACATTAAATAAGACTTAATCGTGTTTATTTAATTAAACTTTGAAATACACTTAACACAAATATAATCAGGAATAGCAAATAACTCCCCACAATGAAGGTATTTTCCTTTGAATGGGAAGAATTTTTCTCACGGTAATAGGAATAATTGCTAAGCTAAATAATCACGACTAATTTGCAGTAAAAGTGTATATCGAAATTATTAGAATACCAGAGCTTCTTGAAGAATAAAGCGTACCAAAATTTTTGAAATGAAAAACTTTTTTTTCTGGGAACCTATACAGGTGATAAAATCCATCATATAAAAAAAAACGCTTTGAGATAGTGTACAAAACAATGGCTCACGTAATAACTTTCAGTATAACTAAAAACCAGATGTGGAATGCATGCACTGAGTTAGACGAGAATTTATTTTTCTCTGCGAAAACTTGAATTCACTATAGCTGGACGAATGTGTAATTGGACAGCGCACACACGAGTCTGAGAACCTAAGTGAGGGTGAAAAGAAAGAATAATATACAGTGCATCTCACAGGATTCAAGAAAAATTCCTCCTTTTGGGAAAACTAAGCAAGAACAAACCGATAAAGCACTTTTAAAAACCTCCACGAGAAATAATCGGATAACTGTAGAGCACAATTGTAATATAAACAAAAGAACGATTTCTAAAATTGCGTGAAATTATTTTGTTTTGGACTTCTTGGATGTAAACCGAAATTCTTCCAGTTGGCAATTAAGTTCACTAATACTGTGGCGTGGAGTGCATATGTTTGTGCAACTCATAACGTTGGTGGTCTTGAGAGCCGATGAGGGAAGAAACGAGGTGGAAATGTAACAGCGCCGGTATGCAAGGGCGGGGGAAACGGAAGATCATTGAGAAAACCCGCCGACCAGCGGCATCGAACTGCACGTTTTTCACGCTGGTAATCGAACCCGGTTCACCTTGGCGAGAGGAGAGTGTCCTAGCCACTGCGTCATCGCAGCCTTGCGAATGCATCGGAGGCTGCAGTTAAACACTTTCCACGAAGATATTGAACTAAGCGGAAGAGAACACAAATTTAATAAAATAATTATGACAGCAGCTGCACATAAAAAACTTGGTAAAATACGAATGAATTCTACCAAATCTGCAACATGGTGAGCAGAGGTTAGACCAAAGGGCGTTCGTTAAAGAAACTGGTAAATGCGTTATTGGTGGCTTCCTACGAATAGTTCTTGACAAGCCCTTCAAATGAAAAAAAAATCTTCTTTGTTTTTTGTGGTCGAATGTATTGTTTTTATAGAGTTAATTGCTAAAACATGGCATTCCGAAAAACTGTAGTGAGGGACAAATTATTTAATACCAAAGTATAATTGTTGAATTATTTTCGGGAGAAATTTCTTTTCACAAGCAAAATTCACTCTTGAACCCATTTTGTTAATTTTTAAAGTGAACATAGTGACAGAGTGCCACGTTGCTAACATTTCAGCGGTAAATAAAAATATATGGTGGTTGTTAATAAATTATCCTTTGCTGCTGACGAACAATAATGAAAAATTTGCGTAGTTAGTGCTGATCAGCGTTAAGTTTGTAGTAGAGTGGTAAAATATTTTGGCTTGAATTTACTCATATAGATATTTATAAAAATTAAGTAAAACAAAGTCTAGTTTTGAATCATATTTAAGAGTGGCTCCATTCTTGATGCTTCGGAAAGCACTTTATTTTGCAAGGAAACCTTCGTGAAATACAATAAAACCCCGAAAATACGATCCCAGGAAAACAGAAATGTTGGATAAACCGAATATCTTTTTAAGAAAATTGACTGTAAAGTTAATTATATGATAAAGATAAAAATTGAAAAAAAAATTATTATAGGTTTTTATAAATAAAATTTTACATTATAATTTAGCACAATAAAACCAAAATTATATATAAATTTAAAAACAGACTGAAATTATAGAGTTATCCATAAGCAGTTGTTGCACTTACTTATATAATGGTTGCATAACACACTTATCTATAAAACATTTTCTATTTATTTGTGCCACAGTCTCATTTGTTGGTAAACACAGCAACCTGCCTGTCATTGAAAAATTGTTAATTTCCTTTTGATGTAAGAAACTAAACCTGCGTAGCATAAACATTACTTAGTTCAGCGTAGTGGCAGTGTGCTGTCCTACAAAGCGTGATGCCAATTGAAATATGTTTACTGTATATTTCACATATTATTTCAGATAGTCCAAATTTTCGCGAAACGGAAAGGCTTCAGCCACAATTAGTTCGGATTTCCTTTCTTATACTGTAGGTCAAACGTAGTAATTTCTGGCTGAATGTGAGAAAATATTGGTAAAATGTACTTACGAATTTTAATAATTTATTTTATCCATGTTAATTTCAGTTACGAATGTTTTCAATTTTCGTGGCTGAAATTTATGTGCATAAAATTAATTAATACACATTGGTAAACAAATTCCTACTACATATTGCTACATATAACTAGAGACGTTATAATGGTCTTGTTGGATTCAGACAGATTTGTAAATTGCAATTTTTGAACCATCGAAACTGGAAATACGCTCATTTTGATTACAAATAGATTTCACTGCATTAAAAAATTTTTAAATAAATAAATTGCAGCTCGGACCTCCAATGAGCAATTTCTGCTAAAAGGCACTCCTTGGCTTCTAATACTTAGCATCTCAATTGAGAACTTCCTCAGTGAGTATCTATGTCTTACAGACTGCTTCTGGTGAGCGCCCCATGTGGGCCTCTCCTACCTCCCCTCATGAAACTGTGCCCTATCTGGGTAAGGCACAGTTGTACTCATCCTGTGATTCTCTTGATGCCCTTTATCTTAGATCACATGGGGAGGGGCTGGTTCATCTCTCACCATGATTCATCGCCCGGATGTTGTTGATATTTGGATCTTTGCAGACAGTCTGTCCATGGTCTGTGTAATTCCAATCCAATGTCAGTCTCCAATATTTCCAGACGACATCTGTATCAGCTCCCCATTAATTTAGAGCCTTGGTCGAAGGGGGATTGGGGCGGGGGGTGAGCAAGGGTGACTATCACCGGGTAGTCCCCCTCCCCGGGCCACTTTCACTCCTGGGGCAGTAGTTGTTCCTTTTCCCATTTCGGTTTTGCCATCTTTAGTACCTGACTACCTTGTAGCCGGTAAAGTGTTTGCTGTAATCAAATGTGTGGCGTCCATGTGTCTTTACAGCTTCTTTTCTTGCCTCATCCAGATTGACGACTTCTCCACGTCTCCGAAAAATCTCTTCAAGAGTTTTAGAAGATCCTCTCTCTCTCTCTCTCTGTCTTGTGGAATGATGTTGGTGGCCAGAAACATCCTGTTATGTTGTTCTGAATAGGGAAACCAAATTCTGTTACCACTCTCTGTCTGTCTTAATACTGTTGCAAATGCTGCAGACAATATCAGCATTTCTTCTAGATTCCTTATTCTTTCTGCCATTTTGTCATTCTGTAGAATGGAGCGGGATTCAGTAATATCCATATTCCATCTACTGCCAGTCGCTGTTCTTCAGGAGGGACCACTTCTTCTTGAAGTTGCTGTTGTTCTGCCCTCTCCTCTTCCTCTTCGAAGTGAAGCACCAGCGCCCCGTCGACTCCATGACCCACCTGACATCTGATGTCTTCTTCCCGGAAGGGAGTCACTGTTGATGTTGCGCATCCTTGTTCCACATCGGGTTCTAGTATCTGTCGCACACAATTCCGTTCAAAAACTGCCCTTCACGTAGCGTTCCTAAAGTGTTGAGCTTGTTATTTTCTTGTGCAGAAGTCCCAAGTCTCAGCCACTATTTTTGTAATGAAAACAACTGGAGCCCCACTAAAGGGACATCTGTGGTCAGCCATTTTCCCGTTCTTCTTCAAACTATCCAGGTCTGACAACCCAACTGCAGTAAATTTTAATAAAAAATACTTTAAATTTTTAAAATAATAGAACATAAAAATTATATATAGAACTAGCAGTCCGCCATCGCTTCGCTCAGATTTATGTCGTTAATGATATACATACCTAGACACATGTCTTTAAAGATTTTTACTTTATTATTAAAAATACATAGTTGTACCCTTGCGTTATTGTTTGTTGTTTGGTAAGATGTATTTTCCTATGTTTTTCCACAAAGCACTGTACCTTACTCTATGATGTGTAAAAACAATGATTACCTCACCTTAAAAACTATTGTCGTTTCGACAATTAGCGATTACCCGTGACTACTTGCGACTACCCGCGACAACTTACGAGACTATCCTTGACTAACTGTGACTATTTGCGACTACCTACGTCTACCCATGACTACCTGCGATTACTTGCGACTTCCTGCGAATACCAGTGACTACTGCGACTACACGTGACTACCTGCGACTACTTGCGAATTATTTTATATTAAGATACACAATTTCTTCTCACATTGTTTGAATTTATATTTAACGATGGTAGCTCATGTGTAGAAACTAGCCAAGAAGCTCATTTTTCCCCGACTTGTTTTGAAAATTTTGAAATTTCTCAAGACTTTAAAAAAAAATGAAACAATTGTCTCAGTCTATCTGGAATAATGTATCTATTTACACTACTTTACTGCGAATCTAAAGATATTACCAATGCATTAGGTTTTACATCGTATTTGAGTTATTATACAGTCCTTATAATTACACATATATTAACGGGGAATATATGTACACTCCTATACTACTTGATTAATTGTATTACCTAGGTATTATTTTAACATAACACTTCTGTAATTATTAAGTACTTACTGTTATACAACCTTTAAAATAGTAAAACATTTACACACCCATATTTTGACTTTTATGATATTAAATTAGTGATATTTGAAGATCATATTTGAGCCATTACAGAATACTTAATATTTCACAACTTTCAATAGCTTGAAATATTTTCACTCTGATAATACTACCTTAATGTTGTTAAAGTTTGTTCACGATATAGTGAGCACTTTTGAAATCAACCCTATAAAATTGTCAATACTTCTACATGCATGAATTTTAACATGCGCACTGAGAAACGTGCACCCAGTGAAGTTGGTAACTTTGGAGGGAAAATAATTCCATATTTTAACGTCAAATAAAAAGTATTAGACAACCATTTGCGTTAACTAAAATTATTTATTTAGCTTTCTGTATTATTAATGCACAGAGGTATAAAAATGACCAGTTTTGTAAAATATTAACTTTTCTAACAATTTGACAAATTCACTTGATCGATGAATATATAAAGTGACGAGGCTCCAGGCAAAGTTATTTTTACATAAGGCGAAAGAATACACAAAGTGCATACAAAAAGATCTTAAGCAGGACTTACAATAGTGCTCAGTTTATCATGAACAGCCTATACCTAGGTATTAGATTAACATAATATTTAAACAATATATTCAGTAATTATAATTACAAAACTATTTACCTTGAAATTTTTGCACTTCTCTTATACTTGTTCAATGGTATAATATATACATATATATGTTTAACATCTCCTTTTCAGAAATAATTTAGTACTAGTAGTTACTTATATTTTGTGTTATTTACATACTGTTGTAATATGTTCATGATTCTACATTTCAAAAGAATGCAGAAGGTAATTTTGACAACGATGTGCAAATACAAGTCACTGAATTCTAAACCTACATATTTTTGTGAATTGTCAGAATTTCACTGTAATATTTTGCTGCTTCATTTTGAGTTGTGGCTATGGCAGAATTCCTTGTATTAGTACATATCATGATTTTGATTTGTGGCAGTGTTCCTGTTGTAAGAAAACAGGTGAATGATCGTGCAACAAAGCTACTCAATCGACATTATTATATCAGCGTGCTGGACGAGGTGTGGAAGCAACACACAACATCGCTTACTCCCTAAACGAGGATCTTGACACTAGGAAGATTCCTTATTCAACATCATGAAAGCCAAGGTGAAACTAGGCATTACATAACTCATAAAAAGTAAAAAGTTATTCGCAGCACCCTCGAAGGACCAAAAGGAAAGGAAACAATAAGGTAGCTGTGTTCCTACCTGCAGTGATATCTGCAATCGGAGCTCTGTCGGGTGTCGCCGGGGCAGTCACGAATATCATTAGTGCCATGAAACAGGCTTAGAACGATCGGAAACAGGTAGAGAAATCACGCTGCAAAACAGAACTTTGGAAGCTATCACAATAGATAAAAAAAAAACATTAAAATAGTGTATATTTGTCACCTGTATCAGGGAAGTGGTGGATCAAATGGCTGGGCAGGGGGAGGATAGGAAAAAATCGAAAAAGGAAATCAAAGTGACTCTGCCTAGACATCCACTGACGAACGTGTATTTGGAAGTGTTTGCGTGGAAACTGAGGATATGTCAGATTTGCTGAGTGTTTTCAACGGATGTTTTTCTTGCCCCTGAACCCAAGAGACATGAATGAGCCGTAATTAATGTGTACATGGCAGCCAGGCCTGGCACGCACTGTGTAACTTACATAAAACGCGGCAAACATGCGGTATACGACGACAGTTTTGGGTCCTTGGCCTGATCTGTGCGAGTACTGGAAAAATTGTAAACTGACTTACAACTACGAAACGGAGCAGATGCCCAACACATGGTACTGTGGACATATGTGTCTGCGATTTGTAAGCAAGGTATAACAAAGACTGTGTTAGCCATATCATACTCAGTATGTCGTTGTCCATTATTCTGAGTGGTAAAAGGTCTGAGCTGCGGGCTAGCTTTTACTCTCCCTTGGAGCTGGAGTAGGAATGGTATGTGGGGCTTGTAGACTTCCAAACTTACAACTCCATATACAACATACAAGAAAATGTGAATTCCACATTCCGGTATGTAGTGGCAGGAGATTGGAAAAAAATAATCATTCCCACCGGGGCATACGAGATGAAAGCTTTGGAATACTTCATAAAGAAATCGCTTCCGCATGGAATTGCATTCGAACTACACAGGAATGCGAATACACTGAAGGCCGAAATGTTTTGCACCGCATATGTAGATTTCATGGGTATCAGATATCATCGGGTCCATGCTGGGGTTCAAAGCCAGAATGTACGGAGCTGGAATGAAACACGATTCGTTGCAGACCGTAAACATCTTTCCGGTCAACATCATATGCATAAACTGTAACTTGGCAAGATGCAGTTACGTGAATGGGAAACCGAGCAGTACTATTTATGAGTCTGCTCCCACCATTGGTCCTAGATATAAAATCATAGAATCTCCGAGAACGCTCATTTACGTTGCGGTCGTTACAAAGAGCATCCACGAAGTAGCCGTTTCGATCGTGGACCAAAATGAGTAACCGATAAATTTCTGAAACGAAGGAATTATGCTACGTTTACACCTGACATTATGGGACTAAATTTTGCCAGGTAGATGAAAGTATATTTATATGTTCGCGGTACATCGAACCCGAGATCAGTAAGCTCCGAGCAAGCGTTGCGCTAACACCTGAAAATTCAAAGTTTTTCCGAGTCCTCGGTTTAAAATTAAATCTACATGGCAGATGAAATTCTCGATGTAGATCAGCGCCTAGCATTCAACAATTAAACTCGATAATATCGAAATGCAAGGTTACGGAACTTATCTTGCTAGACCTATCGCTCTCAGAAGGGAGATTATAATACTTATACTCAGAAAAGATATTTACACCCTGCCTAGCCAGTCCTTTGTGTGCATAAGAGGCAGGCTAATAAAGGCGGATGGGGCCCATCCGAAGTCCACTAAGTATTAACGAAATTATATTCTCCATCTTTTCAAGCGAATGATATACGATATTAATGGTGTTGCGGTTGACTAGTCGTGAGATGTGGGCATAACCTCATCGATAAAAAATTACCTATCGCTTACGTCCAACTACCTCTCTGCAGCCAAGATGGTACGCTGAAGAATTGAAGCCCACTATAACGTTCTCATTTACAACGAAGGCATCTACAAAGTGTGTGCTCCGCTCTCCATGCTCATATGATTTACCGAAGATCATAAGAAAAAAATAATAGGAGCGATTCAGGAGCATTTGGATGTCATTTTGGGAGTAGGAGAAAATGCGCAGCACGTCTCTTACTTTGAACACCATAGAATGGTTCTTCCCTCATGTGACCCCGAGTAGTCACGAACATTGCAATCTGTTGACTTGTGCCAAGAAAGAAAAAGTAATCGCAATAGCATTCAGGAGTTGGAGCCTGGTCACCTGCCCGGCCCTGCCCACCGCCACTCTAAATTACTGGGTTGTGAAGATGTCTTCCAGCACAGAGAAACCTCTCTACACCATACAGGGTCTTCAGACGAACAAACAGCATAGAATCAGAGCCAACAAGTCTATGTTCGACCACTGCAAGGTCGAGAACGTAAATATATTATTGAATAACGACAGGATCGTTAAGTACGATTGTTTTTTGTGGCCTGGTAAAAATCATCAGTTAATTACATGCGTAAATACCCATGGTGTGGGGACTTATGTTTTAGTCGTAATAATGTACTGTAATCTGCCATGCTTCCAGAGTGGCTACCTGCTCAAGGAAATCGTAGTCACGGATTGTCATGTCGTGACACGAACCGATTTATGTGGTTGGACCCGAACAGAAGAAAAATGGCTGAGTAATTTGTGCAAATTAAAAGTGGAGTTTATCGACTTACAGAACGGTCAGGGTGGTCCTTCCCTTTGAAAAATGAGTAAAGAAACTGATCCGAGTTCTTTGGTGAGCGCTTCGAGAAACGCACAGTTACTTTACCTATTGGCATGCTCAGAGATGTAACAAATGAGTATATATATGGTAGTGTGAAATATGATATTATTCCATGATGCGGAAAAATTTATGTAAATAAATAAAATCCTAAAATAAATTAGCAACCAGTCGACTACGAGTCACTGTGGGAGCAAGATGACTCCCTTCCATCTGGAGAGCCTGTACGTCTTGTTATTTTGAGACGACTCCTATTCGTTTTGGGAGTCAGGAGGACTACATACCTACGAAGAAAAATGTGATGGATTCGGCTATATTCGGTGAAATCGGGCGAACGAACGCAGCAGTTAATAACTTGCTGCACTCACAGGAATTGCTTCGTTCATCACATGAAGCAGAATATGCCTAATTCAGCAACCGTGGACCAGATTCTAGAATTTGCAACCACCTCGTGCAGAGGCGACTCTACGAGCAGCTAAATTCACGCCCCTAACTGCTCCACCCAGAACTGTGTACGTAGGGAAATAGTTAATGCCAGCGAGGATTCTACTCTAACTGCCCCAACTAAACATAGATGAACTTACCATCGTGTCGATGCCGTGATGCATAAATCTGGCAGGGGACCGGCACCGCCTTTTGAAGTGAGCCCCCGCAAACGTCCACGTGTGACGTTATCTGCTGCTGTCGTCGACACGGGTTCGTCCACGGCTGACTTCAACTTGGAAGAAGATGCCCCGAAGACTCCAGTTCTACTGTAACTGATCGAACATCGAGTACTGTCGATAAAGTTTTACGAATATGTTTTGACTGGCACATTGAATTTTTAATATACGAACACATACTGCCACAGTTGTAGTTTTTGTGATTTGTGTAAACAAAATACACATGTATAACTAAACTGACTTGGTTGTGTATTTTATTTTTAAACTTTAACTTATTTTAATATAATGTTGTTTTGTTAAATACATACACTATGAGGAGATATTATTTAAAGGTCTGGCTCATGTGTATAATTTTTTCCGAACATGCATTGTTCTAATAAATATAAACTGAAATCCTGAAATAAGATCACAATCCATGCCAGCAGTAAAATAGTTCCTACACGAAATAGTACAATACACAAATATCTCTGGAAAACATGCACAAGAGGTACAACAATACAACTATACACGTTGTTGTGATCTGCCAAGCTTGTATCCGACGCTTGGCTGGAAGACGATGGAATCCGGAATGAAGCCTTAAGCAGCGGCTTGTTTAATAAAATCGCGGCACGTATTTAATGTGCACGGGCCATCTAAGAAGTGCCTGTCGCCTGCCCATCGCCTGCTAACAGCGAACCTCTAGACAGCTGCCACATGAAGACAGACCGCAAGAAGGCGTTCCGTTGCCAACGACTCGAGACTTGTGCACATCAGCCTTTGGCTACATTTAGATGACCATGTTCCGGTCAGAGACTGGTTAGATTTGATATTCGTGGTTTTAATTCATGGTTAATTAAATATATTAATTAACTCCCCCGAGTAATGCTATAATTTCTACAAGTTGTGTTAATTGTAATTTGGTAAAGTGCTTAAAGAAGTTGGGCACTACTAGGTCTTTATTCCGACTTTACAATCTCTGACTATGCATAACCCCTTAATAGTGAGTGGAGTGACCTGCAAGCTAAATGTGGGGTCACAGCAAATGGTGGAGCTACCGTGCTTTCCCAAACACACGTAGGCCAAGCCATTAAAGCAAATAGCTAATACACACTTAATAGAAAAACGAAAAAGCAGACCAGTTTGTGTTTTTCCATACTCGCAGGCTAATGATAGAATGAAAATCAATTTATTACAATTACAGAATTGTTGGAAGCTAGGGCGTTACTTGACTTCAAAGAATGCTAAGCCTTGGTAAAATTCAATATAGTGGAATTGAAATTTAAATAATTGATTAACATAAAGAGTCCAAATCAGTTGTGAGTAATAGTAGATACCACCTTCCCCCAACTGTAGTTGATACCCTGCCCACTCACAAGAGAGAAATAATGGATTTTGGTGACAGAATATGAAGGGAGCTACACGTAAAATTAATGAAACAAGGTTAAAACATAATTAAGACAAGAATTGTTATTTTGTGCCATCGTAGCAAGTGCTAGCACACATCACACGCTACTTGTATATGTTTATAATATTACAAATATTCAGTGTCACAAAATTATAGATCCTAGTATAAGTGTCTCAAATTGCAGTATAGAACAAATTTTGTATGTTTTAACTGTCAAGAAAACATGACAACTTACTACATCAACGTAGTTCAGGTAAATATATGCCAAGTTCACGAATGAGCAGGTGACGACACTGTTATGAGTGTACATGTAGCAAAGACATTGTCGAGAAAGCAGTTTATGCACGACCGAACATGCACGGGCATAAACTACCATACTGCACTCCAGTGCACATCAGTTTCATTCGCATTATCATTAGATATATCGGGAATACTCTAAGGACAATGTTTCCCACCTGAACGAGGAAATTTTCTGGTAAACCCGAAAAATTAAAACAGGATCAGACGTCACACAAATTCGTGCTATTGTCTCGAGGGTAAACTGGAAGCCATACCACAATGCGATGTAAGAAATGAGAACGAAATGTAAAAACGTGTTAAAATGTCACAACCAATATGTCGAATGAGCGGTTTCAGAAACGACTCTTCGCGTACAGAGTGTGCCGCGATATTGTACCATATGCCACTAAAATACAACGTGGATATCATAAAGTAAAAAACACCTCACTAATGGAGTGTCTTACATAGATAATGGGTTACCATAAGATACAGTAGTGATAAGTAAAGTTTTATTACGTAATTTAAAAGTTCAAAACAAGAACACATAAAATAGTAACACTAGGGTATTTTACTAAAATTAGCACGCAGCGTTGTGTACAATACATAAATGTGAAAATAAAAATAGACATATTATGAAGTGCATGAAGTTGAAAAGTAATTAAATATAAAATTATTCATTAATAATATTAGCAACAAATGGTGTATGTATATATATGTGTGTGTAGAAATATATATATATATATATACATATCTGAGCTCATCTAAGCATAGTATTTTATAAGAAGCTTAAAAGCATAGGAAGCCATTCAAATAACTAATCGAGGTCGCTTACTAATATATTAATGCAAGTACGTTACTATTTAGGAGAAACTACCACAAAGTCATTTTGTGTGATAATATTATAAAATACATTTTTATACAGAAAACACTTTATGTCACATTAATATGCAACAAGTAAACTCAAATGGAAGAATTACATAAGGCATACGTATATAAGTTGCTATCATAGAAGTTAGAGCTATCTGATAAAGTATATATCAAAAATTAAGAAATAATGAATATTGATTATAAGTTGACAAAAACCAGGTATCGCTACAAAGGAGTCAAAATAATATAAATTATGGGGTGTAAAAAGTTTTTTTGAATAATATAGAGTGGTACAGCCGAATAATAAACTAAATTAAATATATGTGTTTATTGAATGTTTCAGAGTGCCGAAAAGAATGCAGTCACCAGCCAAAGATGCAGGCAGTAGCCGTACGACCTCGTTACTGCTTATCGACACATTCCACAATAACCAGCCTCCTCCCCCTTCTACCTAAAGCAATCTGTGTAATGTACTTCTGTATCTCGAGCAGCATGTACTGCAGCTTCAAAACATGAGAGAGGAAACTCTGTCAACACACCGCGTTTTCGAGTCACTACACATTGTTTTTCAAACAAGTGCCCAATGGGCGAGCGCCTTTTACACAGTGAAATTGTAATTAGAAATGGAAATTAATAGTGAAATCAAACAATGAATTAAATCATCGATACAAGGAAATAAATTAGGTAAATTAATTTAAAAGCATTATAAATAGAATAAATGTAATAAGTCAATGTTATATGTCTATTAAAAATTATTCCTTCAGAATACTCATTAAGCTTGAAAGTGTTTCAGGGCAATGAAGGAGGACAACACGACAGCAACGAGCGCCGATATGCAGACATGCCATCTACGCCACTTGGCATTTCGATCTCCTGAGCATGCAGACGAACAGCCTCCAATGGTGACATCACCAAGGCGCAACAGCTATGCTCCAAAACGAGCTATACGTGCATAAGATACAATGCAACATTATGAGGTAAAACAGATAAAACTAACTATCATATACACTAAGATGATCTTACACTCAATAGAATGGTACTTACACAAGCATACACACAAGATACATACAACGCTTATATTATACAAACGTGTACAATTACAAGAATGTTATTATTAGCAAATGAATTTAAATGTAAGTATGCCTGCATTAGGAAATTATAGATATGAGAAATAATGAAAATAAAGACAACAGGGCAGTTCCAATTGCTTATAACGAAATAGCATTATTTTATACAATAATTATCATAAACCGTAACAAAATGTAATTATGTTGTCGAAATATGTTTACCAAATGGAATGCATATGCTACAGACAAGAATAATACAGAGGCATCCATTATGATTCTATAGTAAATTAGGCATTCACATATAAACAGAAAACAAAAATTAAGGCCATTGTTTTACAAAAACTCTACCTCATTGTTAAATGTGTAATATCGTGACTATTCTATGCGAATAATCCATAATGCAATTATTACTGGCCTATGAAAACGAAAATTTTACACCTTTTTGGCTAAGTGTACTAAAATAATTATAACATTTATCTTTTATTATTTTACATATTATTCCAAATCTACTCAAGTGGACATACCATCATTAGGCATGTTGATACAATTAAAAAGCCATATTAAGTAAGCTAGGACATCATGCAGGTTGCCAGTTATGTGCCAGCAAATTCGCTTGCATCAGATGCGCATCCGCGAGGAAGCATACCCAGTAAAAGCAGAAATTCAGGGTCATGACCACAAATCATTGAACTTTATTAACGCTTCAAGACTCGTAAATAAAAGAAAGTTCAGTGGCACAGTCAGATGAACTGTATAAAGTACACTAAATTATCTGTCTTAGTTGAACACATTACACTAAGCAGACAAACCACAAAAGCAAGAAAGAATGCTAGGCAGTCCCCTTACAATAAAAATTCTTGTTGAATTATATTTTGCTACCAATAATATCCACCCATAGCAAAGAGATCTTCATCCGTCCATACTCCCGTTGCCACGAAGCAGAACAGTGCATTAAGGGGACAGACTACCGTAACTCATCGCAAAACCTCTGTCCCAGAGCTGGCGACCAGCTCTTAATTCGAGCGAGGGGGTGATGCTGTGATCGACGAAGCTTGTATCCGATGCTTGGCTGGAAGACCACGATGTAATCCGGAACGAATCCTTGAGCAGCGGCTTGTTTAATAAACCCACGGCACGTATTTAATGTGCGTGGGGCATAGAATAAGTGCATGTTACCAACCCGTCCCCCCTCTGGCGGCGAACCTCTAGACAGCTGACAACTGAAGATGGACCACAAGCGGGCATTCCGTTGCCACCGACTCGAGAATTGTGCACAGACTTTGGCTACATTCAGGTGTCCATGTTCCAGTCAGGATTTAATTCATGTTTAATTAAATATATTAATGAACTCCCCCAGTAATGTAATAATTTGTACAAGTTGTGTTAATCGTGTTTTGGTAGACCGCATAAAGATTTTGGGCACAAAGAGGTATTTATTCCCACTTTACCATCTTTGACTATGCATAACCTCTTAATAGTGCGTGACCTGCGATCTAAAAGTGGTTTCACAGCAACATGTTCGTTATATACATTAGTTTGTACGTCTTCGAACGTTTCAAAATTGCACCTAGGTAATTTTATATAAAGCTTAAATTAATTGAAACACCCACAGTTTAAAGATAATTAGACAGTAAATACTTACATCAGAATACAAAATGTACAACAAATTCAATATTTCACTCTCTAACTGGATGACTCGTGTAGCTACACTTGACACTGCATTGGTGAAGGGCTCATTAAAGGGAGTTGTGATACGAAATGTACACCCAAAATTCGAATCAGTGGGAAACCACTGGTTCGCAGTGAAATTCAATTGCTCTAATCAGTGGAAATGGCTCTTCTTAGAATCAGTTAAAAAATCACTGATTGTTTCAGTGAAAACATCTCACTGATTGAATTAGTGATGTGAAACAATTTCACTGATTGAATAGGTGACGGCCGAATGTAGTGGCGAATTGGATATTGCTTTTATTGAATGTAGGCAAATGGTTAAGTGAAATAAACATATTTATGATAGTTTATTACGTTTATTGTGCAATTTATCGTCATTTTAAAGTGTAAAAAAACTTTCACAGGTGGCCAAAATTGAACTCACCCACCCCTCGACTTTAGGCTGTTGCCTAACCTTCTCAGGTACCACACCAAGCTGTCATTGGAGGAGGAAAATATATGTCTTTAAATTCCGCCACGTAATCGTGCAGTTTGAACTTGTATGCTCTTACTTTTCGTGTTTGGTTTGATTGGTATAGTTAGGATTGTTAAAACGAACTATATATATGAGTCCACTCTCTTCACCACATTAAATTTAGTTTAAACATTTAAACAGAGTGCTGTGACGATTACAGGGAATCGAAGTGAAAGACGTAAACGTGGATTAAAAAGCTGTGTGTTCACATAACCTTGTAAAAAGGCGCTTTGAAAGACGAAACATATTTTAGAAAGTATTTTGTATTAGTTTTATTCGTTTATTAGTTATTTCTTCACTTGAAACACGTTGCTTAAAAGCCATTTTAAACGAAATTCAATAGTCATTTTTACACGCTGTTTCACTGAGGCCGTGTCGAAATTTACATATTCGTTATTTCGTTATTTTGCAAATTCCTGATTTAGTAGGTATCAATTCGGACGTTTTTGACAGTCACTTGTTTAATTCTCGCGGCAACACGTTATTTCATTAACAGTGCGAAAAATATTTTTATTTAATTTAATTCTTAAAACAGACTTAAAATGTCTGTAATCATCACTGGAATATTACTAATATGTTAATAAATAATAAAATATTAAATAATGGAATAACTTATTTAAAATTTTTTGTTGCGTTATACAAACAAAGCACAACACTCAATTGCTCTTTAAAACATGCCTAGTGTATTTTATGCACAGTTTTTTGTTTTAAAAGACATTTTATTTAAGCATTCACACATGTGTTTTTAAAGAAAAAACCAACTTGGCACTGATTTTGTCTTTTTGTATTTTGCTAACATCTGCTAGATACAAAATACGAAATACCAAATTATCAAATATGTCACCACTTTGTATACAAAATCGGGTAAGGTAATCATTTTGTCAAAAAATCTGTGAATTCGGACACCACTTGATACAGCAGTCAAAAATAATTAGAGACGTAGCAAGCTGCTCAGATGTTTCACTGATCCATCAGCCAAAAAATTAAACACTGAGAAAACAGTGGCAAAATGACTGACGAATCAGTGGAAAATGTCACTGATTTATTCAGTGAAGGTAATATGGCATATATTGACACGTCCATAAGTTAAATTCACTGAATTGACTGTTGTATCAGTCACATACGATTGAGTGATTGAAATAGTGAAATTCTCACTGATTCAGATTTAGAGTGTACGTTTTGAGTTGACTATAAAAAAGAAAGACGTGTAGTAAAATATCCACTTAGTAAATACCGAACTGTTAAAAAGGAAGAGGGAGGAGGGAAAGAGAGATGTGGTCCAAATAGAAATTGCTTTGGCTGTTCCTAATTGTTCCAACTATTAGAGTATTGTCTGTGTCACTACATTTTGTCATGAGTTTATAGGTACAGTAAGTAGCATGGCGTTATGTCATTTGGCATAATAATCAAGTAAATGTATTATTTAAGTTATATACTTAAATTCAAGACACAAGTGGCATTCAAAAATACAATATAAAGAAAATAATTTAATTTATTAATTTTACTAGTAGGTATTACAAACTAGTGCTGTTTCTCGTAAAATTGATTTCAGAATTGCTTATACCTCACCATTTGTGTAACCAAATTTTTATGATTGTGTGATTGGATTGTGCCGATTGCCGACCATGAGACTATTTGAAAATCGTACACACAAACGCAGAACTCAGCAGAACAAAAACGAAATAAACTCTTGAAAGAGTTTCTTTGTTAATAGAAAACCTATTTGTTTATAATTAAAACAAGAAAATGACGGTCTAACATCTTATTATTACAAAACAGGACAGACAACAAAAGCCAAACAAAAGAAGAGACAACACGGTGACGAAAATGAAAACACCACACCAGTGAACAAACTGTGCAAAAAACATTATCAGTGGACACAGCTGAAGAATAAAAACTAAAAACACACACAAACATAGAAAGAGCCCCAATGAAACACAGGCCAAGAAAAGTTATTTTGTCAGATTATAAAACCAATTCATTCAGCACTACGAACAACACAGGAAAGAAACCACAGAAACAATTGTAGAAAAGATTTGATAAACCAGCAGAGAGGGCACAGAATGACAAAATGTTAACACAAATACCACCATTGTTCTTCCAGTATCTAACCTGACGAAGAGGACAGATTCCAGACCCAGAAACATAGCGAAGACGTGGTAAATTATTTGGTTGTATGATCTGACAATGAATAATTTTTTATGCCATGTGGTTCATTGTGGCTTTTTATTTTTTTGAGTGTGTTTTTAGCTTTTTTTTTCAGCTGTGTACACTGATATTGATTATTGCATTGTTATGTTCACTTGTGTGGTGATTTCGGTTTCGTTATCGTAATGTCTTTTCTTTTGGTTTCCTTTTATTGTATGTCCTGTTTTATAATGTTAAGAAGCTCGACCTTTATTATATCGTTTCAATTATATACATATTTGTCTTCTATTGAAAACGAAACAGCTATTCCTACTTATCTGTCTGAGGTGTTGTAAATAGTTTTTATTTCTCGTTTTTGTCCTGCTGAGCTCTGCGAGCGTGTGCGATTTTTATTTAGTCTCATGATCGGCAATGGATACAGTCGAAACACACTATCATAATAGTAGCATCATCTCACCATTGCCATTAAACTTCAAAGAGGAAATCTGTAACTGATATTTGGTTATTATCAGCATATTTTTGCGTTAAAGTGAATAATACAATAACAGAGACAGACAACGAAAATTGAAACCACTACAAACAAAATTTGTGTAGTTATTTTTACAATCTTTATTATTTATTGGTTGTCAACATGCTCACGAGTGTACATATCTCACGTGGGCGATCAACACACATTCGTAATATACTTCCTACCTTTGTATGTCGAAGTACACGTATTCTATATCGCTAGTCAATCACTGAGACAGGATACAATCCCAAAATATAAATCTCGTTGGTTGTGAGCGGTTCAGGTGTCTAAAAGTTTTTTTTTAAATTACTGTTAGTGACTTGGAAATGGTGACTTAAAAATTCTAATATTTATTCTGCTCCTAGCTTGTAACTTTTTCTAGCCTTAGAAGCTTCGAAAATAACTTAATTCCACTCAGCGAAGCATATAAAAAGTAAATGTACATTTTAGCTTCATAAAACTACTGTGCGGATATCATTATTAAAACTATTAAATAAAACCAAATTAAATGTTATTGTAAAAAGAGAATTTAATAACGAGCTTTCAAGGAAAATTTCCATATTATTTAAATAAAATTCTTTGAGAAATTATAATTTCCATTAAACTGCCTGCATTAAAAAAATTATCCCTAAAAATTATCCTATATGGTAGTTTAAAATTATAGAATTTCCGAATTTAGTGATTTTAATATTTCATCTGCGTTAGAAAAACTAAAAAAAATACAAAGTACATACATGTTTTTAAAAAAAGGTAACTATTTTAAGGAGTTAATGTAAATTTGAGGACTCAGATACAGGCATATCTAAATTGTCAATGAGATTGGCTAAAACAAAAAAACATAAAAGATATAAGAAGACTAATTGTTTTTATTGTTGATCTTGAAATGTTACTCGTACACCACATTCTTTGCCTGCAAGATTTCGTTTCACTGTTTGTGAACTATTAATGAAATGTGTTGCTTAAGTGTATTTTATGATAAATAGCTAATTATTTTAATTACTACTGACTGTTCTCTTCGTAATGGGCGCAAAGTTACCCAATGCAATAGACAACAATGTGTGCTATGGTTGGAGTGGATTTCGCATTAATCTATCGCTTACAAAATCTTGTTTAACTAACTTTTATTATTCTATAGCCTATTGATTTTATTAAATAAAATTTTCTATTACACGCCTTATGCCATGGGAAAACTATATGATAATAAATATATGGGCATTATTTTCACGATATCTTAGTAACAGTAAAATTTGTTTTGAAAATCTAGCTCATTGCATGGACTGTCAGTTTCATTATTGGCGGTTGCATAAATGGTTTCTTTTTTTTGTAAATATAAACACAAAAAAATATTGCTCGAATTCGATAACTTTCTTATTAAGTACAGATATAACAAGAAAAAATTTTAATATTTAATATTTGAACAACTATCTAGTATCCTTATACAACAATCAATATGGTAAACTATTGACACTTACACCACTGTGTTAATGTTATTTCATATTCAATGAATAATATGTGTAGAAACATATTGTTACGGTGTGGGCAAGCCCTTATTTTGGCGCTTGCCTGAACACACCAGCAGACATGCAAAAAAGAGCGAGGTTACAAAAGCGAAGCGCCGCCGTGACGAGCAGTTTGCAAACAAACGGAATAATTGGTAAACGCCTGTATATTTAAGGCCGGAGAAGAGTTCAAGACGCGGCTTAACACTTCAAGCAGAAGACGTAATTTATATTAAATTTATATTTAACAATTAATGTGTTAATAATTCATATAACTGTTGTTAGATGTAATAATAATTTCGTTTAAGATCAACAACTGTTACTTAAGTGGGACCTTCCATTGCATATATATATATATATATATATATATATATATATATACTAGCCAACTAGACACACACGCACTCATAGCGATATAGAAATATGTATATATATATATATATATATATATATATATATATATATATATATATATATATATATATATACATATATATATATACATATATATATACATATATATATACATACATATATATATATACATATATATATATATATATATATATATATATATATATATATATATATACTAGCCAACTAGACACACACGCACTCATAGCGATATAGAAATATGTATATATATGTATATATATATATATACATATATATATACATATTTCTATATCGCTATGAGTGCGTGTGTGTCTAGTTGGCTAGTGAAATAATTTCGCCTTTCCTTTCTCTATGAGCATATTCAACACTTTATCTTCGTAAGTAGAAACGTGTTACGTTTCGCTGACTCTAATCTCGTCAAGAAATTTGAATACTCATGAAAATATACTAGGAAACGAGAACGTTTCAATTTAATCATACACCAACAATTTCCCTTAGCTTAAAATGCGAAAACAAGATGGTGATATCACGAAATATATTAAGATTTATATCAAATTTTCGTTCGGAAAAAAAATCCTTTTTATGAAATTTGGTGTTATTTTGTTCTCAAAGCGTTCGCCAAATATATTGACTTAGGTATTCCAACGACAAGCATTATCAGTTACAACATTCAAGTTGAAAAGTAACTTGAGAGTTATACGTTTATGTGAACATCTTTGAGGGAAATTGAAATCCGTTATAAATGGCGTTTTAAGTACGTCATATGGTTTCATACAGTTCCGTAAGCAAAACGTTTGAATGGTTCATTAAAATTACCGTAATTAATATCTTCAAAGCTCAACTTTTAATTTTTTCTTAACTGTTTATTGAACCACTGAATACTTTTATATGGGCATTGAATGTTCCCACACGATACCACCACTACCCATGTTTATCGTGCGAGCCACTTCATTTTTTCTCGCGACTTAGACATTCCCTTGGTAAACGAAATTTATCTCTGTTACGTTACAACCGAATAAATATTTTTTAATAACAGCTTCACCTTATTTTAGAGTGTCATTTGAACACGTCAAACGGGTAGAGATCAGAGAAAGAGTTTTTACCGAAATCGTTTGCGATTCTGTAATAACTGGAATATATATTTTGGAAATAAGAATATTCATAAAAAATTGTTTCAGTAAAAGTGTGTTTCTGAAATTTTTAGAAGCTGCTTTTTCATTACATTTCCTTTATTTAAATTAAAAATACAACTATTATTTAGAGGTACTAAAATTATTTTTTCAATTATATTATTACAAATATCGCTAACTTCCGTTCAACCTGAACATAATGTATGCGTACACAGTGATTATAATAGCGCTTTCATAGTCTCTTCTTCGTGGGAGTATATGCGAATGTAATTCATTCACTCCAAAGTTATCTTTTGAATTTGTGCACTTAAAAAGGGTAATTTGAAATTCGTAAAGCGTGCAATATAGTTTATTTGAATAGCGCAAAATTCTTAAATAAAAATCGTGTACTTGTTATACATTGGTTAACAAAATTTTCTCGAAACGAACATTTCAACCGCATTTATAAGATTGGATATAAATGTTTTCATTTATTAGATATTCACCATATATCTATTACTTGTGACTTGGGAAATATTATCTTATTGCCTCTGGTGATTTTCTCGTTCTGTGTGTAATTTTGTTTGTGAAAGTTAGTATACGTTAATAAAACTATGCACCTACCAAGAAGTCTTAGATACTGACGAAATTCGTTTAGAATGTAAGAACGGTTTACGTTGTATTAGAGTTATGTGAGCTTGCTACTCCTAACTTGTCAGGATGACATATTGGTAATATTGTAGAATTTGGTTTGAAAAATTAATGTACTTAATGAAAAGAAATTTTATTTTACACTTTACAATTGTTTTTCAGGAGGTTATGAAATTAATTGACTTTTTAAGAATATGTATTCTATTAACTGCAAAATATGTTTGTGTTAAATCTTTTTTAAAGTGATTATATATACGTTTTGAAGTTTATTTCATACTGTAAGTCTAGTTCCCGACCCAATATTTGTAATTAAGTGACATTCCATTGTCCCTTACAAGATACACGCAACTCGATAAGTAGGGCCGAACGATTCAGAAAATTTGAATTAGCTATATTTTAATAGTAAATTATTTTGAAACTGAATAGTTTTTACTTTCCAGATAGGTACATTTGGGAAATTGAAATTTTCCACTGCTTAAATTGAAGCTAATATCCTACAGGTAAGTAGAAACACTTGTTTTAAACGTTCCTCTTTACGGAAAAAATTGTTTTTCGTAAAGCTTCTTCACTCTACAGCGTCTGTTATTAAACTTGGGCTCTGATCATCCCGATTTCAATAAACTAGTATATTAAGGAATTTAACAAAGTTTCCCGATAAAATTTTTATTTTTTCCAATTTTTTTCCCACACACTTTAGTATTTAGAATTACTCGCAATTACATACAATATATCCCAAAAACAGCACCGACTAAAAAGAATTTTACATCAATATATTAATTTTGCTTTCGTAAAATATTCAGTAAGAAGCTATTTTGTGCCTTTTAATTCAGAAATGATTTTGATGTCATTTTATACATTACCGATCATGGAAATTTCTACACTTATACTTACATGTTTATGAAATTATTACCTACGTTTAGATTACATGCACAATTGGAAAGCGAAAAATATATAACACTTTGTTATAGGATACACAAATATTTTTGCACTTTCTGTAGTTTGAATACCATACTACACTATCATTTACCCCGAGAGCATACTCCTATTTATGTAATTTGCAGAATGCTTCTAAAGATCGTGGCAATACCTAGCGTAGGCACATTGTCATAACAGCAAAACAGGCCTCTAGTCTAGCTTGGAAACTATCCCAGAGGTATATGCCCCCACCCTAGTAACTTTTAAATACGAAAACCGAATTTTACCAAACTACGCCCACTTGTAGTATTTAGTAATGAAATCGGACTTTTGTAGTTTTAGGTCACTCCATGTACTTATTTTTAAAAAAATGTGGTAATTTTTTTATTTAGGGCACAATGTTATATCTCGGGGACCATTAAATCAAATTTAACCAAATTTTGTACGTTGACAGTACATGATGTAAGAATTTGATTTAGAAACCGAGAATGTTATTGGTGATCTATTTTGGAAAATGTGCGAATTGAAATATTAAATCTATAATATATCTCGGGAATCATCTAACTAATTTAATTATTTGCATTTATGTAGAGGTACGTAGACTCATTACTTATATCGATAACTTCTTACGTAATATCATATTTAATTAAAGGCCAACTTTTTAAAATATCTTAAAACTCATTTTGAACGATGAAGCGATTAATATAATGCAGTTCATTCTGACCACAAATATTTTAAATCTTATTTAAGTATTAAAATTAATCGTTAATTTATTTTTTATTAAAGTGTCTGTATTACAATACTTTAAATAACGTTATATATGTTTATGCGTATTTAAAATTAATTTTCGGTTTTTAATGACGAACAAGTTAAGTAATAACTTAGAAATAAAGTTAATTTATATAACTGAATGTATTATTTTATTTAATATTTTGTTTCGAATATATTTGAAATATAATTGCATTATAACTTTATTTTAACGTTAATATACAGTATATTAACTGAAACGAATTAACAATATTGTTATGGTTTTATGTTCAATATCCGAACGAAGTGTCTCTGCTAGTGAAATTACATACTTGGCAAATGTTCGGCAGTGGTTCAGAAGGATGATGGAAAACGAATATGGCCCCTTATTGTTAAATTTAAGTTTTAAAAATTTGTCCCGAATTTCACCTGTTCGACGCATAAGTAAAGTGATGAGGCCCATGGGAATGTCTATTTTAAATAAGGCGGAAGCATACATGACGTGCATACAAGCAGGGCTTCCAAAATTGATCACTTTACCGTGAATAGCCTATACAGGCGCTACACACTTTAGATATTGGGGCATAAAGACGAGGTTACCGAACATTTTTCAAAACATTTTTCCGTTAGAACAATGAACTTCTGGACGATATGTAAATCCAACAATATCTGCAGCCAGAGCACGCCTATCTCTGTCATCGATATATTTAGAGGAAAAAACTTGCGATTCAGAATCTGATTTTGCATAAAATATCGAGTTGCCAAATCAACACGTAACAAAAAAAGTCGTGTAAACACAGGTGTTTGCTAGTAATGAGTGCTCCAATTTCAAAACACACGCAAGGATTTTGTGGATTTTAAATTTTATGCATGAATGATTTAAAAACCGTTAGGTTAATGAGAATCAAGTAAGGTATGTTTTTCCATCTTGAATCATTTCTTGTGAAACATTTTAGTAATGTCTTATTTCTAAACTACCTTCAAGGGAGTGCAAAGCAATTAGAATGCACTTAAGCTTATGGGTCTTATTTATGTTTTGCCTTATTTTCTCATCATGAATATGTAGACGGGGTTTAGCAAATACAAATACTAACGTCCTGCATTATATATATATATAACATGTATTACATAATGTGTAACTTATCCCTGCTGTTAGCGCTTGCCAAATTAAAAAAAAAGAGATTTCTATAGTGTATGAAATGTAACGAGTATTTGATGCTCCTTCAGATAGATAAAAATTTGTACTTTAAATCTAAAGTATTACACAGGTTTTAGTAAAATATTGCATTACGATGCTTAACAACATCCTGGACGTATATGGACAATAAAATATTTTGTTGCTGTGAATTTGAACCAATTCAATCAAATTCCTAAATTAGCCTTCATCCAATTAAATAGATGCTGGTACTAGACTAAGCTGATTTCGTTTCCGCCGTTAATTTTTCCACACTTGACATATGAGACTGTTCCAGCTAAAAAAATTCTAATTCTCTTCAAACGAAATATTCATTTGAAAATAACATGACGTTTTTAATGTTTAGGGCAACCAAGTCGATAAGTTTAACATATTTGTGAAATGGCTGGGTGTACGTATTACAAGTTTATGAGAAACAGGACATAATAAGTGCTCAGCTCAGCAAATAATTTATAAATACTTAGTTTGGTTCAAGGGAACGAATTCAGATGTTTGGAGCAATAGCAGATTAGTTGAGTGAACTAAATACTGTTGTCTGAAAAAATACTCTTCGAATAAAATTATTGGGTATCTCAAATAAAACAATTATTTCAGTGCATAACTACGTTTATACTAAGTGAGACAGCTAATGTTACTACCATGTGTTACGCTATCTTCTATAACATATGCTGTTCACGGTAAAGTGAGCACTTTTGAGGCCATAGTGACTTTATTCTTTAGCCATTTTTTATCCTTCAACCACCTTTTAAAGTAAAAATTGCAATAACCAAAATATGGATATTCCACAGCACTCGGAAGTTAACGTATAACGCTAAAATAAAATATTTTTATAGACTATTATTCAAAATGGGAGGGCTTGCATACGTGCTCACTTTAACGTGAATAGCATATACTTGTGCATTAGCACTTTTAGCTGTGGGATCTGTGTATAGGTCGTTGCCCAAGAAATGGGATCTACCTAAGTTGCACAGAGCAGAATGTAGCCTGATATAAGGCAAGTCCCTCAAATGCGGGATACATTCGTTTTGGAGACAACATGCCAGTATCGTGAACAGCTCTTGACAATAGCATCAAACAAATAAATGCCTTTATTTGTATTCACATACGACAACACGTTGTACTGATCATTTTACAGTTCCGATTTTTTTTTGTTCGTGGCAGCGCTCCGTCATGGAAAAACAAAAACCTCTTATCTTTCGTATAATTTCGAGTGCTGCATTCATCTAGGAACGAGCCTTTTCCCGACAATATATTCTGACCGGAATGAGTTGATATTTGTCTCCTCTACAACGAATCTACTTTTGTAAAACCATTTAATTAACCTGGTGTTTGATAACAGGATATTACATTGTGCACCTCAATTACTGGCAATATAACCAAAGGATTGGCAACTAGTGAATGTGGTTCCCTTATAAGTTAGTTGTTTACTCGCGAATGAAGAGAAATAGACGTCTTAGATTTCTGCAGATTGCTCCAAGATTACTATTATTGTGGCATTAAAATCCTGCTTTCTGGAAAATTGACACAGCAACTAATTAGTTTGTGTTATTGACTGAACCTTGATGTAGTGGCTTTGGGTAAACAAATCACCTACCACTTTTGAAGCAGTTGTCTATTTTCTTTATATGTATAAAGTTTCCAAGCAAATACTTGTTAGACATGGTAATGTTAAGTATAGTTGGTAATCTCGTCATTATTAAAATTTAAGTAACTAAGTATAGTAGCTACGACTCGAACAGATTAAGAATTATACTAGACTAATATTCTTAGCGCTAGTAAATAATTTGCTTAATATTATTCACACAAAATGTGACAGAGATTTTAAAATTAAGTTGCTAGTTAAAATTAAAGAACTACAACAATATTAAACTGGAGGGTTCATGTGGTTTAAATACTTTCAGAGATGCTCGTCTTCTATGATACGTCCATAAACTACTTCATATTTTAAAGTCCACCTAAGAAAGAAATAATTCACTTACTTCTGCATTTAGTGTCTTATAGTAATATTTTGATTAAAATGATTAAATGTGTTCCAAAGATATGTCACGCCTGATTGAAGTGTTAGGCGTCCACGATTTTGTTACAAATTTACCCCTATCTTATAGCAACGAACTCAATTAATACAAAAATAACCACACTTGTAATTTCCTACAAAATATAAGCTGAAATAATGGTACCTAAATGGACTGTGATATTGTAGAGTTGTTTTCAAACTGAATATCAATTTGTTTGCCGACACCTAAATTGTTCCTCTACAGCCTTAACTCGTAAGTTCGAGTAAGTAGTTTTAGAGACATTTTGAGAAAACAAGTGTTTCCTTTACCGAGACCTTGTGTTGTAGGAACAACATACTCCATATTCCTACATCACGAACTGGCGTACTGGCACTGAGCACTTAGGCGACACGTCAGCTTAAATCGCGAACTCCAGACTCTCATGCCACCAAAATGGCGTCAATGGCCTGCAACACGTGGCAATACCGTTCGCCAATCAGCGCCTGGCAACTTACTGTGCAGGAGTCAGCCGAACCAATGGGGAGTTTCCCGCAGTGCTAGGTTGTCTATCAGGCACTAGAACCGTTCCCACAGACTCGCGCAGCCAATAGGCGAATAAGTAAGCCCACATAAAAGGAACCGCCAAAACTATTCCACATCTGTTAACTTACCTGTTCTGTGACGACGCTTTCCTTTGAGTTTCAGCTGTTCTGCGAATAGTGCATATACTGTCTGTTCACGATAAAATGAGTACATTTAAAAGCAACCTTTGAAAAATATCACTGCCCGTATCTGCATGTATTTGAACGAGTGCACTGAGTGACATTGGCTCAGGAATGTTGGCAACGTTTGGTAAACATTTGTTAAAATTTAAATTATTACTTTGCCTATTGTCTTTTTAATGTATCTAAGTGTAAGAATTAGCAGATCTGTAAAATATGGACTTTTATAATAATTTCTCAGTTTCACTTGACAGGCGCATGAGTTCAGTGATAAGACACATGGCAATACTAGTTTCATATATGGGAGAAGAACACACCATTTTCATATAAGAAGATCTTAAGCAGGGCTTTCAAATTTGCTCAGCTAAACTTGAAAAGCCTCTTTTTATTACAATTGGAAAATTTTGTCACGTTGACTTTCAGTAAAAAGAGCTCACCTACTTCATACATTCACTGTTTGTAGCTAAGTGTTTGTAGGAAGACGGGACATGATCTGGGAGAGGTTATTTTAAAATGCTCTTTTTAAATGCTGGGTAGCAGGAGTTTCGCCTGTAGTTCAGAAGTTTAACTTGCAGAGGTTTATCAGCAAGGCTCCTAAGTTGCTCCTAAATTTTTTTTTGTATATTTTTTGAGTATGAATTAAAAATAATTGATTCTGCATTAACTTCGTTTCACAGTTTTCTTTCCCTTTTGGTATTTGTATATCAGAATTTGATAACTGATGTTTACTAACGAAGCTCAGCATCTAGCTCTCCGTTAATTTATAACGAGCGCTTTATCCTGTTTACAAGGCTATGCGTGATTCGCTCGGACTCATTCTGCATGTATAAATATTACAGGCTGAATAGTTCTGCAGGGCACGCCTGGTAAAAGTAACCCAATCACAATGGTAACAAGACTGTACTAGTCTTTAAAGTAATTCCTGGCATTGCTTGAACTCGATAATTTCTCAGCTCTCTAGTTACTAACCAAATAAATCTGCGGCTGTACAAGTATGTATATGAATGTGACGTCTCCTGGATTGAAAATCTTTTTACTAAAATTAGGTGTCCTTCGCTCAGGATGAACGAGAAAGCCATTTCTTAAGGGTCCTATGCACTGAAACGTTTTCTGTGAAATCGTTTGCCCGTAAACGCGTATCTCGGTAAATAAATATTCTGGGAATATGAAGTTTTCCCAGAAAGGATGCGAAACTATTGCCTATTTCGCTATCTTTTTACTTTTATCATATTATGTGTATTAATGGAGAAATAAGTCTTGAAAGTGGTCAAATATCATATTTTTAAAGCTTACTTATGAAGTTTCTTTAAACGGTAAGAGAAAATTACTATTATATGCAGGTAGTTTTATCTGTGTACTTTCATCGCGTGTATTAAAACTGCATTATTAGACAAACAGTTTACACAGTATAACGTTAGGAATTAAACACTGCGCGCCTTGCGCGTAGAAGCTATGACGCGCTAGGCGTGCGTGTTAATGTCGTCCTTATCGCTCCCTCGTTTCTGAACTTGAACGTGCAGTTACATGGGACCCTTAAGATAAACAACAAATTAATACATCAAACATGACAGTAACGAAAGAATACATGAACAGTAATCTATTTATACTTCATCATCTTTTTCCGTTGGTGGGAAATTATCAGAAGAAAGTGGGTTATGGAAAACTCTCTTTTCAAGGCGGAAATGCCTTTTCATTGCTTCATTCAGCACGTGCTTTTTAAAGCTCGGCCCAGTTGGGTTTATGTACCTTCTCTCTCTGGAGACGACAGGCTGAGGCCATTTCCCCACGTCATGGAAACGTGAACTCTTCTTAATAACGCCGCTGAGGTTTCCTGGCGCACTCTTCGCATTCACGTATGTCGTCTTCGGGTCTCCCGAAGCCCGCGAGGACGTAGCCCCATGGTCGGCAAGATTCAGCCCTCGCTTCAGCAGGTCCTCCACCAATGGCTCTTGCTTCTTCGGCCGCGGAGGAATTTTTTCCGGCTCCTTCAAGCGCGCCGCATGCTTCGCGTTTCGTTTCATCCGCTCTCGTACCTCGATGAAGCTGGGCGTGCTAGGCGGGTCGGCCACCTTGAAGGGTATGTTCACCATACTCGCTGTCATTTTTTTCCATTCCCATACGGGTGCGATCTTGTACTAATCGAGGAAGTATGTTTGCTTTGCTGGAAGAAAAAAAAAGAGCTGCCAGGAAACGTTAATGAACACTTGAAATGAGCACAGTCAACACTTTTATGCTTTAGTGAGTGGGTGAAGAGATTTGGGCTGCTCTTAACATCGAGGTCTTGATTGCCAATGAGGGTGATGCGAGGCGAGTATGAATCTGCACCGTAATGAAAAGGCGGAAGATTCGCGAGAAAAACCGCTGGCCATCGTCATTATCAGTAGATACCCGGAAATTTCTCGTTTTCATTTGAGGATAAGCTAGACTTCAAACATGTGTACTATTGATTTTATTTCTCAATTGGATCGCAGTTTGTAAGACACGCCCTGATCCAATTTGAACCAATAACTTACCTGCAATCAAAGTAGGACCTAACACTGTTCTACCTAGTCTGTGACGAAACAGGGTCATCAACCAATGGACACCTGAACGAGGCTCTAGTACACAAAGGATTGTGAAGTCTAGCTAGCTGTCAAATGAATCAGCGAAATTTCCGGGTCTCTAATTATCAGGCACATGCAAAAATACGGAGGATGGGGCGCGTCTTGATGGGAGGCGAACAGACTAACCACTACACCACAGCGGGCTCACTATGCTTTAGTGTAGGTCGAGCAAAGCTAACATAACATTTTTCTGTACTTCAAATAAATTCGCATTATTACTGTGCCTTTCTTTTTTTTCTTATTATTACGACAATACAAAAATTTCGCTTCTAGATTGCATTGAAAGTCTTTAAATTTAGGGCCTACTGAATTCTGCGCATATTTCAAGACACCTATATCCCCCACTTAAAAAAATCCGGTTCCCTCGTTCTCTGTGTTCCCGCTCACCACTTTACTACTGATGACAATATACCGGACACACTTACTGCACTCTACAAAGTTCATTATTATATTTCGTGTCCATGCTATCGTCGCTCAGCTTGAACTCATGCTCCGCAAATAACCCCTAAATGACCTCCCTGCTCCGAAAATGACCCCCTGCTTCGCAAATAACCACTCCTCCGCAAATGATCACTCCAGCTCCGTAAATGACCTATCCTGCTCCGGAAATGACCCATCATGCTCTGGAAATGACCCCCCCTGCTCCGCAAATGACCCCCTCTGTTCCGCAAATCACCCCTTCTGCTCTGCAAATAATCCATCCTGCTCCAAAAATGACCTCTCCTGCTCCGCAAATGACACATCCTGCTCTGCAAATGACCCCTCTGCTCCGCATATGTCTCCTCCTGCTCCGCAAATAACACCCCTGCTCCGCAAACGACCCATCTTGATTCACAAATGACCCCCCGTTCTCTGTAAATGACTCGCTTAACTATTCCCAAAATATACGAAGAACTGGCCCACGTTCTGCAAGAACATCTCGTTGGATTTAAGTTAAAGTTAAATTTAATTTGTAAGTCTCTCAGTGGTTGAGCCAAATACATTTAAAATAGAAGTAAAAGCATATATGAAATAAAGAACTTTATTGATATGAAGTAAATTTGTAATATGATAGTTACCAAATAGGTCTCCGTATTACTTCATCTTCTGAACTGGACGACTCGGATGACAGCTAAAACAAAGTAAAGAAAAACCACATTACTTATTAATAGAAACACTGGATAGTAGCAAAAAAAATCCATAGCTAACATATTGCGTGACTCGGCGATGATATTTGAAGACTAAACACAAATGTTTTGATGAAATGAATCATAACCTTCATTGTCTCGATGGAATGGGCTTGTAGCTTGATACGTGCATGACAAACAATGAGTGGGTGGAGGGGAGAGATGTGGTTGGCTATTAATGAGGTCTGGAGAGCCGATAAGGGCGAAACGAGGTGAGAATGGAGCAGCGTTGGAATGTAAGAGAGGGAAAACGTGAGATCCCCGAGAAAACCCGCCGACCAGCGGCTTCGTTAGGCAAGATTCCCACTTGCGAAACTCCGGGAGTAACTTAGCCGGGGATTGAACCCGGTACACCTAGGTGGGAGGCGAGCAGTCAAACCGCTCAGCCACCGCAACACCCACCAATAACGAAAAATAAAACATGTGGTGCCTCTGTATTGTGCATTGAACCCTAGGAAACGGTCAATATTTCCAGCTATAAAAATCGAGCCCTTTTGAAAGCCCTGCTTAATAAGATTTACTTGTATGCGCTTTGTATACATCCGCCATATGTATAATAAGCGTTGCCGCGTGACTGATCACTTTATTAATGTATCGGTCATGAGAAAATGTGAAATCATTAGAAAAAATATACATTTTTTACAAAGTCGCTAATTCTTAAACTTGCATGCACTAAAAAACCAGAAAGGAAGATAAGAGTGTTCACTACACACGAACGCTCAACCATTACTTTAGATATATATATATACAGCTAGGGGCAGTGACATTTCTCTTAGGTTGATTTCAAATCCTCGAACAAACCTAAACAGCCTATTTATCTATATAATATATTATGTTTATCATATATTTATAGACACACATATACACAGGCTGTTTAAAAAAAGATGGGCTATGCTTACAGAATATGAAGTACGTAATATACGGAGAAATAAATATTAATAAATATATGGCCGATTCAGTTTCCCTTCTGCGTAATCTTACTTCAAAGCTAGGGGGCATTCCTACGGCGAACGGAGTGTGAATGACAGGCACATGGTCCAGTGTGTGACGTGCTGCAGGTTATTTTCCTAGTGTGCAGCATGTTCGTCAGCACAGCCCTTCAAGACATTTGTTGATGGTTGATTGTCCCCTTACAAATAGATCGTGGTCGGTGCAAATGTGTTCGAATTAATCAACTGCGTGCTGCAATAGGATATCGGCAGTGGCAACATGAGTGCTTTCATATGACCACATAAGCAGAGATCGATGTGGCTTAAGTGAGGCGATCTGGTTGTTCTTGGAATTGGTCTGGTATGCACAAGTCTGTGGTAGGAATGCCCATTAGCTTTGGCGGGTGATTACGCAGAGGATAAATATGTTCGTCAAGAAACTTTAAAATAATGGAACAATTGCTGGAAACGAAGTAGGTTATTTAGATAATCAATTTATGTAGAAGCAGTATGGGTGTGAATGCTATTTTAAGTGAATATTGCACATAATGTTAGGAGCTTGGATGCATTAAATTTCATTGTGCAGCCATATGTTTGTTAGTGTTTTTTAGTCCATACATTACGTTCTACTCATAGTGTAAGCAGCGGTCGTCTTATTAAAACAGCCTATATATATATATATGCTACATTAATTGGCAAAATAATGATAAATTGTAATCGGGCTTAATTACAAACAAGTTTAAGAAAATGAGGAAATGTAATTGATTACAGTGGTTTATCACCGAATTATAAATGTCATAATCCCAGTTACAATGATTAAAATTACTTACAATTATTGTTCGTCGTCGGTCAAAACATGAAACAATCTTACTAACATAAAGAAGCAAGAATTAAAATTGCATTACAAACTTTATTCATTTTATTTTCATTCAAAACAAACAACTTGAAAGACTGGTAAACATGAATATTTTTAACATTTTAAAATAATTTTTTTTTACTTTGAATAATAATTGTATGTTGAAATGTTGAAAGTGTTCACTGTAATGTGTCCTCTTTTTAAAGAAAGGAAATAATTTCCCCTGCTGGAAAGTCATTCAAATGGCGCAATTGCTGTAAATAGAATAACTCAACCGAAAAAAACACAGAATAACGTACACATGATGCACGATAAAATATATCATTACTCCAATACAAGAGCTCGACTTCGAAATACCAGGCTAAACTAGAAAATATATAATAATTTAAGTCAAATACAGTCATAAAGTGATAATTTTGCCACCATACACAAAATGTGACAATAACTGAAAAATAACTATTACTTTTAAATTAGCATGAGTAATTAACAACAAAATTCTGAAACATAATGTTTTCTGCTCTAATTACATGCAATGCAATAATTATTGCATGTAATTAATTACTACCCAACATTGTTTATACACACATGAAAAATAAAGTCAAAAATGTGTTGGACGCTATATACCTAAATTGAATACTAAAGGAGATATGAGCTTATGAATATTGGGTTTTGAACGTGTATTTTTCCGAATGCCTTGTGAAAAGCCTACAAAGTCCGCAGCAAAAATTTGACATGCATTCAATGTTGTAGAAACACGTACGTAATGCTGGACGTCCTCGGTCTATGCCCATTGTTCGGCTTCAGAATTGATACGTCAGCATAGACATGCCCTCCACTAGTACACGTTCCATAGCGCGCCAATCGGGCGTGTCCCATTAAACCGTGTGGGACGTGCTGTGGGTGAATCGCGGCCATCCCTACCTCTGGCATAAAGTTCAGGGCATTTAGCAAAAGTACGTGAAGGAAGGTGTGGGGAGATGTGACAAGCTAATGGTTGAATGCTCTCCGCTCCGCTAACAGAGAATTTTGTAAGGGGAAATATTTAGTTTTGATTTAAAAAAAAAAATTAATACACCGTATACATAATTCAACACCGTCGCTTATTAAACAACACTTTATTTTTACTACACAGATACTATGTCTTAACGCACCAAGTAAGTATCTTCTTAGAAATAGTCCTGCATCAAAGAATTATTTATCCACGACCGCACTCTTATCTATCCAGCTGTTTGCAGATGTAAGAAAATCTTGCCAATGGACTAATAATATATTATCATTTCTCTTAATAGTTTTTTCTACGAGATACGTATTATGGAATTTTTAGATTTCGACTTCATGGGCATATAGACTGCCGCGAATCGGCTGAGAATTCATATCTCCCAAGTAATATATCCTGGGTTGGTAATGAACTTTATCACCCTAAATATTTCATTTGTCCAACCTGGCATAAAGTCTTTCTCAAACATACCCTCAACTCCAGATATACCCACATAATACTCCACGAGGGCTTTCAATTTATGCTTGTACTGTTTTTTATCATTCTTATATACAGTTTGTAGTAGTGAACTGTCTGTCCCAACAATGGAATGGGTGCCAGTATTGCGGCGAATTTTATGGTTACATGCATGTGTGAGTTTAGGTGATATTGCTAGCCATTTATAACTTCCCTGAGAGGTAAAGGATTTCCACTTCATTGATATAAGGGCGCAGTTAAATCTTTCGACGATTACCACCTTCTTACTGCTTGATTTGAATAATGGCTAGTTTTATGTTTCTCCATTATGGTGCGGAATTTGCTATTGTAAAAGTTTTTGCCAAGAACTCTTTGCAAATTATTGGGAGGGGCTTTATCTCGTCGAATAAGTTTCATAGCGTCATCTATGCACTTAGCAGACTTATTCTTGACTGAAATTGCCCATGCGTGTTTACCGTATAAGTCTATTGCAGTTAACATGTATTTAAAACCTCTGTTTACTCTTGCGTATGAGATATTTTAACTAGGTCTGCCTGGTATAGATCTCTCAGCCCAAAGATGAGCACTTTCCACCTGGTGTAATTCTGTCTAGCAGGTTTGTGGAGTTCGTTTGCAATTTGCGCGCGACTTATCTTATGTATCCATCCTCCTGTATTTATTCGAGGATATTTGTACTTTTGTTCATGTGTGAATTATTTCTCGCTCGTTGAAAAGCAATTAGCAGTCGTAATCTTTGCACGAGCTCATTAACAAATTTGTAATAAACATATTACGGTATTATTCCATCTTCTATTTTCTTTATTTTTAGAACATAGCCAGTACATATTCCTACTTCAGGAAACAATTCTGACATAATGTCGAATTTCGTGCGAGTTTCGTCCTTATATCTGCTGCTGTTAGGATCACTGTTTTCTAAATGTTTGCTCGTAACTTTGAGCAGTGGCCTATAATTGCATAATGACTCACAAGAAATATTCCGCATGATTGCTTTTAAAAATTTATTCGTATAGTTCTGGTGAAGGTGTCATAACTACGTCACATACTTGTATTGTATAGTTGGGTAGGAAAAAAAATTGTTTATTTTCCTTGAACCACTATTTATTTTGTTTGTAGACTCCATAAGTCCATCATTGAGACAAGTTGTATATGAAGATAAATAATTGCGAATGTTTGCGCTTCGAGTATTTGACTTCTTTTCACGTTTGAAATCAAATAATGGCAAATCATCTTCAACTTCTTCATTTTCCAACAATGTTATATGCTTTCTCTTGGTCCTGGGATCTTCCTTCATTTCAATAGAGGTAACTGTTTATTGCTAGTTATCTAGTCTTGAGGTAACATGTTAAACTCTGCCGCAAACACAGTGTCTATTCCAGGTGGGTCCATTTAGCAGCTAGATATTTCGCACGCATATTTTATATTATGCGCTGTAATTCACTCATAGCATCCACCATCGTACTGTGCATTTAAACTGCAAGTAGGCTGTTTATATATACTATTGCAGGTATGTGATTAACTTAGATTCGAGACCTCACACAGCAGAGTCATCTGTAGTTTTATGCTAGTACTCGTCCAGCTTATCAAAAATAATCTCTCAAAGCTTATATACTATTGCATTACAAACATGTGCGCAGTGCTTCCACGATGAATAGTTATAAGTCATGTTGGCCAGATGAGAGATTTCTTTGCCCATAATTGTAGTCTCCAGTTGTACGTGCTTCGCCTCCAGTAATTTTTCAATTTTGTGAACAAGTAAATGTGCATGATTTTTACTGATGTGACTGAATTTTGACACTCGATAGCTGTTATTCTTGATGTAACCATCCACACTGAACTATAATGTGAACAGACTATACCTAAATGCATGCACATCCCTGCTTAAATATTCTTTTGGACTGTGGTAAATATGGCATCGGTACAGCATCTTTATGCACATCAGCTCGTGGGTTTGAGACTAGTTGCACAGTCATGGGTTGGGGTTTCGAGGTTCGAGCTGGTATATAGTTTTTTTTTAACATAATCTTATAATTTAGTGAGAGGAAATACTAATGCACATTTAAGTTTTTCTATTAGATGGTTCTCCATAATCTCGAGTTTCTTTTCCAGTAAACTTCCAATGTCTGCAGGGACTGTGTTTAATTTATTAGAGATTGAGCCCACCATAATTAACAGAATTTTAAGCGTTTTGAAATTTGTGTTCTGAAGATACGCCTTGTTAACTACGTCGTCATCATGTTTGATGTCTGCCACATTTTCAATTCGTTTACCGTCCGCATCGCAGTGTCCATCTTCTTTACCGTCCGCATCGCAGTGTCCATCTTCTTTACCGTCCGCATCGCAGTGTCCATCTTCCGACTTCCGAGGTAGTTTTCTTGCCCACAACGTGGCCAACTTTTGAAATAGCATAGCTCATCTCTTATTGGTATATTATAATGAACTGATTGTAACCACAGCGGTACCTTCGTTTAAGTAAGAGAAAATATTTGACGTCCACGAGAAAACCGCGTGGCTCACACCAACATAATGCGCATACATACTTAGAATTTTCAACTGGCACTTCAGTGTTCACATGATCTGAATAAGCATGGTGTTTGCAAGCTTTTTGTGACCATATTTCAAGTTTACTGCTGTTATTTGCGCAGATATTTATGTGAGTGCTACAATGTCTCTGTTCTCCATGCAGTCCTGCATCCAGTGTGTGCCTTCTCCAGGCATGGAGCATGTGAAACCATCTGCACGTAGCAAATGAAAGAACGACAGCTCAGAACCAGCAAACTCCAGAAAGCAGAAAGCAGCCAAAATATTACCTTCCATCCCGTTACTCGACGGCGATGAGGCACAGATGAATCCTAGTGAAGAAATACCAGCTGCCTCCACAAGTGGTAATAATTCACAAACTGCAATAAATTATATGTTTGCACTCAATATGGCTTTAAAAAATTACGAAGAGAATATTTTGCAAGAGCATAAGTGTGCTGGCCTTGTTAACTGGAGACGGTAAAAAAGAATGGGGAAAAAAATCTGCTCAAATGGCATAACATTTTTAAACTAGGCAAGTGTGCGGAGCACGAAACAGATCAGTTTGGAAGCGGCAGTCTGCAACATGACACGTTTTCATCCTTCAAGTAGCTACTCAGTGGTTTCACCTGGTGATGGCACTGTGACATTTACTTTTCACAATTGTGAACATATGGCTACATACATGGATGAATGCGGTGGTATGTGGCACTATATGGTAGCTCACGAGCCACAAATGATTGAAAATTGTTAAGAAATGGTGCCATGTTCTACGTATGGGAACTGTAAAATTTCTACAAGTGCAATGGAACACCTTTGCCTTGCACTGCTGATGAAGTCGTGTCTTTCGCCAAGAAACAACAGAATATCGGCGAGAAAGAAATTCCTGCTGCACCCGCAGCAAACGACGAGACTCCTATGCGGAAATGCAACTCTACCATCGAAATAGAGATCTGAATCTTGAAGAAGAAAATAAAATGTTGCGTGGAGGTTGTTGTAAATGAAGGTGAAGAGACTCGCTCATATGATATGCCAAACATGGTCAGTGGGCCTATTCCGCTTAGTACAGAGTCACCAGTTTTAATAACTTGCGTGAAAGGTATTTTGAGGCGAGTTTTCATAATTGTGATAGACTAACTGTAATTATAATTTTTTTGGGAAACTTGATGGAAACAGTTTTTTTTTTGTCTCAGTTATATTTTGCAATGTTTTTCGATATAAATTTTCTAAAACCAAAATATATTACATTATAACCTAGTGTAAATGCAAAATAAAATTTGTGTTGTAAAAATTGTATAAAAAATTTAAGTTCATGATGTGCGAAAAAATTTAACAAAAACTTTATAAAACTGTATGTTCGAGTGTTTTCATTCTACACCCTATTCACATAAAATATACATTTTACATTAAAAAATGTATATGAAATTTTAAAAAATAAATTGAAAAATTGAAAAAAGGGATCATTTATATAAAATATTTTCTATCATTAAATATCAAAGGTTGAAAATAAAATAAATTAATTGAAGAGAAACTTGAGAAAAAATTTTGAAAAAAGTACTATGGAAGTTATTTGGGTAAGCAGCACAGAGGCTTGCCAGAGTCCAGACAGCTCCCATGGTAGCCTTCGCCCCCTGAGTGGTCAGAGTGCAGGTATTGAGGGCTAGTGCTTCCATTCTAAACTTCCCTCCTTAGGTGGTCAGAGTGCAGGTATTCATAGCTATTGCTCGCATGCCTAACATCCCTCCTTGGGTGGCCAGAATGCAAGTGTTCAGAGCTAGTGCTCCCATACTAAACTCCCTCCTTGGGTGGCCAGAGTACAGGTGTTCAGAGCTAGTGCTCCCACGCTAAACTGCTCTCCTTGGGTGGCTAGATATCAGGTGTTCAGAGCTAGTGCCCCCATACTAAACTTCTCTTCTTGGGTGGCCAGAGTGCAGTGCTAAATCAACCATGCGGATGGTTGCTTTAGCAGCCATGAATTGGGAAAGTGGGAGGGAAATGCCGAAAATTATAAGAGTTGCAGACCGAAGGATGGATGAGCAGTTCCAAACCAAAGGACGGATGACCAGTTTCAAACGGAAGGATGGATTACATCATTAGAAAAAAGAAATGTCTTTAATGAAAAAAAATACATGTAAATAAAAACTGAATAATACAAAATGTAACTTTTTTTTTGTGTCTGAGGTACACCTTTTCATAATAGTTTTGAAAAACAAAATACTTCTAGAAATATTTAAAAAGAAAATAAATACTTACGAAATAAAAATAGATAATCTAAAAGAAAAGAAATACTTAAAAAGAAACAATGTATTTAAAAATATAGGAAATAATAAATAAAAACCTTACCTATAACTATAAAAAATATTTAGAAAAATCACATAGATATGAATTTTGACTATATGAACAATTATTCTTGTGTCTCTATGAATATATGAAAAAAAAAAACTTTATTGCTGGTCTTTGTCTCAGATAGTAAAAAAAAAACTTAGAATAATCATGACAAAATATTCATTCACACCCTGCACAGACACGCCGTTTGCTACTTTTAAACCTCTTGCTTCGACACATTTCCTGATAGTTCAGTTGGCTAGGGCACAAGTTCCCAAGTTCCGACAGTTCTATCCTGCACTTCTCCACAGGATTTTTTGACCTCTGCATAAAAATAAATAACAGCATTTCTGGTTTTCACTCGACGACCTAAACTAGTGTAAACAAGATGGTTGACCCATACAGCACCTCCTAGCAGGCAATGAAGGAACCACTACAAACAAGATGGCGGACACCAGCATCCCTAGCAGGCGATATCTGAACTACTGCAAACAAGATTGAGGACCAGCGCCCTTAGCGGGCGGCGATGGAACTATGTAGATGGCAGGCGAAGAAGGCGACAAGAGAGATAATAGAAAAATGAAACAGAGAAAGAGATGTAATGACAGAGCATGAAGAAACAATATGGAATAACTGCCAGCCAAGATGGAATGTGAAAGAGTGAAAAAACGTATGGACTTATAGAGCATGAAAATAGAAGACAGAATTATAAAGCATGAAAATAAAGATGGAATGGTAGAGCATAGAAAAAACAAGATGGAATGACAGTATATGAAGTGCAAAATCTAAATTGTAGATGGAAACAAGATGACGGCAAGAATAAGATTGCTGATGGAAACGAGAGGGCAGCCGGAAACAAAATGGCCACCAGAAAAATTAATGTGTACGTTAAGGGATTAATTTAGAACAACTGTATGATTTTTCAAAACGCCATTGAAATGGCCTAGAAAGACAGTTTATTGATGGAACTTTCCCCCCCCCCCCCCCACCCTCTTGCTGTAGACTACCATGGGTCCACGCAATATTCTGTATTTCCGAGGTTCAACTGTTTTTTCCATAAACTGCTGCCCCAGTGATTGGAATGTTTTACCACAGACGAGGAAGCTAGGCATACCGCCTTTGTTTATGCCGATGTTTTTTACAGACTAAATCTTCCTATGTAGCCTATGTATTATGCTGGGATAAAACTTATCCCTGACTGAAAAGGGAAAAGCCTGTTAATAGCAACATGAGGTAAAAGGAATTCGCAGAATCCTCCTGGCTGTATTATCGAACTAGACAAAACACTTAAACCACAGATTTCAAACTTGACGTACTTTCTGTCCAAAGTAGCTCAGGATCATTTGCTTGATGCCTTTCTTCGTCTTCCTCTGTTTTCTTGACTGTTCTGACTTCTTCCTCCTGTAGAGATCCATTTCCGACGAAGTCCCTTCTCTCGTTTACACGAACTGCAACATGAAATAAATTTGACCGTGTAAAGTAGCCTAACGTTCCTGTTACAAAAAACATATTTTCAGAATGTCTTTTGGATATGGACTGGGAAATTTCGCCTTTTAAACGACCTGTAGGCTAGAATTCACCATCAGATGTATTTTTTAGTATTGGCTTTCTATTCATTGCCTGCTGCCCAGTGCATAGCCCGTTTCACCTCAGATCTGGTGACACGAGTTTCTGAGTTTTAGTTTCGGCTCAGAGTTCACCTTTGTGTGACTAATAAACAATGATATAATTGCAAACACAACAGAACTGCACATATATTTGAAGTCTTAGCTTATCGTAATATTTATTCGCGAAATTTTCCAGTCCCTTCCTATGGAGCGAAAATAGTGATATTGGAGATGAAAATACTTTGTCTGCTGTTGTAAACACATTTTAACGAAAATTTTGGCTCCTTTTGCTACCAACGAATCGCTATAAAATTATCTAAAATGCAGTACATTCTACAACGGACTAATTGTGCCTGAAGGATGTTCATTTTAGTGCAAAATCGTGAAACAATGGATATAGATATGAAATCTGTTTATTTTATAGTAACAGCATATTCAGTTGAGTTGAGAGATATGGGCGACTCTTAATAACGAGGTCTTGAGAGCCGATGGGTGAAATGATGTGAGATTGGAGCAGCACCGGAATGCAAAGGCAGGGTTAACGGGAGATCCCCGAGAAAACCCACCAACCAGCAGCATCTTCTGGTTCGATTCCCACTTGCGAAAATTCAGGAGTGACCCGGCCAGAGATTGAAGTCGGTTCGCTTTGGTAGGAGACGAGCAATCAAACCGCATATACCGTAATACGAAAGCAAGCTTATACTTATACAGTATAAAAATTCAAAAATACTGTACAGTACTAAAAAAAGCTACACTACATGCACGACGAATAACTCACAAGTCCTAATCGGAATAGAACTAACTTATATTCACTGTGACTGGCGTCATAATACGTGAAAATTCAGACAATCTTGCTCTGCTGGCGTGCGGTGTGAATCATGGCGCTACGAACAAGAAAAAAACCACGATTCCGTTACAAGCTCCGTAAGGTTTAATAGAGATTCATTATAATAGGGTTATACTAATGTCCCGAGAACTGTTGCCATCGTCATTCCGTGGACTACATAACCGGGTACACCTCTTGTTCGCGAGAAGAGTTCCGCGCGGGGTATATTTCAATATTCTACTTGCACACCTTCAATAGTCTTGTGAATATTAACTTCGTGTTTTCACCAGAGCACACAGTTATTTGAATGTGCCAATCAGAGTTACGTTATGCTGTTACTGAAAGTTTGAGATTCGCAACACAGAAATAAATATTTTATAGCTGCTAATCAAATATTTTGTGGGTATTCACATTGCAAATTTTTTCTGTGGTGGGAAAAAAATTATAAATATATAGAGATCCGGAAATTTCGCGAATTCATTTCAGGACAAGATTAATTTCAGTCCATGTACATTTCAGTTTCATTTTATATTGTACTACAGCTCGTAAGACACGCCCCGGACGACTTTCGGCCAATAAAGAACCTGCAAGAGAAACAAGGACCGAGTGCAGCGCTACCTGGTCTGGAGTTAATCTGTCACCATGCAGGTGCGAACACGACCTGGAAGCACACACGATTGCACGTGTGCAGTTAGTTACCTGATGCCGTGAAGGTGCAAACCTATGAAAATGGTAACATTGCTCTCTTTCCCCTCACCCACCTCTCGACCAATCCATCAGACAAACCATCACGAAATCAGCTGCGAACACCTACGACCCTGAACTTGAATACGGTCGGATATAACTGTATTATACCTGGTTTATTCACACGGGACACAGAGTTCAAGGTCTCCGCGACGAACACCTGCGGCCCTGACCTTGAATACAGTATGATAAAACTGTATTATACCTGGTTTATTCACACGGGACACAGAGTTCAAGGTCTCCACAGCGGACACATGCGGCCCTTACCTTGAATACAGTCGGATATAACCGTATTCTATCTAGTTCATTCACACGGGATGCAGAGTTCTAGGTCTCCGATATGGACACCTTTGGCTCTGACCTGGAATACGGTCAGATATAACCGTATCCTACCTGGTTTATTCGCCAGGGGTGCAGTGTTCAAGGTCTCTGTGGCGAACACTTGCTGCCCTTATCTTGAATACGGTCAATAATAACCGAATACAGTAGGGAACAACCAAATTCTACCTGGTTTATTCGCATGGGATGGAGAATTCAAGGACTGTGGCAAACACCTGCTACTATTACGTTTGTTCGCTTGGGATATAGATTTCAAGGTCTCCATGGCGAAAATCTGCAGCCCTGACATGGAATATGGTAGGTTATAACTGGATTCTACCTTGCTAGTTCAACGGGATTTAGAGTTCAAGATATCCACTGCGAACACCTGCGGATGTGACCTTGAACACGGCCGGTTACAACAGTATTTACCTGGATTAACGCGCAGGATGCAGAGTTCTTGGTCTCCGGGGCGATCACCTGCTGCCCTGATCTTCAATATGGTCGTATATAACCGAATTCTACTTGGTTTAATATCACAGGATGCAGAGTTCAAGGTCTCTGCGGCGGACAGATGCGGCCCTGTCATTGAGTACCGTCGGATATAACAGTATTATAGATAATTTATTCGCACGGGATGCAGTCATCAAGGTCTCCAAGGCGAACATTTGCTGTCCCGATCTTGAATAACGTAGGGTGTAACCAGATTATACCAGGTATATTAGCATGGGAAGCAGCATTCATGGTCACCGTAGTGTACACCTGCTGCCCTGATCTGGAATATGGTTGGATATAACCATATTCTGCCTGGTTTATTCATATGGGATGCAGAGTTCAGGGTCTCCAGGTGGACACATGCAGCCCTGTCATTGAATACTGTCGGATATCACAGTACTGTACCTAATTTATTCGCACAGGATGCAGAGTTCAAGGTTTACATGGCGAACACCTGCTGCCTTGATCTTGAATACGGTCAGATATAAAGGGATCCTAAGTGCTTTGTTCGCATGGGATACATATTTCTAGGTCTCCATTGTGAACACCTGCAGCCCTGACCTTGAATACATTGGGATATATACGGATTCTACCCGGTTTGTTCGCACAGGATGCAGAGTTCAAGGTCTCCATGGCGAATACCTGTGGCCATGACCTTGAATACGGCCAGATATATCAGAATTTTAATTGGTTTGTTCATTGGGATGCAGAGTTCAAGGTCTCCATAGCGAAAACCTACAGCCTTGACCTTGTATACAGTTGGATATTATCGGATTTTACCTAATTTATTCGCATGGGATGCAGAATTCAAGGTCTCTGTGGCGAACATCTGCGTCCCTGATCTGGAATACGGGTATTTTATAAACTGTATTCTATCTGGTTGGTTCTCACAGGATGCAGAGTCGAAGGTTTCCGTGGCGAATACCTGCAACCCTGACACTTGAATATGGCCGGATATAATCGAATTCTATCTGGTTTGCTCACTTGGAAGGCAGAGTTCTAGTTCTCCATGGCGAACACCTGCAGCACTGACATTGATATCGGTAGGATATTTCCATATTCTATAAGGTTTGCTTGCATGGGATGCACAGTTAAAGGTCTCCATATGAAAACCTGCAGCCCTAACCTTGTATGCAGTCAGATATAATCGGATGTTACCTAGATTGTTCTCACAGGTTGCAGAGTTCTAGGTATTCATGGTTAATGCCTTCTGCCTTGATTTTAAATACGGTCGGATATATATTCGGACTCTGCGTGGAATATTCGCATGGGATGTAGAATTCAAGGTCAAGTGAAAACCTGTGGCTGTGTCCTTTACTACGGCTGGATAAAACTGGACTCTACCTGGTTTGTTAGCAGAGGATACAGAGATCAAGTTGTTATTGGCGAACACCTGCTGCCCTGATCTTCAATATAGATAGATATAACCAGATACTACCTGGTTTATTCTCATGCGATTCAGAGTTCATGGTCTCTGTGGCAAACACCTGTTGCCCTGAACTGGATATGGTCTGATATAACTGGGTTCTACCTGGTTTATTCGCACGGGATGCACATTTTAAGGTTCTTGCATCCAATGGATGAGGCTCTGTCATTGAATATTGTTAGGTATAACAATATTCGAATTGATTTATTCACAAGTCATGAAGAGTTCAGGGCCTCCATGACAAACACCTGTGGCCATGACCTTGACTATGGCTGGTTATACCCGGATTATACCTAGTTTGTTCGCACAGGATGCAGAATTCAATGCCTGTATGGCGAACACCTGCAGCCCTGATATGATATATGGTCGTATATAAGCGGATTATACCTGGTTTGTTCACACGGTATGCAGAGTTTAAGTTCTCCACTGCGAACACCTGCAGCCCTGGCATTGAGTACCGTCAGATATAACAGGATCCTATGTGGTTTGTTCGCACAGGATGAAGATTTCAAGGTCTCTGTGGCGAAAGGTTGCTCTGGAATACAGTTGTATATAACCACATTCTACCTGGTTTATTTTCAGAATTCTAGTTCTCCAAGGCGAACACCTGTAGCCCTGACCTTGAATTCGGTAGGATAGAACCGAATTGTACCAGGTTTGTTTGCATGGGATCCAGAGTTCAAGGTCTCCATAGTGAACACCTTCAGCCCTGACATTGTATACAGTCTAATATAACTGGTTTCTAACTGGTTTATTCGGGAGGGATACAGAATTAAAGGTCTCTGTCGCGAACACGTGGTTCCTTGATCTGGAACACAGTCTGGTATATTGAATTTTACCTGGTTTATTCGCACAGGACGCAGAATTCAAGGTCTCAGCGCAGACAGATGCGGCGGTGTCCTTGAATACGTTTGTATATAATGGGTTTCTACCTGGTTTGTTCGCAGGGGATGCAGATTACAACACCTCTATGCGAACACCTGAGACTGTGACCTTGATTTTTGTCCGATATTACCGGATTCTAACTGGTTTGTTCGCACGGGATACAGATTTCTTGGTCTTTACGGTGTACACCTGCTGCCCTGATCTTAAATTCTGTCATATATAATTGGCTTCTACCTGGATTGTTAGCATGATATGCGGAATTCTTGATCTTCGCAACGAACACCTGTGGCCTGATCTTAAATATGATCCGATATAACGGGCTTCTACCTGGTTTATTAGCATGTGATTCAGAATTAAAGGTTTCCTTGGCGATCACCTTCAGTACTGACCTTAAAAACAGTTGGATACAACAAAATCTACCTGGTTTATTCACATGTGATGCAGAGATCAAGGTTTCCAAGGCGAACACCTGCAACACTGATATTGAAATCTGTCAGATATAAAAAGATTAAACCTGGTTTTATTCTCATGGTATTTTGAGTTCAAGATTTCCATTGCGAACACGTGCAGCTCTGACCATGAATATGGTCGGATATTACCAGATTCTACCTCGTTTTTACGCATGGGATGAAGAGATCAATTGTGAATAGTGAACACCTGTGGCCATGACCTTTAATATGGCCGGATATAACCAGATTCTATGTGGCTTGTTGGCACAGGAATCAGAAATGAAGGTCTTCTCGGCGAACACTTGCTTCCCTGATCTTTAATATAGTTGGATATAACCAGATTCTACCTGGTTTATTAGCATGCAATGCACAATTCTAGGTCTCTATGGCAAAAACCTGCTGCCCTGAAATAGAATATAGTCAAATATAACTAGAGTCTGCCTGGTTTACTCACTCGGGATGCAGAGTTCAAGGTCTCCACTGCTAACGCCTGCACCCTGACCTAGAATATGGACGGATGTAACGTTATTCTATCTGGATTGTTCGCACAGTATGCAGATTTCAAGGTCTTCATGGCGAATACCTGCTTCCCTGATCTTGAATACTGTTGGATGTAACAGAATTCTACAAGGTTCATTCGCATGGGATGCAGAGTTCAATGTCTCCAATACATTCACCTGCAGCACTGACTATGAATACAGTTGTATATATGAAGGGATTCTACCAGGTTTGTTTGCACATGATGAAGAGTTCTCGACCTCCACGGCGAACACCTGAGGTTGTGACCTTGAATAAGGCCAGACCTTACCCGATTCAAACTAGTTTGATCGCACTGGATGCAAAGTTCAATGTTTTCGCGGCGAACATCTGTTGCCCTAACTTGAATATGGTCGTATATAACTGGATTCTACCTGGTTTGTCTGCACGGATTTCAGATTTTAAGGTCTTCATGGCGTAAACTTGCTGCCCTTATTTAGAAGTCAGTAAAATATAACTTGATTCCACCTGGTTTAACGGCACAGAATACCGAATTGATGGTGACCATGGCGAACATCTGCTGCCCTGATCTGGAATAATGTCGGATAAAAAAAGTTTCTACCTGGTTTATTCACACAGGACGCAGAATTCAAGGTCTCCACATTTGACAGATGGGCCCTGCCCTTGAATACCATCATATATAACTGTGTTATACATGGTTTATTCCCACGCAATACAGATTTCAAGGTCTCCACGGCAAACTCCTCCGACCCTTACCTTGAATACGGTCGGATATTACCGTATACTACCTGGTTTGTTCACACGGGATGCTGAGAGCAAGGTCTCAGTAGTGAACACGTGCAGCCATTACCTCGAATACAGTTCTATATAATGGGATTTAGCGTGGTTTGTTCGCAGGGGATGCAGAGTTTAATGCCTCTGCTGTGAACACCTGAGACTGTGACTTTGAATATGACCGGATATACCCGGATTCTACCTGTTTTGTTCTCACAGGATTCAGAGTTCAATGTCTTCATGGCGAACTCCTGGTGCAGTGATATTGAATACGGTTGTATATAACAAGTTTCGACCTGGATTATTTACATGTGATGCAGATTTATAGGTTTACTCGGTGAACACCTGTTGCCATGCACTTCAATACAGTCGGATATAAGCAGGTTCTACCTGGGTTATTCGCGTGCGATTCAGAGTTAAAGGTATCCGTGGCTAAATTTGGGTGCCCTTGTCTTGAATATGGTCAAATATATTCGGTTTCTATACTGTTATATATGCATGTGTTGCAGAATTAAGGTCTCCATGGCGAACACCTGCTGCTCTGATCTGGAATATGGCCAGATATAACTGGATTATACCATGGTTTATTCGCACGGAACACAGAGTTCAAGGTCTCTGTGGCGAACACCTGCTGTCTTATATGGAATACGGTAAGATGTAACCAGAGTCTACCAAGTTTATTCGCACGTAATGCAGTGAGCAAGATCTCTGTGGCGAATACCTGCTTCCCTGACCTTGAATACATCAGGATATAACTGGATTCTATATGGTTTGTTCCATTGGAATGGAAAGTTCAAGTTTTCCATGATTATCACCCGCTGACCTGATATTGAATACAGTCGAATATAACTGGATTCTACCTGGTTTATTCGAACGGGATGCAGAGTTCAATGTATCCTTGGCGAAGTCCTGCTGCCATTACCTTAAATACGGTCGTGTATAACCAGATTCTACCTGGTTTATTTGCACAGGAAACAGACTTTAAGGTCTCTGTTGCAAATACCCACTGAACTCTCTTGAATACGGTCGAATATAACTGGATTCTAACTGGTTTATTCGCATGCGACACAGAGATCAAGGTCTCTGCGGCTAACACCTGCGGCCCTGACCGTGAATACGGTCGGATATAACCTGATCAAGGTGGTTTATTCGCACAGGACACAGAATTCTAGGTCTCCATGGCGATCACCTGCAGTCCTGACCTTGAATACAGTCGGATATAACATGATCAAGGTGGTTTATTCGCACAGGACACAGAATTCTAGGTCTCCATGGCGATCACCTGCTTCCCTGATCCTGAATACAGTTGGGAACAACCAAATTCTTCCTGGTTTATTGGCATGGGATGCAGAATCCAAATTTCTCTGTGGCGACCATCTTCTGCACTGATCAGGTAAACAGCGGATATAACTGGAGTTCAGCTGGTTTATTTGTATGGGACGGAGAATTCAAGGTCTTCGAGGTGGATGCATGAGGCCCTGACCTTGAATACGGTCAGATATAATCGGATTCTTCCTGGTTTGCTTGCATGGGATGCAGAGATCAAGGTCTGAATAGTGAACACCTGTGGCTATGACATTTAATATGGCCTTATATAACCGTATTCTTTGTAGTTTATTCACATGGGATGCAGAGTTCAAGGTCTCTCTGGCGATCACCTCCTGTCATCATCTTGAACACAGTAGCATTTAACCGGATTCTACCAGGTTTATAGTCTACGGACTGCTGATTTCAAGGTCTCTGTGCAAACACCTGCTTCCATGATATTAAATTCAGTTGGGAACAACCAAATTTTACCTGGTTTATTCACACGTGAGGCAGAGTTCAATGTCTCCATGGCGAACCTCCACTGCCATGATCTTGAAAAACAGTCTAGTATAACCGGATTCTACATTGTTATATTCACATGGGTTGCAGTATTCAAGATATCCATTGCGAACACCTGCTGCCCTGATCTGGAATATGGTCGGAGATAACTGTATTCTGCCTGGTTTATTCGCATTGGACACAAAGTTCAAGGCCTCTGTGGCGAATACCTGCTGCCTCACCTGGAATAGGGTAGGATGTAACCAGATTATATCAGGTTTATTCTCACGGAATGCAGAGTTCAAGCCACCGTGGCGATTTCCTGCTTCCTTGATCTTGAATATGGTAGGATACAAACAGATTCCACCAGGTTTTTTTCACATAGGATACAGAGTTCAAGGTCTCCGTGGCGAATACGCGCTGCCCTGATCTTGTATACGGTCGAATATAACCAGATTCTACCTAGTTATATATGCTTGGGATGCAGAATTCAAGATCTCCATGGCGAACACCTGCAGCCCTGATCTTAAATACTGTCGGATACCTCGTTTATTCGCATGGGATACAGAGTTTAAAGAGTCCATGGCTAACAACTGCTGCCCTGATATTGTATATAGTCGAATATTACCTTCTTTCCAGGTTTATTCGCACGGGAAGCAGACTTCAAAGGCCTCCGACAAAAACATATTTGGCCTTGACCTTGAATAAGGTTGGATATAACTGGAATCTAAATCGTTTGTTCGCATGGAATGAAGAGTTCAAGTTCTCCATGCCATACACCTGCAGCCATGACCTTGAATACAGCAGGATAATACCAGATTCGACCTGGTTTGTTAGCAGAGGATACAGAGAACAAGGTGTACTCAGTGAACACCTGCTGCCCTGATCTTCAGTATAGACGTACATAAACAGAATCTACCTGGTTTCTTCGCATGCGATGCAGAGTTCATGGTTTCCGTGGCAACACCTGCTGCCCTGAACTGGAATTTGGAAGGATATAACTGGGTTCTACCTAGTTTATTCCCACGGGATGCACATTTTAAGGTATCTGCGTCCAACAGATGTGACTCTGTCGTTGAATATTGTCACATTTAACAGTATTCTATTTGATTTTTTCGCACAGGATGCAGAGTTCAAGGTCTCTATGGCGAACATAAGCTGCCCTGATCTTGAATACGGGCAGATATAACTGGATCCTAAGTGGTTTGTTCGCACTGGATACAGAGTTCAAAGTCTCCATAGCGAAAACCTGTAGTCCTGGCCTTGAATACAGGCAGATATAACTGGATTCTACCTGGTTTATTCACATGGGATACCATGAATTCAAGGTCTCCGTAGCGAACACCTGCGGTCTTGATCTTGAATATGGACAGATATAACCAGACTCTACCTGGTTTGTTCGCACGGGATGCAGAGCTCTAGTTATTCGTGGTGAAGACCCACTGGACTTATCTAATATACGGTCGGATATATCGGGATTCTACATGGATTATTCGCAAGGGATATAGAATTCAAGGTCTCTGTGGCGAATACCTGCTGCCCTGATCTGGAATATGGTTGGTATTAACTGGATTCTAACTGGTTTGTTGGCACAGGACTCTGTGTTTAAGTACTCTGTGGCGAACACCTAATTCCCTGATCTGGGATTCGGTCGGATATAACAATCTTCTACCTGGTTTATTCGCACAGGACAGAGTGTTCAATGTCTCCATGACCGATACCCGATGTCCTGAACTTGAATATGGCCGAATATAACCGGATTCTAACTGGTTATATATGCATGGGATGCAGGATTCAAGATCTCCATGACGTTCACCAGCAGCCCTGACTGTGAATACGGTCGTATATAATCATATTATACATGGTTTGTTTGCACGGGTGCAGAATTCAAGGTCTTCGTGGTGAAAACCTGCAGCTCTGACCTTGAATATGGTCTGATATAACCTGATTGTAGCTGGTTTATTCACAAGGCATGCAGAATTCAAGGTCTCTCTGTCGAAAACTAGCTGCCATTAATTTGAATATGGTCAAATATAACAGGATTCCACCTAGTTTATTCGCATGGGATGCAGAATTCAAGGTCTCTGTGGCGAAAATCTGCTGCCCTGATCTGGAATACGGTGGGATAGAAAATGATTCTACATCCTTTATTCGCATGGGATGCAGAGTGGAAGGTCTCTGCGGTGGACAGAGGTCAAGGCTTTCTCCACGAACGCCTGCTGCCCTGATTTTGAATATGGTCATATATATCTGGATTATTTATTGTTAATTCTCACAGAATTCGGAGTTCAAGGTCTCTCCCTCGAACACCTGTGGCCTTTATCTTGAATACATTAGGATTTAAATAGATTCTACCTGGTTATTTAGCACAGGATACATAGTTCAAGGTCTTCTTCATGAACACCCACTGCCCTGATCTTGAATATGGTCGAATATAACAGGATTCTACATGGTTATATATGCATGAGATGCAGAATTCAAGGTCTCCATGGCGAACACCTGCTGTGATGATCTGGTTATACGGTCGGATATAATAAAAATTCGACCTGGTATATTCGCACGAGATGCAGAGTTCAAGGTCTCTGTGGCGAAAACCGGCTCCCTTGACCTTGAATATGGTCGGATTTAACTTGATCCTACCAGATTTGTTCGCACGGGATGAAGAGTGCAAGGTATCCATGGCGAACACCTGCTAGACCTGACCATGAATACCGTAGGATATAACCAGATTCAATCACATTTGTTCGCATAGGATGCAGAGTTATATTTCTTTATAGTGAAAACCAGATGCTAAGTTGTTTTTTCACATTGGATGCAAAATTAAAGGTGGCAAACATCTGGTGCCCTGAACTTGAATACAGTCGGATATAACTGGCTTCTAACTGGTTTATTCACACGGGATGCATAGTTAAAGTTCTGTGATGCGAACACCCACTGCCCTGATCTGGTTTTAATTGCATAGGATGAAGAATTCAAGGTCTCCATGGCGAACACCTGCTCTGATTATCCGGAATATGGTCGGATATAACTTGATTCTACCTTGTTTATTCACATGAACACAGAGTTCAAGGTGTCAGAGGCGGACGGATGCGGCCCTCACCTTGAATACTGTCGGATATAACAGTATTATACATAGTTTATTCGCACGAGATACACAGTTCGGGTTTTACCTGATTTATTCACACATGATGCTGAGTTCAAGGTCTCCATAGCGAACACCTGCTAAGCTGATCTTGAAAATGGTCAGATATAAAGGGATCCTAAGTGGTTTGTTCGCAAGTGATACATATCTCATGGTCGCCATAGCAAACACCTGCAGCCCTGACCATGAATACAGATGGATATATACTGGTTCTAACTGATTTATTCGCATGGGATGCAGCATTATAGGTCTCTGTGGCGAACACCTGCATTCCTGATCTGGAATACAGTTGGATATAACTGCATTCTACCTGGTTTATTCGCACGGGATGCAGAGTTGATGGTCTTCTCAGCATACACCTGCTACACTGATCTTGCATATGGTCGGACATAACCAGATTCTACCTGGTTTATTCACACAGGAGGCAGAGTTTAAGGTCTCTGCAGCGGACGGATGCGGCCCTGACATTGAATACTGTCATATATAACAGTATTCTACCAGATTAGTTCACACAAGATGCAGAGTTCAAGGTCTCCATGGCGAAAATCTGCTGATCTGATCTTGAATACTGTCAGAATAACCGGATCCTAAGTGGTTTGTTCGCACGGGATACAGAGTTATAGGTGTCAATGACGAAAACCTGTAACCCTGATGTTGAATACATTAGGATATAACATGATTCTACCAGGTTTGTCACTCATGTGTTGCAGAGTTCAACAGGTTCATGCGACTACCTGCATATCTGACAATGATTACGGTTGGATATAATCGGATACTTTGTGGTTTGTTCGTATGGGATGCAGAATTAAATGACTGTGTTGCGAACACCTGCTGCCCTGATCTTGAATTCCATCGGAGTTAAAGGGATTCAAACTGGTTTTTCTCATGCGATGCAGAGTTCAAGGTATCTATGGTGTGCACCTGCATCACTGACCTTGAATAAGGACGGATATAATAGGATCCTGTGTGGTTTTTCACATGGGATGCAGTTTACCAGGTCTCCTTGGCGAACACGTGCGGCTCTGACGTTGAATACTGTCATATAAGACAATATTCTACCTGAATTATTCGCATGGGATGCAAAGTTCAAGGTCTCCATCGCGAAAATTTCTGCTCTGATCTTGAATGTGGTCATATATAACCGGATCCTAAGTGGTTTGTTCGCAGAGGATACAGATTTCTAGGTCTCCATAGAGAACGCCTATAGACCTGACCTTAAATATAGTCGGATATATCCAGATTCTACCTGGTTTATTCGCATGAGATGCAGAATTGCAGCTCTGCATGGTGAATATCTGCTGCCCTGATCTGGAATATTGTCAGTAATAATTGGATTCTACCTGATTTATGCACATGAGACATAGTGTTTAAGGTCTCTGTGTCGAACAACTGCTTCCCTGATCTGGAATACGGTCGGATATAACCGGAAACTACCTGGTTTGGTCGCTTGGGATGCAGAAATGAAGGTCTTAGCAGCATTTACTTGCTGCCCTGTTCTTGAACACAGTCGGATATATCCGGAATCTACCAGGTTTATTCGCATGGGATGCAGAGTTCAAGTTCTCAATGACAAACACCTGTAGCACTGACCTTGAATACGGTCGTATATACCTGGAATCTACCTGGTTTGTTAATATTGTATGCAGAGTTCAAGGTCTCCACTGCGAACACCTGCGGCCGTGACCTAGAATACGGCTTGATATAACATAATTTTACCTCGTTAATTCGCACGGGTCGGATATACCGTATTCTACCTGGTATTTTCGCATGGGTTTCAGAGTACTAGGATTCAATTACGAACACCTGCAGCCCTGATATTGAATACGTTAATATATAACAGGATTATACCAGGTTTGTCACTCATGTGTTGCAGAGTTCAACAGGTTCATGTGAATACCTGCATATCTGACAATGATTACGGTCGGATATAACCAGATCCTACCCGGTTTGTTTGCACTGGATGCAGAGTTCTAGTTCTACATGGCGAACACCTGCTGCTCTGATCTGGAATACGCATGGATATAACATAGTTCTACCTGGATTATTCGCACGGCATGCAGTGTTCACGGTCTGTGAGGAGAATGGATGTGGCACTGCCTCGAATGCTGGTGGGTATAACAGAATTCTGCCTGGTTGATTCGTACGGGATGCAGAGTTCAAGGTCTACACTGCGAACACCTGCAGCCCTGATCTTGAATACATTCTGATATAACCAGTTCCTGCCTGGTTTATTCGCATGGGATCCAAATTTCAAGGTCTTTGTGGCGAACATCTGCTGTCCTGCACTTGAATACAGTTGGATAAAACCAAATTCTACTTTGTTCATTCGCATGTGATGCAGACTTCAAGGTCTCCATGGTGAACATCCACTGCCCTGGTTTGAATATTGTCGAATATAATAGGATTCTACCTGGTTATATACACATGGGATGCAGAATTAAAATTTTCCTTGGGGAAAATCTGCTGCCCTGAACAAGAATACGGTCGGATATAACTGGTCAGCGAGGATGGATGAATCCCTGACCTTGAATACTGATGGATATTACAGTATTGTATCTGATTTATTCGCATGGGATCCAGAGTTCTAGTTCTCCATGGTGAACACATGCTGCCCTGATATTTAATACAGTCATATATATATATATATATGGATCCTATGTGGTATGTTCGCACAGGATACAGATCTCAAGTTCTTCATTGTGAACACCTTCAGCCCTGACCATGAAAACAGTTCGATATAACTGGATTCTACCTGGATTATTATAATGGGAAGCAGAAGTCAAGGTATTCGTAGCGAACACCTACTTACCTGACCTAGAATACGATTGAATACAACAGGAAAATACCTATGTTTATTCGCACGGAGCACAGAGTTCAAGGACTCCGAGGTGGATGGATGTGGCCCTGACTTTTAATACTGTCGGATATAATAGTATTCTACCCGCTTTGTTCGCATGGGATGCAGAGTTCAAGGTCTTCGCTGCGAACACCTGCTGTCCTGATCGTGTATATGGTCGGATATAATCGGATATACCTGGTTTATTATCATGAGACAGAGAATTCAAGGTCTCTGCATCAGACAGATGCGACCCTGACCTTCAATACAGTTGGATATAACGTATTCAGATTTGTAGGTCTCCATGCCGAACCGCTTCGTCCCTTACCTTGAATACGGTCGGATATTCCCATATACTTCCTGGTTTGTTCGCACAGGATGCATTGAGGAAGGTCTCATTAGTGTACATCTGCGGCCATTACCTTTCAATATGGTCCTGTATAATGGGATTCTACCTGGTTTTTTCGCAGGGGATGGAGATTTCAAGGTCTCCACTGTGAACACCTGTGCCTGTGACCTTGAATATGGCTGGATATAACCGTATTTTACCTGGTTTATTCGCACGGGATGAAGAGTTCTAGGTCTCTGTGGCGAACACCTTCTGGCCTGATCTTGGAAATGCTAGGATATAACCGGTTTCTACCTGGTATATTCACATGGAATGCAGAATTCAAGGTCACCATGGTAAACACCTGATGCCCTGATCTGGAATGCGGTCGAATATACCCAGATTCTACATGGTATATTTGCACAGGATACAGAGCTCACTGTCTCCATGGCAAATACCTAGAACCCTGACACTTGAATATGATCTGATATAACCGGATTCTAACTGTTCTGTTCGCAAGGGCTGCAGAGATCTAGGTCTCCATTGCGAACACCTGCAGCATTGACATTGAATACAGTCGGATATTACCATATTTTAACTGGTTTATTCGCTTGGGATGCAGAGTTCAAGGTCTCTGTGGCGATTAGCTGCTGCCCTGACATTGAAAATGGTCGGATATAACCAGATTCTTCATGTTATGTTAGCATTGAATGTCGAATTCAAGGTCACCATGGTAAACACCTGCTGCCCTGATCTGGAATACAGTTGGCTATAAATGTATTCTACCTGGTTTATTGGCATGGGATTTAGAGATCAAGGTCTCTCTCTCGGACACCTGCTGCCTTGATCATCAACACAGTAGAATAGAATGGGATTCCAACAGGTTTGTTGGCACAGAATGCAGAGTTCAAGGTCTCCATTGCGAACACTTGCAGCCTTGGCCTTGAATACGGAAGGATTCAACCAGATTTTATCAGGTTCCTTCAAATAGGATGCAGAGTTCAATGTCTCCATGGAGAACACCTGCAGACCTGACCTTGAATACATTACAATATACAGGATCCCACATGGTATATTCTCATGGGATACATAAGTCAAGGTATATATAGCAAATACCTGCTGCACTGACCTTGATTACAGTCGGATCTAACTGGATTCTACCTCGTTTATAACGCATGGAGCACAGAGTTCAAGGTCTACGAGGCAGAAGGATGTGGCCCTGACCTTGAATACAGTCGTATATAAAAGAATTTTACCTGGTTTATTCGCACAGTATGCAGAGTTAAAGGTCTCCATTGCAAACACTTGCTGCCCTGATTTTGAATACAGTCATATACAACCAGAATCTACCTGGTTTATTCGCACAGGTTGCAGAGTTCATGGTCTCAGCATCAGATGGATGGGCCCTGACCTTGAATACGGTCCGATGTGACGGGATTCTACATGGTTTGTTCGCACAGTATGCAGAGATCAAGGTCTCGATGGCGAACACCCGCTACTCTGATATTGAATATTGTGGAATTAAACTGGATTCTACCTGGTTTGTTCGCATGGGAATCAGGGTTCGAGGTATTCGCGGCGAACTCCTTGTGCCCTGATCTTGACTACGGTAGGATATAATGGAATTCTTACTGGATTATTCACATAGAATGCAAAGTTCAAGGTTTCCTCTGCCAAAACTTGAGGCCCTGATCTTCAATATCGCCGAATATAACCTAATTCGTCCTGGTTTATTCGTATGGAATAAGGAGTTCAAGGTCTCCATGGCGAACTCCTGGTGCATTGATCTTGAATATGGTATGATATAACAAGATTCTACTGGGTTTATTTATAGGGGATGCAGAGTTCAATGTTCAAGTGAACCTTGCAGAGTTCAAGCGAACGATTGCTGTCGTGATCTTGAATAACAAGGGATGTTATCAGATTATTCCAGGTTTATTTGCACGAAATTCAGAGTTCAGGGTCTCCGTGGCCAATACCTGCTTCCCTGAACTTGAATACCGCCAAATATAATTGGATTCTACCTCGTTTGTTCGCATGGAATGCAAAGTTATAGGTCTCAATTGTATTCACCTGCAGCCCTGGTCTTGTATAAGTAGAATATAACCAGAGTCTACCAGGTTTGTTCGTATAGGATGCAGAGTTAAAGGTTTCCATAGAGAACACCTGCAGGCCTGACCTTGAATATGTTATGATATAACCCGATCATATGTGGTTTGCTCTCATGGGATGCAGAACTCAAGGTATCAATGGCGAACACCTGTTTCCCTCATCTTGAATACAGTCGGATATAACCGACTTCTACCTGATTTATTCGCACGGGATGCAGAATTAAATGTTTCCATGGTGAACACCTGATGCCCTGACCTGGATTACGGTTGAATATAACTGGATTCTTCCTTGTTTATTCGCACGGAGCGCACAGTTCAAGGTCTGCGAGGTGGACAGAACCGCCCCTGAAATTGAATACTGTCGGATATATCAGTATTCTACCTGGCTTATTCACATGGGATATAGATTTCAAAGTCTCCATGGCGAACACCTGCAGCTCTGATCTTGTATACAGTCGTATAAAACCAGATTCTACCTGGCTAATAGGCACAGGATGCAGAATTCAAGGTCACCATGGCGAACATCTGCAGCCCTGATCTGGAATATCGCCGGGTCTAACCAGATTCTAACTGGTATATTTGCATGGGACACAGAGCGCAAGGTCTCCGCGGTGGCCGGATGTGGCCCTGTTATTGAATACTGTCGGATATAACAGTAATATACACGATTTATTCTCACGTAAGATCTTAATGGCGATCACCTGCTGCTCTGATCTTGAATGTGGGCAGATATAACCGGTTACTAAGTGGATTGTTCACACAGGATATATATTTCAAATTCTCCATAGCGAACACCTGCTGCCCTGGTCCTAAATACAGTCAGATATATCCGAATTCTACCTTTTTTTATTCGCATGGGATGTATAATTCAATACTGTGTGGCGAACATCTGATGTCCTGATCTGAAATACGATCAGATATTATTGGATTCTACCTGGTTTATTTGAACAGGACACAGAATTTAATGTCTCTGCTGCGGAAGGATGAGGCCCTGACCTTGAATACGGTTGGATATAACGGTATTCTACCTGGATTATTTGCACCCAATACAGATTTTAATGTCTCCACAGGGAACCCCTTCGAACCTTACCTTGAGTATGGTCGGATATCACCGTATGCTACTTGGTTTGTTCGCAGGGAATGCAGAGAGCAAGGTCTCAGTAGTGAACACCTGCGGCCATGATCTCGAATACGGTTGTATATAATGTGATTCTACCTGGTTTGCTTGCAGGGGATGCATAGTTCAATGCCTCTGCTGCGAACACCTGAGGCTGTGACTTTGAATATAGCCAGATATAACCAGATTCTACCTGTTTTGTTCACACGGACTACAGAGTTCAAGGTTACCATGGCGAACACCTGCTGCACTGACCATGAATACGGTCGGATATAACTGGATTATACATTGTTTGTTCGCATGAGATGTAGAAATCAAGATCTGAATAGTGAACACCTGTGGCCTTGACTTTTAATACGGCGAGATGAAACCGAATTCTGCCTGTGTTGGTGGCACAGGTTACAGTGATCAGGGTCTTCTCGGCGAACACGTGCTGCCCTGATCTTCAATACATTCGGATATAACCAAATTCTACCTGGTTTATTTGCATACGATGCAGAATTCAAGATATCCATGGCAAAAATCTGCTGTCCTGATTTTGAATACATTTTGATACAACATATTCTACATGGTTTATTCACACATGATGCAGAGTTCGAGGTCACCAAGGCGAACACTTGCAACACTGATATAAAATACTGTCGGATATTACTGTATTTTACCAGATTTGTTCGCATGGGATGCAGAGATCGAGGTCTGAAAATTCATCATCTGCGTCCGTGACACTGAATACGGCCATATATAACCGGATTCTACCAGGTTTTATCGCATAGCATACAGATTTGAAGGTCATCGTAGAGAAAACTTGCAGATGTGACATTGAATGAGGTAGGATATTACAGGATTTTACATAGTTTACTCGCATGGGATGCAGAGTTCAAGGTCTCTTTAGCGAACACCTCCTGCCCTGATCTGGAATACAGTCGGATAAAACTGGATTCTACATGGTTTATTGACATGGGATGCAGGATACAAGGTCTCCACGGCGGACTGGTGTGGCACTGACCTTGAATACATTAGGATATTACAGTATTCAACCAGGTTTATTCTCATGTGATACAGATTTCAAGGTCGCCATGGTGACCCCTTCGACCCTTACCTGAAATACAGTCAGATATTCCCGTACCCTACCTGGTTTGTTCATACGGGATGCAGAGAGTATAGTCTCAGTAGTGAAAACCTGCTGCTGTGACCTCCAATACAGTCGTATATAATGGGATTTTACCTGGTTTGTCCCCATGGGATTTAGAATTCAAGGTCTCCACTGCGAACACCTACGGCTGTGTCTTTGAATACGGTCGGATGTAACTGCATTCTTAATTATTTACTCGCACGGGACACAGAGTTTAAGGTCTCTGTGGCGATTACCTGCTGCCCTGATATTGAATACTGTCGGATATAACTGGATTCTACCTGGTATGATCGCATGGGATGCCGAATTCTAGGTCCCCATGGTGAACACCTTCAATCCCGATCTGGAATATGGACGGATATAACTGGATTCTACCTGGATTATTTGCACGGATGCAGACCTTGAATTCAAGGTCTGCGAGGGTGATTGATGTGCACCTGATCTTAAAAATGGTCGGATATATCCCGATTCTACCTGGTTTATTAAAATGGGATGCAGAATTCAGGATCTCCGTGGCGAGCACCTGGTGCTGTGATCTGGAATACGGTCGGTATTAAACGGATACTACCTGGTTTATTCCAACGAGACACATTATCTAATGTCTCTGTGGCGAACACCTGCTGCATTGATCTGTACCATGGTCGATATTAACAGGATTCTACCTGGTTTATTCGCTCGATATGCAGTGCTCAAGCTCTCCGTGGCGAACATCTGCTGCCCTGATCTTGATTACTGTAGGATTTAACCAAATTCTACCTGATTTATTCGGCCAGGAGGCAGCGAAACCCTGCTGCCCTGATATTGTATACGTTCCGATATAACCGAATTCTACCTGGTTTATTAGAATGGGATGCAGAATTGAAGATCTCCGCGGCGGACAGACGCGGCCCTTACCTTCAATAAGGTCGGATATAATAGTATTCTACCTGGTTTATTCGCATGCGATACAGATTTGAAGGTATCCATGGCGAACCTCTTCTACCCTTGCTTGAATATGGTTGGATATTCCCATATACTACCTGGTTTGTTCGCATGGGATGCAGTGATTAATGTCTCAGTAGTGAACACCTTCGACCGTTACCTTGAAATATGGTCGTGTATAATGGAACTCTACTTGGTTTTTTCACAGAGGATGCAGAGTTCCAGGCCTCCACAGCGAACACATGAAGCTGTGACCTTGATATGGCCATATACACACAGATTCTACCTGGTTTGTTCGCACGGGAATCAGAGTTCAAGGTTTTCGCAGCGAACACCTGCTCACCTGATCTTAAATATGGTTGGATATAACCGGAATCGACATGGATTATTCGCACTGGATGATGAGTTCAAGTTCTCCATGACGAACACTTGCGGCACTGACATTTAATGTGGTCGCATATAACCAGATTCTACCTGGTTTGTTCACATGGTATGCAGAGTTCAAGTTATCCACGGTGAACACCTGCAGCTCTGACATTGTGTACGGTCAAATATAACTGGATCCTATGTGGATTGTTCGTATGGGATACAGATTTCAATTTTTTCGTGGCGAACACCAGTGTCGCTGACCTTGAATACAATTGTATATAATGAGATTATACCTGGTTTGTTCAAACAGGATTTAGAATTCAAGGTCTCCACTGCGAACACCTGTGCCCGTGACCTTAAATGCCGCAGGATATAACCGTATTTTACATAATTTATTCGAATGAGATAAAGAGTTCTAGGTCTCTGTGGAGAATACCAGCTACCCTGACCTTGAGTACCCTCTGTTATAACCCGATTCTATGTGGTTTGTTCGCATGTGATGGGGAATTCAGGGTCTGTGTGGCGAACACCTGCTGCCCTGATCTTGAATACGGTCGTATAAAACTGGATTCTAACTGTTTTATTCGCATGGGATGCAGAAGTCAAGGTATCCATTGCGAAAACCTACTGTCCTTATAGGAAATGCGGTCGGATATAACTGGATTCTACCTGGTTTAGTCACATGGAGCACAGAGTTCGGGGTCTCCATGGCGAAAATCTGTTTCCCTGATCTTGTATACAGTCGGATGTAACCAGATTCTATCTCTTTTATTTGCATGGGGTGCAAAATTAAAGTTCTCCATGGTGAATATCTGCTGTCGTGATCTGGAATACAGTCGATGTAACCAGATTCTAACGGTTTATTCTCCTGGGACACAGAGTTCAAGGTCTCTGCATCTGATGGATGCTACCCTGACATTGAATACTGTCGCAAATATCCAGATTCTACCTTGTTTATTAGAAAGGGATGCAGATTTCAATGTCTCTGTGGCGAAAACCTGCTTCCCTGATATGGAATATGGTCATATATAACAGTATTCTACCCGCTTTGTTCGCACGGGATGCAGAGTACAATGACTTCATGGTGGACCCCCGCTGCCCTGGTCTTAAATACGGTCTGATATAACAATATTCTAATTGGTTTAATCGCATGTAATGCGGAATTAAAGATCTATGTGGCGACCATCTGCTGGCCTGATCTGGAATACAGTAAGATGTAGTCAGATTCTTCCTTGTTTATTCGCACGGGACGCAGAGATTATGGCCTCCATGGCGAACACCTGCTTCCCTGATCTTGAATATGGTTGTATGTAACCAGAGTCTACAAGGTATATTCGCATGGGAGGCAGATTTCAATGTCTCATTTAGGTACACCAGCAGCCGTGTTGTGAATACGGTCTTATATAATCGGATTCTACCTGGTTTGTTCGCATGGGATGCAGAATTCAAGGTCACCATGTGAACACCTGATGCCCTGATCTGGTAATACGACCGAATATACCCGTATTCTACATGGCATATTTGCACAGGATACAGATCTCAATGTCTCCATGGGGAATAACTCTAACCCTGACACTTGAATATGATCTAATATAACCAGATTCTAAATGGTGTGTTCGCAAGGGATGCAGAGATCTAGTCCCCATAACGAACACCTGCAGCACTGACCTTGAATACAGTCGGATATTACAGCATTTTACCTGGTTTATTCGCATGGGATGCAGAGTTCAAGGTCTTCGTGGAGAACACCTGCCGCCCTGATCTGGAATAGTCGGATATAATTGTATTCTACCTGGTTTATTAGCGTGGCGTCCAGAATACAAGGTTTCCGCAGCGAACACGTGTGGTCCTGGCCTTGACTACACTCGGATATAATAGGATTCTACCTGGTTTATTCGCACGGGATGGATATTCCATGGTCTACCCGGTAGACGAATGTGACCTTGACCTTGAATATGGTCGTATATGAAGATATTATACCAGGTTTTTCGCAGGCGATGAAAAGTTCATGTTCTCCATGGCGATCACCTGCGAACCAGACTTTGAATGATGTAGGATATTATCGAATTCTACCTGGTTTGTTCCCCTGGGATGCAGATATCAAGGTCTCAGTAGTGAACACCTGCGGCCATGACCTTTAACACGGTTGATATAACCATATTCTACCTAATTGTTCGCACAGTATGCAGAGTTCTACATATCCACGGCCAACATCTGTGGCCGTGACCTTGAATATGACCGGACATAACCGGATTCTACCTGGTTTATTCACATTGGATGCATAGATCGAGGTGTGAATATTGAACACCTGTGGCTGTGACCTTGAATACAGGTGGGTATAACTGATTCTTCCTGGTTTATTCGCACAGGAAACAAAGTTCAATGTCTCTCTGGCGATCACATGCTGCATTGATGTCGAACACAGAAGGTTATTGGCACGTAATGAAGTATTCAATACCTCCTGTGCGAACACCTGATTTCCTTACCTTTAATACATTCTGATATTACTGGATTACACCTGGTTTGGTCGCATAGGATGCAGAGTTATAGGTCTTCATGGCGAACACCTGCAGGCCTGACCTTAAATTGGTTGAATATTACCAGATTCTCCCTGGTTTGTTTGCATGGCATGCAGAATACAAGGGTTCCACAACGGACAGATGGGCCCTGACTTTGAATACTGTCGGATATAACAGTATTCTGCCGGGTTTACTCAGATGGGATGCAGATTTCAAGGTCTACATAGTTAACACCTTCAGACCTGACCTTAAATACAGTCGGATATAACCGAATTCTACCTGTTTCATTCACATGGGATAAAGAATTCAAGTTCTCCATGGCGAATTTCTGCGGCCATTACCTTTAATAATGGGCGTGTATAATGGGATTGTACCTGGTTTGTTTACAGGGGATGCAGAGTTCAAGACCTCCATTGCGAAGACATGAAGCAGTGACCTTAAATATGGCCGGATGTACCCAGATTCTACCTGGTTTGTTCGCACGGGAATCAGAGTTCAAGGTCTTCACGGCGAACACATGCTGCCCTGACATTGAAAACGGTCGGATGTAACTGGATTCTACATGGTATGTTCGCATGGAATGCCGAATAAAAAGTCACTGTGGTGAACACCTGCCGCCCTGATCTGGAATACGGTCGGATATAATAGTATTCTACCTGGTTTATTCGCACGGGATGAAGAGTTCAAGGTCTTCATGGCTATACCTGCTGCTGTGATCTTGAAAATTGTCGTATATTACCGAATTCTTATTGGTTTATTTGCACGGTATACAAAGTTCAAGGTCTCTCTGGCGATCACATGCTGCCTACCTAATTTATTTACATGTTATGCGGATTTCAATGACTCCATAGCTAACATTTTCAGCCCTGACCTTGAATAAGGTCGGATTTAACCAGATTCTACCTGTTTTATTCACATGGGATAAAGAATTCAAGTTCTCCGTGGCGAACTTCTACGGCCGTTGCCTTTAATAATCGTCTTGAATAATGGGATTGTAACTGGTTTGTTCACATGGGAATCAGAGTTCAAGGTCTTCGCGGCGAACACCAGCTGCCCTGATCTTAAATACGGTCATATATAACCGGCATCTACCAGGTTTGTTCACACGGTATGCAGAGTTCAAAGTTTCCAATGCAAATACCTGCAGCCCTGACATTGAATGCGGCAGATATACCTGGATCCTACGTGGTTTGTTCGCATGGGATACTAATTTGAAAGTCTCTGTGGCGAATACCTGCGACCCTGAACTTGAATATGGTGAGATATAACCGAATTCTACATGGGTTGTCACACTTGAATTGCAGAGTTCAAGGTCTCCATCGAGAACACATGCAGACCTGGCATTGATTATTGTCAGGCATAACCATATCCAACATGGTGGTTTCGCATGGGGTGCAGATTTCGAGGTCTCTGTGGCGAACACCTGCGACCCTGACCTTGCATATGGTTGTATATATCAGATTCTACCTGACTTGTTCGCACGGGATGCAGAGTTCAATTTCTCAATGGCGAACACCTGTGATCCTGACCTTAATTATGGACCGATATTACCATATTCTAACTGGTTTGTTCGCACGGGATGCAAAGAGTAATGTCTCAGTAGTGATCACCTGCGACACTTACCTTCAATACGGAAAGATACACCCGTATTCTACCTGCTTTGTTCGAAGGGGAAGCAGAGTTCACGGTCTTTGCGACGAACACATGTTGCCCTGATCTTGAATACAGTCGTATATAACCGGATTCTATCTTGTTTATTCGCATGGGATGCAGAGTTCCAATATTTCGTGGTGAACACCTGCTGCCCTGATCTTAAACATGGTCGGATATAAAGGTATTCTGCCTTGATTATTCGCATGGGATAAAGAGTTCAATTTCTCCATGGCGTACACTTACAGCTGTGACCTTGAATATGGCCACATATAACTTGTATTCTACAATTTTGTTCGCTTGGGATGTTGAGTTCAAGGTCTCCACTGCGAACACCTGCATCCGTGACATTGAACATGGCCAGATATAACCGTATATTACCTTCTGCCTGATCTGGAATATGGTCGGTTATATACAGACTCTACTTTGTTTATATGCGCGGGAAGCAGTGTTTAAGTTCATCGCGGTTGATTAATGCGGCCTTGACCTTGAATACAGTCGGATATTCCCATATACTACCTCTTTTTTTTCGCACGGGATGCAGAGAGCAAGGTCTCAGTAGTGAACACCTGCAGCCCTAACTTTGCACGCAGTTGTATACAAGGGGATTCTTCCTGGTTTGTATGCACGGGATTTATAATTCAAGGTCTCCACTGCGAACACCTGCGGCCATGGCCTTGAATTCAGCCTGATATAACCATTTATTACCAGGTTTATTTGTACGGGAAGCCGAGTGCTAGGTCTTCGCGGCGAACACCTTCTGCCCTGATATAGAATATGTTCGGATATAACCAGATTCTACCTGATTTTTTTCGCATAGAATGCTGAATTCAAGGTCTCTGTGGCAGACTGATATATGCTTATCTTGAATACTGTCGGATATAACAGTAGTCTACCTGTATTATTCGCACTGGATGCAGAGTCCAAGGTCTGCATGGCGAACACCAGCGGCCATGACATGTAATATGGCAGGATATAACCAGGTTCTATTTGGTTTGTTTGGAAGGAATGCAGAGTTCAAAGCCTTTGTGGCGAACACCCGCTGCCTTGATCTTGAATACGGTCGTGTATAACCGGATTATATTCCTGGTTTGTTAGCGTGGGATGCAGAATTCAAAGTCTCCATGGGGAAAACCTGCTGCCCTGAACTTGAATACAGATGTATATAACTGTATTCTACCTGGATTATTCGATTGGGACGCAAAGTTCCAAGGCCTCCGTGGCAAACACCCGCTGCCCTGATCTTGAATATGGTCGGATATAAACGTATTCTACATGGTTTAATCGTAATGGAATGCTGGATTTTAGTTCTTCGTGGCAAACATCTGATGTCCTGATCTGGAATATGGTACTATATAACCATATTCTCCCTGGTTTATTTTCACTGGACTCAGAGTTAAAGGTCTCCCTGACAGACTGATATGGCGCTGGCCCTGAATACTGTCGGATATAACAGTATTCTACGTGGTTTATTGGCACGGTATGCAGAATTCAAGGTCTCCATGGTGATCACCAGCTCCTGCGATCTTGAATACAGTCGGATTTAACTGGATCCTAATTGTTTTGTTCGCACGGGATACAAAGTTCAAGGTCTCCATTGCGAAACACATGCGGCCGTGACCTTGATTCGGCCGGTTATAACTAGATTCTACCTTGTTTATTCGCATGGCATGCGGAATTCAAGGTCTCCATGGCGAACAACTGCTGGCCTGATGTTGAATACAGTTGGATATAACCGAATTCTACCTGGTTTGTTCGCATGGGATGCATAGTTCAAGACCTCCATGGGGAATACGTGCAGTCCTGACGTTGAATATGGTCGGATATAACCAGATTCTACCTGTTCTGTTCGCATCAGATGCAGAGTTCAATGTTTGCATGGCGAACACCTGCAGTCCTGACCTTAAATACGGTCGGATATAATCGGATCACACGTGGTTTGTTCGCATGGGATGCAGAATTCAAGTTCTCCTTGGCGAACACCTGCTGCCCTGATCTTCAATGCAGTTGGATATAACCGAATTCTACCTGGTATTTTTCCCATGGGCTGCAGAGTTCAGGGTCTCCAAGGCGAACATTTGCAACCCTGATCATGAATACTTTCGGATATAACCGGATTCTAGCTGGTTTGTTAGAATGGGATGCAGAAGTTAAGGTCTCCATGGGGAACACGTGCCGTCCTGACCTTGAATACAGTCAGATATAACCGGATTCTGCGTGGTTTGTTCGCATCAGATGCAGAGTTCAGGGTCTGCATGGCGAACACCTGCAGCCCTGACCTTGAATGCGGTCTGATATAATCGGATTACACGTGGTTTGTTCGCATGGAATGCAGAATTCAAGATCACCATGGCGAATACCTGCTGCCCTGATCTAGAATATGGTCGGATATAACCTGATTGTACCAGGCTTGTACGCACGGGATTCAAATTTCAATGTCTTCTTGCCGAACACCTGCGGTCCTGACCTTGAGTACAGTAGGACACAGCCGGATTCTACCAGGTTTGTTCGCATGGGTTGCAGAGTTCAAAGTCTCCATGGCGAATACATGCAGCCCTTACCTTGAATATGGTAGGATATAACCGGATCCCACGTGATTTGTTTGCATAGAATGCGGAATTCAAGGTTTCCGTGGAGAACACCTACTGCATTGAACTGGAATATGTATGGATATAACCGGATTATACCAGGTTTGTTCGCACATGATTTAGAGTTCAATGTTTTCGCGGCAAACGCCTGCTGCCCTGATCTGTAATATGATCGGATGTAACCTGATTCTAGCAGATTTGTTTTTACGTGATGCAGAATTCAATGTCTCTGTGACGAACACCTGCATCCCTGACCTTGAATACGGTCGGATTAAACCAGGTTCTACCTGGTTCACTTCGCACGGGATACAGATTTCAAGGTCAGATCGTGCTTACATGTCTCGCAGTTCGACACCATTTCCGCCCTTCCTTTCCCCACGGTGCCCCAATAACATCGCCTCCCACACGCACCTGTTCTGACGTGTGTATGTCTCGCGGAGCATGCGTGATCGCAAAACTAGGTAGCTTAATTTTTTAAAATAAATTTACTGTTTTACTGACTCAGTAAGATCACATTGAATAAAATAAATACGAAAAAAAATCTATTTTATTGATTTAAAAGAAATAAAGTATTAAAATTTTAAAAATATTTAAAGAGTTCTTCCTTAAATGTACAGTCAACTAATTAAAAATATAATAATCGATTTTATAAGTTGAACGTCTGGTAGGGGTCTGGCCTACCATGCGTTTGATTTCGCTAACTATTATTTAGACCGGAAGAATTAGAATATTTTTCTATTTATTTTTATATTTTACGTCTTTCATTGCGTTTTCATGTAATAGTATCAGCGCTCTGTTTGATAGTTTGAACTGCATATAATGTGGTAAAGCGAGTGTACTCATATATACTATTTGTTTTAACAATCTAAGCTGTACCAATTAAAACAAAAACGAAAAGTAAGAGCATAGAATTTAAATCTTCCCGATTTCGATAATAAAATAAGTAATAAATTTTCGTCTCCTTTTGTAACTTAGCGTGATAGTGCAGATGGCAATGAAACAGCTTAAACGTAAAATGAAGAGGGCGTGTGCGTTTAGTCCTTGCCACATGCTAATTTTTTTTACTTTATTGAATTACGGTAAATTGCACAATATAAATATCATACTATTGAAAATATGTTTATTTCAGGTTTTCTACGTTCAATAAAATTTATATTTAATTCGCCACTGCAGTCGGCCGTCACTTATTCAATCAGCGAAATTTTTTCCCTGAAACAGTCAGTGGTTTTCTACTGATTTTAAGTGGAGCCCTTTTGACTGATTCGAGTAGTTGAATTTCACTGCGAATCAGTGGTTTCTTACTGATACGAAATTAGAGTGCATGGAAATCTATTCGCGAAACCAGTTGGTCCCCCATAATTGATACGATTGTCATAATTGTGGCAGGAACAATATATTTCTTATTTTAGAGCATTTCATATTGACCTGGAAATCTTTCATTGTTTGCGGAGAATGTTAAGTACTATACATTTACGGAGATCAGTTATGTATTTGGTTATCATGGACTCCGTTTCCGTAAGTTAATGGCAAACTTTCGTACCAAAACTCGTTCAATATACGGAAAATATACAACACACGATTCGCCATTAAATTAATTTTCTACTATGCACAAGCATCGAACCTACTGAGATAATTCAGCAAAATATCTTGTCCCTGAAGGAGTCCTAATCAGCAAATGTACTATTTCTAAATTACTTAATTACAAAGGAAACCCGTTTTTGCGAAGAGAGTTTCTCACGGACTAAGATTTGGATATTGTCTGACCACAAATTGAATTTTACTTTGTTCGTTGGCGGCGTGTCCTAGCAAGAAGAAATTTTGGCATGTCACCAGGCCAATCAGAATTAGGTTATCCCGTCTCTGAACATCTGTGATTCGCCGGAAAGCTCCTAAAACGCGCAGCAGTGGAAACATTCCAATACCGGGAGTGGATCTCAGCTAAAGTGTTTTGGAATATAGTTTGACAGGCTCTCTTTTCCGCGAAAATCTGGTGTTCCAAGTATTAAAGATGGTATTATATGTATATCACAATCCACAATAATTACAAAAAAATAATAATAATTCTGGCAACGAGACGTATTAAACAGAATGGCGCGGAAATCCCGTTGCATGTGCTGAGACGGTGTTCATTTACATGAAACAGAATAACAGATGCTGGGAAAAAGTCTCTTAGAAAAATAGAATTTCTTAAAACTTTATCTAGAATGGGTCTAAATATACATACATACCTATATCACCATAGTTTTTTTGGATGATGGAATATCACACCAGTAATTATGCGTCTAGAAGAAAATCAATTTTGTGATTCATAAAAGGTTTAAAAACAATTTATCTAGTGATAATAAAATACTTGTCTGTATATTTTTGCCTCGTTATTCAAGAGGGACCTTTTTTATCCTAGTCTAATTATGTATGTGTTTTACTTGGATTATGCCAGGAGAAATATTATTGGGCGTTTATATCAATATATTTTACATGCATAATTTTATACGCTCTGTTAACTAATGTATATTTGGGTATACTATCAAGGAAATGCATTTTTACTTGTTGGTGAATTGGGGGAAAAGTCGAAACGAAGAAAATAATAGCATTATATAAAGTTTAATGAAATTTATTGGATGTTTTGAAATAACCAAATGTGTATTTATACATAAATAAATATCTTAAGATATACAAGCGAATTCATGTGTGGTTTTTTTACTTTTTTTTACCAATAATACTTACACTTCGTGGCTCTGTCTTAAACAAATTTTATCGAAATCTGTTTTCTTGAATTGCCTGGGCTGTGTACAAGTCCGCCTGCCGCGCCCTTTGATAAGGGCATCGAATTGCAAAGGGACTTAACTTGTTTCGCATTGAAGATATCAGAACATAGAAGGCGCAATATAAGTATAAATGTTAATTTAATGTGTGTTTTACCAGAGTTGTATTTATAATACATCTAGAAAAAAAAGGTTTGTAGGCCTACTGACCATTAATCACTCTAAATTACGAAGTCACATTTACAAATTATTTAATTCTGTTATAACATGTTAACTTTAAACACGTGTGTGTTTACGAGTGAGTGAAGAAATTAGGGCTGCTCTTTACATAGGGATCTTGAGAACCGGTTAGGTTGAAGCTAGGTGAGTATGGAGCAGCGTCGTATTAAAGGAGCGGGGTAAACGGGAGTACCCCGAGAAAAGCCACCGACCAGTGGCATCGTCCGGCAAGATTCCAATATGCGAAAATGCGAGAACGAGCCAGCCGGGTATCGAGCCCAGTTTACCTAGATGGGAGGATAGTAGTCTAACCACTAGGCCACCGCGGCCCCTCCGCTCTATGCCTGATTCTCGTAGGCGTTCGTGTAATTGCTGGAGAGGTTTCGTGTCTGGAATATGTCTATTATGGAAACGATTTGTGTAAAGACATCTAACTTCTGCTGCATTACATTCCGCGAACTCATGTATAATAAGCATTACCGCCAATTAAATGGTTTGAATATTTTATTATTACGCCATATTCACAGTACAGAACAGTTACAATTGCTCTTGGAAGGACAAACAAGAAGACATTGTGTCGTACCTTGTAAAGACTGTTAACGGTAACGCGAGCTCTTTCGAAATAAAAGTTTCGGAAAAAATTACTGCCCGTTAACTGCATGTTTATACACTGCAAAAAAGTTTGGAATTTATCATGGGAAATTCTTTGTAACTCTACAAATTCTTGTAACAGTACAAAGATTTATCTTGTAAAACTACGAGGGTCGTGATTGTAATATTCCTCAAGAAATGTTCGTACTATAGGCCTACTGACCCGTTTCCAAGAGCTTCAGCAAAATTGTAGACAATCAACAACGCAACATCCTATAGTATAGTTGTTTGTGCAGAAACTATGGGTGATGTAAAGCGTAGCTGCTTGCAAGAAGAAATTTATTGCAAGTTTGGTTAAAGCAAAACACTTAAAACAACTCAATCGTAATTAAACGTTACCGTATTATTCATTGACTGTTAATGTTTCCTAGCTACACAGAACTCTTAAATCGGCTCTCAATACCTCTCAGCCGACTGTGGTTTTACTGCTGGCACCGCTGGATGACTGCTGGCACTTAATACTGTACTTATGGGATTACACTAATGGCCCTGTTATGGCTGACTGCTGGCAACAGGACACTTGGCATGCCATTTATGGTCCACTTATAGAACGTTGATGGAAATGAAACTGATGGCTGAGATTAGGTTACCTATTCATGGCACATAAATTGCTTTACAACTGTATTCCAGCACTGGCAGCGCTTAACTTATACATTTTTGGGCCATTGATGGCACTACACTATAGTTTTTTGCGCACTTAAGAGACAGTCAGCCAACTGTGGTTTTACTGATGATTTGCTGTATTACTACTGGCCCAGAAATCTTAGGGGTCTACACATCTGGCCCTGCTATGGTTAACTGATGGCATCAAGACACCTGGTAGGCCATTTATGGCTCACTGATGGAATGTTGATGGAAATTAAACTGATGGTTTAGAGTAGGTGACCTATTAATGACCCATAAATGGCTTACGAACTGTAGTACAGCAATGGCCACACATAACCTATAATTATTGCTGGTAAAAGTATGGATAGTCATCTATAGGCCATTTGATGGTCGTGAAGTACTACATCGATGGACCATTACTGGTTCAATTTTCCTTATTACGGGGATTTTTATGGCTCCCACAATTCGCAGATAGCTTCTTCAAACTACACACACATGTATGTGTGTGTGTTTGTGTCTACTATAATTGTAGATTATTTGTAAATATATAGTGATGGAAATATATCTGGCAAAATGCTGTAAATACAGTGGCTGGTATTGAATAATTTGACATATGTAATGTATTCCATGTATGACTGCATAAAATTAAAATGAGAACTTAAAGAAAAACTATACATAACGACCTATAGAAAATTAACACTGAAGGGTTTTTGTTTTTTTCACATGGCTAAAAAAATATTCATAACTGATGATTGCATTTCAATACACATGAATAGCTTCCATGTGGCATACATACTGCGAAAGATTACCTTAAAGGTAGTTCTTGGGTTAATATCGCGATTCATGTAGGAAGATTTCTCTCAACGACATTATTATTTTTTATCTGCATCTTTTTAAAAACTGATTTGTTTGCATGATAAGACTATGGAATAACTGGTGTAATTTATATTATATTAGTGTTTGCTAATAATAAAGTCCGACTATATTCTAAATTAGTTCAATTAAATGTAATAATGCACAGTGAAGTAATGGTTAGCATGCTGGTCTGTCAGTGCAAGGGGTGTAGTTCATGCCCCCTCTCCTGCAATTTTCATGACATATAATGTGTTTAATAGTGAAACAAATGACACTAAACAAAGAAAAGTAGAAATTGGTGGTCAAAATAATTATTTTTAAGTGATACACTTGTGTGTGTGTGTGTGTGTGTGTATATATATATATATATATATATATATATATATATATATATATATAGTGAAAGCATGGCTAGTCATCAGTAGGCCATCTGATGGCTGTGAAATTTACATCGATGGGACATTGATGTTGTAAACACATGGGCCATGCTTGGGCCACTTGTGTTCAGCACACCTGGGTCAATTATGGGCAGAGCACGGCTAAGTTAGTGGTGCCACTTCAGGACCAGCAATGGTGCCGGGTGCATGCCAGCTGTTGGCCAACTGTTTGCGGGCTTGGCATCCGACTGTAAACCATCAATGGGCCACGTGTGCTTTGTTACACGGGCTAGTTCTTAAAATGAAATAAATATATGTATTCTTCTTAACCAAATAACTTCATTAATATGTTGTAGGTAATACCTCTTATTAGCTGTGAAAATAGAAGTAGTTAATCATTAAGTCACGTTGGTTATGTGGTTAAATGTGCCAGCTAATAATACAAGGGATGTAGGTTCTAATCCCCATACTGGATCGGTGTTTTTTTTCGTAAATATTATTTTCCGATTTTTTTTTTGTTTATTTTCTGTTATTCATTATCACATTTGTTTTCTAGAAGAAAAAACCTTTATTTACACTTCTCAACAATGTCAATCGTAATACAATGTTATCATTAAAGGTTTTGCAGATTTTAAAAAGAAAACACTTTGTAGTTTTACCAAGATTTTCTTTGCAATTGCGCTTCCAAGGATTTTTCTTGTAAAAGTACAAACAATTTTTTAGAGTGTAGAGAGTTCGCGGTAAATAGAGCACTTTTGAAAGACCTGCTTACGATCTACTTGTATGCACGTTGTGTATTCTTCCGCGTTATTTAAAATTAACACTGCCAACGGCCTCATCACTTTATTCATGCGTTGGTCAAGATAAATGGTACATTATTAGGAAAGTTAATATTTTACAGATATGCCAATTTTTACACCTATATCCATGAAAAACAGAAAGCCGAATAAATAAATTTAAGTTATCATAAATGGCTGCCTAATAGTTTTAATTTGTCGTTGAGACATGAAGGTACTTTCCCTCCGGTTAGCCCGCTCGCCTCCCACCTTGGCGAACCGGGTTCAATCCCCGGCCGGGCACCGGATTTTCGCAAGTGGGAATCGTGCCGGACGATGCCGTTGGTCGGCAGGTTTTCTCGGGGTTCTCCCGTTTCCCCCGCCCTTTCATTCCGGCGCTGCTACTTCACTTCACCAACATCGGCTCCCAAGACCTCGTCGCTGTCAAGAGTCGCCTAAATCTCTCCACTCACTCACTAGAACACTGCACGTCAGTTGAGAGCCTTGCGCTTAGTGGCGAGGGTGTACGTGATGCGTGAAGCAGTGCCGCCCTTATCGCTCCTGCGTCTCTGCGCTTCAAACGCGCAAAAACCTTAATGGCAAAACACGTTAAGTTAGTCGGGATAACAGATTTGCATCCGATAGGCGCCTCTAGATCCTTTCGATGAAGATGGGGTGCTCATGCCGCTGGATGGTAGACAAGGAAGCTGTTTATCTTCGTGCCTTTCTGACAGTTAAAGGGCCTCTCTGCTTGATGGCCCGTCTAGGTCGTCCAGGAACAATTGAATGTATATGGACACCTTCACATGTCAACTGCTCAACAAAATCTGACTGCGAGAGCCTTAATCACCAAATGACGGCCATTTCTGGCGTAAGAGCCTACCTATAACAAGTTTTGTTTGTATTCGATTAAACTCCGTCAGTCTACTTGGCATGCCTTTCACTCATTAATCGTGCCTTACAATCACTGTGCTTGTCCCATGCATATGCAAAACGAAGGGGTTAGGGGCATTGCCTTTGTAATATCATTGGCATGCACCACGAAACTGCAATTTTTTTCATATAATCCAACGATTTGCCTCTTTTCACCAACTTTATTAGTCACCGAATTTTTAATTTTTTTTAATGATGTACGCATATGTTAAAACTTTAAAAAAATAATGTTGATATTTCTATATTTACGAAATTTTGATTGTATTAATTTGGGTATTTTGAATAATAATCCAATTTTTATTTGCGGCTTAGTTTAAGAACAATTCGAAGGAATAGTGTGTTTAATTTCAACTTATGTTTACCATATCGAAATTTAATATTATTTTTCTAATGCATTTAATGTAGTTTCGTCTGTGTTGAAATGTAATTAATAAACTTTCCGATATGCATCCAGCTGTAGTTTTTTTAAATCACATTATTCTATAGTACACGTAAAATAATATAATTTATGAAATGTTTTAGAATATATCTGCTAAAAATTTAGTTTTTTCTCTTAAATTATAGCATAGCAATTTTAATGTCTTCGAATAAAATTCTAAGTTTTATACATTTATTAATTATGAACGGGTATTTAAATAAATAATAAAATTAGAATTAGTAGAATATTACTCAAATTCCAGAAAAAAGTTTTTAATTTAATTTTTAATTTTACTATAAAATTAAGTTTCCATTTCATATTTTAATTTATCAATAATGAATCATTTTTAGGGAATATTATATTTATCCTATTATTAAATGGGTAAAAGCCTTAAGATACTGTTACCTTCCACATATTATATATATTATATTTTATTTGTCATTTTTTTCATTTGATAATAATTTTTTAAAGTTTTTTTTAGCTAAATTGCTTAATAAAATCTATCGTGGAGTATGTAGGTTATGAAATTAAAATTCTAATAATTAAGTAAGTCATTGTGTAATGTGTAATTACCTCAAATATATCAAATAAATATGCAATGACTTTATGTGGTAATGTGTTCCCATTGCCTGAAAATTTAAACTTTTAAATGACACAATTTACTACGCAGAAATAATTTCACATATAGTAATTGAAGAACATCATAATTGCCCATTATAATGGTTTTACTCAACTAAATCAAGCAATAACAAAATTTTTAGGTTTTCTTTTTCGGAGCATTACAGAATAATTGTGATCATCACAATTTACTTAAGTATTTACTATGATAGCTTAGAGAGCGAAAAAACAATAGACTCCAGAGTACTTCCCTTATAACTTGAATGCAGAGCCCGGATTTTTGACGACCCTGCTACCAACTTGCAACAATACCAAATACAACAAATGCAACAAAGATATGGTTTAAGGTTTTTCGGGCATTCCTGCAAGGCTTCAAATTTTGGGTACCCGTATATACAAGATGTTTATCAATTAGACCGACACACTACGTGAGGTGAATCCTTATGTAAAAATTAATAGAAAATATATAGGACGCGTACTATCTAAACTGAATATTAAGGGAGTTGTAAGCCCTTTAAAAGTGAGATTTTGAAATGTATTATTGCAATATAACGGGAACAAAGGGAAATTAAATTTCCAGTTCTGCGATCATTGTTCTATGATAATGGGATCTTCAAACTAAGAGCAAACGCAAATTATATATTAATGTGCGTTTTCCGTAATATTAATACAATTAAGAACGAGGTTGGCAAAGCAGACACTGAATGGACTGTACGAGTTGTGGATATTGAAGAAAGTGATATTTTACTGTCATTGTTGTTTAGGTTTGGATTATAAGGTGTAACTGCAAAAGCTGGATCTAGATATATAGAGTTTCGTTTTTCAGATGTGCTAATAATGCTAAAGACCCAAAGCCAAAAGACATTAGTGAAATGGACAGTCGTGATACTATTTGTTTGAAAATATTTCTAGTTAATGAAGGTGTTATAAGTAGTACTGCTGTTATAAGTTCATTTGGAAATCCTGTTATGTATTCACGAAAGAAAAAATAAAATCAATGTTGGTAACCAAATTTATATGTACAGAAAGTTAAGAGGTACTTGTGGTAATATGAAAATACTGGGTTATGTATAATTGGTATATAATCCTTAATGTATACTCATAATATGAATATATGTGTATGTGATTATCATTTTTTAATTTACAATAAAGGAAATAACAGGAGTGACCACCCAATTTTTCCGGGCAAAGAATTTCGTACTTTTGGTGATGAATTATGAAGCAGGATGGCCTAAGTAACAAAATATGTCCTCTTATCGCAACTGCCCAGGCCATACCGTTTATGTGTAAAACGCGCACAAACATTCGTCTGTAGCGATTCAGTGCCTAGCAAATAGGCAAAACTATGTACACTCGCGTACAAAACGCTGCGTGTCCAATGCACAGACGGCTGCCTATTTGCTTCTGGCGACAGTTTGTATGTATTCCTTGTATTGTATGTTTGAATGCTATTTTTGTAAATCGTTAAAGAAGTGAAATGACATTACAGTTCTTCCAGTAATGTGTTATGTGACATATAACGTTAACCTTAGCGCAAACCCGTATTAATGCATCCCCCACCCCCCTGTAAATAAGATAACAGGGGTAGCCACCCTCTTGTGGCATACAACGTTTTTACCGTCAGGGATAGTGAATGTGTCATGCTTGTTTATTAAGCAGTAACACCTACGTAAGAGAAATTGTCCTCTTGTTGCAACAACTTAGGACCAACCATGATCACGGTACTTCTTGTGCCATGTAGCTGCGGAAACCCCTTCCATAGATTCCAAAGTGCACACTGTTATAATTAGAGAATTGAAGAATTCGCGGATTTATTTGGGACAATCTAGAATGCCAAACACGTGCGTTTATAGAATTTTAGTCACTTATTCACACGTTGTTTGACACCTCCTGGAGAACGGTGTCCAGCTGTCGCCTTCCACTGTGACAGCAGACAACCGATGTGCAGTTAATATCGGCGTATTTGTCTAGCCTGCAGGTCATTGAACTCACGAATTTTTCAGGTCCCTAGTTATGAGATTAAGTAAGAAATCCCATGTTAAGTAAATTTCGCACCAGAGCATTAATTTTACAGATAGGCTTTTCAAACTAATTTATTTTTCAAGAATTTTTTTAGAAGTGTATTATAGTGGAGATGTTTCGATATCATGTATACCATGTATATAAGGAATTTTTAAAATTTATGTTTTGCAAAAAAGCGCATACTGCCTATCAATATTGAAAAAAATACGCTCAAAGGGAACGTCTCCTAAAAATTCCAGAAGAATAAATTTTGTTTGAAACGGCTATCTTTAAAATTAACCCACCGAGGCAAAAAATTTTCCTTTACATGGGCTTTCCTATAAAAAAATTTTGCAGCTGCCAGCCGGTAAACAGTAGCCTTTAGTGCTTTGTGTCCAAATCATAGTCAGTACAACTCTGTCAAAATGACAGGGACCAAGCAAAAGACGATGTTGCCGAACGTATCAAATATTTACAATATAGCAGGTTAGAAATACCGATTAAATTTGCCCCTGGCAGAACTGCGAAAACATGGGCATCAGTAGTAAACCACGCAGGAAAATTGACAAATGTAGGATGTCTTTGTGACACATAAATAGGGCCACCCGATTTTCGCGAAAAGATTTCCACGCACGCAGAATTTCAGTGCTCCACAGGCAATTCAGCAGTTTTTCTTACGCTCATTGGCCACTTGTCTTTGTGAGGAGAAGTTTTCGACGTGAATTCGTCTTTAAATTGCAACCATAGAGGGAGGCAATCCAGAAAATCTGATGATAACAAAATAGGGGCATACAGTTTGTCGTTGCAGCTCCGAATCTATCGTCTACATTCCAAATTCAATTACACAACTCGATTGCCAAAGGATCAAACAATATTTTACGTTTAGTGAGGTCTGCGAAGCATGAAGCATGACCCGGTTGGGGGGGGGGGGGTCTCAATTTTGAAATCGTTTCGCCGCGTCTCATATCTTCCGCGTAGTACAATTTTTGACTAGGAGAAGCTACGACGCTCGTTAAAGTTAGTTTCAATCGACAGCTCTCGTCAATATCAATATATTGCGTATAGGCCTATAAAACATTTGCGTGGCGTGGTTATGGTGAAATTGTGTAAGTTTAATGTAAAAAATTAAGAAAACTTAACACAATGTCGGCCTATACTCGTCAAAAAGCCAAGTCGAAATACATAAATCGTATACGGTTGGAAAGAGCATCGCAAAAGCAATCCAGTGATATCCATTAAACCCCATATGATTGAGTGAAGCGGTGCCGGGAACGTAAAATCAACTTCAAGTCGTACGAGCGCGTAAACGTAGACGTATACACGCGAAACAAACGGCCGTGTCCCCAACACAGCTACAACCCATATTTTTTAAACTCGAGTGGCCAATCAGAATTATGTAACTCTAATACGGTTACATCTGTGATTCGCAGGTAGAATGCAAATACGCCTAACACGCAAATCACCGTGGATATGAGCTAAATGGTTTTGAAATACAACTGGTCCTGAAATATTTTCGTGAAAATCGGGTGCCCCTACACGTAAAATAGGTTTTAAATACCACTTTCTTTTCAGTAAGATGCTTCAGATATCCAGTGGTGCCAATTTAATCACTAAATATCTAAAACAACTTATTTTAAATGAAAGAATTCTTCTAATAATAATAATAAAATAAACATTAGTTTCCCGAAGTTACACACCATGTTTTACAAAGTAACAGCCGAATTGTTAATACAGATTCGAAGGTCAAGGCCTCATACAGCACAGCGCTTGAGTTGACTTTACAAACTGTAACGTCCAATATGTAGTATCTATTGTGTACTAGAAGAAAATGTAAGTACAAAACATTACGGCTAGCATATTTGTTTAGTAGGCTGATTCTAAGTGCTAAACTTGATTCCTAGAACCCTTAAGATATACACATGTGAAGCAGCGTACATTGTTGATCAAATCTTTATATTCGATTTGTTTTTAAATATAGGTATGACAGTCTCAAACCCCTTTCTCGCTTATTTTATTGGTTTCATTTGAATATATATTTAAAGAACTCCTTTTATATGTTGTCGTATATTGTATCTTTAATTGTAATTATTTCAAATCATCTTTCAAGATATTTATGTCGGAACGGATACTCGATGAACGTGACACGCGCTGCTATATACTTATTTAACATTAGCTAACCAACTTTGACCAAGATGTTGTACGATAACTAAAGAGTAATATCAAATAGATTGCATAACTTTTTCTATGAAATATTGATTAAAATATACGACACAGTCTCACTCCGAAACCACAATAAATAATGAGAGCATTCCCGAAATTCTTAACAATTAAAAAAGAAAGCGGCAGCGCTAACTCAAAGCAAGTGTTTCTTTATAGCACAGTTATTCTTATATAAATTGATTTATTTCAAAACCACCAAAGTTAAATTTTTACTGTGCATTTTTTCATATAGCATTTTATTTATTTCAAAATAGCCAGTCTTAATTGTTACTAAAAGCGATGTAAAGTTTAATTTTGGAAAAAATTTATTTTTGGATAGTTTGCATTAAATTTGTTTTGCGCTTACAAAATTTACGTCAGCAAATCTTCAAAACTAATCATTTTTGCAATGAACTTTACTTTCATTTCCCTGTATCTTGCTAAATAATTTTGAACGAAGTTATGTAATAGGACTTTGAGTTGCTATTATAGCAAATCTTAATTGTCATTATTGAAAGCCTCAGACAGTTGAACTGGAATTTCAGTGCACGTGAAATTACAAAAATTTAACTGCATAATCTTTCGGAAAGATATACAACCTGTTTTTTTATTATAATTATTCTATGCATCAAGGACAAAATAATTTACACACTTAAAAAAAATTCAACACAGGACCCAAGAGTCTCCATTTACCCTCTGACTTTTAAAAGCTCACGCACACACGCACACACACACACAAATATATTCTCTCACGCACATATTGGTTAACAACAACTTCATCTTAACTTGTCAGCACATACATTACTTTCTGAGTACAATATTTGCAATCACGTTATTTTTTGGTATTTACTGTATTTATATTCAGAATTGTTCTTGTCGCCGGTGAAGAGGGTGCTTCTTTCTCGATGATATTTTATTTAACCATTCATGTGAAAGAAATATAGAACATTTAACAACATTTTATTTAAAATAAAACCATTGCAATGTTACTTTATATATAATGATATTCTTAACTCTGTTACGCTAAGAACATAAAAGTAAAAATTTGCTTATACGAAATATCGTTTACCTGTTGGGTGTTCAACAGTCCGCATGTCACTTCTCCCGCTGCTCGTATTCTAGCGTTCAGAACTCAACCACTCATTCATTCATCCACTCCTACTCAGCTCCCGGCCCGGAGGTATGTCGCAATATTTATAGTCTTGCCCTGACCATCTCGAAGGTTCAGCGCACCCCGAGTCACGCTGAAGGAACGACGTCAGTGGTCCAGAGCATTTTTCAGATAAATTCAGAAATCAATACAGCCAGGGTCAGCAGTGTTGCGCCGCACGAAATTATCGTGCCAGCTTGCTTTTTCTAACTGATATATGACAGCCATCGCTCGTGCTGCCGCCGCTATCATGTAACGACTATCTGTCCTCCTCTTCGCTCGCGCGGGAGGCAAAGTATCGAGCGTGTAGCACTGCCCCCTCCTCAAGTCTGTTCGTCTCGAAAAGACACTGCAACATCCGGACAATCGTAAAGTGTCAGACGGTCGATGTGGACAACTTTTGGCTTCGCCCGATAACCTTGGCGACAAATCCGAAATACCGAATTATTGATCTTTTTCAGAATCCTGTAGAGGCCTTCCCAACCTTTCTGTAGCTTCGGGAAGTACCCTTCTCACCTCTGTGGGTTGTACAGCCCCACAATTTGCCTTTCTTGAAATACCTCTCCCGAAATTTTCCCAATCATACTGCATCCTCATCCTGTCACTATTTATTCTGAGGTGTTGTCAAGCAAAATCATGAATGCCAACATGGCAGTTAGGTAATTCGCTGGCACAATCAGGGGCTGCAGCTTCCTCTTCTGTCGGTCGGTCAAACAGCAGGTCACTAGGGGCCATAGTTATCTTCCAAACAGCATCCTTGATGGTGTTACCCTTGTGGACTCGTGAACTGCTGAGCAGTAAGGAAGAAGGAACAATGGCACCTTTGAATCCAAGTCGTTTTGGTTGTCTGCAACAAAGATCGACAGGTACTGTTCAAGAGTACTGTTAAGCCTCTCGACCATTCCATCCGAAAGTGGGTGTAAGGCTGTAATCCTAGTTTTTTCATCCATAGAATTCTTGTCATCTCCTAGAAGACTGTAGCTTCAAAGTTTCTTCCCTAATCAGAATGGAGTTCTAGTGGCACATCAAATCTCGAAAAGACATGTTCTATGAGTGCCTCAGCCACAGTACATGCTCACTGATTCAGGAGGGGAATGACCTCAGACCACTTAGTAAAAAAATCTTGAGAGACCAATAGATACCGATTACCTCTTTCTGAGAAAGGCAAAGGACCCAGTATGTCTACTGCATCCTTTCGAATGGGGTTCCAACATTGTAATTCTAGAGGTGACCTTGTCCTCTGGTCCTTGGGCTCTTCCTCGCAACGCAGGTGTCACACAATAGGCACCATTTTTCAACATCCTCCCGACAGTGCAGCCAGTATAATTCAATCTAATTCTGTCGAGTGTCTTATTAACACCAAAGTGTCCACTGGCTGACTCACTATGCAGTTCTTTTAAGACTTCTGGAACCCGGCATTCTGGAAGGAACAATTGAAACCGTGCATGTTTTCCATCATTACATTCCCAGTTTCCGTGATGCACACAATTCTTCAGCATGAGGGAATTCCACTGTGCAAAGTATACTTTAACTGCTGCACTCCGACTAGATATATATTTCCATTTTTGCCAACAGCCAGTTTCTTTCCACTTCAATAATGGCTACAAAGTGGGATCATTCAGCTGGTCTTTCCAACTACCCTCATCACTCCAGGTAGGTATCCCATCACAAGATAGATAACCTTGAATTCTTGTCTTCTGTACCTTCAGCGGTTCACCACACTTTTCTTACTGATGTTCGCAATGATGACAAAATGACTCAATGACCTCCTAGAAAGTGAATATGCATTGCTGTGAAGGCATCAAGATCTGTGCTGTATTTCAAAGTCATATTCTTGAAGATACTGTATCTACCTGGCTATTCTACCTTCGGGGTTCTTAAAATTTAGTATCCTGTGTAATGAAGCATGTTCAGTTCTTAGAATAAAATGCCTGCCATAAAGGCAAGGGTGGAAGTGTGAAATTGCCTTCACAATGGCCAGAAGCTCCCTTCCTCTAACACAGTAATTTCTCTCAGGATTATTCAATGCCTTACTGAAGAATTCTAGTGGTCTTTCCTCCCCATCATGACTTGAGATAGCACAGCTCCAATGCCTACAATATAAGCATCAGAGTCGAAAATAATTATGCCATCACTTTTCTGGAAACCCAGGATAAGTGGATATATCAGAATTTTCTTTAGTTTACTAAAATTGTCTTCACACTCAGTGATCCAATGATTTTTTTTTCTCCTCAGTAAGTTAATGTAGTGGCTTGGCAATAGTGGTGGACCCTGGTACAAATCGACGGTAGTAGGCTCATAATTCCAGAAAACTCAGGACTTCAATTTTGTCAGTTTGCATCGCCCGAATTTCTTATTCTTTCGGTCTTCTCGGGGTCTGTTTCAAACCCACAGGCCGACGATACATGTCCCAAGTAATTAATTTTATTTTGAAACAAATGGCACTTCTTAGGAACCAGTCTCAAGTTGGCTGCGGCCACTTTCTTGAATACAGTGTCTAAGCAAGATAGGTGCTCTGCAAATGTCCTCCCTGTCACAACAGCATAATCTAGATAAACTTGACAGATATGTAAAGGCAAAACTTTTTCCATCAGGTGTTCGAAGGTGGCAGGGGCATTACATAGTCCGAAAGGCATAACTTTGAACTGCCATGTTCCTTTCCTTTGGACACAAAATGCAGTCTTCTCTTGGTCCTCTGGGGCCACCTCACACTGCCAGTACCCACTTTTCATCTCCAAAGTAGAAAACAATTGTGAACCTGCTAGGCTGTTTAATCTGTCATCTATCCTTGGAAGAGGATAAGAGTCTGTCTTTGTCACATTATTAAGCTGGTGATAATGTACACAAACCATCAGAGAGCCATCTTTATTCTTATCCATGGGTGACGACCAAGGGCTAACTGATAGTTCTATCACATCTACATCCTTGATTTCTTTCAGAATATCCTCAACCACCACATGCGAATCTAGTGGCAGTCGTCTTAGTAACTGCTTTATGGGCCTGGTGTCTCCTATATCAATGTGGTAGCAGATCACATTAGTCCTTCCAATGTCATTTGGTCCACACAAGAAGGCATCCCTATTTATCTTAAGTAATTAAGAGACAGTCTCCTCCCATCGCCAGTTAAGATTTTTTTTCGTACGTGCTACTCTTACTCCAATAATTCTGGTAGAGGGCATTTCCTTTGTTCTTCTCTAGAATCTTCTGGAACATTTGGAAGTACCTGTGTGACCTGCTTGCAAACACCTATCATGGCCCACTCCTCAAGACGAATGGTGCTGTCGGACAAATTTATCATTCTAACTGGAAAATTGTCGGAATTAGGAGAGACTATAGTGTTTGCTAAGAACAACTTTACCTGATAGTACAATAATCTACTCTGCTGGCTCAATTAGACTCAAATGTCTGACAAACGTTCCTTGACATCTGCCTGAAATTATAATTTCACTAGAAGCAGGCAGCACAGTAGGTTTACCACATACTACTGGGCAACTAACTGGGATAGACAAATCATGCCGTGTCGACACCACCCACTCTGTACTGCCTACCTGTAGCAAACAAATTCGAGTGTCGGTATAGCACCCCAGCCTACGTAGTACATCAAGCCCCAAAATACAATCGTCTTTATTTATGCTATGTAAACATCGTGCTCAATGCTAAGGTCACCAAGCCTCAAGATCACTTTCCTCTTACCTTTAACTGGTGTGGTCTCACCTATAACTGTATTCAAATAGCATCCTTCCATGTTATCGTTGGGTGATCGCTGGGGGAAGGCCCCTAGGATGTCTGGTCTTAATACTGTCATGGACGCCCCAGTATCGACGATGATCTGGCAAGGAACATAATTCAGGCTCCCCTCCACAAGTATTGCATCATAATCCTTTTTTTCCGACCATACACATAACAAATTAGGGTCTTCCCTCCAACAGTCATCGATCTTCGCCCCCTAAGATCGGTCATTACAAATTTTCCGAACGTGCTGTATTTTAACCTGCCTCTCGCTGCCTCTTATCCCGCTGCTGCTTCTGCTGCTACCTGGGAAGTAGGCTGCCAGATGCCCCGGCTGTCCACATGACCAACACTCCGGCTATTTAAGAAGGGAACGGCGAAGCTCTGTAGTACGGATTCTGTAAGCGACGTCGTTTACAGCCATCCGCAACTTCTTCAGTGTCTTCTTCATGCTGTGTTCGTCTTCTTCATTCAGCACTAAAGCCTGTACCTGACGTCGGGGTGTGGCTCCCTGTCTTGCTGACTCAACCTCCTGGGTTCGGGCCAAGGCATACTGCATGTTGTGGGGTGCAATCAGAGGTACTGCTTGTCGTACCTCTGTGTCAGCGATGGCATCGATGAAGAAGCTGATTGCGATGATATCTCTGCTTCCTCGGGGCACACATCCAGAGATAGGTGTGAGAACCGCACAATGTCCTGTCATAACTCCTGCAATGGCTACCCTGGTCGCTTGGTGCGTCTTCGCAGTTGAGCATGGTAGGCATGTTGTAGGTACCAGTCGCCAAAACGTAGCTCGAAGGCCAACACCAGTGTGGGAAACTCCAGTCGATTTCGCTCTGGCAGAGATAGTACATAGTATGCTCAGTGCGGGGCCTCTTAGTACAGCGGTGAGGTAGTAAGACTGTTAAGCCTGCTGTTAGGTTGTCCAATCATTAAGGGTTGCGACTATTTCAAACTGGTGTTGGTACTTCCACAAGAAGTCTGGCCTTCGTAATGGGCAGGGTTGAGACCCCTTTACCACCCTACTGCAGAGCTGCTGACTATCTTCCGAGGCTGCTGTGATGGTGACGACTTGCGCTGTTTCCCCACTTTTCTCAGCTGCAGGTGTGGTGGTACTGGAACTCTGCTGCTGAAGAAATTCTTGCAATTCCTTCTTCGTTACATGCATTTCGTTCTCGACACTGTCCATCCTTCCACTTACACTATCCACCTATGCGTGACCATGTTTCTGTCACGATGGTGGCACAAAACATGTGGTAGCAGTAGCTGGTGGTACCTGGTTGTAGATGGCAGTTTTTTTATTTGTGCATGCTTGTTGCTTGTGTACTTTTGAGACTTGGACATGGGCAAATGGTATTGGTAAGAACTCTGTGCCTTTATATTAAGTTTCGTTAAGTGTGGCTTTTGTGTAATATTGTCGTGTTCTGGTACCACAGATTTTTTATTGTGCTAGAGCTCCTTTTGAAGGATGAATACCAGTATGAGTGCACCGTTTGAGGCGTACGAGCTACCTGAATGAACAGCGGCAGCATTTAGAAAAGCGTTGCGCATTGCTTTAAATTTCACAGTCCCTATTTCTTTGGAAAAATTGTCAGATATTGATTATGAGGCAGAGTGTCGTACCTACACTGCTAAGATCATTTATTTGCAAGAGTTTTTTGACAATCTAACTGAAAATGTCACATCTCATTCATATTCCCGGTTAAAAAACAGTTTAGTTCATCTTTAACGATGTGCTCAGAACCTTTAGAGAAAATTTGGTGAGCAATTGTCAGATGCTCAGTTTAATTAACTTGAAAGCATTGTGGCTCAGGCCCAGTCTCTCTTCGAGGCTGTCTTTAATTTGGAGTCAGTCTCCATCAGCAGTAATGATAACAGTAATGAGGATATTTCTAAAACCCCCATCACCTGAGTCATTTAACAGTTTGCTAGTATTAATGTTAGTACAACATCCTATTATGTTCCAGCACCACCCAACCCATTCCAGTTAACCTAGTTAGCTACCCACATATTTTCTCACTTGCTTCAACCACCCTTCCATCCACTAACCTCCACACTGCTCCTGTCCAAAGGTCGTATTCATTTCATCCTAGGGCTGTTTTCATTGCACTTGTGCGCATGTCATCTTCAGTATCGCGTATGTATTAATCTGATTTTATCAAAATCACACATCCACTTGAGAACATGCTGCATAACTTTCCAGCCACAGATGGTCATAATGTTCCAAAACACGACTGCTTGAGGTCATTTACCCTTTCACTCAAGGTACACTCAGTGAACCGTCTAGTTTAACCATGTCACAACTTGTTTCCTTTCATGCCTATTAATCAGATATTCTTAATTATTTTTATTCCCTCCAGATTGCATGCTGAATTACAACTGAGGATGTTTACAAGAACCCGAGGAGGCCATTTCTGTGTATGTGAGCAGTGTTAAGAAAGCTGCCATCATATTGCATTTGAATCCAACTGAATGTGGCGTTGATAATTCTATATTCGAAGGTTTAGAGCCTCAAGAGCGTTCTCATATGGTGTTTTATCTAAACTCAACACTTATGAACAGTTGGATAGTTCACACATATATTCCCAGAACATCAGATATGCTGACCAAGAACGCTAGCACATCTAGGCCACACAAATCACTTCGTGTTACTAATAAAAAGATATTACCTCCTGATTATTCCACCAAAGCTGTTACTGATAAAAAAAAGTATCAGACACAGAAACAGAAGGACGACAAATGCTTTTCACCCTTAGTCACTCTTGAACATGACAATCCACTTTCTTGTAGGTATTGCACAATGTCAGGCCACGTGATTGACTAGTGTTTCAAGATAAAAAAACAAGTCCCATGAAGACGACAAGTGAGCACTCTTCCTCGCTATTCCTGCAAGCTTGCCAATGCTCAGTATAATGCTTACCTTTTTCAAAATGTGAAACTTTGTAGGCACATTAAACAGCTGTTCGGTCCTTATGACCTTTGTGAGAAGAAAAGGTTTGGGATATGTCAAGTACATATCCCTAATATAGTGGGCATTCAAAACGCTACTACACCCCATGTTGAGGTAAATTTAGAGCCGTTGTCCATTAAAGCTCTGGTTGATTCTGGATCTGCACATACCATTATTTCTGCGAAACATGTTGAGAAATTGGGAAATTTAGGGTTTTGTTAAGCCTGTTGAACCTGATGACATACAATGTTATACCACGTCAAGGGAGGCTCTGCCGATATCTTGTTGTGCCACTTCAAAGTTGAATATTAGCCATTTTTCTTGGATACACAGATGTCTAGTTTCCAAACAACTTGGTTTAGATATTATTTTGGGTGCAGAACTAATAGCTGCTACTTGCCACATCCTTGATATTCAAGGTGAATATATATTTATTTAAGGTTTCTCCTGGGACAAAGCTATCATGGGTGTGCTTTCAATTAAAGCAAAGCATTTTTCTTGACTGTAGAACATGATTTAATCAAATAGTAGAATAATTTGATCATCTTGAAGAACAGCAGCCTTCTGCTATTGTCAAATTGTGTTCAAGTTTTACCTAGGTCCTTGACATTGAGTTAGTCCTCTCTAAATAGTCGGAGTATCAGATCAAACTGCTTAGTAAGAAAAATGCAAGTGTCACCCATATAGATTGGCACCATCTTTGATTGGAATCTTAAGACAACGCATTAAAGATTTATTAGATAAATATGTTATTGAACAATCTACTTCCCAGTATGCTATTCCAGCCTTTTTGGTACCAAAACCAAATGGGAAACATTGGATGGTTGTGGACTACCGAAAACTTAACAAAATCATTGAAATCGAATCAGTTCCTCTTCCTGATCTCCAATTAGTAGTTAATTGTTTTAGAAAAGCAAAATTATTTACAGCCATATATTTAAATGTGGCCTATCACCAAATCCTTTTGTCGAAAAAGTCCAAACCAATTACAAGTTTTTGTGTTCTTTGGAACCTGTATCAATTTACTCATGTTTCGTTTGGCTTGGCCATGGGTGCTCAAGTACCTACGAGGCTTCTAGACATGATTTTTTATTATGTGAAATTCAAGTTAATCTATAACTATCTGGATGATCTTTCCATGTATTCCGATCGTTTTCAATAGAATTTGTTCCACTTAAATAAGTTCTTCCTCGTTTAGAAAAGGCAGGACTTACTGTTAACCCTTTTAAAGTTAAATTTGCAGTTCAAGATATTTCATTTCTGGGAAATAAGAGTTCTTCCATTGGAATCTCTATTGATCTGGAAAGGACAAAATCTATTAACTTGTTTCCTCCACCACGACATGCTAAAGGTATAGCCAGATTAATGATCATGATTCAGGGTTTTGGTAAATCCATTCCGAACCTAGCTGAAAAGGCAGCCCCGCTTAATAAATTGAGAACAAATCTGTTAAATTAGAGTAGGGTGAGGAGCAGCAAAAGGCTTTCGACGCTTTAAAGAATGATATTATTCATCCTATTGTATTATGTATGCTGGATTTTAGCAAGGAAATAAAGGCTTCGTGTCAGACGACAGGGGATTTATTGGGTCAGGAGATTGATGACTATATATGAGTTGGAATGTTTGGCCATAGTTTTGGTCATAGACAAGTTTAGGCAATATTTGGAACATGCAGAATTTCTTCTCGAAACCGATAATCCACACCAACAGAGAAAAATTGGTCATTGGGTAGTTAGAATTTAATCTTTAAAATTCAGAGTGCAACACACAAAAGGAACTCAAAATGTAGTTGCATATGCCCTATATCATATTTTTGACAGTACCAATGTGGATTTAGAAGTACTTCCAAATTGCAATGTTTAATCTAGGTTTCCTTTAGTTTTACAGACATTAATGAACTCCAATAAAAGGAGAGTAATTTGTAACAAATTATTACAAATTTAAAATCAGGTGTTGAGCACAAACAATATTTTATTTTCAATGAGTTCCTGTGTTGCAGATCTTGTGACAAACTGAAACGTATAGTATTGCCTGATCATCTAAAGCCTATGCTATTCGAGTATTTTCATTCATCACCTCTTGGCGCTCACCTGGGTACATGCAGAACTATTCAGACCATCCGTCAGCATTTCATTTATAAAGGTTTAGATACCAGAATCTCTGAGCGAGTGAAATGCTGCAAAATTTGCGCTCTGAGCAAGCTAGCTCAAAATACACATTTAGGGTTTCTGTCATCTCAAGTAGCTGAAAAACCCATGGAAAAATGGTTAATTGATTTTGTTGGCCGCTTCTCCAGGAGTAAATTAGGAAACTATATGTTGTTAGTGTAGGTTGATGCTTTCACCTAATTTGTATATTTAATTATACTTCGGAAAGCTGATGCTATCTACATGATTCGTACTCTTCAAGTACACCTTTATCCCTCCCCTGTCTCAGATAATGGTTCACAGTTTACCTGTCAACTTTTTAAGACCCTGTGTTTTTCCCATGGTATACGCCACATAACTTTATCCCTATATAATCCTCATCCTTCGCATACAGAGCATTTCATGAGAAACATTCATTCGGCACTCATTGCTTTCCATGCTAGAGACCAAACAAGTTGAGATAAATATCTGTCTTCCCTGCAAATGGCTTTCATTTGTGCCAAACATGAATCACACAAAACTAGCCCTTTCACTATTATGTTTGCCTTTGTCTCAAATAACCCTTTGTCGAATTCGGGGCATTTAAATTACTTGTTGTTGAACATTCCTAACGTTGTTCGTGTTATTTGGGCATCTGCCCTTAAGAATTAAAGCCCGGTCATGTCAAGAGTCGTACCAAGTATAATAAAGGTTGCATTTATAATCCTTTTCGTGTAGGGTACCTTGTTCTGTGCAAATCACACCCTATCAGCAGGGCAGTTGATAAGAAAATGGTAAAAATTTCTTGCTGTTGGTCGGGCCAGTATCAAATCCAAGGTTTTTTTATGCCAGTCACTGCCGCTTTGGCTGACCGAAGTTCAGGGACATTTGTTACAAGAGCTCATGTCTTGCAATTGAAAAGATTTAATTCTACAAAATAATTTTCCTTTTTGCGCTCTTTAGGAGCTGTAGACCCTAACTGTACACTTGTTTATTTTGTTGTACAACCACTCAAACTGTACATCCCTTAAATAAATCAATAACTTTGTTATTTGTTAGATCCTGACTTCGTCTTGATCGTGGACTGATCACCCACTGAGCAGAGTCATTTTGGCATCCATGTCATTTGTGAGCTCTCATAAAAAAAAAATTGTGGTATTAAATAAAGTTGATCATAGGTTAAATTAATTTGTCTTTGTAGCCAATTAATTTTTTGTCTTCTGAATTAATATTTTTCCTTACTATATATATATATATAATTGACCTCTTTGCTCATCGTCCAGTTAATCTGGTGATAATTCTAGTTGAATAATTTGGTTTTTTTGTAATTGTTTGGGAATTGAACTAGTTAAGTTCAAGTTTAATCGTTAATCTTTCACAGATGTGACATACTCTTTTTTAATTGGGTCTTGATATTGCAGCTTCTGTTAATTATGGAAATATTTAGTAGTTGATGTTATTTTACGATTGTTCATGTTAGGACAATTAAAGTTTGTGTTTTATTCGCTATTAGGTATCTGATTTCTGCACTTCGCAGTTGGTTTTCTCTTACCACCTTACTCTTTACGGAGTCCCATTCTATGTTTTGCAGTCTCTGCCTGTAAGATCGACAACATGTTTGCTCCCTTGGTCATTCTCCTGGCTGTTATGTGTTTCGTCGGTCACAGTAACGAATTTGAACTCTGGTGCAATTTTTGAAGAAACTGCAGACCTTACCTTTTTAGACAATTTTTATTCCATAGTGCCAAACTTTTATCTTCGAGCTTTACATGACTGATCTGTGGAATAAGACGTTCAGTGCCTAGTGTGCACAATCACTTCAAAACCAATAGTGAAAAAAGTTTGTTTGACCAAAATTTTGATTTTGCTGTGTTGCAATTGGAGGACAACCTCATGACCTTCAATAAAAATGTGCTTACCCTTAGCTCTCTACTGCCTCACTCACGTACACAAAGAGGAATGTTGGAATTTGGAGGCAAGGTGTTCAAAACTGTTTATGGAACTCTTAATAACGACGACTTAATAAGCTTAGAAAAACGACTTGATTCTATAGTTATTTTACTGCGACCGCATTTGAAAATCCCACCGCCTTAGTGGGTACTGCCGTCACAGCACGGAGCGCTGTTTCCCCCGCCTCGCTGGAGGCTCGGTTCCCCCTCCTTCCACGTCCCTTTCCTCGATCGCGGCTTGATTTTAATTTTAACGTGTTTACTTCTTCTCGCTCCGCCGCTTATAATACAGCTCTCTTCTGCCTGCCTGGTGCGAGTTAGGTCTGCAATTACTTCACCACCAACTGGGGCATCATGAGAGAGAACTCCACCTCGGACTCGACGATTACAAATTGTCAGTAATGGAATTTTCAGAGAACGCAATTTGCTTAAAATTAATGTGTTGGAAGGTGTAGGGTCAGAATGAGCGGTGAGTAGTGGAATGTTGCGTAATTCGCGGATGGACAAATAGTCTTTGAGGTTTCTGATTTCTTGAAGTGCTAACGTAATATTTGAGAGTGTACTGTAGTTTTTGGATGTTGCTGTTGTTTTGGGCTGCACATTCTAAAGTGTACTCACGTAGTTTTGGTTTTGTAGTTTGATTTATGCTTACATATTTAAATGAGTGTGTGGTGTGTGGTTAGTCGAGCAGCCCCTTTTGGCTGCCCCACTTTTTATAGAAGCGCGTCCACTTCTGACCGGGTAGCGATTTTTAATTGTGTTTAATCAATGTTGTTTTGAGGACGATACAAACTTTAATGGGCCTTAACTGGTTGCCTGCCCGTCTGTTATATTTTTTATTGTTTTTAGTCTGTAATATTTACAGCGAGTATCTTTTACTGGGCAATGTCCGCCACGACACGTGCCATAAATTAATTTTGGCTTGCACTGAAATTTTTTAGGCACGTTAAATAGTTTCCGCACACATTTTTAAACTACTTGTAAAATTTTGAGTATATGAAATTAATTTTATCACCACTTGTACTGAAGGATGCACGAACGTTAACGGAGTTATTTGAATGCAATCTCTGGGGAGAAAGTTTATTGTGATAATCAATTATTTTAATGTCGTGATTTATTTTAAATGTTGGTTTGGTCTCGAAGAAATATTTGGGTAATGAAAATGGTTCAAAATATGTACAGTCGACAGGCCAGTCATGTTTACACTAAGTGTAATTTTCTTTATTTAACTGCCCCACTGTAATCCAGTGGAGTTGGGCTGCTACTATTTAATCAATTTTGTTGAGTGCCTATACAATTTGTAAAAGATATTTTTCACACGTTGTTAGCAAGACCAGGTAAAAGCTTCACGTATATTATGCACAGTGAGTTATCTTATTTATCAGGACTGTCTTTTCATGAAGCATTTGTAACTGTACCAAAGAGCTGTAATAAATAGTAATGTGAATTTGAATAATGTTTGTAAATGTGTTAACCTTCGCATGTCAAATTGTACCACCTGGTACAGTACATGAGAAAATTTCAGTTAATTTTACTAATCACATCATTTTAATCATGGATCTTGAGGATTGTATTTTGAATATGACTAAATTAATCAAGAAACTGGATACTCACTACTAAATAAATACAATATTTTGTATTCAGGGTGGAACCAAACTACTCATGAACTGTGGAATGAGAATGTGATTGTTAGTTTCAGGTTAGAAATTAGTACTATGTTATTTAGGGCCAGCGAAGCTTTATCTAGTGCCAGACTAGAATTGTTCGATTTGAAGTATGCTATTCATACTTCTGTCGAAGGCATGTTAAGCTCTACTCTTTTGAATTCAAAGGCTTTCATAGATATTTTGTACCAAATCCAACATTTGATAACACTCCCTTTTCACATCATTGCCTCAGTGACTTTTGAGAATCTTGTTTCATATTATGGTTTCAGTACTGTACAAATAATTATTTATAATTATCCCTTAATATTGCTGTGAATGTTCCTTTGGTAAATAAGGATAGTTATCAGAGTTATCGTGTCTTTGCTTTTCCTGTGTTATTTAAAGTTTCCGACTTTCTTATTGTCAGCCTAGTAAGATACCTTATTGCTTCCATTTCAGCTCAATTTTGTCACAACGTAGAACTTATGGTACTACCATTTGCACTTCTGACATTCCATTTTGATGCACATGTTAATAGGTGTGAATTTAATTTATTTTCTGGTAAATCTTACCTTGATTTTTGTGAAAAATCCTTTGTATCCCTCCAGTTACCCTTTCTTCATAAAAAAAAACACCCTCCTTGGCTGTTTGTGACGAAATTTCCCATTGACGTAACATTTTTATGTAGGACAACTTTGGAGTCTCAACCTCCATTCATGCTCTCATTGCATGGTAGTGGTTTTATCAGCAATGTTTTGCATTGAGACATTGTCAGCCCTTTTTTAATACCTTCGGCTAAGTTAACTCAGCCATCCACTTTAATCAGTCTATATTTATCTCTCCTATATTTTCCAAATTTTATTTTCAATATTACATCATTGCAACTTTCGAAAATACCTAACCTCTCTCAATGATTCCCTCATTAAGAAACTTGATTCTCTTCTGGCTTCCCACCCCCAATGCATTAATTTCAGCGATGTAATGCAACTTCTTCAGCCCCATCCTACTCCAGCTTCCGAACACATTAAAGTTGTATCTATTATTCTATCTTCAGTTACAGTGTTTTGCATCTCGTCCGCTATCCTATTTTGGTTGAAATCCAAGTTTTAGGCTCATATGACACCCTCTCCACCCATTAAACCATTTAGCCAAGAACGTTCTGTTGTTATATCTTTGCTCATTGTTTCCAGCGGCTCTTCCTCCTCACAATGCAAGTTTGTTATTATGTTGTGTTTTTGTGAGATTTTATTTGTGGTAAATTTGCATTTTGTAGCCACTGCTCTCGCCACATCTTTGAGGACCCTGTTTCCTGGTGTCAGGGTGGGAATATGTGCAATTTCTGTTTCACTATTCTGTAATTCTATTCTTATTTGTTTGGTGTTTCGTCAAATATTTTGTTTTACTATTGAAGAGTGCCCTAGTTCTGCTTAATACTTTTGTTTATTCACTTTGAAGTTGTAAAACCAAATTTGTCATCTGAAAATTTTGTAATGTATAAATATTTTTCTGGTTTTTTTTTATTTGTTTCTTATTTAAAAATTATTTTTCTTCTCGTGTCTATTAATTATTTATGTACGTAATATTGTGTGATGTTTTAATTTTCAATATTCAAAATGAAAAACTTATTTGTGATATAGTATACTTCTTTCTGGACTTTCGATTTATGTATCGATTATTCATGCGAGACCATGAAGTCCGGAGCGTACAATTGTATATATATATCTCTGTGTGTGTGTATGTTTCTGTATGTCTGTGTGTGTTTCCGCTCATGTTACTGCCTTCTTCTTTGTTCTCGCCATACAGCATGTTGTCGCCTCGATTTTTGTAATCCTTCATCATCTTTGGATGAGTTAATTATATACGCCATTTTGTCGGTTTGCGACATGCACCTATAATCTTGTGGCTCGCCATCCCATCCCTGTGATGTGATGTGAGCCGTACAATAATTTGTGACAGGCACCTATAATATTTTTGTGGTCATTTTGGAGTCAGTCGGCAGTTGCCAGTTGGCACACTGTAATTTATCGGAACTCCTTGTCTTGTTGTTTGTGTGTGTGTGTGGGGGGGGGGGTCGCAAATTAATATAAATTCCCCTTATTTAAAAATAATATTATACGGTCCTACCATGAATATTTTATTCTATAATCTCGCTTTAAAAAAAGTTATATCAAGATCCCTTGCCATATTTCATTGCTTTCTGGACAGACTGATTTACAGTCTGCAATAAGAGTGCCTAGAACTGCAGCAGACTCTCGCCACGCTTCGCCATTGGTCGATCCACAACTTGGACTTCGTACTGAACAATGCAGCACCACGACAGGCCACCCCCATGCCTCCCAATTGGTCGTCACGCGAAAAGGGCTCTTTGCACAGACCACCCTTTCAAGCCGACGAACATCTTGAACACAGGTGAAAACGCAATCGCAGAATCGCCACTGGCGACAACCAATAAGCGATTATGAAATTCGGGGCTCCGTGATCGTCGAAATCAAAGGCAGGCCTTCGTATTCACAAATCATATTCACGGTATGGGAGCTTTCTGAGATAACCCAAATACTCGTTGGCACCAGAAGAAAACACCCCAAGTAGCAAACAACACTCAGATAACAGTTGGCCAACTGTTGGCACAGGTGGTACATGTTCGCCCACATGACTGTGTTTTCTTATGTGGTACACAATAAGACCACGTGAACAATAGTGACTGTATTTTCGTGGGAAGTATTTTTGATGTGGGCCATTAAACACAAAAGTATTGACAGAATTTAATATATGGCCCACAAGCAAACATCAGTGAATAACCCAATAGCATCTTAGAACACCTGAAAAACACGTGGCTGATTATGTGTGCCAAAGAGTATGAAAATAATATCATTTTTCCACATAAAATCCTCATGTGGTAGATGGGTTCAATTCTGATAGTATTTCATATGTGGCTCACAAGCAAACATCAGCGAAACACCCACAGATATTTTAGAGTATGTAAATAACGTGGTTTGATGTATGCCAAAGAGTATGATTATAAGATCATGTTTTCGCATAAAGCCCTCACTTCAACCACCCTCATCTGCTCTCACGACCTCTTTGTTCAGAGCCGCCCAAATCTCTTCTCTCACTTCACTCACTTTAGGAAACGTGCGGGTATGAACTGATGCAGTCTTTCTTCTCTTCTGCTATTGAAACTTTTATGCTATCTGTTATGCACATGGGTATAATAGAAGGTAGCAGAAACTGGATATCATGTAGGGATGGACAAAGAAGAATCGGAAATTGGGCGTCGTTTATGACGATGTGGGAGAAGCTATTTTATTGTTTCAAGAGACCGGAATGTTGTCTGCCATGTTTTGCAGAATCTAAAATAAGAGAAAATGGTGTAACGCTAGTACGGTAAATGCCAAGTACTGACTGAGCAGTTTATATAGTTTCACGACGGAGTACTGTATAAAAAAATTAACATTACGAACTTTGATGGAATGCATTCATGCCAACACATCCACATTTCACACTGTGAAATTAGTGTTAAACAGCATAACCTAACATTTTAAAACTACGTAACGTACAATAATATGCTAACACTAGTTTAAAACTAAGGCTGGTTCCGAAATGTCAGATTTTGTTGGCAAAATGATCACGAGACTATTTTGTATACAAAAATGGTGACGTATTTGGTAATTGGGTATTTCATATTTTGTATTTAGCGGATGTTAACAAAAATATATAAAATGACAACATTATCTCCATTTTGGTTTTGACCATCAAAACACATACCGGAATGCGTAATAAAAATAGTTTTTGTAAACAAATAACTATTCGTAAGTTACACTAGGCGTGTTTTAAAAAGCAAGTAAGTGTTTTGCTTTATTTATATACTTCGCAACAAAAATATTCTACATCCGTTTTAGGCATTAAATTTAGATAGAAAATATTTTCACTATTAATATAAAATTGGAGTTCCGCGAGTGCTATACAAGTGACTGTCGACAAAGTCTGAATTGGAACTTACAAATTAACGAATTCGTCATTTCGGTCACGGCCTAACCTAAAATTATAACCTGATATTTTAAAATTAGCTTACTGTAGTATAGTATTTTAAACCGGGCCTTCAATCATAACCCAAACCAAACTTTATTCTTCAACAATAGGTCATCTTTCCTTCAATTAAAGCAGCCCACATAATACTATTGCCCACATAAATCATGTAATCATTGCAGAGCATGCAAAGTATCTTATTGAACTAATGCAATCATAGCTCGATCTCCAATAATAGGTCGTATTATGAAAAATGACAAATTACAGAATATAACTAATAAGTTACATTTACCGTCCCTAGAATTGTATTCCTCTTCTAGACAATCCCGAGAGATAATTTATCGAACTAACTGAACAATTCAACATTCTTCTAACTCTGTGTGAGGACTGCATATAATGTAAGGATGGTATGTAATGAGAAGAATTAATGCTTTGAGGGACTTGTGATACGCTGAAAAACGATTGTGAAGCCCAACGCTGCAATGTATGTAAACACGACAGAAATACACTTAGCAAATGCATGTATGCACACTTTGATTAACTGTAAAGCATGTCGTATTTCCGTAAACGTTCACTGTGTTCTAAAACATAGTCTCTCTGTCATAAGTATTTGCCTTAACTCAGAATATAGAGACATGAGGTAATGCCATTTACAACAAAAGCTAGCTTTTTTATCAAACAGAGCACAATATATTATCTGAAATATTTAAAACAAATAAAATATAATTATAATACTTCCACTCTAAATGCGAATCAGTGGAAAAACCACTGATTCGCAGTGAAATTCAACTACTCGAATAAGTGAAAACGTCTACATTTAGAGTCAGTGGAAAACAACGATTGTTTCAGTGAAAAAATTTCATTGATATAATTAGTGACATGAAACAACTTCACTGATTGAATAAGTGACGGCCGACTGCAGTGGCAAATTAAAAATTGTTGTTATTGAATGTAGTTAAATAATTACGTGAAATAAACATATTTACTATAGTTTACTGTTTATATTGCATAATTTACCGTTATGTACAAAGGTAATAACATTTTGCGGGTAAACGGGATTTAACTCACCCACCATTTCCAATTCGATTTTATGCCGTTATCTTAACGTCTGCTCTGACAAGTCAAGTTTAAACATTAGAGGAAAATATGTGTTTTATAATTATTACAGAACTCGTGAAGTTTTGAATTGTATGCTCTTAATGTTCGTTTTCGATTTAATTGGTACCGAGGTTACACCCAAATCGTCTTCTTTATAAATAATACACAAATATTGGCGATAATCATCACCAAAACAATATGGCGCGAACAAATCCATGAGTGAGTGTTTGTCCCAGCATTCACAAGTAGGCGTCCCGCCAAGCGCAGCCCGTCAGCGTCGGGAGGCTACGACAAGCAGACGGTAGATGTGTTCACGCCTACCCGTGTTTGTGGATTCTGAGAGTATCGATTTCAGTGAACGGCGGGTAGGCGGGAGCCGTGAGTCACGCCAAGGCGAAACTAGCCATCTGAGAATAGCGCCCCAGCTCACGACCGCGACGCGTGAACGCAAGGGCCCGGAACTAACCATAAATTTCCTACCCAAGCCAACTGGCTATCAACTGAGTGAGATTTTAATAAGTTTGGAATAAGTCTACAAATTAAGATCCACCAAAGACACAACTACCAAAGTTAAAGCCAAAAATGTCCTATGATAAAGAATTCACTAAATAAAAAGAACGACTCTCATAATAAAAATATCCAAAAATCCTGAAACTTACTACACTGTAAAACAAACTCAAAAAGTTATCTCCATCCGAACAAAAAATAGGCAACACAACTCGCAAGGACAACAAAGGGGCTAAAGAGCCCCAAACCCGATCTTAAAAATAACTAATATCATTTATTCAATAATTAGCTTTATCCAAAAAATGAGCTTCGGAACAATATCTCAATTTTTTTTACTTTACTTACGAATATATTTATCCTATAAATTACTAAAATAACGTATAATTTCTACAACTAACTTTACTTAGAATGGTGCGAAATTACTATTGCTATGTAGCAGACAATATACTGCAACATCCGTGTATTTTTTTCCACGGCAAATAAATTTACATACACATTGCAATTGTAATTTCACCACTGTGTATATGTATTTTCTGACTAACAAAAAAGTAAAACTTCAGGTTCACTGTAATTGTAATTCCACCATCTCTGTACATTTTGCACTGTTTTACTAAGCAATTTTACCATCAACATAAGCTATTTTACAACTGCGTCATTGCGTTTATTAAGCAATATATTCATGTATTTTCATCAAAGACATTTAATACTCTCTGGATTATTGAGAACATTTTTGTAAGTAAAATTGCACGTACTAGGCCTATAGTTTTTACAAATTACACGTAAAATAATAAAATGACCAAACATTTGTATGTGTAAATTTACACTTATCTTCACAGTGCAGGTTCGGTACGCAGTTCAGCCGTAGCGACAGTTTACTTACAGAAGCAAAGACCTGTAAAGGCGAAGTGCATTTCTCGTTAGTACCTCGGTACCTGGTTTGCTGCAAGCGGGTCTCTTGTGACTTCGGTACATGTCCTCAAAAGTGAAATTACCTACATAACCTGTCCTGCATAGTGTGTGAGTGTAATAAATGCGGCGATATTTTCGGACAAGGACAACACAAATGTGAACAACGAGATGTATAAGCGACTGTAACCTACAACAAAGTTGCATGTATTGAGATGCACATATATATTTAAGAATGTTGTAATTTATTTAGAGAGCATGAGTGACTGTATTAAATAACTGAATTTAAAAAAAAAAATGTGTGTAAAATAAAGTGTGTTTTATTTTATGTTTACCTAATTTGACAGAATATAATCAAAATTTAATAGGTACTGAAACATAATACCATTGTACTATGTGTGCAGTTATATAATTAATTTTTAAAAAGTTTACTTCAATTAAACCTTGTGTTAGTGCTCTGTTCCTATCAAAGTGAACCGGGTTCGGTCCCTGGCGGGGTGGCTTCCTGGACTTCTGACGTGAAAATTGTCCCGGACGATGCCACTCGTCGGGCGAGTTTTCTAAAAAGTATCCAGTTATTCCCGCCCTTGCATTCCGGCGTTGCTCCGTACTCACTTCGCTTCAACCTCATAAGCTCTCAAGTCTCCCATGTTAAGAGCCGCCAAAATCTCTCCACTGCACTCGAATGTAGGCTTCACTGCAAAAATTTATGGTAAACTTTTTAAACCGTAATGGGGAAGTTTTCAACCCAAATATTGTATGGATATATTAAAAAATATCAGGCTGCTTATACGCGATTTTGGAAAGCTGCTGCTATAAAACGTCGGGAACTCACACGTTTGACTAGTTCCGAAGCATTGTAGGAAGATATATAAGCGCACGTGTTTTGGATTCTAGCTTGTTACAAGATGAGTCCGCGAATTATTCAGGTCTCTACAGATAAGTGTAGCGAAGGGACGTCTGTTTTTCGCGAAAATATTTCTCTACTAGTTGAATTCCGAAACACGATATTTTTTTAACCAACTTTCATGATTTCGATGTTTTGATCTCCACGTGTCTTATGGCTCCACGTGAATCACGGGCGTTCAGCGGTGGAGTAGGCCAACTTAATTCATATATAGGCCCAGCCAGGTAAAATGAAACCGTTAGCGCCGACCAATGGCATTGCCAGGGCACGATTTCCACATGCTAAAATCCTGGGAGCGACCCCGCCGGGAATCGAGAGCGATTCATCTTGCTGGGAGGCGAGCTCTCTAGCCGCTACACCGCCGCGGCCACTAAAAGTAGAAGAGAGACACGTGGTATAAGTGCAAAAGACGCAGGCAGGTGGGAGGATGACTGCACGGGGCTACCTACGCCCTTTCATTCCCACGTTAGTTATTGATTTCTAGTGTTGCAAAGTAGAACCTTTTTCATGCGTGCTGAACTAAGCTGTCAATCAATTTTTTTTATCACAGCCAACAAGCTGTAGACGCTGTGCTTGGTGATCAGTGATATAGGTGGTTCACCATAAAGTGAGCACGTTTGAGGTTCCAATTTACTTTACCCTTTCAGCCATTTCTTATCGACTAACCACATTTGTAAATACATATTGTCATGTAAGTAATAAACACAGTGAGTATTTTCCACCGCACTCGGAAGTTGACGCCTAGGACTAAAATAAAATATAGTCTATTTATTGACTATTATTCCAAGTGAGAGGGCTTTCAAAATCGAACGTGCACTGAGAAAAACCTTTTTGTTCAATCAAACAAGATATGTTTCGTGCAACCAAATTATTTGTTTGTATAGGGGGCAACAAAATAGTTTGTTGTTGAAATAAAATAATTTTGTTGTTCTCATTTGGTTGCCCCAAATTGTAAGATGTGGTTTGGCTACACGTACATTAAACAGTTTGGATCGATATAAAAATTTTTACAAGTTCGGCCGTGTTTCATACGTAGATTACTTGCGTCCGAGAGCTACGCCTTAGTAATCTCAGCTAATGTGACAAATGATGACGCCGGAAAGCTTTTGATTCGATATACTGCAAAAACTGGGCAACGTGTGTAAACAAATATTTCAAGTTTTACACCTGTACTTGTCAGTTGCTTGTTGTATTGTTTTATTAATGTGTTTATAACGATTGTTAAGCATCGATAGATGCACTAACAAACACGGTTACTATCCTAATTGTCACAACAAAACTCTCGAGCTGTATTTTTGAGAGAAGGCTGTCAAATGAGGGGCCGAACAAATATATAGAGCCTACAGTTGATTCAGCAAAATACTTAGTCGACAGTCAAATTATTTTTGGCCCAACAAAGAGATTATGTTTATTCAAACAGATATTTTGTTAGAAGAACAAAAGTAATTTTGTTACTTTACAAATTTTGTTTGTTCAACTATATATTTTGTTAGGGCAACTAAATATTTATGTGACCCTATACAAAGAATGTTTTGTTCGATTTTATCTCAGTGTGCTCACTTTACAGCGAATAGCCTATACAAGCCAGTCCTAATATAGCGCATTAGCGCAGTTTAGGAGTCAAGTTATCTACATGGAAGATCAAAGACACTGAGCATCGCGAAGTATAGTGCCGGTCAATTAGAAGCTTCCTGTATAGCATTTTGATGGCTGTCTACAATGGGCACGAAAGGGTTAACTACTGTTTTTGATTATATTTTATTCAGGTTGGGAAGCTTATACGTAGCTGGACAACAAACAATTTTCGCCGCCAGGTAAGACTGATGTTGCACGTGGATCGGACTTCATTCGCTTTGCATGTAATTAAATAGGATAATTAAATATTTCCATAAAATTATTACAATTATTTTAAAAATCGCCCCTTCCGTATTGTTGTAGAACTTTCACTAATAATACAGATTTTTCTTCGCAATAGTGTGGTATATTAATGAAATACGTGTGCACGCTGCATTCAGTCGGGAATCTACATTTACACGACTTTGTCTGACAAAATTGAATTAATTAAATGTAAAAAAAAAATTAGGGGAATATTTCTTTTAATGACAGCTGTATTTATTTCGCTCTTAAATAAGTTTTTTTGTCACGAAAATAAAACCTGTTTATGAAAACTCTATGCCATAAGGAATTGTATATTTTTAATGTTTACAGTTGTAAACAGGCTTGGGGGGGGGGGGAGGGGGTAAATAATTGTTACGAAGTAAAGTTAATACTTTAAATTTTGCCACGGGAAGTGTATTTCACAATTTCAGATAAACACGACATTTTAAACACTGATATATAGAATTTCTGTATTCTCTGCTAGATACAGAGTAGACAAGTACACAGATGCGAAACGACGCGGTATTCCCTTTGATGTGCGTGTACCCGTTCTCTAATTGACTGCGCGAGGATCTGGGAGCGGATCTTGAGTCTGATTGGCTAATGAGTACTGAGATATTTTTTCCCCCTATTGGTTGTAGTGCCAAACGGCAAGTAGGTTATTAGTAGAGATATGAAAAATTCGCGGATTTATTTTGTGAAAAGCTAGAATTCAAAACACGTGCGTTTATATAACTTTAGCCATTGGTCCACACGGTGTTTGACACCTCCTGGAGAACGGCGTCCAATTGTCGCCTTCCACTGTGACAGCAGACAACCAATGTGCTGTTGATATCAGCATGTTTGTACATAAGACTGTAGAGTCTAGCCTGCAAGTCATTGAACGTGCGAATTTTTCAGGTCCCTACCCATTCGCCAGTGGTTGATACCAACGTCAACGAAAGTGCAGAAATTTACTTCGTTGGTTGCGAGAAGCAAACTAAAGGCAAGAACAACGGGCGCCGAAAAAAAAAAATAACGATCTCGTCACTCGAGTTCGTTATCATTTCTTCGCGATTGAACTTGATGGAATTTCGCCCGCTGAAGAGCCGCGCGCACGAGCAGTCGTCCTGAGGATGACGGACTTCCCTCGACGGAGAAGAGAACAGCGAAGTGCGAGGAAGACGTTATCGATAGATCCCTGGAAAATTGCAGGCTAGACTCTACAGTGTTATGTACACATATGCCGATATCAATCGCACATTGGTTGTCTGGTGTTGAAGTGGAAGGCGACAACTGGACACCGTTCTCCAAGAGGTGTCAAACACCGCGTGGACCAACGGCTAAAGTTATATAAACGCACGTGTTTTGAGCTCTAGCTCGTCCCAGAATGAATCCGCGGATTCTTCAGTTCTCTAGTTATCGGAAGTCGGAGCCCCATGGAGTTGAAGACGTCGTCCGGGGTTCGACGACCTGGCGCGCCAGGTGGCATTGCAGCGACGCGCCGGAATTGTTGACAAGACAATGCAGAAGAACGAAGAAGAAGTTGCGGAAGGTCGGAGCCTCGCCGAGGCCACACCCACCCCACGTCGGGGGGCGAGCTCTCCCCCGCGATGGCAAGCGACACACCGGCGCCCCCGAGCAGTGAAGGGGAGTCGCAGATAGGCGGCGCTGTCGGCAGAGGGGCGCAGGTTCATCTCGGTCGCCATGGAGACGACCTCTAGTTCCGAGACGCCCACAAAAAGTTGACATCACCCCCACCTTTCCCAACACCCTGGTTGCTCGAGCGACTATCACTGCCTCGGATCTTCTCACCATTCGAGCTTCTCCCTTCTAACTATGGGTGCAGTTCTTCATTTAGAAAATTCATCACCTTCCGGAGAACTTGGTGTATATAATTTGCAATATAATATTAAAATATAATCCACAGAGTTGGCAAGGGGAAAATTAAGCACCAATAAAACAAAAAAAAATAGCCTTTTCATCCTCAATTAAATTTACTATTTTAGTTGTTGCGAACAAAAAAATTATGATTCGTGATGTTCTTAACTCGACGCAACACTTGTTTCGTTTTCACAGCCAATGAGCTGTAGGCTACAAGTACAGGTACAGTAATATGAACCAATTATTACCTAGACTAGTAAGACGATTTGCAAATCATTTACTCAAGGTAATATCATTGGTCATTGAGTTTCGTAGTGTGGCGTACAGACCTAAAATTACGAACACGTGTTTAATGTACACAAACGTATACATTTGGCCTGAGTGGCTTAAACAAGCAACATCCTACAACCCTTCATTACCCTGAAAGGTCACAGGTGCAGGGGTGATAATAAACCTCAATTGCGCAGTCTTGGAATGCTAGAATCTTGTGGGTAGTTATGGGTGAGGAAAAGAGGGGCGGGTGTTAGTACAAATGTCATAGTTCTATTGGGTGAAATAAAATAATGAGATAATGCAACACTTACCTCACACTTATACATTGCTTATAAAATAAACAAACGTTACATTTTATATTTTCCTTTAACAGATTCAGAGCCAGTGTATCCAACTGTGCAAATACCGCAAGTGCAGTTAAATTTTTGTCTGTACTGCACACTGCCAAGCTCAGTGACCAATTATTTTACTTGTTGGTAAATGATTAGCAAACCGTCTTAATGGTGAAGGTTATAATTGGTTCATATAAATATAGCCGAACATACAGCCTACAGCTTACTGTGTGTAACAACGAAACAAATGCTGTGCCGACTTAACAACAGTACGCATCACAATTTTTTGGGTTCCAATTCTTAAAACCATAAAGTTAAGTGGGTATGAAATGGTTAAGAACAAGTTATTTGAACTGAGAAAAAAACGAACAAAGCCAGCTGAACCTAGTACCTTTTAGGGCTGATCTAGAATGTTACCATTTGATATGAGATATTAGGTTTGAGTTTCAGTTGTATTATAAATAATGCCATGATGCTACTTTATAATCAGAAAGTCGAATTTATAAATTCCTACCACCCGTCTGTAAAATATCGTGTCCTTAATTCTGAACAAACCGTGCACGAGATTAAAACTTCATAATTTGTTGGATGTTGTGATTCTGTTTCCATAAGTTCCCTGAAGTAATATGTAATTGATTAGAATTATGTGGTGGTTGGGAAACACAAAAAATTAATCGTTACAAAGCAATGCGCGTGCTGAATCAGCTACACCCCTGACACAAAGACGATAAATATACAGATGCGAAAAGACGTGGCGAATCTTTCTATATGCGCTTACCCGTTCTTTGATTGGCTGCGCGAGGATCGGAAAATGGGTTCGATTCCCGGCGCGGTCGCTCCTGGATTTTTTGCATGCGGGAATCGTGATGTACTGTGCCGCTGGTCGTACGGTTTTCTCGGCGATCTCCCGTTTCCCCCGCCCCCTCATTCCGGGGTGCTGTTCCATACTCGACGCGATTCACCCTCATCTACTCTCAAGACCTCGCCGTTAAGAGCCGTCCAAATGTCTTTACTCACTCACTCAGTCACTCTAACACGAGAATACTAAAGTGTAAAAGCCGATTATACGGCGAACTTTCTCTACAAATGCCAGAAAAATGGCGTCACTAGCAAACACTATGACGGAAACACATACTAAAGATGAGGTAGACCGCTTATTCGCCTTCTGCGCATGTACGCAACCTTGATAAGCACTATTATATGAATAAAATACCTTTACCATTTTGAATCTAATAAAACTGCATTACAAATTGGTCAGAGGAAGTATTAATACATGTGACAGCATGTGTTTAGAAATCAGTTAGATAACCTGAAATCCAAACAATGCCGTTTTCGCAAGACGTGTAGGCAGAAAAGCAGTTCGATGTTGGGACACGGAGATTGGTTGTGCGCAGCCAGCGAGATTGGTCTACCGCGTCTTTAGTCTATGGTCGGAACGCACTTCAACGAACAGCAACTGTTACTAACTTGCCAGCCAGCAACTCGTCTAGTAAAAGCTGTTCACGATAAAGTGAGCACATTCGAAGTCAACCTTAGAAAAAAGTCACTGCTCCTGCCTTCATATATTTTAACGGGCGCTCTGAGCGTCATGCGCCCAATAAATTTCGTAATGATGGATGGGAAAGTAGTTCTGTATCTTAACGTCAAATACAAAGTGTTAGGTAACAATTTCTGATAGCTTAAATTATTTCGTTCGCTTTGTTTTTTTATGCATCGAAGTATAAAAATGAGCAGATTTGTTAAATATTTACTATTATAATAATTCCACAGTTTCACTTGACCGACGCATGCATAAAGTGATGAAGCCCGTGCCAATGTTAATCTTACGTAAGGCGGAAGAACACACAGAGTACATACAAGTAGATCTTAAGCAGGGCTTTCAAAAGTGCTCATTTTACCGTGAACAGCCTATAGCAACTCTTTCGCAGTAAGCAGAAGCCAATCAGACACAAGGCCCGTCCTCAGAGCATCGCACAGACAATCAGCGAACGAATACCCCTACATTGAGACACCCGATTTTCGCGAAAATACTTTCGCGACCAGTTGTTTTTTGTAACACTTTAGCTCAGATGCGTTTTCGTGATTGGCTGGTTTGCGTATTGCGCGTCTTAAATATCTGCGTGCAAATCACAGACGTGCTGTATTGAAGTTACCAAATTCTGATTGGCCAGTAAAATAAGAAAATGTCTTCTCTGAGACACGTCGCCGATAAGCGAAAGAAAACGGCTGTTATGGCCGTAGGGTATAGAAATCTAGCATGTGTGGAAACGGGTTGTCCCTACCCGTGCATCAAAGGAGCAGCCACGTAATTTCGTATCTGTATACTTATCTCTTCTGCGCCATTGCCACTTGTTTATGTGGCGATTTTTATGAAGTGATCGGGCCTTATCTGAACGGCCTGCCTGATCACACCTTCAAACATTGAACCAGCGCACGAGCGTGATTGCAATAACACCCTGCAAAAAAAAAAAAACCCTCCACTGGCAGTAAACGAGGGCGAAAATATTAAACAAAGCGCCCGATATAGACCAACGTAATACTTGGAGCGGCGTCTTTTGTCATCGGGGCAGCGGATGAAGAAGAAATGGAGATGGGAATGTCCGGCCATCGTTAACCGCCTCCTAGAATCAGCTTCCGGCAACATGAACAATGCGGGGACTTTCCAATTAGATTCTAATAGTATCGGCGGGCGGTAATGACCCTTATTATTTGGGGCACATGTTTTTCGCGAAACGATTTCGGTACAAGTTGTGTTCCAACGACTTTTAGTTCAGAGCCACTTTCGTGATTGGATCATTTGAATTGTTACGCGTCTTATCTGTCTGCCTGTGTATCATGGGCAGTCATTATCGGAGAAACTTAATACTGATTGGGTCACACATGTAACAGACTTAATCAAATGAAGCCTGCAAGTGTGCACATAGTCTAGCCTCCGCGTAAATATTTTCGCGAAAAAACAGGAGGCCCTACGTATTATAATTAATTAGCACCTTGGACTTCCATTTAAGCTCCATCTATCAATAGCCACGTAAATAGTTATAGTATAATCCTTATGTTCAATAAACTGTATCTTATACTGCTGTGCTCCACCTAATCACGACTCATTATTAGAGACCCCGAGAAATTCGCGAGTGCAATGACCTGTAGGCTAGACTTCACAGTCTTATATACTCTCGTACATATATCAACTGTCTATTGGTTGATTGTTGTGGTAGTAAAAGTCGGTGGTTGGACGCACAATTTATTGCATGTTTGTTATTGGCTCATTTATCTGCAGGAGGGGGTCAAACAACACGTCGACCAATTACAAAAGTAACATGAACGTACAAGTGTGTGAATTCCAACTTGTCTAGAAATGAACCCGCGAAATTCTAGGGGCCTCTACTTATTATTTAGCTACGCCCATAGCCACTTTCAGGTATGAATTGACTTAAATGCTAATTCGTAACTCTAAAGAAGGATAACAAGGGTCGCACGATTCTCGCGAAAAGTTGTCATTCAAAGCACTTAAATTCTAATACAGTCCATTCGCAAATGCTGCCAACTTATCTGAAGTATTGCTAAATTTCTACTTTTAGGCTGTTCCTCCGCTTAATGAAAACAAAGATTAACCTAGTCTAGAATATTACACTAAATACAAAACACACCACACCTCTGCGTACCCGGTTTACTAACTTTTTGAGTGATTACTATTTCTAACTAGGTATTAACGGCGCACCAATCTCTCTCGGATTTTATTCATATTAATTAGTAGGGTACGTGATATTCGAGGAAAGATTTTCGTACGCACTTATTGGCCACGTGATATTGAAAGAAGACGTATTTTTACACGGCTCACCAATGATAATCAAGTTACTCCGATATTGAATATCTGTTATTCGTGAGCTAACACCATAGACGCGTAACAAAAAATAATGCAATCACGAACGTGTATTTGAGTGAAAGTGTTTTAAAATACAACTAGACAAGAAATATTTTCGCCAAAATTGAATATCCCTATTAATTAGGGTATATATTTAAAAAAAAATTTATATTCATTTACATAGTTAATGTATACACTCTAAATCTGAATCAGTGAGAATTTCACTGTTTTAATCAGTCAAACGTATCTGACTGAACAGCAGTTATTTCAGTAAATTTAAATTATGAATCGGTGAAAAATGCCTGATTCACTTTACTTATTGATTCAGTGACATTTTGTATTGATTCATAAGTCAATTTTTTCACTGTTTACTCAGTGGTTTATTTTTGACTAAAGGATCAGTTAAACAGCGTGTAAAAATTGTCGTCAGACAACAATTAAAAATGGCCGTTAAACAACGCGCATCAAGTGAAATAAAAACGAATAAACTAATGAAACCAATACAAAATACTTTCTAAAATTTGTTTCGTCTTTCAAAACGCCATTTCATGAAGTAATAGAAACACACAGCCTTTAATTTCGTATTTACGTCTTTAATCTCGTTTCGATGTAATCGTCACAGCGCTCTGTTTGAAGGTTTAAACTGCATATAATGTGACGAAGCGAGGGCACTCGTATAAACAATTCTTTTTAACAATCTTAACGGTACCAATTAAACCAAAAACGGAAAGAAAGAGCGTACAGTATCAATCTTCATGACGTCGCAGCGAAATTGTAAGACACATATTTCCCGCTCTTTATTCCAACTTGGCGTGATAGCGCAAGTGGTCGCGCTGCCCTCGTAGCTCAGGGGTAGGGCAGCCGACTTGCAGTCGGAGGGTCGCGGGTTCGTGCCTCGGTGCTTTGCGACGATTCGCTTGTCAATTCGCTTGTCGCACTGGGGATTTGTTAACAAGTCGGTCTCACTAGAGTTTCGTCAACGTCAAATAAAAGAAAACGAAAAAAAAAAATAATAATAATAAAGAGGGTTTATGAGCCAATCCGAGAGATCTTCGAAAATATAGTAAACAATAGTAAATATAGTATACAATATAGTATAGATTAACTATCGATATAATTTGGCATAAAACGCTTGCGAAACATGTCATATTTAGGAGCGAAACAATCACGTCATACATAGGATGATTTTTCAAAATAAAAAGTGTGAAGAAACGGCGAATAGACTATACGCATCCATCAAAGCATAGTCTGTTCACGGTAAAGAGAGCACTTTTGAGTCCCTAGTTACTTATTCCTTTCATCCATTTTTTTAATCCGTTAGCCATCTTTTGTAAATAAATATCGTCATGCAGGTAATAAACACAGTATATTTATTCCACCGTACTCCGAAGTTAACGCCCAAGGCTAGAATAAACTATATTTATTGACAATTATTCAAAATGAGAGGGCTTTCAAAAGTTCTCACTTTACCCTGAATAGCCTGCAACCGCCATGAATATTCGTTTCTGGGCGCTAATCTCCTCTGAGGCACGGCAACGGATTTCGCGAAGTGAAAGTGGCGCCTGAAGTGATTTTTGCAATACTGCGACAGTGCGACAAAAGTGACTAGCCAACCAAAGACGAGAAGGCAGGCGATGGCTATGCGACACTGTCCAATAGAACTTGTTGTAACACTCCTGCGACGGTCGCGTGCGACAAGGAAGAAGAAAAACTAAAATAGCGTATACCTGTAAAAAAAAAAACGTAGGTGTGCGTGTGGTGAGGATTCGAATGTAATCATTCATTCGGTTGCGTGTTATTTAAAAGTTCAAATACATATAGAAGCCTTATTTCTTAAATACCAGTAACCCGTATTATAAGTTTAAAACATTTCGTGTGAAGTACATACAGCCTATGTTAATTTTTTTCTCCCAGTTGCCAAATTTTGTATAGAAAATTGAAGAGATGATGTTTATATTTCTTTCGTTTGTATCCATGGTTGTTATAGCAAAACTTCTCTAAACGAACACCATGATTTAAATAAATAAACAAACAAATCTTAAAAGCTTGGCTAATTAAACCGGGCTTCGTTCATTTTTAGTTTCCACTCACGACGATGGAGGGCAGGGTCGCCGTGCGATAACCAGCCCTATGGCTCTGCTGTTTTCGCGAGGGTGTGCGACGACAAACGGAGAGGGGGAAGGACGGAATGGTGGTTAGCGGAAAGGGGGGGGGGGGTAAATTACCTTGTGGAACCCGCAGGCCGAGCCAGGACTTCTGTGCTCTGCGGGCATGATCCTCGACAAGGAGCCTACGCGCTTGCGTCGGCGGGTGTGAATAATCGCGGGGTTGGGGGGGGGGGGGGCGTTCGCTACTCGTCAGTGGGTCGCCAGCTCCCGCGGGTCGCAGCGGCGCTCGACCTGGTCGTTGCTACGCTCACGAGCGCGGTAAGTCGTTGCCGACGTAGGCCCGGTGGCACCGTCGTGGTTCGAAACTCGATCTAAGATCGACACTGAAAACTGTTGCACCATTCGAGTTCAGAGCTGGACTGCAGATCGAGATGAAGTTCATTTCGAACTGTCGAATGTGGCGGTTCGAAATCTTTCATCATGATCAGCAGCCATCGTCGATAAATGTAGTTTGAAAATACGCCAGCAGATAGAGCTACGTTCGATTGTTTTATTGGGAAATAAAAGCAGCATTATACGTACTTGAATATTATTCAGTAAAATTCGTACAACGATAAATCACTTAAAACAGATAAAAGTTCGCGGATCTTGTTCTAACTACTATGAAAAATACGCCTACTTCCATGACGTCATATATTGCGAACCAATAGCAAAATTTGTCTCATACTTAATATCGATCTCTTACTCTGGAACCAAGATCGACGAATCGAAGATCCAGAATCATGAAATTTCGTTAGTGCAACACTTTTACATTGGAATCAAGATCAAACTGGATCCTGATTCCTAACTAGGATCATTTGATCTCGGATCGGGGAAGACGTTGGTGCAACAATGCATAAGTAGGCCTATGCGTTTATAGTGGAGCGGCGAGATAAGCGGTACGTGTAACAGAAAGGACAGGAGAGGAGAGGAGAGGAGAGGAGAGGAGAGCAGAGAGTGTGTAGTGTTTAAAGAGGAGAGCAGAGAGTGTGTAGTGTTTACAGTGGAGAGGTAAGCATCGCGGACAGCACTGCCCTCAGAAGTTAAAAAACCTTAACTCCAAATAACAAAACTTTACAGGTAACCAGATAACGTACATTTATCACCTGCATCAGGGTGATGATATTTAAAAATGTATTTATTTTCTAAAAGTAGTTGTTTGCATGTACAAAATTTTATGATGGGGATAGTTGTACTTCATTTTACCTGTCTTAAGGAAAAAATGGATTTAGGGCTTTATATTATAAACTCAGCTGAAACAATGTACATTCTCAAAAAAGCCCTAACTGCCTTGATGGGAGTTAGGGCCTTTAATAATAAAATCTATCATGTTTCCATATCACATCTTCACCTAAACAATAATAACTCAATGTTCCAGTAAATATCTTAAACATTATAATCAATGGGGAAAAAAGAACACAGCAAATAATTCTAACAGAATTAACTTACAATTGATTTACTTACATTAAACTTGTCTTAAATCAGTGTTTAGTCACCATTTAGTAAGTCTGCCAGTTCAGACTCTGGGAAACTTAACCATGATCCACGGCGACTACATGGCATGAGGGGACATAGTTTTGCAACTATTTAATTTTTCTTTGTGGCATTTAGTCCTCTTACTTTGTCTAGTTTCGCAGGCAAAGGAAAGTTCTTTACGAACATTGCTTGTAAGAAGTTCAGCCAAGGTTCGTCATATTTCGTAGAATGTAAAAGAGATTTATTTCCTCGTTCAGCAATTAGTTTCGCAATGTCCCTGGCGTAGGGCATTTCACCTCGACACTTAAGTTCTTGTTTCGAAGTACAGTCTTTCCATGATAAAAGGTCCCCAACTCTGAGTACTTTTGTGTTTACTTTCCCTGAGTTGGCTTTTTCCACGCACGCAACAAAATCCTGGAAATCGTAAACTTTTCCACTGAGCTTCATTGAAAGCTCTATCTGGTGGCGAAAGGAATCTGCTGCCATAAAAGTATGGCTTGGTTCAAAGTAAAAAATTTTGATTCTGTCTACAGAAATATCTTCGCAATAATTCACAAGATACAAAAAAAAAAAAAAAAGGCAAAAAGAGTTCAATATTAATTTTGTCTGAACAGTCATCAAGCCAAAGAGACATATGTTTCACATCTCTGAAACGAGAGAAAAATAAATCAAATGCATTTATTATGTCTTCTTTTATCCTTCCGCATATTGCCTCATGCCATAAGACTGCAAGAGGTCTTCGGTTTGATGCCAAGAGGTACGAAACTCTTATTAAACACTACCATTCTTCGAGTAAACACGGCTTATTTGAAAGTATCCATTCTAGGCAACATAATCACCTTTTGTAGATCAGCACAAAAGTATATGGTATCACTGGAAGACTACAGCTTAGCATGTTCCTTATATAACTCTCTTGATTTTTCAGCCTTTTCAGTGTGGCACTGCCAATAAATGCAGGTCTCACTGTCTGGAGATAAATTCTTCTGCTTGTGGTCTTTGTCATGTTCCTTAAACTTGAAGCACATGCTACATTCTTATTGGCCAAGTTTCGTATATGATATGTTCAGCTCATTAACCACCTTTCTATACAAATCGTACAAACAGCCACACGAGTTTTCAGCTCGTCTAAAATCATCGTACATGCTTTGAATATTCACATCATTTGGGAGGTATCGCCGATTTGGCGCGTGCTCTCTTCTGTACCGAGGAATACTTGGGTGATAGCTCTTTATATGATTCCTAATTTTGCTCCTGTGAAATTTTCTAGCGTTAGGATGCTTTCCTCTTTTGTCAGTCAAACATGACGTCAGTCCAGTCATCGTCGTTTTGTCAAGAGATGTTAAAGTGTCATAAATGATCGAGTTATTTTCTTTAGAAAACCCTAGGGTAGTGAGAAAATACCACTTGCATACATTCACACGTTCACTTAGAAATGAGTTGTCCTTTTTTTTATTATTCTCCCCGACGTATCCTTATCGGAAGTTTTGTGGCACATAGCACGATGAAGTTTCGCCTTTCTTTAAAATCCTTATCCCAAAACGCTGAGTTCAATTGCTGTCGCCATTCGTCTGTAAACACTTTACCGCATTTATAGCGACGTTTATCACCACAAGGCTCACGTAGAGGGTGGTTTTCTTTCAAATTTTTGAGTCTGTTTTGTGTTTTTTTCGTTTCGGGTAGTACATTTCTTCTTCCTCGTTATTTCTGTTCCTTTCTTTGTTATACCGTCTTCTTCTTCTTCTCCTTCTCCTACTTCATCTTCCCCTCCTTTTTCTCCTTCTACTTGATTGTTTAAAGTTTTACAATCTTTTAAATGTTCCATACGATTTGATAGTGGCTGATTTTCATCACTAGGGTGTACAGCAAAATCCAGTTCAATATTAACATTTTGTTCACACAGTACACTCTAAATCGGAATCAGTTATTTTTTACTGATTGTCGTTGAAGCTGCTCCATCCGGAATCAGTAGAAAAAGAAAACTATTTATCTCTTCAGTTAAATTAAATCAACTAATACAATCAGTAGAGAATATGTTATTTATTGTCGATTAATAAAAATCACAAGGATCAAAAACGTGCATTCCAGTTTGAAATGAATTAAGTAGAATGATTTTGTCGCGAAACAAGATTATTACACGTGCAAGGAAAATTTGGAAGTGGTTGGTATCGAACCGCCGCCCCAAAACGCAACACATTCTCTTGTTTCTTTTGTTTGACGTTCTACGAACCTCTGCTACTTTGCCACTGAGAGAAACGGCCTCGCATTTGCATAGTAACATAAACTTACAATGGCGAACGGCTGTAAGTTTCGTAATGGGAAAGTACTTCATGTTGTAGAAGTATAAACATATTATGCGTACGTAGGTACGTGTCTTTGTAAGGCTCTAAAGTAATTCTAAGTTAAGTTCAGTTCAGATTGTGTGCTTTAAAAGAGAAATATAGTGGTTTTAACTGTGTCGTCAGTGTTTTCTATATATATATATATATATATATAAAATAATATAATATATATATATATATATATATATATATATATATATATATAATAACAGTTTCATTCTGTAAAATCTCGTTGCATTGTAAAATGGTGTGTGTGTGTGTGTGTATATATATATATATATATATATATATATATATATATATATATATATATATACACACATACACACACACCATTTTACAATGCAACGAGATTTTACAGAATGAAACTGTTATTATGAATGGACAGATTGACTAGTAATAACTGTGCTAATTAGACAGTGGAACTTTGCAAAGACATGTACTTGCGCAGAAAAAATATATATTTCGACAACAAGAAATACTTTCACCTCAGAAAAATTACAGCAATATTTGACATAACTTCTTGTGGTTCAGTATCCATAATACGAGCACACGTTTGTTTGGCAGTGCTGAAGTAGGACAGTGGATATGGCTGATCATGGAGTCTTCAGCATGCTTTGCTTTATGGGCGGAGGTTCGAGCCCAACCACCTCCAAAAACGTTTTTGTGTAGACAATATCAGTGTTCTGCGACAAAATTAAACGTACCTAACTTACATCACATAGGAATGATCTGTGCTTATTTATTAATAACAACTATAAATAACTAGTTTTCTACTGCTTGAATTAGTAGATTTCTTTTAACTGATGAACTAGTGATATTTTTTCTACAGATTCCGGATGGAGCAGTTTCAACTGACAATCAGTAAAAAATAACTGATTCGTATTTAGTGTGTATGTTTTTTGTTTGGTTGTCTTGCCAGGCAGCTTCTGTACATTTGAAGGACGAAGAACCTGAAGTGTTGTGTACGTTGGTGTGCTTTCATACCCTTCGTTAGCATGGGCGGATGAGGGTGTTGTAGACAATGCAAAAACATCCAACATCGACTGCTGTTCCTCAATTAAACCCGATTCTTCTACATACATGGCATTGTCGAATTGATGGTTTTCATTTACCAACGATATCATCTAAGCTCCCCTTGACAAATATTGATGTCCGGACATTATTGGTACTAGTCAAACCGCAAACTTATCAATAAAATAATTAATAATTGTCAGATTCTAAAATATTTTTTCTACAAGAAATTGTACAAATATTTGCTTTAGTAAGATCAGGTTAGTCTTGAGGTTATGTTTCATATCCATAGTTCTGACATCATAACATAAACTGTATCACAACATAATATATCTGATATAATTACCGGAAGTAAGTTGAAAGTAGAAGATACATTTAACTGCTAGATGAAAGCGAAACGTATAACAATTAAAACATCCACATATTGCACTCTATTAAACAATAACTTAAACACACCTCACACCATGTAAAAAAGCTGAAAGTACGACAATTTTTAATGTTTGCGAACTTAATATTTACATTTTACAGCCCTGTTTGTCACATTGGTTTGATGACAGAAAGCCCTAGTTCTTTGAACCTGTGGTGTGAATTTTTACACCTGGAAGAATAAAGACCCTAAGTACAACTCATCATGGAGTTAGTGCGTTTTTAGCATTTACTTGGTACATAGGGCCGTATTTAATCAAAAACCACCTCGAAATGAAGCTAAGGCCTATATAAATTCCACTAAAACTCACCTGCATATTGGATTTAGGGCTTCTTTATGTCATACGAATGGTGTATTTTTAATGACAAATAATATAAGTTAAAAAAAAATTCGAAACAATAGAGTTAGGGCTTTTTAACTTATGAGGGCAGATGCAGCGCGGTCGGAGAAGCGAGGTATACACCAACAACTGCCGAAATAAGAATTACAGCTGTTACCGTAGTTATCGTCAGAATGTCCCTGTCGAAGTACCGTGAGTATATGTGGATTGACAATAGCTTGTGTGTACTTATTGTGATGAAAGAATTTCAAGACGTTGTAATACAGACACGGCAGAAAACGGGGAATTCGGCCAATTGTTTGGAAAAATTACGCTCATATCCCGACAAATTCTTTCTGTATTGTAGTATGTCAGTTGCAACAGTTGATTACATCCTGCAACTTCTAGAGCAACGAATACACATCAAATGGCACAGTTTTGTACACAATCCAGTAGAGTCGAAGGAACGCTTATTTATTACAATAAGGTAAGTTACCTTTTCAGTACACATAATTTTTGCGTATTTGTATGTGATACAAGTAATTAAATGTGAACATTCTGAAAACGAAATCTGAAAAAAAGTTAAAAACATATTATTACTAAACAAATTATGAAAACCACTTATGAAGGCACATAATTATGGCGGTTCTTGTCACGTTGGTCTCATAACGACCGACGTACAAAAACCGCGCTTATTAATGATTCGGGTGAAATATACATTTTCGCAAACGTGAAACAAGACTACGAACAGACGGGCTTTCCTCAAAGCACCGCGCTGCGTGGGAGGGAACTGCGTACCCTTCGTAGGCAGCTGGAGCGTTGACGAACCTTGGTCGCCGCTATGTGAAACAGATAAATTTGTTTCCATCCGCACCGCTGTTATACACCTCCTTCCTCGCCGCCAATGTGTTGTTGATATCGGAATATTTGTCAGTAAGATTGAAGAGTCTAGTCTGCAGGTCATTGAACTCACGAATTTTTCAGAACTCTACCAATAAGCAAATCACAACTGCTGGTGTGCCTGTAGGGTATTGAAATATAGAATTAAATGTACCATTTACACGAAATCGAATAAAAAAATTAGCAGTCAGAAAAAAAATATATATATTTTTTTTATATTCAGCTTACCGTCACCCAAGCATACAGTATTTAACATCTTAACGTGTTAGCCCGAGTATACTCTTTCACGTCTGTCATGTTGCGGAATAGGTAGCATCATGGTCGGCGATGTACAACTCCAGAAGCTAGCACCAATACAGACATCGCCTTAATGCTATTGGCAGCTGCTGAGACACCAAGTATGCTACTATCGGTTGTTTCTTGTGCCATTGGTGGGAACCTGCAGAATTCCCCTTATTTTCTGGGTGCAGACTAGACTCCAAAACGTTGCATGCTAGGTTGACTTCTGCCATTGGTCGACAACGTTAGTGGCACGATGCGACGACGCTTTCAGCCAATACCTAGAGACCTGAGAATTTCTCGAGTTCGATGACCTGCAGGCTAGACTCTACAGTCTTGTGTACAGGAATGCCGATATTAGCTGTACATTGGTTGTCTGCTGTCACAGTGGAAAGCGACGATTGGGCCAGCGATCTCCACAAGGTGTCTAACACCTCCACCGCGTGGACCAATGGATAAAGTTATATAAACACACGTATTTTGAATTCCAGTTTGTCTCAAAATGAATCCACGAATTCTTCAGGTCTCTATCAATAGTTAAAGCTGAACTCATCTACAGCCAATCTACAGTGAAGCGATCACACAGTATAAAGAAGTCGTACATGTGCCAGTAGCCAATGAAATCATGAATTGCGCTCAGTCAGTTTAAGATCGATGAATTCCAACATGTCTAGAAATAATAACGTGAATTTTGCAGGTCTCTAGCCACTGATCTTCTGAAACCCCTCTAAATGTTCCAATATGCAAGCTGTTATAAGAATTTCGTCTAATTATACTGTTCACGTCATAGATTTCATTTTTTTGCAACAAATGAAATGAAAAATTAACTTGTAAGTTAACATGTTAAGGCGTAGGAGAACCAATTAACGAAATTTTACTTGATGACATTACTTCAAAACAGTTATTGCAATTTTGTAATACGATCTGAAATAATTTTTTAGTCTGTTAATAAACATAATATTATAGTAACTCATTTTCCATTCAGATTGATATAGGCCTAGCCATTGAAAAAATATTTTTTCGCTAGTTGATACTAAATAATCGTTTCCGGTTAATACTGACATTTCCATTTAGGCATCTCTGTCAGATAAACAAGCTACGTCGGCGGGAATTGAATCTCCTGCAAATTGGCAGTTAATCTATTTCTCCAAGTCGGCTTCTCTCAAGACATCGCAGAGAGCAACAGGTGAGTGGATAGATATTTATTTTAGCTTCGAACTTTAACCCCAAACTCTCTTCTCTCTCAAGCATGGCCGCCTGTTTTTAGCGTAAATATTTCACGACTATTTGTAGCGCGTAAACATTTATTTTCAGATATGCTTTCGTGATTGGATTATTTAAATTGCTACGCGACCACTAGGCCGCGAATCACAGGCGTTCAGTGTCGGAATAACATAATTCTGATTTGTCCTCTCAGGTAATAAACGGTCCCCTAACGAAGATAATCAAAGGAAAAAGAACGTGAGTATATAGGATATTGAAGCCTAGCTTAGACGGTGATCTTTCCGCGGAAAAAAAAAAAAAAAAAAAAACATAACCTGCTGGCCTTACTCATAGAGAGAAAAGTTATTTTTTTTCTTCTGGAACTGATGTAATTTTGGTTAACCGCAGACTTCTGAACATTCACAAGATGACAGGAGGTTAGGGGCGGGAAAATTTCGCGTATTCATTTCAGGAAAAGCTAGATTACAAACAAATGTTCAATACTGTTATGTTTTCAAATGGATCACAGCTTATATATTAGAAATACCCAGGTGAACTCTGAGCCAATAACAGACCTGAAAGGAGACAAGTATCGAACCCCATGCCTTCCTGTCTAAGGTAATACTAGCTACACACTTATGCAGCAGACAATGAACAGAAAGCCGAGTTTCTAAAACACATATCAGCGTGGAGTTTAATAAGAGAGATTTTCCTCTCCTACATGTGGTAAATCTACAGTGTTTGTTGTAATACAAAAGTTAAACATGTACAACGAGTGATTTGATGCTTGTGTTTTTGCGAGGAATCGCCGAACAGGTGAAAAAAATGCCGCCTGTTTTTCACTAAATATATTTACGCCCAGGCTAAGACACTTAAACATCGTACATGCACACATGCGAATTTGGTTCGATTGTTGGCCGGTGTCTAAGTAAGGTATGTTACCTGCCTGGGCCAATCAGAAACAAGTTACTCCGACTCTGAATGCTTGCGTTTCGCTGGCGGACACCGAGGGCACGTAATAATAAAAATAATGACAACCGTGAAAGAAAAAAAAACGAAAAAAAAAAATATGTAGTGTTAATTTTGGTGAAGTATTTACGCGAAAAGCAGGTGCCCGCAAATACAAGTCACTTTATTTGGGAATTCAAACCGTTCCGATAGTCAGTGAATACGTAGCCTACAAGACATACTTGGCGTGAGAATTATTGGTAGAAACAACCGATTTTCGCTAAATTACTTCTTGCTGTTATTTTTTATTTTATTTTTTTTTTTCAAAAAACTTCGGCTCCCAAGTATTTTCGCAATAGGATTGCTTTTGACTCATGCTCATATATGTGTCTACAAGCGAGTCATAAACACTCAGTGCTGAAGTAATTGGGATTGGCCCAGTCAAATACCACACTCTTCTGACGAAGACAGGTTGCCTATAACCAAAAAAAAAAAAAAAAAAAAAAAAGAGGAAAACTGTAGGCTTGAAAATAGGACTTTGAAATTTATTCTGCCTGGAACTCTTTTACGCAAATACCAGACGTCCAAGATTATTGGATTTGTGTTATAAGTAGGGGCACTTTTTTTTTTTTGCGAAAAGCTTTCAGCACAAGTTGTGTTCAAAAACACTTTAGTTCAGAACCACTTTCGTGATTGAATCGTTTGGATTGTTACACATCTTATCTGTCTGCCCACGAATCAAGGACTGCCAAAATCGGAGAAACTTACTTCTAATAGGTTCACTCGTGTAGCAGTCAGTCTTTACACAAAGACAAGAGCCCTATAGCCGCTGGAAACAGGTGGCCCTATATATAAGTATTTGTAGAATCCTGATAGCTGCTCCTGGCACATAAGAGCGGAGTGGAAAGATTTTGGCGGCTCTTAACATTGTTATCGCGATAGCCGATAATGGTTAAGTGAAGTGGGTGTGGTGCAGCGCCGGAATGAAAATGGGGTGGGGCTAAGAAGATCCCCGAGAAAACCCACCCACCAGTGACATCATCCGCCACGATTACTACGCGCGAATACATATAGGCTGTTCACGGTAAAATGAGCAGTTTTGAAAGCCCTGCTTAAGATCTACTTGTTTACACATCGTGTATTCTTCCGCCTTATGTAAAATTAACATTGCCATGGGCCTCATCACTTTAGTCATGCGTCGGTCAAATGAATCTGTGATATTATTAAGAAAGTAAATACTTAGAGGCGCCCGAATTTCGCGAAAAGATATCCGCCCATGTTAGATTTAAATACCCGACGGGCATAGGAAAAGTTTTATTTTGATTATTGGAGGCGTATTTTTGTGAGAAAATCTTCTCCTACTTCACTGGCCAATCACAACTAGGTAACTTCAATTCTGTGCGTCTGTGATTCGCGTTACACGGAAACCATCGAATCACGAAAGTGGATCTGAGCTAAAGGGTTATGAAATACAACTGGTCGTGAAATATTTTCGAGCAATTGGGGTGTCCATATTAATACTTTACAAATTTGCTCATTTTTACACTTCTATGCATTAGAAACAGAAAGCTAAAGAAATAATTTTAAGTTATCACAAATTGTTACCTTACATTTTTTATTCGACGTTAAGATATGTAACTACTTTCCATCCATCGTTATCAACTTAACTGGGCGAATGTCACTCAGTGCGTCCATTAAAATTAATGCATGCAGGGACAGTGACTTTTTTTCTAAGTTTCATTTCTATAGTGCTCACTTTATCGTGAACAGCCTTTATATGTAAGTTCACATTTGACGGAGCGCTGGAGTTAATTATTTCTAATTAACAGGAAAATTCCGCGTTTTAAAAGACATGTAAGCCGATTCTCCGATGCGAAAATCCGGGAGCAACACCGCCTGGAATCAAAATCGGTTCGTCTAGGTGGGAAGCGAGCAGCCAGATGGTTACAGAAGCGCGACCTCCTCGCCTGCATTAGAATAACACACTTCCAGCACTGGAGTAACGTGATTCTGATTTGTGTAGTCTAACGCCTCGCTCCTTCCACGCAAAACGTGTTTCCTAACGCCTTTCACGTCGATTTTCTCAAATTATATTAGGGGCCGGGGTGGTTTAGGCGTTAAACTTCTCGCCTCCCACTGATGCGAGCCGGATTGAATACTCGGCGGGGTCGCCCCAGGATTTTCACATGTTTGAAACGTGCCAGACGATTCCGCTGGTGGGCGGGTTTTTTTCTCGAAGATCTCCCGATTCACCCACCCATGCATTCCGTCCTGCTCCATACTCACCTCACTTCACCCTCATCGGCTCTCAATACATCGGTTTTAAGAGCCTCCCAAATCTCTCCACCCTTGATATCGCCTCAAAATTATTCAATTGCAACCTGTGATGATACGCCAATTTTGTGAATACTAAAAGCGATTTCTTTATTTGATTGTGATATTTCTAAAGATGTTTTGCACAACATTTACCCTTTTCCTTGTGTCAAAAGAAGGGGTAAATTGCGCTGTTTAATTTCGGGATATGTCAGACTCTAAACACGTGCACTTTTGTATTGCATTTTCGATTGGCCCAGGAACTGATTTAAACCTCCTGGATGACTAAGAGCCAATAACAAACAGACAAGGAAATTCTGCGCCAATTCCCGCCGTTCACAGCGGAACAAAGCACTTACTGAACATTTGATACCTGGTTGATTCTACAGACAAGTGCAGAGTCTATCCCGAAGTTCCGCAACTCGGGAATTTTCCAGCTCTCTACATATGATTTTCGCAAAAAAATTTGCACGCAGACTAGATTACAGTACTGTAATAGCGTCCCAGCATTTCGCTTTGCTTATTGGCAGAGACCTGAAGAATTCGCGGATTCATTTTGGGACAAGCTAGAATTAAAAAACATGCACTCTTAATAGGAATCAGTTATATTTTACTGATTGTCAGTTGAATCAGCTCCACCCGGAATCTGTAGAAAAAATATCACTAATTCATCTGTTAAAATAAATCTACTAATTCAAGTTGTAGAAAACTAGTTATTTATATTTGGTTAATGCACGTACATGTCTTTGCAAAGTTCGAAAGTCTATCTGTTTTTAGTTTAGTTCGGATTCTGTGCTTTAAAAGATAAATATAGTGGTTTCAATGTACGAGGTTATCGATGTTAACTAGTATCCGCCATCTTACAATGCAACCAGACACTGCAGATTTAAACAGTTATTTTTAGTGACAGATAGATCAGTGATAGATTGCGCTTACAGATTACTCTACCATCCCTACGTACGTTTGATAAAGGCTGTTCAGTTATTAACATAGTACTTCTGAATTTAACCTTTTTTAAAATTATCACTGTCCCTACCTTTATATGTATTAAAGAGGCACACTGACTGCGATGGGCTCAGTTAAGTTGGTAATGACGGAGAGAAACTACAGTCCATTCCCGATTGGAAGCGACTTATGAAAATCAACCTTTTAACTCTAGGCATAACATGTCACCTGTTTTATCAATAACATGTATTCCACAAATATATAACACTATGGTTAACATAGAGAACTTTATTATTGAATAAATGAAACTTTACCTTAATATCTTCTATAACTTTTAATACTTATTTCTTTTTAAATATGAATTGTCAACATGTTGGCAACGACCAGTAAGAAATAGTTCACAGTTAAAATATTATTTTAACTTAGTTTTTTAGTATACCATTTGTAAATTAAACAGTGCCTATTGAAATATTGAAATATTTAGGTAGCCCCGATGGCAACATATCTCATTTTTACAGTTTAAAATAACAGCGGAAAATATCGTGAGTAGGCCGTAATGGTACGGTGCTGTTTTGTCTAGCGAGAGCAACTTTGAAGCAACTGTTTGCTGAGCGAGCTTTGTCGCGCTCTCTCTCTCTATCTCTCTCTCTCTCTCTCTCCCTCTCTCTCTCTCTCTCTCTGTCTTTGTCTCTTTCACACTCGGGAAGTTTCACTTCGCTAGTATGCGAAAAATGGACATGTTTTCAATTTTAGCATATTTCATTCTTATTACAGCAAAATAATGATTTTTGAATTTGTAATTTACAACTGAAAAGAGATTTTAATGTTTGAATACTTCTTTTAATATATTTAGATATGATGGCGGGGCAGTTACCGAGTGAAGTTGGCAGACGTGGCGAGCCATGACATGGCGTGTTGCTGTTTTACCAACGAAGCATAAATTATACTCACTCCTAAAAATACTTCAAATTATCACATCACGTTTGTAGACGTTGTGTTTTTTAAATCTACCTAAACAAATTACGATGTTGTGATAAATCTGTGTTTCCGCGGCAGTAATAAATATACTATTACGGTGTGTTTCGTTAACCGCTGCGTGTGAAATAGCGTGGCGTGGCTGTTTTGTGATAGTTACGCTGGATCTGTGTGTGCGTGACTTCAAATATTTTATGTGAACTATTTTTACGTTGTAAATGTGAACTGTTTTTATGACGAAGTTATTTATTTATATCCACGTATTTTTATTTATCACAACGTTGTACCTTTGCCCTGGATGTTTGAAACACAGTCGTGTAACGTGATTTACCACCAATCCCAACAAAATAACCAAGACCAGCCCAATAAATTTCAATGAACCTAATACACAGTAAGTAGCAATACATATAAATATGAGTGAAATAAAAGTAACGGTAGGCTTATTTGAGTGCATGTTCACCGCTATATTTTAAGTTCCTATAACAAAAAATGAGCGACACGAGTTGCGTGCTTGATTTTAATGTCGCTTTTTCGTTGGACTGTATATTCCTTCCTTATTCGAACTGAGGCCGTCCTTTAAAGAAATAACCAAACACATATCGATAACAAAAAGTTAAATACTACAGTTAAATACCCTGCAGTTGTAACAGTGTTAAACACAGTCGCGGCAAAATATTATCGTGCATTACGTGTAATGTGCTATGTCGTGGAAAATAAATATGTTAATGTAACGTAACCGTAAGAACTATAGTTAATTCAGACATTTTTAAAAAGTCATAAAGCTGACGTAAATAATGTTATAGGCCTAAACTGTGAATATTCGTACGAAATGGTTTTTGAAACAGACCTAAGACAGAATTCTTTGAAAAGTTGTAAACAGTAAACAACACATTTGACAGGTATAAAAGTAGAAGTCACATTTCAATGTTTATTTTTTAGGTGTAGCGAAAGAATAGGAATACATGTACACACACAATGGCATGTAAACATTGATTTTGACAGATGCTACATGGCAGTCACATGGCAATGTTTGTTTACATTTGCCGGAAGCATACGAAACGGGCCTGCAAGTAGATATTTAGCTCCGAGAAAGTTGTTTCCAATGGGGAATGGACTATAGTTACATGTCATAGCGTCGAATTAAAAATGTAGTGCAAACTTTTGTGAACAATGATATTGATCTCTTTGCTTTCTGTTTTTTAATGCATATAAATGCAGGAATAAAAAATCCGGATTTATTTACTTTTCTATTAATGTTGCTTCTTCACTTGACCGACCCACGAATAAAATGATAAGGCTTATTGCAGTGTTAACTTTACATATGGGGGAAGAATACGCAATGTACATACAAGTTGATCTTAGGCAGGGCTTCTGAGAGTACTCTTTTCACCGTGATGAGCAGTTACTAATAGCAGTATAAATGACCTACTTCCGATGTAATTGCACGCGCTCATCATACCATCACAGAATATGTAAATATAAATAAGTGGAATGGCCAGGTTCCTCCTGGATTTTAGCAAGTGGGAATCGTCCTGGACGATGCAGCTGGTTGACGGGTTTTCTCGGAGGTCTCCCGTTTCCCCCACCTTTGCATTCAGGTGCTGCTCCATACTCACCTCACTTCATCCTCATCAACTCTCAAGACCTTGTTGTTAGAGACGCCCAAACCTGGCAACTAAGCCTGCAAACCACTGAGTTCGATGTTAAGACGCCTAGACTATGTACTGAAACGTTTTCTGTGAAGCACGTAAACGCGTATCCCGGTAAATAAAAGTTCTGGACGTACGAAAGTTTGCCATAATCGATAAAAAAAACTTATGTTTATGTCCCTATCTCTTTACTTTTATCATGTTAAGTCTATTAATGGAGAAAAAAAATTCGTGGAAGTGGTCAAATACAGCATATTTAAAGCTTGCCTATGCAGTTTCTTTAAGAGGCAAGATAAAAGTACGACTATATGAACGTAGTTTGATCTTTGGAATTTCATCGTGTATAATGAAGTCCACTGTCACAGATGTAATTTGCACAGTACAGCGCTACGACGGAAACACTGTACGCCTTGCGCGTAGGAGCGGTGAGGCGCTAGGCGTGCGTGTTACTGTCGCCCGTATCGCTCCCTCGCTTCTTGACCTTGAACGCGCAGCTACATAGTCCTCTTAAAGGAATTCTTGCTGCACGCTTCAATATTTAAGGTAACTGTTTCAAACGAAAATAAACATTCAACGCAACTTTCTCAGAGAATACGGCCACGTTGCGACTGTTTCTAAGAACATTATTAGTTCATCAATTTTTTGTACAAATTTCTTCGATCGAATAATTTCCACTGTCACAAATTTTTGGTGTCCTCCCGCGAATGTTCCGTGTCAGATTAACATGGATCTGATAGGCCAAGAAGCTTTCTCCTCACGAAGAAACGCGTCCAATGATTAAAGGAAAACTGCACTTGTAGACGTAGGACATTGAAATATACCCTGCGTGTAACTATGTTCGCGAAAATGAGGTTTCCGTACTGATGTGTAGGGGTACCTTCTTTTTGCGAAAATATTCCACTACAAATCACTCAAACTGAAATCCGTCTTTGTGATTGGATGAATTTGATTGCCGCGCGACTTGCGTGTCCGCCCGCTAATCACGGAGGATCAGAGTAGTAGCAACTTAATTCTGATTGGCCAGGCCAGGTATGAAACTTTCGTCTAACAAAAATACGCACCCAATAACCGCATTAAATTTGCAATTATGCACTAGGATACTGAAGTCTATAGCCTGCGTTTCGCGAAAAACAAGATGTGTAGAGATCAGAAAAATTCGCGAATTTAATGACCTTCAGGCTAGACTCTACAGTCTTATGTACAAATATGCCGATATCAACTGCATATTGGTTGTCTGCTGTCACAGTGGAAGGCGACAATTGGACACCGTTCTCCAGGAGGTGTCAAACACCGCGTGGACCAATGGCCAAAGTTATATAAACGCACGTGTTTTGAATTATAGTTAGTCCCAAAGTGAACACGCGAGTTTTTCAGGTCTCCACTGACGTGTTGAGAGCTGCAACACTTGCATTTGTGCAGCAAATTGCCCTACACTTGTGTAACTTGTTATTGGCTGACATATTGCAGGACGTGAAGCACTCTTTTTAGCCAATAACAGCAGTTAACTGGTAGAGTGACCAAAATACCTGTAACTCAGCCACACTGACGCCGAGTAGATAAGCACACAGAGACGAAATTTCCTTTGATGTAGGCATACCCGTTCTATGACTGCCAGTGTACATTAAGCACGTGTAGGTAATTTTTGATATGTACTGCTCACTGCAAAGCTCATGGACCCATGATTAGAGTACCGCGAAATTCGCGTTATTTTTCAGCAACAGACTTAACTCCAAAATGTTGTGCGCTCTACTGTCGTCCGTCAATGGCTGAGAGTATTTGTGGCACGAACTGAAAGACTCTTGTTAAAAGAGTCTTTCAGTTCAACGGCAGAGTAACCAATCGCCTATAACACAGTTACACAGGCACATGACCTCGTATAGAAGCCATAGGGAAATTAAATCACTGGTCGTGCTCAGATACTTATAGGTTAATTACGACTAGCTTGTACCAAAATAATGTGACTTATGCAGGTATCTACCAATGATCCTACCTGTGGGTAAATGATTCGCAACCAGTCTTACTAGCCAAGTTCATAATTGGTTGATGTAACTGTAGCCGAACATTGTGTTGTCTTACGTACATCTCGCATCATAAAATACTTTGTTTGCAACACCGGAAACTTTAAATTGAAGTGGGGTCTCAAAGGGTTATTTCTTTATGACCCACTTTAATTTACTGTTGTTGGTGTCGCAAACAAGAAATATTATGATGCGTGCTGTTCTTAATTGGCACTGCACCTGATTCTTTGTCACAGCTTTAGGCTCTGTGTTTGGATACAGTAATATCAAACAATCATAAACTATACTAGTAAGACGGTTTTCGAATCATTTACCCACAAGATCATTGACCACTGAGACCGCAATGTCCAGTACCGGTTAATGCCTAATAGTTAGAGACATGAAATATTCGCGAGTTCAATTAACTGCAGTCTTATGTACAAATATGCCGATATCAACTGCACATTGGTTGTCTACTGTCACAGCGGAAGGCGACAATTGGACACCATTCTACGCGATGTGTCAAACAACGCGTGGACCAATGGCTAGAGTTATATAAACGCAGATTTTTGAATTCCAGCTTGTCCCAAAATGAATTCGCGAATTCTCCTGGTCTCTAGTAATAATGTACAGAATGTTGTGCACTGAGTCTGAATGGATTAAGTAATCTCTGACAGTAACATAAACTCGTATAAAGTCATCACCCAAAGAATTATCTCATTATGGTCACGTATGAATATGGCAGTGTTGTCTACCTTGCCCCCAAAGGTAAGAGATGAAGAGTAGGGATACCCAAATTTCGCGAAAACATTTCACGACCAGTTGTATTTCGTAACACTTTAGCTCAGATCCACTTTTCTGATTGCGTACGCGTATTAAGTGCCTGCCCACGAATCAGAGACATACAATATCGGAGTAACTTACTTCTGATTGGTCAATCGACTAAGTAAAAGTCTTCTCACAGACACACGCTGCCAATAAGCAAAAGGAAACTGCTGGTACGCTCGTAGAGTATTGAAATCTAGCATGTGTGCAAATTTCTTCGCGAAATTCGTGCATCCCTAGTGAAGAGATTTGGGGCGGCTGCTAAACGCGAGGTCTCGAGAGCCGATGAGCGTGACTGAGCTGAGTATGGAGCAGCATTAGTACGAAAGAGCCGGGGGGGGGGGGGGAAATGAAATCCCCGAGAAAAACCAGCCAACCAGCGGCATCGTTCCGCGTGATTCCCAGTAGTGAAATTCCGGCGGAGACCCGGCCGCGGATCTAACCTGATTCGCCTTGGCGTGGCGCGAACACGCTGACCGTACCGAACGATAAATAGAATTTCACACTTCTGTGCCGGATGCGAGACTGCCAAGCTGACAGCGCACAAATTGTGTTATCTCCGGCGAGGCGAAGTCTTCACGACTTGAGAAATAGCGAACAGCGAGGGAAATCGTCAGCGCCTTGTAGCGTCGGCAGGAAGTTGAATCTCAGGAAATTTGTATCCTAGAAACAGCGACGAGAGGTGAAAACGCTGGTAAGTAGGACCCCACGGCTGACAGGAACCCCATTCATTCCGAGATGACGTTCTGCGGATATTGTTCTGGCACAGGATGCTCAACACTTTCAGGCCTGCCCTCATTTCCTGGAAGACAATAGAAGTTTATATACAAATAGGCCGTTGTCAACTGCACATTGGTCGTCTGCTGTCACAGTGGAATCCGACAATTGCACATCGTTCTCCATGACGCGTCAAACACAGTGTGGACCAATGGCTAAAGTTATATGAACGTACACGGTATTAATTTTAGCTTGTCGCAAAATGAACCCGCGAATTCTCCAGGTCTCTAGTTCGAGGTGAACCATCTATATTCACGTTTCTAGCAACACCAATTCTATTGGTTTCTGTATTTCCACTCGCCACCGCCCCATTGGTCCCAATCACACCGGACACGCACGCTGTACCTCAAAACGTTCGTTATTGGCTGGTCATCCGCTAATTGATACCCGAATTTATTCTGCCCAATCAATTTTCTTGGCCTATTGAATAGTTATAGTTTGAAGAGATTTGGGCGACTTTTAACATCGAGGTCTCAAGAGCCGATGGGGATGAAGCTAGGTGAATATAGATCACCGTTGGAATGCAAGGGCAGTGGCAATCGGAGATCCCCGATAATACCGGCCGACCGGCGGCATTGTCCGGCTCGATTCCTCCCTGCGAAAATCCGGAGCGACCCCGCCGGGAATCGAGCCTGGTCCACGTACATATCAGCCGAGTAGTCTAACCACTACACCACCGCCGCTCCTGAATTATTGTAAGGAGAAGATTTTTTTAAGTCAGGAAAATTATTACTGCTGGGATGTAGTGTTGTGTGAATAGATTTGGACGGCTCTTAACATTGAGGTGAGTATGGAGCAGCGCTAAAATGAAAGGCCGGGGGAAACGGGATATACCCGAGAAAACACGCCGACAAGGCCATCGTTCGGCACGACTCCCACATGCGAAAATCCGGAGTAACCCGGCCGAGGATTGAATTCGGGCCGCCTTGGTGGGATGGAATGTAGTGTTATATGGTTCTGCCATGCGCAAGATAAACAATCAGTACATACCCGGAGAGATCGTGGATTCAATTGGCAACAAGTTCGACTCCACAATCCTTGGTGTCCTTGACTTTCATTTATTTGATCAATAGCTGAATCTCCGGTTTTGGCACAGATCACGTAGAACAGAACATGGTGTTCTTATACCTGCAGATTAGGTATTGCCATTGGCTTAAATTATTCCAGGGCTTGGCTTGTAAACTGCAATCCAATTGAAAAATAAACTCAAAGGTACATGTGTTTGAATTATAGCTTGTCCGAAAATGCAGTGCATTTCTATCCGTACGAATTCTGTTTTCAAGAACAGAAGAAGTTTGCAAATTAGCTTTTCTCGAGCGACACAGCCCTCGAAGTCGCGAAATGGTCGCTCAATCCGCGAATGCCAGTAGCACAAGCGAGCAAAACGGCGTGAGTTGCCAGAAAACAGTTTAAACGCCTTTGACCAGCCAATCGCGTGGTGACCTGCTTGACAGCCGGCTGCTCATAGACAATAGAGAATATATTTTGGTTTTATTTCGCAGCACGTTTTAGCCTATCAGACACAAGGCCTGTTCCCAGAATGACGCTCAGCCAATCAGGGAATAGGCAAGCCAAATCCAAAGCAAACACCACGAGTTTTCATCTCCATGTATTTAGGTAGGCTTATAGGATGTTCACGGTAAAATGAGCACTTTTGAAAGCCCTGCTTAAGATATTCTTGCATACACGTTGTGCATTCTTCCGCCTTATGCAAATTAACATTGCTAAGGGCCTCATCACTTTATTCATACGTCGGTCAAATTAAACTGCAAAATTATTAAGAAAGTAAATAATTTACATTACAAATCTGCTCATTTTTACACTTCGATGCATAAAAAAAAAAACAGAAAGTTAAAGAATTAATTTTTTAAGCTATCTCAAATGGTTACCAAACATTTTAATCGACGTTAAAATATGAAACTACTTTCCATCCATCGTTACCAACTTTACTGGACTAATGTCACTCACTGCGCCCATTTAAATATATGCATGCAGGGGCAGTGACTTTTTTCCAAGGTTCGTTTCTAAAGTGTTCACTTTATCGTGAACAACCTTTATCTACCCTGTGACTCGATAGTCTCAAATTAAGTGGTGTTATAAATTTGGGACTCCAATGACCTGTATGCTAGACTTCGCAGTTTTCAGTACAACAGTGGAGATATCCATTATAGCCCATTCATGGTAACTTGAAACTATCCTGAAGCCCCGCTGATGTCCTAATTTAGAACTAATCCTCCACCTCACACAAATCAAGTCCAGAAAATTACACCAAAGGGACAACGTACCGCATTAGGGAGCCCTCGTTTTAATAATATTACGAATAATAACTATTTATTACTAGGTAATATCAGCACTCCTATGTTCCTTCAGTTCTATCTATATTAATTTGGCTATAGATTAAATAATATGATTTATAGGTAAAATATAAGTAAACGTTTAGTTTAACTAAATAATTAGGTAATTTTACGTAAACCGTAGTATAAAACGCTGGGAAAAAAACCAAACATATAATACACGGGAACAGAATACCTAAGTAAAATCTGTTCACGATAAAAGCAGCACTTTTAAAATCAACCTTAGAAATATGTCACTGCCCCTACCTGCATATATTTTAACTAGCGCATTCAGTGGCTTGTGCCCAGTAAAGATTGATAACGATGGATGGGAAGTAGTTTCATATCTTGACGTAGAATAAAAAGTGCTAGGTAGCCATTCGTGATAATTTAAATTATTTCTTTCGTTTTCTGTTTATTTTGTTAATGCATCGTAATGTAAAAATGAACAGAATTGTTAGAAATCTACTTTTCAAATAGTTTCACAATTTCACTTGACCGACGGATGAATAAAGTGATGAGGTTCACGACAATGTTGATCTTAAGTAAGGCGGACGAATACACAACATGCGTACAAGTAGATTTTAAGCAGGGCTTTTAAATGTGCTCATTTTACCGTGAAAAGCCTATACGCAGAGATGAAATAGACGCTTATTCCGCGAACTCGAGCAGCACACGCCACCAAAATGGCGTCACCAGCCAGTACCGTGTCGGAATGCCGTTCGCCAATCAGTGCCTAGTAAACTACTTGCCAGCCGGAACGTCAACCAATAAGGGAGAAAAACCTCTCGACTCGAGAACCGCTCCTAGAGCTTCACGCGGCCAATCAGAGAACGGGCACACTCATATCAACCAAAACGCCATGTCGTTTGGCCTCTGCGTGTTTATCTACTCTGTGCCCGGACTATCCCGTAGACACGCCTTTGTCAACGAATGTGTAATGGATAGGGGTAGTGAAATTTCGCGAAAAGATTTCAAGGCAAGTTATATTTCAAGACACTGCAGGTTCGTTTACCTATCTTGAACTATAGGCTGCTCGCGGTAAAATGAGCACTTTTTAAAGCCCTGCTTAGTATTTACTTGTACTCACGTTGTGCATTTTCCCGCCTTATGTAAAATTAACATTGCCATGGGCGTCATCGCTTTATTAATGCGTCGGTCAGGCGAAACTGAGGAATTATTAGGAAAATAAATATGTTTTTACACTTCGATGCATTAAACAACAGAAAGCCAAAGAAATAATTTAAGTTATCACAAATAGTTACCTAACACTTTTTGTTCTGACGTTAAGATATGGAACTACTTTCCCCTCCATCGTCACAAACTTTACTGGACACATGTCACTCAATGAGCCCGTTAAAATATACGCAAACAGGGGCAGTGATTTTTCTAAGGTTGATTTCAAAAGTGCTCATTTTACCGTGAACAGCGTAAACTTTTTAACATGTGTTAACTGTCTGCACACGAGTCACGCAAGTGCGTGAAGAGATTTGGGCGGCACATAACAGCGAGTTCTTAAGAGCCAATGAGGGGGATTGAGGTTGGAATTGCGCAGAGCCGGGATGAAGGGGCGGGGGAAACAGGAGATCCCCGAGAAAACTCGCCGACCAGCATCGCCCGACACGATTCCCTCATGCGGAAAACCCGGGAGTGACCCGGCCGGGGATTGAACCCATTTCTTTGGTGGGAAGCGAACAGGCTAACGGCTCAGCCACCTCGACCACGTGAATGACGCAGGAGCAGTGCCGTTATCGCGGAAACCTGATTGGCTCGGTCAAATATTAAAACGCGTCCTCAATCGTGACCGCAATTAAAAGCAATAGACAAACTGCTTTGTGGTGCCTCTATCATTGAAGACTACCATATATAAACTATTCACGTTAAAGTGAACAATTTTAAGACCCTGATAAATTTTTTGTACAAGTAAATTTCTACTTGTTTACCATTTTTTAATATAAACACTCCCATAAGACTAATAAACACAATCTATACATTTCACCCATCCAAAAGTTCAACGTCTGTAGCAGCCACAAAATAAATTCATTATTGGTTAGAGCCATTTGGAAGGGCCTTAAAAAGTGTTCACTTTACCGTGAACAGCCTATGGCCGTAGTGATGAATCACTAGCTCTAGTAATGGAAACTCCCGTTGTTTGCGTCGCTGTGTTCGAAAATCGTGCCCCCCCCCCCCCCCCCCCCCCCGAATGAAGTGGTTAGACACATTGCTCCCAGACCTTTCCCCTCCAGACCAAGAGCCACTTGAAAGGGCTCAAGAATACATATCGTCAACCGTCACCCCAGATCGAATACATCGTTTGGAAGCCCCGCGATGCCCCTGGAGCAGGATCAAGCGCACTGCCAGAGGCTTCCGTCGACAGCTCCACCTGATGACTGTTCACCTTAAAGTGAGAGCTTTTGAAATAGATATTTGAAAAAAAACCTCACATTCCATAACTAGAGACCTGAATATCGCAGACTCATTTTGTGATAAGCTGGTATAATTCAAAACACGTGCGTTGATATAACTTTATCAATTGGTACACACGATGTATAACTAGAGACCCGACAAATTCGCGAATTCATTTCTAGACAAGTTGGAATTCACGCACATGATTGTTTACGTTACGGTTGTAATTCGTCGACATTTTTTTTGACATCTGCTGGTGATAAATGAGCCAATAACAAACATGCAAGAAATTGTTGGCCCAACCACCGCCTTTTCTACCACAACAATCAACCAATAAACTGTTGATATCTGTATGAGAGTAAATAAGACTTTGAAGTCTAGACTACGGGTCATTGAACTCGCGAATTTCTTGGGTCTCCATGTATGACACCACCTGAAGAACATTGTTCAATTGTCGCCTTCCACTGTGACCGCAGACAACCAATGTGCAGTTAATATCGGCATATTTGTACAAAAGACTGTGGAATCTAGCCTGCAGGTTACTGAACTCGCGAAATTTTCCAGTTCGCTATCCTTAAACCTTTCAGACCCACTTTAATTTACAGTATCAGGTGGTGGAAACAAAAATATTTAGATGCGGGTTGTACTAAACTTTACACAATACTTGTTTCGTTGTAACAGCCAATGAGCTGGAGGCTGATAGTAGATTCGGCTATAGTAGTATGAACCGGTTATAACCTCGCCCCTTTAAGACGGTTTGCGAATCAGTCCCGCATAGGTAAGATAATTGGTCATTGAGCTTCGCAGTGTGCAGTACAGACAAACAATCACCTACACGAGCGTAATGTACACCATTCTGTACACTGGGTCTGAATGGGTTTACTAGGGACAGGAGATTTCCGTGGGAAGATTTCAAGACCAGTTGTATTCAAAAAAACTTTTTTTCATACGCACTTTCGTTGCTGGATGATTTTAAATGTCACGTGCATCAAGTGTCTGTGCGTGAATCGTGGGCATTCTGTGTCGGAGTACTTTATTACGATAGAACACGCCAATGGAAGTTATGATTTTTGACGTAGGATATTGAAGTCTAGCGTGGTCATAAATATTTTCGCGAAAAACACCTGTCGCTAGATATAACTATACTTCATTCACGGAATTTTCACTTTATTTTAATCAAACCTTCGAATCATCACCCTTTGTTAGACATATTTGGTTATTTAAAAAATATATAGTTAATTCACGGTTGAAACAAACCTTTAGAAAATATCTCCATGCTTAGTTGTTTCCTTGTTTCATATATCACAAGAGTCTTTTACCTGTTAAAAAAAAAAGAAGCTCGCGTGGCGAGTGAACCCAGGGCGAGGCAACACACTGCGAATGACGGGCTTTCCAGCTCAGGCCCGTAGGTACCCGTCATTCCCGGACATGAAATGAAATGAGACCCTAGGATGGAGCGGCGCTGGAATGCAAGTGCGAGGGAAACGGGAGTATCCCGAGAAAACCCGCCAGCCAGTGGCATCGTCCAGCCCGATTCCCACATGCGAAAATTCGGGAGTAAACCCGCCGGGGATCGAACCCGAGCCGAGTTTATTCAAATGAAGCCCAAGGGATGTCCGACTTTCCCTTATGGTGTTCGCTAAACCAGCGCATGTTACATCATATACAGGCGCGAAAGAAGAGAAAATGTCGCATGTCAATGAGATCTGGATCGACATATTGTACGCAGAATGAAAATTGTTCTATACTTTATTTCGTCAGTTAATACTTTGTGCTATATTTGTTTTGAAACTTGGTGTACAATGATCGCTTGAATTGTCGTAACGATGATACATATTATTGTATTTTGCACAGTTAGGCTAGTATACATAGCATTTCCACTACAGGTTGTAATATGATTTTTTCCTTCAGTAATTCATTGCCATGCCTAGCACAATAGTGAAGTAGTACCCTAAAGCTGCTCTCGTTATTGTCAGTTATATTCAGTAAACTGATATGTCCTTCGCATATTTGTGGACTCTGAGCGCAATTGATTGTCGCCCGCACAAAATAATTGTCTGAATGATAGCAGCTATTTTTTTTTATTGTTGTTGAAAATCATATATGCAGACTACTTATTTAACTCAGTTTATGTCACGTCTCTCTTGCTACTGCTAGTTTGAGGAAAAATTATCTACAGACACTGTAGCATTTTTGTGGTATCTACTGCAGTTTTCGCGCCCTCGCTACGCCCAACGCTAGCAGGGACTACTGTTATCTGTGAAAGGTTGGGCCTGGCTGAGGTTTATTCCACTCATATTGGGAAGCTCAATGCTTTTAGTTTGGCAACTAAAAATTTTCGCCGCCAGGGTACACTGTTGTCGCGGATATGTACACGCAGATACTTACATAACAATATGTTATTTAGGTATTCTTGTAGGCGAATGTGTATATATATATATATATATATATATATATATATATATAAATACTGAAATTTAAGTTAAGTTTATGTTCACATGTTAATATATATACACACACTTACTTATATATAACATAAGTTGAGGATAATTTTATATTCATATATTTATATACCTATATATAATTGAAAATAATTTTATATTTAATAATTTATATAAGTTACCAATACGTACCAATACATAATTATGCATAAGATAAATTGAAAATAATTTCATATTTACACACAAATATGTTCAGTATATAACTATATATATATATATATATATAGTTACATAAGATATGAATATATAAGATAGGAATATATATATAATTATGTATAGGTTTATAAATATGTAAATATAAAATTATTTTCAATATCAGTTACATATATATATATATATATATATATATATATATATATATGTAACTGATTATATATATATATATATATATATATATATATATGTAACTGATATTGAAAATAATTTTATATTTACATATTTATAACCCTATACATAATTATATATATATTCCTATCTTATATATTCATATCTTATGTAAAGGCTGTTCACGATCAAGTGAGCTCTTTAGAAATGGACCTCAGAAAAAAGTCACTTCCTCTGCATGCATATATTTTAACGGGCGCACTGAGTGACATTCGTCCAGTAAATTTAGTAAGGATGAATGGAAAGTAGTTCCATATCTTAACGTCGAATGAAAAATGTTAGGTAACAATTTGTGATAACTTAAAATTATTTCTTTCGCTTTCTGTTTTTTTTTTAATTCATTGAAGTGTAAAAATTAGCAGATTTGTAAGGTATTTATATTCTTAATAATTTTAGAGTTTCATTTGAGCGACGCATGAATAAAGTGATGAGGCACATGGAAATGGTAATTTTTAATAAGGCAGAAGAATACACAACGTTTATACAAAAACTCTTAAGCAGGGCTTTCAAAAGTGCTCTTTTCACCGTGAACAGCCTTTATACATATTGATATCATACATACATATATATAGTAGTGTTTTCTTCCGGGGCGAACGAGTATTTGGGTTTTCTTAGAGTGCTCCCATACCTTGAAGATGAATTGCGAATACGAAGGACTGCCTTTGACCTCGGCGGCCATTAAGCCGCGACCTGCATCGTCGCTTACTATAGTCCTACCTAAATGGTTGAGTGGTGTTGACTAAGTTAATAAATATTCCTAGTCCTACACAATATGAAAATATATTCTAAGTCCTACACAATGTGGAATGAAAGTGACTAAATGAGAAAATTTCCCAAAGTCTTACACGAGGGTGGAACAAAGATGACTAGATTCATTTGTCCAAATCCTACACAAGGTATTTAATGAGTTCCTACATGATGGCTAGGTTATGTTAGCTTAAATGGAGTTAGGTTAAGTTGATTCTGAACGGGAGTTAGGTTAGGTTAAGTGGATGTCGAGTAAAGATGAGAAATAAATGACTAAATGGAAAACATTCATAGTCTTATACGAGGTGGGATAAAAATATATAGAATTCCTACACAATGTTAAAAATTTTCTAAGACTTCCACAATATAAAACCTTTCTAAGTCGTATATACAATAGAAAATTTTTGCTAAGTCTTTACACAGGGTGCAAGATAATATAAGTTATGTACCAACGGAAAACTGTAAAAATCATACACGAGAAGGGAAAGAAATTCAGAGTTGAGTAAGTGGAGCAGGTGGAGCGAGTCTTTTGGAGTAATTTAGAGTCATTTGGAGTCAGTTTGGTGTCATTTTGGAGTCATTTAGAGTCATTTGGAGTCATTTTGGAGTAGTTTTGTGATAATCTTTTCTTCTAAAAAAATCCGGAACGACAAAGGGGGATGAAATGAGCGAGAGAAATGGTTTTTAAAAATTGCAACAATATTTATAATGAGCTAATTTCAAGAACATTAGCTCCGCAATTCATTGAAAACAAACTTCCAAGCAGTCTCGTAAACGGTTATCACGATTAAAAAAGGAAATAACCTAAACTTCAAATTCATGTGAGTTTTTCAAAATTTTAATCGTTAATCGCTATAATTCCTATTGATCGGCCATTAGAAAATCTTCGTGCATGAAATATTATGAAGGCTAAAAGGGACGCCTGTTATACGCGGATAAAGTTATAAAGACTTGTACTCCCGACAAATAAATGTTATTGTTCATATCCATTTTCGCGATTGGATTACTTTAATTGTCACGCGTTCAATATGTGGGTAAATTGCTTCTGATTGGCCCACTCAGGTATTAAACTGTCTCCTCGGAAAACTGCGGGAGTGTGCGCGTAGGAAACGGAAGTATAGCCAGCATGTGACTGCTTTCACGGAAAAAAAGAACAAGTGTCCGCATTGATGATACCTCTAAACTCTTTGAGTGCGGTTACATATTTATAGATAATAACTGTAGAGACCTGCATAATTCGCATTATTATTTGCATCAATGTTAAAATTTAAACATTTATGCCTTTGAAGTACGGTATACATTGGTACATACTATATTTAACACGCCCTGCATAACTCTGCGCCAATCAATTCACACTTCACAATTGTTTGCTCCAATCACGTGCAGTTGGCTCAGAAAAGGAGTGACTTCGCATGTATGCAGGAGCCAATTTAGAAATGACGCCGACTCGATTATATACGGATCTGTAAAGTTTAGCCTGATGTAAAAAAAAAAAAAAAAAAAAAACGCGAATTTTGCATGTCCCTAATTAATCAGACAAACAATAAGTGAGTAGCCTATTTGCACGTCTGCACAACCATCAGTTCTGTTGGTCTCTGAATTCCCTATTACAACCACCCTACTGATTCACATAGCACTTGGCACGCCTACCCTTACTGCACATCATATATTACTGACTGATATAAAGTTGAATAAGTTACCTTTTCTTCGCCGCGTGTCTGTGAGGTTGAACTGCTTCCCGATCATAGCGACGTGAATAACTCGTAATAAAAGCAGCACAGACCTCATAAAAATTGTCTGAAAAGTGCGATTTATGCTGTATATGAAAGAAGAAAGTATATATTTTGCAACATTATAAAATATTTTACTAAAATATGTTATTTAAATGTTTAAAAAATAATTAATTTATATAGTCTGTTTTTTTTTTAGCCAAATTTTAGCTCATTTCCATTCTGGATGTTACAAAAAGAAGAATATGGAGGGAAAAATCTTCTTCCAGTAAGATCGTCATAATATTTGGCGTGATCATATGGAATAATATAATAATAATAATCACATTAATTTTATAATTAATTTGATTTACCTCAGTTTCAGCCATAAACATTTGTGACAAATGTACGCACCCAAAAATAATAACAATTATTTCTTACAATATTATTGCAATTTTCTTACACACAATCACAGTAAACATTATGCCGATATTCCATTACGAAGATTTTATTGCAACTCCTTCTCTCTTAAGCATCCAGAATGGAAATGCGCTTAAATTTGGTTAAAAATACAATTTATAAAAGCGATTATTTTCCTCATTTAAAAGCAAATTTTACTATAATATTTCATAATGTTGCAAAATATATATGTGTTCTTTCATATACAGCATAAATTGTACTTTTCTGACAATTTTTAATGAGATCTGTTCTAGTTTTTATGAATTCTTTACATTTGTATAGTCGGGTGCAGTGCTCCATAGGCAGTTGATTTACTTCAACCTTAAAGAATACGGATTTCCTAATGCAACGGCAAACTCGTTACAGCTCAGTTAAATTAAGGCGACATATCATTATGTTCGGCAGCAGTCTAAGTGTTAAAGGTGGTTTTCGCCGCGAGTTTCAGCGAGTGTCGGAGTTAAAGATGGTTTTTCTCGTCGCGTCTTAAGGGGAATGATGCACGAAATGCGTGTACACACCTTTTTTTTGTCGCAAAGGGTTTTTCAAAGGAATTTTTAATAACATTTTTGGCATAAGGCATAAACATTAATTTCGAACAACTTCTCAGATCGTTAGATATTCATTACCTCTTTTTAATTGTCGGAGCACTGATGAGAGATAGAATAAATATATTATTTTTTATCTTCCATCAGTGCTTTGAGAGTTATAAAAAGGCAGGGAATATGTAACAATGTAAGGAAGTACTCGATTTTAATAGTAATAGCTTTTTAAGGGCAAACAGCTTATAACGAAAATCTAGAAAATTCACATTCTTTATATGCCATTCCCTTTAACCGGGTCCACGGTGGCTGAGCGGTTAGCGTGCTTGCCTCCCACCAAAGCGATCGGGGCTCAATCCCCGGCCGGGTCACTCGAGATTTTCGCGTGTGGGAATCGCGCCGGAAGATACCGTGGGTTGGCGAGTTTCCTCGAGGGTCTCCCGTTCCACCCTCCCCCCTTTCATTTCATTGCTGCTCCCAACTGTCTTCAATCACCTTTATCGGTTCTCAAGAAATCGGCGTTAAGAGCCGTCCAAATCTCTTCACTCGCTCAGTCCGCTCCTTGTGGCGGGTTAAGGCGAGCGTCGTCACTTACCTAGGTCACCAGGAAGGCGGTTAGTTGTGCCTGGCTGTGCCGTCTGCTTGCTGGAAACCAGGCAAAGTACTGGAGTCTCTTCCAAGTCGAGAAGCCGCACGCAGATTTCAACGGCGAGAGAGTGAGACAGGTTATGGCTTCCATCGACTTTTCCCCGCCCACGCGCATTTAGCGAGAGAGGGTAGGCTGCTGGTGCACACCCCCCCCCCCTTTTCCTCCCTTTATCCCCTCACAGTTTATGCGCCTTTTTGGCCTTAGTGGCTGTTGAGTAGAGGGGGGAAGGGGGTGCCTGTAGAGAGAAAATTTGAGATGGTAGCTATGAAAGCGCAGCCGCCAAGACGTTGAAGAAGGCAGGGGCGCGGAGGTGAGACGGATGGTCGCATAGCGACGGGGTGACTAGGTCAGAGCCAATCCCGCTGCGCTGCAGGCTTAACTGTGCCTCTCGCGTCGAAGGGGAATGTCATGACGTAGGTCAGGGGGAGGGATGACAGACTAGGGGAATGCCTGTGTGTGTGTGTGTGTGTGTGTGTGTTGTGACGTCAGGAGTTAGTGTGTCGCTGCACATGCGTGTTGAGTCTTCTTCCCCTGAAGACGTGGGTCGAACAGGCGATCCCCACCTCCACCACCACCCGCTGACGCACTCGAGCAAGACGGAAAATACAGTAGGGGCAAATAAAACCAAGTTCCAATAGCGACGTCGAGGACTCTCCCCGCCCCCTCCCCGATTGGTGATGTGACTTGTGATCAGTCGGCGGTCGCGACGAACCCGCCCCGCCACGAACCCGCGGCCGGCCGTCATTGGCCGTGGAGTCGGCAGGTGTCATCATCTGGCCAATCCGCCGTCGGCTTGCTGGCGAGAAAACCGACGTGCGCGGACGTCGTCCAGACAATTTCTAGTGTGCGCCCGTCATGAAGAGCCTGTTCAGACGGCACAAGCTACCTCGAATATCATCAGTGAGTTTATATATATATATAATTTTTTTTTTTTTTACTGCTTCGACGCGTCTGGCTAATTGAGATACGCCCGACGAATTGAAACATCTCGAAGACGGCGTTTGAATTATGTAACAATATATCCGGAACTGTTCTCAGAATATTTTATTAATTTACATATACTCGACACATTGCACGCCAGGCTACTCTCAATAAATTACATGTATTTCGGTCGATTATTTTCAGCACGATTTCTTCTCAGACTTGCGTTTTGACATTTTTTAACTCTCTCAACAGAAATAAACCAAACGATCTATGAAACAATTGAAAAATGGAAGGTGAATACACTATCTTAATTAATTTTAAGTCTCGATCCCGAAAATAATTTTGAGAAAATTATGGGGTGCCATGTATTTCAATATAACACATTCTTCTTTTCATTGAATATATAAATGGAATTACTAGGGACATGCAAAATTCGCGTTATTATATGCATCATGCTGAACTTGACAGTACTGTATGCACTAGAGTCGGCGGTCTTTCCCCATTGGCTGCTGCATAGATGTGAAGACACTCCCTCTCTGACTGAACTACACGTGATTGGGGCACATAATTGTGAAGTGTTCCTTTATAGGTGCAGAGTCACTCAGGATGTGTCGCATAAAGTATGGTCCAATGACTAACGTATTGCAAAGGTACATTTGTTTCAAGTATAACATGTCCCCTAATAATAGCGCGAATTTTGCAGGTCTCTAGAAATGGCATATATTTTGCGTTATTACATAGAATTATAATTAATAGTGCGATTTTTGACATGGGAACCAAAAGAAAAAAAAAATTGTATAGGAATGTCTGACGGGCGTGTGTAAAAAATATCATTATTTTCCTACTAATTAAAATTTTAAAGAATGTCCGAAGCCACAAGAACACATTACCTTACACGGAAACTGGAACTCGGGACCCAGGCCTCAGGTCTTGCAGGAAGACTTTCAGGAAACAAAGGCCTACGTTTGGAGAGCGCGCCTGCTCGGAATTTGAGAACTTCAATACAATGGCGTATTCAGAAGTCATATCGAAGGCAGGGGCACGCAGTTGTTCTTGTAATTTCACGACATATTTTCAGCTACCAAATAACGTATTTGCGTAGCGACGAGTATTTGCTTTTAATTCCTATTAGAATTGCATTTTGGACAGTTTAGCAGAAAGATCAACTTTGAACATGCATGTTGGAATGTTGGAGTAGGTTTGTAGTAAGTTGGATTGCTCCCTTTTTTTTTTATATTCCATGGGTGATAAAGTGATAACGGATGGGGGAGTGGGCAGAGACCTGCCATCTGTACCTATCCCTCAAAAATTTTCATTACCACATTAGTTTCTGGTGTTGCAATTAAGAAATGTTTTGTTGCGTGCTATTCTTATGTTGGTGAAGATGTCGTTTCATTAAGCTTTATACTCGGTGCTAGCGATATGAGCCAGTCGTAACAAAGTGCAGTAGCGTGGTTTGCGAATCACTTATACCACAAGGGAAATAATTGTAAACTTAGTGTTGTGGATGTACAGTTCTGCCCACATATAACCTTCCTGTACACAGTGTATAGTCAATTCGCGGCTACTTCCAACTATTCTGAAGCCCTGCTAAAGTTCTATTTCAGGATATTCCTCCACCTAAATCAAACAAAGCTTAGCCAAGTCTAGAAAATTACACCAACGGGATAGCTCATCGCGTTCGTGCGCGCTTAGTGTAATTATATTTTGTATAAGAACTATCTCTTATAAGTAGGGACAGGTGCTTTTCGCGAAAATATTTGTGGTCATGCTAAACTTTAATTTCCTACGTCAATAACGACAACTTCCTTTGATTATTGGCCAGGTGTCTACGTAAGAAGACGTGTTCTTATTTGACTGGGCTAATCGTAATAAGGTACTCCGATAGTGATCGTATACTAGGCATTACCGACGCACCTTATTTTCTAGCGGTTTTTATTTATATTAATTTAAAGAGAAATATTATAATTTCTGAATAAAATATAATAAGCGTTCAATTTAACAAAAAAAGCTACCTTTATGTTAACATAAGTATAATGAGCTTGTGATTCATCCCATATTTAGACAACAACTAAACACTTCGGGGGGCGCGGTGGCTGAGCGGTTAGCCTGCTCGCCTGCCACCAGGGCGAACCGGGTTCAATCTCCGGCCGGGTCACTCCCGGATTCTCGCATGTGGGAATCGTGCCGGACGATGCCGCTGGTCGACGGGTTTTCTCGGGAATCTCCCGTCTCCCACCCTTTTATTACGGCGCTGATCCATACTCACCCCGCTTCACCCTCATTGGCTCTCAAGACCTTTATGTTAAGAGACGCCCAAATCTCTTCACTCACTCACTCACTCACTAAATACGTCAGACATGGGGTCTTTTCCCAAATGTTTGATTCAAAACGTGTAAAGAAACCTCCAATAGACTACAGACAATTTTCTACAATAATCATGAAAGGGTTAAAATACTTCACTGATGGTGCTTCAAACGTCTTAAATTTTTTAAAGTATTGCTGTGGGAATACAGAACCCATACAACCCGACGGAAGCTAGGCGAATGAGATAGAGATGGCGAAGTAACGGGACGCTAGTTACACTCTAAGAAATTATTAGTAAATTTACCATACCAGTGCATACGTACAGTGACAAAGCGCGAATAGTATAATATTTCTCCATACATGCATGGTAACATTCCTACACTTGCTCGGGAAAGAGCTAAATGCATAGGAAAGTTCCCAACTTTGTATACTAGCGATACTAAACATTCCCATATTTTCAGCCTGACACGTAGTACTATTACAATACACTGTATAGGTTAAATACTTCCATTAGAGTTTCGGGAGTTTACGATAAATTTCTTTACAGTGTAGGGAGAAGCAACGACCCCATGAGAACCCAGAGACTGAAAACTAACTACCACCGCGACCCTCCACCGGGGATCGAACCCTGCTCACTTAGGACTATAACAGCGAAACAGGTCCTTTAATGTGGATCTCGAGACGGTCACACCAGCGAAATTACGACACCGACCTGTAACGTGGCTCAACGCCGTTCGCTGATGAGCGCCTGGTACCAGACCACTGCTGCGTAGTTAGCTTACACCCCCCCCCCCCCCAAACCACTTTTCAAACTCAGGGATTTTAACACTGCAGTCGTTTGATCATCGTTAGATCAGAATTGATCAATCGTAAAATTCGTTTGATCATAAAAGGAAATTACCAAAACTAATTGGTATTTGAAATGTGTGAAGTTAGCCCCCCTTCCAACCAAATATTCAAAATCAAGGAGTTTGAAATGTCAGACGTTAGATCATCATTATGCAGTATTTTATCGATCATTAAAATAAGTAATTTTTCAGATGAATATTGCAAGAAATAATATGTATTATAAAAGTGCTAAGTTAGCTTCCCAATTGCCAAATGCGAATTAGTTATAATTTGTTCATGTTCATAGAATTCTGATATTCTCTCTGCAGTTATGAACTGCTCTAGTTGCTTTATTATCCCTGGTGTTAAGAGAACCAAGGCGAGTGGTTCTTTTTATTGTCAAACTTTTATTATTATACTGGGTAATTTTGAGCAATGGGGACAAGCTGCAGGAGACGATCCCAAAGTACAAGGAGCGAAAAAGGTCATATGAATATACAGGTTCCACGAAAAGCTTTAAGCTGAAGTCTATAAGCTGATTTAAAATAAAGTTTGAATGGTTCTAAACATGTGATTGAACATACTTGAGAAATTTTTCTGTTATAAAACTCAACGAGATCTAAAAAATTTAAAAATAGGATTTCAGAGTATATATAACAAACGTAATAAATTTTTGTGTAATTTTAGAAATAATGCAATTTTATATATTAAGCACTATACATTTATAAATTATACTTTATTCGAACTAACCTATATAGAGAAACATGCGGTGCAAAAGTACACTAATTTTTATAGCACCATATTTAGTCAAGGTATCTGCGTAAACAAATAATAGTTCAGTGGAAAATTTTATTGCCACATTTATCTCGTTCTTTATATAATATGGGGTTGAACATATTTGACATGAAATTGGTATTAAAAATAGTAGTCATCAAGTGTTGTACCATATGAACCAGCGGCGTTGGCGTGTTGTCAGGCTATACAGTACAGATACGTGAGCGCGCCGCCAAGGAGAAGCGTGCCGCCCTGTAGCGAGGAACCCATACATTTACGGACGCATGTTCACTGTAGCTTTTTTGTTCCTTATCCTCTCAGGGATCATCTCCTGCAATTTGTAGTCATTGCTCACAACCATCCCTTATATACACTAGCTTTTTTCCACGAATTTGTCCGCGTGGAATTCGTGTTTTGGTTACAATTTTTTTTTAAATTGCAAGTAGGCTATGTCTATAAAATATATAATATATTTTGAATTAGGAAGTGGAATGACATTTAAGTATAAAATAAGAGTGAAGAGTGAGAGGAGAGATTTGGGCGGCTATTAACAGTGAGGTCTTGAGAGCCGATGAGGTCAAAAATAAGAGAATTGTAGGTGTTAAGTTTGCAGTTGTTACTAGTAATTGGCCATGGTACCATGTGATATGTTTTTTATAATAATTATTTGTAAACAATGCTCCTTACCATTTGAAAGGGTGGCACCGAAACAACTAGGCTGAGGGGTGAACCAACTTGGGAGCACGCCTTATAAAACTAACCTTGGGAGAAACAACCATACTCCTGCGAATTTGATAGTTTGCTTCTGAGACTTATTTATCTATCGTCACCGCGAAGCAAACTTCTAGGTGAAACTGTAGTTTCTTGAATTCGAAAGGGAGATCATTGGTAATCAATGTTATATGCAGCACAAACACTGTTTCTCATTGTCAAAACAGTCGCCTCAACTACTTGGCGATGTAGAGTGTTGACTGCAGTCTAGTGCCATTACAGAGTTTCAGCGGCATCAAATTTCAGAGCAACATAAGAGGCGGGACCGCACGCAGTACAAGAATATAGTTTGGGAGATCTGGTGCATTTAGCGTGTTCAAATATTCTACTGAGTAATGAACTGCTTCGACTGTATTTGCCACCCGGTCTATTTAATTTTATATCATTTTTTTCCCTTCGAATGATTTGAGCAACATGTTATTGATGATTCCTTTTACGAAGTTTCTAGCTAATAGAAAAGTTTTACTATTGGTTTATTTACAAAACAAATGTTAACCTTTTTCAATTATTTATTATTATGCTACTTTCACGAATATTAGAGTTAATAGCACCATCTTATAATTTTTTTTCTCTGTGCAAACTTTGCACTCACATTTAACCTCTTCAGGGGTTGAATTTGGAAAAATCCTTCCTTAGAAACTGCTTACATTAAATAATGAAAGTTTACTCAAAATGTCATGTTTTTAGGACAAATAGTTGTGGCTGGGTGTTGATATGTCAGTCAGTATTTTCGCTTATGTATATAGATATATAGCCAATGTGTTATATGTATGGCCTTTTCTGTCATGTTTGCCTCTTTTTTACTTTTAATCAGGACCATATTCACAGTAACGTAATGTGGTCCACATAATACCTTGAAATTCTATCGAAGAAAGTTCTGACACTACTATTTTTCAAATTAAAAAAAAATATATCTTTTAATTTTAGGTGCTAAATAAGCACTGTTAGTGTTATAAATGTGGCTCAGGGAACACAAATATTACTCGCATTTGTACAGATTACAAATTAACTCATAGGTTCACCTATTGTGATTCATAGTGAGACTATGTTTACTCTGTATTGTAAAACTGTAGAATGGAAAATTCCCTAATGTGAAACCGCCTGAGGTCAACCAGCGACCAGCGACGTGGCGTATTAATTACATAAGCTTATAAATCTAGCTTCCTCGGTAGCCATCAATTAAAAAAAGTTGCGCGGCAATTTTAAAAAATCTGTGGCTACATGGATTTACATTCAATGCCTTGTTTAGTATTTGCCAAATACTGGCAATTCATTTAGATGTCCCGAATAACCCGGCAGAGATTCTTATTCAGAAATGTGTGTAATCTACCATTGAATGCTCATTTGCTCACTTAACGTAGGTAAAGTTGTACTAGTAGTGATTATATATACATTGAAATATTGACATACTCTACATTAGTGTTTATTTGAGTAAATTAGATGTAAAGCCATTCCTATGAGATATAAGAATATTTTGTCGAAACAGGCATGTGTTTTGAACGATAGTAAATGCAGTTGCGCGCAGAAATAAACTCCTGAAATTCGTCGTACGACAGAAGCAAATAATCAAAGACCTTACTGAGGTTCTACTTATGAAGTGTGTGGAATCGTCACATATTGGAGAGAGCTTAAATATTCATATGGTCACAAAAACGTCAATGTCTTTAACCCACGAAACAAATAAATAATAGCATATGACTAAACCATTAATTTCGAAATCACCCGTCGAACAGTACAAAATTCGAAAATTAGAAAGATAGACTAAACTTTTAAGGTAAATGCTGAAGAGCTGGAAAATAAGTAATTAATACCAGTGATGGGAACCTTTATATACATTTGCTATTTCGTGGTCATTTAAAGTTTCCTTGAAGTTTTCAGTGATGCATATCAAAGAAACCTCTCAGTAAAGTCTGTAACATTACCTTCGTTCTACAAGCGAACCTTCTACAACGAAACTGTGAAAATCATTCGCTATAAAAGTATCCACACTCTACTACATTTTCGAATAAAATAACGAAAATTAGCTCTTTATTGGACGGTAAGGACGCATCGACAGGTACCATAATACCTTGAAGAAATTTAGAAGACCTAATAAATCGAATCTAATTACTATCTTTAAAAACAGCCCCCGTAAGTATTAAGAAAATGCAAGGAGTTTTTATAGAACTATTTTAACAGAAACTAAAAGCCTTTGCATGCTTACCTTAAACTACTGAGCAAGACGTATTTAGAGGAAAAGTGAAACAGTTTTGCGAGTTATTGAAGTAAAAAAAACTATCGCCAGTGTGTCATTGCGTGCGGAATTGTTATATATTTGTCAATACGAGTGCTAAGAAATACATTCTCAATTGGAAAATTAATAAGGGATGGAATCTTCCCGACTAAACAGTAATAAGCCAATGAGAAACATTGGCGGGGTCACCCATTCATCGGATAGATTGTCATATGGGTGAGAGGGTCGAACCGAAGTGAGTAATTAGCCAATGAGAAACATTGGTGGAACGAAGGATTTCGAAGACACCCGAGTAATCGGCCAATGGGAAAATAGGGTTGGAATGAATTGAAGGGAGTGGGGGTAATTGAGCACTTAAATATATTGCAAAGAATGGAACGATGCTGACTAATTGTGAGTGGTGGGGATGGAGGGAAGCAACTAATTAGCTAATGAGTAACATTGGTGCGAGTTAGGCGAACGAAGATGGTCGAAGGTGACAGACAAACTCTAAAACAAGTAGAAAAGAAAAAATCAAGATGGCCGCCTCCAGTAACATATAATCAAATGACGAACGAAAAAAAATTGTGGAATGTGTATAGGTGAGTAATTGTTGGAGGCATGCCGACTAATGATTGGGAATTAGGGGGGGGGGGGTGCAGCTGACTCTAATTACCCTCGGAAATGTAATTTTTTAAAATAAATTTAAAGTTTTAAACGATTTTTAATAAAAAAAAATTAATTTCTGTTGTTATACATTTTTATCAAATTTTTAACAATTTTAAAATAAAATTTATAGGAGACAAAATGTCCTTGAAAGTTTCTGAATACTGGTCAATGTAAAGTGTGAGCATTTCCCCCCAAAAAAAAACCTTAGAAAAACATCGCTACCGGTAACTATACATAATATACTGCAGTGAACACTAGCATTTCAGGTCCCAGCTAACAGCGAATTTATAAAAATAGTTCTAAGTCAATGTATTTAGAGCGCTAGCTTTAAATTTCTGTCCGTTGACATTTGCGCTTGTTTATCTACGCAGAGTAGAGTGCGAATTTTCACATTATTAACACATACATATCCCAATAAATATCAAGTTGTCACTTGAAGTTTCGAATGAATCAAGTCACCAGGCCCGTGGCAATTTTAATTACACATAAGTAGAAGTACACAAAATGAAAAGGAAAAGATCCTGTGCAGGACTTTCAAACGTGCCGAACTAACTGTAAGTTGTCCATACATTAATTTTAATGAAGGATCGTTTGCTATAGCACAAGTATATAACTTTATTTTGTATCCACTATATTCACAGGCTGTGTTGGAATTGCTGTCGACGTATTTGCGTGATATTACCTGACACAGAAGCATGTTAAAGAGCGTCCAAGTGACAATGTTAAGAAAATATCTCCGTGTCGTTACAGTTGTAGCCTATTCGCGGTTTTTTCACCATTTTTAATGAAGGATCGTTTGCTATAGCACAAGTATATAACTTTATTTTGTATCCACTATATTCACAGGCTGTGTTGGAATTGCTGTCGACGTATTTGCGTGATATTACCTGACACAGAAGCATGTTAAAGAGCGTCCAAGTGACACGGTTAAGAAAATATCTCCGTGTCGTTACAGTTGTAGCCTATTCGCGGTTTTTTCACCATTTTTAATTCGAACCTTTGAATGATCACCCCATGTATGACGTGTTAGGTTGTTTCTTAAATATGACATGCATCGCAAACGTTTTATATTGCTGTTGACATAGAACTACCTTACCAATGGTTAAATTGGGATTTTATTTATATTTCACCTTTAAATTATAATATTTAACTTACAATTAACGTGAATAAATGTAATAAGAAAACACGTTTGTTAGTGTTGCACAGTTAGAAATAGTTCTTACGCCAAATATTATTACACTGAGTGCGCACGAATGTGGTGCACAGTCATTTTGGTGTAATTTTCTGGAGCCAGCTAAGCTTTGTTTGCATTAGGCGAAAAAATATTCTGGAAGTAGACCTCTAGCAGGGCTTTAACAAATTTGTAAGTTACCGTGAATGGACTATAATTGAAAACGGAATGCTATAACGATGTAAATTGACGAGTGTCTGTACAAGAAGGGCGGGCTGGTTTTTACATGATTTGCCTGTGGTATAGACTATACGCTGAGCCTTTTTATATGATGCACGCAGTAGACATGGCACGTTTTTCAGATTAAAAAAACTCGAGTGGGGAGTGAACCCAGGGCGAGGCAACACTCTCCGAGTGACGGGCTTCCAAACTGGGACTCGTAGTTGCCCATCATCCCCGGACATGACATTAAATGAGACCCTAGGATGGGGCGGAGCCGGAATGCAAGGGCGTGGGGAACGGGAGTACCCCGAGAATACCCGCCGGCATCGTCCAGCAAGATTCCCACATGCGAAAATACGACGGTGAACCCGTTGGGTATCGAGCCCGGATCACCGTGGTGGGAGGCGAGCGCCCTAGCCACTTCGCCACCGCTGCCCCTGTTTTGCAGATGATAACCTACTGCGAAAGCGAATATAGGATATAAATAAATATATGTTACAAGGCTCGGTGGTTGGTAGACGAGTGCCATGTGATCGTATTTTGTTCATAAACGCGGGAAGTCCAGAAACGCTTTGTTCACATGCTAAGATCAGTGGTCTTTAAAACGTCGCAGTGGCGCTTCTTCAAGCTATGGTACACGGCATGTCCATGGACGTCCACAGGGGTATTGGCCGGAGGTAAGTTTCCTGTATCTTGGTGTATTCTGCGTCCGCCGTTGTTCCGTCCTACTTGACGATAGCCACACAAACGAACTGTTCAGTATAAAACAACTAGACAGAATGAAACCCTACTGTAGGATGTAGGTATGGTGAAGGACTGCTGTACACCACGTGACAGTTAACGCAGTACATTCGTACGCGACTCTTATCTACTGTTCTTCGCGGTGTCTACTGGATGTTCGCCTACAGCCACCCCCCTACCCCCTTCGGAGGCCATATCATGTAACCAAAGTGTTTCTGGACATGGCTTTATAAACGAAATGTGATAACATGGTACCCATCTACCTACCACCGAGCATTGTAACATATATTTATAGGCTGTTCGTGGTCAAATGAGCACTTTTTAAACCGTGATTAAGATCTACTCGTATACACGTTGTGTGTTCTTCCGCCTTACGTAAAATTAACATTACCATGGGCCTCATCACTTTATTCATGCGTCGGTCAGCGAAACTGCGAAATTAATAAAAACATATTATTTTACTAATCAGCTTATTTTTTCACTTCGACGCATTAAAAATAGGACGGGAAATAAATAATTTAAGTTACCTAAAATGGTAACCTAAGAATTTTTATTCCATGTTACGATTAGGAACTGCGTTCCATCAATCGTTACCAACTTTACTGGGCGCATGTCACTCAGTGCCTCCATTAAAATATATGCAGGAAAGACAGTGACATTTTCTAAGGTTAATTTCAAAAGTATTTACTTTATCGTGAACAGCCTTTACTCTGTAACATTGTGAAGCGGAGTGGAGATATTTGGGCGTTTCTTAATATCGGGGTCTTGCAAGCCGATGAGAGTGAAGCGAGGTGAGTATGGAGCAGCGCCGGAGTGCAGGGGCGGGGGAAACGGGAGAACCCCGAGTAAAACCTACATACCAGCGGCATCGTCCTGTAGAATTCACACATGCGAGATTCCGGGAGTGACCCCGCCGGGAATCGAACCCGGTTCGCCTAGGTGGCAGGCGAATAGACTAATCACTCCATCACCGCGGCCCCATTGTACAATTGTGCGTTCGCAGTTTGAATTAACTTTCAGAAAACAACCGAAGGGTTTCGGATCCGTTTCAAAAGCGTTTCATTAAATTTTAAGTCAGAAATCAGTACAAGCGTTTTACAACAGCATTTTCAATATTTAATATTGTAAATTGTACTTCATAGCATTTTACCATTGAGTTCGGTGCATATCATTACCGATTGTGTTCAATACAATTGTTTCCATGTGTACTCATGCAGAGCTTCTTGAAACCTTGGAGAACAGACGAGAAAATTTGCTGGAGCAAAACTCATCATACAGCTACTTTTGAAAAATGTTATTTATAACATTTCAACTAATTAAAGGAAAATAATTTTGAAGTATTTCAAAGAAAAATATACAAGTAAAATTTACTTTTTCTTTAAAGTGAATAGTGAATACACTTATTTAAATGTAATATTTATCTAAGCCTAAAGGACTTAAAATTTATAGATAAATATACAGATATTACAACAATAGGAGTTAATGATAGAATTTCAGGAACTTGGTCTATTAATGTTTCTTAATACGCAAACGCTCAAATGTAATTGTTAATAACTTTATTATAAATCATTTACAATTTCGAATGAATATATTATATTAATAATAAACCTGAGGCAAAATGAGTCATTAGTTCGGCGTATTGATATGTTAAAATTATTGCAACTTGGAAAAAATTCACATCAATTTCTATAATAAGAAGAAGTTGAAAAGAACTTTAGTAAACTTAAACGAGACGATGATTTTTTTAAATATCTAAGTAAAAAAACCCTTTATTAGAATTTGATAAATATGTTGCTATAATTTACGTTTCGTTTCACAAATGTATGAAGTCAGTAATTCTTCGCAAAGTAAACTGTAAACCTCAACACTATATAAACTCAAGTTTACTTTCGCGTTTTGGCTGTTATATAAAAGAAAAGTATTTTCCGCATTTGGATAGGCTTCTCGGGAGTCAGAAAGTTTGCCCCTGAAATTTCGCGACTCACTTTTTCATACGTGCCAGAATATAAAAAATTTATCGAAGTAAGATGAACAGACATGTGTTACTTTGAAATCTGTCTCGCCTGGAAGTAGGTCTAATTTTGCGAAATATTGCTGGCTGTATTAAATGTTAAATTTTTATGGGTGATATTACTCTCTAAATACAAATCATTGGTATCAGTAGGTAAAAACTACACCAGAAGCAATTTAGGAGCCTATTTCTAACTGGAAAATTAGTTAAAATTACTAGAAACCTGTCTCAGATTTGTGGGGTTCACTAGACTTATGAAGAAATAGCCCTTATTTCAGCAAAATACCAATACTGTTATAACCGTTTAGCTGTAACTGGTATTCAGTGGATCACTTTCGCTGGTTTCACTGATTTGGAGTCACTGTGACTACTTCATGCGTACAGTTTATGGATTCATACAATAAAAAATTATTATACCTATAAATACAGAATTTTACTACTTACACATTTATGTTTCCTTTAGAAGAAAGCGCAGTATGTCAAAACCAAATTCTTATTTAACTTAATTCCTTTTATTTATTTAAACAAAATGTTTAAAATTTCATTATTATTGCCCAGAAGTGAAAACCGATTTCGAAATTTTCAATAATTATATATAATATCAATATATATATATATGCTTCATACATGTTTAAACTTCTGCAACCACCACTTCTTAAATATTTTCTTTAATTTCAATTTTTTTTAACAAAAAATATTATTTCTCTTAGCCTTATTGGTAGACAAATAACAATTTCAAAAATAAATATATGTGTGTTAGTATGTTTCAAATAACAATATCGTTATTTACATATTATTTAAAAATGTTGTAAAATCAGAAATGTGACAGAACAAGTGTTATGCGTGTATTAATTTTCTTTCCTTTGTTGTTACTTATAATGCCAAATACTTATTGTGAGATTTTTAAACGTGCAGGGAATAACCATTTTTGACTTAACAATCGGTTGAACAAAAGGACAGTTAGACATATACACGTAAATAGTTAACTCTAGTGAAAATTATTGCAAGAAAAATTTAATAGATTGTAAAAGAGAAGTACTGCGTGATGAGGTACATTTTGACTGTGCGTTTGTTTGCGAATAGTTTCGTGCGAAATCAAGGCGCTTGGCGACCAGCGTTGGCGAATATTTTATCTCCCGCGCTTCTAAGCCACGCGCGCGCAACTCGCGCCTCGGTAACCGACGGACTTAGAGCGCTGCCTCACTTAACATGGATCTCGTTTGCGTTAACTTAGTGTCGCCATTACGTTCAGGTACAGACCTCACATTAGTGTACTCGTATTGAATTAAGAGCGACGTAAATGTTCATATTCCAAGAGAGAGCTTGACCTAACTTCAACATAATGCAAACGTGACGTGGTTTAGACCAATCACATTCAAGGGACGATTTTTTTCAGTTAATATCCGTATCCATTTTCATTCCTACCAGATTTTGATTGGAAAGTTTACTGTCTATGACACTTTTGGAACATACGTTGAATGTAACCAGTTTCGTTCGTGTGTATTTTAATTGTAAATATTTGAATAGCTATTAAATTAAAGAAAATATTTGAGTGCAAATAAGCGTTAAGTTATGCTACTATTGACGCGTAGAGTATAATGACTAAAATATTATAACAACTGCTCGTATGTACATTTAATTGTAAATAGGCATGTGTTAAAAATATCAATTTATTTAAGATCACAGAGACAGCAAGATTTATGGTACTGAATTAAAATATATCAAATAAGTGCCTATCTTAGCTACAATATGAATACAGATAACGTTTTATAAAACAATTGATTTAGAGTTAATGCAAAAGCAACATAACGAGCCCAAGAGGGAGAGACCCAGTGGAGAGAAGAAAGTGGGAGGCTGCAGGCTGACAGAGACAGACAGAGCTACCAGCCCGCCCCTTTCAGCGAAGTAGGGGAGGGAATGTGATTCGTGGAGGGGGGTTAGAGTGGGAAGCGGAAGTAGGCGGCCCGAACCGCATTCGTGTGGCAAAGGCGTGAAATTCCCTCTTCCCCGCGCCGAGGACTGCTACCGCCCCTCCCCCACATTTGATTCTCATAAAATTGAATGCAAGGAAAAAGTGATTTGAACATGGTTATATGAAGGCTTGCGGTTTATTTGATTAACTCTCGGTGTTTGGTTTTTCTAGTAATTATTTTATGATTTGTTGGCATCAGCCAAGTCGTGCATACGAAAACTTAGAAAATTTAAAACGCTAATTTTAAAAATGGAACGAAAATGCAAATCATCGAAACACACCCTCAGAGATGTAGCTGAAACGTTAAAATGTAAAACAATAATATTCACAAATTAAAAAACGTATGTATTATTCTTGTAAGCCTGTAAAGTTTTAACACATACATGATTGGTACAGTTAATACCCTCACTAAAATTATTTTCAACTATCATTTTAAATATCAAGGCATAATTTCCACTAGTGGTAAGAGCATCTAACCGCTGTGAATAGCACTTATTTTGAAGGTCGTTTATCACATACGACAGCAAAATATAGAACTTACAGTTGTTTTAAAGTACTGAGTGCATATTAGAAGTTTTGATTCTTAGAAAAATTTCATGACTCGTCAGTATTACACTGTAGCGACACAGTTGTGAATTTTGAGCCGTATCGAAATTAAACTTTATTTTAAATTCGCTATTACGATATTACCATACTATTTTTTTTTTCTTTTGTAACACTTACTTGTACTACATTGTAAGAAGCAAATTACTAATTTACTGCTGTAAATGTTCATAAAATATTTATGAATTTATCGCAGAACGTAATTGTTTTGAATACGTACGACACAAACATATTAAAAATATTTAAAAGATTTGTACATATTTACATAACACAACTGTATTATCAATGGAAACACAAACTTGAAATAACATCGTACTTCAAAGAAATACCTAATTCTGTACTTTAATAATTAATGTGGACTAAACTTACATATTTATATATGTGATCTGCTAACCGCCTAACCCAGGTAGTCGGAACGTAATACCCAGGTATTTACATTATGAACTGTATGGTGAGATTGTTTGAGCATGTTTCTCTTTTGTATTCCTTATGATTTTATATAGCTCTCTAGACGACTACATGGGTTTAATTGTAATGAATATATTTTAGTGTAATCAGTAGTAATGTAGCCTATATCGAACTCAATTACATATTGTTATAAAGGGTATATTAAAACTGCTGTTGCTGAATCTTTGTACCCAAGTTCTGGCTTAGAAAAAAAGTAAAATAAATGCTATTAAAATGGATCCGAAACCTTAGGTTTGTGACAGATAATTCAAATTCCGAAAGAACGGTAAAATATTATAATGTCTGAGCAGTTAAAACCTTCAGAGGAAATGCTAACGACCTCTGACTCGTCAAACTTATCTACTTTTGTAGCAGGTCTTCTTTCGCTTTCCCAATTGGGACGCGTGGCCTCAACTACAATCACACGTTTTTGAAACCAATCTCTGTTCGGTGCTGGGTCATTGGATACAAACCAAATAGGATTTTTTCCATGAAAACACCTTTCCCAAATCCCCTTTCACTGGGAGTCGCATATATATATATATATAGTACACACATATGTATAAAACTATCGCATTGGTATTCCTGCTTACTCCTTGAAAACAATTGCATCATGAAAGCAGTTATCTAAGACTTTGAATGCGAACTTTCCGACATCTGGGTAAAAGATTTTAGCTCCACGCAGTATACGATTGTAACATGTGGTATTGCCCACACTATAGGGGCCCCACACGTATATCTGCTTTTTTTTTTTTTTTAAATAAAGATGACCTCTCTACAAACTATAATCGTGCCATTTTACAAACTTATCATAATAGCACACGAAGGTTGAATCAATTAGGTTTAGTGAACCCTCTTTGGTTGATCGCGCATATTCGTAGTAGGAACATTGAATAAGATTATAGTATATATTGATTATGCCTTACTAGGTAAGGAAAAAGCAAACTGAGACGTCTATATGGTCACTTGAACACTAACACGGGGCGCGCAAGGAAAATTTGCGCCATAAAAAGAACTTCATATTGGTAATGTACAATGCGGGTCCTAGCGCATCCCACTTTTTCCAACAATTTTGGCCAAAAATACAAGAAAAAATTGCATCAACTTTTGCCTGCTATTTGTAACGAAAGTTCAAGAAAAAAAAAAAAAACTCAAAATATGAAATTTTATTTTAAAAACTGTAAAAATCAAGGAAGTTTGTGTTAAAAACAAGCAAAATTTATTGTTTTCAAACTGATTGTTCACATTTATAAAAAAGTCAGTATTTTGTTTTAAAAACGCAAGCAATTTTCACTGCAGAAAAAAAAGCAATTTAAGACTTAAATCGCACAAATTTTGCAATATTTCACAAAAGGGATGTGCAGAAATTTTGATGCTATAAAAACAAGCAATTGGCACCAAAAGTGCAAGAAAAATATAATTAAATATTTCCTACTATTTGTAACGAAAGTGTAAAAATAATATTAAAAACCCAAAATCTTAAATTCGATGGAAAAACGAAGGAAATTTAAGCTAAAAACCAGCAAATTAAGCAAAAATCAAATGAAACATAATTTTATTATTCTTTACATTCTTTTTATTCGGAGTTCTATTCATTATTATTCTTTGTATTCGGAGTTCTACAAATTTTTTAAAAAACTTCTTCTATTTGCTCTAGATTTTCACCAATTTCTCGAAGTTCATATTTATCGTCAATCTTTTCTAAGAGTGATAATTGTAAGTTTTGTAAATTTGAATGAAATTTGTAAACTATATTTTTAAGATCTTCAGATGAATTATCTAATCTATAGGAAGGAAATTTTGACCCACTATCACCTTTTAAAATGTTTGTCAAACTGCAAGGCAACACTTGCATTTTTAGTTTTATTTATAGGGGAAAGAAATTTATTTATAATAATGAAAATGTTCTTTTATTTGATCAAAAAATCGTAAAAATTTTAAACGTATCCACTAAACTATAATCTAAAAAAATCGTTTTTAGCTATCGGAACAATTTGTTGATTCCTCCATTAAATAATATTTAAAAAATGTAAATCTTCCGTAATTCTTTCTTTCAAATAATCATAAGTAAGATTCCTTCGACTAGTTAAAACAAAATTACAAACGGCACCTGCTTCTTCGAACTTTTTATTAAAATCAACACAAATTTTTATATTTGGTTTTTCTTTAGCTACGGTTGTTTTTCTGTATGAACAATAAATAACATATAAAGGCCTTCGCCCCCAAAATTAATAGTAATTAATATCACCATCCAAGTTTACAGTTGTGTATAACAAAGTTCATTATTTCTATAGCGGTACCTAGTTTCGATGTTGAATTTCTACAATCAATATAAGCAAGAAATTGTTTAAGATAAACACCGTTTTCAATGTCCAGATCCCAGTTTTCTTTAGGAAAAATTACATTACAATGATCAAACATAGTAGTGTGTTTATGCTGTTCAGCGCGATTTTTTTCTACAAAATCAGGCACATCAAATTGTAAATTATTAAACTGATATTTTATATCAAAGTTAAAAACACTTGTTCCTTTAGGAACTACTTCTTATACAAATTGTCAATAATCGAATCTAATAGGTATTTCAAATTCTTTATATATTTTCCTTTACTTGCAATGGCCGTGTTCGATTAATACTCAACAATAGGCCACATAATTTCTGATTTGTTAATAACAATTTTACCAGGATCAGGACGATGTTCCGTAACTTTATCATCTCCATATAAAATTCCATAAAGAAATAAAGTGTTGTTATCAGATGAATCACGAAAAAAAAAGGAATTCGTAGCCACCTTTCCAATAAACGTCACGAATTAAACCAAACAGATATCTAAGAGGAAACATTATTTAATTTTTTTTATTTCAAGAAGCAGTTTTAACCTCTTTTTTTATATTACTAGAAACAGTTTTATCTCGATATAGATTATCAACGCCAGTAAATTCTAAATAATTGTGTTCACCTGGATTATCATCAGCGTCAATAATATTTCCATGTTTTGAGATTTATACTCTAGAAAATTGGAAAGGAAAAAAGTTTTAATAAACATCAATATTGTCTTCTTCGTCATATTTTGCATCAGCTCCAATATTATCTCTCTTTAGTAAACTAAATTGCTCATAAACATAAGCGTCATTTGGAAAAGAAAAGACATCTATATGAATATCAAATTCGATTATATTATTGTACACATTTAAATTCCCCCTAGTTTGATCAGTTGGACGAAAAGTCTGTCTCTCAAAACTCACAATGTTTTTATAATTCATTTATAAGTAAAAAAATTATATATAAATGGCAGAATCAAAGGAAGTTTCTCAAGTTAAATTACTCATTGAAAGATATAAAAATAGAAAAAATCATGATGAAAAAGAATAAGAAGAAAGAGCAACTATTATTCGACGAATTACGAAGTATTGGTAAAAAAAAAAAGAAGTAAAAATAAGCGAAGAAAATTAAAATTTAGTAACGACGCTAGTCCATGTTGCAGTAAAAATGTTAGATTATCCACCAACTCCAGAAGAAACATCGTTTGAAAGCAAATGGGTATTATTCCATTAAAAGATTTGCAACCTGTAGCAGGTGTTTCTACTATAAATCTCGTAATAGAAATTGCAAAAACAATAAATGTTATAAATGAAAAATTTGGTTTACGTGGAGTTGGGGAATTTTTTACGCTGGCGATACACAAGTATTGATAAATAATGATACATTAAAAACACTCCAATTGGAGAGAAAATTGCTTCTGTTGCAGTTGCCTCAACAATGTTTACAAAAAGAAAATTAGGTTGGGAATTAAAACTTTTTATTATATATATATATATATATATATGAAGATAGCAAATATTACTTTCTATACTCCATTTCAGGAACTAAGATATCTATGTATAGATAAATTTTTAACAGATGATCGAATTTAGAGAAAAAAAATTGAAAGAAGGCAAAAGTTTCAAATTACTTTTATCATTGCCAACAGTCAAAAAGATGACCAAAGAAAAATCTGGAAGAGGTTTACGTCATGGAGGAATTATTCACCTCGCACTTGCTGCTTCAGGTGCACTCGATGGTTTAGCCGGTGGAGCCACTGCAATTTATAATTCTGTTGAACAAACTAGAAAAAAATAAAATGAATTAGAAGAACAAAAAAGACATAATTTAGCAATGGAAAATAAATCTGGAAGCGGATAAAAAAGAGGACGACCAAAAAAAAATTTGAATATATACCAACTATGTAATATCGATATTGAAAGATATTTAAAATTATTAAATATGAAATATTTCAGAAATGTTTATATGATTGATGTATTTAAAAAAAATATGCACAAAAATGAATGTGCAGTGGTTAATTTCGACATATAATCTAATCCAGGAACTCAATGGGTTTGCTACTTTAAAGAAAATACCGATGCTTACTATTTTGATTCATTTGGAGATAATATTCCTAGTAATTTAATCAATTATTTTAAAAATAGCAATGTTTATTACAATGATGATCGAATTCTGAATTTTAATTCAGTTGTCTGTGTACATCTATGTTGATTGTAATACATATTTTTTTCTGAAGGTTTTAAGTTTAACGATATAATTTCTATGTTATTAAATTACGGATATGTTTTGGAAACCATTGATAAAATCTTTAAATGAAGACATTGACAATATTACTAAAGATTAAAAAACATATGTAGATTCAAAATTAAATTCGAGTGTTTCCACTTTACAAAGTAAACTAACCATATGTTTTTATTTTACAAAATCTTATGATTCTTTTCTAGTATGTAGAATTGTTAATATAGGTGAACCTGTACATAAAAAAGATATGGCCTATAGAAGACATTTCGAAATATATATAACAGATTATGCTTTAAAAAAGGACATGGACTCGAAATATAAAACTATTGTTTCTGATAATGATTCAAAAGAAGATATAAATTTACAATAGAGTAATACTATTGTTGATGGTATAAAACGGTTAAATAATGCAAAGCCGGCACTAAAAAAGGAAGTAGATTCAAAATATAAAACTATTATTTCTGACTACGCCTTAAAAACAGATGTAGATTCAAAATACAAAACTAGTGTTTCTGATTTAAAAACATATGTAGATTCAAAATACAATACTATTGTTTCTGATTTAGAAACATATGTCGATTCAAAATACAATGCTAGTGTTTCTGATTTAAAAACATATGTAAATTCAAAATACAATACCATTGTTTCTGCTTTACGAGATCAACTTATTCAAGTTTTTGTTTATACAACAGATTATGTGTCTACTCAAAATCATAGAATTAATAATATGGCTGATCCTGTACATGAAAAAGACGCGGTCAATAAAAGATTTTTTGATGAAGAAATAGCTGATAAATAGCAAAATTTAAACCAATCAGTTTTGAATAACTGTGATACACGTGTTAACTCGAAAGTTGAAAAAATCAAAGAAACTGTTGATAAAGAAATAGCTGATAAATTACAAAATTAAAGCCAAACAGTTTCGACTTATTGTGATAAACATGTTGTTTTGAAAGTTGAAAAATGTAAAGAAGTTCCCGATAAAGAATATGATGTTAAATTACAAAATTTAAACCAATCTCATATATTTTATTTATCTGTAAAGTGGAATAAGCCAATAGTATTTTTCACTTAGATAATAATAAATATTCTTGATTTTTTAATGCATTGTACTGTTTATAAAATAGTTAATACTAAGTTTATTTCACATAACGATGTAGACATTATTAAGGGGGCTACAAAAATAGATCACAGTAAGTCTTTTGATGCTAGCAAAGATGATACTTTAACTTTTAAACTAAATAAAAAAAAAAGTATTTCTGAATATTATAATGATTTTTAGACCACATTAATTTTTTCTTTAATATTAAATTGAGAAAACTTGGTGCTTCGAGTGTAAGAAGGTCACCAAAAATAATAATATAAAAACTGAAAAATACTCTAAATGGGTGACTAGTTCAGAAAAATATATGTTCAATATGTAATTCTAATAAATTAACATTAAAAAAATTTGTCAGCATGTGAGAGAAGGAATAATCAATTAAATATACAAGCCCACAAGAAGATATTTTCCAAGAATAAAAGTAATTCCGTATGGTATTGATGATTTATAGCAAATTGAACTTGTATAAATGAATACTGGCAATTTTGAAAGGAATATCGCATATAAACAATGGATACAAATATATTATGAAAATTATTGATATTTCTTGAAAATTTGCATTTGCTGAACCTATTAAAGATAAAACAGCTATTAATGTAGCAATTGCTTTGTCATTTTTATCAATTAAAAGAAAACCACATAATATTCAAAGTGATAATGGGTCCGAATATCATAATATAAATATTTAATGAATTTATGCAAAAACATAATATCAATTATTATTCTTCTTTTAGCGAATTGAAGCAAGTGTTGTTTAAAAATTTAATCGCACAATGAGAAATAACATGTGGAAGAGATTTGCTTTGAATGAATATTATAAGTGGGTCAATATATTAGATGAATTAGTGAAATAATACAACAATACAAAACATAGCACTATCGTTAATAAAAACAATGAAGAACTTTAATATCGCCACATTTGTTTACTGAACCAAAACTGCAAGCTAAATACAAAGTTAGAGATGTAGTTCGTGTAAGCAAACGAACAAATTTTTTGAGGAGGGTTCTACTGCTAGTTGGTTAACAGATTTGTTTATTATTTGTAAAGTTTTAAATTATTATGTGCCTACATACAATTAAAAGATTCCTAAAGGAGAAGAAATAGGAGGCAGGTTTTATGAATTCGAAATTATGAAAACAGACTATCCCAATGAATATTTGGTCGAAAAATTCTTAAAAACTAAAGGCGATAAAATTGATGTAAAACGGTTCGGTTTTTATAATTCACATACCTCTTTGATTAATAAAATAGATGTTTTGTAAAATTGAAACATGTTTAAAAATGATCTAATTCTAACACAAAAATGTAACACACATTTTTTTTAATGGGCATTTTTGATGTTCGTTTGAAAGTTCTTTTTTAATGTTCGTTTTAATGTTCAATTTAACACTTGTTTTAACATAAACGTGTTTTCAAAAATTTTTTAATTTTAATAAAGTCTTTTATATTATTTCTGTATTTTCCATGAATCATTTTCGACTCAAATCTAAAGCGATAAATCTTCCTCCCAACACTTGGCACAAATATCTTTAAATTTCTCTTCCCCAACAAAATCATTGTAAAAGTGTTTTAAATTAGTGTCATCTTGTCTAAATATACACAGTAAATTAGTGTTATCTCGTACCAACTGTTTTGGAGCTTTCTAATATGTTTGTGCTAAATAAAAAAATCAATGTTTTTATGCTTTCCCATAGTAAAGTACTCGCGAAGTAATAAGTCATTCTTAACATTACATTACAAGATAATCCTGGTGCTGTAAAATACCACGACAGATCTAAATCGTATGCATTTATACATGTATCTCAAAAATTTTCAAACACATTTACTAACAGCAATATGTCACTTTTTAAATATAAATCATGGTATTCACCAAGATTTTTAATATTAGATTGGTTCCATACAAGTTTTGCGTGCTCATATTTATTCTCACTTATATCAATATCGTTTAGTTTATTATAAAATTCATTCTTTGGTGGAAGCTCAGTTTCTTCGAATTTCTTCCAAATATCTATATAATCATATGGGTAAACTCCTTTTTTAATAACTAAATGTACTTGTTCTTCACGGAAATGCTTTTGTGTGTGTTTCACTTGTTGGTTCAATTCGATGATAATTAAACTAAACTACTGGCCATAATTTAAAATGTATCTATAAATTTCATTTTTAAAATTTCTCTGTTTTTCCCAAAAGTAATAAACTTTTCCTCATTATTTACAATTGTATCAATATTTTTGTCATTATAGCCTAACTCTTTCATAAATAAATGAACATATTACCCATCTTAATTATGGAAATTATGGAAATAAATTGGTACAAAATTGGGTTATTTTAATTGTAGATTACAATCATTACATGCTGGATGAATGAATTTTCCACATATATGATCCTGATGATGTACTTTTTTATTGTCCTCCGTATATACATATTCATTCATCTGAGTTCCTATATAATATTTTTTATTCTTTGGGTAGTGGATGCATTGGTTCAATTTATGAATATATTCCCCCAATTTCTTCTACTTCCCTTTTTATTGATTGTATAAAAACTTTATGTGCATTTGGGCCTCAATATACTACGGGAGGCTTATAATCACCATAGTTAGATACAATATAATAACAAATACCAGATGCCTCGTGTAATTGATATTTCATAGTATATGATGCATCGTTTAGCTTTAAATCAGTGTTATTTATTTGTTCTTTAGTAAAATTATAACTTTCTTTAAGTATTTCCTTATAAAGGTCATTATCTATACCATCCTCTTTTAAAATTGGATATTTTTTGATAAAGTTAAATTCTCTTGTATTTGGCTTAACTGTTGATATTTTCTTTAATATTGATTCAAATTCGGCATATATTGTGAAAGGAACCTTCATTGTATGTTTGTAATTTTTACATTTTATTTGCTCTCCTTTAGAGGGTAAAGTAATTTTTACAGCTTCATATTTAGAGCAGTCTTCTTTATATTTATTTAAATATCTGGAAAATAAAAGAACTGATGCATATATCACATGTATAAACTTTACTTTAATGATTATATTTTTGTGCAGAAAGCAGCTTCGATAAATCTTATATCCAACAATAATGCTAATTTGTGTCATCTTTAAAATAAAGTAAATTTATATGTTTTTCCTTTTTCTTTTATGCAAGTTTTAGTGGATATACTGTACACTCATCTTCAATAGAGTATACATATATATGCATCAATTTGATTTTCTATTATTGGCATGTCATCAATTTTAATAGGATATTCATAGTCATCTATTACTTCATCAATATTATGCCCCACGTTTTTATATTTAGATACTATTTGTGGATCTTTTGCACTGGAAACACTGCAGATTTTATTGCCGAAAGAAAGCATTTTTGATCGTCATTTTTCACGTTAATGCATGCTTTTTTATTTTTAATTGCTTCTGGTAGTTCAATATATGATGCTCCATTTAATGGATTTTACTTATTTATAGCTAATTGTATTCCAATTACTCTATCTAAAGACCATCCAGAACCTCTTGATTGAAATTCAGAAAATTGTGTAAGTAATTACTGTGTTATGATTATATAAATCTTTGTAAATTCTCCTTCGTTTAATATTCTATTATTATATTACTGAAATGTAAATAATTCTACTTGTTTATTTTCCAGCTTGCGACACTTGGTATATAATTTAATGCTGGTTTTCAACTCTCTAAAGGTTTTAGATTATTGTGTATTATCTCACAAACCTTATTTTTTATTAATCTTAAAAAATGATTAGGCTGTATTAAATTAAAGTTATTTTGAATGTTATAATTTTAATTCTACCTATAAAAGCTTTATTTACTACGTATTTTTTATTGGCTCTTCTACTTCTTTTGTTTATAAATATATTATTACAGAATGGAAATATTTCTGTTAAATATTTTTTATCTTTGGGATATAATGCATTGATATTTGCGTCAGCCAAAGGTAAATTTGTAAAAATATTCTTTGTTGTCCCTTCTAATGCCCGCTTATTTTATTTATAGGGTGTACAAATATATTATTAGAGAATGAAAATGTTCCTTTTAATTCATTTTCTCTTGTTTTACAAATATATTATTAGAGAATGGGAATATTTCTTTTAGTTCTTTTTTTTTTCTTGTTTTACAAATAGGTTAATAGAGAAAGGAAATATTTTTTTCAATTTATTTCTCTCTTTTGAATTTAATTGTTCGATATTGGTATAAAAAATGTTAAATTTGCAAATTTTCTTTCTCTATGCTCTAATATACTAAATGGTATAAAAGCTGTAATTAAATCATCTTTCCTTAGAGTATACCTAAGTCTAATTAAATCATCACTCCTTTGATTATAGCTATATTTATTTTTTTAATCTCTACCTATAATTCTTAGCTCCCGCACTGTCTTCTCGCCCAACTGAGCTGCAATTGTTCGCCTTCATTTTTGATAGTTGTATTTAGAAGAAAACAAATTTAATTATATTTTAATTTTTATAAGCCATTTGGTACCTTGCTTTTTTCTATTAAAAAACACAACGTTTTAGTTAATATTAATATCAAAAGCAACATTTATTAATTATTTAACTTCTTACTGCGATTATATTTTTTCATGTATTTCTTCATATATTTATTATAACAAGCTTTAAATTTTGTTATACTTTTGTCCTTCATATTTTTATGAAGATAAAATAGTTTTATAGATTTATTCTCTTTACACACTTTACATGTTATTGTTGGATAATTATCGTGTTGAGTTTCATTTCAATTATCTAATACTGTACTGGGTAATTTAGAATGTTCATGCATGTAGACAGATGTATTATAAACATATTTTCCACATTCGCATAATACCTTCTCTTTATCTAATTCATAATAATTTGTACCAGTTTCAATGCAGCATTTTTTACAAATGTAATAATAAAATAATGAAATAATAATTAAACAATAATAACATAATAAAATAATAAAAAATCTATTTTTGTACTTTAATTTTTTTTTTTCCTTTTAAATTAACACAAAAATGGAATCGCTACGCGCCAAGTTTAACAATTCGTTCGAGTTGACTAGACTGCAGGACCTAGAAAAAAATAAAAAGCATGCTGCTACAGATTTCAAAATTTATGATTCTATGGTTGGAAAAAAAAATTAGTTGTATTCTTGATTCAAAGTTTAAAATTACTTTACCAATTCGCTGTGTATGTCTGTTTGATAAAAATGCTTTAAAGTTAACAAACAAGAATCAAAATTTTATAACATTTAAAGGCTTAAAAGAAATAAAAAATGTTAAATATATTCATGTTTTAGAATTGTCTTAAGATATGATAATTCTATTATTTATAATCTATAAATTATCTTTTTTTAATATTTCGCTTGATTTCGATAGTTTTTTCATTGAATTTCAGATTTTGATTATTTAATTTTTTCTTGCACTGTCGTTACAAATAGCGGGAAATATTTAATGATATTTTTCTTGCACTTTTGGTGTAAATTGCTTATTTTTATAGCATCAAAATTTCTGCACTGCCCTTTTGTGAAATATTGCAAAATTTGTGTGATTTAGGCTTAAATTGCTTGTTTTTCAATGAAAATTGCTTGTTTTTTAAACAAAAAATTGACGTTTTTATAAATGTGAAAAAGCAGCTAGAAAACAATAAATTTTGCTTGTTTTTAGCTTAACTTTACTTGATTTTCATAGTTTTTAAAAATTAAATTTCAGATTTTCAGTTTTTAATTTTTTTCTTGTACGTTCCTTTTAAAATATCAAGTAAAAGTTGATGCTATTTTTTCTTGTATTTTTGGCCAGAATTGTTGGCAAATGTGGGCTGCGCTAGGACCCGCATTATACATATGCTCTTCATTGGAAATAAAGTGTGCGAATCGTGTTTGCAATAGAAGTTCGTTCATATTACGGTAACTAGTTTTCGTCAGCAAGAGAATTTAACTATAGTTTAAACTTATGTGTTTGTCAGTGCATGAAACACTGCCATCGAGTTATTCACTATTGCACAGTGTGCGACAAAAAAGAAACTGATATTGTGTCAAGTACACTGCATCCAACTTGTATGTTACATAACTGAGCGGTTACACTGCTCGCCTCCCGCCGAGGCGTGCCAGGTTCAATCCCCGGCCAGGTTACTGCCGGATTTTCCCATTTGGGAATCATGCCGGACGATGCCGCTGGTCGGTTGAGTTTTCTTGGGGATCTCCCGTTTCCCCGCCCCGTCACACCCGCGCTGCTCAATACTCACTTCAATCACTCTCGTCGGATCTCAATCTCTCGATATTAAGAGCCGTCCAAATCACTTCAGTCACTCGTGTCCACTAAGAGCACTACACTAATGGTAAACGTATTGCATATTTCCGAGACGAAATATGTAGCATAATATATATGCACCTTTTTTTTTTGTACTGACGTACGCTGTAAATATACTAATGGTTAAGAAACTGAGACATTTTCCGAAACGTGTATTTTTCCTTCCCAAGAGGTTGTGCAACCAACATAACAGGATGTTATGATTTTTTCTACTTTTGCGATGCCATTACCTGCCTTTGCGAAGTGAATATTAAAAAACATATTACCTATGGTAGTATTAAACTGTGCAACCCTTAAATCAACCTGCAAACTGCGTGTTAATCCGAGGTGCAGTAATTTTTAAATCACTAACACGCATTCTTGCCAAAAGGCGGTACTATGGTTTGTAGCACAAGTTAAAACACTATATATTTCTAACATCAAAAGTAATCCGAGGGTGATAAGATTGAGTGGTCATGTGGTAAAGAGCCTAAGAATTTGACACCAATCGAATATCAATACCGCGGATTTAATTTCCCCGCGATAGGAATCGAATACATTATTCCCGTACTATCGCATCGTTTCTTTCCAGTGGTTTTCGAGAGCTTAGTAATTTTTTTCTTGGCAACTGGCATCCAAAAATTATTTTCTCCTGAAATTTCTAAATGAATTTTATACTAGAAGTGTGTTCCTTGCATTTCAAGAATTATTTCTTAAATTCCACTAATACGATCTATGTTATACAATTTTCTGAAATTGTTACCAACAAAATACATATTAGTGTGTTTAATATATGGCTTTAAGTGCCTTTATAAATATACTTGATAGAAAAATCAAACGAGGACCATTTTAAATTCCAAAGTAAGGTTTTTTTTTCTATGTTTGTAAAAATAATTTAATTTTTATGGTAAACTAGCTATAAATACGCCTAATTTTAAAACCAGTGTTTTTCTTATATATTGAGGTAGCGACACGTGGTTTCCAGCGTTTGTTAGATCTCTTTCCACTCAAGAGATAACATTACAGGTTTGTTACCGGGAAATTATAAATCCACGGATTATTGCCACCCATGTTGAGGCATGCAGTTGCAGTTGGAAGTTTCGTGCCGTTGTTTGAATGAGTAAGTTTCAACAAAACACAAGGATAAATCGCAGCCCAGATTATTTTTTGAGGTCAGTTGTATAGTAAACTTGTGAAAAAAAAATCTATTAAAAACATCTACAAATGTTCGAATGCTACCTAATTTTCAGAAAACTATTGTTTTCAAAGAAGTATCAAATGGGTTTAAATTTATGATTACTGGCCAAATATTGGTAAAAGTCTGTGGTTCGAATCTGCAACAGTAACGAGTCGGTGTCGGTATACAGGAGTTCAAGATCATCTCCGTACCGAGCCTTCATGACATCATAATGGAAATTATGCATTAAAGTTTTCGATCATTCAAGGACAGTGAACCCATCATAGAGAGGCTTATAAAATAGAATGAATTCGTGCTCTAAATGGAGGAGAGAAATATTTTCTTCGTGTATGGTCCTGTCTAAGAATGTCTGTTTTTCCACCAGTTTTTTAAGTCGCTCTTCGCTACACACTAGTACCATTTTTTTTGGCGTTTACTCTTATTTCCCATAAGTTTTCCGAATGTCACATTATTTTCCAATTTAAAGAATTCTTTTTCAAAACGTTCTAAGCAGCTTTGCGTGTTGCAGTATTTAAATTTATGTAAGGTTTTAACCAGGGACTTTGTTCGAATTCAAGTACACAATGAATTTTCTTAAGCTTCAACCCATGTTGGAGAACCTTTCTTAAGTTACGGTAATGTACGATGTATTTCTCCTTGCCTTCCAGAGTCGTTATTAATTTCACGTGTTTGAAGCCTGGTGGGCACTAATTATCGGGAAGAAACGGCAAATCACGATGTTCCTCGTGCAGGGTCGCGAGGTACTCAACTTCGAGCTCTAGAATATAGCCAGCATCAGCATCATTCGGCAAGGACATTACATCGATGTATTGCAAAAACGTGGTGGGCTTGCTTGGTGGGCGCATAGGTGTTGTTCGCCACCGCATGCCGCTTCACGCACTGACCCACACCACCACGAATCCCATTTCCAATAAACCCATGTATGTTGTAATAGGTTAGAAGCTCCAGATTTGCCCCCTGTCATCCGAAGGATGGCATCAGAAGCGAGCCCTGGGGTGCTGATGTAGTGTACGCAATCGAGCTTGTATGTTGACATACACAAATTTCTAAAATTTTCTAATACGTCAGATAGAATTAGCACATCTGTCTTCTAATATAATTCTGAATATTCGCTACGAATGCTACAGCCGAACTCTTGCAATACCTCCTGGGCGTGAAGATATTCTTCGACGTTAACTCCCGAGCCCGTCAGCTTGTTAAAAAAGCATCTTCAGAAGGCAACTGCGGCTCGTCCAGCTTCCCCCAGCTGTCGACGTAATAGTACGGGAAAAACACCTTTGCCTGTCACGAGAGGTAGTTGGTTGGGCGTGAAGAATCTGGTGGCGTTGTGAAATTTTGAAGGTTGTAGGTACTCGGCCAGGGATGCCACACTGCGAGCCATCAATACGAAACATATCAACCGACTGTATAGAGAAACGGTCGCCCAGCTGTTTCGAAAACGTAATCATTTTCTCGCTTGCGTGCGGAATAATGAATGACTTTTGTATCGTAGCCTAGATAAATGAAACAAAAGTTCTCGTCGTAGCCGAGGTTGTGGAACAATACAACTATTATTTGTTTAGGGCGGCGACGTAGGAACTTGCAGCTGGCGCATGCAGGTCCTATGTGGCGTCCTGTCAAGTGGTCGTGGTCCCTCACTTTATAATTCCCGTGCTTGAACGCTGATTCGCAGTAACAGCATCTCGTCGCTCGTGAGTAGCTGGCATGTTCGGCTGGCGTGAGCGGTGTCATTTGCTACATATCTTTCACTTGTTTGCCAATATCCACTATGGTGTCCATAAAATTTACTTTTCCGTGTATATAATCGGGTCACCTCTCAGCGTGGATGTTAGTAGCTACGACTAGAATGACACTATGGTCAACCTGCACACAAATACAACATCTGTAGGCCTCGTGCTTCTTATAGGTGAACGTATAGGTGCGTCTAGGGTTCGGTTCACAGGTCAGAACGAGCTCGAGTATTACCTCGAAGTCAGCGTAGGCGACAACCGCAAATCATCGCCCTAATTGTAATTTTCAAATTGAAAACGGGCGACCTACCATCCTTCCCTGGCTGTGGCATTTCAGCACGCAGTGGGGCATTTTCTTTACAGAATTGCTTGTGCGTATGTAAACACTGCTGTCCCGTCAGCCCTGATAATCGCGGCAGGTCATGGGAGAATGTGAAACAGTCCTTACATATGTGAATCTTGTAGGTGTAGGCAGTCAGCTGCGATCTCACTAAACGCTCGAAATTCTTTATGTAGCAATAGTGGGCATTCCTATCTTCGGTGGTGAGGAGAAGTAGGTCGATATGCTGGCCCTTTTCTTTCTTCAGCTATACGTAGAGAATAAATTTTCCGGTAGGAAACTCAAGGCCGTGAAAGTCAAATTTCATTACGAGAGCTTTATATTGGTGGTCAACCTCGATACAGGTGTTCGCCTTCCACAGAAGCTGCCAGAACCGCCCATTTAAAGCACACGTAGCCGTTTGTGTTCTGCGTGTTAATCACGGCATTCCGGTTTCTGATTGATTCTGGCAAGTCAATGTACGATGAGACTCGGAAGGGGTCCAGCTGGTTTATGCGGAGCTGCAAGTGATTGGCCGACGACAATGTTCACCCCGAACCGCGCTCTTTGTATGTTTCCTCCTCTTCGCAACTTTCCTCTAAGCTGTTTCGTACCGCTTTCGCAACATCGCTCGCCTCGCATTAAGTCACATTATTTTTTTTTCTTTTGAACACCCTCTTGTCAGCACCTTCGTCGAATGGTTCTGGTTTTGTATGATAACGTTCCAGCCAGATAATGGATTTTATGGGCAAGTGCTCCTTGATTTCGTCGGTGAGTTGTGTAACTATGTAGTTCTCCATTAATGCTAGAAACATGCAGATATCTGTCGTCGACTCGCTTACGTTTTAGGTAACGTACGTCTTGAGATTGTCCCTAAATGCCGTTTCTGCCGCAAGATTCCCGTAAGACGTTGGATGACCAGCGCCGACTGTGATACGCGTCCATGACGACCTAGCAGGAGCCTGAACTGGCGCTGTGGCCTGCTGGGGAGCTACACTGAGCCGTAAACGTTTGGCGGGAGGAGTAGCTAAACCACCGCACTTTGTCATGTGCTCTCTTAACTGACCCGCCCGCGTTAGTTCTTCCCCACATTCGTTGCAATTATATGTCCGTTTGTCCGGATTGGAACTGCAGCTAGTTTCGTGTTGTGCCGTGCCCACATGTGTAAATGTAGCATTGCAGAATTTACAGTTAAGTGTTGCTTCCTGTCTTATTTCGCCTGTACAACTACGTGCACGCTTATCCATTTCGTGTTACCGGTTGCTGGTGATAGCGCACCGCTCGCAAATTTGGGCTTCATCCCTGAAGGGATTGTGTATGCACGAACTTTCGTGCCGGAGCCTGTTTCGGCGAAAAATAAAGCTCTCGCCACAGAATCCACATGCCAAAAACTACTGGAGGTGACACGGCCCCTACTCCAGCAGGAAATGGAACGATGGATGCGGTCGTTGGGACGATGGAACGACGATCGGCCATGGTTCGCCTCACTCTTGACGTAAGTGCAACACGAATACATATGCATTAGTTATTCCTAGCCAGGGAACCATTTATTTGCAAATCTCGCATTGCCGTGATTATACTCATTAGGTCCTCAGTATGTGCCCCCATCATTTCACATACTTTTTTTTTTACTACTACAGAATGTATATTGTTCGAAAGACAATGAAGTGAATTGCGACGAAGGAAAATCAGGAAGCTAAGGTGAAAGAAAGAAATCCTGTACATTACCCACCGGGAATCAAACAACGTCTCGCCATGGCGTCAAGTGTGCCACTGCGATCGCCCAGAGCTCTTATCTGCCATTAGTCCTGCGCACGTGACGGTGACAGGGGGAGTGACTCAGTGTAGACCTCGACCTGCTCCACGTACTATGGGAGTGCTACACGCTCCTACAGTTGCATTTCAAGGTACAGCCTAACACACACGACAGCTGTTTGAACAGCACTTTTGCAAGAATAAATTAGCTCCATTGTCTTCAATATATTATTTTATATTCCTAAGTGTTTACAAATATGACATTTTCAATAAAGTCGTGAAAGAGTAAGCTGTTATGGGCAGCAATATGTTGAAATATGCAACTCATAACAGAAGACTTTAATGAAGTAAGTCTAGGTCTTATGATTGCCATATGCATGTTGGCCTGATTCTGCATCATAAAATAATGGAAACTTTGGTAAGAGGAGAGAATGGGAGAAGTAGGAACAGGAATTTTGTTCAGTATTTTGCAGTTTTTTTTATTACTGTAACATGAAAATGTTTTCTTGATGATGTTAGGTGCACTTGAAAGTTTTATAACTTATAAATATGCAGTACTCGTGTAGCCACTAGTATAGAGGATATTGTGGGAGAACTATACAGGAATTTTTTGAAACCGTTGTAGTTGCATTTTCACACATACTAATGTGATGAACTGCATCTGGCACTGGCCGATTCTATATGATATGGTTGGTACTGACATCCCATTGGTACATATTTTAGTTATCAAAGTGAACTTGTTAAGTAAAATTGATGCAGTATGTACACCTACATTGGTTTGTCATGAGAGGTGTATGTATTGTCAGGTTTAATTTTCTGCAGTCTGCTTTGTTGTCCAGTATAACATTTAAAAAGGATACAACTCTATTCTAAATGAATTTATATTTTAACATGGTGTACATAATGGTGGTTTTTTAATGTATGCCTTTCTATAAACTTATAATAGGCTGCAAATTATTGTTTGAGATATTTTATGCGTACTAATTATTCATGGTACAAGGTAAATTAATGAAAACAACTTACTGAGTGTAATAGCATTTCACAGGAAGTATAAAGATTAACTATCAATTGCCAACAGAATTGTTTTAATAACAACATTTTCAAAACCTATTATAAAATCTGTTCTGCGCGTACTGTAGCACTTTATAAGTAATTTGTAGCCATTGCCTTTTCCCAGCATATTTTTTTATGTTTTAAGAGCGTCCCTGGCACTGTTAGTATAGTGTCGTATAATTGTTGTATTTCTAATTCATGCCTAAGTGCTGTGAAGATAATACATATTAGGTTATTCAAAATTATTCTTGTGATAAATGTCTGTAAAATAACGCATTTGTTTTATATTACATAGCGGATATTCACTTTCAAGTGCACAGCAGAACTGTCCGTAAAATAATGGAGGCTGTTTTTCAGATAACTGATGTTTCCGTTGAAAAAAAGACGAAAATATCCAAAAAATAACAGAACATATTTATATATATATATATACGTATATGTACGTTACACTTCCACCGTTCAGTAATATCATGTCTATGGTATGTTCCGTCATTACGCGTAACAAATTGCAAACTTATTTTGTATGCTGGCGGTACAGTGTAAAGAATTTCCTACTAAACTACGTAAACTGTAATGGAAGTTTTTACCTATACATTGTATTCAAATACTACCATATATCAGAATGCAAATAAAGGAATGCTTAGTACTGCTAGAATACGTAATTGGTAAATTCCCTATCCATTTGACTGTTTCCTAAGCAGATTTGGGAACACTAACATGGATGCACGGGAAATAAACTTTACCACTCCCTCTTTCTCACTACACATATACACTGGTGTGGTATATTTGCGAAGAGTGTACCTATCACAGCCATAAAATTGTACACGAATAGCCTCTTTTCTCCGCCATTCTGTAAAATAGCACTACCAAAAAAAAAGTTTTTATCTTGTATATCCGGAAACAATAAACCCATTCTTACAAAATTTGGCGAAGATGTGGTACTGTGGTAGGCCATATTAATATATGTGTTTTTTAAATTATGACGCAAGTTTTTTCCGAATGACCACTACAAAATCATTTTAGTTGTGTGCGCTATATCTACGAAAGTATAACATTTATTTTAACTTAAATTTGTATAATGGTAGTATAAAAGCATAGAATGTGCCACTACATTAATTTTTGGTCCTCCGTTGGTGAATATCACCGCGTAAAAATGATGGAGGTTTAATGATATACCACGAGGATCAATCAACCGATTCCCACCAAGTGTTGAACTAGAACATTTTATCTAATTCGTACCACATTGTACACACCATAAATGCTACAGAAGGCCACGTAAACTGTCATGATTTGAATGGGCCAGACAACGACGTTCAAAATGACGGCTTCATAAATAATTTATTTTAAGTTTGGCACATATATTTAAAAATTTAACCTAATTGAACAAACGCACGTACACAGACAATAAACATTATGTTACGGTTCGCCTTAAGGGCTTACCGAACAAGCTATTTGGGGGAAACGTCTCTCAGAAGTACAACATATGATTTAAAGTCATTCCGTCATTTAATTAAAACCATAAACAATCTGTTACAATAAGAAATACTACTCTTTACATTAACTCAATTACTTTATATTGCGCCGGGGGAGCGTGTTATGTCACTCTAATCTATGTGCATTAGAGCTATTATTTTTATTATATTACGGCCACGTGTACAGCTAATGTGTGCCTATTCGACGACCCTGCAGGATCGGCTCTATCTGTAGAGCTACCGAACGCTCAGTGCTAGTTCCATCACGGCGGCTCGAAACCCATCTGCTCCATCTTGTTCCGTCGTCTGCTTGGTGATGTAAGACAAGCCTCGGGCTCGCAGCTCTGCAGTCCTTATAAATGAAGTACGTTTAGTAATTAACCTATATATTGTTAAACTTCCACGACTTTGGGGGTGTGCTGGTGGGTTCACGCAAGCGCCGAAGCAATGGCTTGCCCACGCCACAACAATTAGAAGCACCTTATGTAGAGCTTTTTTTTTTTTTTGCACGATAGCATCAAATAAGAAAATTAATTTTTTTACGCTATATCTCAGGGACGAAACAATCGATATCCACCAAATTCTTTGTACAAGTAGCTCTACGGTAGGCCATGTAAACTTACATGTTTTAAGTGGGTCAGGCACTAATTTTCACAATGACAGTCCGATAAATATAATATATTAGCAAACCCAATCATTCGAAACATTAGAATGATTAAATCCGAAGTTGATGCTCCGAATCTGACCTCCGTAATGAAGTGGATTGCATACTAGCTTATTTTAGGATGTTTTCTGGGTTCGAGTCCCGGATAAATCACGTGTATATTTGTAATTGTCCCACTACTGTTGCATATGTTTTTAGTTTCTATTTTTTTTTTTTTTTTTTTTTTGAAGTTATTGCCTTCAAAGAGAAGTCAAGTCCTATCTATCAACTCAGCTTTAAGAACCTATTTAAAAATTCGTTCCACCCATGATGATGAAAGTAGGCATATTAGTTATATAAGTAACGTCTTGTTAAAGTTTGTATGCGCAAGCCACTAATACTGCATTATCTCATTCTGGCATAAAAATTCACTCATTTTTGTGGCATCGTTTACGTGATTGATTTTTATAAGTTACCCAAATCTTCTCTGTTAATCTTAAGCGAAACCTGAACACATAATTTGTATTGGATATTCAGAATTACCTAACTAGGCTTGCGTTATAGTTAAGTTAATTTAGAAATGTACTCTAAGAGCACAAGTTTTTTGTGAAAAAAAAATATGCGTACTTTTATTCTAGATGTCAACTTTTGTTCAAACTTGTAGGTATAAGATGTCTATTTTCCTTTAGTAAACGCTGCAAGGAATGGCGATTCATTACTGCTGATAACCCATTTTCTCAGCCAGCTACTTGATTACACTGAAGTGACACTGAAATTGTGTGTCTGCTCTAGCGATAAATAAGATCATGACAGGAAATAAAAGGTCTTATAAATTGTACATTTTTCATTGAAAACCAGACAATTGTATGAACACTTTATAGGAAAATAATCCGTTACTTTTGATTATATATTTTCATGTATTTTGTAGTAAAAATAATTATTCATTAAAAAATATGTATTATAGTTGTTATAAAACATCGCACTTGTAATGTTGAATATAGCTACCATTGCGGATTTTATATAGAGAAATTACAAAAAGATGTAAAATGAAGCAGTAAGAAAGAAACGAAAATTACTGGACTTCATCGAAAACATGTAGTATGTAATTATTTAATTTGTTATATTTTGTACACTTTTAAATTTACAGGGTTTTCGGGATGTCATTCTTAGCAGTAATTATAATTTTTCAACTGCTTTGTGTTAAATATTGTAAATTATAAGTTTTTTTTACGTTACATACTGTTAATAGAGGAAAAAGCAGGCAGTTACACTTGTTGGTGGATGGAAATTTTGGCCCTCGTTTTTTGTACGATCAGGGTGTTTGAACGAAGAAAATCATGTTACACATATTTCTGAAGAGAAGACTTTGTTTGCGTATCAAATTCTACAACAGTATGAATGCATTTCGCCCCGAGCTATAAAGCTTTTTTCTTTCTGTAAGACACTAAAAAATTATTAATAATCACATTGGCAGTAAAGAAAAGATTCTGACTTTTCACAATAAGGAAGTCAATAGAGACAGAATCCATATTTGTATTAGGACTACCCGTGCAAGTAAAAGAACGTTAATCTGATTTCTGCTTGACGTCTAGGGAAGAAGCCATCGTATTTCTCCTTGAGAAGCAATTACATGAAACCCATTTAGTAGCTAGTCACTAATACCAACCTACACACTTCATTTCCAGAGCTCTAACAATAGCTGTGGTAATTATTGTTTACGATATAAGTATGACATGTTACACCACTGTCTTGTCGGGACTACAACTCTATAATATTTATACAGTCACGTTTCTATACAAACAAGCATGGGTGATATCCATAAATATAAGTAAAATATAGGTAAGATTTTTCTACAAAAATTTTTTTTGTTTTCACAAATGTTTAAAATCTCTAGTCTGTAAAATTTTCCACTTTGTTAGTCTAACATTTCATCTTCAACAAACTACTTTGAATTACGTGTCAAAAACAAAACCTAGAAGTGGAAATTAAATGTGTTTGGCGATTTTTAAGATAAGATGAGAAAATGACTAAGGAATACCTACTACAAAAAACATTTATTTAAATTCAAACTTGTTGACATGTTATTGTACGGTTTATTAATTTTCGAAGAATGGGTCACTCAGGTCCACATTTTTCTTTAATGTTTACTACCAGACAATTTTGCTCTATCTTAAGCATTTTTCTTTACTAACTCGTCCTCATTTTGAAGCCACTATAGACAATGCATAACATGCATTTAAATTGTGAATACAAAACTCACTTAAACATAGAGTAAACGACCTCAAAATCGTAAACCGTTTCTGAAAATAGAGGAGAATATCTCAGAAAAAAATTCTGCCCTAAAATTGTTTTGTTTCACGATCAGGTAGCTGTGAATGTTGAACTCCATATTTGGGAACATTTTATAATGTGGTACATTCGCTAAGACTGACTGAGGAAAATTTAGAGGCGGAGTTATTAAACATATACAATAAATCACTTGAGAAAATTTAATAGAAATTATAACACTTTTAACACCGGAGACATAAACGATAGAAATATGAACCAGGGATGCTTTAAGAAAAAAGCAGCGCTTAAACATTTCAGAGACGCTAGATCAACGGATGAGTCATGGGTGACTGACAATGGTAGATTTTGAATATTAAAGCGTTAAAAATGGTTAGAAAGGCAGTTTCTAGGCAGAACTTTAAAATAGCACGACTAAACGCGAATAGCTTATGACATGTTTAGAGATGATGGTTTATTGCTCTAAAAGTTGAATGTTTCTTAAAATCTAACGTACTCTACTCCCATAGACAATTTTCTTTCCTTATTGTCTTTCGTGCATGTACGAAGCTACAATCACATTTCAGAGGGTCAATAAGTGTTGTCATACTGTAAGGTAGAACGTTTCTGATTGTTCTGCAGGTAACTAAACCGTAGCGCAATCTGCATCGTCCTATAATAACAGGACCGAGCATATGGAGTGTTTTCGAACAAATATTCACTCAAATTTTTTTTTGCGATTTTTATGTCTTTAGCCGTGTTATAAGGGAAATAATATTTGGCAAAACTCTTAATTAGTATTACCTTGCCATTGTGTAATTTCATTTCATTGTCAATATAACCATTTAATTAAATTCGAACGCCATAGCGGAAGGAAATTGCTCGGTAAAATAAGATATTTATAAAGTATGCAAACTGTAGAGACCTCCCATAAACCGACGTGTAGGCAGATATCCCAGCAGACTTCGTTATACATACATCTACAGTATGCAAAAACGAGCGAGTTCTACCTAATTCGTTGGAAAATCGTGGTACTGTAATAATAGGTAGGGACGCCAGAATTTCACGAAAGTTTCCCGTACATGCTGGATTTCAATACCCTACAAGAGTACCAGCAATTTCCTTTTGCTTATTGGCGCAGTGTGTCTGAAAGAAGACATTTTCTTAGTTATTTGACCAATTAGAAATAAGTTACTCCGATACTGTACGTGTCTGATTCGTTGGCAGACACTTAAGACGTGTAACATCTAGATCACTCAATCAGAAAAGTGGATTGAGATAAAGTGTTATGAAATTCGGGGGTCACTAATAATAGGCCTAACCCTCCTTTGTTTTGATAAATACATTTGTTTCTACGTGATAGAATATCATAAACTAACAAAAATTTGCCCTGCCAAATTATTTAGAGCATGTTTATTTTCTAAATAATTCAACTTAGGTAGTACACTTTCCTAAAATTGTAAATATTTTACTGCATTCATTCGAAAATAGACGAAACTTTTCTGAATAAACACTCATCTAAATTAATGTTAAATTTGCAGTTTATAACAATTCGGTTCATATAATTCCCCGCTTCTAACATTCTAAGCATAAACTTACTGTATCATTAATAAAACGGCAGATGAGAGCAAAGAAATGGTGTGGCATTTCTTTTGATGACGACATACCCTCTTGGTGGTTGGCTGCACGAGGCTATACATGTAGGCCTTGTGTCTGATTGGCTACTGCGAGCTGGTAGAAAATCTCTATTGGCTGGGCTGTGAGCTGGCTAGTCAGTTACCAGGTGCTGTCTGGTAACCTCGCCACATGTTGATGGCCGGACGCCATTTTGGTGGCGTGTGTGTTTGGAGTTGGCACAATGAATGGCTGTATCACTTCTGCATTCTTAAATATCGTGAGATATTAATTTGTCCTTATCGAATAGTAATAGTTTTAAGTTCACAGAAAAATTTTTCCATTAAAGTATGCACATTTTATAAGTATGTTTCCTGCCACCATTTTGCTCCCCCTCCGCCCTATTCCATTTTCACCGGGACATCAGGCGAGGCGCATAGCAACAGAAGGTCTCGCTCATGCGCTTTCAAGGCCATCCGTCGCGAGCTGCATTATGATCCATTCACGACTGGAACAGACTTTCTCGGAGCCCTGCTAAATATCTACTTGCAGGCCCGTTTCGTATCATTCCGTCAAATGTAAACAAACGTGGTCACGTGACTGCCATGTAGCATATGCCAAAATCATTGTTTACATTCCATTGTGTGTTTGTGTGTACATGTGTTCGTAGACCTATACTTTCGCTACACCTAAATATAACCACTCAAATGTGACTTCTACTTTTATCCCTGTCGAATGCGTTTTTTTTTTACTGTTTACAGCATTTTAAAGAATTCTGCCATATTCCAAAAAACCGAATATCCACAGTTTAGGCCTATAACATTATTTAGGTCAGCTTTACGACGTTTTAAAAAATGCCTGAATTGACGATAGTTCTTACGGTTATTTTACATTGTTAACATATTTATTTTCCATGACATAGCACATTACACGTAGACCCAATGCACGTTAATATTTTGCCGCGACTGTGTTTAACAGTTACAACTGCGGGGTAAAAAACTCTAGTATTTAACATTTTGTTATTGATATGTGTTGGGTTATTTCTTTAAAAGGACGGCCTCAGTTGGAATAAATATTAAAACGAAGGAACAGCCAGTCCAACGAATAAGACACATTATATTCAAGAACGCAACTCGTGTCGCTATTATTTGTCATGCAAACTTAAAAAAAAGCGGTGAACATGCACACAAATAAGTCTACCGTAACTTTTATTCCACTCATATTTCTATGTATTGCTACTTACGGTTTATTAGGTTTATTGAAATTTATCGTTCTGGGCTAAGTATTTTGTTGGGATTATGGCAAATCACATGACGCGACTGTGTTTCAAACACATAGGGCAAAGGTACAACGTTGAGATACATAAATATACGTGGATGTAAATAATTAACTTCGTCATAAATAGTTCACAGTTAAATGTAGATATAAATAGTGCATATCAAATATTTGAAAGCACACACTCTCACACATCCACAGGGCCAGCGTTATGACACCCACGCAGCAACGCCACACCATTTCACACACAGAGGTTAACGAAACACACATAATAATATATTTATTACTGCCATGGAAAAACAGATTTATCACATCGTAATTTGCCTAGGTAGGTTTAAAAAAAAAAAAAACACAACATCTACAAACGTGATGGGGTAATTTGAAGTATTTTTCGGGGTAAGTATAATTTACGCTTCGTTTGGCAAAAAAGCAACACGCCATATCATGGCTCGCCACGTCTGCTAACTTCACAGATCATAACCGTCCCACCATCATATCTAAATATGTTAAAATAAGTATTCAAATATTAAAATCTCTTTCAGTTGTAAATTACAAATTCAAAAAGCATTATTTTGCTGTAATAAGTATGAAACATGTTAACATTTTAACCATGTATATTTTGTCTGCTACTTAGCAATGTGAAACTTCCCGAGTAGGAGAGAGAAAATGTGTGTGTGAGAGAGAGAGAGAGAGAGCGATAAGCCTCGCCCAGCCGACAGTTGTTTCTAGTCGATAAAACAAACACTGTGTTACTAGGGCCTATGCACGATATTTTGCGCTGTTATTTTAAACTGTAACAATCAAATATGTTGCAATCGGAGGTACCTAAATATTTAAATATTTCAATAGGCAAAGTTTAATTTACAAATAGCATATAAAAAACTAGGTTAAAACAATATTTATCTGTGAACTATTACTTACTAGCCGTTGCAAACACATTGCTGCCCTCGCTGGTGTTAATTTGTATTTAATACGAAATAAATATTACAATTTATAGAAGATACTAAGGTAAAGTTTAATTTATTCAATAATAGAGTACTCTAAAGTTAATCAGTGTTATATATTTGTGAAATGCAGGTTATTGAAAAAACAGGTCGACATGTTACGCCTAGGTTGATTTTTCAAAGGTTTGTTGACAAAAGTCTGTTCCAGTCGTGAATAGACTACAGCAACAGTAAGACCCGCATCAGAACTTTCAATGTTATCCGCTCTGGGCGGCTTGCGTGATGCAGCGTTTTACCAAGAAGGGGGGGGGGGGGGGTGGTTTATGTGTGTTTACGAGAGGGGGAAGGGTCGTCCGCGGACTCGCAAGCCCCGCCCCTTTACCCCTCTCCGACACCCATGCCCCTCGTGTTCAGAGCACTTTGACAGGAGGGAGGGGGTGAACTTCCGCCGCGACTCCCCCACTCTTCCACTACGCCGATGTCGCCAGCCGCCTGAAGCTCGAAATAGTTCGGCTTCCTCAGACCATTCGAGCCGAGTAGATTGGCGAACCCGCGTACGGCTTCATGTGTGCGAGGTTTTCTATGCTAGAGCGAAAACTTTTCGCATACGTGTTGACCATTCGATTCGGGCCAGCGTAGTCGTATGCGAGTTCAAACATCGCAAGCGTCCGTGTTGTAGGAGCTCCACCTTGCTGTTTTAATGTACTATTCTAACTATTATAAGGTGAGAAATGGAACAAAATATACGTCGTACAACAGAACTTTCATATCAAAATCATGCTTTGGTAATGAAACGTGTTAATATGGACTAAAAGTACTTCACAATGTTACTGAAAAGAAACGGTTTAAAAAATGGGTTTCCAATATATAACGTACCTAGGTCTGAGTTTTATGTTATTCTGGCGTATAAGTGGTTAGCGCTGCGGCTCACGAATTCATAACTCAATGGTTCGAATCTGCTCTAGGTACAAATTTTCTTTTCATCTTATACAATTTTACTAGTTCAGTTATATATTTTTTGTAGTCAATATAATAACCAGAAATTTTCTTAGTGATATTTACGCTATATATGTAATCATAAACGAGAGATAAAATAGGAAACCAAACTCTCCTTATAGTGACTGCTGAAAATTATTCGCTTTAAGCATCGTGTAATGTCTTTCATCGTTGTTCTTGTGGTTATTTATTACATTTAGAGTTATTCCTAACTAATTATTATATGTTAGAAACAATGTTACGCTCGTGTACAGTCTTCTGAGGATTGAAAATTCAGCTTTTATCACTTGCAAATGCCAGATTTCAGCGTACGATGTGAAACAGTTTCGTTTGTGCGAGAAACTGATCGCTTCTAAACTATGTCGATACTAGAGCTTGCAGTGCGACAAATATGTTCTTCCACTCCCAATGTGTTGATAATACTATTTCTGTGGAAAATCATAAATGCTATTCAATTGGAAAAAAGAAAATATGACACCGGAGTCAACTTAGGCATTATTTAAATAATTTACAACAATAATTGTACTCTATATGAAAACCAGCTTGCCTAATTTCATATAAACAGCAATAATTGTTTTAACAATTATTTGCCTGCACCTAGTACAAAATATTTCCAACAGTAATTTAGTAAAATAATAAATAAGTGTAAAATGGGAGGACATTGCTTCCTAATTCGTAGACCAAGTACAAAAGAACGGCGAATTAATTTTGCCTCGTGATGACTGATTTGAAGAGCAAGTTATAGTTCTACGTGTTCTTAAACTTCCAAATTATTACGATACTTTTGTTATTGTCGAAAAGTGACACTATTTTAGTAAAATTATCCCCGTTTATAACTACATCCATTTTTCGCTAACAAGACGTTCTGAAGTAAGACGTACAGCGAACTTATAAATCAGTGATATTCAGCAACGTGATAATCACTATGCTTATAGTGACTTCAAGTGCAGCCATGGTAACGTATCTATCTTAAAGTAATTTTAGCGGGAAAATTTTGGTATGTGTACAGAATGCATATAAACAATTATTGTGTCAACACGTTTGAATGATCAATGACTAATAATTGAAACACATTTACACACAATGCTTATACAAATGTGGTAATGTTTAAATGTTTGGATTAAATGCAATGTTTTCCTTTTCACTGAATCAAATTCAAGAAATCAGTACTAATGTTTAAAGAACCACCATAATTTCTCCAACTATCAAACGTAAAAAATATCTGAAACACGAAAAATTACTTGAACAAAGTAGTATAAAATTCATGGTTCTGGCACACCAGGCGTCAGGCAGAGGGAAGGACCAGAGGATACTAATTAGCATATTACCAGGTGTCGGGCTGAGGACCCCAGGAGCGAGAATTTTCCTTTTTTACCTTTTTCCCGTCCAAAACGGTTGATTTCGGGTACAAAAAGTCATATTCCATTTTTCCCTCGAAATTTCCCTAATTTCCCTCCCACCGCCGGTGGCCATGTTGGCAGCCAGTGCCGGCCAACATCTTTTGTGTCCTAATGTGGATAATCCAGGGCCGATCCCACATTGTGGCGTTTGACTCATTGTGGAGATAGAGGATATATTCCATGACAGCACTTAGGACCGCCATATTGGATCACGAGCACCACTGACTAACAATATGGCGGACAATTGTCGACCGATAGAGGATGTCGATCATTTCGGCGGCCAGCGCCTCGCCGGCGGCGGTGGTGGGGCATCAAGGTGTCGCAAAAGATCGGATCTCGTGTAACACTGCTGCCAATGGGGTCACAAATGGCCTACGATAATTTTAAGCATAGTTGGCTGTAATTTTCGAACCCTTTAAGTCATAGTTGTCAAATTAATACCATAAGCATCAACCTCGACTAGGAGAAGGGTCGTGTGGTCAAATATGCCCCATGCTAACTTATAAGCATAGTTGGCTGTAATTTTCGAACCATTAAAGTTATAGTTGTCAAACTCATAACATAGGAATCAACCATGACTAGGAGAAGGGTCGCAGGGTCAAGTATGCCCAATGTCAACTTATAAGCATAGTTGGTTATAATATTTGAACAATTAAGTTATAGTTGTCAAATTCATAACATAGACATCATCCTCGACTAGGAGAAGGGTCACAGGCTCATTTATTCCCTATGTCAGTGTACAAGCGTAGTTGGGTGTAATTTCCGAACCATGAGTTATTGTTGGTAAATTTATAACATAGATATCCGCCACGACTAGGAGAGGGGTCGCAGGGACAAGTATGCCCCTTGCCAACATATAAGCATAGTTGGCTGTTATTTCCAAAACATTTGAGTTATAGTTGCCAAATTCATAACATAGACATCAACAATGACTATGATGGATGGCTGTAAGTTACGAAGCATTTGTGATTCAACTACCAAAAAATCATGATATGTGCATAACCCCCTGACGGTGAGAAGTGACGTGTGGATATATGTCGGCCAGCATGTATCCCTGTTCTTACTCACCTCTGTCTCTCTTGCCCCCTCAATACCACTGCCTGGCCACACACACACACACTTCTACATGCACTCCCCCCACACATACAACTGTGACCATCCAGTCGTCCTCGCGCTCTCTCTCTCTATCCTTTGTCCTCCCCTATCTACCTGCCTACAACACCCCTGATCAAACCTCTTCGAGCATTCACCACTGCCTGGCAAGCGACTCGCTGTGTGCCGATCCCCCGAGCACTCATGTAACAGCGTACTTACTTCCAGCCAGTCGGTCAATACCACAGGCCTTGCTCCCGTCAGCCATGTACTGAGGCATTAATATTTACGTATGTAATGAGAAGTCACTCGCAATGACTACACAGTCATCACTAGACAGCCGATTCCCCTGCACATACAACACATGCTAGAATGTTAAGCAACCTATTATGAAAACGAATGATCCCCTACTGTAACTGGTGTAGCAGTGGATACATGTAGGCCAAGAGTGCATAGCCCATCGTCATCATCGTCGTCGTCATCGTTATCTTCGTGGACGATGTGACCTGGCTAGAAATGGAGAGCACAATGACCGGTCCTGCCTTTCCGTGCATGATAGAACCCTCTCTCTCATGTTCTCTTGGCAAGGCCACACACACTCTTCCTCGCGCACCATCCCTCCTCAGTACCTCCGCATGCCACACTTCCTCCCACCTCCACCTGACCCCATTACTCCTGGTCAAACTTCCTCACATGCTCTCCAATGCCTGGCCAAGCCCCAGCTACGTCACTGCGTGCCGACCCCTGAGCATATGTGTAACAGAGAGCAGACACCCTTTTCTGACCCTTGTGCTCAGGGCATAACATAGGCATCAACCATGACTAGGAGAAGGGTCTTTGGGCAAGTATACCCTATGGCAACATACAAGCATAGATGGATGTAATTTCCGAACTGTTCGAGTTATAGTTGTCAAATTCATAACATAGACATAAACCACTACTAGGAGAAGAAGCACAGGGTCCAGCCGGCCCTATGTCAACTCAGAAGCATAGGAAACTGTAGTTTCCGAGCCATACAACATATACATCAATTGTAGGTGCGTGGGGGATCACCCTGGTAGCATTTCCTACTCGTTGGCCTACTGGCCACCATCATGGACACCCAACACCACCAGCGACCGTCATTGTACAAATGGCGATCGTCAGTACACTGCCCACCCCACCACCAGTCTCACAATTTGTTAGACACTGCGACTTCCATAGTTGTCAAATTCATAGCCCAGCCATATTGGTAAGGAAATTTGTCAGAAGGCAACATAAGAGTTTGGTGGGAGTTCGAAGACATGATGAAGATCTGGCAACGTACAAGGAATATTAACAACGGAGGAACAATGACCTAAGCAAGTATCTGTGATGAAAGAGATAGGAAATATATGGACATGGCAATGCAACATGGAACAGGAGAAATAAATTACGAGAATCTAGACTGGGAAAAGAAATATGCGGGCTGAGGAGTATCCGATAGGGGTCCAAAGGTTCCTCTTCGGTCTGCTGCAGAACGAAGGGATGGGTATAGATAATATATTTTACAGCCGCTTTACAATGGATTAGAAAAGTAGAGTAGAAATATATATATATAATATATATAAAGATAAAGAGAATAACCCCTGGTCGTTGGGAGAGTCGGACTGGATGGCAGGATCAACCGCGCCACACTTACCCTACGAGCATCATGGCAATAAAACAAAATATAGTTTTAAATCATATACCACAAAATAACCAATCAAAGGGCGGTGGTATGTAAAGTAATAAAAACAAAACGTTAGATTTACGTGGCCCGAGATAGCCAAAGGAAAGAAAACTATAAGATAGAAAAACAATGATAAACAAGAATAAATACTTATACTTCTGTGTTACCCAGAAAGAGCATAGGCGCGGAGATAAAAAAGAAAAAGTTTGCGTGTCTGGCTTTTTGCTGGCTACGAGGAAAAAAAATGTCTTAATACCACACCACAGCAGCCGCTCTGAACATCTGCGATTCGTGGGCAAGCGTCCAAGACGCGTGGCAATTAAAGCCATCGAATCGCGAAAGTTCATCAGACATATAGTGAATGAAGATATTTTGGCAGCTCTTAATAACGAGGTCTTGAGAGACGATGAGGGTGATTGAGGTGAATATGTAGCACCATCGGAATGACAGAGCGGGGGGAAAAGGGAGATCCACGAAAAAACCCGCTGACTAGCGGCATCGTTCGTCACGATTACCACATGCGAAAGTCCGGGAGTGACTCGGCTGGGGATCGAACTCAGTCTGTATGGTGGGAGGCGAGCAGGCTAACCGCTCAGCCGTGGCGGCCTCCAAGAGACAAAATGTTTTTAAGTTCAGCAAGATGAAAATTTTGTCTCTGAAATCGTGTGACCCTACTCCCACAAACCCCAGGCCTTCTGTAGTGGATTGACAAAATTTTGACTGGCCCATTCCAATTCCACACTCTCTGCTGACAACACAAATGCCAATAACCAAATATTCATATTCCGGTATTGCGGGAGATGTCCAAATAAAGTGTGTGTAGGAATTTTTCCATCAAAATCAGGCGTCCCTACAAATTGATGCCAGTGGAAAATCGCGGAAATATTTTGTGGCGTGAAATGCCTCCGACATTATTTTTTTTAAAGTATAGTAGAGCACTATTAGAGCCCACACATTGTATTTTCAATGTTGTGTTTGGAAAGTTTGGCTAAGTATTTTATGTAGATGGAAATGTTAAGAGATAATCTGAAGACTTGGAAAATGGGAAAACCATCAAATGGTATATACAATTTTGATGTAAGGACAAGTACTCATATACAAACATCCACGGGTTACTGCAACATTGTTACAGCTCTCCAACGTTATTTTGAACACCTTGTACGTACATATCAGTATAATAGGATGGCAACTGCAGCATAGTACTTCTCATGTTTACTCGAAACATCAAGTTTACGATTCCTGTAAGTTAAATTTAATGAAAATACATAAACCTGCTTTGTGGCTAGCTCACTTCTGGCCATTCGGTTCCGCTCACCTTGTCCCTTTCTTTCCGCACCCTGCCACCTTCCCCGGCTACGTCACATGAAATAGGGGAGTGGCCAGTGCAAATATATTTCGTTGCCCCAGCTCGGGGTCACCATCGCCTGGCCACTGACGACGATCATCATTTAGCTTGGCCGTCAATGTACGACGAATCTGGGCCATGATTTTCTTCAGGGGGCAGCACACCTGATTCAAGAGTAACTAAATTGTGGGCGTTATTAATTCTCAAGCTTTCATTTCTTACTATAGTGAAAGTGCGGCACAACGATGAGGTGAGGCAAATGGGTGAGTGGAGGTATGCACCCGTGCATTATTTAAGGACAGTCATGTTAGCTGGGGCTTTGATTCCTGGGGTAGGTGTACAGAGAAGTGGGCGGGGTTTAGGTCATGAATGAGTATTCAGTAGTTTCGTAAGTTATGCAATTTAACATTGGCTGCTTAATTTTCTTGGTTACTGCGGCCCAATTTGTTTGCCCCATTTAAGTGTCAGTTGGGCATGAAGCAATCCTGCCACTTGCCTTCTAATAATTATTCGAATTTTTTTGTGTGTTTGTAATTTCTTTTTACGATGGCACGCTTTGGAGGGCTATGGCTTTAAAAGTAATTAGTCGCCATGCTATCGATTTTGGTATTTTATGCAGTTTTAATTAGTCGTGTGTTGGTTTTAATGAACGTAGTGCTTTATTGGGTTGAGGTTTTCGACTGCCACTTCATTCAGAGACGTAAATACTGAGTACCAGAATATTTTGGATTATTTGTTGCGTAAAACACGCATTTTACTGGTGCTTAGTGAAAAAGGTATAGTCCGTTATGAAACGCAATTCCATGCAAAACTTCAGATGGCGGGTTCATGTGTGAGCTTCGCTTTGGTAATGTAAAATATGATCAAATGTTATTCGACTTCGGTCATTGTCTGTTGAATGATAATTTATACATTCCTAATATGGATAAACCCAAATTTAGTGTCATTATTTCATAAGGAGGATTGTTTTAGGCAGGTAGTTGGAGTAGGTGTGAACCTGCCTTAATGAAACTAAATTTTTTTGCGAGCACGCAAATTTTATGAAAACTCCCTGTTTAGAATGTTTACTATGCCAAGTGAATATAGACTTTTATGGTGTTAACCTTCAGGAGTAATTCATGGTGTTAAATGAATTGGTATATAAGAGAGTGCAAGAGAAAGTAACCGGGTTTGGAAGTTTGTTATATTTAATTTTTCTCTTCCACGATCGTGTAGTTGTTGGATGTAACATTTTGCCATTTCCAAGGCATTTTTCAGCTATGCTTCTGCCACATTAATAGCATTCAGGGTGGTTTGTAAACAAATGAATGGTAATGTTTGATTCTTTAGTGACACTATGTATACAGGAATTGCCAGTGTTATGAAAGTGTCGAATATTGTAACAAGATAATATAAATAATATGTATCTTTATTAATAAAACTGTAATTTAGTTGTGCTTTCATATTTGAACTATGATGTTCAACCTAACTTAAATTAACACCCATTCCTTGCGCAGGATTCGAACCCAGAGGCTCGCGCACCCCAGATCGGTCGGTGGTGCACCAACTGACTGCGCCACGAGAGGTCGGCTTTTAACTGATATGACATATGTTTGAAAGAAAGAGAATTTAGGAAAACATGCAGAAAACCATACATTTTCGTTGGCGTAATAAAGGAGGTTGAGCATCATATTTCAGTTGGCAGCCAACGTTAAAGTGCACGTTTGGTCAACGTTGCCCCAAGTGACATTTTGACATTGGGCCCACTTACATTTTCAAATGTTGGCCCAATGCCAGAGCCAGACGTTGGGCCAACAAAAAGTTGCTACTGGAGTAAGTGGGACGACTGTAGGATTTAATTCGGTTTTAGGGTGTTTGGATGCTTCCCCCATCCACATTTTAAGTATTTTGTCACCAATAATAAGCACTAGCCGAATTTGGCCCCTTTTTGCTATGTTTTGTGGTATAGGAGGTACAAGTATCTTCGACGCTAACGTATAAACGAGAGCAACGACTCCATGTTTAAGCACCCGGTCCTACATCCTACATTCCTACGAGAGCAGCCTGCCAGCTTTTATTTGTAAAATGAAGACTATCTTCGCATCGAGAGCAACGAAACATTACACCAGATAAGCTTTTATAAGTATGGTCTACAGATGGTACTTGACCGGGTCGATCAATTATTCTAGAGTCTTCGCACTGTGACTCCGTCTTGTAATTTTCAAGTAAATAGCATCCCATCTTATTTTCCTCGCGGTAAACTAGAGACTATTATTGTGATCTCACTGAGCTAGACACAGAAAATAACTTTGACATTTATTTTTTCAACTTAATATTTTTGATTTTAGTAATGTTTGAACACGTACTTTTTTTTATATTATTATTGACAACGGCAATATATGAGTACGCTGCATCGGGATCAGTTAAAACTAGGTACAGCCACTTTCAGCTGCAGTATGATTTTTCTTGTGCTCTCACTTAGCTTTGTCTGATTGCCATCAGGTTCTTAAGTGACTTATTTCAGAAAATAGTACAAAGAAATAATTTGATCAAAAGCTGAATAAAAGTACTAATACCAAACAAACTACATCTGTTGTCAACTGTTTTCACGTAGAGTTGCATCCCCTGATGTCCCATTTTCTATTGAATACATGCTAATTATTTTTGAATATTTTATTACTGATTCTGATTGGTCATGTACACAAATGGCGTACATAAGTGTTGGTCTGCTGAACGAAGCGTGAGATGGGGTAAGTGGTTATTCCATTCTGCCTAGGCGTGGACCGGACAAATAACAACTCCTACCTGGGTCTACCACACACTGACATATATTTATTTGCAATTTAAATTATTTTTTTTATCATTTTGCTACACCTCACAATAGATGTGTATACTGATTGTGGTCAACAATAAGAGATGTCATTCGAGTGAAGAATCTAGTAAAGGTCAACATTGCATCACACTCTCACTCATACGTAAATACGTAATTGACTACAACGGTTATTCTTAACAGTGTAAATACGTAATTGACTACAACAGTTATTCTAAACAGTGTAAATACGTAATTGACTACAACAGTTATTCTAAACAGTGTAAATACGTAATTGACTACAACAGTTATTGTAAACAGTGTAAATACGTAATTGATTACAACAGTTATTCTAAACAGTGTAAATACGCAATTGACTACAACAGTTATTCTAAACAGTGTGAATACGCAATTGACTACAACAGTTATTCTAAACAGTGTAAAAAAATTGTGTTATGTGTATGTGTGCAAGAGCTACATCTATCAGTATTTTTTTCGTACTACACTGTCACGCAGTCGTATGTCTCTACATGTCCAATACTATTCTGATACACACTGTTAATTCTGTACAACATATAACATATAAAATTGTGGCTATCCCAACATGGTAGTATTGTGTGTATATCTGTAGTGCACATTTTCATATACATTTACTGTACACCACTAGTTTTTGTGAGCATTTTAGGCACATCCAGAAGACGTGATAAATATTTCGTATATTAACATTCAAATTGGTAATTTGTTAATTTTTTTATGATATATTTTTCTAACACTGGTTCCTACGCCATGCTTTACCAATGTCAATTGCCTTAAATTTGATTATAGTTTCTAATAAGCATGTAAATTTTCAGAAGGTAATTTACAAACTTCGCCATATAGTTTCTAAATGCCAGTCGTTAATCGAACTAGAGGGATCATATCTCAATATACCAACTTTATTCATAGTATTTAATGGTCGTTTGTTTTTATTTATGGTTTGGTTTTACCATTTCTGCCTTAAACAATATACTTATTACGAAATTTATTTCTGCAGCTTCTTTTACGTGTATAAGGATCTTTTCTAGGCGGTATAGAGGTATTGACATATAAAGTCAGCGCCAAATTACTAGGATGTGAATTGAAGATTGAATATCCCAGATTTTCACTCTCTCATTCAAGTCATACTACGGGCATGTGTTGTTTTGTCCATTCATGGGTATCGACATCTTCTCTGCAGCCCTACTGAAGTTATAATTTCGGGATATCCCCCCGTCTCATGCAAATAATGCTTAAACAACCCTAAAGAATTACACCAAAATGACAACGTAACTCATTCGTACCCACTCAATATAATAAGATTTTGCATGATAGCTATTTCTCACTAGGCATTACCGACACACCCATTTTCTCTCTGCTTTATTCGTGTTAATTGCAAATAAAATATTATATTATAATTAATGGATAAAATATAATTAGAAGTACAATATTATAAAAAAATTTACTTTTATGTAAACAGACGTATAAAACGCTTGTTGTAAATAATGTATTTAGGAAACAAACAAACGTGTCATACATGGGGGTAATCTTTAAGAGTTTTGATTTCAAATTCTGAGAATAGACTATATTTTGAGGTCATGATGGTTGTTTGTAACCGTGATCCCTTGTGATATTTATTTTGAAAAAATGGAATTGTTCCAATTAAGGAACATTTTACAAAAATCTACATAATATCGTTTTGTATATGAAGATCATCTCGTATCTTACCACAAATTATCATTCACATTATTCCGATAGTCGCCATATTGAATTTCATCAGCTTGACGTCCTCATATAAGGGGCAATTATTTGCAAAGTAAATTGATTACAATGAACGAATCTCACTAGTAGGTGCTATGCGAAAGTTGCCAAACAATATCGTCATAGCCCGAAACGTGTTCCATTTGGGTTTAATGCTGTTTTGTTTGCGAGTGTGTGCCAACAGGGGGCGTAAATGTTCCTCAAGCATTCATAGCTGCAAGACACCGAATCAGGTTTTAGTAGAAAAGTGAGCAGTATGATCCACAGTGCCAAGTTCAGTGAACACGCAGCAGGCTCGTATAGAGCATTCGACAAGCCTTTGCCCAGGCGGATGTGTTTGAAAGAGGACAAGTCGTCGCCCTCCGAGAGGCTATAGGACGTCTCGGCGCATTGCACACCACTTGAAACATTCCGCTTATATCGCGTGTCTGTTTTGGTCGCACTCGGAATACGAGGGTAAACACAGTTGTTCAGAATGCTTGGGCCGATCCCTGCAGACGACCAGGGGAAAGGATACTTTTGACGTGAACACGGCTTTAAATTTGCGACCATAGTGGGAGGCAATCCAGAAAATCCGATGATAACAAAATCGGGGGATACAGTTTGGCACTGCAGCTCCGAATGCATCGTCTACATTCAAAATTCAATTACACCACTCGATTGCCAAAGGATCATAGAATTTGTTACGTTGAGTGATGACTGCAAAGCATCATGCGTGGCTTGTGTGGCGGGAGGGGGTGGAGGGTGCAATGTTGAGTTCGTTTCGCCGCGTCTCATAACTTCCGCGTAGTATAACTTTTGACTAGGAGCAGCTACGACGCTCGTGTAGGTTCCAATCGACAGCTCTCGTCAAGATCAATCGATTGCGTGTAAAAAACATTTGTGCGGCGTGGTTATGGTGAAATTGTAAGAGTTCAAAGTAAAAAATTAAGAAAACTTAAAATAATGTTGGCCTATATTCGTCAAAAAGCCAAGTCGAAATACAGAAATCGTATACGGTCGGAAAGAGCATCTCGAAAGCAATCCAGTGATACCCATTAAACCCCATGTGTTCGAGTGAAGCGGTGCGGGAACACAAATTAAACACAAAGGTGCCCGATCGCGTCAACGTAGTCGTATTCACGCAAAACAAGCGGCCGTGTCCCCAACACAACCAAACCCAATTTTTCATCATGCAACATGTTGAAAGCACTCCACAGGCGTTGCTGCGCCCAATCCAGGGACATGTCACGGCAGTTCGGGATACGCCTGAGTTCACCAGTACCATTTCCAGGCGGCTAGAAGAGCTGTATCTGTCGTCTCAACGTCCCTTACGACGTCTGCCATTACGACCTGAGCATCTACAAGAATAAGTTAATTCTGCCAGGAACAGCAGCATGGTAGCTTGTGAAATGGCAACGAGGGTGTGTTAAGTGACGAATCACGATTCTGTCTGGAAACAGATGATCACCACTGAATTCGAATCTGAAGACTTCCTGGCCAGCGCCATGATACATGTTTCATTGTAGAGCGGCACACCGTCCCAACGAGAGATGTCATGGTGTGGAATGCCATATCCTACGATTCTTGCACCCCACTGTTGGCGAATGAAAGAACCCTGACAGCGCGGCGATACGTTCAAGAAATTCTGTGTCCATGAGCACGCTCCTTTGTGGCGCAGCTGACAACACCATCCTTCAGCAGGATAATTTCCAGCCACACGCAGTACTGGTATCGTTTTCCTGCCGTCGTAGTGTAAACATGCTTCCTTTGCCAGCAAGGTTCACAGACCTCTCGCCCACCGAGAACGTTTGGGACCAGTTGGTGGGCAATTTTGACCAGTGGCACCTATTACGGATTCGGAGGGTCTGTTACGCCAACTGTGGCAGTATCATCCTCAAAAGTACATACGATGTATGCTTGCATCCCTAAGCGACAGTATGGCCACCTGTCTATGTGCTGCAGGTGGTCCAATAGGTACTATACTAAGTGCATACTGAGAGTGCTGGTCAACTCTAATACTTGATTGGTGTGGTACTATTATTTAATATTTTCTGTTTTCATACCCTCATGTCCTTTACATCTACCCACTTTGTGTGCCCCTTTAATGGCACCTTCTGGGTGATCATTTTTCTTGCAAATGAATGTAGTATTCCTACTCGTACGCTGGTGATTATTTATTTCCGTCTCTGGTGAATATAAAAATATAAATTCCTTATCACATTAATGTCGATAATTCGAAGAAAATGTCACATTTTCAGGGTGAAAACGTACTGCTCCTACATTTCAAACCGACCGATTCGTTCTTCTCAGCACCATGCGCCATAAAGAAATTAGTTTACATATTTTGCAATTCAAATGAAAGTATGTTAATAATTAATGTTCAAATATTTTAAAAATAAAGTTATGTCAGTATTTACTCTTAGTATTTATTGCCCAGTTACAAGTTTAAGTCGGATGTCACGTCAGCCACTCCAGTGTTCGAACCTTACACTTGTATGTGTTAGTTGATAATCCCACTCGACCGCTCACAAGGGCTTTTTCTTAGCGGCCAGAGATATTTATTCTCTGTTCCTCGGAGAATTATTCTGTTAGATTTTTTCCCTCCCTCCTCCTACCTCTTCCTACCATATATTTTACTATACTGTAGTAATACGGGAGCATGGAGAAAGAAAGCTGCATACATCGCACAAGCAAGTCGTTAGATTCCTCCCCTCAAGAAACTCAGCATATTGGATTATAGAAGCCTCCAATCTTTAAATAGCGTAATATCATACTAAATAAAAAATAATTATTCTTATAATGGAAAATGTTATTTGTAAGGCAATGAAAACAATTTATGTTTTTGTCACTTATTTATATATGCTATGATATATTTCTTTACGAATAAATAACAACATGAAATTCACATGTTCTGTTCATACGAAACAAAACACCATTTAAAAGCATTAATTTTTTTTTTTTTAGTGTCTTCACTTTTACATAAGCAAACATAAATACGTATACATTTGAAAAAATCGCACATAACACCAAGTATAATGGAAATGGTGATTTGGTTGTAGGGTGAAGGGGGTGAAGATTGAGGACGGTTATATCACAGCATGTGGCGGACATCATGTGTCGTTCACCTTGGATGTTGGTGTTATTAACCCTGTGCCCATGTCCTTGATCTCGTGACCTTGACATTGGGAAGACCTTAAACACAAAACCCCCCAAAATATTTGATATAAAGAAAATATATTTTTAAAATTCAATTTTATTTTATTGGAAGATATAAACAATTTTGGAGAAAAAATGTTAATACATTGTTTGGCATTTGAAAAAAAAATATGGCGAATGTCACATCATCCAAGCACGACAACTAGCAGATGATGGACCCTTTCCAATGTTTACCGTTCGCTATTTAGTTGACACACCTCCATCTCCACTACTATCCCATTTAAATTTTACTGATTTATTTGTCAGCTTCCCTGCACCCCTGCCACTCCTACATACATTTTATTGGCTTACTAACCCCTGCCTTTATCACCCCGAAAGTTTATTGGCTATTTAGTAGTCCACTTACTCGCTTATTGCTCCACCCCCTTATCAAATTCCAATTCCTTTTTGCCGATTACTCGACTTTGCAGCTACTATATAGTTTCGCCCACCACCTCCTCCACCCTTGCAAATTGAAATTGGCTGTAGTTGGCAAGCCTCGGTCCTAACCTAATATTTCCCCACCCCCTTTTTCAGCTACTTTATAAGATGCCAGACATAATGGGAGCACTCCGGTTTTTTTCACAGTAATATACACGAGTTATTAGAGTGGTCATAAATTCCTGTCTGCAATATTAATTGATGTGAAGCTCAAGTCACTGTCCATGATGTATAGAAGCAAAGAATTACTGTAAGTGTCGAAATAATTTATCCTTGTATACGCCCCTCACAAATTTCGGCGTTGTAAAAGTGCATGCATCCATATCTGCCACTTGTCGAAGATGTGCGAGACTGCCTTCCATGAAAAGAGTTCTTCTGAGAGTTGCACCACCTTCGTAACCAATACGGTACGAAGGTGAACTTCGCAATACAATGTCAAGGTCACCTGCATCTAATATGTGGTAGTAGTCTGTAATGTAATTTTTTTGCTGTCTTTATGTATTTTTTCTCGAGTTTTTGTTTTCAAGGTCATAGGGTCAAGATCATGATAGCCTGCATCTAACATAGCGGAGGTAAACTCTAATGTAATATGCTTTTTTACTTTTATGTATTTTTTTCTCGGTTTTTTAGGTCATTCAAGGTCATGGGGTCAAGTTTGAGGTAGTCTGGATATAATATGACGGTGGTAGTCTGTAATGTGATTTGCTTGTTCACTTTTATGTATTTTTTCTCGGTTTTTTGTTTGCAAGGACATTCAAGGTCATAGTATCAAGGTCAAGATCACCTGCGTCTGATATGGCAGATGGGTAGTGTCTACCAAGATGGTGGTCTCCTACGAAGATGGCGTAATGGTAATGGGCTAGGGGTGACCTCTGGTAAATTTAAGTAATTTTAAATCAACTTTTAATAATTTATAATAATGTCTTTTTAAATCATTTTGAATAATAATTTTTTAATAAGTAGTTTTTAATAATATTTTTTGGGATTTTTTGGAATTGTTTTGTGTTTTTTTATTTTATTTTTAAGATCAATTGTGAAGTTCATAGGACATAGGTCCTGCTCTCCTGACCCCTTGGTCACTGATACCAGTCACATGGGTCGCTGATTCCTGAAGCTGGGTCGCTAATATCTCTCGCCTGCTAAGGGAAAAATTTGAATTTTTAGGTATTTTGTAAGGAAAAAAACGGATTTTTTTTGGGAAAAAGGAATTTTTAATGGTATTTTGGTCGCTTTTGAGGGAAAAAGGGAAATTTTAAGGCTAGAAGGGAAATTCCAACATTGTGGCCGGCCGGCTCCGTCTTCGACGCCCCACGCCCTTGGCCCAGACTCATAAATTTCCTACTACTAATATGTTTACGTTTGTTCAGAAATGTCGCTGCACTATGAATGCATAATATTATTTGCAAAATTTTCTTAACAAGAACATGTAGTGATTCGGTGGATACACAAAGGTAGTGACCAATGCATATGTGGTTACAGCTCGATCTGCAGGATTATAATTTATGTAGGAATACAGTATGGGAGAGGGGAGTGTTTTGAGTTGATGAAATCGGGAGTTTCTGGATTTTTGGGGTGTGACAGAAAACAAAGATGGATTAATAGTTTAGGTTACAGATTATTTTCACGGGATGATGTGCTGACGTGTTTGCAGAATGTTTATTCACATATAAAAAAAAGATAAGCGTTTAACCCTCTTTGGTAAATGTTTAAGATAAAATTTCGTTAACAACACAATATTTATCCTAGAAATGGTGAAACTCCTGTTACGTGTGGTTGTATTGTAGTGGAATTTAATTTATTTTAATGTCACTATGTAACAAGACAGACAAATATAAATAATTAAATTTTGAACAAGATTTTTTATTGAAAGTGTTAAACTGGATATTTGAAAGGGCGCAGGGATGTCGTACTCCTATGTCATTGGTGTATATAACGTGAGGAGAAGTTTCCTCTAATGAATGTGATGGGATGGAAAACTTAAATGTCCACTTTAAAACTTTTCTGCAATTTACATACTATTATACATTTTGGCAAGTTGGTTGAGCGGTCTCAGTCGGCGGATTTAAGCTCTGGTTTCCTGTAAGGAAGTCGAGGTTCGAATCCTGCATCTGAAAAATGATTTTCGGATCTATATTGAGATGTTCAAGAGTGAGCTGGAGCTACGTGTCTGAGTTATAGAAGCGATACGTACAACACTAACACATGTCTTGTGGGCCATCGCGCCTATTCGCAATGCGTACTGCATTTCCACCCTGAAAGTGTATATTGGAAATTAGATCTGTCACACTGGGACTTTATTACATAACATGAAAATTTTCAGACTAAACTATGAATGTAAGAATGTTCTTTTCACTTGTCGCTAAAAGAAACTGCATAGTCACGCTGTTAAATTGCGATATTTGACAGTTTTTCAAGATTTTTTTCTCGGGGAAAACATTTAATGCAATCAAAGTAAAAAAATAAATAAAATATGCAGGGTATATATATATATATATATATATATATATATATATATATATATATATATATATATATATATATATAAATATTACGTTTTCTGCTAGAAAATCGTCATTGTAGTGCATTTATTTATCTAGAAACGCATAATCGCGCAAACAACACACAAAATGAATAAGTACAATCTCATCTTAACATAAACGGTTTGTTCTGTTGGTAGGTTTTCACGTGATTTGATAAACGTATATACGCTCTGCGGGATTTTACAGTATAACTTGCTCCGAAAGAGAGCGAGAGAGAGAGAGAGAGAGAGAGAGAGAGAGAGAGAGAGAGAGAGAGAGAGAGAGAGTGCGTGTGTAATGTATTACTTAAAATTTGAAAGGCTCTGTTAACAAACATGGAAAAGGCTGCGAGGTGATGTGTAGATGCATTCTCTGCATATGCGAGCTATGCGCTTACACAGTGGACATTTTACTAAATGAATCTCGGAGTCCGGCGGGTAGAGATGGGGAGTATTTTCAGTACATATTGTCAGCAACAGGTATTGGGCGAGAACAGTCGATACCTGTTCCTAGTTCCTGGAGAAACCTGTTGCCATCCCTACCTGTTGAAGCAGGAACAATCACAATCACACGCTTGTTATACGACACTCTACGATATCATTTCGTCGTACCTGTTCCTATCGTCATAGGTATCTAGCTGCTCTTTTATGCCCCCCTTTTACCACTTCTCCAGCAGTGACAGTAACAGCAGCCGGAAAATTACTATTGTCACTATACTACTAGAAGAACATGAGACGCGAGGAGGTATACCTCCTCGTGTGTCTTGTTTCCCTAGTCGGAGGCGGTAATTGCATTTTAGTTGAATCGGCGGCCACACGCCCTGTCGGTAAATAAAATCTGTAACTACTTCAACCCCTCCCCCACCCACCGGCCCGCGGCAGCTTACCCTCTCGTCATCCCTGCAGGGAGTCTGCGATAGTTAAAGAGTGTGTCTCTTTGTTCAGCCGGTGGAATGGGTAATACCCTTCCTCACCCGCTGGGCGCAGGGGTCGGTTGTTTGTTTGTGGAAGGAGTATGGCGAAGGGGGGGGGGGGGGGGCGGAGGGTGCGAGTTGTAGAGGAGTACGGCGCCCTTATATTGCTGCAACCTAGCAGTGGTAAAGGCGGTTCGCACTTTTGAAATCAACGTTAAAAAAAAAAGTCACTACTCCTACCTGCACATATTTTAACGGGCTCACTGGGTGGCATGCGGCTAGTAAAGTTGGTAACACTGGAGTGAAAGTAGTTCCATATCTTAACGTTGAATAGAAAGTGTAAGGTAACCATTTATGTGTAATTAAATTATTTGGGTTCGCTTCTTTTTTAATGCATCGAAGTGTTGACGTAAAGAGATTTGTAAAATATTTACTTTTCTAATAATGTCACATTTTCACTTGACCGACGCATCAATAAAATGACAAGTCTCATGCAAATGTTAAATTTACATAAGGCTGAAGATTACACAACGTGCAAACAGGCTGATCTTTTGCAGGGCTTTGAAAAGTCTTCATTTTACCCCGAACAGCCTGTACGGGGAAACTCAGTGCTTGTGCCATCTGCTTAGCACACACGAAGCGCAAAATTCCGTGCGCTACGAGATGAACGTAACACATAATCCGCGTTTGCCGATACACTATAGGCCTCTCTGCGCCACACATGCCTCTCAGAACGGAAAATTCCGTGCGCTACGAGATGAACGTAACACATAATCCGCGTTTGCCGATACACTATAGGCCTCTCTGCGCCACACATGCCTCTCAGAACGGAAAATTCCGTGCGCTACGAGATGAACGTAACACATAATCCGCGTTTGCCGATACACTATAGGCCTCTCTGCGCCACACATGCCTCTCAGAACGGAAAATTTATTTATTTCAATAAATAAGTTTAAACTAAGTGACTCACTACATTTATATTTAAAATTTACCTAGAGTGGTGCGAAGCAGACTTTAAATTTCCTATGCATGTATTTACCTTTGCTGAGAAATTTTCTGAAATAAACAAGTCCTCTTTGATATCTGGAGGATAGCAGCGAAATATTTAGTTTTTCACATAGAAGAATATTTCTACATTGGTTTCCGAAGCAGAATCGGAGGAAAGTATGGTTAGTGTAAGTCGAGTGTTTCACTTGGATCTCAATTTATTTTAATGTGATGTTACTGTTGCTTAACAAAACAAGGTTTTTCTTTTTAAATCGTAGTTAAACATGACAAATCATAACCTTCTTATTTAACGTTCGAGACGACTTGGCTAAAACCCGTTAGAATGCATTTGCAATATCATTTTATTATTTAGCGATATTAACAAAAAAAAATATGTTCCTATCAAACACTTAAAAAATTCTTTCAAATTCCCGTTTAACCCCCCCCCCCCCCCCCACCCCCCCCTCAACTCATGTATTCCGGTTCTGCTCTATTCTCATCTCTCTTTACCATCAATGTTAAGAGTCGTCCAAATCTCGTCACTCATTCTATCTCGCATTTGTTTTCTAGCCCTCCCTTGTAGGTAATGGGGGCAGAGTAAATTTGTTATTATTATTATTATTATTAGTCAGTATCACACGTTTTCGCGTTGTCGGGTAGTCTGAATTACGATACGTGAGCCGATCAATCTAAGCAGCAAGAACACGAGGTGAAGCAAGAATAATTTTCCTCATTCCTAAATCCCATAGCCTTTAGGCTCGTTAAGTGTATATCAACTCGTCACGCAAATTCATTCAAGTGTTCGTAATTTTCACGCGAAGCGAAGCTGTTCAGTTTTTAATACTTAATTATTTTCCTACGAAATATTTTAACGACAACCAAACACTTGGTTAACGTTAACCTCGTCGATTTTCACTGCAGAAAAAAAAAAACCCTCGTGGCCGAGCATCTTTTGTTCCCATTCCCCCAGTTTCCCCAGCGGTTAGATATATGACCTGCCGCCCAGGAGCTGGCACGCGAAAAGCGCATCCCCTTGAGACGTAAGCCACGAGACGAACTTTCCTTTTTCCTGTCATTTCCCCGAGATATCGTCCGCGTTCCAAGTCGTCAAGGTTTACAGCGTCTTACATGTGCAGTAGTTTCGAAAGCAATATTGCTAGTGCGTTTTTTTATGGAATTATATTAATAACATTATTACATACTTGCAAAAATAAATAAATATTTTCGCATGATGTGTAAAACATTGTTGGTTTAAACATTTCATTGCTGCCTACGCAACTGCACGGGGGAAAAAGGATCTCGCTAATTGTGAGAATAAATAATATATAACTAAGTAATATAATTACACGTGTTTGTCACTCACTCGATGTAAAATATTGTACATATATAATTAGTCGTCGGCTCTGAATACAACTGCTGACCACACGCCTCCTACAAAGAAAATTTGTATTAATGTTAAGGATAAAACAGGAGATGAATACGGCCGTGAATTCAGCATAAATGAAAACCAACATAAAGACAGTGTTGATCAAGTGTCTGATGAAAAGGATGGCGATTCACTCGGCGTTCCCACACATTTCACCAGCGAGTTTCCTTCGACAAGTGATGTGAAGAACACCGAATGCGATAAGAACGCTCGTTCCTTTGCTGCAATGAGCGACGTGAAGAAGGCAGAAGATGCCGAGAATGCTGGCTACCTATTTTCCGAAGACCCGAATGAACTTGTTGGTAGACTCGTATATTTGATTGACCTTCGAAAACGTGGGGATATCTCACGCATTGTTGAGATATCTTGAATTATTAGTAAACTAAAGAACCGGGACTATATTTCATGATGTGAGGAACTGTTTTATTCCGAAATTGTAGTTACAATATAGTAATAAATTATCATTATAAAATGATTCTTTACCTGTTATTTTTGTATGACCTGTCCTTCTATCCCTCACAATTTTAAAGTGGTTCTATGAGCACTCAACTACTAATGTACAGTTCTACATACAGAATATTTATAAAATTAATTAAGAACCAAATTGCATGATTAGTTGACTGCGTACAACACATTAATTCTGTCGACACGTACAAATTTTGGAGTCAGTTGGCAAACGAATTTCATTTCTATATATATGGATGGGGTCAAACCGAAAGTTTGATAAAGGATCGACCGAAGGATTGGGATTGATCGGAGGATTGTGTTGATTGATGTTGATTGTTGTGCTGATTGGTGTGGATTGGGGTGCGGATTGGTGTGGGGAACTGGTGCGAATTAGTGTGGATGGGGGTGTGGACAACAGAAGATTGATCGGAAGATTGCGATTGATCCAAGAATTGGGATTGATTGAAGGATTGAGTTTAGTGTCGATTATATAGGAAGACTGCGATTGTGGAGCGAATTGTGAAGCAAATTGCGAAAAATTGATTTAAATATTGTGCATCAGATTGTTATTGTAGAGCAGATTGTGAATAATGGAGCAGACTGTGAAGTGGATAGGGAAGAATAGCGATTTGTGGGCGGATTGGCGAGGAGATAGTGATTGTGGAGTGGATTATGATTGTGAAGCAGATTGTGGAGTAGGTTGCGATTCTGGAGCAGGTTTGCGATCGTGGAGCACATTGTGTAGCAGATTGTGATTGTGGAGCAGACTGTGGAGCGGATTACGAAAGATTAAAGGAATGATTGAATATATTAATGACTAATAGAAAGATTGCGAATTATTGTGAAAGATAAATATAAATATTGAAATATTGATGGAAAGATTGCGAAATATTGATGGAAAGATTGCGAAAGATTAATGGAATGAATGTGAAAGATTTATGGAAATATTACGAAATTTCGACGGAAAGATTGTGAACGGTTTATGGACAGATTGTGAAAGATTGATGGAAGTATTGAAACATACATGGAAAGATTGGACGTTTGAGGGATTAATGGTCATGAAGAGCACGATAGATAAGACTATTTATCACCCTCGTACATTTCAAGTCTCAAGAGTATATTGGTTTGTAAACCATAGACAACAATGCTTTTAAAATGGTAAATGCTGGTCCATACAGTTACGTTAATAGTTTAAACATACAAAAACTTCCTATGAGAAGAGGGGCTTATGAACTCAATATGTAAGCGACCGATTACTCAACACAAAACCTACTTGTTTATTAACACACAAACAATACAGAATTCCTCAATTGCATTTACCCATTATTCACTCAATCTATTACAGACACTATGTAATGCTTTTTACAAGACGCGACAACTATATTATATATATTGTCTCACAGTGTTAACTATCCTGACATGGAAATACACAGCCTATACGTTATTCTACCAGCCCCGCCATGCGCTCATGTAGGGCATTGCACTCACCACTGTATTGTTACTGTAGTCTACATTCAACGGACGCCGGGGCTCCACCGAACTGCGTTGTCCTGGACCGCACTTCAACATTGCGGTGACCTGGTAACTCCTTGTTTATTTTTTGGGGGGGGGGGGGGTGCGGAGGGGGCGCATCCGCGCAACACCATCTTATATAGACGAACCTGTTGCCTTTCTTTCTGCCGACCACCGTTTCGATTCCTTTTCCCAACCATCCTTGTTTCCTCCGTAACAGGACACACCTGCTCGAAGAAGTGATCGTCCCCAGTAGGCCATGGAAGAGTGGTATGGTTTGGGATGGATGCAGTAGGCATCGTGTTTGGTTATACCAGTGTCAAAAATTATAACCTAGACTAGTAGCACACTGGACATTTTGTAAATAAGTTACACACGCAGACGATCCTGAGACACCGAGGCTCGTAGTGTACTGTGCTGCCCAACAATTATAACCTAGACTAGTAGCACACTGGACATTTTGTAAATAAGTTACACACGCAGACGATCCTGAGACACCGAGGCTCGTAGTGTACTGTGCTGCCCAACAATTATAACCTAGACTAGTAGCACACTGGACATTTTGTAAATAAGTTACACACGCAGACGATCCTGAGACACCGAGGCTCGTAGTGTACTGTGCTGCCCAACAATTATAACCTAGACTAGTAGCACACTGGACATTTTGTAAATAAGTTACACACGCAGACGATCCTGAGACACCGAGGCTCGTAGTGTACTGTGTTGCCCAACAATTATAACCTAGACTAGTAGCACACTGGACGTTTTGTAAATAAGTTACACACGCAGACGATCCTGAGACACCGAGGCTCTTAGTGTACAGTGCTGCCCAAAAATAACTTTACTCTGCATTACATAAACAATTGCGGATGCTGAGTCTGAATAGCTCAAAGCCATTGACAGATGCAAAACCATAGTATATGTATTATGCTCATCACTCATAATTCGATTAATCGTTTTAAGTTTCCTTTACTCCAAAATGCAAACAGATCCTATTTTTACAATCACCTTAACTAATAATATTTTCTTAACTAAAAGTTCGTAGCTGTCGCTCTCCAAAATGACTGAAATATTTTTTGAAGTTCTAAACAACTTAACAAGAAAATCTCATATATCATTTTGTTGTTTATTTTTTATTTCACGCCCATAACAGCCAGGCATTGTAATATTTGTGAATCAATAATGGGGTGGGTCTATCATAATGTAACTTGGAATTCAAAATAAACGAAAAGGCCAATTCGATAAAGCTCATTGTCCCAGTGTTATCAAGGAAGGTGAGTGGGTTTGGGTACGCAATAGATCGTGGCTCAAATCACTGTTTTTTAGATTTAAAGGCACTTATTTAGTTTCAAAGGAACTAGTCTTCAACAATAGATATACGAATTGGCAAATCCGGTAACTGTAAATATGATACCATAAATACACGCAATACAAAAACTGCCTATATTAAATAAATAAATTAAATTTTGTTTTAAATTTTCAGCGAGTGTGCCTGAAGGAAAGAAGCAACGGAGAAATAGGAGACAGCTCATCGCAAGAGTATTCATTAGTATCGTGACTCAGATGTACAGTGATTCCTTTTTTCGAACACATGTAAGCTTGTTATTGGCGAAATGTCAATACAAAATTTTACTACGTTGACATGATCACTCCTCCGTACGTAATACCGTTGCAGAAACATAAACTATCTGAAATCATTGACGTATGGGTACATAAATCATGCACATTAAATTTGGGATAGAGTTGCAATAAAATTAAATCAATACATAAAGGTATTAACAAACTCTAGGGCACTTTGATTAAGCAATTCTTCAATGAAGTAGATATTTCTACGTAGAGAAGACGAGGTATTTAAATAATAGGTTTTATACATACGAAAAATACAACTTTCTTTGCTCGTCAACAAGCATGCTAACAAAAATAAGAATACATAATACTCACATGCTGATTCTCGCCAGTATAAGCAATTACAAATCAGTAACTGCTATGAGTAATCCGTATTATCAGGAACAACCATCTCTAAAGAGTTGAACCCGGCCGGTGTGTGCACACAACTGTTTCACTGAATATTATATTTAAGCACACGTAATTTTGACTTTGTCTGTCAAACACAAAAACATGATTCATGTCCGAGACTGCAGTCGATGCAAAAAAACATAAGTAACTCTATGTAGATATTATAACACACGAATGATACATGGCATTACGATGAACACAAACTGATGACTCTCTCTGCTAGGGCATATAGCATTCACTCTTGTGTCCGTCAGCGGAGACCAGCTGTTACCGGTCTATGGAACGACGAGACGTGGTATTAAGAGTTAATATTTCCAATACATATTATGTATTAGAGACATAATGCAATATGTAGTGTTTTGTATTATTTTTTTACAAGTGACAATATTATATATATGTTTTTCCCCTTCATATAAAATAATGTACACATTGTGTTTGAGAAGGTCCTTTATCACCTGCAGCAATTTTATACATTTTATAACACTTCAACTTGAAGTCTGTATTGTTATATATTACAAATATTCCACACATGTTGCAGCAAAAATTTTCTAACAACATCCTCACACTCTTCATGCGGATGAATAGTTTCTAATGTGCAATGGAACACTACCATAATATACTCTGGTAAGAACCACTGCAACATACTTCTGCGACAACTGCGCGCGCGCAGAAAGAATGGGCTCTCCCCCGTCTTTAGGTCACCACGTCACCACTCATTTCCCCAGCGCTGGCATTTTTGGCTAATTTGTGCTCCACCGTATCCTCTTCTCTCATCGCAGCCAGCTGAGGGAAAGCCACTTCCTTCGACGCAGAAGATGATGTTACGCCGGCAGAGTTGTAGGGGCAAGCGGCTGCCTAGAGTGGAGACAGAGATTGGGCCAGGAGGCGAAATATAAGAAGGCCAGGCAAGAAGGACGTGGATGTTCATCGCCGTGTGGCCTTGCGAAGACTTCGAGGGATTAAGATGACGTGTTAGGAGAGTCTTCGTCGTAATCCAAGCTGATGGTGTGGCGAGTAAAACCGTTGTTATTGTCTGCCGAGGAGTGTGAGGCCTTAATTTGGGCTGGGCAGGATATTAGTTTTAAACAATAATAAATTGGGTGAGTACTTGAAGTTGTCAGTATAATGTGTGCTCAATAATAAATGAAGTAAATTATGTATGACACTGGAGCTTAGTAGAAAGGCTTGATAATTATAGTTATATTTGATCATTTCAACCACTTCACTCTTGGAAATAGAGATACATTAACTGGATAGCCATTGGGTAACACTAGGGTGACCCAAGCTTTTTGCACTAGTAGTTTTGTAACATTCCTCTACATGGTCCAATGCAAACTGCATTTTGTTCATTAACAGGTTAAACTATTTAGATAGTGCGCAATTCGTGTTAATTTTTTTTGTACTAGTTTTTATGAAAAAGATGGCAATTGTTAAGAATGACAGCTTAACAGAGAAAAGGAAAAATAATAAAAAGAAATTGTGTATATTTACATCAATAATAACACTTAATATGAATTTTAAGACTGTAATTTTTTTTTGCATTATATACCACGAAATGCGATAGAGGAAAGGGATATGAAGGTCTGGGAATTTGTGAGGTAAAACATGTAAAACTAATGTAAAATATCTATATTGGAACGGGTTATTAGTATAATTGTTTCAATACATTTCACCAATATTATCGGAGGTGGTCATGTTGAGCACACTTTATGCTGAAAAACGTGGTCCTTTTTTATTTTAAGCTATTAAGTGTTAAATCTACTTATTGTTTATAGTTACGAGTGTATCCACAGTTTCAATTCGTTACAATTAAACATAGATAATTCGTATTTGTGTGATATCGTCCTATATGAATGAGTTATGGTTGTGATTTTGTATTAATCAGGTCAAAGGTCTGTACGAAGTCTTATATTAACGTTGAAATGGCAATGCTCGTGTATTGTTGGTGTTTGGTCTTGGTACCTGCAGGGAGATCTAGCCTACTAAACCTATCTGTAAAATAGGTTGGCCACATGAGTTATAGAAGGATCGAGAAGTTTTGAAAGACAACCTTTTCCTCCAACTGATCAAACTAGGGGGAATTTAAATGTGTACAATAATAGAATTGAATTTAATATTCCTATAGGTGATAACTTTTTTTTTCCAAATTACGCTTATGTTTATAAACCATATGGCTTAATAAAAATAGATAAAGTTGGAAATGAGGCAAAATACGTAATTTAGATAATACTCATTTTTGTGCTAACTTTCTTCCTTTTCAGTTTTAAAATACAGAAATTACCAAAACATGGACATGTTATTGAGGCTGTTTATAACCCAGGTTTAATTTAAACAATAATGAATAATTTGTTAAGATCTCCAAGTGAACAAAATTATTTAGAATTTACTGTTGATAGTAAATATCATGTTAAATCTCTTCACAGTGGTAAAACATTTGAAATAACACATCCACTGATATATATGTTTGTTTTTATTCAAGATAACAATTAAATTTATTGGAAAGGCCGTTATAAAATTACTTTTATTCGAAGTTCGTCTGATAACAATTGTTTATATGTTTATGAAACTAAGAACGTCAACGGCGCAGTTCAGAAAAGTTATGCTGATCCAGGTAAAATTGTTATTCACAAATTATAAATTATGTGGCCAATTGTTGAATACGAATCTAACACAGCCATTGCAATTAAAGAAAAAAATATACGATCATCCAAAAATACCTATTAGTTTTAATTATTGGCAATTTTTAGAAGAAGAAGTTCCAGCTGGAACAACTGTTTTTAATTTTGATAAGAGATGAGTTTAATATTGTACAATTTGATATGCCTGATGTTGTAATTGCAAGCTTTCAAGCTACTAGAAATAATTGTTTTGAACAATATGTACATGCTTCTATGTTTGATCACTGTAATGTAAGAAATATTTATGTTAAGAATGGAAGAAATGAGATCTTTCCTAAAGGAAATTGGAATCTAGATATTGAAAATGACCTTTGTGATATAAAAAAGTTTCTTTCTTATAATGATTTTAGATTTTCATAATCAAAACTAGATACTCTATATAGAAATAATGAATTATATTATACACAAACTGTAAACACTCAAGGTGATATAAATAATTATTCATATTTTGGGCGAAGACCATTATTTGTTAGTGATTGTTTATATAGAAAAACAACTGTTGTTAAAGATAAAACAAACATTAAAATTAGTGTAGATTTTAACAAATACGTTTAAGCAGGAAAAATTTGTAATATTGTTCTAATTAGTCAAAGGAATCTAACTTATGGTTATTTGAAAGAAAATATTACTGAAGATATATACATTTTTTAAATTAATAAATGGAGGATGTGAACGATTTTACGGAAACAACAATATGTGTCCATAATTTTAAAGACATTTTTATACGTTTAAATAAGTTAATTAATCGAATAAAAAATCATTTTGTTAAACCTCAATAAATTTTTTCTCTATAAATAAAAATGGCTTCGCTTGGTTTACCATGCAGTTTGACTAACATTTTAAAAGAAGGCTCTAAATCAACTTTTCCAGCATACACCATAAAGAATGAAGTCTCCCGAACTGCGAGATATAGTTTTCCAATTCTATCGAAATCTACAAAAATTACAGTTAATGATTTGTGCTAGTGATTGCGACGAAGATGAACTTCCTGAAATTCGTGACGAATTTGGACATAGAGAAGAAGTTTTTAAAACATTAGTAGAGCTTCGAATATTATCTATAAAGAATAATAACATAATTTATTTGACTTTAACTGAATTTTGCATAATTCTGGACTAAATTTCCTTAATTTTTTGCTTGAAATAGCTTTGCATTTTTCTGTCTAAATTTTCTTAATTTGATGCGTAATCGGTTTAGCTTGCTTCATTTTTGCGAGAAAAATTACGATCAGTATTCGTGAATGATTTTGTGTGTAATTTTTATTTTGTAACATTTTGGAGGTATAAAACATAAAATGCGAGGAAAAATTTATGATTTTATGGCAAAAATGGTTTGTGTTGGACCTACCAGTATAGCTGAAATTCTTGGAAAAATCAAGGATAGTAGGGCGAAAAACCCGATTGTGCTAGACCTGCCAAATTCGAGGTAAGAATTGAGGGGTTTACGTCAAAAAACCGATTGTGCTGGACCTACCCATATACTAATGCCGTGCGGAATTATTTTAACCTCAGTAGAAACTAGTCTATGGAGTTCGACACACACACCATCTCGTGGTTTTCATAAGTGTCTATTGCCATATATCGACCCGAGCGAATTAAGCAGATCCACCTTCACTGTTCGCGAGGACACAGGTGGTTAGGGAAGACACTAGTGTAGTCATTTCATTTTTAATTCCGGCGACGACAAGTGTTCAATCATTAATGGAGGCAAAAAAAAGTCATGAAATATTAAAGACAGAACCAAGTGAGGGAACATAAAAATCCACTCACCAGAAAAAGGATACGGAACAATCACGAGTCTATATCCAGCCCACACCACCGACGATCCACGATCGCCAAATCCGTCACATCTTCATCACCGCAGAATATCCAGATGTTGGATGTATATCAACATTCATTCATTACTGATCCTGACTAGCATATTTCTCAGCTTTTCCACAAACTGAGTTGAACGAAATGTTTTTGAAACTGGGAAAGAGACTGGTAAGGTTCCTCGACACATCAGAGATGGGCAGGAATCTGGGATTCTGTGAACATCCTTGCAATAAACACCGCAAGAAGCCGCATTTGACAACGATAATTTAATGGAAATCAAATCTACCTTATGTGACATAGCAACGAATTTTGTGAAAATATTTATTCATTAATTATTTTATCGGGCGTGAACAATAGCTGTTTACTAAATAAATAGCTGAATAATTTTTTCAATATGTTATATAATATATAATTTATTCTGTGTACAGATCATACATTTTTGAGTCTAATATTGTTACATGTATATAATAAAATAAAAGCTGAATTCAAATAAGTTTTGTCAATATTACTTTGATTAAAGCAATGTATGATTACAATTGTTTAAAAATTAAGTGAATATACAATGTATGATAATATGTTTGCTATTTCTACAAAAAAAATTGTGGAGCGTGTGTTATTGTAAAAGTGGAGTTGAGTGGGGAGATTTTGGCGGCCCTTCACATCAGGATCTTGAAAGCCTATAAGGGTGAATTAATGTGAGTATAGATAGAGCAGCGCTGAAATACAAGGGCGCGGGAAACGGGTGATCTCCAGCAAAACCCGCCGGCCAGCGGCATCGTCTAGCACGATTCTTACATAACTAAAGCCGGGCGCAACCGCAAAATCTGTGGGCGAATAGAAACAACAAACTTTAGTCACTAAATGTCCCGATAGGCAATTTAGTATGTTTAAATGGAAGTTGATTTTCGGCAAACTATGCCGACGGAACGGCAAACGACGCCGGTTGTCCGCAGCCGTATGTACCTGCATGAGCAACAAGGTGCATGACACGAAGGCGAAAGACAGTGCTGCCCGCAGCACTCGGCGTCGCCCGTATGTCGGTTGGGTTGCCTCTGTCCCACACGCAGGCGTCACCGCTGTGGCAGGTGAGAATCTAAGAAGCAAAGTTGCCTACGTACAGGCGCTCGCCGCATGTAACGCCACCGCCGTTCGCAACTAGTTGTACATGCAATCACATATGTCTGCGGGCACCCGGCGTCATTTTCCGGAATTCATCTCCAATTTAAACTTACTAAATGGCCTTACCAAACATTTTGTGACAAGAGTTTATTGTTTCTCCTCGCCCACAGATGCTGTGGTTTGAATTTCGACTGGTAGTTTCCGAACACGTATATGATGTGGTTTGTATGTATAAGATGTAATTTTAATTACGAAATTTATAATATGAAATAAATTATTGTGTCTAATTATTTCTTCAAGTTGGTGTACTTGCTAATTAATTTTATTATTTGATGTACAAAATGTTATGGAAAGGAAATTTTAGGCTCTATTAAATGTAACTGATTGATCATTTAACATTTCTACATAGCAAGCCATTAAATACAAATGATTATTATGGTTAAAACGGACGCAAAATTATTTTGAGTGTTTTTGTCACAAATGTAATAATGACGATATAATTTTGCATTTCTAAAAACATTTAAAACATACAACATGTATAATATTTTTAATACATTTCTATAATGCTTGTTATTGCTTGAGCTGTGTCACTGCTCAATAATTAAACAATTCATTTCGAAATATTTTTTCCTTAACATCTGTGTCAGCTTGAAGAGGTCCAACCTCCACCGCCACGAGACCAAAATCAATAAGTCGCTCACTAACCACAACATCAAGTAGAAACGTCCAAGCATCCCGCATTCACAAATGCATTTTTGACATCTTCACCAGTCATGTTGGAAATATGGCATTGCGCTGTGACGACATGAATGTTCAAAAGACCAAAACCCTTACAACTGTCGGGTTAAGTGCCGTCAATCTGGCGTAACCATATAAACAGATTCGCCAATAATTTTAATATCGATATCTGGTGATCAACGGAATACAATTTTTCCCATTTTATGTTTAAATCCAGTAATGGTATGTACTGTAACATTCTAAGAGGCGCTAGATGAAGAAATTGAGTGGAAACAAATAGTAAAGAGAGAGCATGCGATATAGCATTTCACAGAAAGTGCCAATGTCGTTCGCTCATCTGTCACCAGCACGTATTATGGATTGTCACCGTTTTCAATGAACGTCAAATCTACACAGCATGCCCAGATGAATGATCCGTGCTAAGAACCGATCATTGAAGCTCCTTATCGGAATCTTTGATAACATTATCAATCGTTGAATTGAAAGGATTGAAAATGTAAACAAAGACACTGGTATGGATGCACTCTACGCCGAGGATAGCGATGAAGCTGCCATGTTCACCAACTCCGATCCAAAAATCTCAAATTAATAATCTAATGAGACTACTGGCTGCGCTGTCGCAATTAAAAGTCTACAAAAAATTGCAGGAACTAAAAAGGCGAACGTTCAATCAGAATGAAATGAACTACCGCAGCACAATGACGACCTCTAAAACACCATGCTGCGGAGTCTGGCAAAACGTTTCCGCAGAACTTATGGCCCGAAGTGATACTGTGATACGCTTATGTAGCCAATAAATGTTGCTCAGCCCAGTATCTGTTTGCCATCATTTCCTTTTCGTTGTTTCTTTTGTGTTTCTACTGAATAGCATTGCTATCCGGCTCATCCTTGGTGAAGCAAGTACATTTTAACGACAAGTGTATTTGCTCACTTATATTTCGACGTAATAATAATATGAAGATTTAGAGAGTGATTCAAACTACCTATGCTAATGGAGGTTCAGGTGCGTGTAGATCCACATGGATAGTTATTACAACATAAACTTATGTAACACTGTTTACAAAGTATTTATGATTTATTTTTTGCAACATTTACCCTGGCAGTATTCGTGCTATGGTTGTTGCTACAATAAAAGTTATGACAGAAAATTAAATGGATTGTGTAAATTACAATATTATTTATGGCTTCATGCTTATTTAATGATCGTACTTACAGAGGGCGATTAATAAACGGCGCGCGAAGATTAAATATAGAACTCAAATTTAACGTACATTAAATAAAAACTTTTGCCGAAAATAACTAATTGGCGGTTTCTTTGTGCATGATTACATATTATGAAAAATTAAATACGTATTATACAACATTCTGTTTGAAATATCATAAACATTAATGCGATAAAACGTATCAAAATTATCGATACTATAAAAACTAAGATGTGTAATTTTAATAGATTTCAACTGTACCTTACAAATGCGTTAACGAAAAAATTAATGTATCAGTATTTTGCGGTTGGCGTTTCTTTCACCGCTCCCAAAATTTTTCTGAGACCATATCACTAAGATAATCTCTTAGGAGAGTCAGTGTGCTAATCTCACACTTATCTTTCCAGTGGAGTACCTAATCAGCGTCACGGATGACATTTGTCGAACTGTCATGCGGAAGTATTTTTATCTCATGACCAACTCCAGTATGCTGACTTACACACACTACCTTCTCCTGGTAGGCCTTCGTGGTCTTGTATATTGCAAACTATCGACCCAATCAAAATAAGGAGATGCGCCTCTACTTTCAGCGAGTATACCATGTGATAAGGGACGATACCAGTGTACCTATTATATATTTTCAATCCAGGTATGCTATGTGGTAAAGCTTATGTGAAGGCACAACAAGCAGCAATGAAGTGGAGACAAGAAAACATGTGAGAGAACGCACATTTCAGTTCAACAGTAAATAATCATGTGCTCTCACGTGATTATCTCCAGCATATATCCTAGAAGATCCACGGCCTCAATGTCCGACAGAACTTGTCCACAGCATGTCCATATGTCGGGAGCATACTAACTTCCATTTATACTTGCTCCTCTCCATCATTTTTCGCAGCTCCCTTACAAGCAGTGTTGAAAGAATTGCTTTTGGAATTGTTAAAGTTACTGGAAAATCTGCTCTCTACAACGAGATTGAACAACGGAAAAATAATTAAATATTTATTATTGTTATTATTACAGAGAAATTTGTGTGTCTTTAAGAAGTAAAATTAAATCAAGCTGTCTGCATGCGTCAAATATGTTATGTATAAATTAAAATGGATGTTTCAAGCTACAAGCAATATAACTTAGTGCTATACCGAGCCTTTTGATATCATGTATTGAATCTGCACAATAATAAATAGTATAACTCTAAAATGTTCACATTTGAAAAAAATTTCAATACAGTATAGAGTGCTGTATTAGGAATACTTTCATTTATTGCATACGATGATTAAATACAGTATATAAGTATAAAAGTGTTGAGCACTATAGTTTATAAATTCACCTGTCTTGAGGTAAAAGAACTTTAGAAAGACGACACTGTTGAGAACCCAAGGCCTCAGGCAAGCCCGACCCATATAAATGTTTACAGTTGCACTTTCTAAACACCTCGCCCACTTAATGTATGTCAGCATTTCTTCATTCGTCGGAGCCGCAGGCTGAGAAAACACGTCGTCGCGCGAGGAGCAGTGTTTGCATTACAGGTGTGTTCGAATATGTGCTCAACAGGTAAACCCTGCTCGGCCCAATCAGGTTGCACCTAGTAATTAGGTTGACAAGTGAGAGGAGAGGCAAACTTTTACACACATAAAAATAGTAGATTTTTTAATATGGCTCGGGATAATAATTACTCAGGAGTTCAACATTACTTGCGATAAAGCGGGAATGGGGCCGTAAGTCGGTCGGTCAGACCACCCAACCTGCACATTGTGTTCTTCGCACGGGCACAGAAAACATTTTGACGCTCTGTCGGGGGTAGAACACCCACCAAAAGTGAAATTATATAAGTATATAGTGTTCCAACATGTTGTCGAGCTGTCTCCAACCAGTCGGAATGATTGTGATATGAGAGAGATATTCAGCGAGTGAATAAAGGCTTCTACTTTGGGCTAACTGTACTACACAGCTATCAAATTGTTAAAGGTTTCTGCTATGGACCGCTGTATATCCTGCATGCTATACAGCTGTGCATGAGAAAGACTTTTGTTGTGGGTCGACCACATTAGACAGCAGGGTGCAAGTGTTCCACGAGGGCACACATCACACTCCAGAACTCCTGAGGCTAATATATTGAGTGTAAAATACCCGAAATCCAATATTTCAGAGTCCGGCAATAATTGGAATAAAAAGTTAAGTCACAATTAAAAACAGTCAGCAGTAATTTATCATTTGAAATACATAATAATAATGAGAATAGATAATAAAAATGTAATAATTTATGAACGATGTTAATGGTTTTAATAAAAATTGAGCTAATGTAAATGAATTTGAATGGTAAATGTTGAGCATAATTTATATATATGAGAAAAAATGAATGGATTGTAAACCTTAAGCAAATTTAACTCAAATCACAGGTTGAATCTTTTGATATTTAATAATAAATAAGCATTTAATAATACACAGATGCATGCAGAACAGTTAATAAAATGTAGAAGTTAATATATTAAGCAACACTTGAACAACAGTCAATCAGTACACATGCATTATGTAATTATGTTAATTACCTATTCAAAACATTACATGAGAATATAAATAATTTTTCTTTGTAATATTATAGCAGGATATTAAGACATTTTAAAAGTGTTTCAGAAAGCCAGTTACACAACAAGCGAATCGACAAAGCGACATCATAATGTGATGGCACTCTACGTCACAGGGACCGTGCAGGAGCCTGGCGGACTAACTAAGGCCGCAGAGTGATGTTACACACGGCTTGCCCAAATGCAGGATTGATGCTAGGAACCTATGATTATTGCACCCTACCTGAACCTTTGGTAACATTATCAATCGTCGATTTGAACGGACTGATATTGTAGTTGAAGGCACTGGTATGGACGCATTCCATGTCGAGGATAGAGATGAAGATTCTATGGTCACCACGATAGAAAAATCTGAAATTAATAATGTTGTGGAGACTACTGGCTGCAGTGTCCCGAATCGAATCCAACAAAAAATTGCAGGAACTAAAAAGCCGAATGTGCAAGTAGAATGAAATGAACTACTGCAGCACAATGACGACCTCTAAAACACCATGCTGCGGAGTCTGACTTAACATGTTCGCAAACGTGATGGCCCGAAGTGATACTGTGATACGCTTATGTAGCCAATCAGTGTTGCTTAATCCAGTGTCTGTTTGCCATCATTTCCTTTTCTCTGTTTCTTTTTAGTTCCTTCGAAAGAACATAATTATTAAGCTCATCCTTGTTGAAGCAAATACATTTTTACGATAAGTGTATTTCCTCACATACCTTTCGACATAAAAATGAAATGAAGATTTAGAGAATGATTCTAACTACCAATTCTAATGGAGATTTAGATACGTAGGAAGAGCCAATCATCGTGATTTCTATAATTCACCTTTAACTCCTACATCAGTGTTAATTTATAATTTACATTTTTAATCAAATCTCATCGAAAGTATGGCAGTGTGCTCTATTGCCATGAATATTCGCTAATCCAAACACTCTTGAGCAATTGGTGTTTGAGCGTACAGGCCTATACTTACTAATACTCTATCGTCTCCATAGAGACGGCCTGTTTACAGGTACGAACTCGGTAAATATTAAATAAAATATTGTTTAAAGCCCTACAAGCTGAACCCACGTGGGTAAGCATCCTGCTGTTAGATAACAAAAATGGTGTAAACTCTCCAAAACGACTTAACATAGACGCCTTCAGTAAACCAATTAATCACGAGAGTGTTAGGGGAAAAATTACTCACCGCGCCACTGAGTTCCTATGGAAACTGGATCAACAAAATGTTCAGTAACTAGGGCCTTCTAAACAAAGCAAAATTAAACATACAGGAAAGACTTACGAATATGTTGCAAATATTAAGTAAAATATGAAAATATCTGAGCAATTAATAAACACATTAAAATGAATACGGTTACATTTTAAAGTAACGTAATAAATGAAAGCAATATTACGTCTTCAAATAACACAAACAATCATATCATTAAAATTCTGTCGATTGCTTAATTTTACGGCATTACACAGATATACGAGTACTATTATTAATTTTATATATAAAAATAGCAGTGTGTGTAATTTTTGATATTCATTAATGTAGCTGACACTTTTATAACGAACTGTACAGGATTATTATTTCGCTGTTATTGAATTAATGTATAAAATTGAGACAACTACATTGAAATTTAAGTGAATTTGTTGTTTCCTGTCCACTCCCCTCCCCTTCCCGTCATCAATTACGTTCGACCTGAGCAATGTTCGACGTTCGTTTCCTACATGCACAGAAAATTCCTGGAAGTGTGAAATGGACAATTTATATAATAAAATTTGTAAAATTACCTTCAATTTACATATTTGCGAACCTGTTTGCAGCACGTTGATGTTGGCATGGACCGGCATGGCTGGGAAAAACATTTTCATGGCTCTTTTTAATAAAGATTGCCACCCTGCATCGACGCAACATGTGCGAACATGGCTCCGACAACAACTGAAGGGGTTAGTACCAGCACCCACATATGCGGGGGCGTGGAGCGCAGGTGTTGCCTTCCCCGCCCCTGGTGGTTGTGATGTCACATGCGTGCTAGCTTAGCGCATCGTTTGAACACATGTTCCTCCCTCCGACTGGTGATGCAGTCTCTCCCTTATTTGGATATTTTTCAACAAAACATCTACGATTGGTCATTCCATTTAAGATCCTTCTACCACTTAATAAACTGTGTAACACCCCACTATCGAGTGAAAACTATGTTGTTTCCTTTTTTGGGCAAAAATGCCCCTATTGGTGGATTTATTTAAAGTTGAATATTAATGCATTGTAATTGGGTATTGATTGGTGTCACCCCTCTACTACTCAATTGAGTAATTCTTGTATAATACTGGGTGTAAATGTTACTTCAAGGTCAGGCGTTCGGCCTCAAAGGAGCATCCATATAAGCCATGTGACAGTAAAATTATATCTCTTGTAAAATGTTAGACTCTTCAAGCAAGAATAGGTCATTACGTCACTTTGATGTAAGGCTAGGTGCCCGATAGGGCTTAAACACCATTTTCAGTATTCATTTTCTTGCAGATATGACTCTAATTAGGAATCTGAGTAGATAATTTAGAGTTCATAAAAAATTTTGCTTGAGATATCGTTTGTGCAGGAACCTGAGAGTTTTTCAAATAGTTTATTTTTCTCCTCGGAAATTAAGTCTCGCATTCGTGAGCAGTTGCTTTGGTCGGTGGGATGCGAGGTGAAAAATAATATTTCGAGAGGTATAAATATGAATGGCAGGCAAATCCATCCAGCCTGGAGTTTTGAAACATTTTTGAAATGTATTATTGTTGCCATATTTTTGAATAGGTAATAGATTAAATAGCAAAGTAAAATTTGTTATCAACTATGAGTTAAATTGCAAGATGAAATGGCAATTTAAAATGAATGGGTTGTTGCCCTACATATTAATAACACAAAACAGATCAGATGCACAAACCATGGTGGAAATATTATACGAAATAGCCAAGACAACAGGACTTGAAAACCTATTATAAAAAGACACAATATATAGAAGATGCACAACAGGTGAAAATACATTAAAACAGAACATGGACAAATAAGAAGCTCCGACAAATTCAAATATCTAGTAGAATGGATCCAACCAAATGGACTGGACAACACAACATACAAAGAAAGGGTCAGAAAATCGGAATTGGCTTAGAGAATAACACAAAACCACTACAATAAGAAAGCAATATCCATCCAAGCCAAAATTAAACACTATAACACAGTCATCAAACCAGAAGCAACATATGGATCAGAATGCCTGACGATGAACAAGAAAGGAGAACCGTGAGATCTGGAAGTAAAAGAGAGGAAAATACTGAGAAAAATTTTGGGGCCATTCAAAACACAGACAACGCCTGAATCAAGAGGAAAAATGAAGAGCTATAAAGAAATACCGAAAAAATTACAGACACAATGAGAAAAATAAGTCTGAAATCTTATGGACACCTAAAAAGAATGAATGAGAATAGACTCACCAAGAAAATATTCAACTTAATCGGAAAATTGAAATTAACAACAGGATGGATGGTAGAGACCAGGAAATATGCAGAAAAAGTTGTGATAATGGAAGAATTATTCAACAACAAAGAGAACATCAGGCGACTGATCCACAACGCAATATTTTCGAAAGATCGACCGAAATCAAGACGCAAGAGAGTGTGGACTGAAGAACACAGACGAGCAGTTAGAGTAAAAATGAGGAAGTTCTGGGAACGAAGAAAGAAGAAGACGAACCAGAAGTCTTGAGTTCATTGCGGTCCATAGATGGCCAAATTCATATTTAAAAAATAATAATGTTTTGTACTTTTCACAATTTACTGCTGCTCTTGTCCTGCTCACTGAAATCTACCTGCTATTGGCATGTTGTGCCATTGTTTTTTGAAGTTAAGATTTTTCTGGGATTGGGGTAATTCCAGCCTTGCTACATCCTTAAATCAAGGGCTTCGTAAGGGTCCTTAAGCTCGTACGCTCCGGTGGGAATGCGGATTTATTTCGCATCTCCTGCCACTATGGACGGAAATGTGAAATTCACATTTTCTTCTATTTTGGATATGGAGTTGTACGTTTGAATGTCTACTAGCCCCACAAACCATTCACCCTCCAGTGGAGATGATCGACTTACAGAGCGACCATGGATGTTTTTTTCTTCGTAAACTAAGGAAAGAAACTGAACCCAGTACTTTGATGAGCGCTTCGAGAAATGTACAGTTGCTTTACCAGTGGTATGTGCAAAGATGTAACATATTTGATATATGTACCTTCGGTAGTGTGAAATATGACGTCATTCCACGGCACGAAAAAAAATGTATATAAATAGAACCCTAAAATAAAATGCTCTGGCTATATTCAACGCCGTCGGTCGAACCTGCGCAACAGTTAATAACTTGTTTCTCTCCTGGAATTGCTTGGTTCTTCACACGAAGCGGCATACGCCTCTTCCAGCAAAAGTGGACCAGGTTCTTGAATTCGCAGCAAATTCGAGCCGAGGTGACTACAAAAATTGGAATTCATGCCCCTGACTGCTCTGCCTAGGGCTGCTCATCCCCAGAACTGCTCCACACAGAATTTATCAACACCAAATGGCTCCACACCAAATGGTTCCACACCAAATTGTGTATTTCGGGGAAAAAAATACTATCAACGTCGTACCGACTCCAACTGTCTCCACTAAACGTCGATGGTCTTGTCGTCGTGTAGTTCCTACGATGCATAAGAAAAACGTTTCCAGGGGACCTGTTACGGACTGTGAAGTGCGCCCCCACAAACATCTACGTGTGACGTCACCTGCTACAGTCGCTGCCGACATGGGTTCGTCTGCAAATGACCTCAACTTGGAAGAAGAAGAAGTTCCGACGATTCCAGTTCTAGTGCGCCGGATCGAACGTCAAAGACAGTTAATAATTTTTTACGAACTTATTTTGACTCCTAGATTGAATTTTAAAAAAATAAAAGTGTCGCATTTGTAGTTTGTATGTAATTTGTGTAAAGAAAATATACATGTATATCAAAACTGACTAGGTTGTGTATATTTTAATTTTTTTACTACTTTTAATAATTTTTTTTTTGCTAAATAAATAAATTTTGAAAATAAATTTTATCTAAAGGATTGGCTGATGGGAACATAAGGAGTCCCTCTCGGGCAATCAGGCACTGGATGGCCAGCAGGAAACAGGAAAATCTCGCGCAAAATAATTCTGCACGACATCCGTTCTGCCCTGCCCTGTCACGCATGTACTTTAAACCGATCAAAAAAACCTTCCGCTAGAATTAATAGGTGTTTCCTGGCGGCTAGCTGCATTTCCGCTCTTATGGGAGATGTGTAGTTTCGTCAGTATCCTCTCTCCTGGGAGATGCGACGTGGCTATTATGGCGGGGAACACCTCCCACTCCATTTACTTTGCCAGTGGCTGCCCCCCCCCCCCCTTCGACACTATTGGCTATTTGCAGAATTTTGTCGAAAACATATTAATACTTGAACTGTAAACAATATGTACACGGTTTTAAGAAAAGGCGAACTAGTACGTGAACTTATTTAAGGATTCTTCCTATCTAGAAATGAAGTTGAGTATATAGGTAACTTTTTTTATGTATTTGTGAGCAAACAAGCACATCCTGAAGGGGCGGCAGGCTGTTGTGGGAGTATATGGAGCATTAAAAGAAGAGGGAGAGGGGTTTGGACCCTCGCCCTATAAGCTTTAGTTTGGACTTTGATGCGCCATTGTTGTACAGCATCGAGCGGTGAAAGGTATGTCGGTGAATATTACAAAGTGCTTGACGTGTTTTGGAGGGCACGCACAATGCACGGGCTGTAATTGGTACGAAATAGAGCCTAGGTACCCTCGACAACCGCACCCCCGCGTATGGTGCGAGGCGCATCGGGTGAAGAAACGGGGTGACGTGGCGCCCAAGTACGATGATGCCGTGTCCTTATGTGACACGTGTAAGCAGATGCACGAATTTTTTTTTTCTTGGGGCCGCCGCCTACAGCCAACGCGTGATTTCGTCATCGTATCGGTGTTGAAGATTTCTTCTGTGCTGTGGCTATGGATATTAGCTAGAACCTATCTTCGCCATGTCGCTGCTTGTTTGCTGGTCCGAGTGTGACGACGCCCTCCTAATTGCGGCGGGGAAGTTGTTCGAAAAAAAGGATACCTCCAGCTGAGGACGGCGCGGCACTGCACCGCTGGAGACCATGGTAGTATCCAGCGCTGCACCTATAGCAGCGTCCGACATCGCAACGGAGACGTCCTTACAAAGCACCCAGACGGCACCCTTCCAGGCGGCACCCAGTCGGAGCATCCAGACGGCACCATTCCAGGCAGCATCCGGTCGGAGTACCCAGACGGCATCCTTCCAGTCAGCACCCTTCCAGGCAGCGTCCATCCAGGCGGTGTCCTTCCAGGGCCCCCACTCTCCACCCTTTCGTGGCTTCCAGACGGGTGAGTTGACTACATGTGACAACACCATCACTGAGGGTTCACTGCTGCTGGAAGCTATCAACTACCGCAGCAAGAACGTAAATCGCCTTAAATGACTGTTTTACATGTGCAATCAGCAACACCAACGGAGACTGTCAGAGTGACGAACTCGCCTGTGCCGATATGTTACTCGCCAGTCTCTGATATTCATCCAATCAATGACAAAAAAAGGAAGGACATGTGGCCTCCACTGCCTCTCGATGATATCACCCCCCCCCCCTTCCCCTAACTTCAACAAGATGGCGATGAGTTTCGTCAGTGTTTAAATAATTTTGAAACAAGATTACTTGCGTTACGTAACAATGTTGCCGATGTGCACCTTGAAATGTCTAACTGTGTGCGTGTTCTTACAGAGGTGAAATGAAACATGGAACGACTTGTGAAACTATTTCTCCCGACCGACAATCTCCATTCCAATCGAGACATTAGTACGAACGTGAAACGAATGCGATTTTAGAGAGAGAGAGAGAGAGAGAGAGAGAGAGAGAGAGAGAGAGAGAGAGAGAGAGAGAGAGAGAGAGAGAGAGACACGCATTTATACAAATGTTTTTGTTTGGAATGTTATTTGTATGTGTTTTTAAAGTTCAATACAACTACGTGTTATTTATCTTATAACTGTGTGTGTGTTTAGTACTTTATTGTTTTTTCCCTGAGTAAACAGAAACTTAAGTTAGTTTTTTTAGTAAATTATCTGTATACATCGCACTTGGTTTTCCCTTGGAGAACGGGACAAGTACGCGCAATAGTTTTTTTTTTTGGTTAAACAGTTCCTATTACCTACAATCTTAAAAAAAAAAAAAACTCTTGAATTTATCTCAGCTTTTTTTCTTATTACAATAAATAGCCATTTAGAGAGGTGACATTCACTTAAAATAAAATTGCACACTGCACGATGGAACAGACTTATATTAACTATCACATGTAATTGTGTGTGTGTGTGTGAAGACGGACGGGGAACAAGAATGCTGACGGAGAGAGGAAGTGCTTGCGTGGCAACCTTCATTCTGCCACACGACGCAAGGGCCATTCATTTAACATTATTTTTACTACTATTAAAATAATATTACGTCCGCACTTGTAACATAAAAATATTTATTGTACATCGTATATATATATATATATATATATATATATATATATATATATAGACACACACACAAACATCGTGCTTGCGTACAAAAAAGAATTGAAAGAAAATAATATATATAAATACATACATAATTTTACATCGTATATATAGATACATCATACTTGTACACAAAAAAGAATTGAAAGAAAATAATATAAATACATACATACTTTTACATCGTATATAGAGATACATCATACTTGTACACAAAAAAGAATTGAAAGAAAATAATATAAATACATACATACTTTTACATCGTATATAGAGATACATCATACTTGTACACAAAAAAAAAAGAATTGAAAGAAAATAATATAAATACGTACATACATCGTACTTGCAAAAAAAATGAAAGAAAATTATATATTCATTGTATTAACACACAAACAACTTCAAAATAAAATAATTTTTACACGATAAACATATTTACTGACGAACTTGGTAAACACGAATATTACAAGATGAATATATATTTAACAAACATTTTACTGAAAAAAAGAGAGATAATAATGATTATTCTTATACTTAAGATACTTTTCTTTCCCCTCCATACTATTAATCACATACAGCATTATGTTGTTTACGCAGTATTTTTCAACTGAACACAAACAAATTACGGGGGAATGGGAGGTTTCCATAACTTGGGTTCTTCTGTAGAGAGAGCAAAGCTCGTATGTGCAAGCAGACACAAGCACCTCTGGCCATGGGTTCGAAGGTGTTGTAACCTCCAAAGTGTGCCAAGCACCGTCAAACCGTTCCGAACAGACATTTAAGAGTTTTTTTTTAATTTCGTGAATAATTTCGCAATTTTCCCTGTTGTACTTGGTTATATGTCTTTCGTCCGCAATTTATTTTCTAATATTTCCAATGTTTGTGGAGAACGTTGTTTGCGGACGGCACATATGAACCGCGCAATCGTCACTATCGCAATCTTACACTGTTAATTCAAACACCTTACCATGGATTATTCTTCTTTCGAGGAGGAGGGAATGAACATTTTCGTCACATCTCTCCACGGTCACGGTAATTGATGACTGGTCTGTGTACGTTACGCCGTGCAGTAGAGGAGATATACTTGCATATTGTGTCTCTAAATTAAACTTGTCGCCTGGACGAGCTCCATCGTTGCGAGAAGACATGGTGAAAAGTGTCGGTCCTGAGCCTTGGTGCACTTCGCATGCAAACGGCGTGAAGTTGGAGGTCCAATTCTGAAATTCATGCCTTTCCACGACGTGGTTACGTCCATCACATTTCTCCAGCCATTTACAAACATAATTATTTTTATTTTCTCGGGACAGTTTGTACAATACACTTTGGTACGTTCTTGCCTTGCTTACATGAACGAAGCAATTTTGTTTCACCAACTCCTCCAGCGAACAGGGAAGCGTAGAGTAAGGGCATAAATTATACACATAACAGTTTTTGTATTCGCACGTTAGCGTGTTTAGCATATAACAGCCTTCGAACTGATCGTAGCAGCGTAGCCAGTGAATTGTGCTGTCGCAAAATTTAATTTGCAGAACGCCTCTATCAACTCGAAAACTGATGCGTCGGTACCCCCAAGTTAGTTCAATGCACTTGCTCGTGTCTTCTGACCTGAATGCAGAAAATTCGGCGAAGGTCACTTCTTCGATGTCGCAGTCTTCGAAGTCGGAGCTGATGGGTCTCTCTGAGAAACTGGGTGAGAATACACTATATACTAGGGGGCTGGTACGAGTTGACTGATGGATGCAGGTTGACTGATGGATGCAGGTTGACTGATGGTAGCGGATTTCCTGATAGTCGTGATTTCGTGTCCGTAGACGACGTTGCTCCTCGTGGCAATATTGTACGGATTAACTGCAGAATATTGTCTCATGTTTTCTGCATTGCTGAGGTTTTCTTCTGTACTTGATGACATGTCTACCGAAAAAGACGTTTGACACTTACAAGTTCAGAAATGATATCGGGTTCTCCTCTCGAAATAGTGAGGCGCAACTTTTTTTCCGGAGGCCCTCGGGGATGCGCCTCATAAAACTAATCGTAGAGATTAGAGGGGGCGGAACGGCAGTGACTAATTGTTCGACCAAAGGTGGTGGAGCGAAGCGACTAAACCCTGATTGGTCGGGTCGAACGGAGGTGGTGGAGGCTTGCCGACTAATTAGCCAATGGGAATCATTGGATCTAGCGAAAAGTGAGTAATTAATCAATTGGATAGATTGGCAGGGGTGGAACGAAGCGACTAATTAGCAAATGAGAAACTTTGGCGGGGGTGGAACGGTGTGACCAGAGGTATCTGATTGGTCGAACGAAGTTTCCCGAAGATACCCGAGATATTCATCCAATCAAGAGGGTGGTCACGTGGTGGGGATGGAGCAAAGGTGACTAATTAGCCAATCGGATTGATTGGCGGTGGTGGAAGGGGCGGCACAAATGTGACTACTTAACCAATGAGAATCATTGATGGTGGTCGAACAGAGGTAGTGGAGGATCGCCGACTAAACAGTAATGGGTGGAGGGGATGGAGCAAAGCGACTAATTAACCAATGAGAATTATTGGCGGGGTGATTGGGCATGTAAATATATATTGCAAGGCTGGAGTGATGGAGGTGGAGGGGAACCGACTAATTAGCTAATGAGAAACATTGTCAGGGGTTAGTCGAACGAAAGTGGTCGAACAGACATGAGAGAGGCAGTAACATACATAAGTTTCTTTTTAATAAATATTTTTCTCAAGCGGAATTTTTAGGGAAAAAAAGGGAAATTTCGATAGAAAGGGGGAAAATGGCCACCGGGATTTTTTCATAAAAAACTTTTTAAATGATTAAAAAAATTAATCTCGAGGGAAATTTTGAGGGGAAAAAAGGAATTTCAAGGGAAAATGGGAAATTTCGAATCACAAAAGTGGAAAATGACCACCAATGTTCAAGATTTTTAATTAAGAAATTTTTCACATAAAATTTTATAAAAAATAATTTTTAAACGATTTTTTAAACATTTATGCCGATTTTTTAATTTAAATTTTAATTATAAATTATTTATAGAAGTTTTTCACGATTTTTACATTTTTAAACAATTTTTAATTAATTTTTTGATAGAGTTTTTTTACAATTTGGTCGCAATTTTTCCGGTTATTGGAGTCAAAGGTCACCGGGGTCAAGGTCAAGGTTATGGGTCAAATGTCAAGGTCATCTAATATGGTGGCCAGGCGGCTCCGGCTCCCATTCCCCAATCCCTTGGCCACATACATACATTTTCCTACTGCTGAGTTGAATTTTTGGGAAAACTCAAGCTTTGTTAAATGTAGCTAAAAATTTAATGTTTGCCTTTTGGCCTTCCCAACCCATTGAAGTAATATCTACGAGATTTAGTGCTTCTGACATTTAGGAAAAATCTGCTCATTCAAAGGATAATAGTCAAGAAAATCAAATAAAACCATTACAGAGGGAGTTTTATGAGATGGTCACGAATAAATTAGGACACTATAGTAAACAGCATATTATTTTGAAGCATAAGTATCATGATCCTGTATCATCTGTGCCATATCAGGTGACACCCCCGAAAATGAAAAATTTTAAGAACATTATTTCTGACTTGCAACAGGAAGATGTAGTCGAGGCAACTGACAGTAATTTTTCTAGTCCCGCATTTTTGCTCCCAAAGAAAACACCAGGGGAATTCAGAGTAATTTGTGACTATAGAAAAGTCAGTAAAAATATCTATGTAGACACTTACCCATTACCAATTATTGAGAGCATGTTTCAATATGTAGGCAAGGCAAGATGTTTTTCACTGTTCGATCTTAATTCTGCCTTCCTACAATGTGATTTGCACCTCGAGTCACGTGGGGTATTGGCATTTGTTGCTTCATGGGGACCGTATCAGTGGAAACGACTCCCAATGGGGGTAAATTGCGGACCTCAAGCCATGTATCGTGTACTATTTCAAGTACATATTGGGGAAGTGCCAGTATGAATTTCTGTTTACCTACATAGACGATGTATGTGTATACAGTGAAACGTATATATCTATAACATCCGAGGCTTTTTCTTTCGGCTTTGAGGGAAGCTGGGTTAACTGCAAATCCAGACAAAGCGACAGGGGCGAAAACTTAAGTCAGATATCTTGGTTTTGTCATCTCTGAAGGAACTCTCTTAATGGACCCGAAAAATATCCGCCCTGTTGTAAATTTTCCTGCCCCCCCCCCCCCCCAAATCTACGAGGTTCCTTGGCTTAGTAGGGTTTTATTCGAAGTTTATTTCCAACTTTGCTGAAATAGCTGAAACACTAAATGCATTGAAAAGGAAATGGGCTGATTTTAATTGTGGGGACGCTCCAAGGCATGCTTTTTGCCTTCTCAAGGAGAAGATCTCCACACCCCCAGTTCTGCAGTTGCCACGCTTCGTTCAGCATTTTATCTTGCAGGTAGATGCTAGTTCGAAAGCATTAGGGACAGCATTGTGCCACAAATTGAATGGCAGTTTGGCACCAGTTTGTTATGCTAGTCGATAGTTAAGCCTTGTGGAACAAAAATATTCCGCTTATGAGAAAGAAGTTCTTGCTGCCATCTACGGAAAAGAAAAATACAAGTATTATCTGGAAGGAGCAAAGTTTACCTAGCACACTGATAATCAAGCACTGAGCTGGTTTTTTTCCAACAAATAAACCTGGGCGGTTGGCCTGATGGCTGGTGCGTCTCACCTGTTTTAAATTCACAGTCCAGCATGTGAAAGGAGATAACAACTCAGACGAATTTTATGTTGAGGCCCCAGAGTCTGCAAGTGCAATACGGGCTGAAGTGCCTTCTTTTGTAATTCCTAGTATTAGTGTTGATTATTGTGTTCATGTTGATTCTAGGAGTCAGACTGACATCTGTAGTGATAGTGTAATTTATATTTTACCATCTAGTTGTGTGAATGAATCCAGAGTCAGTAGTGATATTTCTGTACAAACTACCCTAGCAGGAGATCTAGGTGAACCTGGGGTTTTGATGTTTAAAGTAGAGAGGGGCTTTTCAAGTATGGGATGTGTTGGGGGAGACCCATTACCTTAGTAGTAAGGCAGCACAGTTAAGTACTAAGCTTGCCCCCAAGTACCAGGGACCATTTAGTGTGTTGAGATTACTTACTCCTGTTACCGTTGTTCTCGAGGAATTGGTTCATGCAGATGTAGTGATTAAGTGTCATGTGACACAGTTAAAATTGTGTACCACTCACTAATTTTGATGGACCCCCAATTGATAACCACTGAAGGATATCTGTTGATGAGAAAGCAGTGTTTTTGTGTTTGAGTTTTTATATGTATTGTATATCTTGATGTATATATGAGTTTTGGGATGCTCCTTCGGAGCTGACACTGAACAATTTGTATTATGTAAGAGTGTTGTGTATTGATATTGATAATGTAACTTGTTTATTATTGAATTGGTAATGCCGATTTTAATTATATTTTATATTTGCAAGGTATTTCATTAAACTAGTGACTTCTCTCCCACTGGGTAGCTCGTCTGATTTTGGGATGAACTTTTCGGAGACTGCCAATTATTCTTCAGAGCTGAGGAGGTACTTTTGGATTTTGTCCTGACATTATGTACCCGATGCTTGCGCAAGTGGTTTTGTTCGTTCCGGTGGAGTCTGAGATGATCCTGCAGCTGGGGATTTATTTCTGCATGGACGTGACCAATGGAGAGGAGTTGCTGGAGACTACTTCGAAGCTGGCCACATCATCTTGGGTTCCTTACTATTCCTTTCACTGGGCTGTGATCTTCAAGGAAGAGGGGATGAGACAACTGCATTACAATCTACGTGAATTTGTGGTCTCCTGTCCATTCGACCTGAGCAATGCCCGATGTTCGTTTCCTGCACACACTGAAAATTGCTGGAAGTGAAAAATGGACCATTTATATAACAAACTTTGTAAAGTTACCTACAATTTACATATTTGCGAACCTGTTTGCTGCACGTTGATGCTGGTGAGGCCCAGTGCAGCATAGTTGATCATTCATAAAAATACAGAAAGCGATGTAAATATTTGAAGTATTCACAAATGTTACACAAACCATTTTAATTCGATGTTAAAGCACTGACTTATTTCCCTCCGTTGTTACCAGATTTAATATAAATCAGTGTACTCTTTAAAATATATGCAAAGAGCGGCAGTGACATTTTTTCGAATGTTGATTTGAAATCTGCTCACTTTACCTTGAACAATATTTGCTTAGTTCTCGAGCAAACAGGGCACTTTGTTTTAAGATGGTCCTTATTTTATAATTTAAGGTGATATGTCATATCTCGGGAACTATTGAATCGATAAGCAAAATATGACACATCATAATGTAAGCAATGAACTTTAAAAATATTTATATTTTTAATCCGCCATTTTGGAAGACAGCACCAAATTTAAAATTAAAGTTTTTAAGTTATTACTATAAACAAATTGACGAATTATAGCCAAATTCTGTTGTAAAGTAAAACTATAAAAGGCTATGTAAATATAGTCGATTTATATAGATAAGTAACTTATTTTAAAAATAGTAGCCACACAAATACTCTAGGTATATTTGGTACATCTACCATAGTATTTAACCAATTCATACCAAGTTTTGTATGCAGAAACTATCAATAACAAGCATCTCATATGCTTACAGATAGCAACTTTTGTCGCCCATTTTTTAAGAGAGCATTAGACGAATAAGTAAAGTTCTATGCCATATCTTGGTAAAACTATGAACCATTTCCTACCAAATTTGTCAAACAAGTAGTGCTGCGCCAGATGATATAAACTGGTACCTTTTAAGTGAAATATTTTTTTAATATGGCCGACATATATCTTAGAATACCATATGGTCGAAACCATGTAATATTTTCCTACCTAACTATGTATGCTGACAACAGATATTACAACCAACGAATGTATCTACACGAAGCATATTTACTTCGCCATTTTGTAAGATTTCTCCGTACCAATAAATAAATTTTTATGTCATATCTCGGGAAAATTTGACAGATTACTATCAATATAGCAGACAAATAGTAGGCTACTGCAGCAGGTAGTGTAAACTAGTATGTTTTAAGTAGATCAAACAGTTATTTTCAAAATGGTGCGTATATAAATATTTTAGCGTAGTATATTTTAATAACAAAAAAAATCCTACTTCACTTTGTATGCCGGTAATCCCTATTACCACCATAAAATTGGTTTATACGGAGCCGTATTTCTCTCCCATGTTGTAAGATAGCTCCACTAACAGGTGAATAAGGTTTTTGTCATTTCTCTGGAAACAATCAACCTATTCTTGTCAAATTTGTCGAATAATTTGTACTGTAGTAGGCCATATTATTATATGTGCTTTTTAAGTATGTCAGACACTTATTTCCAAAAGTATGGCAACTAAATTATTTTAGGCAAGTGTGCTATATCTAGGGAACTATTTCATCTGTTTTAACTTAACTTTGTATGCTGGCAGCATACAATCATCGAATGTGCTAGTACAGTGTATTCGCGGTTTCTTTACATTTTTTTTATCATAACTTTGAAAAATGACCCAATGTATGACGTATTTGATTATTTCGTAAATATATAATATATCACAAGCGTTTTATACTTGTTTATATATAGAAGTAACTTGTTTTAGGTTAAATTGAACACTTACTTCTGTTTTATATATGAATTGAAATATTTCATATCATTAATTTGAATAAAATCTAGGAGAAAAAATATGTTAGTAATGCCTATTAAGAAATAGCGCTTATAAAAAATCTTATTAGACTGATTGCGGCCAGATGCTGTGGGTTGTGTCATTCGTGAGATTTTCTGAATTTGGTTAGGCTTTGTTTGCAAGAATCGGAGGAATACCTTGAAAGTAGAACATTAGCAGGTCTACAGAAAAGTTTGAAGTAACCGAGAATGGACTATAAATCATTTTTGTCCTCCCTTTGTGAAGGTCATCACATGAAAAAAAAAATGGACGTCTTATGGAATATCTCGAGGACCAATCGACCGATTCCCACACACAACTAGACAGTACTTCTTTTAATGGCGTTAATATAAATTTCCTTTAGTATATTTGTAATTTGTAACAATTGAAAATAATTCAATAAAATTTTGAACACTAACAGTATTCTATTAGAAGCATCAATTATGCACACAGAGATCCAATTTTTCAAATAAATTTGCAAAAATTGCCATTTGAAAACACTGAACATTTCTCCATATCTCTGGAACAGTTCAACTAATTAATATTTAACTGTGCACACCATAAATGCTACAGAAGGTCGTGTAAACTTACATGACTTACGTGTGTCAGGCAACGATGTTGAAAACCGCTGTTTCATGAGTAACTTGGAGAAGATTGCCTCATATAGTAAGCAATTCTATTTAATTAAACCAAACTTTTTATGTTGTCAGTTTATATTAGAAACGTCTTATACAGAACCCCTATGTTTGGTATTTTTGTACCATAGCATCAAATAAAAAACTAAAATTTTTAATGCCATATCTCAGGGACCAAGCAACCCATTTTCACCAAATTATTCACACAAGTACAGCTAAAGTAGGCCGTGTAATTTTACATGTTCAAAGTGAAACAATCGCTAAGTTTCAAAATAACGTACCTGTAAATATTAATTTTATATACGTATTTAAATCTATTGAAATAGATTTTTTAACTATCAATAAAATGTTTTTACCTTTTTAATAAAGGAGTATTTAAAACATAAGAATCAATTGGTGCATTTTATTTTGTTTTTATATTAACTAAATGTTTTATGTTTTTATATTTTTGTCTAGTATTTTCTTAACAATTGTAAATATAACATTTTTAGATATTTTATAAAGTTTCATTTTACAATTTTTACCTTAAATAATTTTGTATACATTTTAAAAATTGTTATAGGTTTAAGGGTTTCGGCTATCTCCATCTATTTTTCAGGTTCGATTGCTCGAAACATCTTGAGCTCTTAGAGTGACACTTGCTGACACATCACTAGCCTCAGCGCCTCTCCGTGCCAGGCATTGAACATGCTGTGCTGTTATTCCATGGCCGACACGCCAGAATTTGACTTAAAGCAATGAACCTATATATTTATGGCGTGGTAATAAACATGAAGATGCGATGCACGTGTAAAGGCAATACCAAAATTTCAGCACATAAAAATATGCAGCAGCATGTGATTACGAAAACTTCCGTTTAATTCATTTTCACACCCAAAGAAATATACCTAGGAGCAACAATTAAAACATGAAATTTTTTTGCACTAAATGTTTCTTAAATGCGTGTTAAGTTTATACATCATGGCAATGCATACATGCATTCTTGAATCATGTTTGTCTCCCAAACTTTACCGACACTCTTCATGCTCCAGCCAGGAATAGCACTTAGCACTTAACGACAAATTGGAAACCCCCAACTTGAAAACCCTATTACAATCTGTCAGATAATCCAGGTCGTCTTAGGTTTGCCATACCCACAATTACAAAAATGTTCACTTATTCACCACTATAAAGAAAGAATAGAAACAAATTTCATTTTCCTTTAGAGACAATACTTAAGGGTCTCCCAATATTTTGGCAAAGCAGTTTTTTATAGTTCGTATTATAATATTAATTTTGTTAAAGTATTCTGCATGGTAACCGAGTTCCCATAGTCTGCACAACCACTTACTTTCCAGATAGTTGCTATTGCTGAAATTCATTTGTATGAAGATAATTTAGCCGCTTTTTCAGAAACATTGTACACTTTATGAAAAAAATATAAATTCACTATATCTCAGTTGTTGTTTAGATTTTCTGACAGACATGTTAATGTCCCATGTTGTATATTAGTATCATTATTTGTAAACTGTACATGTGTTGTTTCTGTATTAATGTGCAACTTCAGAGTTAGATGATGAAAAAAAATTGTTTCCGGGTAATATAATATTTATGTAAAACCACACAATTCCTTGTGCACATCAGTTAATAGTGTTCACGATAAAAACAGCACATTTGAAATCAACCTTATAGAAATGTCACTGCTCTTCCCTGTGTATATTTTAACGAGCGCACTGAGTGACATACGCCTAGTAAAGTCGGAAACGTGTGAGGGGGGGGGGGGTGGAAATAGTTCCATATCTTAACGTCGATTAAGAGTGTTGGTCACAATTTTTGATAACTCAAATTATTTCATTCTCTTTCTTTTTTATTTGCATCTAATATTTCCACAGTGTCACATGACCAACACATGAATAAAATGATGAGGTACTTGGAATTGTTAATTTGACACAAGGCGGAAGAATACACGAGTTAAAAGGAAATCGTCATCCCGGCTTTCAAAAGTGCTCCCTTTAACGTGAACAGTCTGGAGAATTTAGGAAATCAAGGCGTAGGGAAGAGTTAATCAGCAATTCACAAATAGTATGTTGCGCTGTAAAGGAAAATACTTTTATTCTTCTAAATTTGAAACAGCAACCAAGAATAGTGCCATGGAATCAAAGCTTGGATCAACAGAGACGCGATTATTGAGTGTTACAATGATGGGATCAATGCTATTGTGATGTGTGTATGCTATCCATTACGAACCATTGCTTCCATGAATGTGGCACCCACCGCATATGAACTGGAGTATCTTCCCCACTGTGAGGTACTACGGCCAATCCTTACCTTTAACGAACCTGCGTCAACAGTGAACGATTTAACAAATATTTACACATTGTTTTTAAAAATAGTCATGCATTTGTTCGTCTGCTAAATAAAAATAAGGTATTCAAAATCATAAGTAACATAATGATCTCGTATTTTAAGTACACTTTTCCTTCTGTACTGGCGACAGAAACAGCGAGCATGAGACAATGCAGGTTAGACATACAATTATCAGAATTACATCCATAAATAACAATTAATGTAGTGCAGAATAAATATTGACTTGAATATTTGTTAACCTTCATGGAAACTCACACTAAATATATTTACAGCTGACAAAGAACAACCTCACTTCGCGTTTTCGTTCACCATAACCAATATTTCAATGCTATGAGAGATAATGGTATATATGTCAGTGTAATATTTTTATTGTTTCATTAGGTTCCAATAACATTATCAGAGTTATATATTTCCTTCCATGTTATTGCCACAGGATTGCAAAACAAGGAATTTCTTAAATTAGCTGCAAGTCAGCAAAGGTAACTTTTGACATTGTTTGTATAAACAATTGTGTCGCCCACATGCAAAATTAGGCATGCACAACTGATAATGATAACAGGGTTTGTTTTGTCTTCAGACCGCATGATAGACATACATGATTCAAGAGAAATTTCAGCTGGAAATTAAAATGGTAAAATTCTCGTACTAATGGAAAATCTGGTTTGTGCTCAAAAAGTGAAAAGCAAACTCGTCACTTCCAGTCTACAACAATCTAAACTAAGAATGTCCCGTCACAAGTGACTGTACAATATGTAACCAGAAGCAAATCTGGATTATGTCATTATATCGTAAAAGTAATTTCCTGTATATTGCATGTAGGAAATAGCATGGTAGTTCAGTAGAGGTATATTTATAACAACACAGTACAATGCCCTCCAATATTTGTGACGTGTGTTTTAATGAATTTAAATTTTCTGCGAACTTCTCGGACTTGCTATAGAAGACTTATTTTTGGGCAATTGATCAGTAGACCGGTAGCAGTAAATATCTATCGTAGATTTAAAACTTAATTATATAAAACTTTTGAGTATAATAGCGCATAATATGACATTAAATCAGCGCATCAAGGCAAAGGAAGAAAGAAAGGAACTTATCCCAAGGAATGGATACGAAATAAAGCCATTAGAATTAGGTAAGCTACAATAGGTTAGGACAATGATGTGCCGAGGATAATATAATATATAACAAAATCTAATTTAAAAATTATATTATAAAATAAATACGCTTATCTTATCTGCAATGTACTTTTTTACATTGTAGTTACGTAACTGTAGAGGAACAAATGCAGAAATACTTTTCTGCTGTTGCAGATTTTCTGCATAAGAATTTACGGTCCACCCACTGTCATCACGCAGGGATTTTCAAAGTTTCAAAGTCAATAAATAACTTTGCAATGAAATAAGGCGAGTTCATCGAGCTTTATTCCAGGAATTATTGAAATTGTAATAGGATCATTACATATCTCAGAATACAATAGTAGAATTTTCTAAAAGTAGAGATTCAAGAAACACAAAAACGAGAACAAGTTTCCAATCAAATAAAATGTACCACATTTGACTGCTGCAGATAAAACTGTCTATGTGCATGTGTGACAAATAATGTTCGTGGGTATATACTGCATTTTAAGAAGTCAAATATCAAAGAATGTGAAGAATACGGTTAGGTAATTACACTCCTGCCAGTAATATGAGAGGAGTGGATCACATTGGGTACCCATTTGTAGAATAAATAGGGAAGTGCAAATTAATGAATTTTAAAATTTATTACTCTGCAATAAATTATTACCGAGGACTAAATGTTATCAGGCAATATTTGTCTTGTGATTTGCATGTCAACAATCTATATAAGAAGGACAACAGTAGAAATATTGGTCAGCAAATTAAATTATGATTATTAAAGAAAAATAAAGTTTCGAGAGTTTTATATTGTAGTTTGAAGTCCTGCTACAGATTGATGCTCAGTATGTGTACAGATTGAAGTTTAACTCAACTCACAGGAATAGTTGTACAAGGAGAAACATATAATGCAAAGCAAGGTAAAAATTATAAAAAATGATTGCGTAATCATTTTATGACAAATGTAAGTAAAAAAACTGTTTGAGGAATAAAATCGAGTTTTTGTTACGAAAGTAATTTTATTATTCCAAAGGTTGCACATCAGAGTGCATACTTCTGACGCCAATTGTAAGTTTACAATTTCGCAATGTGTGAATGTACTTGAAAGCCCGACTAACCGGAGCAATTACTTTATACACACATGGAATGAAAGTGATTTCCCTAAAGGATCCGGCGAAATACTTTCATATGTACACTATAGTCGCCTTGAAACCGACAAATAGCGATTTCAGACCATTCTGCCTTTTTTTCTTGTGGTTGCTCCATTCAGAAGAAAAACTTATTTTTATAGATATCTTATGTTACTGGCTACCAAAAGAATTTATGCCAAATGTGAAACAAATAGCATTTAACTTACAAGTTGTAGGGCACTTAAACCTACCTCCCAAGAGAATTTTATAGAGAAATATTTATAACTAAAGATATAATTCAATTAGCTGATCATTACTGTTAAATGTTTGAATAACATGTACCATTTTTCCGTTTAGGGCAGGACTGTCCTGACAATAATTCAAATGGTACTGTGTCTTCTGTATTAAAACCCGCCGAGATGGTGGCATCTAAAATTTACGCAAGGGAAAAAGGTCATTATCAAGATTTCTGAAAGTGGACACCCAATTGTCACTACAAAATTGATACAGGAGAAGGGAAAGGTATATTCTAGACAGGAAACCAAAAAGGGGTACATTGCAATACACTCAATGTCAACTGCACCTGTTCATAAGGAGCTAGAACCAAAAGATGTTGATGCTAGTAGATTGTTTGATATCGTATTGGCCAAGGGCAAAGTGACTCGAAGCACGTGAGCTGTTCCTGCTCTATCGTTCCAACTTTCCGGTCACCATATTAGAAGTCAGTGCCTGGAGACCATTGACCTTCGACTGTAGACAGATGGCCACTGACTTTTAACACCAAAAAAAATAACAAACAAAATAAAATAATTGAAAATAATCCCATAAATATATTATTAAATGTCTATAAACATTGATTATACCATTTAAAATTGTTTAAAACATATATGTCATGTTACTAATAAATTATTTAAAAAAAAATTAAATGATTTTATTTTAAATTTATGACTATAACTGCATTTTATCGATACAAATCTAAAATTTGGCTCAAAATTTCCTTTTTTTCTTTTATAATTTTCCCTTTTTCCATTGCTGTATACTACCGCCATATTGGATACAGGTAAACAGAACCTTCAACCAATAAACTTGAATGGCCTTGAAAACATTAACTCGAGAAAAACCTCGTAAATTCATCAAGCATATTACATAACTGACTAATATCACCATCTTCATTTTAAATTTTTAAATTTTAATCCTATTATTTTTTTTAAAAATTAATGGAATTTATTCGTTTTTTTTATAATTTTTATTATCAAAGGTCAAATATCAATGGTAAAGCGTCATAGGTCAGAGTTTAATGGCCACTGGCTTCAAAGATGGCCGCTTTAGCATTAGAACTACAGACTAGAATGAGCTCAGATGCTCCGTGCCTCTGCCCTGAGCCACGAACATAGCAAATCTATCTACTGAGGTCCTTCTCAGGAAGAACTTTGGCAGCAAAAATTGGAAGATAAACAAGCTTTTGGAATATTCCAGTAATGTTATTGACAGCCAAATGGAACATGTTATCAGTATTGAAACAATACATACTTCGAATTTCTTTATGAAGATATTTAACTTTCAGTTTAATTTTTTATTTAACATGATGTCATTTTAAAAAATGGTTTTCAGGTAATTTAATATTTACGTAAACCACACAAATCGATGTGAACATCAGTTAAGGCTGCTCACGACGAAAACCACACATTTGAAATCAACCTTACAAAAATGTCGCTGCTGCTACCTGCGTATATTTTAACGAGCGCACTGAGTGACTTACGCCCGGTAAGGATGGAAACGAGTTGGCGGAGGGGGAAGTAGTTCCTTATCTTAACGTCGATTAACAGTGTTGGGTAACAATTTTTGTTAACTCAAATTATTTCTTTCTCTTTCTTTTTTATTTGCATCTAATATTTCCACAGTGTCACATGACCAACACATGAATCTAATAATGAGATCCTTTAAAATGTTAATTTGACTCAAGGCGGAAGAATAAACGAGTTAAAAGTAGATCGTTATTACGGGTTTCAAAATTGCTCCCTTTACCGAGAACAACATAGAGTAATTAGGAAGACAAGGCGTAGAGAAGAGTTAATCAGTTTTTCACAAACAGTATGTTGCGCTGTAAAGTAAAATACTTTTAATCTTCACAAATTGACATGGCAATAAGAATGGTGACATGGAATCAAAGCTTGGATCAACAGAGACGCGATTCATGAGTGTTACAATGATGGGAGCTATGCGGTTGTGATGTGTGTATGCTATCCATTACAAGCCATCGGTTCCATGAATGTGACACCCACCGCATATGAACTGGAGTATCTTCCCCACTGTGAGGTACTACGGCCAATCCTTACCTTTAACGAACCTGCGTCAACAGTGAACGATTTAACAAATTTTTACACATTGTTTTTAAATTAATCATGCATTTGTTAGTCTGCTAAATTTAAAAAAAGATTTCAAAATCATAAATAACATAATGATCTCGTATTTTAAGTTCACTTTTCCTTCTGTACTGGCGACAGAAACAGCGAGCATGAGACAATGCAGGTTAGACATACATTTATCAGAATTACATCCATAAATAACAATTCAAGTAGTGCAGAATGAATATTGACTTGAATATTAGTTAACCTTCATGGAAACTCACACTCAATATATTTACAGCTGACAAAGAACAACCTCACTTCGCGTTTTCGTTCACCATAACCAATATTTCAATGCTATGAGAGATAATGGTATATATGTCAGTGTAATATTTTTATCGTTTCATTTGGTTCCAGAAACATTATTAGAGTTATTGATTTCTTTCCAAGTTATTGCAACAGGATTGCAAAACAAGGAATTTCTTAAATTAGCTGCAAGTCAGCAAAGGTAACTTTTGACACAGTTTGTATAAACAATTGTGTCTCACAAATGCAAAACTAGGAATGCACAACCGACAATGAACACCGGTTTATTTTGTCCTTTTTTGGTCTTCAGACCGCATGAAAGACATACATGATTCAAGAGAAATTTCTATTTAAACCTGGGGAAATTTAATGGTAAAATTCACGTACACATGAAAAACTTGATTTGTGCTCAAAAAGTCTAAAGCAAACGCGTCACTTCCAATCTACAACCATCCAAACTAAGAATGTCCCATCACAAGTGACTGTACAATATGTTACTGTACAATATGTTACCAGAAGCAAAACTGGATTATGCCTTTATATCGTAGAAGTAATTTCCTGTATAAGCTGTGTTTGACGTAGCTTGGTAGTTAAATAAAGGTATATTTAGAACAGCACAGCTCAATGCACTGTAATATTTGTGGCGTGTGTTTTCATGAATTTAAATTCTCTGTGAACTAGTGGAATCTGCAATAGAAGACTTATTTTGGCCAACTGATCTGTAGACCAGAAGCAGTAATTATTTATCGTAGACTATAAACTAAATTATATAAATCCTGTGCATACAACCGCGCAGAATATGACTTTAAATCAGCGCATTAAGGCAAAAGAAGAATGAAAGGAACTAATCCTAAGAAATGGAAACTAAATAATGACATTAGAATTAGGTAAGCCACAATAGGTTATGACAATGATGTGCCGAATATAGTATCAGATTGCAAAATCTAATTTAAAAATTATATTATAAAATAAATACGCTTATCTTAGCTACAATGTATTTTATACATCGTAGCTAAGTAACTGTAGACGTAATAAAGTAGAAATACTCTTCTGCTGATGCAGATATTCTGCATAAGAATTTACTGTCCGCCCACTGTCTCATCACACAGGGATATTCAAAGTTTCAAAGTCAGCAAGTAGCTTTGCCATGATATAAGGAGAGTTCATCGAGCTTTATTCAAGGAATTAGTGAAATTGTAACAGGATCATTACATATCTGAAAATACAATAGTAGAAGGTTATAAAAGGACGAGATTCAAGTAAGACCAGAACGAGAACAAGTTACCAATTAAATAAAATGTACCATATTTTACCGCTGTAGATAAAACTGTCTATGTTCTTGTGTGCCAAATAATGTTCGTGTGTATATACCGCATTTTAGGAAGACAAATATCAAAGAATGTGAAGAATACGGCTAGGTAATTACATTCCTGCCAGTGATAAGAGAGGAGTGGATCACATTGTGTACCCATTTATAGAATAAAAAGGGAAGTGCAAATTAATGAATTTTAAAATATATTACTCTGCAATCCATTATTGCCGAGGACTAAATGTTATCAGGCAATATCTGTCATGTGATTTGGTTATCACCAAGATATATAAGAAGGAAAAAAGTAGAAATATTTGTGAGCTGAGTAATTACGATTAATTAAGGGAAACATAGTTTGGAGAGATTGATATTGTAGTTTGAAGACCTACTACAGATTGATGCTCTGTATGTGTACAGATTGAAGTTTAACTCAACTCACAGGAATAGTTGTACAAGGAGAAACATATAATGCAAAGTAAGTTAAAAATTTAAAAAATGAAGGCGTATTCATTTTATGACAAATGTAAGTAAATAAACTGATTGAGGAATAAAATTGTGTTTTGGTTACGAAAATAATTTTATTATCCCAAAGGTATCACATCAAAGTGCTTACTTCAGACGCAAATTGTAAGTTTTCATTTTCACAATGTTTGAATGTACTTGAAAGCCCGACTAACCGGAGCAATTACTATATACACACATGGAATGAAAGTTATTTCCCTAAAGGATCCGGTGAAATACTTTCATATGTACACTATAGTCGCCTTGAAACCGACAAATAGCGATTTCAGACCATTCTGCATTTTTTTTTTGTATTTGCTCCGTTCCGAAGGAAAACATAATTTTATAGATATCTTATGTTACTGGCTAACAAAAGAATTTCTTCCAAATGTTTAAAAAATACCATTTAACTTTCAAGTTGTAGGGCACTTAAACCTACCGCCCAAGAGAATTTTAGAGAGAAATATTTAAAACCAAAGATATAATTCTATTAGCTGAACATTACTGTATAATGTTTAAATAACATGTAACTTTTTTTCCGTTTAGGGGAGGACACTCCTGACAATAATTCAAATGGTACTGTGTCTTCTGTATTAACACCGCCGAGATGGTGGCATCTAAAATTTACGCAAGTGAAAAAGATCATTATCAAGAGTTCTGAAAGTGGACACCCAATTGTCACTACAAAATTGATACAGGAGTAGGGAGAGGTATATTCAAGACAGGAAACCAAAATGGGTTACATCGCAATACACTCGATGTCAACTGCAGCTGTTCGTAAGGAGCACGAACCAAAATATGTTGATGCCAGTAGATTGTTTGGTATGTTATTAGCCAAGGGCAAAGGGACTCGGATCATGTGAGATGTTCCTGCTCTATCGTTCCTTCACCCCTTTCACGATCTTGGAAGTCAGTGCCTGGAGACCATTTTGGTGTCAAAGGTGATATGTCATTGGTCAAAGGTCAAAGTCAAGAGTTCTATGGTCGCTGGCTTCAAAGATGGCCGCTTTAGCATTAGAACGACAGACTAGAAAGAGCTCAGACGCTCCGTGCCCCTGCCCTGAGCCACGAACATAGCAAATCTATCTACTGAGGTCCTTCTCAGGAAATACTTTGGCAGCAAAAATTGGAAGATAAACATGCTTTTGGAATATTCGAGAAATGTTATTGACAGCCAAATGGAACATGTTATCAGTATTGAAACAATACATACTTCGAATTTCTTTATGAAGATATTTAACTTTCAGTTTAATTTTTTATTTAACATGATGTCATTTAAAAAAATGGTTTTCAGGTAATTTAATATTTACGTAAACCACACAAATCGATGTGAACATCAGTTAAGGCTGCTGACGACGAAAACCACACATTTTAAATCAACCTTACAAAAATATCACCGCTGCTACCTGCGTATATTTTAACGAGCGCACTGAGTGATTTACGCCCGGTATGGATGGAAACGAGTTGGCGGAGGGGGAAGTAGTTCCTTATCTTAACGTCGATTAACAGTGTTGGGTAACAATTTTTGTTAACTCAAATTATTTCTTTCTCTTTCTTTTTTATTTGCATCTAATATTTCCACAGTGTCACATGACCAACACATGAATCTAATAATGAGATCCTTTAAAATGTTAATTTGACTCAAGGCGGAAGAATAAACGAGTTAAAAGTAGATCGTCATTACGGCTTTCAAAATTGCTCCCTTTAACGAGAACAACCTAGAGTAATTAGGAAGACAAGGCGTAGAGAAGAGTTAATCAGTTTTTCACAAACAGTATGTTGAGCTGTAAAGTAAAATACTTTTAGTCTTCTCAATTTGACATAGCAATAAGAATGGTGCCATGGAATCAAAGCTTGGATCAACAGTGACGCGAATCATGAGTGTTACAATGATGGGAGCTATGCGGTTGTGATGTGTGTATGCTATCCATTACAAATCATCGCTTCCATGAATGTGACACCCACCGCATATAGACTGGAGTATCTTCCCCACTGTGAGGTACTATGGCCAATCCTCACCTTTAACGAACCTGCGTCAACAGTGAACGATTTAACAAATATTTAAACATTGTTTTTAAATTAGTCATGCATTTGTTAGTCTGCTAAATTAAAAAAAAGCTTTCAAAAACTAAGTAACATAATGATCTCGTATTTAAGTACACTTTTCCTTCTGTACTGGCGACAGAAACAGCGAGCATGAGACAATGCAGGTTAGACATACGTTTATCAGAATTACATCCATAAATAACAATACAAGTAGTGCAGATTGAATATTGACTTGAATATTAGTTAATCTTCATAGAAACTCACACTCAATATATTTACAGCTGACAAAGAACAACCTCACTTTGCGTTTTCGTTCACCATAACCAATATTTCAATGTTATGAGAGATAATGGTATATATGTCAGTGTAATATTTTTATCGTTTCCTTTAGTTCCAGTATTATTATTAGAGTTATTTATTTCATTCCATGTTATTGCCACAGGATTGCAAAACAAGGAATTTCTTAAATTAGCTGCAAATCAGCAAAGGTAACTTTTGACACAGTTTGTATAAACAATTGTGTCGCACAAATGCAAAACTAGGAATGCACAACCGACAATGAACACCGGTTTATTTTGTCCTTTTTTGGTCTTCAGACCGCATGAAAGACATACATGATTCAAGAGAAATTTCTATTTAAACCTGGGGAAATTTAATGGTAAAATTCACGTACACATGAAAAACTTCGTTTGTGCTCAAAAAGTGAAAAGCAAACTCGTCACTTCCAATCTACAACCATCCAAACTAAGAATGTCCCATCACAAGTGACTGTACAATATGTTACTGTACAATATGTTACTGTACAATATGTTACCAGAAGCAAAACTGGATTATGCCATTTTATCGTAGAAGTAATTTCCTGTATAAGTTGTGTTTGACGTAGCATGGTAGTTAAATAAAGGTATATTTAGAACAGCACAGCTCAATGCACTGTAATATTTGTGGCGTGTGTTTTCATGAATTTAAATTCTCTGTGAACTAGTGGAATCTTCAATAGAAGACTTATTTTGGCCAATTGATCTGTAGACCAGAAGCAGTAATTATTTATCGTAGATTAAAAACTAAATTATATAAAACCTGTGCATATAACAGCGCAGATTATGACTTTAAATCAGCACTTCAATGCAAAGGAAGAATGAAAGGAACTAATCCTAAAAAATGGAAACGAAATATAGCCATTAGTATTAGTTAAGCTACAATAGGATAGGAAAATGATGTGCCGAGAATAGTATCAGATTACAAAATCTAATAAAAAAATTATATTATAACACAAATACGGTTATCTTATCTACAATGTACTTTAATACATCTCAGATACGTAACTGTAGAGGTCCTAATACAGAAATAATTTCTGCTGTGCAGATTTTCTGCATAAGAATTTACGATCCGCCCTCTGTGTCATCACCCAGGGATAATCATAGTTTCAAAGTCAGCAAGGAACTTTGCCATGATATAAGGCCAGCTCATCTAATTTATTCAAGGTATTAGTGAAATTGTAACAGGATCATTATATATCTGAGAATACAATAGTAGGAGTTTATAAAAGGACGAGATTCAAGTAAGACCAGAACGAGAACAAGTTACCAATTAAAAAAAATATACCACATTTGACTGCTGCAGATAAAACTGCCTATGTGCATGTGTGCCAAATAATGTTCGTGGGAATATACTGCATTTTAAGAAGTCAAATATCAAAGAATGTGAAGAATACGGCTAGATAATTACACTCCTGCCAGTGATAAGAGAGGAGTGGATCACATTGTGTACCCATTTATAGAAAAAAAAGGGGAGTGCAAATTAATGAATTTTAAAATTTATTATTCTGCAATAAATTATTACCGAGGACTAAATGTTATCAGGCAATATCTGTCATGTGATTTGCTTGTCACCAAGCTATATAAGGACAACAGTAGAAATATTGGAGAGCAAAGTTAATTATGATTATTTAAGAAAAATAAAGTTTCCAGAATTTTATATTGCAGTTTGAAGTCCTACTACAGATTGACGATCTGTATGTATACAGATTGAAGTTGAACTCAACTCACAGAAATATTTATACAAGGAGAAAAATATAATGCAAAGTAAGTTAAACATTTAAAAAATTAATGCGTGTTATCATTTTATGACAAATGTAAGTAATAAAACAGATTGAGGAATAAAACTGAGTTTTGGTAAGTAAAGTAATTTTATTATTCCAAAGGTATCACATCAGAGTGCATACTTCAGACGCGAATTGTAAGTTTACAATATCACAATGTTGAATATACTGGAAAGACCGACGAACCGGAGCAATAATTTTATATACACATAGAATGAAAGTGATTTCCCTAAAGGATCCAGATGAATTAGTTTCATATGTACACTAAAGTCGCCTTGTAACCGACAAATAGCAATTTCATACCATTCTGCATTTTTTTCTTGTGGTTGTTCCGTTCAGAAGAAAAACTTATTTTGATAGATATATTATGTTACTGGCTAAGAAATGAATTTATTCCAACTGTAAAACAAATAGCATTTAACATTCAATTTGTAGGGCACTTAAACCTACCACCCAAGAGAATTTGAGAGATAAATATTTAGAACTAAAGATATAATCCTATTAGCTTAACATTACTGTATAATGGTTAAATAACATGTACCTTTTTTCTTTTTAGGGCAGGACTGTCCTGACAAAAATTGGAATTATACTGTGTCTTCTATATTGACACCGCCGGGGTGGTGGCATTTATAATTTACGCATGTGAAAAGGGTCATTATTAAGAGTTCTGAAAGTGTACACCCAATTTTCAGTCAACTACGAAATTGATACAGGAGAAGGGAAAGTTATATTCAAGACAAGAAACCAAATTGGGTACATAGCAATACACTCAATGTCAACTGCACCTGTTCATTAGGAGCACAAACCAAAAGATGTTGATGCCAGTAGATTGTTTGGTATGTTATTGGGCAAGGGCAAATGGACTCGGAGCATGTGAGCTGTTTCTGCTCCATCGTTCGTACACCCCGGTCACCATCTTGGAAGTCAGTGACTGGAGACCATTGACCTTCGACCCTAGTCAGATGGCCATTGACCTTAGTTCAAGTATGTTAACACCACGTCGGGCTAGCGTCGATTAGTGCCACACAGTTGGTGTACGACTTGAACATTTCACAGACGATATGAGCACTCTTGATACACAGCTAATAGCCAATCAAGTGAAGGCATTTGAGAAATTGAATTATACACTTTTTATCTAACGTTTCACTCGATTTGAGATCTCTGAAGCACTGGTCTACAACCAACATATGCGGTCATTCTGTGGACCCAAAACTCCTGTAGGAATGCATCATATTCGATGTATAGATGCGCAAGCAGTTTATATAAGTTTAAAATTCGTAAGCTGTTCCTGTTCAGATAAAAGTTTACATTTATTTGAACCAATTCTCATAGCTATATACTTATTATAAAGCTATCATTATTTTTTACTGTGTCATGAAAGAATATGTCCTTTTTAGATGTCGCATAAAAGCAAAAATTGCATTTTAGGCATTTCAAATACTTTACAGAGACATAGGTCGATAGGTTGGATTCAAATTATCGTCGACTGCGAGGTAATTAGAAACAGAACAAGTTTGCTAAGGGAAGAGGATTTGGGGAAGAAATGGGAAAAAATCAGCAATGGCCGGTTTTAAGGATCCATTACAGCATTCGCCTTGGAAGATTTTGGGTAACACAGAGGCCAGACACACAAAGTAAATGCATGCGTGTTAGTAGTAATTATTTTGTCCAAAAATATTCTCCTGCTGATTGCGACAGCTGCTCTCAAGAATTTTACAACATTCCTAGGAGTAAATACTTATTAGTCATATTAGCACTTCAATGAAAAATATTTATTATTTTATATTTAATATGGCATGGAGGGAGTTGCCCGTATCTCTTGCAGCACTGCAAGTTCTTGTAGAACATAATATTCATGAAGATGTAAGCTTTTTAGAATAATGCCCAAACCTGTCTTTCGTGGAGAGTGCAGTTAACATTTAGTATATGAGTAAAGCCATTTGGGCGGCGCTTAACAGCGAGGTCTTGAGAGCCGATAAGGGTGATTATGTGAATATGGAGCGGCGCCGGAGTGAATGGGCGGGGGAAACGAGATATCCCCGAGAAGACCCGCCGAACAACGGCATCGTCCGGCACGATTCCGACTTGCGAATATCCAGTGACCTGGCCGGGAATGACTCCGGTTCGATTTGGTGGGAGGCGGTCAGGCTGACCACACAGCCACCATGGCCTCAACATTTAGTAAAGAAATAAATGCTATAAAATTAATGAATTGAACACAAAATTATTGAACTTATTTAATTTAATTAAACCCATAAAAATAAGTTACCTTGGAACGAATCCCGAGCATTGCATATGCAAGTTATCAATTTTGAACTTTGTGTTGTGTTATTAGTTTTTGCGACACAGGATTCAACTTTTTATTAAGGTGGCTAAAAGCAGATGATAAAGAGCCGAGAGAAATTTTAACTTAATGATATTATTCTTATTTATGTCTGCGCATATTAAGAGAAACGTAATGCTTAGTTCACAGACAGAGCGGACAGAACTTGCAGTTAGTTGTTCACATGTAAGCTGTTATTATGCGTTTCCATATGTGTTTGTTCGTTTGTAAGCTCTGTTTATGGTCGAGATGGATTGTTACTTATTAATTCCCAAATTTCGAAGTAAATTATCGACAACAAACTAGACGTTGCAGGTGTTTTATTATGATGCAATAATTTCAATACAGGACAGAAATGTTATCACGTTATTTCAGAGTAATATTTATACTTTGTATTTCCTAAATATTTTATTCTTCTCAGCTACCTCTCAGTGTATTTAAAAACAAGCGTCCGTGTATATTTATACTGAAGAAGACTAATACCGTTATTATCATATTTCATTATAAATAAATACATTCGTTGTAGCCGATTATTTCAAGTACACTTAGTGTATCTACTTAACTATTGGCATAAAACTTGTGCAACAGTTGATCTCTGCGACATCGGCGTAGTCTGCTCTTTCCGCATGCAGAAATATCGACACGAGCTCAACTTTTGGCGTTGCTAGCGCGGAAACTGAGGAAGAGTTCTGATTGCCTGTTCCGATTTCCGCTCTGGCTGTTCGGTGTGATCGTCGTACATGTGAACCAGGAATAATGGAGTTAAGTATTTTTATATTTTCATTGCAAATGTGTTTTATATAAGCCGGTGCGTTCTTTAAGATCGAGGCAAATTTCCGTAAGATGTTGAAAAAAATTAATATATCGCAGAAAACTAACAAAACAAGGTAGTTGTAATGCTGTAAATTTGAGTAGACAGCATCTTACAATAAAAATAGATAATCAGTCTGATATACGTGGCACAAACACAGGTTGTTTTTTAATTTAAAACACTGATAACCATATTCTGTCTTATTTAAAACCTTAACACATATTAAATTTAGAAGAAATGAAAGTAACGTCACTCAAATTTAGGATCGATTCTGCAGCACAGTCTCGAGTCAGTGAAATCCGGTAGTTCTTTACTTCGTCGCGTTGTCAGTGAGATCATAAGATACGAAGTAAGTTGTTCGAGCAAGCAAGAAAGTGGGAAAGAATCGGCCACTGCCTGCATCACGGAAGCATTCCGACATACGCCTGGAGTGATTTCGGGAAACCACGGGAAAAAAATAAGGCTGCTAACCCAACTGGAAATTGAAGTAGTATCCTCCCGAATGCGAGTCCAGCAGTTCGCCTGCACCTCACTTGGTTCGCCCAACCTAGTGTTAGTGCGAGTCCAGTGTGTTGTCACTGTGTGTTCTCGATGAACTCCGGTAGTGAAGTGAGTGCGGTGTGTTACACGTTGCACCACCGGGTTCAGCTGCGAAACAAGGGAATAGAGGCATATGTTTCGAATGAAATATATAACTTATTGTACTTAACTTAATGTACAGTTTATTTTGTTTTCAAGTTGTAACAATTATACTATGTCAATTTTATCAACACGTAGTCAAGTATAGTGTTTTAATTATCCGCTGCATGAATAATGCACTACTCTGTGAAGGGAAGGAATAATACCAGAAAACAACACTTCAAAGTGCTAAGTAGGCAACTAATATTTTCACCTTGCTGAATTTACGCGAAAAAAAATTCCGTTTCCATAGGAGAAATTATTTTTACCTGGTGTACAGCCCATAACTTGTGGAGGCTGGTATCCATTTTACCTTATGTCTGAGACTTCTCACTGAACACTCAGAAGGGATTTCAGCGGAATATTTGCCATACTATCTTCAATATAAGCGACCAGACTGCAAATTATTTAGTGGGATGATCTTCCATTCAGTATGCCTGCACGAGATAGTGGTGGCGCTTTTAATGTTCGTTCCATTACTTTATTTAATGTTGGGAGTATTGGCAGTTGTCTTGGCTTCTCTATCACTACGAGTATTATTCCTAGGCGAGACTGTGATACAAGTGTCGTAAACAATTCTTAGTTGGCGCTAGCAATAGCGAGTATTTCTCTAGTCACTATTGAGCCATGAATCCAACAAAATAGCATGCCGTTAACTAAGAAATTATGTGGTTTTGCATCCGTTTTGCTTCAAATTAAAAAACTTATTTTTGTAACTCATATTTACGTGTAAATTTGTACCACCAATTATCACAATTTGTACCACCAGTTATCACAATTTGTACCACCAGTTATCACAATTTTTTTTAAATATTTACTTATTATTACTAGGCAGTGTTCTTTCAAACTGTGAAGGTAAAATAGCAAATGGTAATATAATTTTACTAGGAAAACTTGTTTTGCAAACTGACTATCGACCAGCCTTGAGTCAGGTGCCTTTAGAATTATAAATAGCTACTATGAACTTATTTCTGCAGTGACCGCAACCATTTATTTTCATTGACAATTTTTTCAATACACGATTTTTATTATTTAAATATCTTCATAGATTTTTCTTTCAGCTTGTAGTGTATCCTTCCATCATAATTGAAAATATATATTGCCTTTCGACAATCAAATACTGGTAATTTTTAATATGCTCAGAAGTATTGTGATGAATAATAAGAATACTTAAACTTAAAAAAAATGGAATAATATTGTAGGTTTTGTGAACACTGGCTAATATTTAATTTTTAAAATGTATATGGTGTTAATATTGTATTTGTATCTTACCTTTGCGAGGTCTCAAGAAAGAACTATTTTTTGGTTGTGATAGTCACAAAAAGTTTTTTTTTTTTTACGCCATACAAAATACCTCACCGTTTAGACGAATCCTCTTAAAATGTGTACATGTTTAGAACTTTCACCAGTCGTAAGCCATATACATAGGCTACGGCGTGCTCGTGATAACACGGAGTACCTATTTATCCCATCATTAAGCAGAAATTTCGCAAACCATCGTCAAGTAATAGATAACTTATGTTATTTCTAGTAAATTTTCTAAGAGTTTAATCAACGCTAGATTTTTTTATGTTTAAGTGGTTTCAATTTTACTTCAGTAGAAGATAACCAAATAAATATTCCACTGGTATCATTACGATCGTAAAAATATTTGTAGACATAAAAATGCTCTCCGAAAGGGTGTATACCTTAATGTAAAAAATGTGAAGTATTAAAAATATGTAAAACGTACAAACAAATGACTGCACTGCAATTGTTTTTCCAATGACGAATACACTTGTGATAAAAAAAAACAATGACTGACCGAATAGCTTCACATTATTTCAGCACCCTTCCACGTTAATTTTATTACTCTATAATTTCTTGTACAAATCTGTCCACACGTCACAGTTTTTTTAAAGCACCTAGAACGCATAGCTCACATAGTGCAGTTATTGCGAAAAACTAACTATACTTTTAAAAACTTGAGTGTTTGCACATGCTTTGAAAAAATTCCTCCAGAAAACTAAGAATATGGCTCCTCAGCAAAAGCAAACGATTTCATAAATCTGCATTCACACATTTAATATAGAACTCGGGTTTCCATAAAACTAGCAGCTAGATTAAGGACAGCGGTTTGCAGTGGCGCCATCTTGTTGCAGCGGGAGGGGGTGGGGGTGGGGGCAAGTCTACTTTTGCCCACCAAAATTTTACCCAGGAGGAGCAGAGGTCCATTTTGCTCCTCCAAAATTCGCATGTCTCTTAACATTATTCATGTGTGATAATTTGTTGACGAATAATATTGCAAAACACTACCGTTTCCTCGTCTAATAACAAATTCCATTTTAAACAGTTTACCGAAATTTTCCTTTATACTTGCATGTGGTCATCTACTGGATCCAGGCAACTTCCAGATGTCTGTCGTGTAACTTCAGTCTTACAACTATGTCCAACATGATGGACAGTAATATATGTCACCTTCATATATTCTTTAAAATTATAATGTTTTGATGGAATTTTTATAATCATTTCAAATAATGATTCAACCAAAACCGGATCTAAAGCTAACTCACTTTAAATACTAACATATTCCTTTGGTTTTTTTTTTTTTTTTAATTTTTACTGCTCTTGTCAAACAAATTTTTTTGTAAGACACTGCAGATTGTGTGCTCTGGAAAAAAATCTCTTCACAGAAGTGGCTCATGCAAGCATTCAGTTTTCAGAGGAAGTTTGAAAGAAATCGTCAAGATACTCCGCAGAGCTGTTTGATTCAACAGAGCAAATATAAAGGTGTCTATTAATCGTAATAAGATAATATCCTAAATAGTTTTATTGCAAATTGTATTGTGAATATAAAAAGCATGTAACAAATTCTTGCTGGAAGTAAAGCAGTTTCTGCTTGGGTGTGATGCAAACAATGAAGAAATTTTTGCTTCTCTACCAAGGTGATGTTGACTCTGATCATCTTTTGCTTCTCAGAGGGATGTTTCACGGTTTTCTGTAGAATGAAGGGAAAGTTGTTGAGAACATAGAATATATTATCAATAATTTCTAGCAAGAAGGCCATATTAAGGTTTTGCTACCAGAACTCTTCAAGTTTTTGAAAACTGTGATAATTCCTGTGCACACAGTAACAGCGGATAGGTTTTTCCTCTGGTAATAAAAGGGTCCAGACGTACTTGCGTTCAACGAAGGGACCGCTGAAATCAAATTCTGTGAGCCTCCTATATATCCACAAGGAGGCTACTGAGGCATTATATCTGGATAATGTAACAGCTGACTTCATATCAGGATATGAGACAAGAGAGCAGATATTCCTTCAGCAAAGTGCATTTCCACACGAAGACTGTCAATGTGCTACATTTGGTGGTTAAGCAAAGAAATAGGATATTATTTCAGAAAAGATATTTTTGTGATATTTGAAGTAGGAAGTTCTATCGTAGTGCTAATTTGTCATGTTAAGATGTGAATGTTTTCCATACACGCAGAATAATGGTCACAAAACTTTTTGTTATGCTTTTCCCCTTCACATCAGGCACATCATAAGACGCATTAATAAATTTGATAAATAAATGTGTTTCAGTTAAATCACTTCCAAACATGTAAATAAGTATTTTAACTGCAGTATGCAACATTCATGTTATGCATCTCATGATATTAAAATAACACTGATTTCATTTGGGCAATTCTCCGGGTTTGATGAGGTACCTTTGTAAAACTCTTAACTCAAACCAATTCTATCTTAAAAAATAATACAGAACATTCTAGCAAAATATCTTTAATACTTAGGTACGAAAAATGCCTAAATAGTACCATTTTGCACCTTGAAATCCAAATTTCCCCATGGGAGAACCCCCGAATCCTCCACTTTATTGGGATGATCTGTGTTTCTTTAAAACAAATACATTTTAATTCTGGCCTCTCCCCTCCTCTCCCCTCCTTAGTCGGCGCCACTAACGGTAAGTCAGGCCAAGGACATATTGTTCTTCATGATCGTATACGTTTGAAGACAAAAAGTCGTGTTAAAGTGTTATTAGTATTAGAGAAATATTTTACAAACAAGTGACGTAACACATGATATACGTAGGTATTGGCTCGTGGTAAACTGGCTAATAAGCAGTCACCTAATAATATAAGCAAGTATTGTAGATCACTCCTTGTTAGTGTAGGAATATGTCAACCATGAGTCTGCAGGTAATGTAGTATTTGTAGGAGAAATTTCGTTTAGGCTAAGTAAGGAGTTCTCACCTAAGTGAAACTTAAATATAAAGGAATATAAGACATGCGCTGTGACAGATTTAGTTGTATATGCTAAGGCCGTATCCAATTTGGCAGATTTTGTTAACAAAATAATCCCGTGACCCGCTTTTGTATACAAAAATGGTGACTAATTTGGTATTTCGTATTTTGTATCTAGCGGATGTTACAAAAAAAATACAAAATTACAAAATCAGCGCCAAGTTTGGTTTTACTCTAAAAACACATTTAGATAAAAATATTATGAACTGTTAATTTAATAATGGGTGCCGCGAGTGCTAAGCAAGAGACTGTCGACAACGTCCGAATTGATACCTACCAAATGACGAATTTACAAAATAACGAAATAACGACATTTGTCAATTCGGAAACGGCCTAAATAACTGTGGAGAACAAGGTTGGCTGTCAGGCAGGCCGAACTTCAGCAGTTTCCAGACTGGGTCTGGGGGCCCGACAACTTTTCACCCTCCCCCCCCCCCCACCCGGTCCAAGCCTCACCCTTCTAGACGTCTTCTTCGCTCGGCTACTGCTGTAAAGACATTACGAGCCGTGTTTGGAAGGAAATAACATATATTCCCACTTTTACAACTCGTCTCTCCCGAGCTAAAGAAAATGCAAGGGCTGACTCCCTAGCTCTGACGCGCCACATGTCGCTTCGACCCTGCCCTCGAGCGTTCGTCTGCCACCCTCGTAAGGCTGTCAAGGCACATCCTGATTTGCTCCGATGGCGGCCAGGGTAACTAGGCAACAAATCGAGGCAACTTTCTCGTCAGACGACGAGATGTTTTTAAGTCTGTACGAATAGAAATGTTCTTCTCGTGGCTTATGGACAGTGAAGTAGTAGAAGCGAAATTAAGCAGAGGGTACATACGCGATGTAACCTCTGCTTAATTTCGCTCATTACACTATACATAGTGAACTTTGCGTATACCTTCTGTTGGGTTTCGTTACTTATTTTTAATAAAATTTTTGGATAACTTTTAAAAAATACATTATTATAACATCCAAGAACATCGTCATATCGATCCTTTTTGTGGGCCAATCAAAAAATTTCTATCACTGTTGATAGAAAGTTTTTTTTTTGTATTGTGTTCACTTCACTACGAGATGTACGAAGAGAGTTAGTTCACCATTAATGCAAGTTATCATTATACAGAACACGAGTTCCTTCTAGTGAGAAGTTTGATGGCACATCAAAAGTGGCATTTTTGCAGGTTTCTATAAGGTACTTGGAATCAATTCCTGTAGAAGAGTGTTGCGTAATCGAAACAGTGCGGTTTTAAAACTTATGGTATTTTTTTAAATGTATCGTTTGTGTTTAAATGTAATCATTAAAATTTCGAGTTCTACATTTTCATCTTAAAATGCTTTATGTTTGCCTCTTTTGTGTCATATTATAGGAAATTTGTTCCCTGCGAGGCGTATTCCACAAATTCTAGGGGCCGTGGTGAACTGGCGCCCGGGATTTATTGTACCCTTCCTTACTTAAAAATTCTCAATGGGCTAAAATTGTTTACAAAATTCTTAGCATATTATATCCTTTTTGTTATGATTTTAAATAATAGACTTAAAAGTATGGCAATGGATGGAAATGACCTAAAAAAAATGGAAAACTTAGCAACTTAAATATATATATATATATCTTTTCGTACACATCGCAAAGTAGAATAATATTTATACGTTAGGATACTGCTATAAATAACTGTTCATGTAATTAGAATGCACTGAACAATATTTCTTGGAAATTTGTTGTGCGGATCGCCGTTATTTAAATGTTATATTTGACATATATTTAAAGTCGAAATAAACAGAAATGATAACCTTATCCTAGGCGAACCGAGTGTACGATATCAAGTAACTGCAACATGCCGCTCTTGTGACTTCAATAAACACCAGCTGAAAGCAGCCTTTGTGTTAAAATATCTTTCTGAAATTTGCACCAGTCAAGATTTTAGGAAAATATCCTAATATTCGAGCTAAAATAAAACATAAAAATTATTATTTCAAAGAATATGATATTATCATGAAGTCATCAGGGTAATACTGTCACAAAACCATATAACATCCTCAAAAACGAACTTTTTATACTTAAACAGCCTTAAGGGATGTTTCATCTGCCCGCCACAAGCCTGGACCAGAGCGCAGAGGTTCAGTCGTATAGCTGCAATTTGAAACTGCTCAATATTTTTCAGCGGTGTCTACTCACGAATGGCACTTAACTTTTTTTTTTTTTTTTTTTCGAATTTAAAGTGTATTTTTTAAAAGTGAAACTTGGCTAATAAGAGTGTTTCACAAACACTTTTAGGCTAAAACTTAGGATACACGCTATTTGATATAGTATAGCGACATGCAACACACCTTTATCGTTATTATTACACCATAAAGTAATAGGGTGACCACTGGAACTCCTTTGAGGCGAGTTGAGATAAATACTGGCGGTCAGAGTTTAGTACCATGTGCACAAAGGCGACCAGATACAGGATGCACGTACTTAGGTCGTCATTAGCGCTTTCATACTCCTATAACTCCGACATGCAAAATACTTCCACCCAGACAAAGCCTGAAAAAAATTTAGGTCTACAGCACTGCTTATGAAGCCACGGTGGTGTAGAGTTCAAACAATTCACCTCCCGCGGCAACAGCTCCCTCTGGCGGGAACTACACATATCTTAGAAAATTACAACTTAGGACAGTCATAACTTAGAATTCTTCAAAAACCAATGTAAATTAGAACTATCATATCTTAGGATTACAATGACTTAGAAAATTATAACTAGGAACTATCGTAACTTAGAACAGATGTGACTTAGAAAGTCAACTTAGAACTATCACATCTTTGAAACACACGATTTAGAACTATCATAACCTAGAACCACACAACTTAGAACTGCCATAATTTAGAAACACACAACGCAGAACTACATAAATTCTCGTAACTTATAAAGTCGTAACTAAGAACTACCACAATTTAGGAACACACAATTTAGAACTATATTTATATCTTAGAAACACACAACACACAACCACAAATCTCACAAAAATCACAGCTTAGAAAGTCATGACCAAGTACTACCATAAATATTAAACACACAAATTAGAACTGTCATAAGTTATAAATACCACAGAACCACATAATTAAGAAAAGTCACAACTTAGAAAGTCATAACTTAGAAATATCACAACTTAGAAACACACAACTTAGCACTGCTATAGGTTAGGAACACACAAAGCAAACGCACATAATTTAGAATTGCTATAATATAGAAATTGATAACTTAGAACTATTACAACTTAGAAACACACAAAGTTCAACATACATGAGTTAGGATCATACAACTTAGAAACACACGACTCAGATCCACATACCCTAGAACGTGGGAAGTGAAGCTGTACATGTATTATTTAATGATTGTATCATAATTTTTTTATCACTACACTGTCTTCACATTCAGCTCTGTATTCTAACAAGAACAGTTTTACTTTTACAGTTAGTTAAATTTGTGTTGTGTAGCTGTCGTCAGCATGAGTGGAACAGAAAACAATAGGCGAATATCCGTGTTTGAATTGGTAACAAGCTGATCACAAGCATACTAGAGATGCTTGACTTTGGGTGACAACTTCAAAACTGTGTGATTTTTGTAGCTCGGTCACACAGAAAAACCGAATGTAGAGACATAGTCAACTATATGCACGTAAAGACGAGCAACTTTGGTACCACAGTAAAGTGAAACAATAAACTATCAAACCTTAGAAAATAAGTTCCAGCTGTATACAATGGCCGAAACTCACTGATCGCTGTGTAACATGTCTTTGGCGCTATCGACTATCAGTAGGGCCAACTGAATGGTTTGAAATTTTCCTGTATTGTAAGGAAGATACAATTTAAGTAATGGTACATTCTCGGCGACTTTCCCTTACACGTTAAACTGTTTCATTATAAAATCATTAATTACCATATTAATTTTCAATCTTACTACAGAGGTCCTGGTTTGTCCCATCTCCCGATGTGTAGATTCTCTTCCCCCACGCTTAAATGAAAAAGTTTACCGTTTTCTGTTCCAAGAAAGTCACAAAACGGAGCGGGTTGACACCCATTTCCTGCTTCCATCATCCTATGTATTACAATATATTGTTACAAGATGCCAGGTGGTGTATCCATGAAGAGCAGAGGTCTTAATAAGAACAAAATAACTATACTTAACCTTTAATTTATCTATAATTCTATAGCAATACACATAGCTTTTATTTGCATCAATTAACTGCCTATTTCTAACACTGACAAATAAGTAAATATATAATTCTGAAAATATAAATCAGTAAATTCAAAAAGCAAGAAGATATTGATTTTAAAAATTTTAAGATATGTCACATTTGGTTATAAGAAATTTAAGAATTCAAAGATGAAAAAAATTGAAGTTGGAGACAATTGTTATTTATCTGGAAAATATAAATGAGCTGCTCATCAAGATTTTAATTTCAATTTAAAAATTATTCCTTCAAATATTACAGTTTAGGACATAATATAACTGGTAATGATAAACATATTTACATAAAGGGAGTAGTAAAAAATATTAAAAATTTATTTTTTTACAAATACAGACGAAAAATATAAAGAATATTCCTTAAATAAAGATAACTATCGAAGAAAAGTTATAAAAATATTAATTTGATTATATATTTAGTTGTTTAGCTTCATCAAGGAAAAAGTTAGCTGATATAGTAAGAAACGAAGTTTATGAAATTATTAACTATTTTATTTAAAATGGAAAATTTTTCAAAATATGACATAGAAAGAAAAACAAATTATGAATAAGAAATATTTATTATTTTTTAAAAGCAAGGTTCATTTCCCTTAGGATTTTATAGATAGAATTGAAAAATTTAAATATGATATTGAATTACAAACAGAAGATTTTTATATAAAAATTATTTATAAGTATATGTCAGGAAATAATATCTACACTATCAATTCGTTGGGAATAAATTAATATAGAAAACTTTAGGAAATTATTCAGATCAATATAATAATCAAGATTTCTTCTACATGCTGATATATTTAAACATTTTAGGGATGTTTGTTTAAAAGCTATCAATTAAATCCAGTACAATATTTAACAGCACCTTCTTTAGCTTGAGATACAATAATAAAATTAACAAAATCTGAAATAGAATTATTAAATGATTACGAAATGTATTTAACGATTTAAAAGGAATTCGAGGTGTTATTTCTCAATGCATTAATATATATTCAAAGTCTCGTAAGACATATATAAAAAAAATATTCATCAATTAAAACAGAAAACTCTCTTTTATACCGTATTTAGGTGATAATAATTGATATGGTTGGTCATTTCCTCGGTAATTTCCTTAAATATTTATTTTGGGTTCGTGAAAAATTTAAAAGTTTGAGAGATTTGGAAAATTTCTTTAAATTGTAATGAAAATAATGAAAAAGATTATACATTTAAAGTTGATTTAGAATATCCAAAAAAAAAATTAACCATCTTGATAAAGATTACCTGTTAGCACCACCAGAATATTACAATAGCATTATTAGATAAAAAAGATTATGTTATGTAATTAATATTATAAATTTAAATTTTGTTATAGAAAAGGAATTATTCCCAAAAGTGTAAATAAAGTTGTAGAAATCAAGCAAAATCATTTTATGAAATATTACATACATTTTAATACAAATATGAGAGCCAACAGTTTTATTAATTATTGAGTAGTGCTGCTTTTGATAAAACAATGGAAATTTACAAATTAGAATCATTGTAAATAACTTTATATATATATGCTTTCGGTCAAACAATAAAACCTAAATTCAAAATATTAAAAATATTTTTTGTTATTGTATTGCAACATAATTTTAAAACCGAGCAGTTAAATTTATTTAAAACATTTATGTTGGTTTCCCTGTTTTAAATTTATCACAGTTATTACTGTATTACATTTAATACGAAAAATTAAAAAAAAAAAAACTGAAATATACATTTATTAAAATTTTGTATACGGATATATTTCTTATAGAAATGAAAACATAACCTTATAAGTTTTTTTAAGTAAATAGTGCAGAATTGGATACTAGTCACTATACTAAAAATCATGATTGTAATAGTGATAAAAATTAAAAAGTTACTGGAAAATTTTAAGTTGAATCAAATGAAACACCTATATAAGAATTCTGTGGTTTAATATTGATGTGGTAAAAATTTTACAAGAAATTAAGTTAAATATAAAAGTGTCAAACATTTCTTTGTTATTGAATAAAAACACAAACTAGATTAAACAGGTAATTAAAAGAAAAATATGTTAAGAAAAAAAATTCTTATTTCAAAACAGGATAATATCATCAAATGTATTGTATTAGAAATATTAAATTTGAACTATATATAAAAAAATAATAAATAGATTAGCTTTAAGTCCAAAAGATGAAAAATATTTATAAAATAAAATATGATAGTAACTTTACCATATAAACATTACATTTTTAAATTATATATATGTATATATAGAAAATATTAAAAAATACGAAATAATAAAAAATATTTATATTTATGAATGAAAGATGAATAAGTCATGAAGAAATGATTCAATTGTAATATAGAAAAAGTACTAAACTGTTTTTGCTTTCAGAAATTAAAAAAAAAATAACGTTTCTAATGTATATAAAAATGTATTGGTGACTATGAAAAATATACTATTTACAAACCAAAGAAAGTATTAAGGACTATTGAAAAGTACTGACTGTAATATTTGTTTCTAAAGGATTCTTTTAATCGTATTTAATAAACTTACTATACAATAAATTGCAATGAATATTTATCATTTCAAATGAATAAACATTAGGAATACTAGTTCCATATTCAATTGAACTATTTTATCTTTACAATATCGTAAGATATCTGAATATCTATCATATAATTTAATAAGATATCTGTTTTGAACTTTAGTTCAATTATTTGATACTAAAATTGCATTATCTGTTTTAAAAATTTAATACAAGTTCATTACCATTTGCAATGAATCTTTATCGTATTGATATTATAAAATTATAATTATTTTGCTTGATCGACAACAACAATTTTAGTATTGTTTAAATTAATGATAAATAGATTGACTTAAATCCAATTTAAAAAATATAATTTCATTGTGTTGATTATCATTATGTTGATTTCTCCTTAATAAGGATATATTATCTGCTAATTTAGAGGCAATAGATTGTTTAATCACTTATTAAGAAAAATTTATATTAATAAATATATGAGATAACAAATGAAGAAACTAATTGCAGAAAAAATATTTTAATCAATGATGAAAAATAAAAAAATTGTTAAGTAATTCGAGATGTTTTTTGTGGTTTTTTAATAGACGAAAATAATTGTGGAAAACAAATTAAATTGTTAATTTATATGTAAAAATACTTGGTTAACATATAAAAATGTTATATTTGTTCATAAAGTTTAAAACAATATACAAATGTTTGTTTAATAGAACTTTTTATAAGTATCAAAATAATTTAAAAAGTGATTATTATTGTAATACTCTTGATGAAATAATTTCATTAGAAGAATGTGAAAACAATTCTTAAGTTATATTTGATTATATTATAGATATATAAGAAATAATAAAAATGTTTATTTGGTTATTTAGTACAAAATAATTCTAAATTACCAAAACAATTAGTAAGAAATAATACTGAGTCTATATATTTTTTGACAAGATAATACTTATTCAACACATATTTATTATGATTTTGTTGCTGGAAAAGATATATTACAAAAAAATTTATATAAATTTGTTCAAAATGTTACGGTGTATTTTATGACATTAATATTGATATGAATATAAAAAATTAATATGAAATAAGCAGACATAATACTAACGATTTTATAACACCATAAACAAGCAGTTGATGAGTTTAAATAATTAAAAACTTATTAAACATTTATTTTATTTATTATTTAAAATTTAAATTGTTAGTCATACTAAAATTAGAATATTCATTTATATGTATTTATGAACAGTTTGAAAGCCTAAAACAATGAAAAGAATTTAAAACAATTAATTAAAATTTTATGTCACCCCAAATATTTGATTTCATAATATATTTATTCACTGCTATTATAATATTAAAGTAAATAAATATTTTTGAATGAAACTAACAAATTTAAATAATTATATATTTAGATAAAATAATATTTCTGTATACATCTTCAATTTGCATATAAAAAACATGTAATAAAGTAGCATTTTTTATTTTCCAAGCATTATGAGAGTTAACGAATCCCAAATAATTAAACATTATTTATTATCTTACATTTTTTAATATTTTATTACCAATATTCATATCTGGATAGTTCATTTTCATAATTTCAAATTTAAAAAATTACCTTTAATTTTGTCAGTAATCATATATTTTCAAATATATGTTAAAATATCAAAATTTTTACTCTTTCCATTTCAAGATATCTATTGACCAGTAGTTGCGTTTATTTTATTTTATTTTTACCAATAGTTACTTTGTCACCAATTTTAACTTTAGATTCAGCAGATAAATATTATCATCTAGATTTTTTAATAATTGTCATTCTAATTGATAACTTGAATCAGTTAAATTTGAATAGTTTTGTGCTTAGAATTATTACAGTATCATATAAAAAATCTTCTGAAATATCAACCCATTTCTGTATAATGTAAATGTTTTCCACATTTTATTATTTCTTTTAACAACACACAATTAAGCTCAGAAAAAGATGAATAATGAATAATTTCATATTTCCAAAATTCTTTAAATTTTATAGTATAAAATTCTTTTTTATTATCTGTTTAACTTTTGTTATCTATTATTTAAAAAAAAGTAATCGAAATTTTTTTTAATATTTTCACCAGATTTTCTTTATTCGTGATAGATAAACCATAAGTAGAAAATAACTTGATAATTGCTGAAAGAAGGCTATCCTTTATTTAATTGTGGTTATCTTTTAACTATCCCAAATGTACTGCTTCTAAATCAGTTTACTATAAATTCTTTACAAATAACAAAAATTTTCTACTAGCAAATTTTTTCTTACTGTTTTATATAATTCATTATTTATACCTTTGCATATAGGCAATTTTTAATGTTTTATATAAATTGTGTTTCTTTATAACTACATATAAAAAATAAATTTTTTAATTCTCTTTCAATTAGTTGTATTCTCAACTTTTGTATTTTTATTTTTATTTTTTCTCACACTTTAAAGAATAAGTTCTTATTCATTTTCATAATAAAAATAAGATTTTTAATATCTAAAATATTATGAATGTATTATATTTCTTTCAGTTACAAAGCATATAAATGTTTATTTTATGCTTTATAAAACAGTTTCCAAAAAAAAATCATACCTTTTAACAATTCTTAAAACCGAGGAATCATGATTGTTTGCAATATTTCTATAAAAAAAATGTGCAATAAAAATAATTTAAGATTAAGTATATCGATAAAGAAATTTTAAAAGTTGGCTAGATATTCTTTGCATTATATTCCCCAGTTATATATATTGTTTGTAATCTGTAAAAAAAATGTCGTCATTAATTGCATCATTGGGAGTATTACAATTAAAAATATATTTTAATATTTTATTTTAATAAATATTATTTATGAATTTTGAAAAATTTTATATATAACTTTTAATGTTTTATGTACAAAAGTTATATTTATATTTTGATAATAATTTAAAAAATAGTAATTTGACAACAATATCAATTTATATATTTATAATATCTTTATATTTAGCAAATATCAATAATGATGTTATTAAATTGTCATTAAAGTATTTAATTACATTAATGTGTATTTTAAACCATAAATAATACCGAATTTCAACAACAAATGGTAAACATTAGTTCCATGAAGATTATTTATTGGTAATTATTATATTAAGATATTTCCAATCATTACTAAAGACATCTTTTATAATTTACAAAATTGTTCATTTCTAAAACCATAATTAAATTGATTAACTATATCGTCCTCAATTTATAAACTTATGAATTTATGTGTGTTTCATATCCATTAGTATCAACATGGTCCGAGTTAATTAAATTAGATTCCGACATATCTTTACAAAAAATATAGAAATTTTTATTTCCATTTAATTGCCTAAGATTTTTTCGCTAATATTTTTATTGATTTAGGAGAAACACACACACATATATATGTATATATATATATATATACAGATTTTTCTTCACAAAATAGAAATAAAAAATTTAATTGTTTTTAAACAAACACCATTATAAATTTTTAATATTATTTATTTGTTGTATACTCAGGTATTTTTAAATACAATATGTTTTATAAAATTATTAAATTTTTCACTCATAGAATAATTATTTAGTTTTTTTTAAAACAACATATTTTATTTAAATTATCAAGTTTATAATTATTATTGTAATTGGTTTCATCAATTTTAAAATCATCTTTATTACATTTAGATTTTATTGTATCATTTTTATCACATGCCAGTCAACTTTATTATGAGTAAGATAATTTTATATTGCAAGTGTGTTTCTTTGCTCTCTCTTCAAAATCGTTAAATTTTTTATATGTTGTATGATCCTTTAATTATTTCTTAAAAGCCTCATTTTAAATAAAATTGTATTTTCTTAACTATAAATATTCAATACTTATTCTTAAGCAAATTTGTTTTAAATCTGATTAAATTTAAATTTTTTACCTATTTAGTAAATCTAGTTTTGTGAGCAAAGATTTTTACTATGCTAGTATGAAACTGAGTTAATCATGTTTCAATGGCATTAAGAATAATATAATTATTTAAATTATGAAATGCTTTTATTGATAACATAGTTCTAATTTTTGTGATAACTATGTAATCTTTCTTGGAAATTATCCAATATTGATTTTCTATACTATTATTTTAATTGGCTTCTAATGCAAAAACACTTTAATGTATTCGTTATATCTAGATAATAATTAAACATTTCTTGGATCAATACAAAAATAATTTATCACTATACCAATTAATGATTTTCCTTGTATATTTATCAATTATTATAAGAGAACTTTTTCTAAATATTTAATTTTTTAAACAACAAATCTAAATCTATTTAAAATGAAGTCCGCATACAACTGAATCAAATGTCTGTATTCGATAAAGATTCTAAAATATGATATTCCAATTTTATGTTAGTTTGTTAATTATTTTAGAATATCTTCATCAAATGAATAAAGACAATACATAAATATTTCTGTGATAACAACCCAATGAGTACCGGAATTTGATGGAATTCTGTACATAAATTTAAACTTGCACATTCAATTTTATTAATATAATAGGTTATTCAACAGTAAGATAAACATTTCTACAATTTTTTTTTTATTTTTAGTTATTATATAGTGTTTTAAATTAACATTTGATATTGAATAAAAATTTTTATTTATTTTGCTCAACCTATTCCTATTTTGTATGCTTGTCCTGTGACTAATTTATTTTCGATTGCTAAATTATATAGTTCTGTGTTCTTCCGTTAATTCTTTATTTTTCTATTATTTTGAACTGTGTCCTACACAGCTCTTCCATTACCAATTAAAGCACTAATAGTAACTGCTAATGATGCTCTTAATGATATAAATCCACCATGTTTTAGTCTATATCCAGTTTTAAGAGAACTATTTTTTAAATGCTAGTTATGTCGAAGATATTTTTAATGATTTACCCTCTTGTAATTTTTGTATTTTTAAAAATTGATTTTTGTTAAAATTAGATTTATATCACCATCTTTTAATTTACTTTTTGGTATTTCAAAAGTTGCAGATATAATTTTCATATATATATATATATATATATATATATATATATATATATATATATATATATATAACATTTAATTATTTTAAATAAATAATAAGTTTTACTAAACATGGAAATAATTGTTATCGATATATTTATTAATAAATTTTAATTCCCGAACTAATTTTATATAGTAATCATATCTCCAGTTACAGCTGCAGAAGCTATATTTTCTTTAATAAGTGTTTTTAATTGAACATTCTTTATATAGTTTTTTATGTAAACTCTTATCACTTTCATGTATTAATTCTAAAACATTATTACCTGTATAAGCAATATCATGTATTTTTCAAGCTTTATCTAATTGATTTATTCCTTGATCTCCAGGAGCCTATCTTTCCTCTACTTTTAAAAACGGATCACACAAATTATATCCTGGTAAATGTATTTCTGGTAATTTTAACTTATTTAAAGCCCAATTCATTATTAATTTCCCATTATATTCAGAGATCCAGAATGAATGAGGAATAACATTTAAAACTATTAAAAACCAAATCTGAAAATTTAATATTTAACATATTCATAATACCTAAATTTTAATTATTATAATTTTCCTTTTGGTATATTCTTCACTACGAATTAATAATGAATCAATTATTTGTCCTACAAACTTCATCCAAATAAGTTCTTTAGGAATATTATTACAAAATTTTATTCCTTTCCAATTGTAGCTGAAGCAACCTTTGGCCTGCGTTCGTTTCTTCCAGGAGTATTTGAAAGCAATCTAAAATTTTTAGCTTTATGCCAAATCCTTGATACTATAAATTCATATTTATTACTACCTGATTATTTAGGATTTTAAGAGAGCTTAGTACTTTGATCTGAACTTTGTAGAAACCTTATTAAAATTTCTGCATAAATTAAAAAATATTTATCCTTATTAAATTCATAATTTTGATTAGAATGTTTTGATATATTTCTTTTCATGTAAGTAATTGTAACATTTCATCAGTTCCTTTATATTTTATGTTTTTATTAATACACATTCATCATCAAAATATTCATTTGAAACACAAATTACATTTGTATGTCCATCACCACGAATACCTAACATGTTATAATTTCCTTTATTCATATAAATATATAAATTTTCACTAATATTAGTTATTCTTGTATTTGTTATTAGTTTTATTTCAGTAATGGATTTCATCATTGGCATCTGAAAATAATTTTCTTTTAATAAAGGATCTTCTTGTGTTGATGGATAATCCAAATTTTAACAGGGACAGGAACAAAAATCACTATTAAATGATTATTTTCATCTGTTACTGTTTTAACTTTTCCCCCAATATTTTGAAATTCTGGAATTGAAGGTGAATCTTTATTTTTATATTACTATTGTATTCTACTTCATAAGATTTTGTTATAATTTGTAAATTTTTATAATTAAATCTTCATTTTTCTGAATAAGTTTTATTTCTCCTTCTCTCTCTGTCTGTCCTACAAACTCTCTCTCTCTCTCTCTCTCTCTCTCTCTCTCTCTCTCTCTCTCTCTCTCTCTCTCTCTCTCTATATATATATATATATATATAATGTATATATAATGTCTATATTAATATATCTGTATATAAATGGATAATAGAAAATTCGATAATTATTACTAAAAAATTGAATGCTTTGGAAGAAAAACATTTTTGCCAACACCTGAAAGCTTCAAAATTTTAAATAATTATAATCTAAATATTAAAATTGTTTTTCTATTGGAGAATATTGTTCATTTCCAAATTATACTTATGTATGAGGGGATATATATATACATACATACTTTAAAAAGGGAAAGTAATACTGATCATCCAAAAGGTGCAAATATATATTTTTCTATTTCAATTTTCAAGAATTGAGATTTAGAAACATGTTCAAATAATTCAAGCTATCTATAATCCTGATATAACTTCAAATATAATGAATAATTTACGAAATCCTCCAAGTGAAATAAATTTATTTTAGAAATGAGCAATGTTAAAAATAAAAATCAAACTAAAAATATTAATTCTGATGAACGTAATGAAATTGTTTATCCTTTACGATATTAGTTTAGTTTTGTTCGAGAAAATAATTAAACCTATTGAAAAGGATGTTTTATAGAAATTCCTCTGTTAACAAATATTTACATGTTAATTCGATGGTAAAATTTGATGGTACTACTATTGATAAACCTCCTGCAAATGTAGTAATTTTTTTTTAAATTAGAAATAATGTGGCCTATTGATTAATATGAAACTGGGTTTTCTGGTCTTGAAATAAAAAATTTATATATACAAATCCTGTAATTCCTATTCAATTTAAATATAGGCAATTTTAATAAAAAAAATAGTTTCTGGATGTCCAAAAATGTTTAATATTCATATAAAAGCTCATTCAATAATATGTTATTCAAAATGTCAGGGTTTGCAACTATAGACTTTCAAAGTGGTAAAAAAAAAATCCTAATAAAAATACTTATGCTTCTATATTTATCATTGTGATGTAAGAAATATTTATATTATAAATAATATATATGAAATATCTTCTAAAGAAAATTGGATTTTAATATTTAATGAAGGATTTATTTCTAAAATGTATCTATATTATAATGATTTTAGATTTACTCTGTAAAAAACTGAAATAAATTTATTATAGAAATTATGAACTTTATTTTAGACCACTAATCTTTTTTAAAGATAATGATTCTTTCTTTTCTAGAAGACCTTTGTATATTAATGCGTGTTCATATAGTAAACTACAAATGCAAAAATAAAACTGAAGTAAAAATATGTTGTTTTTAAAATAAATCAGTTCCTGCAAATGTAATATGTAAATTTTTTTTAATAAATCAGGAAAATCTAACTATTGATTATACGAATGACTGGCTGGATTTTCAAAACAAAATCTTTTTATACTCTTAGAAAAATCCAGAGATTCGAAAATATTTAATTTTAAAATTTTCATAGATCGAATATATTACGTAAATAATGTATTTCAAAATTTTCGTAGACCGAATATAATACACTAATATTTAATTTCAAAATTTTAATAGATCGAATATCACTGGAAAATATTAGCACATGTAAATCATCATCGGAGCTCTGTCACAATATACCGTTCTAATTAAAGTATAGATTACAAAGTCACTAAACGCCACTAAATGTCACTGCTCTTTGACATATTTGCTTATAAATATCGCTTATGCTCAAACGTGTGTTTCGATTATTGAAACTTCTGCGCCGAAGTTATCTTCAGCTGTACAGTTACGTGATAAGTACGAAAATTATAGAAAATTTGCGCACATGCTGTCAAACTATTAGTATCCTAGAGCGTTGTGGTAAATTATAACTTATAAAAATAAATAATATGTATATATATAGGCTGTAAACAGGTCAGATGTGCTATTTAACCAAGATAATAAAGATTTTGTCAATGCTCGTAACAATTCTAATTAGAAAACTTGTTTAATCGGCTCCTTTAGGAAAAATGTGTACCTGAATAACGGCTAAGTCAAACGAATTTTCTCTTCAACAATTTTTCTTTAACTGATGTAGTGCTATAAACAGTATTTCATCTAAACGTGTTTGCTCTCATAATAAGACAAAATTATATTTCAAATAATATTCATTTCGTTGCTGGATCCCTTACCTGAATTTTCACTTTTTCAATAAAAAAGGTTTTTTTTTTTCATGTCAATTGAATTTTGCTATACGAGGCTATTGAAAAAATTCAAATCGCCCTATGATTCCAAAGACTGAAGACCAAACACCATGTTTCCAGTAAATATTATTCACAGTCCACAGGAATAAAACAACCTGAAACCTCTTATAAATATTATTCTCTCACATAGCACGTCACCGCTATAATTATCATACACTTTGCAGCTGATTAAAGGAAGGGCCGATCTCCCGTGGCGCAGTCGGCTTGCGCGCCACAGATCTGGGGTGCGGGAGTCTCTGGGTTCAAATCCCAGGCAAGTCATGGTTGGCAATTCATTTTGGGTTATAAGCTTTCAAGCAATAAACCAAGGGACGTTAAAAAGCCCTTTAAAGTTACAATTAAAGGAAGGAAAAAAACATAAGAGACTAAATGTAAAAATTATAATTGACTTTATGCAAACCTTTAATACTGAAGCTTAACCATAGTGCTTTGAAAAATAAAGTGATTTATCGTTCCTTTCTTTCTTGATGTACGTGATGTATCATATTTAATAGGCAGCAGGCATTACGGTAAAGTAAACGAACCCAATTCCAGATGGTTTAGAGCGTGTGCACTGTAGTGTTCCGTAGCGGGAAGTTCGTATTAATTTTAATAAACGAGTTTTCGGTGTGATATAAATACGTCAATTATGTTAACTAAATATCCTTCACTTGCACATCGAATAAAAAAGAAAGCTTCGGAAGAAAAGATCGATAATATACTATAGTGAGATTGTCTAAGAATAACGGGTTGCGGCTAAATGTTCCAAAAGAATCTAGAATACTTTGATTGGTTTGAAAAAGAAAATAAAAATACTCGTAGAGAATCTCAACATCAGTCCTATCCTCGTAACATGTAAAGAAACTTGAGAATGTCAACTAAAATTGTAGGTGTACAGCTCAAAGACACTCTGACGTGGTATGATCTTACCCATGTATCTACGTATAGGAAATTGTAGGTGTACAGCTCAAAGACACTCTGACGTGGTATGATCTTACCCATGTATCTGCGTATAGGAAATTGTAGGTGTACAGCTCAAAGACACTCTGACGTGGTATGATCTTACCCATGTATGTACGTATAGGAAATTGTAGGTGTACAGCTCAAAGACACTCTGACGTGGTATGATCTTACCCATGTATCTACGTATAGGAAATTGTAGGTGTACAGCTCAAAGACACTCTGACGTGGTATGATCTTACCCATGTATCTGCGTATAGGAAATTGTAGGTGTACAGCTCAAAGACACTCTGACGTGGTATGATCTTACCCATGTATCTACGTATAGGAAATTGTAGGTGTACAGCTCAAAGACACTCTGACGAGGTATGATCTTACCCATGTATCTACGTATAGGAAATTGTAGGTGTACAGCTCAAAGACACTCTGACGTGGTATGAGCTTACCCATGTATCTACGTATAGGAAATCGTAGGTGTACAGCTCAAAGACACTCTGACGTGGTATGATCTTACCCATGTATCTACGTATAGGAAATTGTAGGTGTACAGCTCAAAGACACTCTGACGTGGTATGATCTTACCCATGTATGTACGTATAGGAAATTGTAGGTGTACAGCTCAAAGACACTCTGACGTGGTATGATCTTACCCATGTATCTACGTATAGGAAATTGTAGGTGTACAGCTCAAAGACACTCTGACGAGGTATGATCTTACCCATGTATCTACGTATAGGAAATTGTAGGTGTACAGCTCAAAGACACTCTGACGTGGTATGATCTTACCCATGTATGTACGTATAGGAAATTGTAGGTGTACAGCTCAAAGACACTCTGACGTGGTATGATCTTACCCATGTATCTACGTATAGGAAATTGTAGGTGTACAGCTCAAAGACACTCTGACGTGGTATGATCTTACCCATGTATCTACGTATAGGAAATTGTAGGTGTACAGCTCAAAGACACTCTGACGTGGTATGATCTTACCCATGTATCTACGTATAGGAAATCGTCCAAATATTCACACCTGATTAAATCTCATCATTTATGTAATTTCCCTTCCCACTATTTTGTCCTGTCTATAGATATTTCTTCCAACAATCTATCCAATAAACTGTAAATGGTCTAGATGTGCAACACCAGGCCTAGAGCACACTCTTCATGTGAGAATAATTTCAGAGTAATGTACTGTTACGAACCAAATAAACCAGATCTTATGATAAGAACGCCAACTGTGTTCGAGTGTGTGACGATAATTTACTAAAAGTAATCATTGTTAGTCTTGGTGTTTGCGTGTGGGATCTCAAGTATATATGTCAGTATATTGGTTAGGTCGCGATGCTGCTGCGGCGTTGTATTGACTGCACAGTAATCCAATTTTTGTTTGGTTATTGTGGTCCTGAATAATAAATGTCTGTAACAGGTGTACTCGAAAACAAGTGACAACTGCATACTACTTTTGACGTAAGTTGTCAGCAGACAGCCCTATAAAGTTCTGTCTGCAAGAATTTTTTGTGAAAACGCCGTCTACTTGTACGAAAACCTCACACTCGTCACTCCTAAGGATGAGGTCAGTATCCCCCCTTCTCTCTCTCTCCTCTCTCTCTCTCTCTCTCTCTTGAAAGCTGGATTGTGTTTGGGTTCTTCTACCCATGCTACCCAAGGCGACAAAAAAGGGGAGCTCGTCGGCAAGACAATTAATTTAGCCTATTTTCGAAATAGACGAATGCTTCTAAAATCGGAAGAACTGTCGCTATTGGTCTCGGTACGGCAAATACCTCATGTGGGTTTCCTTCTTTCCGTGGCGTGACTGAAGAAAAACTTTGTAGTTCTTATGTATTGGGAGGTAATGTCCGACTTTTTCAAATATTTTAATTTTTCTTTGGACGTCTTTAACTCGATATTTTTTTGAAACCTCAGGAATTGGCCTGTAGCATACAGTGAGAGTTGGCTCCATTTTTCCCTACAACAATGGGCAGATGGTAAAAATGTCTAAACGTTCATTACTTTTTCACATACCTAGAGTATGTAATATGGTATATAAAGCTGTTTATTATATTAATGGTAAATGCTGATAAGTAAATGAGCTATATAGGAAACCAACCACTGTAATTACACTGTCAAGTAATGAATAACTACACGATTAACTGATCATATTCTCATCAGGAGTTTTATTTTGAAAGACTGTCATTCCAAATATTTTAACATTGTCGCAAAGAGAAAAATAGTTCGTTAGTTTTATTTATATTTTGCGAGTTTTTATTCTCTCCTAGCCTAAGGGGTGATATCTGTCACTGAGATATTTGTAATAGGCGATATTTCATGGAATTCTAAAAGAATTGAATTGTTTGCAGACAGTAGTGGCCGGTACCTCCAACTGACTCAGTGCAAAATTAATTAATTTTTCACGAAACTTTGATAAGAGGTCAGGGTTTTTTGGGCTCTTATATTGACAACAAAAACAGTTGTGTTGTTTCTATTTCAACTTTCAATGGCACATTAAGATTCAGCGTGAAAATCGAAATACTCTGTCCACAGTTAAATTTGATATTTTTAAAAAGTAACTGAGGTGTTTTTAATGTGTTTTAGAAAAAAGTTTTATTTTTAATAGTTGTAGTTTTATTGTATGATAACTGTGCACTATTATTAATTTGACCTAAAACATTTATATCATTAACTTATTAATATTAATACTGACATAAAATAATGTACAAAATAACTCATCTAAACATGGACAAACTAGTTTCTTCTCGACACTCATATTCAGCAGTCCCACCTGCCATCATTCCAGTAGCAGTTAGGAGATGTACTGGCCAGATATGACGTCACAATACACACTAACCAACCACTTCCAGCCCAAATAAGCTCTACGGCGTAGAGTAACAACTTGTCAAAATGGTCTCCAACAATGAATCTTTTCAACTTCTGGGCTCTGGCTGGTTCGGGTTTCTGAGATTTCCTTTTTGCAATATCGGGATGCCTTTTCAGGAATAATGTTAGCCACTTTCTTCCGGCAAGGCCAGTTGTTTTGTTAAAAGGGTGTTCTAGTTGACTGAACTTTAGGTGTGACAGGCATTGATAAGTCAGCAAGTCTGTGTATTCTTGTACTAATTTCTAATTCCTGGTTTTCATTTCAGATTGATTTCCTACCTTTTAACTTGGTAAGGGCTTCCTGAAGCAAGATGGTGTCGTAATGTAGTCCTTGGAATTCCATATTTTTCTACAACTCCCCTAATGTGCATACAATCCTTTAGAACAGCATCCATCGCTGCGATGAGTTGATCTTTATTCCACGATGTTCCTAGCTTCTTGTCCATATTAGACATATTTAGGTCGGTTTTTCTTTGAATTCATCTGAAACGAAGAGCAATAATAACAATTTATAACAATGATAACAATAATGGGAAAAGCGCACGAAAAACCTGATTAAACTTATTTAGAGTTGGGTAGGCCTAGTTTCATACCAATAAATGCAAAATCTACCTGCAGACTTAATAATGAATTAATAACAAATATTTCATTATTACTGAACAATTACTAAATAATGTATCTCACATATTATTTCCGCTGTGCTATTTCTATATGTTTTGATGACAAAAACACAAAAATATGGGCTGGTGCCTAAGGTGGCCAGAATGCAGGCCACCTTAGGGGCACATTTACAGACCACATTTTCACACAAAAACACATTCGCCCATTTTAAATTATGAAATATAACTTACATCTTGCTAACCCATTGTATTTTAAAGACAATTGCATAAGTAATTAAAAAATATATATAACACTTAAATATTATGTTTACTTAATAGAGGTAAACAAATATCTCGTACGCCAAAATTCAGCACACGTTCAAACAGGAGAGGTTAGTTTAAAATGGCTTCCTTCTGTCAGACACACGCAGTTCCTTGTACATGGGCTTCAATTGCACATGCGCACTATCACATTATGCCATCTGTTGAGATTTTCCAGAACTAGTAGGTTTTTTTAATGGCTGGCCACCTTGGGAACACCGGCCACCTTTAGCTCACCTACCTTATTTATACAAATGTTTATACTAAGGTAACACCATCTTATCGTGCACAAATGCAGTACAGATTATTGTACTTTTACTTTGTACTTCGTAAAAATATTAGACTCAGTGAGTGAAGTGATTTGGGCGGATTTTATCGTCCAGGACACTTGAAAGCCGGTAAGGGCGAAGCAAAGCGCGTATGGAGCAGTGCCGGAATACAAGGGCGAAGTAAACGGGAGATCCCTGAGAAAACCGCCAACCAGTGTCATCGTCCGACACGATTCCGTAAAAATATTAGAGAATTTACTTAAAAATTGGAATTAAATACGTGGAAACTATAAGGAAATAATTGGAAAATAAAGGTATCGTTTAAAGCGCTTTAAAGTAGGTCAGATAGCTTACGATCATCACTTTACTGAAATTGTGTTATTTACAACGGGGTACTTTAGCGAAAATATAAAAAAAACTGCGAATGAAAAGAAGTTTGAATTTTAAACTCCACGCCATTTAAGTTATCTTTCTGGATGACAATGGAAGATTTTTACCTCTACATAGTATGGCAAGTTTACCTTATGTGAGATAGAAAATATGAAAAGATTGAACGTTGGAAATAAAGAAAGCTGGGAAATCTCTAGGTGTTTAAATTACAAAAAAAAAAGTTAACGATGTATCTAACTATCCTACATTCCTCTACAAGAATGCAAATAATTTTGTTGAAGTTCTAAAACATTCAGATGGTAGGTGGATCTGGACGTGTCGTTGACAACGATATCATTAGAGATGGAGCCAGAAAGCAAATGGAATATAAGATAGATAGAGATTGAAGTAAAGCTACTGCATATGGAGCACTGCGTCTGTCTGTACAATGTGAAGAACTCATAAAATATTAATACTGACACCATAAAAATGGTCAGAAAAGTGTGATTTATGCTGTATATGAAAGAATAATGTATATATTTTGCAACATTATAAACTATTCCACTAAAATATTCTTTTTAAATGTAAAAAAAATACCTATTAAAATATTCTGTATTTTTAACAAAATTTAAGAGCATTTCCATTATGGATTTTTCGGAAAGCAGAATTTACAATAAAATCGTAGTAATGTATCATATCGATCTTATAATTAACTATTTATTTAATTCAGTTTCAGCCATAAATGTCTGTGTCGATGGAAGCATATAAAATCAAATATAAAAATTATTTTCTACAGTATTTTTACAATTTTCTTACACACAATCATAGTAAACATTATGAAGATATTCCATGGCGAAGATTTTCTTGCCAATTCTGCTTACTGAAGCATCCAGAATGGAAATATGCTTAAATTTTGTTTAAAATACAGACTGTTTTAATCGACCATTCTTTACATTTAAAAAATATATTTCATAAAATATGTTCTAATGTTGCAAAAAATATATATATCCTTCTTTCATATACAGCATACATCGCACCTTTCTGACAATTTTTTTGGTGCCTGTAGTACTTTTTTTATGAGTTCTTCATGTGGTGTAGTCGGGTGCAGTACTCCATAGGCAGTTGCTTTACTTCACGTTGTATAGTCGGGTGCAGTACTCCATAGGCAGCTGCTTTACTTCGACCTTAAGACACGCTTGCCTCATTTGGGAGTCAACCTCAGTACACCTTGCACCGTAAGCTAGCCTGCAGCCAACTGCATTAAGGAGGTACGATTCGGAGCATCAACTTCGGATGTACCGAGTTTAATATTTTGATAACAGTAAGAAGGACATACTTTCTAGAACAAGTGCGTGAGTCGTTCTAACCACACAAAATCTAGCCCTAGCGTGTCACTACTTGTGTGCAGAATTTGGTGGAAGTAGGTTAACTGGTTCCCGAGATAGGGCCACCGTGGCTGAGCAGTTAGCCTGCTCGCCTCTCACCAAAGTGAATCGAACCGGGGTCAATCCCCGGCCGGGTCACTCCGGATTTTCGCATGTGGGAATACGATGCCGTTGGTCGGCGGAGTTTTTTTTTTTCCCGGAGATCTGCCGTTTCCCCCGCAACTTTCATTCCGCTGCTGTTCCATACTCGCCTCGATCACCCTCGACGGCACTCAAGACCTCGATGTTAATAGCCGTAAAGAATCTCTTCACTCACTCAGTTGTTCCCGAGATTAAGCGTGGCATAAACACTTAATTTTTCAATTGTCGCAATAGTACAAAAATATTAAAAAAAAAAAAAAAGGGGGGGGGGGGGGGGAGAAGCCTCTGTATGGGCATGTGAGATGATTCCAATGGATACCAGTTTGGAAGAATTTGGTCAAATTGTTTGATAGAAAATATTTTATAGATAATTTATTTTGCAACTATTTTGAAAAGGTTATCTGACGCACTTAAATCATGTAAATTTACATGGTTTACTGTAGAACTAATGGTGAGAAAATTATGGTGATAATATTTATTGATTCCCAAGATTTGGCACGAATGTTACATTTTGCCACCATATTTTTTGGCTTGAAATCGGCTAAAAATGGCTTTACCAGAATCAATTTTAGCAGATAAATTTTCTTCACGGTGGTTTTTAGACACTCGTCGTACTTTTGTCTTTGATAGCGCGCTGTATAACTATACTGCCACCGGTCGAAGTCACCATCAGACGAGTCGCCGACTCACATACTGCAAGCTTGTCAAGAGACTTGTGCGTAGAGGCGAGTATGCAAGTAATGGGCTAGCGAGAGTCGGTCTTACATCCACGCACTTCTCGAAGCCTCGAACCCGCAACATAGTAGCTGGAGAGGGGCGGAAATTGTGCACCTCGTCGTCACCTCTTGCACAGAAATTCTTAGTTTTTGTGCCATCGTTTCAGTTCCATAGAATAATAATTGAACTTTTCTGACTATGTTCACGTGCTGTTTAATGTTTTTGATGTTATTTTACTAACTTGGAAGTCCAGAAAAGGCTGGAATATACTAATATTTTAAATTTAATGATCTACTAATTCTACCAGAGAATTAAAAAAAATTATGCTTCACTGAAACTTAAATAATCATAACATTGATAGAGAGAGATGTACTGGATGACGCCAAGCATAAATTGTGCAGGCCATTAATAGAACCATCATTTTCTGTAATAAACACTGTTCAGCGTGTAGACATTATCCCACAAATACTACCTCCTCAAATATAAAAATATTGACCACATATTTTTAGCATTATGGCATGACAATGTCACAACTGTAGAGTTTTTTGGTTATAAAAATAATAAAAACTAACTCACTTAGACACACAAATGAGATAATTTACGTTAAAACGATGAGCCATTAGTTATTTCAATAAATATATTAATTAACAGAATAAAAGTTATTCGTTATTGTAAAAAAATTTCTCAAAATAAATACATTTTTTGCATATTATATGATTTGTTTCAGTCTATGATGAGGTGTGTGTGTGCGTGTGTTTTTTTGTGCCTTAAAAATAAATAAGACATGATATTTCAGTCGTACTTGTTCAAATTTTCTGTTTCATTTCATTTGTTCAGCCCGAAAACCCAATACTAGGATTCCTGACTTGCCACATTACGCAAAGTTATGCTGATTAATGTTATTTATTCGAGGAAACAGTAGTTGTAGATAACGCCTAAAGTTGAGCAGTTCTTCGCAGAAGGTATGAAATAACATGCAAAATTTGCGTTATTTTCTGGCAGCACGTAAAAATTTACCGTCCTACACATGTTCGAGCCAGTGCCACTTCTTTATTGGCTTCTGCAGCGTCGGGGACATATTTTCCCTTTCGACTTGATTGGACGTGATTGGGCCAGCTTCTAGTTAGTGGTTTCCTATTGGTCCAAAGCCGTCCCGGGTGCGTCCTAACAAACTGTAGCCCAACGACAAAGGCAATACGAAACACAAGTGTTTGAGGTCTCGTGCTCTTTCAACTAATAACGCGAAAGTTGCGTGTCTCTAGAAATAGCGTACGTGCCCAACAACCTTAAGCGCGTCGTTCTCGCGCGAGGCTGGTGCAGTGCGAGCAAGTGTTAAGGCGTGGAGTTCCCCCTCGTGCCGGGGAGTAATGAGGTTATCGTGCACCTCCCATGCGATGGGCGGTCGTCGCGTGTCGCAAGGCCGAGCGCAAAGAGTATGGAAGGGAAAAAGAGATTTCACTGCCAGGCTGAACTTATTTGTTCATTACCTCTCCACGATCGGGCCACTAACGCTTCTCTTGTGACCAACATATGAAAACAAATCATTATTCTGTCGTGGCTTTGTTATAACATTAAGATTGTTAAAATATAATTTAAAGGACAAGGTAAGGATTTTTTAGCATTAATAAATACCAAACTGATGTAATTAAATAGGTTTGTATTATTTTTTGCTCTGCAGGGTGGTACTTTTATCCGAGATTCCCAGCAATCCAAAAATATAGGTTTAAAAAACAATTTTGTTTGTCTTGACAGTTAACTGCAATATTTGAATAAAAGAGACAAATATTTAGGCAAAGGATTGATTATTATAGTAAATAATAATTGAAAGTTCCTAAACAGATGAACATCTCAAACCTAGATACCAGTCGAAACCAACAAAATTGGTTTAGAAACGTATCTTTCTGGATTGCTGGGAAATGTGAAGTGTTTCACACTTGCGTGTGGCTTCGAATTTTCACAGTGAGGAACCCAACATCTTGTTAAATATGGTTTTATTAATTTTCCCATTTCAAAATTGGAATGGAATTCAATTCACGTACGAAGCTTGTAAACAACTTGGTCAAGAACGCCAACTTTATGGAATAATGACAACAGAGACAATCAGAACATTTGTTAAATTGTTTCCTTAATGCTTAACGTGTGTACGATTACACTTGATTCGATCTTAAAATTAAGAAATAATAACTCTGCTTGGTCGCCAATACGATGAATAAATTGTTTTAAAATTGAATGACTTTTCGATGTTGGTACAAGCAGAATTGTTAGGGCTCGATAAGAGCAGCGAAATCCCTATATAGTGACCGGCCCCTGGCCGAGCGCTAGTTTGAGGGCATCCACTGGTAATTGTGTCCGGGACACGGACTGGTCCTTCAAAAATTTTCCAGAAACCGTCTGAAAAATATCTTACGATATAAATGGGGTTTAATACACTGCTTTCGTGCTCCATTCCCCTTAAGAGTTATATGGGCCTGCACGTTTTATTGTGAAATATTTGTTTGCGCGAATACGCGTATATCGGTAAATAAAAGTTATGCAAATACGACTTTTTGTCAGAAAAGATTAAAAAAAAAAAAAAAACTATTTCCTATGTACCTATTATTTTACTTTTGTCATATTTTGATTATTCTTGGAGGAAAAAATTCGTGAAGATGGTCAAATATCGCATTTTTAAAGCTTCCCTGTGCAGTTTCCTTAGGCGGCAAGAGAAAAGTACAAAGACACGGGCGTAGTTTAATCTGTGGGCTTCCACCGCATGTAATAAAACCCCACTGTTACAGATCTGAATTGCACAGTACAGCATCACGACGGAAACACTGCACGACTTGCGCATAGGGGTGATGAGACACTAGGCGTGCGTGCTAGTGTCACGCTCCCTCACTTCTTGACTATGAACGCGCAGCTCCAACTAACTCTTAACGTACACATTAATCTTTGGTTTCAGGTTTTGCTAAAGAGGAAATTTTTTCTTTGTAAAATACTTACGAGTTTATTGTAACAACTGATGCTTTGTAACTCGTGGAAAGGGCTTCAGTAGATCCATGGCACAAGAAACAACCAGTTATAAAGTTGTTAATTTTCCAACAGCAAACAATAGCCTTACGCGTATTGGCGTTGGTTTCTGGACTTGCACAGCACTGACAGTGATTTCACCTAATCTGCAACATTTCACACGTGAACGAATTTACCTACTCGGGTTAAAATGTTAAGGGGCTAAAGATACAGGCTGTATCTAAATTAGACCGCCATACTTCGGCTGTAGGTTGATCACGAAAAAAGGTGAAAACTTATTGTTACAAGACCACAGAGAGGCGCATTCGCGATCGTAAGGAAGGGAGGTCTTAATAAAAATGGAAGAATTATACTTGATTTTAATATTTTCACTCGACTATTATTTACAAAAATTAATTATCTTATCTTTGAAGTTTAATGGCAATGGAGAGTTCGTGTTATTATGATGGTTTGACTGTACATAGTTCATTGCCGACCGCGGAACTGAAAAAATCGCATACGCAGCAAGACATAAAACGAAAAAAAAAATTTACATCACCCCAGACAGATAATTATGAAAAGCTGTTTCCTTGTAAGTAGAAAGTAAATATGTATATAATTAAAAAGTCAGAAAAACGGACGAACTACTTATTATTACTAAACATAACAAGACACAAACTCAAACAAAGAAAAGACATCACGATGATGAAAATTAAAATGCTATACAAGTGAACAAATCAGTGAAAAAATAAAATCAGTGGACAGGTGAAGAATGAAAACTCAAAATACACACAAAAAATAGGACCAAAACCACAACGAAACACAAGACAGGAAAAAATATCCCTTGCCATATTATTAAAAACCAAATAATTCAACACTATGCACAAAACATGAACCACAGTGCTTGAAGCACTGTCACGTTTGTTTCTCCTAATTGTGTTACGCGCAAGGTATGAAATTATGCTTTTTATTTGTAATAGCATTCACTGCCTATTCGCTTAATCGCCAGGTGGATCGTTAGGCACCTCCTCCAGTGTAATAATTTCCATTTCCTTCCTATTTATTCTTGCTGACTTCTGCTAATATCAATTACTATAGCGAGCTAGTCTCAATACAACATGGTCACTGAAGCATGACGGGTCATTACGGGGGTTGCTGATACTATCTAAGTAATAAGGTAGAATTCTAATACAAAGCTCCTTTATTACAACTTTCAATGCTATAGACATAGTACAATACTGGTGAATGATTCCTTACAATATACTCTGTTACCGTGACTTAATGGAACTATTACAATACAATCAATTTAATACTCATAGACGTTAATATCCTTAGCCTTTCCAGTTATTAGAGACCTGATACGTTGATAATAACGGTCCCTCGAAAGAAAGATTGACACCTAACTGCCAGCCGAATTATTGCTCACCATATAATTGCAGATTGAAGATAGGCCTAGAGCTCCTCTAGAGTGTGACATGGGTTGCCTTTGTCTCCACCGTTGCTCTGACAGCATCAAGTAGTACGTCGTTGATCGATCTTGTGCCTATGGGGGGGGGGGGGGGGTTTAGTTCCTTGCGCCTCCTATTTATACTCTGTTGACACTAGGTCAGGCAGCTCGTGTCATGAAAACAGGTTGCTCACACGCAACGTATATCTTGTTGTAACTTGACCAGCCCTATGTGTCTGCTACAAAACTTATGTTTCGGTAACCTTCTCTTTGAACTAAAGCTACATAATTAAGTGCTTCATTGTGCCTTCAACACCGAAGACATCAAAAACATTGATCACACAAACAACAAACTTTGAAGCTTAGTCTTGAAGTACTCGGGGCCTGTGTAGAGGTGCATACTGTAGTTGTTTAGAGTTATCCGCTTCCACTTCATCCTTGCTTTGATCTTTGGCATCAGCCCATACGTAATTATTCCTCATGTATCTTCAATAGAAATATATATTTTATTTAGTATTGAATGAAATTTTTCCTGTGATGGTAATTTTAGTTTCTATAAATGTATGTTCTGAAGTAACGAACAGATTCTTTTATAAATATATTTAAGTGTTCACCTGTAAAATATTTTGATGTTGCTCTAAATTGTTATTTCAGAAGAATTGTATAAAAGGGCTATATAAATGAAATAATACATTTGTAGGCATCTAAAAATCTTAATTCAATAAATGGGGTTATGATCACCCACATCTAATGTGGTGGTAGTAATTACTGACATAATATACTTGCTGATATTTATGTATTATTTTCGAGTTTTTGTTTTCAAGATCATTAAAGGTTATGGTGTTAAGGTCAAGGTCACCTGCGTCCAATATGGTGGTAGTAATTAATGTAATATGTTCGTTGACTTAAATGATTTTTTTTTTTTTGCATTTTATGAATATTTTTTTTTTTAGAGAAAAAGAGAAATTTTAAGGGAAAATGGCAATTTTGAAGGATAATGGGCAAATTGTTAGAGAAAATAACTGCTTGGAACCAGAATTTTTAAATATATATTTTTTTACATTTTAATAACATTTTAATAATGTTTATGAATTTTTTATAATCATTTTTAACAATTTTAGGAATACATTTTTTGGGGGATTTTTTTGGAGGTTTAAAAAAAAATTGGGAAAAATTTTGGAATTTTTTGAAATTTTTGTAATATTTTTTTGGGTCAAACACAAAGATTGAAGGTCCTGAGTCCCGCTCTCCTGGTCTCTGGAGTCACAAATCCTGGTCTCCTGCTCTGGGTAAATGGGGTATTTATTAGAGGTGAAAGGGAATGGTTTAGAGAAAAAAAAATTACGATAATTTGGTCGATTTTAAGTGAAATAAGTGACATTTTAAGAGAAAAAGGGAGAAAAGATGGCTGACGGCGACGTCACAACATGGCAGATGGCCAGCGCCTGGTTCCTACTCGGAAATCCGATGTATAATCGGATATTCATTCTACTCATATTTTTTCGTATGTTAAAAATAACATTTAAATTACGTTAATTATATATTTTTTTAGTATTTGGACTTGAATGTTTATTTTTTGATTTGAGATGTTGTTATGATTGACAATTACTACATACTACTAATCACTACATATTTGTACTTGTATCAGTCAGCATGTAATGGTTTAATGAAGTTTCATGTAACTAAAGACCGTGTAGCGATTTTTATGTCTAGGCATTTATATGTGTTCTGCTTCCGTATTCAAACTACGTCGTGCTTTTCAGAAATGTGATAGTAGGTGTACTACAGTTTTGCACATTGTACGGTCGATTACAGTGCTACATTTATTGCCATTCTGATGCTACTTTAACACATTCAGTCCCACTTCTACATGCGGTTTCAGGGGTGACACTGAAGAATTTTTATGGTGCGTGCTGTACTTCAATCGACACAAAACGTTTTTCGCTGTCACAGCCAATGAATTGAAGGTAAAATGAACCAGTTACAACACAGACCGGTAATACTGTCTGCTAGTCATTTACCCGCAAGTAAAATCGTTGGCGATTGTGATTCGCAATGTGCAGTAAAGACCAAAAAATTACCTACAGGCCTGTAACGTATAGTTTATTCGCAGTATCTTCATAATTGTTTGAATAAAAACTTAGAAAAATCACCCTATTTACGGTTATTATTTTTGTTTCCTAAATAACTCATGTATTAAAAGCGTTTTATAGTTCTTTTCATATAAATGTATAATTTTTATTGTTGAATTGAACTTTATTTATATTTCGAGTATAAATTATAGTATTTAATTTACAAATTAATATGAGTAAAAACAGAGAAGAAATTAGGTCGGTTGGTAACGCCTAATAAGGAATAATTCTCGTGAAACATGATATTTAAACCGAGCGTGCATGAATTCGGTGTGTTGTGCCGTCAGTGTAATTTTATATACTAGGTGAATCATGGTTTGCATGAGGCGGAGCAATACGCTGAAAGTAGAGCTTCAGCTGGAAAGTCACCCTGAACGAACAATAAACGTGAGTCCGAGCAATTCGTACGAGAGGTAAAATTAATTTGTCGGCGAGGAAGAAGCCGAATTAATGCTGTGTCTGGGAGCAGCGCGGCGTCGAGCGTGGCCGCAATGTTTCAGTTAGTTGTTTAGTCGCGATGGGTCCGCGTCCCACGCGTATCTGCACACGAAACCTCTCTAATGCAGGTGCGGGCGACTAACCTCCCCGTAAAATAACTTCTGTTCCCTGTCTCCCTCTGTCACGCTCTCAATCTCTCACTCGCCCTCTATCTCTTTGTCCTGTCTCGGCGGTCCAGCGCCTCGTTGTTCCACGGGGGTGGCGAGTGGCTGCGCGCTACATTGGGCATTGTAGTCGCCGCCGAAGTTCACTTCGGCAAAGTTGTTCTGCCTCCATGTACGGGAGCCGCGGGAGCGTGGTAGTTAGCCTCCCACACACCTCCCACCTAGTTAAAAATTTGTGTTAGACTCCTTGCCAATGAAAATGAATTCACGATGAAATCCTTTGTTGCCGCGATGATCAAAAGACCAATACAAGGCTAGGGGAAAAGGCTGGGTGTTTAGTATTAATATTGATGGGAGTTTTTGGAATGGTAAGCAATATTCACTGTCGAAGTTAGTCGTGGCAACCTGCAAAAACCAAGTATGATATGATGTTTGAGGCAAGCTGGCCTTTATACAGTGGCGTGTTTAGCCAAAGTAAAATGTTGAGATTTATTCTTACATGTTTCAAATTAAATAATTATATTTCCCGAAAGTACCTGTCGAGGAAATATGGCATATGTGCTGTGCGCACCCATGCTCTAATTTCATGTTTCTGAAACAGCCATTGTGTTGGGTTAGCTATAAGAATTTTTAAGGCAATTTTGAAGGTAAGGCATTTTTAAGGCAAGCTGCCACATATCACCATAGAAAGGTTCGCTTTTCTGCCTAAGGTAAAATGGAGTTCTTGGGGAGTTCTCAGCGAGTCCATTTTACTCAGGGTAGAGGGAGGGCATGACAACTCATAGAAATCCTACATTACTATTGCCATTAAACTTCGAAGTTAAGCAATATGTACGCAAGCTGTTTGTCGTTGGATATTTTTGAAAGTCTTACTTGAGATCTTATTTTTTGTCTGTATTCATCCTTCCGCCAAATGAGGTATTAAAATTGCTATAGAACAGATCACTTATTGCATCTCTAAACTAAAACTGTGCAATTGTTAGAAATGCAATTATGTGTATAAATGTTATTTACAATTTATTGATCTCTTCTTAAAGCTCTGCTGAATACCTGCATTTATTCTCATTTTGTATTAGTCTGCCATTTACAAAATTAATATTGCAATGTGCCTTATCACTGTTCATGCGTATTTCAAGTGAAACCATGGTTTTCTTTGGAATGCAAATGTATTACGAATTCCAAACACACTCTTAACTGTAGCCTGAATGCCAGGAGAACTGTAGCGTATGCATCCACGCACCAGCAGTATAATTAGGTATACGTGTCCAATAGCATGTAGCGCCTCCTTTCGCACTCATGACGGTGGTAGTGCGGCATGGCATGTAACTCCAAAAGACACCGGAAGTAATCGTGAGCCCTGCTAATCCACGATCTCGGCACAGCCTCCCACAATTCATGGAGTTCTACAAGGACAGGATCCATGGAACGCATATCCCTCTCGACAGCATCGCAGATGCGGTATATAGGATTGAGGTCAGGTGACCTCTGGGGCCAGGCAAGTAACCTCAAGTACGTGGAGGGTTCTTTCAGATACTCGGTCACAACTTGGGAGTGGCGAGTGGTTGCATTGTCTTCCTCTGTGTACGCGTCCCCTGAATGGTGCTGTAGACGCAGAAATTAGTGCAACTTTTCTGTCAACAGGTCTCTGTATCGTTCGCCAATGAGGGACGATGGTACATGTACCAGGGAACGCATTTCAACCCATGTAAACAGTCACCATACGAGGATATCACCCCAGGCCTCAATTGTACCCTGCTGACTAGAGGGATACATCCTTCCATGTGCTTGGAGATACATTCGTAACCTGCCGTTGGCGTGTACTAATGTGTACCTATGCTCTTCCGTCCAGTAGAACTTTTTCCATGCGTCGACAGTCCAGCGGCAGAGTTCCTGCGTCCACGTTAATTGTTGAGCCTTGTGATGTGTGGTGAGCGGAGATACTCTAGTGGGGCGGACGCTTCTGTACCCCCATAGCGAGGAGATGGTCCTGCACGCTATAGCTGCTCCCAGCACTGATTTGGCAAGTGATCTGCTGCAAGGTGGCCTTTCTGTGTCCACTTTCGCCGTGCTATTTAGCCGACGGAGTTACCCGTCATCGATACATTTTACTTCAAGGCAGATGTGTCTGGCGGTGGTGATTTCGCCCCACTACACGAACACGTGCTACACTTTAGACGCTGCGGCCCGTTGAAATCGCAAAACTTTCATGACTTCGGATATTGAGTGCCCCATACGTCTGGCCCCAACGACCTGACCACAAGAAGATTTGCTGAGATCTTATCCCTTCCACATTCTGCGCTCAGCTGTTACTCAGGCGGGCAGTATAATGTCTGACGAGATCCCAGACATGCGCGGCTGGGCACTATTACATTTGTCGGGGAGTCCATAGCGCTATTTCACCAATACTTAAGGTCTATTGTTCAAATGCTCATGTGTATATATTGCTACGGGCAGCTATTTTTTATAACAAAGGTATGATTTAAAATCGCTCCTATGCTGTGAACAGCTCATAGAATCATATGTCTTACTTGTATATACTGCATGTCAAATGTAAAAACATATTCAGTTTCTACAAATTAAGCAATATATAATTTAATATGATAAAAGATATAAAAAAACAGTACTTTTACACTTCACTGCCAAATTTGCTGTGATCACACCAACCGGTGTTTCCGTTAAACGATGTGAACAACCCACTCAAAAGGAGTGGTTTGAGATGGCGTCAATATTTAGGAAATGAATTTCTACCTTTTAGGTCAAATAGTTTTACATTAAGCCCGTATAATTGACGTACTTATGCTATATAAAACTGAATAAACATTGAACAAAAAAAGACGAACATTATAATTTTACTGAACTCATTTTTCTTATTTAATTTAGCTATGCTGTCAAAACGGTGAGTTCACTAAAGTCTCATGTTTTGGAACACATTCCAAAGAAAATTAAAATTTACAGTTCGTAAAGCCGAAGGCAGTTCGCAACATGCCACAAACAAAGCCGAAAGGATAAAAAAAAAAAAGTTATGTCCTGATGGACTGGAACAAGGCCGAAGTCGGCAGGTTCCGATGCAGAATGTAGTTAAGTCATGGGTTGCCGAAAAGCCATTCCCACGCCACGATCCGTAGGTAGCTTGAACGCAATATGGCCACATAGTTGTTGTCCAAGCAGGTGAACTGCTAAATTAAGACAAATAGGTCATAGGATGCGGGTGCTCCGCCGAAACACTAACACACACCACACTAAACAAAGGTGTAACTAAGTCTTCATAGAGGGTGCAAAATTCAAAGTAATTACTCAAATTACTCGCAACACAGACTAAGTTTACCAAAATACTTAATGCGAATAGATTATAAATGATCGCATTCAAAATAGATTTGGAAAAGCAAGGGCAAAAGTACACTTAAACTGAAAATGGCTGTCACTTAAATCCGCAGCGACACAAGGAAAACTGCTCTTAAGGTAGAGCAAAATTCTGGGAAACTGAATTTTTAAGCGCTCAATAGAGTAAACAAACTAGGTGGCGATGCGTTAAGGTGGCACACACTCCTGTCCTGAACGTGCTAATACCGGTCTTAACCAGGACCAGACCACAAAAACGAGACTAGAAATTGCTTACTTCAATGAGCGAACAACCATAACTGCTAACAAAACTATGTCGTCAATATAGCAAACTAAAGTGTTTTTCTAGCCGCCGTTCTGAAAATAAGTGTCTGGCACACTTGAAATATAACAATTAATTAAATGGCCTACCATAAGGAAATATCTTCGCCAGATTTAGTGGGAATCAATTGATTGTTTTCCGTGATATGACATCAAATCTTTGCTTTCTCATGTGAGCATATTTTATAAAAAGACTGCGAAATGAGGTATTGTAATGACAAATTTTATGGTTATAATATCTACTGCCAGCATAAAAAGTTTAGTTGAAATTTGTTACTTATATTCGTAGATATAGCGTACTGAATTTAAATATTTATTATTGCTGCCATTTTAAAAATAAATATCTGAACAACTCACAGTGTATTAATTTACATTACTTGCCACAGTACTACTTGCATGCCAAATTTGGTAGGAATCGGTCAATTGTTTACCGAGATATAACATAAAAAATAAATATCTGAACAACTCACAGTGTATTAATTTACATTACTTGCCACAGTACTACTTGTATGCCAAATTTGGTAGGAATCGGTCAATTGTTTACCGAGATATAACATAAAAAATTTGTTTATTTGTGTGGTGCAATGTTGCAAAATCGCGGACAAAATTGACTATATGTTGTCATATATGCTGTTCGTAATAGATAATTTCCGCATGCGAAATTCGAAGGAAATTTATCAAACTATATTTTAGATATTCCAAATCACACAAAAATATTTGCATAGCCACCATTTGTTTTAATAAGTGCCAAATAAATTTATATCGCATATATAATTACATAGCCTACTATATTATCACTTAGTTTCCAAATTTGGAGAGAATCAGTTCAGTAGTTTTCGAGATATAAAATAAAGATGAATTTTTTTCATTTCATGCTTTTTTCGAAAATGGCTGACAAAAAAACCATATCTCTGTCTTAATACAATGCTTAAATGATGCACTGTCATTATACAAAATCTGGTTTAAATCGGTTGAATGATTCGAAACGTATAACATATCACCCTAAATTTTAAAATGGCCACCACCTTGAAAGTAAGCACCAGCCATGTTCATAAACTATAAAAGTCAGATTTTCTTATTGAGTACTATAATACGTGTACTGAGTACGGTGAAATTTGGTTCTCGTGTTCAAAAGTTGAAAAGGCAAGCGGAGGGACACACACGACAGACATAGGAAAACAGACACCTACATACATGCATAGGCCTACATACATACACACATACGCAGAAACAGGAAAGTTATCTCATAAGCATTTCTTTCTTTCGGAAAGCCAGCTAAAAACTAAGAATGCTATTTATAAGAAAAATATAAAAATTTGTGTTTGTTTTAATGAAACTGTTCCAGACTATTCTATATGTAATGTAGTATTGTTTAGTCCAAGAATATGTTACTCGCGATTTTTTAGAATGGATAATTATTGAAGATTTTTAAGTTTATTTGAATAAATGGAATATGTTAATGATTTTAATCAAATAAAGTGTATTTGTGGTTTTATAAATTGAATAAAAGACTTAGTATATGTCTATGGTATTTTTTATAAAGTTGGATAACAATACTATAAACGATTATTCCAATATGTAGAATTATATATCTAAAAACGTTCTATATTGTCTCTCCAACTTGACACTAGTATACAATAATTAATACCTAACCACATTATAAATCAATATAATTAGTATGTAATTGCATTAGACTGGTATTTAATAGAAAATTCTTTTAAAATCGTTTTACACATTTCTTAATTTGAGCATTTGTATTTTTCCTCAAAGCTAATGTAGCACTTTTGGCATTATATTAAATATTTCTATTTCATTTGCGTTTTAATTGTTTTACATAACTTCTATAAAATAATAATTTTTTTAAATGTAACCTTTAATATGTACGTTGAATAAGTCTTACAAATTTACCAGACTTGGAGTTATAAAATGGTTAGTAAATATACTGCTACAAATTATCAAATTATTTTTACTAATTATAGCAAAAAAAGTTAATTGTATCTTAAATAACAGGTATAAATTAAAATACCAGATAAATATGAAAATGTATTTAATAAGAGGAGTTTAAAATTATTTCCTGATAAATCTTTTATTTAACCAATATAGGTGTAACAGAGATGAAAAATTGGTAATTAATACATCATATTGAGTTATCACAAATATTAATATATTATATAAAATGCTATTAGTTTTCCTATCTCTTTGTCGAGTCGATCGAAAGAAAAGGTAGTTTTAAATTTTTTTATCTATAATTTTTTTTATATTATATTTTTAAAAACTGAATTAAACTGTGTAAAATATATGTCAAAAGTGCGGCTCGAGAATTTGGGGGTCTGTGTGCTCGCTTTCTCGAATGTTGTCTACCACAATGCCGAAAAAAAAATTATATAATTAATAACGTTATTCAAAAGGAGACTAACATAAAAAAAATTTCTAAGGGGTAAGAAATACAAGTGATAGTATTTACAATTTTACTCACATGCCTTCAAGCTATAATTAATAGCTCGTTCGGGTGTGAAACATGCTTTACATTTCACTCACACCTACATAAATATCTGCATCCACCCATTATATTTTCGTAAGCAGCAGCATCAACACACTCGAATACACGCGCAAAAATTACACAAACTCTTTACATCATTAGCCAAATGAGACAGAACATACGTACATATAGTATAACGCAGTTATTTCCGACAGTAAAGGAAGTCTTCTTAATTGTTCAGTATTACAATCTAACGCTGATTTATGCCCTGATATTTTAAAGGGCATATTGCTAAATAGTATTTAGATCATTAATCAATAATTATCAAACCAGCCTAGTAAGTGGAATATCTCCGACAATCTGAGCATAATTGATCTAATGACTTTGCGTGTTAATTTTTATAAAAGAAACTAAATCTTTTCGAAATAGATATATGTGAATGGAACCCTATTAACAAGACATCCTTCAGTATTTGTTTTCTTTTGTTTTATTGTATACGTAAGAACTTTTTTCAATACATAGCTGTACAAAGATATTGGACAAGTCAAATTACAGTATACAAAGTTTATACACTGGACATAGTAAACACACACATATATATGTCAGACTACACATACACGCATCACATCTTTTTCTCATAATTTGACCAATCCTCTTTCAACATGCTGTAGAACGCCGTCGTTTTGCTGAAACAGAAGAAAAAGAAAACGAGAAAAACCGCAGCAAGAAATGCGTACAAATACATGTTATGCAATAATTTCTTAATGTGTGTAGTTTAGATATTCATCTACACTATACAATGTTAGTTTGGAAAAAAATTCTTTCAGCTGTTTCTTAAAGAGTTTCTTGGTTAGAAAGCAAATTTCTTGAAGGTGTTGTGGTAACATATTGAAAAGTTGGCTACCAAGGTAGGATGGCCCTTTCTGGACAAGTTTTAAGTTAACTGAAGTCACGTGTAAGTGATTTTATTTTTAATTTTAGTGTCATGCTTATGAAAGGACTAATTTTTCTGAAATGAATGATTGTTTTCGGACATGAATATAAGTACAGAAAACATGTGCTCAGATGCAAATGTTAAAATTTCTGAGTAATTGAAAACAGGTCTACATGAGGCTGACTTAATTTTGCCATTGATTATTCTTACACTTCTCTTTTGCTTTTGAAGCACTTTTTTTGCTGTCAGTGGAGCTACCCCAAAGAGTTATACCATAACAAATGATGGCATTAAAATATGTAAAATATAACATTTTAGCTGTATTTTTGTGCAAGACCTCTGCAACACCACGTAGAGCGAAACATACGGATCTTAGCTAAGATTTCATTATTAACTCTTCCTGCTGCGTCGCTTTTGCACACCTCCGCCTCCTACTGGGTTTTGCCATAGGTGGAGGCCTTGGGCTTATTTTACCCATGGCGATAGCTCCCATCTTTTCGTTGTGTCTTTGTGTCTTTGTGCCTCGGACAACTGTTTTTGTTTGTTCAATGTTGTGTTGATGGCTCGGACGATACCATTCGTGGCTCCGACTAGGCCCCTAAGAACCCACTGGTAGATATTTTCATGGTCTTGAATGCTTTTTATCCTTTTCACCACTTTTCATTTCACTTGCATCTTTTGCTTACCGTTTGCACCCATGCCCATGTCCAATTTGGCCTTCATCATATTAGAAATGCCCCACACTGCTATTTTTCTCCGAGTCTGATGTCTGATAATTTTCTAATTTTGTCAGCCATCTGTGCAATTATCTTGTCTGCCTGGTGCCTAGCTTGCAGATCGTGCTGGGAATAGGCGATGTTATACTGCTTGCACGCCTGGTCCAGGGCTTTTGTGCCTGTCTCATTGCATGGTGTCCTTTTAGTTAGCTTGATTCTCTACCTACAGAACCTGTATCCTTGTATGTGCAGCTCGAACACCTGATTATTGATCAGCATATCGACGATCCCGCTCCAGCTATGGACTCACCTCTTCGCGACAACACTGCGAACTAAGTGAGAAAAGTATAAAAATAATCCTTTTATATTTTTTTGGTTTCAGCAACAATCTAGACATAGAACAGTACGGACATATCATATATTCAAATATGACATTTCAGTGCAAATTCTGTCAAAGACAGTTTACACAGGATGATAATGTTAAGTTATAATACCAATGAAATGTGATTAATGTCTTCAAGAGGCTTGTTTATGCTACCTCCTCCTCCTCCTCCTCCTCCTCCTCCAATGTATGATATAAAACCAGCAGAAGAATGTTTACAGATTGCCAAGCAAGGTGTTACTCTACCCATACACATTCATGTTGAAGATGAAGATATTTCCCCAGACTCTCGACATGGAAGCTTATTTCCGAATACAGTGAGGTGCTTCATCGCAGGAATACAAATTGCGGGAAAGCACGCGTCCTACTGAGCCTGCTGGAAGAAGAGAGCAGTCTTCGGTTCGAGAATGTGTAACTATATACAAAATCGCTCCTGCAAACAAAATACCAACGATTGGCACTAGTACTTCAGGCCATGGAAGGCATGCGTTATTTCTCCTGAAGCGAAAATTGCGCCATCGTACCACCGAGAAAAGCACTCCTAATCTCGATATTTGTCTTCGATGACATTGCATGTGAAAAAAACTTGAATTCAAGAATACTTTAGCATGGAACAGCATGCAAACATGGACTGCGTGTTCCTACACCGGACTTATTCGCACATACCCAAACAGATGTACAGCGACAATGCAAAAATGTTGGTGCTGTTCTGCATGGATGACACTAATTTATACCACATTTACGATGATCATGTAAATATGGAGATAATACTATCAGATTTCAAGAAACTGTGTCACTTGTGCTAGAAACAATATTACAGATTTTTGACTGTCGTTAAGGACTGACCTATATATAATGGGAGATACAGGCATGGGTTCGATCAGTTCATCGCCGACCATCGAGAATGACTTAGAGCATATCGAAATTTGGGCAAAGTAGCCTCAAGCATTTCATTTATAAAAATTATTACTATTGTTGTTTTCTTCATGGGATCCCATTATGGATATAAGTTAGTCCAAATCTGCATGAACAACTTATTCAGGCATGTTTTTCAGTGTAAGTCCATAAATCATGGTAATGAGTGTTGATTTCAAATCTTCATAACATCACTTTAATGAAGAACCAAGTCTTTCCACGCGACCAAATTCCAACTTCATAAATAAGTGTGGAAAACACGCCTATTCAAAAATGGTTTCCTTTTTAGCCTACTTTTCGAAGGAAAGATAGGCTTAAGCTATCACCTGGTTGTCTGTCCGGAATATCTGAACTTATAATAACTTTTAAACCCGACAATCGAATTTAACCAAACTAATCTCACATATAGTAATTAGTAAGGGAATTGTACTTTTATCTTTTTCGATCACTCCAGGTACTTATTTTCAAAATGGCGGATGTTTTGAAATTTAGGTTATATTTTAACGTGGGAAACAATATTCTGTTCTTAAACCAAATTTGTAGAATTGGCAGGTCATTATAAGAGCGTTTAATATAAAAAGTGATATCGGTATTAATCTTCCATTTTGGAAGATAGCGCAAATTGAAAAAAAAAATTAAGCTCTTCTATTATATTTGGGGAACCATTTAACTGGTTTAAACCAAATTCGGTAAGTTGCCAGTGCATGATGTAAGAATTTAATATAGCAATCCATAATGTTATTAATGCCATAATTTGTAATATCATGCTAATTTAAATAAATAAAGCTCTTACATTATACCTCGGAACGAATTTACAAATTTAAACAAAATTTGATACCCTGACAGTGCATGATATAAGCTTTGCGTTTAGATACCGATTACGATATTGGTCAGCCATATTTGGAGATAAAATAAATTTAAAAAATTTAATTTTTTACATTAAATTTCGGGAACAATTCAACGGAATTAAATCAAATTTGTTTTATTGACAGCGTATGATGTACGCACTAAATATAAATAATGTTATCAATGTTAGAATGGAAGAAAGTGCAACAAATATAGCATCTTATGTAATATCTCGGATACTACAAAACAGATTCCTGCCAAATTTGGCACATTAATAAAGCTCTAATAGGCCATTTCCTCGTCAGCATTTTAAAATGATAATGCAATAATTTTTAAAAATATGTCTATATAAATATTTTATTTATTGTTGTAATATATATCATACTATCTGCACAATTTCAATCAAAACCACTATACATAAATTATAATTTAAAATAATCAATTTTTTAAATAAACAATAAATTTTGTACGCCATTTTGTAAGATAGTGCCAAATGAAAATAAAGTTTGAATGATATCTATCGGTAAACAACTAACCGAATCCTACCAAATAAGGCATTCAAGTAATATTACAGTGGGTCATGTAAACTGACATATTTTAGTGGGCCAGACTGTTATTTTTAAAATGGCGCCCGTATAAATGATTTAGAATACTTTGCTATATTTACGAAACCACATAACAAATTTGAACTTAATTTTGCATGCTGCGTGTATGTATTGCAATCGCCAAATTTGTCGACCCGGAGCCTGTTTTATCCCCAATTTCGTAAGATAGTGCCACATGAATAAGTGAAGTTTTTTTATATCTCGGGAAACAATCAACCAATTCTTTAAAAATTTGGCGATCTAGTAATACTGTGATAGGCATATAAAACGATTGGCTATGTTTTAAGAGGGACAGGCGCTTGTTTCCAAAATGGCGTCCATATATACATTTAATCATAGCATGCGATATCCACAAAACAATGCAACCAATTACAACTTAACTTTACATGCTGACAGTACCTATGCGAGCATAAGATGAGCAAATACTTAAACTCATTTGTCCGCAATTTTTATAAGATAGCACCACAAGAACAATTAAGTTTTCGTGTCCTACCTCGGGAAACTATAAACTGATGCCCACAAAACTCCGGTGACAACTTGTACTGTTATAATCAATCAAAATTTACATGACATGGATTTTGTCACATATTTTCAAAATCACGTCAATGTAAATGATTTATGTCAGCACACCACATGTTCCAAACGATTTCAACCGACTTAATATGTAACAGCAACTATGAAAAACGTAGTATGTTCCAGTAAATCTCAGTTTTTCTCTCCAGTAATGAAGATAGCACTACTTGAGTAAGAAAGTTTAGATTTTTTGTCATATTTCCATGAACAATCACCTGTTTCACAGCGAAATTTTCACGCGAGTAATGCTACAGTAAGTAGGCCACGTTTAAAGTGTGTCTGGCTTTAGTTACAGCATGGCTGCAATGTGAATAATTTAGATATGTGTATAATATCTATTAAATAATTTGATATGTTTCAGTATCTACAGAAGCATCAGATATGCCTATACAGAACCGGTTTTAGGATGTTTCTTACGGTAGCGGAAAATGAAAAACTAAAGCATTTATACCATATCTCGGGAAACGGTCAAGCTAATTCAATTATATTATGTACAAAAGTAGAGTTACAGTAGGCCATCATTTAAGTGACACACACGTTTTCAAAATGATGTTCCTGAATTATTTGAAGTTGTTAACCCTATATTGTACCAAAACTTTTGAATCGTTAATTTCAAAGTTTATGTTCCGAATCCTACCCCATAATGTAGTTAGTTGCACGCCAGCTACGATAGGAGGTGTCCTGTGTTCGAGTCCCAGTTAAGGAATTTGCGTATTTCCAACTGTCTCGCGAGAATTGCATTTGTTTATCGCGCATTTCTGATAATATCGCCATCAATGAGACGTCAAGAACTTGCCTAACATATAACACTTTAATAAACCTCATGAGAACTATTTTCATTAGGACACTGTTTTCTAAAAAATTGTTTATGAGTAGTATTACCGAACATTTGATTAAAACTAACCTATTCGGAAACATATTTGGGTTACTGAGATTAAATGAGAGATAACTTTACACGAAATGTTGATCTTCATTTGTTAATAGTGGCCGGTTATGTTATTCACTAATGATAGATCCCTGCAATGCAATTGTAGTTCTCCAATAATGTTTACAGTAAGACCAATACGAAATATGCAGTGAGTGAATATCCCTATTAGTATATATTACACGATAAACCATCATGAACCAAGTTCCCATAATGTGGCATGCCCTCCGCTATTCGGGACGTCTAATACCCCTAGTATCAGCGACATAAATTTGAAAAAGTGACTCAATTAGCGAGTGTATATCATGTCATTTGTGAACATATGTCAATTGGGCACCAAAACAGACAAAAATTACAGACCAGAAAAACGTATAGAAGAAAACTGCTGGCACATACTTTAACTTAGATCAAGGAATAGTGATTCAGTTAGACGTACAACGACAGAAGCCAAATAAAGGTAGCATAGTTATGAATCAGAAAAAAAATGTCACAACTACAAACGAGACAAAAACTGCAACGATTGTAGACAAACAAGGACATTCATTTGATTAAATTTAAGAGATCAGATGGTTTCTCGAAACTTAAGGTAAAAAGTTCTGGCATGCCAGGGCCTCGAACCTATACAAAGCCTAGCGGAGAGAGGCTACTGACCCACAAATTAATTAAACGCAGGTCGTCTCAGTAAGATGGTGTGAAATAATAAGCAGTAGATTTAATTTTGAATTTTTTTGTGATATTTACCTCTGTGGACTTCAGCTTGATATACATTTGAGCTTTGAAAAAATCAACGAACCACGCAAATGTTTGTACTGAATTTTAATGTGTGCGTTATAGTTATTTGCGAGAAATTCTAAAGAAATATAGTAATGAAGAATTCTCCTAGAACGAAATAACTCTTCGTATAATTTTATGAACCAGTTTAAATACATGTGCTCTTAATACCATTCCTTACTAATTCATCTACACATGTTTATTCCAGAGTTCAACGTACAGCAAATTTACTTGGATACGTAGATGGCTAGAAGAGAATTCCTGTGATTCAATTTCATATATTAAGTGTTGGCTCACAGGAATTCTTTTCTCGCCGTTTATGTCTTTCTTCCGCAATAACCCAATGAAGTGATGCTGGTTCTTGTTCCTAGACTACGTTAGTAAATGGAAGACGCGAGTGGCAAACTCCCCGAGTGTCAGTTGCACGGAAGTACGACTTGTGACAAGAACACAGAATGTGGTCTCCAGTGAATGTCAACTGCTTCGTCATCCAGAAACTGCAAATGGATCGGCTACCAGTGAAACGCGCTGTAAAGAATCGTCGTGAGCAGGTATATGCAATAGACTACAATTTAGTCTTTGCTTCAACTATGGATGAAAGCATTGAGTATATGGTGTGTAATTATTGCGAGAAAGTATTACATCTTCTTTCTGTAATTAAAAACTTGAGATCTGCTGTAATACTTAAATTGAACAAAGAAGCAAATAACACATGTGGAAACAACATGAAGCATTCCCAGATAAAGTTGATATCGCCTTCTTAATAGTGATCTTCAATGACTTTAGCTGGACTGCTTTTGGCGGCATTTCCCCATTTTCTACATAATTGAATACGCTAAGAAACAAAGCAAGAACCGAATATGGACATAAGACCCAACACGACTGTACATGGCTGACATTAGATAATAATTGCCCTATGCGAAATCGAATGATTTAAGGCCATTTTCAAAATAGCACATGTTTCCACATGATGCAAACTTCGGTCTTATTTTTACCCGTAAATAATTATCCCCTTTGTTTCTCTGAGAATTTCAGTAACTTCATCTCTTCTTCTTCCACTAAACTGTAATGCGTAAAGCGGCAAATAACGGATTTGTCGTAGCAATTTACTGGCTACGTATCCACGTCTAAGAGATTTACTGCATTCACTACACGTCGGAGCAAATGATAAACTGAGGGAGTAACATTATGTGGGACATGTAGGGCTTGAACGCGGCCATCTTAGCAAGTCCTGGCTCCAGTCGCCATTTATCTAATGTACGAACTCGCTCTCTCGAATGACTTCACATCGCGAACGATCCATCTAGTTGATTAAATATTTCCTCTACTGCTCTATTAAGGAACCCAGTTTATGGTCACAGAAGGCTTTCTGCCATACATTTTGAATGCAAAGATATGGGAACACTATGCGGAATCCCACATACATTATCCGCAAAAGCAGAGACTTCAGAAAATCAGTAAATATTTTGATTTCATCACGTGTATAAAACATTTACGGCATGTAAAACAAGCATATTGTGTATTGGCCCTACATATAATTATATAATTATTAAATTACATACTTAAACATTTTGATGTGTAATTCTTATGTTATTTCTATTCAAATTCGTATTATATACCTATGCAGAACTGTATTGAATTGTGGTATTTTCAGGAGTGTATTTTGATGTTGAATTTTGACGCACTGTTTTCGAGGTAAGAATTTGAGGTATGATTTTTGAGGTAGGGCTATATATTTTATTGTATGATGTTTAAGTTTTTTTTTAGGTGTTCTGTCATATTTTGAGGCCTGTTTTTGTGGGTTTTTTCCAATTGTTTCAAAAGAATAATGTTTAGGTATTCTCAGTTATTTGAGTAATGTTTTTCGAGGTATTATTTTTGAAGTAGGTTTTAGATGTATGTTTTTTTATAAATGAAAAATATGGTATTATATGTTATGTACGTTATTCTGTTATGTTATTTCCAGTAATATTTTTCGTGTACAAATTTAAAGATATGTTTTCAGAAATGGTTTTGTGTGGTATGATACATTGAGGTTAAATTCTTGATGTATATTTTAAGATACGATTTTTGAATTATGTTTATAAAGCATTAATTTTAGTGTCTAAATTTATATGTATAATTATTTCGGTTAAAATTTTAAGATTTGTTTTAAGGTGTCATTGTTATTGAATATTTATATATGTACATTTTTGAGGTATAAATTTAGAAGGTATTGATTTTCGATTTTTGTATTGTGACGGCGTGTGCTCCAGCACATACGTTGGAATTATAATTGTGCTGGGAGTGCGCTGGTGATACTGTGTGGCTTTTTACAACTAATGTGGCTTTGTGTCCTCCGCTTCGGGTGCGAGCGTTTGACTCCTGTCGTCGCTTCTTCCAGCAGCCTATCACTGTTTATTGGGTTGCAGCTCGAAGTGTGAAAAAGGGGCCACTATTGTAAAATATTGTGTGATTGGACGAGGATGATGTCTTTGTACTGTGTCTGGTATTGGTGGTCTTTTGCAGAGAGCCTAGCGTCTTTTGACAAGGGTGTGCGTGGGAGAGGTCACTGACCAGTGTAAAAGGGGCGTGGTTTCATTTCATTTCACTCTGCACTCTACTCACAAAAATATATCTTCGCTAACTAGCAACTTACCCTTATTTCTCCAGCCCCAATCCAATCAAAGGAAAATAATTTTATCCTCTATAACTGTTCGCATAGATTTTCCCAGGTCCTCTCCGCTTTGTCTGGTTTGTTATACCCTTCCATCAAGACACTTATTCATGCTGGGTGTGTCAATGGCAACAATTGCGGCCATGGCACCAGACAGCCCTGCTATAGCAGTGACGCATGCGTCAATTTTACTATATTAAACCCGACCTAAGGCATATAGGGTTCGCCCTGGGATGCATCCCATTCTCCAAACATCTTAGCTACTAACTTGCATTCCGGAGGGCACACAGAACTGTGAAGGAGCTCACGCTGGTGGATAGGGGATATCGTCGCTGAGAGCTTTGGGCGTTTGGCTGAAAAGGCGCAGAGGCGAATACATAAGGGCCTTTACCACAAGCTACAGAGGTTGGAGTAAGATGCGGGACTTAGTTTCTGGACGCCCAGAGTTGAACTTAGTTTCTGAACGAGTGAATGTGGTACTTAGCTTCTGGTTGCCTATAACTGAATTTAGCCTCTGAACTAGAGACTGCGGGACATATTTAGGAAGTACTGCGGAATTTTGACATGAGAAGATCGGATCCCGGACTTAGACCTGTGGGGACACTGGAAGTTGTTGGTGATCTGGAAGATAGTCAAAGATTTATGGAAATATTGTGAAAGATTGCGAAATATTGTGGTGTTGTTGGGGGTGTAGGTGGTGCTGGTTGCTAAAGATTGATGGAAAGATTGTGAAAGATTGTGAAAAGATCGTGCGTGAAAGATTAATGGAAAGATTGTGAATAATTTATGGAACGATAGTGTAAGACAGTGAAAGATTGATGTGGTAGTGATGGTACGGTTGATTAGTATGACTGGTATTTTTTTTGGTTACATGAGACGGGTGGTTGGCTGGTCTGGTATGACTTGGGTTAAAATGGATGGTTTGTATGGTGGTATAGTAACTAGTATATATTTTAACTGGCGTCGATTAGTAGACCAGATAGTATGAGCTGTAAGTAACTTCTTGGTAAGGACAGTGTTGCCTGAATGGTTGAGGTATGCTAGAGTTATGGGAAGAGGTATTAATGATGAGTATATTTCGTCTAGTGTTGGTTGGAAGAGCAGATGGCATGCGTGAGTTACCGTGACTGGTATGGTACCTGTGTGCATGCATATAAGCAGCCGGTTTTCAGTTAGGAAACTCAGTTTCACAGTGGCAGTCGCAAAATTTTGTCGTGAAGAAGAAGCATATATTATGGACAAGGGTACTGTTTGAACGTTTTGTAGCATAGACTGTCTTGAGCTTCGTATAAGCAGATTATATATACTACATGAAAAGTAAGCATACTGCTGTAAAGATACTATGTGTATAATGAGGAAAATTTAAGAGTTCTGTTTTTATCATTGTAGTTTAAAATATCTAAGCATATTATATATATATAAATATATAAATTCAAAAAATTTCTTAATTTCTCGCTGGTGGTGTTTGCTGCCTACTTCCCACGAAATAGAGAATATGATGGAACTTGATTGAGTCACATAAACACACATTAAAAAAAAATTAGAGCAGCATACTTTTATTCCCACCAAACCTTCAAGAAAATGAATAATTGACAGATATCGACATCGTGTAATAATACTTGAAGAGGAGAGATCGTGAATGTACTAAGTTAATGATAGACTTTTGCATAGTTACACAATATCCTAAGTACAATTTAAGTACAACCTAAAACTGCTTAAATTAAAATAAATATTAAAAACGAATAATAAATACAGAATTTTAATTCGGCAAAGACTACGCTTATAATAAGTAATATGGCTTCCAGAAATAAATTCAAGGTGGCAGAGCCTGCCTTACAAAGGAGTAGGAAATAAATGCAAGGTGGCAGAACCTGCCTTACATATATGTTGGAAATAAATACAAGGTGGCAGAGCCTGCCTTACATAGGAGTAGGAAATAAATACAAGGTGGCAGAGCCTGCCTTACATAGGAGTGGAAAATAAATGCAAGGTGGCAGAGCCTGCCTTACATAGGTGTAGGAAATAACTGCAAGGTGGCAGAGCCTACCTTACATAGGAGTAGGAAATAAATGCAAGGTGGCAGAGCCTGCCTTACGTAGGAGTAGGAAATAAATGCAAGGTGGCAGAGCCTGCCTTACATAGGAGTAGGAAATAAATGCAAGGTGGCAGAGCCTGCCTTACATAGGAGTAGGATATAAATGCAAGGTGGCATAGGCCGCCTTACGTAGGAGTAGGAAATAAATGCAAGGTGGCAGAACCTGCCTTACGTAGGAGTAGGAAATAAATGCAAGGTGGCAGAGCCTGCCTTACTTAGGAGTAGGAAATAAATGCAAGGTGGCAGAGCCTGCCTTACATAGGAGTAGGAAATAAATGCAAGGTGGCAGAGCCTGCCTTACATAGGAGTAGGAAATAAATGCAAGGTGGCAGAGCCTGCCTTACATAGGAGTAGGAAATAAATGCAAGGTGGCAGAGCCTGCCTTACGTAGGAGTAGGAAATAAATGCAAGGTGGCATAGGCCGCCTTACGTAGGAGTAGGAAATAAATGCAAGGTGTCAGAACCTGCCTTACGTAGGAGTAGGAAATAAATGCAAGGTGGCAGAGCCTGCCTTACATAGGAGTAGGAAATAAATGCAAGGTGGCAGAGCCTGCCTTACTTAGGAGTAGGAAGTAAATGCAAGGTGGCAGAGCCTGCCTTACATAGGAGTAGGAAATAAATGCAAGGTGGCAGAGCCTGCCTTACATAGGAGTAGGAAATAAATGCAAGGTGGCAGAGCCTGCCGTACGTAGGAGTAGGAAATAAATGCAAGGTGGCAGAGCCTGACTTACATAGGAGTAGGAAATATCGCACATTCAACATAGGGTATAAAATTCTTCTTAGTTTAGTGTGAGTAACAAAGTCCCTACACACATGAAATATTTTAAGTACCTACAGAAGGGAAATAGTACCTGCAGGGTAGGGCATAACCTGGCGGATTTCCACGACTTAGGCTATCTGACACCATGGATGTGCAGACCTGCTAACATTGCTATGTGCTGACTTGCGCTATATGACACCATGCAAATTGTGAAAACGACCTGGAAGTACGTATGCGTACAGGTGCAGACCTGGTAACACGGCTCTTCCCATGCAAGCATCGATATTTTTTTGACAGTGTCAGCTTCCCTGCCTGTCCATGAATTTGATATCTCAATGTCTGCATGCGATATAGGCTAGAGTGGTTGAACAAACGTAGGTAATTGGTGGAAACCTGCCGACTAGTTAACCAATATGACGCATTGGTATTGGGTATGACCTCCAGAAATTTATCTTTATTTAATAAGTTTTTAATAATAAATTTTTGAAGTTTTTTTTTAAATTTTTTATCAAATTTTTGCTTTTTAATTTTAAATGGTAGTCCTGGCATTAGATAACATAATAGATATGACATCACAAGTGTATGCGCCTTGAAATACGAGCCCGGTGATATAACACTCAATATTAACATCTTTCAATTTTTTAATATTTCTTTATATGAAATGTATTTAAATTTAAATTTATTTTTGGAATTTGTTTTGGATATTTTTATATTTTTTTTCTTGAGTGGGTGGTAAGAAGGGGTGGTCCACACTTATCGTGAAGGTTAGAAGGAGCCTGATAGGTGAATAATACACTAGTACCACCTAGGTGATGAAAACATATGAAACTCCAGCTATGTATAAACAAACGACAAAACTAAAAAAAACAGGTGGACGACATGGAATGATAGAGCAGGAGAAAATTAATGTCCTAGATGACATTAGAACGAAGTTAGTAATTTGCAAGTGAGATGATGTTAGGATCCCCCAGACGGACCCTGGCCCTGTAAAATAAATAAAAAATAATGCTTTTTGAGAGTAAAAAGAAGCCCCACAAAAATTAAAAAATACCCCAAAATTGGATTTGTGCATATTATTTTTGCACATGAGGCGCTTCTACCATTTTTAGGTGGAAAAAAAACGGGAAAATTTTTTAAGGAGAAAGGGGAAATTTCGAGTGAAAAAGACCAATTTTTGAGGTAAAACAAGCGATGTTTAGAGAAAAATTCCAACATGGTAACCGGATCCCTCATCCCCATCCTGAATCCTTTGCATAAACTCTCTTGACCGGGCTACTTGTACAAATCTTGATTTTAAGTTAAAACTGTAATATTTATGCTCAAAAATATGAAACAATTAATTTTTCAAATGATTTGTTATTATTATCAAGTGACCAGTCTTATTGTAACAAGATTCGTTAAAATGCCCTCTCTAAAAAAAACATGTGTGTCTCAAACCGTCTTAGCAAATTACCCATGTTCCTACAATGGTACAATGAAAATTTTAGCATCCGAGAAACCGGTATGTAGTCTGGGGTTGTGTGTATTGCAAATAAAGCATGAGCTTCGCGGATTCCTTCTGTTAAGAGATTAGTAAACATATCTGTTAATTATAATTTTTTTGGAATGTGGTGGCTGCCTGATTATATGCTACTTTGAGTGAGGACTGCGAAGCGTCGCCGTTTGGGGGGGGGGGGGGTGGCGCAATTTTGAGTTCGTTTCGCCGCGTCTCATTACTTTCACGTAGTATAACTTTTGACTAGAAGCTACGACGCGCGTTTAAGTTTCTATAGACAGCTTCGTCAAGCTCATTCGATTGCGTGTATAAAAATATTTGTGTATTTGGCTATGGTGAAATTGAATGCGTTTGATGTAAAAAATTAAAAAAAAATTTAACACAATTTTGGCCTATGCCCGTCAAAAGGCCAAGTCGAAATACAGAAATCGTATACGGTTGGAAAGAGCATCTTATAAGCAATCCAGTAATACCCATAGAACCCCCATATGATCGAGTGAAGCGGTGCCGGGAACGTAAAATAAACATCAAGGCGTCCGAGCGCGTCAACGTAGACGTATTCGCGCAAAACAAACGGCAGTGTCCCCAACACAGACAAAACCGATATTTTTTTATCTTGTTCTCCTTGCTAACTGGACTTGAGAGTACATTGTCTTATATGCATCTAAATGATTTAGAATGGCTCCGCGTTCTCAATGTTACGGCTGTTGCTCACCGAGAACTGTGTCTATTCTATATGTCTGTGAAGTATCGTTCAATATTTAGACATTATTTGCAAGTAATGTTTCCTGGATAAAAAACAAATTTAGACCTCTTAGTTTTTACATAATTGCATGTTGAAATCACAATTCTAGTGGTTTTGGGACGTACAAGCAATAAAAACTAACCCACATTCCGAAATGAGATAACTCACCCTGAAATTAAGTACTATGAGTTACTTCAAGGAACCTTTAAAATCGCGATATTAAAGTGTTTCGCAGTTTTAAAAAAGTGTTCAAAGTAAGTAACTTTTTGCTCGCTTCTATTCGTATTAGTATACGACATTTTGCAAAATAAATTTGGAAAGCATAATTTTAAATTAATTGCGACATGATCATACAGTAACCCTTGTTGACGTTCCCCTAGAGGAATTGGTATATTTTATTTGCATTTGCCAAAAAACACTATGGAGGTCTGCGCTTGACTGTACAATACGAAGAACTCATAAAGAATTAGTACAGACACCATCAAATTTGCCAGGAAAGTGTGATTTATGCTGTATTCGAAAGAAGAATGTACATATTTTGCAACATTGTAAAATATTTTACTGAAATATACTTTTTAAAATGGAAAACATTAATCGGTCGATAGGGTCCGCATTTTTAACAAAATTTAAGAGCATTTCCGTTTTTGGATGCTTCGGAAAGCAGAATTTGCAAGAAAATCATCTTCAAGAAAGATCGCCATAATATTTACTGTTATCATTTGTAATAAAATACTAGTAATAATTTATTATATCAGATTTATAATTTACTTCATTTGCGCCAGATTCAGCCATAAGTGTTTGTGACAAATGGACGCACATAAAATCAATAATAAAAATTATTTCATACGTTATTTTACAACATTTTTTACATACAATCATAATAAACATAATGGCGATATTCCATGACAAATATTTTCTTGCAAATTCTGCTTCCTGAAGCATCCCGAATGGAAATATGCTTATATTTTGTTAAAAATACGGACTATTTTGATCGATTATTTTTTACATCTCAAAAATGTATTTTAATAACATATTTTTTTGTAATTTTGCAAAATATATACTTTCTTCTTTCATATAATGTATAAATCGCACTTTTCTGACAACTTGTATGGTGACGGTACTAATTTTTTTATGAGTTCCTCTCATTGTATAGTTTGTGCACTGCTCCATCGTCGCCTACCGACGCCGAGGTTCGAGCGCCGAGACGCCATATCGAGAGAGGGACGAGGGGCGCTTGCATCCTTAGGGCCTTCCCAGTGAGGAGAACTGAGTCACCCGATGTTTGAGAAGGTTATTACAGTGGCGAGTCTCCCTGATTGGATAGGGTAGCAGAGAGTACACTTAGACCCCGCTTCTGCTAGAACTGCTTACTAATTAAAGCCGTCCATCTGACGGAGGATTTAATATCGATTTAACTGGAGCATTTAGTATAGGGATCAATTAAAAATGAATATATTGTATTGTGAGCTGATAAATAAATACCTCAATTTGTATACTTGTAGGTTACTAATATTAAGGATAATAGTATAGATTGAAACCAATAACCCTTAAAGTATAAGAGATTGTAAATCTTAAAATATGACGCAGAAACGAATAATGCCTGCAAAAGGGGTCAGGCTGAGTGGCTCGTCGACAGATGTGGCACGCAGGCGATGAAGACTTGACCCTCGCATGTAGAGCTACGTGCCGGGAGCCAAACGTATCGCGATTCCCGTCGTAATCCCGGGCCTCCGATGCACACTTGGAGAGGGTGCGGTGGCGGAATGGAAGCGAAGCTCTGGGTGGGGAAATTTTCGCCTCCCAGACGGTGAGAAAATTCCCCCGCCGGCAAATGGCACGCCTGGTTAGGATCTGTAATCCTCAGAGGGTCACGACGGCAGACGGGCATTCGTGCCCGTAATAACCTAGGCGAGGGTCGAAGCTATAAACCCTTGGCAGCTCCGGCAGTAAACGCCTCCTCCCCCCCCCCTCATTAACTGTCCTTAGGAAGGAAAACTCACATTTGCGCGTCTGCACTACGACTGCACTCACTGTACCCCGTACAAACATTTCAGTAGTAACACTACGTAACGTTATCGCTACGTATAAAATTATAAACATTCGCGCGATCTTTATTTTTCACATCACCAATCATTCGCATATTTACGAGAAACTAATATTTAGTGGGGTCGCGTTGGTGTAGCTGTGAGACAACTCACCATCCACCTAAGCAAACATGGTTCGATTCCCGGCGGTGGCTCCCGGATTTTAACGTAAATACATCTTTAAATTGCAACCAGTGGGAGGCAATCCAGTAAATCCGATGATAACCAAATCGGGGGATTCTTGCTCGTCATTGCAGCTCCGATTCCATCGTCTACATTCAAAATTCAATTACACCACTCGATTGCCGAAAGATCAAAGAATATGTTACGTTGGGCGAGGACTGCGAAGCATTGCGAGTTTGGAAAAAAAGGGGGGGGGGGTGGGATTTTGAGTTCGTTTCGCCGCGTATCATAACGTTCACGAAGAATAACTTTTCACTAGGAGAAGCTACGACGCTCGTTTAAGTATCAATCGACAGCGCTCGTCAAAATTAATCGATTGCGCGTATAAAAACATTTTCGTGGCGTGGTTATGGTGAAATTGTATGCGTTTAATGTAAAAAATTAAGTAAGCTTAACAAAATGTCGGCCTATACTCGTCAAAAAGCCAAGACAAAATACAGAAATCGTATACGGTTGTAAAGAGCATCTTAAAAGCAATCCAGTGATACTATGGCGATCAATTTATCGCCACGTAAATTTTGCGGCGCCTTGATATATTTTGTGTGCCAGGGTTGGCAATTTTGTATTTTCTTTTAACGTGTTATGCCTTTTTTAGACCGGTCTTACTATTATTATTATATTGGCTTATAAGTGATATATTTCCATAGAATGTTAGTAAGTAATATGGCTAAACGTTTATAATTCAATATTCGTATCTTGCGAATTACTTATTTGTCATATTAGCTAAAGCTTTTATCTTGCGCTTGTGTACGTTGGTTGTAAAAGCCGCCGCTAAGGTGTGTGGTTGGGGAGTACGTGACGTCACGCTGGCCGGTGTCGGCTGGGCAGAAGTATGCGACCAGTTTGAGAGAGTACTTAGCCTGAGAATGTCGTGCGCAGGCGCTCAGATGTTCGGTGCCGCAAGGGGCGGCATGTCGGCTTTAAATTCTAACTTATGCGTATTGGCAAATGAGTGAGTGTGAAAAGCCTACGCCAATATGTTACGTGGAATCGGGAGTTTGAGCTTGCTACGCGCGGGTGTGTATCAGCTGAGCAGGAATTGCATTTGTTTATAGCGCATTTCTGATAATATCGTCATCAATTAGACGTCAAGAACTTGTCTAACATATAACCCTTTAAAAAACCTCATGAGAACTATTTTCATTAGGACACTGTTTTCTAAAAAATTGCGTATGAGTAGTATTACCGAACATTTGATTAAAACTAACCTATTCGGAAACATATTTGGGTTACTGAGATTAAATGAGAGATAACTTTACACGAAATGTTGATCTTCATTTGTTAATAGTGGCCGGTTATGTTATTCACTAATGATAGATCCCTGCAATGCAATTGTAGTTCTCCATTAATGTTTACAGTAAGACCAATACGAAATATGCAGTGAGTGAATATCCCTATTAGTATATATTACACGATAAACCATCATGAACCAAGTTCCCATAATGTGGCATGCCCTCCGCTATTCGGGACGTCTAATACCCCTAGTATCAGAGACATAAATTTGAAAAAGTGACTCAATTAGCGAGTGTATATCATGTCATTTGTGAACATATGTCAATTGGGCACCAAAACAGACAAAAATTACAGACCAGAAAAACGTATAGAAGAAAACTGCCTTCACATACTTTAACTTAGATCAAGGAATAGTGATTCAGTTAGACGTACAACGACAGAAGCCAAATAAAGGTAGCATAGTTATGAATCAGAAAAAAAATGTCACAACTACAAACGAGACAAAAACTGCAACGATTGTAGACAAACAAGGACATTCATTTGATTAAATTTAAGAGATCAGATGGTTTCTCGAAACTTAAGGTAAAAAGTTCTGGTATGCCAGTACCTCGAACCTATACAAAGCCTAGCGGAGAGAGGCTACTGACACACAAATTAATTAAACGCAGGTCGTCTCAGTAAGATGGTGTGGAATAATAAGCAGTAGATTTAATTTTGAAATATTTTGTTATATTTATCTCTGTGGACTTAAGTTTGATATACATTTGAGCTTTGAAAAAATCAACGAACCACGCAAATGTTTGTAATGAATTTTAATGTGTGCGTTATAGTTATTTGCGAGTAATTCTAAAGAAATATAGTAATGAAGAATTCTCCTTGAATGAAATAACTCTTCGTATAATTTTATGAACCAATTTAAATACATGTGCTCTTAATACCATTCCTTACTAATTCATCTACACATGTTTATTCCAGAGTTCGACATACAACAAATTTACTTGGATACGTAGATGGCTAGAAGAGAATTCCTGTGATTCAATTTCATATATTAAGTGTTGGCTCACAGGAATTCTTTTCTCGCCGTTCATGTCTTTCTTCCGCAATATCAAAATGATGGGATGCTTTTTCTTGTTCCTAGACTACGTATGTAAATGGAAGACGCGAGTGGCAAACTCCCCGAGTGTCAGTTGCACGGAAGTACGACTTGTGACAAGAACACAGAATGTGGTCTCCAGTGAATGTGAACTGCTTCGTCATCCAGAAACTGAAAATTAATCGGCTACAAGTGTAACGCGCTGTAAAGAATCTTCGTGAGCAGGTATATGCAATAGACTACAATTTAGCCTGATCTTCAACTATGGATGAAAGCATTGAGTATATGGTGTGTAATTATTGCGAGAAAGTATTACATCTTCTTTCTGTAATTAAAAACTTGAGATCTGCTGTAATACTTAAAATGAACATAGAAGCAAATAACACATGTGGAAACAACAATAAGCATTCCCAGATAAAGTTGATATCGCCTTCTTAATTGTGGTCTTCAATGACTTTAGCTGGACTGCTTTTGGCGGCATTTCCCCATTTTCTACATAATTGAATACGCTAAGAAACAAAGCAAGAACCGAATATGGACATAAGACCCAACACGACTGTACTTGGCTGACATTAGATAATAATTGCCCTATGCGAAATCGAATGATTTAAGGCCATTTTCAAAGTAGCACATGTTTCCACATGATGCAAACTTCGGTTTAATTTTTACCCGTAAATAATTATCCCTGTTGTTTCTCTGAGAATTTCAGTAACTTCATCTCTTCTCCTTCCACTAAACTGTAATGCGTAAAACGGCAAATAACGGATTTCTCGTAGCAATTTACTGGCTACGTATCCACGTCTAAGAGATTCACTGCATTCACTACAAGTTGGAGCAAATGATAAACTGAGGGAGTAACACTATGTGGGACATGTAGGGCTTGAACGCATCCATCTTAGCAAGTCCTGGCTCCAGTCGCCATTTATCTAATGTACGAACTCGCTCTCTCGAATGACTTCACATCGCGAACGATCCATCTAGTTGATTAAATATTTCCTCTACTGCTCTATTAAGGAACCCAGTTTATGGTCACAGAAGGCTTTCTGCCATACATTTTGAATGCAAAGATATGGGAACACTCTGCGGAATCCCATATACATTGTCCGCAAAAGCAGAGACTTCAGAAAATCTGTAAATATTTTGATTTCATCACGTGTATATAAACATTTACGGCATGTAAAACAAGCATATTGTGTATTGGCCCTACATATAATTATATAATTATTTAATTACGTACTTAAACATTTTGATGTGTAATTCTTATGTTATTTCTATTTAAATTCGTATTATATACCTATGCAGAACTGTTTTGAAGGGTGGTATTTTCAGGAATGTATTTTGAGGTTTAATTTTGACGCACTGTTTTCGAGGTAAGAATTTGAGGTATGATTTTTGAGGTAGGGCTATATATTTTAATGTATGATGTCTAATTTTTTTTTTTTTAGGTGTTCTGTCATATTTTGAGGCCTGTTTTTGAGGTTTTTTTCCAATTGTTTCAAAAGAATAATATTTAGGTATTCTCAGTTATTTGAGTAATGTTTTTCGAGGTATTATTTTTGAAGTAGGTTTTAGATGTATGTTTTTTTATAAATGAAAAATATGGTATTATATGTTATGTACGTTATTCTGTTATGTTATTTCCAGTAATATTTTTCGTGTACAAATTTAAAGATATGTTTTCAGAAATGGTTTTGTGTGGTATGATACATTGAGGTTAAATTCTTAATGTATGTTTTAAGATACGATTTTTGAATTATGTTTATAAAGCTTTAATTTTAATGTCTAAATTTATATGTATAATCATTTCGGTTAAAATTTTAAGATTTGTTTTAAGGTGTCTTTGTTAGGGAATATTTATGTATGTACATTTTTGAGGTATAAATTTTGAAGGTATGGATTTTCGATTTTTGTATTGTGACGGCGTGTGCTCCAGCACATACGTTGGGTTTATAATTGTGCTGGGATTGCGATGGTGATACTGTGTGGCTTTTTACAACTAATGTGCCTTTGTGTCCTCCCTTTCGGGTGCGAGCGTTTGACTCCTGTCGTAGCTTCTTCCTGCAGCCTATCACTGTTCGTCTGCTTGCAGCTCGAAGTTTGGAAAAGGGGCCAATATTGTAAAATGTTGTGTGATTGGACGATTATGATGTCTTTCTACTGTGTCTGGTATTGGTGGTTTTTTGCAGAGAGCCTGGCGTCTTTTGACAAGGGTGTGCGTGGGAGAGGTCACTGACCAGTGTAAAAGGGGCGTGGTTTCATTTCATTTCACCCTGCACTCTACTCACAAAAATATATCTTCGCTAACTAGCAACTTACCCTTATTTCTCCAGCCCCAATCCAATCAAAGGAAAATAATTTTATCCTCTATGACTGTTCGCATAGATTTTCCCAGGTCCTCTCCGCTTTGTCTGGTTTGTTATACCCTTCCATCTATACCCTTATTCATTCTGGGTGTGGCAATGGCAACAATTGCGGCCATGGCACCAGACAGCATGCGTCAATTTTACTATATTAAACCGGACCTAAGGCATATAGGGTACGCCCTGGGATGCATCCCATTCTCCAAACATCTTAGCTACTAACTTGCATTCCGGAGGGCACACAGAACTGTGAAGGAGCTCACGCTGGTGGATCGGGGATATCGTCGCTGAGTGTTTTGGGGGTTTGGCTGAAAAGGCGCAGAGGCGAATACATAAGGGCCTTTACCACAAGCTACAGAGGTTGGAGTAAGATGCGGGACTTAGTTTCTGGACGCTCAGAGTTGAACTTTGTTTCTGAACGAATGAATGTGGTACTTAGCTTCTGGATGCCTATAACTGAATTTAGCCTCTGAACTAGAGACTGCGGGACTTATTTAGGAAGTACTGCGGGATTTTGACATGAGAAGATCGGATCCCGGACTTAGACCTGTGGGGACACTGGAAGTTGTTGGTGATCTGGAAGATAGTCAAAGATTTATGGAAATTTTGTGAAAGATTGCGAAATATTGTGGTGTTGGCGGGGGTGTAGGTGGTGCTGGTTGCGAAAGATTGATGGAAAGATTGTGAAAGATTGTGAAAAGATCGTGCGTGAAAGATTAATGGAAAGATTGTGAATAATTTATGGAACGATAGTGTAAGACAGTGAAAGATTGATGTGGTAGTGATGGTACGGTTGATTAGTATGACTGGTATTTTTTTTGGTTACATGAGACGGGTGGTTGGCTGGTCTGGTATGACTTGGGTTAAAACGGATGGTTTGTATGGTGGTATAGTAACTAGTATATATTTTAACTGGCGTCGATCAGTAGACCAGATAGTATGAGCTGTAAGTAACTTCTTGGTAAGGACAGTGTGGCCTGAATGGTTGAGGTATGCTAGAGTTATGGGAAGAGGTATTAATGATGAGTATATTTCGTCTAGTGTTGGTTGGAAAAGCAGATGGCATGCGTGAGTTACTGTGACTAGTATGGTACCTGTGTGCGTGTATATAAGCAGCCGGTTTTCAGTTAGGAAACTTAGTTTCACAGTGGCAGTCGCAAAACTTTGTCGTAAAGAAGAAGCATATATTATGGACAAGGGTATTGTTTGAACGTTTTGTAGCATAGACTGTCTTGAGCTTCGTATAAGCAGATTATATATACTACATGAAAAGTAAGCATACTGCTGTAAAGATACTATGTGTATAATAAGGAAAATTAAAGAGTTCTGTTTTTATCATTGTAGTTTCAAATATCTAAGTATATTATATATATAATTTCAAAAAATTTCTTATTTTCTCGCTGGTGATGTTTCCTGCCTACTTCTCACGATATAGATAATATGATGGAACTTGATTCAGTCACATAAACACACATTAAAAAAAATTAGAGCAGCATACTTTTATTCCCATATAACCTTCAAGAAAATGAATAATTGACAGATATCGACATCGTGTAATAATACTTGAAGAGAAGAGATCGTGAATGTACTAAGTTAATGATAGACTTTTGCATAGTTACACAATATCCTAAGTACTATTTAAGTACAACCTAAAACAGCTTAAATTAAAATTAAAATTAAAATAGAATAATAATTACAGATTTTTAATTTGGCAAAGCCTATGCCTATAATAAGTAATATGGCTTCCAGAAATAAATTCATGGTGGCAGAGCCTGCCTTACATAGGAGTAGGAAATAAATACAAGGTGGCAGAGCCTGCCTTATATAGGAGTAGGAAATAAATGCAATGTGGCAGAGCCTGCCTTACTTAGGAGTAGGAAATAAATGCAATGTGGTAGAGCCTGCCTTACTTAGGAGTAGGAAATAAATGCAAGGTGGCAGAGCCTGCCTTACATAGGTGTAGGAAATAAATGCAAGGTGGCAGAGCCTGCCTTACTTAGGAGTAGGAAATAAATGCAAGGTTACAGAGCCTGTCTTACATAGGAGTAGGAAATAAATGCAAGGTGGCAGAGCCTGCCTTACTTAGGAGTAGGAAATAAATGCAAGGTGGCAGAGCCTGAAGTACATAGGAGTAGGAAATATCGCACATTCAACTTAGGGTATAAAATTCTTCTTAGTTTAGTGTGAGTAACAAAGTCCCTACACACATGAAATATTGTAAGTCCCTACTGAAAGGAAATAGTACCTGCAGGGTAGGGCATAACCTGGCGGATTTCCACGACTTAGGCTATCTGACACCATGGATGTGCAGACCTGCTAACATTGCTATGTGCTGACTTGCGCTATATGACACCATGCAAATTGTGAAAACGACCTGGAAGTACGTATGCGTGCAGGTGCAGACCTAGTAACACGGCTCTTCCCATGCAAGCAGCGACATTTTTTTGACAGTGTCAGCTTCCCTGCCTGTCCATGAATGTGATATCTCAATGCATGCATGCGATTGGCCATCTGCAATCACGTGACAGCTCGGTGGTTGGCTGGTCGGTGTCCGAATAATGTACTAATGGTGTAATACGATTGGTTCAAAGTCAATATGACATCTTAAGGCTGCATACGATAGAATGAGTATAGGCTAGAGTGGTCGAACAAATGTAGGTAATTGGTGGAAACCTGCCGACTAGTTATCCAATCTGACGCATTGGTATTGGGTATGACTTCCAGAAAATTTATATTTATTTAATAAGTTTTTAATAATAAATTTTTGAATTTTCTTTTAAATTTTTTATCTAATATTTGTTTTTTAATTTATATGGTAGTCCTGGCATTAGATAACATAATAGATATGACATCACAATTGTATGCGACTTGAAAAGACGAGCCGGTGATATAACACTCAATATTAACATCTTTCAGTTTTTTAATATTTCTTTATATGAAATGTATTTAAATTTAAAATTATTTTTTGGAATTTGTTTTGGATATTTTTATATTTTTTTTTCTTGAGTGGTCGGTAAGAAGGGGGTGGTCCACACTTATCGTGATGGTTAGGAGGAGCCTGATAGGTGAATAATACACTAGTACCACCTAGGTGATGAAAACATATGAAACTCCAGCTATGTATAAACCAACGACAAAACTAAAAAAAAACAGGTCTACGACATGGAATGATAGAGCAGGAGAAAATTAATGTCCTAGATGACATTAGAACGAAGTGAGTAATTTGCAAATGAGATGATGTTAGGATCATCCAGACGGACCCTGGCCCTGTAAAATAAATAAAAAATAATGCTTTTTGAGAGTAAAAAGAAGCCCCACAAAAATTAAAAAATACCCCAAAATTGGATTTGTGCATATTATTTTTGCACATAAGGAGCTTATACCATTTTAGGGGGAAAAAACGGGATTTTTTTAAGGAGAAAGGGAAAATTTCGAGTGAAAAAGACCAATTTTTGAGGTAAAACAAGCGATGTTTAGAGAAAAATTCCAACATGGTAACCGGATCCCTCATCCCCATCCTGAATCCTTTGCATAAACTCTCTTGACCGGGCTACTTGTACAAATCTTGATTTTAAGTTAAAACTGTAATATTTATGCTCAAAAATATGAAACAATTAATTTTTCAAATGATTTGTTATTATTATCAAGTGACCAGTCTTATTGTAACAAGATTCGTTAAAATGCCCTCTCTAAAAAAAACATGTGTGTCTCAAACCGTCTTAGCAAATTACCCATGTTCCTACAATGGTACAATGAAAATTTTAGCATCCGAGTAGCCGGTATGTAGTCTGGGGTAGTGTGAATTATAGTAGCCGTCCGCAAATAAAGCATGAGCTTCGCGGATTCCTTCTGTTAAGAGATTAGTGAACATAACTGTTAATTAAATATTTTTTTAATGTGGTGGCTGCCTGATTATATGCTACTTTGAGTGAGGACTGCGAAGCGTCACGCGCGCCAGGACCCCTATTTGGGAGGGCGGGTGGGCGCAATTTTGAGTTCGTTTCGCCGCGTCTCATTACTTTCACGTAGTATAACTTTTGACTAGAAGCTACGACGCGCGTTTAAGTTTCTATAGACAGCTTCGTCAAGCTCATTCGATTGCGTGTATAAAAACATTTGTGTGGTTTGCTATGGTGAAATTGAATGCATTGGATGTAAAAATTAAAAAAAAAATTTAACACAATTTTGGCCTATGCCCGTCAAAAAGCCAAGTCGAAATACAGAAATCGTACACGGTTGGAAAGAGCATCTTAAAAGCAATCCAGTGATACCCATAAAACCCCCATATGATCGAGTGAAGCGGTGCCGGGAACGTAAAATTAACATCAAGGCGTCCGAGCGCGTCAACGTAGACGTATTCACGCAAAACAAACGGCAGTGTCCCCAACACAGACAAAACCAATATTTTTTATCTTGTTCTCCTTGCTAACTGGACTTGAGAGTACATTGTCTTATATGCATCTAAATGATTTAGAATGGCTCCGCGTTCTCAATGTTACGGCTGTTGCTCACCGAGAACTGTGTCTATTCTATATGTCTGTGAAGTATCGTTCAATATTTAGACATTATTTGCAAGTAATGTTTCCTGGATAAAAAACAAATTTAGACCTCTTAGTTTTTACATAATTGCATGTTGAAATCACAATTCTAGTGGTTTTGGGACGTACAAGCAATAAAAACTAACCCACATTCCGAAATGAGATAACTCACGCTGAAATAATGTACTATGAGTTACTTCAAGGAACCTTTAAAATAGCGATATTAAAGTGTTTCGCAGTTTTAAAAAAGTGTTCAAAATAAGTAACTTTTTGCTCGCTTCTATTCGTATTAGTATACGACATTTTGCAAAATAAATTTGGAAAGCATAATTTCAAATTAATTGCGACATGATCATACAGTAACCCTTGCTGACTTTCCCCTAGAGGAATTGGTATATTTTATTTACATTTGCCAAAAAACACTATGGAGCTCTGCGCCTGACTGTACAATACGAAGAACTCACAAAGAATTAGTACAGACACCATCAAATTTGCCAGGAAAGTGTGATTTATGCTGTATACGAAAGAAGAATGTACAAATTTTGCAACATTGTAAAATACTTTACTGAAATATACTTTTTAAAATGGAAAACATTAATCGGTCGATAGGGTCCGCATTTTTAACAAAATTTAAGCGCATTTCCGTTTTTGGATGCTTCGGAAAGCAGAATTTGTAAGAAAATCTTCTTCAAGAAAGATCGCCATAATATTTACTGTTATCATTTGTAATAAAATACTAGTAATAATTTATTATATCAGTTTTATAATTAACTTCATTTACGCCAGATTCAGCCATAAGTGTTTGTGACAAATGGACGCACATAAAATCAATAATAAAAATTATTTCATACGTTATTTTACAACATTTTTTACATACAATCATAATAAACATAATGACGATATTTCATGACAAATATTTTCTTGCAAATTCTGCTTCCTGAAGCATCCCGAATGGAAATATGCTTATATTTTGTTAAAAATACGGACTATTTTGATCGATTATTTTTTACATTTCAAAAATGTATTTTAATAACATATTTTTTGTAATTTTGCAAAATATATACCTTCTTCTTTCATATAATGTATAAATCGCACTTTTCTGACAACTTTTATGGCGACTGTACTAATTTTTTTATGAGTTCCTCTCATTGTATAGTTGGTGCACTGCTCCATCGTCGCCTACCGACGCCGAGGTTCAAGCGCCGAGACGCCATCGTGAGAGAGTGACGAGGGGCGCTTGCATCCTTAGGGCCTTCCCAGTGAGGAGGACTGGGTCACCCGATGTTTGTGAAGGTTATTACAGTGGCGAGTCTACCTGATTGGCTAGGGTAGCAGAGAGTACACTTAGACCACGCTTCTGCTAGAACTGCTTAATAATTAAAGCCGTCCATCTGACGGAGGATTTCAATATCGATTTAACTGGAGGATTTAGTATAGGGTTCAATTACAGGGAAATTTTCGCCTCCCAGACGGTGAGAAAATTCCCCCGCCGGCAAATGGCACGCCTGGTTAGTATCTGTAATCCTCAGAGGGTCACGACGGCAGACGGGCGTTCGTGCCCGTAGTAACCTAGGCGAGGGTCGAAGCTATAAGCCCTTGGCAGCTCCGGCAGTAAACGCCTCCACCCCCCCCCCCTCAATCATTGTCATTAGGAAGGAAAACTCGCATTTGCGCGTCTGCACTACGACTGCACTCACTGTACCCCGTACAAACATTTCAGTAGTAACACTAGTTCTTATGCTTTAAATATTTTTTTTATGCCCAAGTTCATATGCTTTAAAAATATTTGTATATTAACAATGTAATTTACCACCTGTTATTAAAAGAATGGCATTGCATCCGAAACCAAAAAATTGTATGAATGTGACTAAACTTCCTAATATATATTTAAATTAACCAAATGATGCGGAAGCTTTAGCAACACAGCTCTTGTGGAAGTAGCAGAAGTCCGTATAACAAAGGGAAACAGATTAGAAATATCCTAATTATGTAAAATAATATTATTGTACTAAAAGAAAAAACAAATTATAGCTTCCTTATATTGTTGGCCCAAAACTATAGAAATTGAAGAGCATGTACTTATTGTGATTTCGTTTTGTATACATTGTTAATTCATTTACCACTAGTGTAAGAATTGCATACGGAATTATTAAATTTATGTGTTTGTATTAAGGTATTTATTTAAAGTTTTTATGTTTGAAGTTATTTAATGATTACATTTTGGTTATTTGTTGTAAAAAGATGTTTTTAAATTTTTCGTGTTGACAACACTATGTTGTTATTTTATGTTTGATCATAGTCTGGGTCGCAGTAGTTAATATTTCATTGAAATCATTGAACTCATATCAAATTGCATGCCTATTTTTGCGGAGACAAAAAAGTTTATTAATAAAATTATATATGATATTCATTTCCTACTTCGTTAAAATTAAATCCCATTCAGTGGATTGACCATGGTTTCCTTTCTTATTTCAGTGACACGCAAATTTAATAAGTGAATGACAACACCACGATCGTAAGAGGGATATTGCACAAACTCGAAATGTTTTTTTCGTAAAAAAACAAAATTACTTTGACAGTGCTAGTTAGGTGTTGTGTGATTTTAGTGTCACGAAGCTGTTTCTTGTAAAATTCTGTGTATTCTGTTGGTATTAATTCCATTTTTAGATTCTTGGAAATATATCGTGTCAACTGGACAGGGGATTAATTTCCCCGACGCAGAAAGATATTTTCTTGGAGTTTTCAAGAGGTTTCCTCTGATTTTATTTTGGTACTTTTGTTTGAAAAAATCATACAGTATTGTGTCTTGGTCGTAGTACTGATGACGCCGTTTTAAAAAGGGGAAATTTTTGGACGCAAAAATCTCCATGTCTTCATTCTCACTGAACAATAACCATGCAGACTAACATTTTTCCATGATCATTAAATGCTGAAGGCTTATGCAAAAGTACAATGTACAGTATTGAGACCACAAAAATAAATGCTTTTAAAGGTGACATTTTGTTGATTTTTTTTTCCAAAGCTATGTTCTTTATACTTATTGTGGTTGTGTAGCTATGTAGTTAACTATTTCAGAGTAACCGTGCAGGCACTGATATAAGATAATACGGTTGATTGAAGAATTGCGGAGAGTCATTGTCATCTTCGTCAAGGCTTCAGCTGCAGGAATGTTCGCTGTGCTCCAGGGATGGAAAATTTAGTGTTAACTTCGTATTCAATAGACAGTTAGTCTCTAAATTTTCTGTCCTTGGCGTCAGTTGGCTTCTGACTCGTTCAAATTTAACAGGGATTTTAAGTACGACTTGGTATTGTAATATGGCCGTGCCATGTTATACCATTGGTTTTAAAGTTTTTCGTACATTTTTCATTGTGGTTTTGTATTCATGTTCGTTCGAGGTCATGAGGTCAAGGTCAAGCAAATATGCATCAAGTATGTTGGTAGTATTCTGTAATGTATTATGCTTCCTGACTTTTGATGGATTTTTTCTCAAGTGTTTATGTTGAATGTCATTCAAACATCATGGGGTCAAGGTCGATGTAGTTTGCATATCAATTAATATGAAAGTAGTCATTAATATATGATCTTGTCTTGGTCTCTGGTTTTCAATTTGGAGGATGTGTGATGTCTACAAATATTGTGAATGCTTACCAAGATGATGGTCCACTATCAAATGACAGTCGCCTACAAAGATGGCCATTGGTTGGTTCAACAATAATGTCAGAATTTGTATTTGCGAAAGGCGACCTCGGAGATTTAAGTTTTTAAAATTAATATTAAACAATTTTTATACTTCAAAAAATATTTTTTCCGGTAATTTTAAAATTTTAAAATTTTTTCGAATTTTTTGGTCAAAGGTCATAGGTCTTCTGACTCCTGGATAAGAAATCCGTGTCACCTGGGTCACTGGTTCCTAACCCCAGATCGCTGATCCGTGTCACCTCCCCTGGAATGTATTGGAAATTTATTGAGAACCTTTTGTAATATTTTGAATAAATTTTAAATAATTCATTTTTATATATATTTTTTTGATTTTTAATAATATATTTGGCCTTTTCTTCGAAATGTTTGCGGTGAATTTTACAGATATTTTCGAATATTTGAGGTCATGGGACAAAGGTCAAGGACAGAGGTAATGTGTAAGATGAGTGACATCCATATGGCGGACAGATGATGTACCAATATGGCAGCTCCCCGGCTCCAGCTCCAATATTCTTTCCCCTTATTACAGAACACACCGACTCATACAACTCATATACTTCATATCAGATTGTGTCTAAATTTATGCTAGAAAACAGGGGTCGTATATTTAGACTTGCGTCGGAAACCAATAAAAAAAAATAATTCTGACACATTCATAAACACGAAGTTAATAACTGGCCTACACTCTATATTTGAATATCTGATTATATTTCACAAAAGTTTAGTACATTTGATTCTGTGCTGCTGCACATTATTATGACAGTCGAAATGACACTACCCCGAAATAGTATATTTATTGTTTTTTTTAATCCTTCCTTCTAGAAAACTATATAACCAAAACAAAGTGATAACTCTTGTAAACAGAATCCTCTCATTGGATTCTCTATCCCTCTAGTGAGGGGAAATTATTCACAATCGATTATATTTCAGTTTGATTATTGTTCGGAGAATATAATTCAGTATACACCAGAAGTGATTTTATAGTACTTACGACACACCTGAAAGTCAAATTAATAAATTTACAATGTTTTTCAATTTCTCAATGATAAAATTACATAGGGGACATAATTACCAGTCGGGTAATCTCGCTTACTGCATAATCTATGTATTCTAGAGGAATTCTGCATTCAAATGCAAAAGTGAATCTATTGACATATAAGATCGCCACAGTTATGATTCTTCACTGGAAGAGAATATTTGTATAGTGACATACAAGCGATGGATAATTGAGGTATGGAAACATTTTTGAGAAAAAAATTAACAAAAATATATCAGTGATTCAAATATTGTATTTTACTGTTTATGTATATGTGTTAAATACAGTTTATTTGCGAGACACCAAACATTTAGTTTATAACAATATTTGATATGTATATTATGATTTGTTACCTCTTTTGTTTATTTATATGATGTTAATTATCTGTTCCAGATTACTTTCTCATATTTCATTTCATTTAGAGAAGTATTGGTTTAGGCTGTCTGTTTGGTGACGTTTCACATTTAGCGACTATTGTGCAGGGTTTCCAAACAGTCAGCTTAGATCAGTCTGACTCCATCTGAAGGACACTCCCTTCAAGATATATTCGAGGCCACCAACGTGACAATGGGTTAGTGTCACTCTGTATACTGTGATTTTTACGATCATCAGTGGAAGCTACTGTCATTTTCTGGATGAGTTAGAGTGTATGAAACCTTGTGTAAAAGGTCTTTTCCACATTAAAACATATTGAAGAAGGTATTAACCGCATCTAATTTTGACATTTTAGGTATGTGTATTTAAGTTATATTTTGTATAAGAGCTTTTTCACCGAAGGAAATATATAATGTCAACTTCAATGGAGGCTATGAATTGAAATTTTGGTAAGGAACCTGCAAGATACGCACATTGATAAAAAAATAATTCTTCTTATTTTGAAGAGCAAAATCTATCGCATATCTACGAGAAACTAATATTTAGTGGGGTCGCGTTGGTGTACCTGTGAGACAACTCGCCATCCACCTAAGCAAACATGGTTCGATTCCCGGCGGTGGCTCCCGGATTTTGACTTAAATACATCTTTAAATTGCAACCAGTGGGAGGCAATCCAGTAAATCCGATGATAACCAAATCGGGGGATTCCTGTTCGTCATTGCAGCTCCGAGTCCATCGTCTACATTCACAATTCAATTACATCACTCGATTGCCGAAAGATCAAAGAATATGTTACGTTGGGCGAGGACTGCGAAGCATTGCGAGCTAGAAGGAGGGGGGGGGGGGATTTTGAGTTCGTTTCGCCGCGTATCATAACGTTCACGTAGAATAACTTTTCACTAGGAGAAGCTACGACGCTCGTTTAAGTATCAATCGACAGCGCTCGTCAAAATAAATCGATTGCGCGTATAAAAACATTTGCGTGGGGTGGTTATGGTGAAATTGTATGCGTTTAATGTAAAAAATTAAGTAAGCTTAACAAAATGTCGGCCTATACTCGTCAAAAAGCCAAGACAAAATACAGAAATCGTATACGGTTGTAAAGAGCATCTCAAAAGCAATCCAGTGATACTATGGCGATCAATTTATCGCTACGTAAATTTTACGGCGCCTTGATATATTTTATGTGCCAGAGTTGGAAATTTTGTATTTTCTTTTAACGTGTTATGCATTTTTGAGACCGGTCTTACTATTATTATTATCATATTGGCTTATAAGTGATATATTTCCATAGAATGTTAGTAAGTAATATGGCTAAACGTTTATAATTCAATATTCGTATTTTGCGAATTACTTATTTGCCATATTAGCTAAAGCTTTTATCTTGCGCTTGTGTACGTTGGTTGTAAAAGCCGCCGCTAAGGTGTGTGATTGGGGAGTACGTGACGTCACCCTGGCCGGTGTCGGCTGGGCAGAAGTATGCGAACAGTTTGAGAGAGTAGCTAGCCTGAGAATGTCGTGCGCAGGCGCTCAGATGTTCGGTGCCGCAAGGGGCGGCGTATCGGCTTTAAATTATTACTTATGCGTATTGGCAAATGAGTGAGTGTGAAAAGCCTACGCCAATATGTTACGTGGTATCGGGTGTTTGAGCTTGCTACGCGCGGGCGTGTATCAGCTGAGCAGGAAAACTGGCGCGAGATTCTGTGCGTGAGTTTCCGAACATTAACGCATCGATATTAAGGGATTATGGAACGCTTTCATTAAAAAGTCCCGGCGATGCGTTATGCTAGTGTCAATTAAAGTGATATAGCTATTTATTATATATAATGTAATAATAATAAATAGTTAATTAAAGTGATAGATATAGTATCTGCGAGAGACGTAATGTTTTCTCCTGTGATTAGAGTGCTGCGTCTAGTTTTACTGCTAGTCGTGGACGGGTGTGAAATGGTCTATTTTCTTCTGCACCAAATTCCTGGGGCCCAATAAGCTTACGCTTATGCGTAATCCTGCAGCTCTGCGAGGACGCGCGAAATTGCCGCTGAGGGGGAACAGCTGACATTTCCCGAGGCTGCATTTGGAGAGCCGCTGGTGTGCATCAGAGCTGCTTCTCGATCTTCAGCTTATGTTTCTTCTGTATGGCATGTCAGATTAACGCCGCTGACCAGGTATGTTCTGCAAGTACGACTAAGAATTTCCCTCCCCCCCTCCCCTCTTCATGGTCAACATGTGCCGATCATTTGGTAAACGACCCGCCGGGATTTGCAACTGAGAATTAAACTCTCCGAAACATGCACGTTAGCGACCGCTAAGGAGTAATTTAAAATATTTTATTGCAAATTTTATATAATTCTTTTGCGTGATTTGTAAACCAAATTTGTCAGGCCTGCCAGGACGATAGAGACAGAACATTCAAATTCCTGGCAAACAATTTAGCGATGGTGTCAATTTGAATATATTTTTCGTGAGTGTATTTTTAATAATTTATGAATCATTTTTGTGTACTTGTTAATGAAAATCTATAAAGGCCCTTGTAGACAGAGTGGGTGCTTAAAGACACGTATTAAGCCTGATTGCGAAATTTGCTTTTGGTGTCGGTGGACATTTATGTAGAGAACCGCGCCCCCCTCCCCAACCTATCAATAGGCATCTCCACTACCACCGAAGACGTTTTTTTTTTTTTTTTTTTTTTTTTTTTTTGGCTCTGCTATTATAGGATTTTTCAATAGTAGTAAGATGGTAGTTTTAAGGATTTTCGTTTTGCCAGCAGTCAATGGATGTTAAGTCCGTGATAGCTTTCTGTCCTGCGGGGGTGTCTGTGCATTTTGGTAGTAAGTTCGAGAGTGAGGCAGCATCTGACCTACCTGATACCCTATGGGGTTGAAGGCGTCTCAATACCCATCAAACCCCATGTGATCGAGTGAAGCGGTGCCGGGAACGTAAAATACACACCAAGGCGTCCGAGCGCGTCAACGTTGACGTATTCACGCTAAACAAACGGCCGTGTCCCCAACACGGCCAAACACAATTTTTCTCGCATATGGGAGTCGTGCAGGACGATGCCGCTGGTCGGCGAGTTTTCTCGGGGATCTCCCCCATTCCTCCTTGCATTGTTCGTTGTTAAGAACAGCTAAACCTCTCATCTCCACTAACATTTAAGTAGTTTAGCAATGACAATGTTTTTTAAGACCAGCAAGATTCAACATTTAAATAAAACACGTTCGCAAAAAATTTTGATTGGAAAAATTTAGTGGTATCGAATATGTCGTTATCCTAGACGGTTTTTTTTAAACACACAGCTGTTTTCAAATTATATATTCGTTTAAAGTTTTGCCACGAGATGAACAGAATAAGTTGTTCATTGAATTATTTTCCTCGTGTTTTGTGTGTTTGTTTTATTGCGTCCGTAAGATCTTTTTTCAATGCATAGATGTACAAAGATATTGGACAAGTCAAATTACAGTATACGAAGTTTATACACTGGACATAGTAAATACACACATATATATGTCAGACTACACATACACGCATCACATCTTTTTCTCATAATTTGACCAATCCTCTTTCAACATGCTGTAGAACGCCGTCGTTTTGCTGAAACAGAAGAAAAAGAAAACGAGAAAAACCGCAGCAAGAAATGCGTACATCTACATGTTATGCAATAATTTCTTAATGTGTGTAGTTTAGATATTCATCTACACTATACAATGTTAGTCTGGAAAAAAATTCTTTCAGCTGTTTCTTAAAGAGTTTTTGGTTAGAGAAGCAAATTTCTTGAAGGTGTTGTAACATATTGAAAAGTTGGCTACCAAGGTAGCATGGCCCTTTCTGGAGAAGTTTTAAGTTAACTGAAGACACGTGTAAGTGTTTTTTATTCTAGTGTCATGCTTATGAAAGGACTGATTTTTCTGAAATGAATTACTGTCTTCGGACATGAATATAAGTACAGAAAACATGTGCTCAGATGCAAATGTCAAAATCTCTGAGCTCTTGAAAAAAGGTCTACACGAGTCTGACTTTCTTTTGCCATTGATCATTCTTACAGTTCTCTTTTGCATTTGAAGCACTTTTTTTGCTGTCATTGGAACTACCCCAAAGAGTTATACCATAACAAATGATGGCATTAAAATATGTAAAATATACCATTTTAGCTGTATTTTTGTGTAAGACTTCTTCAACACTCCGCAGGACGAAACATACGGAACTTAGGTTAGGTAAAATATACGCAATGTGAGATTTCCAGTTAAGCAAATTGTCTACGTTTAAACCAAGAAACTTAATCACTGCAGTTTCATTAATTTTGTCTCTGTTACTGCTAACATATGAATTAATATTTTTTCTGTTCTTTGTGAGGAAATTCATAAGAAATGTTTTATCTATGTTGATGTTTAATTAGTTTGCAGTAAACAATGCAATTAGCCCTGTAAATGTTGTGTCTGTTTTTTGTGTAAGATCATTTATTGAGTCTCCAGAGACTAAGATGCTATTATCATCTGCAAATAAAATTGGAGTAGTTTCTGTGGTTAAGGTACATGGAAGGTCATTTATATAAATTAGGAATAGTAGGGGGCCTAATATTGGTCCTTGTGGGACCCCATACTTGATTTTTCCTTGTTCAGAGTAGAATGAAGTAGTTTTTCCTTTGATTCGCTCTTGGTGTTTGTTTAAGAGGTATGAGCTTATTAGTTTATTTGGTGTACCTGAAACTCCATAAAACTTTAATTTTTCTATTAGTATGTTGTGATTTACAGAGTCATTTAATTTAGTGAGGTCGCAAAATATTCCATTAGATTGCATCTTTTTTATCAAGTGCATTAAGAATGCTATTTGTTAGTTTGAAAATTACATCATTTGTTGTCGTTTTTTCCTAAAGTCAAACTAGAAATTTGATAAGATTTTGAGATTCTCAAAATGTTGTAGCACCCCCCTGTAAATTAGTTTTCAATTACTTTGAAAAGAATGTAAGAAGTGAGATGGGTCTATAATTGTTTACGCCCGGTCTCGTTACTTTCTAGAATAATGGTGCTACCAAAGCCCATTTGAGTCTGTCTGGAAACAATCCTGTATTGAAGATATCATTAAAAATGTGGTTTAATGGAACACTGAATTCAAAGGTGCATTGCTTTAATAATCTACAGCTAATGCCATCACAGCCTCTCGATAACTATGCCAACATGCATACATTCATAGCTATGCCCTTGTTTAAATAATATGCGAATGTTTAAATGAGTGGCATAAATGTCCGTCGTTCATACATGTGAATACAGTACCTTGTTTTCCATACATAAGCAGTGATGTTACTCATATCATTTTCCAACCATTCACCTCCTAACACATTTTAATATAACATTTTGCTACTACTTATTGAGCTTATCTTATGTTTTTCTAGTCTCATACTGCGTATTTGTGTTCCTGAGTTGAGGGGTTTTCCATCCAAGTGTTTAACATTGCGTGAAGGTAGCGATGTGTCCCTTCCGCGAGCGTTTCTTGAAATGAAAAGTGGATAGCAGGGTTCACTCTGTGATCCTGGAGTGCGAAGTGTAAGAAATTGATTTAAATTGTCTTGTTATGCATTTATGTTGAAGGTTGCCCTGTAGAATTGATATACAGTATTTCAGAATTCTTACTAAGCATTGTATGACATTTTAAAGCTGCTTATAGATCAGGCATGAATGTGCCTTAGTAATTTTTCCGGAAATTGCGGTCACTATATTTTACTCTTACTTGTTTAAGTCCCAAGTTTGTGTTGCTAGTGAAGTGTTTCCTAGTTAAGATCTATCTGTTCAGTGCTTACTCTCCTAGATATTATAGTTTATATGATTTCTTGTGTGGAACATTACAATTCTCTATCTGATTTATATCTGTGTGTATTGATTTTTCTATTGTATGTTTCTAAGTGAGAACAGTTATTCAAAGGCTGCGTCTGTTTCTTAATGTTGCAATATTGTTTTCAAACACCTCTTGTCAGTATTATATTTTTGAAACACTTTCTTAGAATAAAGGTGTCAAAACGACTTTTTGTGTGTTGTTTTTAATTTTTAGCTTTAAAATTCTGTCAAGTTTGTTAATGTTAGTGATTGTTTACCAATTGCCTCGCTAATGGTGTGGACTGTTAGAATAACCATCTCCAAATGTTTCACATGATATTAGATTTTTCACTGTAACATTATTTCGTGATACTTAAAGCTGTTTTGTAATAGCAGCGTATCAATTGTTAGAAAAACCAAAAATTTTGAATTTTTAAACCATTAGTTAAATAAATTTTTTTTTATAAACTTTAAGATACACACACACACACACACACACTCTTCTCTCTCTCTCTCTCTCTCTCTCTCTCTCTCTCTGTAGAGATATGTTATTAAACAAACGATTACTTTTTCCTCTCTTAGGTACACATGTTTTCATTTCACAGTTTTTTTAAAAGGGAGAGGTTAAATAACATATGAAGGAATTCATTTTAAATCAAAAATTTACTGACAAAAATTAGGAAAATATAGGATGTCTTGAAACATAGCAAATACTTTTACAAATACAAGCTTAGGGTGTTACATAGATATCAAATCATTTTTAATGCAGCGTGTTTCAAAATATATTAACAACATCAATAATTAAGTATAGATTGTTTAAAAAATCACAGCACAACCAAGTATAGGTCGATTTACAAACATAAATACCAAACAATTTAATACTGGTTATACACTATTCCTCGAAATCATTCCTCGAAACCACTCCACAAAACATACTTTATTCATCAAATAGGTCTGTTTATTCCTCCAATAAGGGTGTTTATTTCTCAATTAAGCCTGTTTATTACTCAATTAGACCTGTTATTCCTCAAATAACACTCCAACCAAATGCAAACGATTTGTTAAGAAAGATAATGATTTTAAGACAATTTCATTCAGTTTGTTACACAGTTTAACTATTCTAAATACATGTTTTACGATTTTGAAGACTTGTTTAACGATTTTAAAGAAACTTAATTCAATTTGTTAACATGTTTAACTATTCTAAAAACTTGTTTTACGATTTTAAAGAAACACCATTAAATTTGTTAAAAGTTTAACGAAATTCATTCAAGTTGTAAAGACGTGTTTCCCAATTTTAAAAAATCATCATTCAGTTTGTTAATAGTTGAATGAAAAACCATTCAAATTCTAAAGACTTGTTTTAAGATTAAAAAAAAAATCATTCAGTTGTTAAAAGTTCTTATAAGTTTCTTTCTGTTCATTAAAAGTTTTAAAGATTTAATAAACATTTCATTCACTTTATCAAAAATTTTGACAAATATCATTCAGTTTATAACAATTTTAAGTAAATTTCATTCAAGTTGTAACGATTCGATAAGAAAGTTTACGATATTTCTTATAAACGTTAAGACTTGAAACGATTTCTTATAAAGTTTACAAAAATTTCTTATAAAAGGTTAACACTTGGAACGAATTGTTAAAAATTTTACGAAATTTCATTAAAATTTCATAGAGTTGTTACGATTTTAAGTAAATTTTCTGAAAAAAGTGGCAAAAGTTACTGAAAGATGAACCAGATTTACGGTAAAGTGCAAAATTCCCGTAAAAGTTTTCACAAAATACCGCAAAAGAATTAAAAAACCCAAAATGGTCGACTTACTTTAACTTTAGTAACGAAACTTATAGGCTTCGAACGAGACCTGAGCCCAAGGTCAGACAGGCTGAGCACTGCCCCTCTTCATAATGTGAGCGTCGCGTCGGGGTCCGGTAAACGGCCGGCCGAATTCCCCAGCTAGCGCTAAGCTATCAGCGGGGCTGAAGGTCGGAAATGTACACATTTATGTTAGATGGTGTATCTAAAAATCTCGGCTGGGAAGCTTTTGAATTGAAACTTTGTTTATAAGCAGAAATTTGAGAGAACTCTACACATGAAATAAATATATTCCCTGCTATACACATATATTTGAATATGTATACATGTTTGTTTAATGTACGATTTCCATAGTTAATACCTTTTATTTGTAAATCGAGTTATACCTGTTTGAAAACAGAGTTCTTGGAAAAACATAAATTATATAAAAAGTCGTAGGATCTCGTAAGATTTATTCAGTGAAAATGAATATTGTATTTGTCTTGTACGAAATTATACTTAGTTGAATTTTCTTGGATTTCTGTAGGATTTTAAAATTTATTGAAGGTTTAGGTGAAAACTGTATAAAAAATTTTTGCGGATTAAAATAAAAATTTCTTTGAAATGGCATATATTTTCATTGAATTTTAATGATTAAAGATATTTGGAACATAATACTTCATGATTAGGAGATAATTTTTCAGTGGGATTCGTTAACATTTTATTATTCCTTGAAGAAAATATTCAAACAAGTGAGTGTCTAGGTTGGAGGCTTCGGGCAGCGTTTACAAAGACTTCAAAGGTGATGCCCAGCTCCAGGCTTGGTATCAGGAGGAATCGTGTGCGGGGGAGTTTTATAATGGTCGCTGGCTCGCGTGCAGGAAGGTGTGATTCTTCGGAGGTTGTTCCAGCAGAAATATATAATTTTACGAAAGTTTTTGACGACGGTGAATATCAGAGCTCTAGAGATGGAACATATTTATACTTACATATCCTATCCTTCTTATCATTAAATGCGATAGGTGATGCAATATTATTTACGCGTGTTGATGTAATAAAAATAATAATTTCGTTTTTTTGTAAATAAGTGTTGATTATGGGGAAACTTTTCGATGCATTAGTGTCACATTTTTCAAAAGTGCTCAGTTGACCGTGAACGGCGCGTGGAAGTGCAACGTGTTGTTCTAGCACGTGCTCCAGGACACAGCAGTATAAGACAACCTCCAAGAACAGACTAGGAGTGAGATAGAGCGTTCTCGCTCGCAGTCTTCGTGTCTCAACATTGAACAGCTTTTCTGCCAACGCGACTCGCACAAACCACGTGGGTTACATTGAGGTCAGATTAATTTTGAAGTGAATACGTATTTAAATTTGCAACCATAGTGGGAGGTAATCCAAAAAATCCGATGATATCAAAATCGGGGCATTGAGTTTGGCATTGCAGCTCCGGATCTATTGTATAGAATAAAAATTCTATTATTCAATTAAACCACTCGATTTCTAAAGGATCAAAAAATATGTTACCTTAGTGAGGACTGCGAAGCATCGCGCGAGACGGGCTGTGAAAAAAAATGGTGGTGGGGCGCAATTTTGAGTTCGTCTCGCCGCGTCTCATAAATTCCGCGTAGTATAACTTTTGACTAGGAAAAGCTACGACGCTCGTTTGAGTTTGAATCGACAGCTCTCGTCAAGGTCAATCGATTGCGTGTATAAACACGCGTGTGTGGTGTGGTTATGGCGAAATTGCATGAGTTAAATGTAAAAAAAAAAACTAAGAAAATTTGTCACGTTGTCGACCTATACTCATCAAAAAGCCAAGTCGAAATACAGAAACCGTATTTGGTTGGAAAGAGCATCTCGAAAGTAACCCAGTGATACCCATAAAACCCCATATGATTGAGTGAAGCGGTGCCGGGACATCAAATCGTCCGAGCGCGTCAACGTACACGTATACACGCGAAACAAACGGCCGTGTCCCCAACACAGCCACACCAACTCTAGGATTTGGTTATTACAATTAGAGATTTGTTTGCCTTAATGTATAGTAAAATGTTTGTAAGTTACAAAATAATATGATATAGACAACCGAGTTTCAAACCTTCACAATCTGTACCCTAACGTTATGCCTTAGCAATATCAGCTAAAGTGACACCTGGTGAAGAGAAATATCTTCAAATACATACATTAAAAAACTTACGTAAAAACAAATTATGTTATACAGTACTAAATATTAGTTTCATGCTGTTCGTGTATTATTGTGATGGCCATACATTATTAGGCATCAATAAATGCACTCAAAAAACCCTGTTACTATTCTAAACGTCACAAAAATTTCAAACACACAGTTGAGATGAAATTTTCATTAAAGGCGTTCAAATGAGTGGCCAAGCAAATATATAGAGTTAATTTACGAAATATTTTGTTGACAGTAACTTATTTTTCCCAACTCAGAGGTTTATTTTATTCAGTTGTGTACTTGGTTTAGTGGACAAAATTAATTTTGTTGAAATTGAAGTATTGTTTACTCAACTATGTATATTATAAGCGCTACTAAATATACGTTTGGCCTTATATAAACAAGCGTTTTATTGCCTGTAACAATATTTTCTCTCACTGTAAATGCCAGCCAGTTTGCTATGAATCTCCTATAAAAATAAACAAGACTCCTCGTATTTTGTATGTGCGGAGTTCGTTTCCTTTTTTGTAATTACGGAGCACGTCTCCATATATTATGATTCGTCGACTATAGGTGGCTCTTGGTAAAGTGAGCACTTTTAAGGTCCTAGTTAAATTTTTCAATCAAAAATTTTCATCCTTTCACCACTTTTTAAATTTAATATTGCTCTCTGAGTAATAAACACAATGTATATATTTCACAGGACACGAAATTTAACGTCTAGGGCTACAAAAAATTGATATTTAATGACTAGTATTCGAAATGAGAGCTAACATTAGGTGAATAGCCTATATCGACGCGACATTCAAATAAAGTGTCACACAACCTCCTGAGATTTAAATACCAGCTTGTACAACTAGCCTGTGGAGTAGCACACATATACGTATCTATACGTTTCTTTGCTAAAAAAAAAAAAAAAAAAAAAAAAAAAAAAGGTTATATTTCATGTTCTTATGGAACATTGTAACTCCCAGTTATCAGAATGCTGAGCGATGCTGGAACTACTTTCATCAAATAAAATCTCCACGCAAAGAAAAAGATAACAGTTTCACTCTTTCTCGCTGTAGTTAATATCTATATTCACGTTGAGTTGTGGAGTTGAGAGCCGATTAGAGTGAAATTAGATGAGAATGGAGCAGCGCTTGGGGACATGGGCTGGGGAAACGGCACGATTCTTACTTGCGAAAATCCGGGAGTGATCCGCCGGGGGTTGAACCCGGATCGCCTTCGTGGGAGGCAATCAGCCTAACCGCTCAGCCACCGTGGCCCCGTATTTTACCGTCACCAATATAATATTTTTTCCAGTCCGTCTCTGCACTTGTAGTTTCTTGTTCACATAATTGCTGATATATAAGTATTAAAGTTTGTTCTCTATTCAGAATAAATAAAAACCAAAAAATTAAAAGACACTTACTAAAAAAAAATTGATCACTATGAACTAATGGCGCGAGTACAACTAAGGTTGACACACAGTATCTTCATAGCCTGACATGTGTCCCATTCCCGTTTAACGCAGTCTGCTATCACAGATATACAACTAAGGGACATACATGTCACTACATAATTCGTAGATGGAATACACCGAATAACACCTTAGTAGTAGTGTGAGCCAAGGAGACAAATTACCAGCTGGATGAGTTTGGGAGAGGCTTCATCTTCGGCCTTCAGGAGGCAGGATGGACATTTTGGTGCATTCCTCGCCTCTTGAACCTTTCCGACTTCACTATGCATCGACTTAGTCGCAGAGGGGCCGGGAGGGTGACACACCCGCCGAGAAGGGTCGTGTCGACCCCTGCAGATCACCAGCCGAGAAGACCGTTTCATTCAGCGACATGATGTAAGTACTCCATGGGCGTCACTGCGTGACATGCAGGGAGATGTCACGGCAACTGGGTATAAGGCTGTATCTACCAGTATCGTACCCAGTTAGTAGAGCGGCATCTGTAGTCGTGACGGCTACCTTTACGACCTGAGCATTGCCGAGCTCGGGTGACCTATTGCCGGGAGCATTGAGTAAACATATACCTACAGTAGACTTCCCCAGGTTAAATATTCTGACAACTACAGCAGGTGAGACGCCCTTACCCGGTAGGGTGCAGGCTACTCAAAAATACCTCACTCGTGCATTTACCAAAAGTACTCCTACACCTAACCACGGGGCAAAAGCGATCTCGGCTTTAAAACTTTTGACCACAAATTTCACGACTAATTCCCAAGAGAAACATTATAACTCCTATTCACAAAATATAAAGTAGCAGAGTATTTGACAGGTTAATACTGCTCAATATGAGTCTTTTCTAGGTTACCATTTATTGAGAATTTATTTGCTTTGGGTTACACTCATTTTTCAGCAAAGTTAAGTGCATACTATACGTCAAACAACATCTGGCCACAATGTTACTGTTCCGTTCCATTCATTTGTGCGGTGATGCCAAGATTATTTTCTACACACCACAATCATTATTACAGTACCGACAACAGTTTTAAAATATTTTACCACATACCACACGTAAATGTTAACCACAATTAATACCGGCCACGTTACTTTATGTAACAACACTTGAATTAATACTTGGCCATTTGAAGTCGCCCTCGGAATGGGTCTCGCACGGAACGTGACAATTGTTATGTGCACGGGGAAAGTTCGCTGACGGGTGACGCACACGTAAATTGGCGGGCGTAAAACATCTCGTCGTCTCGTGCTTAGTGGAATTTCGGCCCAGCCCAAATTGCGACGTCTCTGAAGCAGACCTCGATGTGAGTACTGCTGGAGGCGACGATGACCGGTGGCCATACGCACCTCTTCAAATGCAACAATTAAATCGGCCTCCGGACGGCAGCAGTAACACTCTGCGACTCATAGAAAACGTCTAGTTCTTCGGGCATGCAAGATATTTTGAATTAACTGCACACATCCGATAGTGACAGTTTATAAAGTTTACCATGCCGGCAACCCGTCAAATGGCCCACGGGTATCGGCGCAATTTACAGTGAACCTAGTTTCACTCGGCAAACAAAACGCTCATTAAACGTGCCCGCGCCACCCGTCAAAACAAATCACGAAGTACCGTTCCACTTGCTAAAATCCTGGAATGGCCCAGTTGAGGATCGAACCTGGTTCGCCGTGGTGGGAGGCGAGTAGTCTAACCGCTCAGCAACCACAGCCTCTGCCTATATTTAGTATGGCCTTAAAATATTAATAAAAGCTCTGAGTACATGGTCCGTAATTATTGTGAGGAAGCGTCATATCTTCTTTCAATAATTCAAAATATTAGCTCTGCTGTTATGTTAAGTTGAACACGGAAGTATTTAACTTATGTGAAAGTAATATGAAATAGTCTCAGTTAAAGATGAAATCGGCTCGTTAGTTATAAGTTTCAATGATTTTAGTTGGACTTCTTTTAAAAGGATTTCATAATTTTGTACAAAATAAAATACACCGAGAAACAATGAAAGAACTGAATATCGACATAAGACCCAACACAACTGTGCTTGGCCGATATTATATAATGTTTGCCTTAAGCTATATCGAATATTTTAAGGCCATTTTCCAGGAAGGCAATTTTTATAAATGATGCAAACATCAGTGTAATGTGTGTCTATAAATGATCACTCTATTGTTTCCCTGAGACTTTAAGTAACTTCATCTCTTTTGCTTCCACTAAACTGTAATGCTTATAGGGCCAAATTATGGCTTTCTCGTGGAAATTTACTGGCAACATATCCACTTCTAAAAGATTCACTGTATTCGCAGCACGTCGGAGCAAATGATAACTGTGGGAGTAACACTATGTGGGACATGTAGGGCTTGAACGCGGTCATCTTAGCAAGTCCTGGCTCTAGTCACCATTTATCTAATGCAAAAATTCGCTCTCTCAAAAGATTTCACATCGCAAACAATCCATCTACTTGATAAAATATTTCCCCTAATTCGCAGAAAAGAACGGCAATGAAGAGAGCAGATTTCTTGGTGCTGGACCGCTATCCGTACGTTCAATGTTTGTGTGTATGGTCCGATCAGGAAAGACTGGCATTCATGACGTTCCACATTCGCTACACTGTCTTAGAAAACTGCCGGCTCTTCGATGTTTAGGTAATCTTTCATGGCGATTGACTTTGAAACCGAGATTTTAGAAGATAATCTTACTAGTACGTGTTAAATCCTTGGAGACCTGTGATGTACTGATTGAAGGTTTTCCATGAAACTTTAATTTATAGCTTCTGGTCGGTGTAAATCTTATCCCCATTTTCTGAAATGCAGGCGTATGGTGATTACTTCATTTCGAAAGTTCACCAACTCTCCGTTCTGATCGACGACTGTCATGACCACCTCGTGTGCTCTCTCCACACCATGTGCTCTCTTCGCAACGATCGGAACGTAAATGATGGTTTGCGGTACTACGGCCAATTTAAAATCTGGAGTTACCATAGGCAAAAATTTGTGCAGTGTATTGCTCGGGCTGCCATTGAGGTATGAGCCACTTGTCAAATTTCAGGATATTCATATCATGTTGACTGGCAATATGTTTACGGGCCGCAACGACACGTGTGTTTTGCCAGCTTCGTAAATGCGTGGCTCGAACCCCAGAATCGATTGAATAGGATCCGGTTTCACAAGGCCTATATCTTGTCTGCATTTGAACACACTCTTCAGATTATTGGGATTCCCATAAAGTTTGAATTCTGTGTCAAGGGACAGTTGTAGTTTTTAAATCTATCTTTGGTATCACATTGTAGTTTTGAAAACCGATAAGGCCTATGCCCAATTCTCACTCAATGTCGAGTGGCGAAAAATGTACTAGCACATCTTGGAGTTACGATCCGTCCAGATAAGAATATATAACAAAAATTTCGACTGCTCCATGTGTTAGGCATCTTCTCTGTTTCGTAATTGTATGTTAGGTTTTGGCAGAGGATGAAAATACCCAAAACTTCCATAATAGTATTCGCATTTTTTATGTAATGTGCCCGGTGCCTACTGGGCCTGGCAGTCGTGTCCATACTAATAATAGCACATTCTTCTTTCTTGACTTTAGAAGGCAAAAAATCTCTGATATACCCTCATCAAAAATTTGGTACTTTCAATTTGCGCATGAACAGTTCCAAATAGATGATACTGAGTTGTTGTTTGGGTAGAGATTTCATTATTAACTCTTCCTGCTGCGTCGCTTTTGCACACCTCCGCCTCCTACTGGGTTTTGCATTAGGTGGAGGCCTTGGGCTTATTTTACCCATGGCGATAGCTTCCATCTTTTCGTTGTGTCTTTGTGCCTCGGACAACTGTTTTTGTTTGTTCAATGTTGTGTTGATGGCTCGGACGATACCATTCGTGGCTCCGACTAGGCCCCTAAGAACCCACTGGTAGATATTTTCTTGGTCTTGAATGCTTTTTATCCTTTTCACCACTTTTCATTTCACTTGCATCTTCTGCTTACCGTTTGCACCCATGTCCATCTCCAATTTGGCCTTTATCGTATTGGAAATGCCCCACACTGCTATTTTTCTCCGAGTCTGATGTCTGATAAGTTTCTAATTTTGTCAGCCATCTGTGCAATTATCTTTTCTGCCTGGTGCCTAGCTTTCAGATCGTGCTGGGAATAGGCGATGTTATACTGCTTGCACGCCTTATCCAGGACATTTGTGCCTGTCTCATTGCATGGTGGCCTTTTAGTTCGCTTGATTCTCTACCTACAGAATCTGTATCCTTGTATGTGCAGCTCGAACAAATGATTATTGATCAGCATATTGACGATCCCGCTCCAGCTATGGACTCACCTCTTCGCGACAACACTGCGAACTAAGTGAGAAAAGTACAAATATAATCCTTTTATATTTTTTGTTTCAGCAACAATCTAGACATACAACAGTACGGACATATCACATATTCAAATATGACATTTCAGTCAAAGACAGTTTACACAGGATGATAATGTTAAGTTATAATACCAATGAAATGTGATTAATGTCTTCAAGAGGCTTGTTTATGCTACCTCCTCCTCCTCCTCCTCCAATGTATGATATAAAACCAGCAGAAGAATGTTTACAGATTGTCAAGCAAGGTGTTACTCTACCCATACACATTCATGTTGAAGATGAAGATATTTCCCCAGACTCTCGACATGGAAGCTTATTTCCGAATACAGTGAGGTGCATCATCGCAGGAATACAAATTGCGGGAAAGCACGCGTCCTACTGAGCCTGCTGGAAGAAGAGAGCAGTCTTCGGTTCGAGAATGTGTAACTATATACAAAATCGCTCCTGCAAACAAAATACCAACGATTGGCACTAGTACTTCAGGCCATGGAAGGCATGCGTTATTTCTCCTGAAGCGAAAATTAAGCCATCGTACCACCGAGAAAAGTACTCCAAATCTCGATATTTGTCTTCGATGACATTGCATGTGAAAAAAACTTGAATTCAAGAATACTTTACCATGGAACAGCATGCAAACATGGACTGCGAGTTCCTACACCGGACTTATTCGCACATACCCAAACGGATGCACAGCGACAATGCAAAAATGTTGGTGCTGTTCTGCATGGATGACACTAATTTATACCACAATTACGATGATCATGTATATATGGAGATAATGCTATCAGATTTCAAGAATCTGTGTCACTTATGCTAGAAACAATATTACAGATTTTTACTGTCGTTAAGGACTGACCTATATATAATGGGAGATACAGGCATGGGTTCGATCAGTTCATCGCCGACCATCGAGAATGACTTAGAGCATATCGAAATTTGGGCAAAGTAGCCTCAAGCATTTCATTTATAAAAATTATTACTATCGTTGTTTTCTTCATGGGATCCCATTATCGATATAAGTTAGTGCAAGTCTGCATGAACAACTTATTCAGGCATGTTTTTCAGTGTAAGTCCATAAATCATGGTAATGAGTGTTGATTTCAAATCTTCATAACATCACTTTAATGAAGAACCAAGTCTTTCCACGCGACCAAATTCCAACTTCATAAATAAGTGTGGAAAACACGCCAATTCAAAAATGGTTTCCTTTTTAGACTACTTTTCGAAGGAAAGATAGGCTTAAGCTATCACCTGGTTGTCTGTCTGGAATACCTGAACTTATAATAACTTTTAAACCCGACAATCGAATTTAACCAAACTAATCTCACATATAGTAATTAGTAAGGGAATTGTACTTTTATCTTTTTCGATCACTCCAGGTACTTATTTTCAAAATGGCGGATGTTTTGAAATTAAGGTTATATTTTAACGTGGGAACATTAATCTGTTCTTAAACCAAATTTGTAGAATTGGCAGGTCATTATAAGAGTGTTTAATATAAAAAGTTATATCGGTATTAATCTTCCATTTTGGAAGATAGCGCAAATTGAAAAAAAAAATTAAGCTCTTCCATTATATTTGGGGAACCATTTAACTGGTTTAAACCAAATTCGGTAAGTTGCCAGTGCATGATGTAAGAATTTAATATAGCAACCCATATTGTTATTGATGCCTTAATTTGTAATATCATATTAATTTAAATTAAATAAAGCTCTTACATTATACCTCGGGAACGAATTTACAAATTTAAACAAAATTTGATACCCTGACAGTGCATGATATAAGCTTTGCGTTTAGATACCGATTACGATATTGGTCAGCCATATTTGGAGATAAAATAAATTTAAAAAATTTAATTTTTTACATTAAATTTCGGGAACAATTCAACGGAATTAAATCAAATTTGTTTTATTGACAGCGCATGATGTACGCATTAAATATAAATAATGTTATCAATGTTATAATGGAAAAAGTGCAACAAATATAGCATTTTATGTAATATCTCGGATACTACAGAACGCTTTAATATGCCATTTCCTCGTCAACATATTAAAATGATAATGCAATTATTTTTAAAATTATGTCTATATTAATATTTTATTTATTATTGTAATATATATCATACTGTCTGCACAATTTAAATCAAAACTACTATACATAAATTATAATTTAAAATAATCATATTTTTCAATAAACAATAACTTTTGTACGCCATTTTGTAAGATAGTGCCAAATGAAAATAAAGTTTGAATGATATCTATCGGTAAACAATTAACCGAATCCTACCAAATAAGGCATTCAAGTAATATTACAGTGGGTCATGTAAACTGACATATTTTAGTGGGCCAGACAGTTATTTTTAAAATGGCGCCCGTATAAATGATTTAGAATACTTTGCTATATTTACGAAACCACATAACAAATTTGAACTTAATTTTGCATGCTGCGTGTATGTATTGCAATCGCCAAATTTGTCGACCCGGAGCCTGTTTTATCCCCAATTTCGTAAGCTAGTGCCACATGAATAAGTGAAGTTTTTTTATATCTCGGGAAACAATCAACCAATTCTTTAAAAATTTGGCGATCTAGTAATACTGTGATAGGCATATAAAACGATTGGCTATGTTTTAAGACGGACAGGCGCTTGTTTCCAAAATGGCGTCCATATATACATTTAATCATAGCATGCGATATCCACAAAACAATGCAACCAATTACAACTTAACTTTACATGCTGACAGTACCTATGCGAGCATAAGATGAGCAAATACTTAAACTCATTTGTCCGCAATTTTTATAAGATAGCACCACATGAACAATTAAGTTTTCGTGTCCTACCTCGGGAAACTATAAACTGATGCCCACAAAACTCCGGTGACAACTTGTACTGTTATAATCAATCAAAATTTACATGACATGGAGGTTGTCACATATTTTCAAAATCACGTCAATGTAAATGATTTATGTCAGCACGCCACATGTTCCAAACGATTTCAACCGACTTAATATGTAACAGCAACTATGAAAAACGTAGTATGTTCCAGTAAATCTCAGTTTTTCTCTCCAGTAATGAAGATAGCACTACTTGAGTGAGAAAGTTTAGATTTCTTGTCTTATTTCCATGACCAATCACCTGTTTCACAGCGAAATTTTCACGCGAGTAATGCTACAGTAAGTAGGCCATGTTTAAAGTGTGTCTGGCTTTAGTTACAGCATGGCTGCAATGTGAATAATTTAGATATGTGTATCATATCTATTAAATAATTTGATATGTTTCAGTATCTACATAAGCATCAGATATGCCTATACAGAACCGGTTTTAGGATGTTTCTTACGGTAGCGGAAAATGAAAAACTAAAGCATTTATACCATATCTCGGGAAACGGTCAAGCTAATTCAATTATATTATGCACAAAAGTAGAGTTACAGTAGGCCATCATTTAAGTGACACACACACGTTTTCAAAATGATGTTCCTGAAGTATTTGAAGTTGTTAACCCTATTTTGTACCAAAACTTTTGAATCGTTAATTTCAATGTTGATGTTCCGAATCCTACCCCATAATGTAGTTAGTTGCACGCCAGCTACGATAGGAGGTGTCCTGTGTTCGAGTCCCAGTTAAGGAATTTTCGTATTTCCAACTGTCTCGCGAGAATTGCATTTGTTTATCGCGCATTTCTGATAATATCGTCATCAATGAGGCGTCAAGAACTTGTCTAACTTATAACCCTTTAAAAAACCTCATGAGAACTATTTTCATTAGGACACTGTTTTCTAACAAATTGCGTATGAGTAGTATTACCGAACATTTGATTAAAACTAACCTATTCGGAAACGTATTTGGGTTACTGAGATTAAATGAGAGTTAACTTTACACGAAATGTTGAACTTCATTTGTTCATAGCGGCCGGTTATGTTATTCACTAATGATAGATCCCTGCGATGCGAATTGTAGTTCTCCATTAATGTTTACAGTAAGACCAATACGAAATATGCAGTGAGTGAATATCCCTATTAGTATATATTACACGATAAACCATCATGAACCAAGTTCCCATAATGTCGCATGCCCTCCGCTATTCGGGACGTCTAATACCCCTAGTATCAGCGACATAAATTTGAAAAAGTGACTCAATTAGCGAGTGTTTATCATGTCATTTGTGAACATATGTCAATTGGGCACCAAAACAGACAAAAATTACAGACCAGAAAAACGTATAGAAGAAAACTGCTGGCACATACGTTAACTTTAATCAAGGAATAGTCATTCAGTTAGACGTACGACAGAAGCAAAATAAAGGTAGCATAGTTATAAATCAGAAAAAAAATGTCACAACTACAAACGAGACAAAAATCGCAACGATTGTAGACAAACAAGGACATTCATTTGATTAAATTTAAGAGATCAGATGGTTTCTCGAACTTAAGGTAAAAAGTTCTGGCATGCCAGGGCATCGAACCTATACAAAGCCTAGCGGAGAGAGGCTACTGACACACAAATTAATTAAACGCAGGTCGTCTCAGTAAGATGGTGTGGAATAATAAGCAGTAGATTTAATTTTGAAATATTTTGTGATATTTACCTCTGTGGACTTCAGCTTGATATACATTTGAGCTTTGAAAAAATCAACGAACCACGCAAATGTTTGTAATGAATTTTAATGTGTGCGTTATAGTTATTTGCGAGTAATTCTAAAGAAATATAGTAATGAAGAATTCTCCTTGAACGAAATAACTCTTCGTATAATTTTATGAACCAATTTAAATACATGAGCTCTTAATACCATTCCTTACTAATTCATCTACTCATGTTTATTCCAGAGTTCGACGTACAACAAATTTACTTGGATACGTAGATGGCTAGAAGAGAATTCCTGTGATTCAATTTCATATATTAAGGGTTGACTGTCAGGAATTCTTTTCTCGTCGTTTATGTCTTTCTTCCGCAATATCCCAATGATGGGATGCTGGTTCTTGTTCCTAGACTACGTAAGTAAATGGAAGACGCGAGTGGCAAACTCCCCGAGTGTCAGTTGCACGGAAGTACGACTTGTGACAAGAACACAGAATGTGGTCTCCAGTGAATGTCAACTGCTTCGTCATCCAGAAACTGCAAATGGATCGGCTACCAGTGAAACGCGCTGTAAAGAATCGTCGTGAGCAGGTATATGCAATAAGACTACAATTTAGTCTGAGCTTCAACTATGGATGAAAGCATTGAGTATATGGTGTGTAATTATTGCGAGAAAGTATTACATCTTCTTTCTGTAATTAAAAACTTGAGATCTGCTGTAATACTTAAATTGATCATATAAGTAAATAACACATGTGGAAACAACAATAAGCATTCCCAGATAAAGTTGATATCGCCTTCTTAATTGTGATCTTCAATGACTTTAGCTGGACTGCTTTTGGCGGCATTTCCCCATTTTCTACATAATTGAATACGCTAAGAAACAAAGCAAGAACCGAATATGGACATAAGACCCAACACGACTGTACTTGGCTGACATTAGATAATAATTGCCCTATGCGAAATCGAATGATTTAAGGCCATTTTCAAAGTAGCACATGTTTCCACATGATGCAAACTTCGGTCTAATTTTTACCCGTGAATAATTATCCCTGTTGTTTCTCTGAGAATTTCAGTAACTTCATATCTTCTCCTTCCACTAAACTGTAATGCGTAAAGCGGCAAATAACGGATTTGTCGTAGCAATTTACTGGCTACGTATCCACGTCTAAGAAATTTACTGCATTCACTACACGTCGGAGCAAGTGATAAACTGAGGGAGTAACACTATGTGGGACATGTAGGGCTTGAACGCGGCCATCTTAGCAAGTCCTGGCTCCAGTCGCCATTTATCTAATGTACGAACTCGCTCTCTCGAATGACTTCACATCGCGAACGGTCCATCTAGTTGATTAAATATTTCCTCTACTGCTCTATTAAGGAACCCAGTTTATGGTCACAGAAGGCTTTCTGCAATACTTTTTGAATGCAAAGATATAGGAACACTATGCGGAATCCCACATACATTGTCCGCAAAAGCAGAGACTTCAGAAAATCTGTAAATATTTTGATTTCATCACGTGTATATAAACATTTACGGCATGTAAAACAAGCATATTGTGTATTGGCACTACATATAATTATATAATTATTTAATTACGTACTTAAACATTTTGATGTGTAATTCTTATGTTATTTCTATTTAAATTCGTATTATATACCTATGCAGAACTGTTTTGAAGGGTGGTATTTTCAGGAATGTATTTTGAGGTTGAATTTTGACGCACTGTTTTCGAGGTAAGAATTTGAGGTATGATTTTTGAGGTAGGGCTATATATTTTAATGTATGATGTTTAAGTTTTATTTTTAGGTGTTCTGTTATATTTTTAGGCCTGTTTTTGAGGTTTTTTTTTCAATTGTTTCAAAAGAATAATGTTTAGGAATTCTCAGTTATTTGAGTAATGTTTTTCGAGGTATTATTTTTGAAGTATGTTTTAGAGGTACGATTTTTGATAAATGAAAAATATGGTATTATATGTTATGTATGTTATTCTGTTATGTTATTTGCATTAATATTTTTCGTGTTTTAAAAATTTAAAGATATGTTTTCAGAAATGTTTTTGTGTGGTATGATACTTGAGGTTAAATTCTTGATGTATATTTTAAGATACGATTTTCCAATTATGTTTATAAAGCATTAAGTTTAGTGTCTAAATTTATATGTATGATTATTTCGGTTAAAATTTTAAGATTTGTTTTAAGTTGTCTTTGTAAGGAATATTTATGTATGTACATTTTTGAGGTATAAATTTAAAAGGTATGGATTTTCGATTTTTGTATTGTGACGGCGTGTGCTCCAGCACATACGTTAGGTGTGTAATTGTGCTGGGAGTGCGATGGTGATACTGTGTGGCTTTTTACAACTAATGTGCCTTTGTGTCCTCCCCTTCGTGTGCGAGCGTTTGACTCCTGTCGTTGATTTTTCCTGCAGCCTATCACTGTTAGTCTGGTTGCAGCTCGAAGTGTGGAAAAGGGGCCACTATTGTAAAATATTGTGTGATTGGACGAGGGTGATGTCTTTGTATTGTGTCTGGTATTGGTGGTTTCTTGCAGAGAGCCTGGCGTTTTTTGACAAGGGTGTGCGTGGGAGAGGTCACTGACCAGTGTAAAAGGGGGGTGGTTTCATTTCATTTCACCCTGCACTCTACTCACAAAAATATATCTTCGCTAACTAGCAACTTACCCTTATTTCTCCAGCCCCAATCCAATCAAAGGAAAATAATTTTATCTTCTATGACTGTTCACATAGATTTTCCCAGGTCCTCTCCGCTTTGTCTGGTTTGTTATACCCTTCCATCTAGACCCTTATTCATTCTGGGTGTGGCAATGGCAACAATTGCGGCCATGGCACCAGACAGCCCTGCTATAGCAGTGACGCATGCGTCAATTTTACTATATTAAACCCGACCTAAGGCATATAGGGTTCGCCCTGGGATGCATCCCATTCTCCAAACATCTTAGCTACTAACTTGCATTCCGGAGGGCACACAGAACTGTGAAGGAGCTCACGCTGGTGGATCGGGGATATCGTCGCTGAGTGCTATGGGGGTTTGGCTGAAAAGGCGCAGAGGCGAATACATAAGGGCCTTTACCACAAGCTACAGAGGTTGGAGTAAGATGCGGGACTTAGTTTCTGGACGCCCAGAGTTGAACTTAGTTTCTGAACGAGTGAATGTGGTACTTAGCTTCTGGATGCCTATAACTGAATTTAGCCTCTGAAATAGAGACTGCGGAACATATTGAGGTAGTACTGCGGGATTTTGACATGAGAACATCGGATCCCGGACTTAGACCTGTGGGGACACTGGAAGTTGTTGGTGATCTGAAAAATAGTCTAAGACTTATGAAAATATTGTGAAAGATTGCGTAATATTGGGGTGTTGGTGGGGGTGTAGGTGGTGCTGGTTGCGAAAGATTGATGGTAAGTTTGTGAAAGATTGTGATAAGATAATGAAAGATTAATGGAATGATTGTGAATAATTTATGGAACGATAGTGTAAGACAGTGAAAGATTAATGTGGTAGTGACGGTAAGGTTGATTAGTATGACTGGTATTTTTTTTGGTTACAGGAGACGGGTGGTTGGCTGGTCTGGTATGACTTGGGTTAAAATGGATGGTTTGTATGGTAGTATAGTAACTAGTATATATTTTAACTGGCTTCGATCAGTAGACCAGATAGTATGAGCTGTAAGTAACTTCTTGGTAAGGACAGTGTGGCCTGAATGGTTGAGGTATGCTAGAGTTAAGGGAAGAGGTATTAATGATGAGTATATTTCGTCTAGTGTTGGTTGGAAGAGCAGATGGCATGCGTGAGTTACTGTGACTGGTATGGTACCTGTGTGCATGTATATAAGCAGCCGGTTTTCAGTTAGGAAACTTAGTTTCAAAGTGGCAGTCGCAAAACTTTGTCGTGAAGAAGAAGCATATATTATGGACAAGGGTACTGTATGAACGTTTTGTAGCATAGACTGTCTTGAGCTTCGTATAAGCAAATTATATATATTACATGAAAAGAAAGCATACTGCTGTAAAGATACTATGTGTATAATGAGGAAAATTTAAGAGTTCTGTTTGTATCATTGAAGGATAAAATATCTCAGCATATTATATATATAAATATAATTTCAAAAAATTTCCTAATTTCTCGCTGGTGATGTTTCCTGCCTACTTCCCACGACATAAATAATATGATGGAACTTGATTCAGTCACATAAACACACATTAAAAAAATTAGAGCAGCATACTTTTATTCCCACAAAACCTTCAAGAAAATGAATAACTGACAGATATCGACATCGTGTAATAATACTTGAAGAGAAGAGATCGTCAATGTACTAAGTTAATGATAGACTTTTGCATAGTTACACAATATCCTATGTACGATTTAAGTACAACCTAAAACAGCTTAAATTAAAATAAATATTTAAATCTAAAAATAATTACAGATTTTTAATTCGGCAAAGCCTACGCCTTCAATAAGTAATATGGCTTCCAGAAATAAACTCAAGGTGGCAGAGCCTGCCTTACATAGGAGTAGGAAATAAATGCAAGGTGGCAGAGCCTGCCGTACTTAGGAGTAGGAAATAAATACAAGGTGGCAGAGCCTGCCTTACATAGGATTAGGAAATAAATACAAGGTAGCAGAGCCTGCCTTACATAGGAGTAGGAAATAAATACAAGGTAGCAGAGCCTGCCTTACATAGGAGTAGGAAATAAATTCAAGGTGGCAGAGCCTGAATTACATAGGAGTAGGAAATAAATGCAAGGTGGCAGAGCCCGCCTTACATAGGAGTAGGAAATAAATGCAAGGTGGCAGAGCCTGCCTTACATAGGAGTAGGAAATAAATGCAAGGTGGCAGAGCCTGCCTTACATAGGAGTAGGAAATAAATGCAAGGTAGCAGAGCCTGCCTTACATAGGAGTAGGAAATAAATTCAAGGTGGCAGAGCCTGCCTTACATAGGAGTAGGAAATAAATGCAAGGTGGCAGAGCCCGCCTTACATAGGAGTAGGAAATAAATGCAAGGTGGCAGAGCCTGCCTTACATAGGAGTAGGAAATAAATGCAAGGTGGCAGAGCCTGCCTTACATAGGAGTAGGAAATAAATGCAAGGTGGCAGAGCCCGCCTTACATAGGAGTAGGAAATAAATGCAAGGTGGCAGAGCCTGCCTTACATAGGAGTAGGAAATAAATGCAAGGTGGCAGAGCCTGCCTTACATAGGAGTAGGAAATAAATGCAAGGTGGCAGAGCCTGCCTTACATAGGAGTAGGAAATAAATGCAACGTGGCAGAGCCTGCCTTACATAGGATTAGGAAATAAATGCAAGATGGCAGAGCCTGCCTTACATAGGAGTAGGAAATAAATACAAGGTAGCAGAGCCTGCCTTACATAGGAGTAGGAAATAAATACAAGGTGGCAGAGCCTGCCTTACATAGGAGTAGGAAATAAATACAAGGTGACAGAGCCTGCCTTACATAGGAGTACGAAATAAATGCAAGGTGGCAGAGCCTACCTTACATAGGATTAGGAAATAAATGCAAGGTGGCAGAGCCTACCTTACATAGGAGTAGGAAATAAATGCAAGGTGGCAGAGCCTGCCTTACATAGGAGTAGGAAATAAATACAAGGTGACAGAGCCTACCTTACATAGGAGTAGGAAATAAATGCAAGGTGGCAGAGCCTACCTTACATAGGAGTAGGAAATAAATACAAGGTAGCAGAGCCTGCCTTACATAGGAGTAGGAAATAAATACGAGGTGACAGAGCCTGACTTACATAGGATTAGGAAATAAATACGAGGTGGCAGAGCCTGCCTTACATAGGAGTAGGAAATAAATGCAAGGTGGCAGAGCCTACCTTACATAGGAGTAGGAAATAAATGCAAGGTGGCAGAGAATACCTTACATAGGAGTAGGAAATAAATGCAAGGTGGCAGAGCCTGCCGTACTTAGGAGTAGGAAATAAATGCAAGGTGGCAGAGCCTGCCTTACATAGGAGTAGGAAATATCGCACATTCAACATAAGGTATAAAATTCTTCTTAGTTTAGTGTGAGTAACAAAGTCCCTACGCACATGAAATATTGTAAATCCTTACAGAAGGGAAATAGTACCTGCAGGGTAGGGCATAACCTGGCGGATTTCCACGACTTAGGGTATCTGACACCATGGATGTGCAGACCTGCTGACATTGCTATGTGCTGACTTGCGCTATATGACACCATGCAAATTGTGAAAACGACCCATAAGTACGTACGCGTGCAGGTGCCGACCTGGTAACACGGCTCTTCCCATGCAAACACCGACATTTTTTTGACAGTGTCAGCTTCCCTGCCTGTCCATGAATGTGATATCTCAATGCTTGCATGCCATTGGCTAGCTGTAATCACGTGACAGCTCGGTGGTTGGCTGGTCGGTGTCCGAACAATGTACTAATGGTGTAATACGATTGGTTCAAAGTCAATATGACGTCTTAAGGCTGCATACGATTGAATGAGTATAGGCTAGAGTTGTCGAACAAATGTAGGTAATTGGTGGAAACCTGCCGACTAGTTAACCAATCTGACGCATTGGTATTGGGAATGACCTCCAGAAAATTTATCTTTATTTAAGAAGTTTTTAAAAATAAATTTTTGATTTTTTTTTTTTTTAATTTTTATCAAATTTTTGCTTTTTAATTTTAAATGGTAGTCCTGGCATTAGATAACATAATAGATATGACATCACAATTGTATGCGCCTTGAAAAGACGAGCCCGGTGATATAACACTCAATATTAACATCTTTCAATTTTTTAATATTTATTAATATGAAATGTATTTAAATTTAAAATTATTTTTTGGAATTTGTTTTGGATATTTTTATATTTGTCTTGAGTGGGCGGTAAGAAGGGGGTGGTACACACTTATCGTGATGGTTAGGAGGATCCTGATAGGTGAATCATACACTAGTACCACATAGGTGATGAAAACATATGAAACTCCAGCTATGTATAAACAAACGACAAAACTAAAAAAACATGTGGACGACATGGAATGATAGAGAAGGAGAAAATTAATGTCCTAGACGACATTAGAACGAAGTGAGTAATTTGCAAATGAGATGATGTTAGGTTCCCCCAGACGGACCCTGGCCCTGTAAAATAAATAAAAAATAATGCTTTTTGAGAGTAAAAAGAAGCCCCACAAAAATTAAAAAATACCCCAAAATTGGATTAGTGCATATTATTTTTGCACATGAGGCGCTTCTAACATTTTTAGGGGGAAAAAAACGGGATTTTTTTTAGGAGAAAGGGGGAATTTCTAATGAAAAAGACCAATTTTTGAGGTAAAAGAAGCGATGTTTAGTGAAAAATTCCAAAATGGTACCCGGATCAATCATCCCCATCCGGAATCCGTTGCATAAACTCTCTTGACCGTGATACTTGTACAACTCTTGATTTTATGTTAAAACTGTTATATTTATGCTCAAAAATATGAAACAATTAATTTTTCAAATGATTTGTTATTATTATCAAGTGACCAGTCTTATTGTAACACGAATCATTAAAATGGGCTCTTTTAAAAAAAAAAACCTATGTGTCTCAAACCGTCTTAGCAAATTACCCATGTTCCTGCAATGGTACAATACAAATTTTAGCATCCGAGAAGCCGGTATGTAGTCTGGGGTTGTGGGTATTATCGTAGCCGTCCGCAAATAAAGCATGAGCTTCGCGGATTCCTTCTGTTAAGAGATTAGTGAACATATCTGTTAATTATAATTTTTTTGAATTTGGTGGCTGCCTGATTATATGCTACTTTGAGTGAGGACTGTGAAGCGTCGCCGTTTGGGGGGGGGGGGGGGGTGGCGCAATTTTGAGTTCGTTTCGCCGCGTCTCATTACTTTCACGTAGTATAACTTTTGACTAGAAGCTACGACGCGCGTTTAAGTTTCTATAGACAGCTTCGTCAAGCTCATTCGATTGCGTGTATAAAAATATTTGTGTGGTTGGCTATGGTGAAATTGAATGCGTTTGATGTAAAAAATTAAAAAAAAATTTAACACAATTTTGGCCTATGCCCGTCAAAAAGCCAAGTCGAAATACAGAAATCGTTTACGGTTGGAAAGAGCATCTTAAAAGCAATCCAGTGATACCCATAAAACCTCCATATGACCGAGTGAAGCGGTGCCGGGAACGTAAAATAAACATCAAGGCGTCCGAGCGCGTCAACGTAGACGTATTCGCGCAAAACAAACGGCAGTGTCCCCAACACAGACAAAACCAATATATTTTATCTTGTTCTCCTTGCTAACTGGACTTGAGAGTACAATGTCCTATATGAATCTAAATGATTTAGAATGGCTCCGTGTTCTCAATGTTACGGCTGTTGCTCACCGAGAACTGTCTCTATTCTATATGTCTGCGAAGTATCGTTCAATATTTAGACATTATTTGCAAGTACTGTTTCCTGGATAAAAAACAAATTTAGACCTCTTAGTTTTTACATAATTGCATGTTGAAATCACAATTCTAGTGGTTTTGGGACGTACAAGCAATAAAAACTAACCCACATTCCGAAATGAGATAACTCACGCTGAAATAATGTACTATGAGTTACTTCAAGGAACCTTTAAAATAGCGATATTAAAGTGTTTCGCAGTTTTAAAAAAGTGTTCAAAATAAGTAACTTTTTGCTCGCTTCTATTCGTTTTAGTATACGAAATTTTGCAAAATAAATTTGGAAAGCATAATTTTAAATTAATTGCGACATGATCATACAGTAACCCTTGTTGACTTTCTCCTAGAGGAATAGGTATATTTTATTTGCATTTGCCAAAAAACACTATGGAGCTCTGCGCCTGACTGTACAATACGAAGAACTCATAAAGAATTAGTACAGACACCATCAAATTTGCCAGGAAAGTGTGATTTATACTGTATACGAAAGAAGATTGTACATATTTTGCAACATTGTAAAATACTTTACTGAAATATACTTTTTAAAATTGAAAACATTAATCGGTCGATAGGGTCCGCATTTTTAACAAAATTTAAGCGCATTTCCGTTTTTGGATGTTTCGGAAAGCAGAATTTGCAAGAAAATCTTCTTCAAGAAAGATCGCCATGATATTTGCCGTTATCATTTGTAAAAAATACTAGTAATAATTTATTATATCAGTTTTATAATTTACTTCATTTACGCCAGATTCAGCCATAAGTGTTTGTGACAAATGGACGCACATAAAATCAATAATAAAAATTATTTCATACGTTATTTTACAACATTTTTTACATACAATCATAATAAACATAATGACGATATTCCATGACAAATATTTTCTTGCAAATTCTGCTTCCTGAAGCATCCCGAATGGAAATATGCTTATATTTTGTTAAAAATACGGACTATTTTGATCGATTATTTTTTACATCTCAAAAATGTATTTTAATAACATATTTTTTTGTAATTTTGCAAAATATATACTTTCTTCTTTCTATAATGTATAAATCGCACTTTTCTGACAACTTGTATGGTGACGGTACTAATTTTTTTATGAGTTCCTCTCATTGTATAGTTTGTGCACTGCTCCATCGTCGCCTACCGACGCCGAGGTTCGAGCGCCGAGACGCCATCGCGAGAGAGTGACGAGGGGCGCTTGCATCCTTAGGGCCTTCCCAGTGAGGAGGACTGGGTTACCCGATGTTTGAGAAGGTTATTACAGTGGCGAGTCTCCCTGATTGGATAGGGTAGCAGAGAGTACACTTAGACCCCGCTTCTGCTAGAACTGATTAATAATTAAAGCCGTCCATCTGACGGAGGATTTAATATCGATTTAACTGGAGCATTTAGTATAGGGTTCAATTAAAAATGAATATATTGTATTGTGAGCTGATAAATAAATACCTCAATTTGTATACTTGTAGGTTACTAATATTAAGGATAATAGTATAGATATAAACCAATAACACTTAAAGCATAATAGATTGTAAATCTTAAAATATGACGCAGAAACTAAGAATGCCCGCAAAAGGGGTCAGGCTGAGTGGCTCGTCGACAGATGTGGCACGCAGGCGATGAAGACTTGACCCTCGCATGTAGAGCTACGTGCCGGGAGCCAAACGTATCGCGATTCCCGTCGTAATCCCGGGCCTCCGATGCACACTTGGAGAGGGTGCGGTGGCGGAGTGGAAGCGAAACTCTGGCCAGGGAAATTATTGCCACCCAGACGGTGAGAAAATTCCCCGCCGGCAAATGGCACGCCTGGTTAGGATCTGTAATCCTCAGAGGGTCACGACGGCAGACGGGCATTCGTGCCCGTAATAACCTAGGCGAGGGTCGAAGCTATAAGCCCTTGGCAGCTCCGGCAGTAAACGCCTCCACCCCCCACCATCCAATAACTGGCAATAGGAAGGAAAACTCACATTTGCGGGTGTGCACTACGACTGCACTCACTGTACCCCGTACAAACATTTCAGTAGTAACACTACGAAATGTTATCGCTACGTATAAAGCTATAAACATTCGCGCCTTTTTTATTTTTCACATCTCTAATCATTCACATATTTACGAGAAACTAATATTTAGTGGGGTCGCGTTGGTGTAGCTGTGAGACAACTCACCATCCACCTGAGCAAACATGGTTCGATTCCCGGCGGTGGCTCCCGGATTTTGATGTAAATACATCTTTAAATTTTGCAACCAGTGGGAGGCAATCCAGTAAATCCGATGATAACCAAATCGGGATATTCTTGCTCGGCATTGCAGCTCCGATTCCATCGTCTACATTCAAAATTCAATTACATCACTCGATTGCCGAAAGATCAAAGAATATGTTACGTTGGGCGAGGACTGCGAAGCATTGCGAGCTTGGAAAAAGGGGGGTGGGGGGATTTTGAGTTCGTTTCGCCGCGTATCATAACGTTCACGTAGAATAACTTTTCACTAGGAGAAGCTACGACGCTCGTTTAAGTATCAATCGACAGCGCTCGTCAAAATAAATCGATTGCGCGTATAAAAACATTTGCGTGGCGTGGTTATGGTGAAATTGTATGCGTTTAATGTAAAAAATTAAGTAAGCTTAACAAAATGTCGGCCTATACTCGTCAAAAAGCCAAGACAAAATACAGAAATCGTATACGGTTGTAAAGAGCATCTCAAAAGCAATCCAGTGATACTATGGCGATCAATTTATCGCTACGTAAATTTTACGGCGCCTTGATATATTTTATGTGCCAGAGTTGGAAATTTTGTATTTTCTTTTAACGTGTTATGCATTTTTGAGACCGGTCTTACTATTATTATTATCATATTGGCTTATAAGTGATATATTTCCATAGAATGTTAGTAAGTAATATGGCTAAACGTTTATAATTCAATATTCGTATTTTGCGAATTACTTATTTGCCATATTAGCTAAAGCTTTTATCTTGCGCTTGTGTACGTTGGTTGTAAAAGCCGCCGCTAAGGTGTGTGGTTGGGGAGTACGTGACGTCACGCTGGCCGGTGTCGGCTGGGCAGAAGTATGCGACCAGTTTGAGAGAGTAGCTAGCCTGAGAATGTCGTGCGCAGGCGCTCAGATGTTCGGTGCCGCAAGGGGCGGCGTATCGGCTTTAAATTATTACTTATGCGTATTGGCAAATGAGTGAGTGTGAAAAGCCTACGCCAATATGTTACGTGGTATCGGGTGTTTGAGCTTGCTACGCGCGGGCGTGTATCAGCTGAGCAGGAAAACTGGCGCGAGATTCTGTGCGTGAGTTTCCGAACATTAACGCATCGGTATTAAGGGATTATGTAACGCTTTCTTTAAAAAGTCCCGGCGATGCGTTATGCTAGTGTCAATTAAAGTGATATAGCTATTTATTATATATAATGTAATAATAATAAATAGTTAATTAAAGTGATAGATAAAGTAACTGCGAGAGCCGTAATGTTTTCTCCTGTGATTAGAGTGCTGCGTCTAGTTTTACTGCTAGTCGTGGACGGGTGTGAAATGGTCTATTTTCTTCTGCACCAAATTCCTGGGGCCCAATAAGCTTACGCTTATGCGTAATCCTGCAGCTCTGCGAGGACGCGCGAAATTGCCGCTGAGGGGGAACAGCTGACATTTCCCGAGGCTGCATTTGGAGATCCGCTGGTGTGCATCAGATCTGCTTCTCGATCTTCAGCTTATGTTTCTTCCGTATGGCATGTCAGATTAACGCCGCTGACCAGGTATGTTCTGCAAGTACGACTAAGAATTTCCCTCCCCCCTCACCAATGGTCAACAAGTGCCGATCATTTGGTAAACGACCCGCCGGGATTTGCAACTGAGAATTAAACTCTCCGAAACATGCACGTTAGCGACCGCTAAGGAGTAATTTAAAATATTTTATTGCAAATTTTATATAATTCTTTTGCGTGGTTTGTAAACCAAATTTGTCAGGCCTGCCAGGACGATAGAGACAGAACATTGAAATTCCTGGCAAACAATTTAGCGATGGTGTCAATTTGTATATATTTTTCGTGAGTGTATTTTTAATAATTTATGAATAATTTTTGTGTACTTGTTAATGAAAATCTATAAAGGCCCTTGTAGACAGAGTGGGTGCTTAAAGACACGTATTAAGCCTTATTGCGAAATTTGCTTTTGGTGTCGGTGGACATTTATGTAGAGAACCCCGCCGAGAGTTGGAAGGGGGGGGGCCCTTCCAACTCAATAGGCATCACCACTACCACCGAAGACGTTTTTTTTTTTTTTTTTTTTTTTTTTTTGGCTCTGCTATTATAGGATTTTTCAATAGTAGTAAGATGGTAGTTTTAAGGATTTTCGTTTTGCCAGCAGTCAATGGATGTTAAGTCCGTGATAGTTTTCTGTCTTGCGAGGGTGTCTGTGCATTTTGGTAGTAAGTTCGAGAGTGAGGCAGCTTCTGACCTACCTGATACCCTGTGGGGTTGAAGGCGTCTCAATACCCATCAAACCCCATGTGATCGAGTGAAGCGGTGCCGGGAACGTAAAATACACACCAAGGCGTCCGAGCGCGTCAACGTTGACGTATTCACGCTAAACAAACGGCCGTGTCCCCAACACGGCCAAACACAATTTTTCTCGCATATGGGAGTCGTGCAGGACGATGCCGCTGGTCGGCGAGTTTTCTCGGGGATCTCCCCCATTCCTCCTTGCATTGTTCGATGTCAAGAACCGCTAAACCTCTCATCTCCACTAACATTTAAGTAGTTTAGCAATGACAATGTTTTTTAAGACCAGCAAGATTCAACATTTAAATAAAACACGTTCGCAAAAAATTTTGATTGGAAAAATTTAGAGGTATCGAACATGTCGTTATCCTAGACGGTTTTTTTTTAAACACACAGCTGTTTTCAAATTATATATTCGTTTAAAGTTTTGCCACGAGATGAACAGAATAAGTTGTTCATTGAATTATTTTCCTCGTGTTTTGTGTGTTTGTTTTATTGCGTCCGTAAGATCTTTTTTCAATGCATAGATGTACAAAGATATTGGACAAGTCAAATTACAGTATACGAAGTTTATACACTGGACATAGTAAACACACACATATATATATGTCAGACTATACTTACACGCATCACATCTTTTTCTCATAATTTGACCAATCCTCTTCCAACATGCTGTAGAACGTCGTCTTTTTGCTGAAACAGAAGAAAAAGAAAACGAGAAAAACCGGAGCAAGAAATGCGTACAAATACATGTTATGCAATAATTTCTTAATGTGTGTAGTTTAGATATTCATCTACACTATACAATGTTAGTTTGGAAAAAAATTCTTTCAGCTGTTTCTTAAAGAGTTTTTGGTTAGAGGAGCAAATTTCTTGAAGGTGTTGTGGTAACATATTGAAAAATTGGCTACCAAGGTAGGATGGCCCTTTCTGGACAAGTTTTAAGTTAACTGAAGTCACGCGTAAGTGTTTTTATTTTATTTTATTGTCATGCTTATGAAAGGACTGATTTTTCTGAAATGAATGACTGTCTTCGGACATGAATATAAGTACAGAAAACATGTGCTCATATGCAAATGTCAAAATCTCTGAGCTCTTGAAAAAAGGTCTACACGAGTCTGACTTTCTTTTGCCATTGATTATTCTTACAGTTCTCTTTTGCATTTGAAGCACTTTTTTTTGCTGTCAGTGGAACTACCCCAAAGAGTTATACCATAACAAATGATGGCATTAAAATATGTAACATATTCCATTTTAGCTGTATTTTTGTGTAAGACCTCTGCAACACTCCGCAGGGCGAAACATACGGATCTTAGTTTAGGTAAAATATACGCAATGTGAGATTTCCAGTTAAGCAAATTGTGTACTTTTAAGCCAAGAAACTTAATCACTGCAGTTTCATTAATTTTGTCTCTGTTACAGCTAACATATGAATTAATATTTTTTCTGTTCTTTGTGAGTAAATTCATAAGATATGTTTTATCTAGGTTGATGTTTAATTAGTTTGCAGTAAACAATGCAATTAGCCCTGTAAATGTTGTGTCCGTTTTTTGTGTAAGATCATTTATTGAGTCTCTTGAGACTAAGATGCTATTATCATCTGCAAATAAAATTTGAGTAGTTTCTAGGGTTAAGGTACATGGAAGGTCATTTATATAATCTAGGAAGAGTAGGGGGCCTAATATTGATCCTTGTGGGACCCCATGCTTGATTTTTCCTGGTTCAGAGTAGAATGAAGTAGTTTTTCCTTTGATTCGCTCTTGGTGTTTGTTTAAGAGGTATGAGATTATTAGTTTATTTGATGTACCTGAAACTCCATAAAACTTTAATTTTTCTATAAGTATGTTGTGATTTACACAGTCAAATTATTTAGTGAGGTCGCAAAGTATTCCATTAGATTGCATCTTTTTTACCAAGTGCATTAAGAATGCTATTTGTTAGTTTGAAAATTACATCATTTGTTGTCGTTTTTTCCTAAAGTCAAACTAGAAATTTGATAAGATTTTGTGATTCTCGAAATGTTGCAGCAATCTCCTGTAAATTAGTGTTTCAGTTACTTTTGAAAAGGATGTAAGAAGTGAGATGGGTCTGTAATTGTTTACTTTGGTCTTGTCTCCTTTCTTGAAAATTGGTATTAAAATAGTCTATGTAATGTTTCTGTGAACATTTGTGGAAGAAAATATATGAAACTGTATGAAAACTATTAAAATTAATTTTCCAAATAAAAGGATTTTTTTTTCGGAGATAGTTGAAAACGTTCACCTCATTAAATTGAACATTCCCTTATAGTTGACTTTTTTTTATAAAATGTTGCTGATATGGCTGTGTCACTCTACCTCAGCTCATGACAATTGCAGCATTCATACTGGCGTAAAAGTCAAACAATTAATTTGCAAGTTCGTGGATTACATTTCAAAATAACTTTTTCCTTACTGACTCGAGCACATATTCTAATTTTTTCTTTTTTAATGACATGAACAATTTTATCCTAGTGGTTAAACGTTGTACTGTAACAGCGAATTATTTAAATAAAACATAATAGAGCAAAATTACTGTTTTAAAGAAATTTATTTAGTAGCAGCCGCTTGTTTTCTTCTACGGACGCCGTCAAAAATCTTTGAATCAATGTCGTAATGCCACTTTACAATTACAAGGTCATCATTGTGAAAAACCGTTTTTTTTTTTTTTAAAACTTTACGCTCTTTCTGCAAAATAAAATCAAAAACGATTTTGTGGCCGGATATCGACAATTTACTTTTTTTAGCGGGAAATTCTGGCGTAGAGACTACAAAATTGTGTTTATCGGTCTATAAGTGCACAGTTTCGGTAATAAATGTAAAAAATCTCACCGAAAATTTTTTCTAAGAATAAAAGTTTGGTCATTTTTGTACTGACAAATTGTTTCCCAGAAAAAAATATTAATTATTAAACATCTGTACCTGTTGCGATTTATGCTGCATGAATATACATAAAGTCAGTATACTTTAATACATACATGGACAAAACAGATACATTTGGTATCCTTCCGATTTAAGTAGAATATATGCCCATTTCATTCGCAAGCACAGTTCAAGCCAGAATAATATGTTTGGTGGTCTTCAGAATTTAATTATTTGAATTTGACATACAAATCAGACGTGTGCATCTGTTTCCTGCAAAGTTGCAACATACGTAATTCAACTGAAACCTACGATTTTCTGCCAGTGAACATTCTTTTTGAAAATCATGTTTGGAACATAAAGCGTTTCAATGTAGAAACTTTTCCCCGGTATATTTTATATCACGTTTCCCCCAGCAATTTTTCATCACCTTTCGTTAAAAGGATATTCAGTGCATTGTTATGAAATGTGATCAGGACTTAGCTGGACGGCATGCCCGATCACACCTTCAAATATGAATCAAGGACACGAGAAATATCTCGTGAAAGGCAAAGCAGAACCCGCCTCCTACGGCCAGTAAACGGGGTCGAACACGCGCCCTATATAGGACAAGGAAACTCTAAGGGCCGGTTGCACCATCGTAGTTCGAAACTCGAACTCGATCGTATCTAAGATCGACACTGAAAACATTTGCACCAGTCGAGTTCAGAGCTGGACTGGAGATCGAGATTAAGTTCATTTCGAACCGCCTATTTCGGCGGTTCCAAATCTCGATCCGAGATCAGCAGCCATGGTCGACAAATGTAGTTCGAGAATACGCCAACAGATAGAATTACGTTCAGTTGTTTTCTTGGGAAATTAAAACAACAGTATACGAACATGAATATTATTCAGTAAAATTCGTACAACAGTAATTCACTTAAAACAGATAAAAGATCGCACATCTAGTCCTATATATCATGAAAAATACGCCTACTTCCATGACGTCATATATTGCGAACCAATAGCGAAATTGTCTCATACTTGGTATCGATCTCTACAAGATCGACAAATCGGAGATCCAGAATCGTGAAATTTCGTTGGCGCAACACTTTTACATTGGAACAAAGATCACGCTGGATTCTGGTTCGGAACTAGGATCATTCGATCTTGGATCGGGGGCGGTGTTGGTGCAACCTGCCCTAAGAGCGGCTTCTTTTTTCATCGGACCATCGGAACAAGAGGATGTGTGGAGATGGGTATGTCCGGCCTTTGCTAACCGCCGCCTTAATCAGCCTACGGCAAAATAAATTGTGTGGGGACTCTCCAACTAAGTTGGCATCAGAAAGTGGCGTGTATTATAGGTTATTATAATTAATTAGCCAACATTCTGCTAATCTAGTTAAAGCTCATCCAAGTAATGTTTGTAGTTAAATAGTTATTGTACGTATTTCCTTAAATTCAATAAACTCTCATCTTATACTGGTGCTCTAACTAACTTAGTTATTATGTGTTACGTCATTATAGCCCCTTTGAGGTATGAAACAAAATCATAGATCATATAACAACGTGTTACTTGAAAAACTAAATTATTACGGTAATCATAATATTAAAAATTAAACTAGTACCAATATAAACGGAGTGTTTGTTATTGTAAATGACCACTATTTGACCCTGGGTATTACACAACCGGGTGAGGTGGTGGAGTGGTCGATCACTAGACTCGTGTTCAAAAGGTCTTATATGTGATTCCTGGTCCAGCCATTGTGATGTCGGAATTTTATGGTTTCCCGAAATCACTCAGGCGAATACTGTGATGGCACCTCACCAAAAGCCATGTCCGAAATCTTTCCCATCCCTTCTTCATTTAGCAACCTTCCCATCTCTATACACTTTGCTGTCTATGTGACGTTAATCTTTGCTTGCCTTTCATATTATGTGTTAAGTGTATAAAAAGAACTCTCATTGTTTTAATTGTAGTATCATAATTTAAATGCATGTTTGAGAATAACATTTTCAAATATTTTTTTAGCATTTGTATAGCTCACGCACTTTATTTTAAAATAATTTAGCATTAATGATAGAGATTCAGAGACTGCCACTGTAACGACGAAAGTATACCAGCATACACGTTATTGTTTGAATGCACGTAACTGTTGACGCACGTTAGTCTGGTGCAATTAGCACTTTTAAATGATTTAATAAGAACTTATATATTCTTAGTAGGCAACCTAAATGAACCGAGCGTGGTGGCGCAGTGGTAACTCACTGGACTGGCAATTGGGGGTATCCGGGTTCGATGCCCGGTCCGGTCGTCCTGATTTCAGTTTTCCATGGTTTTCTGAAATCACTCCACGTGAATGCTGGGATGGGTCCCTATTCCCTCTTCCTTGTGCAACTTTCACAGTCTCAAATTACCTCGCTGTAGACGAGACCTTAAGCCCAACTAATCATCTTTAATGAACTTACAGTATTGTTTATGTCGTACTACAAAAGCGGTTAAGAGCACACTCGGCTTTCACACTAAACCACGCTATTTTCGAGGAACTTGTGCAATCGCTGAATAATTTCGAACTTTATGCGTGATTTATAATTATGGTGACAAATAATTCATCGTTGGGAATCCAATGGAGCTTCGCCATCACGTACTTGTATCTATATAACGTTATGATTGAAACTCCTACTTCTTCTATGACAGCATTTGGTGGCAGTGACGGGTTATGCAATGTTCGTACAATTACACATTATACAGTATGTTTTGTTTAAAATACTTTTTTTTTTTGTAATACTTACAATAAACTTGTGTTTTAAAAGTGCGTACCTCCCTTAGGATTATTTCTTTAGCCCTGGGTTGAATACGCTTTTTCAAATTATTTCTTCGTAATGAATATGCTGGCGGAGTTGGTCGATGTTGTTCCTACACATTCTGTATATCCCCACGTTTAAATTAAATCGAATTTTACAGTAAATGCCGTCAATATTAAACTTGAGTTGTACACAGCTCACAGTAACGTGTTAGGAAATGTGCTTTAATGGCCTTGTAGTGCTATAAAAATAATCTGGGTTACTAGTTTACTAATAATTGATTTGCAAAAACACAAAAGAATGACAATTTAATTAAGGGGGGTAAGAGGTAATTGCATGCATGTGGAGCAGGGTTAGGGCACACATGAATCGCCCTCCCTTCCCTACGGTCACCGTAGACACGTGACGGCGGCAGAGATACAGAGTAGAACAAATGGTAAATTACAACGTTTGGGGGATTATAGAGGTGGTTAAAATGAACAACAGCTGCATGAACCGAAAGTCATGTCCTTCTGCCGTTTCGCCACTAGGGGCGAAGATGAGGTGGATGGGTTAGGAGTCTAGGAGCATTCACCTTGGCACCTCGACAGCACGATCCAACTCCGATGGATTCCTTTCCGTTGGGGAGATGAAACGTCTTGTTTACACAACTCCTCTACATGCCACACAAGATTTCGCTGCAAGTGTTACTGCAGTTGCAATAGTCGTCTCGGAAACACCTGGAATATTTGAACGTACCAGACGACCACTGGTACCCAGGTGTCACATCTGTAGTGAAGTCAATCGCGAAGAATTGTGCCAGTTGTACTGGCACGCATTTCATTTTTTTTTGGTTACTATAAATTTAATAAGTTCTGTATTCATTAATTCTTCGCCAGAAATTATTGGTTCAATTAAAACGTGCTGCAGTTATATTTATTATATTTGTTTATGCAATTCAAAATGTAAAACATTGAGAATATATTTAAATTATTTTACTGTCGCCCGGGTCTTGTTAACTAGAAGAGGCAAATGATGTGATGTCAACTTAAATAATTTTACTATGTGACATATGTCAATGTCGTGTACAAAACTAAATTTTACTTAGTAATTTAATGAGTATTTAGTATTTTCTAGATGGAAATATAATTTAAAGTAATCTAATGAAATAATTGTTAGTTATCTCTGTTTTATACATCTTTCTAAATATTATACTACGTATCGACTAGTCACACCAGACTGGAGTACCGAGCATCATCGATTTCATACATATTCCTGCTCGCGAGGTTATTGCCTCATTGTTGAACTTAACCATACAGAATGTAGTTATTCGACGAATATTTATCTACTTGTCTACATTCTTCTTTCCATGTAACTGGTAATTTCACCCGCCGATAAGGGTAAGTTAAACTATAAGTAATTTTTTTTTTTGCCGTTTCGTGTTATTTTTGTGTATGCCGAGATACATAATTTTTTTCTTTGGTATATTTCGTAGTGGTGCACGTGTTGGAGATTCGTTCTGCGATGCAGTAGATCATGGCCAACATCCCTCCTGGGATGATTTCTACAGAGCCTTTCTTGGTTTCTTCTTGAGTGCTGCTTCTTGGCCTATGCAGCAGACGAAATTTTGATTCTCTCCAGCAACAAGTAAAATCTAACAATTTTGTTCGCATGCCGCGTGCTCCGAGCTTACAGCTCTCATTGACATGAACTTTCCATAGACTGGTTGAACTAAATTTTACGTAGTATTGGCAACTCATTAACATGTTTGTGTTATTTTTGGGACGATAAAACATGTAACCTGCAAAGTTAAGAAACGTTTATATGTCCATATGGCTAATACTTGCAAACGGGAACCGAAGGTGATTTCACTTGCAGTCTTGCTGAAAATAGCATGTTTTGTTTTAAACTAACTTAATTTGAAAATAGAAGACATTAGTTATGAAATATATTGAACACTCAAGATCCTGTTGATATTTAAATTAATTATTAAATTATTTATTTTACTCGTATTAAATGCTCAAGTACATATGCGTGTATGCCAGACGATATTACACACACACACACACACACACACACACACACACACACACACACATATATATATATATATATATATTTCAAATATATATTTACTGAGATTTTGTTATTGTTCTATTTTTTTTCTGAAATTTCTCCTCTTAAAATATAAGTACACTGGTGTGGTTAATATGAATCTGACAGTTATTCTATGAGGATAACAAAAGAAAACGACATCCAACAAACCATTTAATTGATAAAATATTACATTTATACAAATCAGTTTTTTGTAAAGACCGGAGCACGACTTTAACTTAAGTTTGCAAACACAACTACAACAGGAATCTGTATCCACCCTTCCACATGTATCATCCTTGTGTCGTGATGAGAGTACCTATTGGTGCTGGCATCAACTATACGAGGGTGTTACATAACAGAATTTCAACAACGTTTTCGAGTGTAACATGTCAACTCTCCTTTCGTTGGAAATGGCACTACCCACTCTAGCTACGACCCACTCTAGCAGCAAAATAGTCGAAGTACATGGCATATGGTAGATACAATTTTTTTTTCATCTTTAACTCCTCTATCATCCCCCTAAACGTTGTAAACGACATTTTGTTCCGCCGTATATATGTATCCCTCGTGTACGGAAGAATTGTACTTTATGTAAGTGTGGGTTAGCAATCAAAAATACAGGAACAGGCCGTAGAAAATGTTTTTGGAACAATCACAATTTCAATGACATTGTGCGGAATTGGTTCACAATTGAATACCTGAGTATGATTTTTAAGCAATGAGATTTTGCGATGAGTCTAACGTCAGATGGCAGTGTTGGTAATTTAGGGCTTAATTTTTGTGGCCGTCAGAAATAACGGGGATTTAAAATTTGCAATGTGTTGAAAGTAACCAGTAATTTAAAAGTGTTAGCATATTTACTTCTTAAAATCTTTGCATTTGCCATGGCAGAGATGTTATGTTATGACTGCTCGTGCACACTACGTGTTATGTTATGATTGCTCATGCACACTACTTGTTATGTTATGACTGCTCATGCACACTACGTGTTATGTTATGACTGCTCATGCACACTACGTGTTATGTTATGACTGCTCATGCACACTACGTGTTATGTTATGACTGCTCATGCACACTATGTGTTATGTTATGACTGCTCATGCACACTTCGTGTTATGCACAGTTGTGAAACAATGGGTTCTCAAAAATTATGATTAATTATTATGAAAACGGCCAATTTTATATTGTTACTTTTACGTATCCAATTGTGAACCAATGGTGGTAGCGCTCCGTAACAATAACAGTTACAGCCACTCTATGGGGAATAACGCAAATTTATCCCAAAAGTAAAACTACTAAACCGATTTAAGTTAGAAAAATTATTTGTGCATTAAATACTAGGTTAAATGACCATACAAAAGGAAATTGCTGTGATCTGCCAAGCTAGTATCCAACACTTGACTGGAAGACGCCACGACCACGATGGAATCTGGAACTAAGCCTTGAGCAGCAGATAGTTTAATTAACCCGCGGCGCGTATTTAATGCGCGCGGGGCATCAAAGCGGTGTCTGTCGCAAGCTCTCCGCCTGCCGCCGGCGAACCTCTAGACAGCTGCCACCTGAAGACGGATCACAAGAAGGCGTTCCGTTGCCACCGACTCGAGACTTGAGCACAGCAGCCTTCGGCTACATTCAGGTGACCACGTTCCAGTCAGATACTAAATAGTATTTGATATCCGTGGCTTTATTTAATGGCTAATTAAATATATTATTTAACTCTCCCAAGATTGCGATAATTTGTACAAGAAGTGTTATTTGTATATTGGCTAAAGTGCATAAAGATGTTGGACACAACTAGGTCGTTATTCTGACTTTACCTTTAGTGTTACGACCTTTAACACAAGTTGCTATTAACGTAATAAGAGTGTCTGTTGGACGAGGACAATCTGTTAGACTGTGCTACGCTATCCCCGTTGTTAATGCGTGGTCCGCTCCCCTCTTGAAGGACCACAGCAAATGGTTGAGGCGCCGTGTCTTTCCAAACTCTCGTAGGCCAAGCCAGTAAATTAAATAACTAATAGCCAATTGATAGTAATGCTAAATAGTATAAAAAGTTGTGTTCTTCCATACTCGCGGGCTAAAGATCGCTATTAACTACCTTACAGAATTTGTTGTAAGCTACGGCTTTAATTGACCTAAAAGCACGCTCAGCTGTGGTATAATTCAATAAAGTAGCATTTAAATTTTAGAAATTAATTAGAGTAAAGAGTCAAAATCAGTTGTGAGGAATAGTAGATGCCACCTCCCCCAATTAGAGCTGTTAACTCTCCCGCCCACATGAAAGTAATAAAATTACTATGCTTACGAAAAATGGTTCATGCGTGCACACACAAAGCTGAAAGAAATGCCTTATTATTAATGTAAAAACCAATGCGTGTCCACAAATGACAGCTAAATAATAATGTAAAGGACAAATTATTAAGTACTATTTACAGGCAAGTTACTTTTATTTACTGTACGACCGACACACACAACAAAATTACATATTTATATACAACTTAATTTCTAAGATGAAAAACTATCATGATACTTATATTAACAAGATTCCAATCATGTTAACATGTTACAATGACATTTATGTTAACAAGTAACTCAATATACATGACCTTATCCTACCATGCAACACGCATTTGAACATTTAGAACAAATTTTGCAGAAACTGTATATATAAAGTAAAAAATATGACTAATATTTGTTTTATACTAGACAATAAAAACTAAATAACATATCTTAACGAACAACATGATAAATACATAAACACATGTGGACTCCAATAACAAATAGTACCCACCCATAACAGATACGTGTATACTACAAACAAGCAGCTGCAAATGCAAATACCTTTACCTGGTCATACAAACCTTACCGCCACTGACCATCCAGCACCTACTGTGCAGTAGAACAGCCTGGTACCTCTGTCAGTGGCACTGCCAAAATTTAATCGCCACTGCCAGGATCATCTTCGTCAGTGGTGTCGAAATCCGGATCCAGGGAGATGATGAATGGAGGTATGTCAGTGCCTTCGTGTACTTCCTTCTCCAGTCCGCTGCAATCGGCTTCTCCCCGTGGTCGACACACTTTGCCCATCTGAAGGAAAGTTTGTGCAAGGTACACTTAGAAACTGCGTGTTTAACATGTGGCACCAGAAACATTCATATTGGAAAAGTAATTCTAAGATATAATGCTGTATTCCAAGTGTAATGTTTAAATTTCTTGCTACTTAAGTTGTTTGAAGGGTATTTTATACAGTTTAAAGTAATTAGTGGCTTACAGATAATGTATTTACTGTAACTCATAATAATAATGTCACGTGATCGGAGCAACGGTCAAAACCAACCGCCCGTTGTGGTTCCTTCATGCTTGTAGATTGGCTTTGCTTGTGTGGAGTGGTTGCGACGCAAGCTAGACAAATTTGGATGCTGGGAGTTGTTATGTTTTAATATTTCTCATTTATTTTTCAGCTTATCTGCAGTCATCATTGTTTCATTATAGATTGTATAGTGTTTAATTGTGTTGTAGTGATTGTGTGCCAAGTCATGAGTTCCAGCAAACTACGTGCGAATATTCAGCGTCAGGAAGACATTATAAATCTCGCCGAAAGTATTTATTCGTTAATTCGTCGAGGAGAGATGAAACCGTGCATGGTCATCGAACGAGTTGCAGAAATGGTGAAAATTTCAACTGCAACTGTCCGGAGGTAAGTTTAAATGTGTTCTTAAGAAGGCGTGTTTCCCCAGACAGGCTTCACGACGTGTCTTCCCCGCGTAACCCCGGTACGTTGAAGTAAATCGTTGGAAGAGAACAGGCAGGAATCGACAGTTGGAAACGTGATATCATAAATGGAAAGTTAAATAACAGTAATAAAAGTAAATAAACGACAGCAGAGACGCGACATTAATATATTCACGTGAGTTTAAGTGCATGTTATATCCTAAGTTTGAATAATAATATAAAAAGTTATGTTTACTTATGTACCTACGCCCATCTGTTTAACCTTCCTTTTAAATCTGTCTTGACATTAAGTGCTAATTTTTCCGTCAATAATTATACGTTAATTTTACACGTTTTTATAACACTACGTTGTTTTTTAATGTAGGCCTAACCTCAAATACGTCTGTATGTATCTATTTAGGCCCAGCCATGTAACCTTTCTTAAACCTGCCTTGTTAACAAGTGCAAATGTGCCTGTCAATAATTATACATTAATTTGACAAGTTTTGTAATCACTGTGTTATTCTGTAATGTAGGCCTAACCTCAAACTTGCGTTCATGTAGTTATTCATCCCAAGTTACAGTGTAAATTTTATTATTGTTAACATAACATAAACGTCACAGTTTGATGCTACACCAAAGGTGTTCCAACATCCTATAAACTATCAAATCTTGAAGCTGGTTTGGTTAACTATAGACCTTTAGCTGTCCTTGTTCCCGACATTATTTCTTGATGCAAGTGTAATTGTTTTGGTTAATTGCGTAAAGAATTAGAAAGTATTTACAATTAATTGTCAACAGTTATAGAATAATTCCATATTTAAATTTCGAAATGGATGTTCGACAAGACAACTTGCTACCCTTTGAGAAATATCAATGAAGATAGTATGCGTTCTTGAATAGGCATAATTGTTTGTTATATCTGCTACTTTGGCCGGAAAAATATTTCAGTTATTGAAATTTAATGTAACTGTAAATTACATGCTCCTGTTTACTTGCGATTGCATATTTAGTAAAGGTTAGATTACGTTACCCATTTTATGTGTTAAATTAAGTATTTCTAAAGAACCTGTATGAGCTAGCTTTCAATAAGGGATGGGCTACAATTGACATACCTAACACAGTCACAGTTATAGCGATAAGCACATTTGTACCGAAGAAATTAAAGTCGGTACATAGAGTTGGTAGTGGGTTTTTTCAAATATAAATATTTTCAATCGATCTGTGAAATTTTTTTAATAATAAATTATTTACATTTCAATTTTTACTATAAACGTTTCCTAAAAGTGTAACACATCTTCTGTAGTTGTGATTATCCATAAATAAACAAAAGAAAATATCTTACCGAGGACTGAAGTCAAAATACACACTTTCTTGATTTATAAATAAGTTTTTCAATTGATAACATAGTATAAGTGTCGGGGCTTCTGATTGGCTGTTTATTTACGCACATCTGTAATTACAAGGAAAGTTAAACCAAGTGTTTATCACTATGCACAGTTATAGCCACTATAACTGAAAACAAGCCGTTTAACTCGTATGTATATCACTGTGTTGTGTTAGTGATATGCTTATAGCAATTGTGGCCCGGCCTTAACTGTACCAGTCCCACAATGAGTGCTCTAGTCTGTTATATTGTGAAATACAAATAGTCGATTTTACTGTCACTGCTGTGTAAAACATTTCAGGTACTACAAGAGAGATATTGAAGATGTGGCCACCCCGGATAAGAAGAGAAAGAAGAGGCCACGAGAGGGATAGTCCTTTGAGAGTATTGATGACTTCACCGTTGCAGCCATTCGCCGCACCATTTATAGGATGTGTCGTGAAGGTATGGGCAACACAGATCAATAATGTGTTGTTGATGATGTATATTTAATTTATAATATTTACACTGCAGACGCTAATTTAGTTCCTCTATTAGTACGTTACGTTCCGAAAATGCAAATACACACACTGTGACTGACTTTATAGTTTCACTACAAAATATTCATTGTAAGTACATGTAGAAGTTTGGGGGCAATAGGTTTAATTTGGTATTTTATAAATAATTCTTATTGCAGTAAAAAAGCAATGGTAAAGGAAGGCTACGCTAGTACTACCCAAGCAAGAAATGTCCAATTTTTACGGAAATAATACAGTATTATTTCTAATAATTTCCATGTCCGTTGGTCAGAGAAAAGCCATGATCCCATATTACAAACACATAGGTCTATTTTGGTAATTCTGTATAACATTTAAAATTTTCATGCAAACAGTGAAAAGTATACCATTTCGACACGTGATAGAACCGCACTGTGTTATGTCATAGTGCAGTGTGTACCAGTTAATTTGATTGCTATAAGATCGTGGCGTTCACAACGAAATTTTTGCATTTACAAAGCATTTCATCTATGGTAAAGCAATTCTGTTACCGACTCCAGACCGCAGAAGCATGATATTGGAAACACCTACAAACAGTTTGCAGTACATTAGCAAAAAGCACTGCAACCACAAGCACTGAACCACACACAGCGCTACAAAATCAACCACGAAAATATGCTTATTAAACTTAACAATTTCACACATGTTAAAAGGTATGATTATTGAAAATAAAATTGATAAAAACACAACACCAATATGATGTTTTTGTCTTGTACGCAATGTGTGTAATCAATACATGTTGGGAGCTACTGTGGGTGAGTGTAAGTGTATGACAAGCAGACAATACCAAAACTGTATGTATCAATATTAAAACACCACTAATTATTATTCAGTTAGTTTATGTTCTTCCCTGAGACAATAAAGCATTCACATTATCAAATTTTTCTCGCTGTGTCGACTTACATTTTCATATTTCACGCAAAGATTGTAATATAAATAGTATAAGTATTTTAAGTAGCCTAGTTTAAAATAACACTGCTGGGCAGATGAGAAGTTTCTTGGTTATTTGTAAATTGCCAGCCGTTAACATTTCGTGTAATATGAAAACATTTGTCGACGAAGGCACGTTATACCTTCGTGAGATAATTTTCATGATAATTTTGCAATTGACCTCGCAAGGACATCACATCACTTCGGCGACGCTACTGGAGGAGGTGAGAGACAGCGGGATTGAGTTCTATGGTTGAAGAACCAAACTCTACCACCTCCTGAAGAACATGGGTTTCGAGTGGAAGACTGTGAACGGGTGACGGGCCATGCTCGAGAAGGAATAGATCGTCATAAAACGTGCTATTTTTTTTGAGGAAGTACATAGATCCAAAGGCGTATGGCGCAAACTTCATATTCATTGATGAAACGTGGATTTTTGCAAAAGGTTTGCCGTGACTTACATATTTAAATATCATAATGTTGTATGGATACCAACGACAATAAATCACAGCTTTGTTATATTTAGGAACTGTTAAGAAGAGCTGGCAGGACGAAACAGTCCACACAGTAAAGAGACACTGTGTGGACCAAAGTAAGTGGTCCATTGTTGTTCATGCTGGAGGGTGTAATGGCTTCGTGCCGGAAGCCGGGTTGCTGTTTGTTTCAGGGCAGAAGAAGGGTGACTGCCATGGCGAAATGAATGGGGAAAGTTTCCAGAAGTGGATGAAGCAGCTCTTGGAGAGCCTGCCGGAGCCCAGCATTATAGTCATGGACAATGCAGCGTATCACAGTACCCAGGTATGTGGTTGGGTACAAATGTAGGATTCTTTTTACCATAGTTGCAGTTAAACAAGGCTAACTATTTGTTCAGCTAGTGACATACTGGACAAAATTATTGCAAATTTGAATTATTTTCTGAATGGTTAATTTTATATATTTCCAGCTTGAAAAATTTCCCAACAGAGGCTGGAGGAAAGACGACATCGCCGCGTGGTTGAAGCAGCACAACATTCCGTTTGTTGCGCATGCAGTGAAAGGTGTATTGCTAGGTGTCGCAAAAGTGAATTTGCCTCCAGTGCGGTATGTTTTTCTTCACGGCCATACATTATATTATGTGTAGTAAAGCTTCCATTCGATTCCTTCTTAACATAATAACATTCATTAACAGAGCTTTTATGACATTGTATCACGTGTAAAAAAAATATTTCAGGTATGTGATTGATGGCATGGCTCATCAGCACGGACATGAGGTACTGAGGCTTCCTCCATAACATTACCATTACAATGCAATTGAACTTGTCAGGGCCCAGTGCAAGCAGCACTACAATAGTTACATGGGCCGGGACAGAAAGTTTGATGATGTAGCTGTTAGGGCAATGTAGAGTGAAGCTCTCCAATTAGTGACTCCAGAGCGGTATACCTGTGTGTCATGTGCGTTCAGTGACATCCTCTTCTGTGCCTGTGGATTCTGTGTAGTGGTCCTTACCATGTAGTTTCCTTATGTCCCTGCAGTAGTTTGAAACATCCAATGATTTTATGTGTCGTAGCTGTACTTCAAGGAGTTGGTATATAATGGCTAGTTAACAGTGTAAATTGCGTGTCCTTATGTGTGTGTTCTTTTAATTGTAATACATTTCTCTATGTGTAAATTACTTCAGTATACTTACGTATTAAGTAGTGGTTTGCAATTTCTGCATATCAGGCATTTTTCAAACTGTGGTCTGACTTTGTACGATAGATTTGTGTTTTTACCATGTCTCTTGTATTTACTTATAGTTATTTTTCCATAATTTTTTTTATTCCATATTAATTCTTCTCATATATATCTTAACAATTCACTGTTAGACTTGCGTATCTCTAACTGAAATGCCGCAAATTCTGAAAACATTTAATTCTTCTTAGCATATATGCATGGTCTGGTTGTTTATTTTAAATGATTTGCATGATTGCTTAGAGTTTTTTAAAACCTGAAAATATGAATGTTTCTGGTGCCACATGTTAAACACGCAGTTTCTAAGTGTACCTTGCACAAACTTTCCTTCAGATGGGCAAAGTGTGTCGACCACGGGGAGAAGCCGATTGCAGCGGACTGGAGAAGGAAGTACACGAAGGCACTGACATACCTCCATTCATCATCTCCCTGGATCCGGATTTCGACACCACTGACGAAGATGATCCTGGCAGTGGCGATTAAATATTGGCAGTGCCACTGACAGAGGTACCAGGCTGTAGGTGCTGGATGGTCAGTGGCGGTAAGGTTTGTATGACCAGGTAAAGGTATTTGCATTTGCAGCTGCTTGTTTGTAGTATACACGTATCTGTTATGGGTGGGTACTATTTTTTATTGGAGTCCACATGTGTTTATGTATTTATCATGTTGTTTGTTAAGATATGTTATTTGGTTTTTAGTGTCTAGTATAAAACAAATATTAGTCGTATTTTTAACTTTATATATACAGTTCGTGCAAAATTTGTTCTAAATGTGTAAATGTGTGTTGCATGGTACGATAAGATCATGTATATTGAGTTACTTGTTAACATAAATGTCATTGTAACATGTTAACATGTTTGGAATCTAATTAATATAAGTATCATGATAGTTTAACATCTTAGAAATTAAGTTGTATATAAATATGTAATTTTGTTGTGTGTGTCGGTCGTACACGAAATAAAAGTAACTTGCCTGTAAATAGTAATTTATAATTTTCCTTTACATTATCATTTTGCTGTCATTTGTGGACATGTATTGGTTTTACATTAATAGTAAGGCATTTCATTCAGCTTTGTGTGTCTACGCATGAACAATCTTTTGTAAGCATAGTAATTTTCTTAAGTACTTTTCTCATTTAAGTTTTCAGTTTTGCTTAAGTCATTGCAATGTAGGAACCACAACAATGATGAGAGTCCATCCACTTTCCCTGTAAGATTTGTTTCTTGGGGTCTGTGTGGGTTTGACAAAAAGGTAATGTCGCACCCATTTGGGCCACAAGAGACACAGGAAATGTGGCCTTCACCGGACCAGCATTTCACTTAGTTATAAATAATATACATTATTTTTGGAATTATTTTTTACAAATGAAGGTGGTGCCAGTTACAAGCCTGGTATACCCTTCTATTACCTTTTCAATTCACAGTAAATATTCAGTTCTTTTTGAAGGGTCTCAGAAGGGTACGAACACACAGTAACGGTGTCAAATATATATATATATATATATATATATATATATATATATATATATATATATATATATATATATACACAAGTACATTTGTTATGTTTCTATTTTTGTGTAAATTATTTTTATTTTAAATACACATAATATGCCTATGTTGAAATATATTTATCTCCATTTATTAAGGTGCATATAAAACTATCCTTAAAATGTACATATACATGCACATTATTTATATATTTTACTTTTTTATATATTACATATTTTTATATATTGCCACGATATCGCCATCACTTTAAGTTTATTAGCACAATATACTTCTGTGCAGTGGTGTACTCTTTGCTCGGCTCAGATCCCCTCGTCTTTCCTTGCTGTTCTGCCTCCCCGCCTTCTTCATTTCCCCTTCGTGCATCGTTATTTTTTTATTTGACGGTGAGTTGTGGGAAACGTTAAGTTTGTGGCACAGTTGTTAAATGTTTGGTAATTTGTGTGACAAGTGGTGTTGTACCTTGAGGTGCAGTAGTGATAGATTATTTCAAAATCTGGATTAGGCTGCCCTTCCAAATTATTTTTCAGCTTAACTAAGGTGTCCTTTTTTTAATGTGTCGTGGTGGTCCTTGTTCACCACCCAAGTTTAATGTTTGTTTTTTCACGGTTTCCATGACTTCATCGCTAGGGCGTTCATTTTTCAATTGTTGTGTAAAGTTTTTATCTATCGGAGCTTTGGCATGATCCAAACAATTATATATGTTACATATTTTGTAAATATTGTATATTTTACATTATATATATGTATACATATATATGCGTTTATATGCTTATATATACATATATATGCATACGTTACATTTAGCAGTCCTGAAATGTAAACATTGAGTTTATTAACATGTGGCAATCACATGGCAGTCACATGGCAATGTTTGTTTACATGTGGCGGAAGGATACATAATGAGCAAGAAAGTAGAACTTTAGCAGGGCTTTCAAAAGTGCTCACTTTATCGTGAACGGCCTATACCTGACATTACTTCATTGAAAAAAGTGATTACTATTTTAAATAAAGAACTAAACATTCAATAAATAATAGTTTCACTGCTGCGACGGAAATGACGCTTGATTTTAGATAGGCTACTTTTGATTATTTCCGCAATAGTAGTTCTTTCCAACAACGATTAATTTTAATTTTCAGCAGTTCACCTATATGCACTTGAATTGCAACTGTGTTTGAAATAGGCTACATGTTTTTGACGAAACTATTAAACATACGCTCGAGGTGTTGATCTACGAAAAGATCGCGCACTTCAGGATATGCCTGTCGATTACTTTCAAGCCATCGTACATTATAAATACCATTTCGATACTCGAGCGTCACAAAACACGGCTTTTTAAAAGCGCTGTATTTCCAACTGTTCAAGTCAGATACACTTAAACGTTGTGGGAAGACCTGTATTGAAACTTCCTACAAACTTTCGGCAAATTAAATTACAGGGTCACCGCTTAGAGCCTCATAGATACATCCAGCATGGCAAGAACACTGCTCCCACCAAGGCGAACCGGGTTCAATCCCCGGTCGGTTCACTCCGTAATTTCACGATACCATTGGTTCCGCCACTGTTCCATTCTCACCTCGCTTCCCCCTCATTGGCTCTCAAGACCTCGCTACTAAGAGCCACTCAAATCTGTTTACTTACTCACTCAGGAGAACACTGCACGCCAGTACAAGTCTTGCGTGTAGCGGCGCTAGTGCATTCGATACGCGTGGCAGTGTAACCCTTATTGCTCTAGTACTTCTCTGCCTCGAACGCGAAACACAGCTCCAGGTACGCCGACCACTTAAACGTATTTGTATGAAATTGTATAAACTGTATAAAGACCTGTACAGTTAATTAAAATAATAAACGCAGAGAAGGGAAAGCATGTCCGGATCGATAAGAAGAATGAAAACGGAAGAAGTGGTATAAAATTAAAATTCTTATATTTAATGTGACATAAAAAAAACAACGCATTTAGAGCATAAATTCTAATCCCGTCCTAATCGCCTTGATTCAGTTGGCCAGGAGGATGACAGTTATCCATCCACCCTTTGGTATAGGGGAGGTTACAAAGGTCTCGCTGTGCTAACAAGCGGGCTTACACTCCACCGACGATTAAATAGGAGGGAAGACAAAAGGAGTTGTCGTGCTAGGGGAAGTCACAGAGAAGGCAATTATACAGAAGCTACAATGCATTTCGACACCTCTGATGAAAACGTTCTGTTTACCTAGGTCCGCCGAGGCCCGTGCGATTTTCCACTGGTGCCTATAAGAATGGATGCTTTAAAGAGATTAGGCTACCAAAACAAACGTAATTTAACTTGCCTATCAAACCCTTTGCGGCATGAATACTAAAAAAAAAAAAAACTATACAATTTTTACAACTGAAACCGAAACCTTTTTTTTTTTCTTTAATTATGCATCATTGTAGGCGAGACAGTTTTTATTTTTACTTCTGTAACACGAAAATAGAAAAACTTTACTCCAGTTAAATGAATTACATTTAGCCTGCGCGACTGTAGAACAGATTTCCCCAGGCCCTCTCCGATTTGCCTGGTTTGCTATGCCATTCCATGTAGACCCTTCTATCGGGGTGGGCGCAATTGCGGCCATGGCATTATAACCCTGGTTAGCCACGATGCATACACCCATAGTAATAAACAAAGCCGACCTACGGTGTGTATAGGGCTTGCCCTGAGACGCATCCCGTTCTCCAACCGTCTTAGATACTAACATGCATGCCGGAGGGCACACAGAACTGTGAAGGTGCTCATGTTGGCGTAGCGAGATTTGGTTGGGTGGGAGGGGGGTGGCGGGGGAAGGGGGAAATTAAAAACACCTTATGCACCTCCAGGGACTGAGAGCATACAGCAAAGGAGGCGGACGTCTTCTACAGAGCTGCAGCGACTCGTCACACAGGGACTCGCCATACTACATCGGCGAGAACTTCCAGTCTGCAGCTACAAGTGTAGGTATTTTTAAGAACTACCTGAAAGTGAAAGACAACTGAATAAACGAGTTAGTTCTTTTTAGAACTAACTCGCACAGACCAAAGTTAGGTTCCCATTTATTTATTTTAGGAAGAAAAACGACTTAAATAAAATAAATCCCAGCCACCTGGGCCTTGTCCTTGGTAGAGAGTGCTATGGCTAGGACGTGCCTGGCCTTGGGCGGGCACACTTGTGTTAATATGGTTACACATAGTCTTCTTATCACCACCATTTCACCCACATAGGCAGCGAACAGCACAGCCATGACTGGTCCCGGGGCAGCCATGAACTTGCAACATTCTCTAAAGCGCCCAACCGAATAAGAGGCAAACCGCGATGCGAGGGACAAACGAGTGAAGGCGAACTCGATCTCTTGGGGCCCGGCACCCCCCCCCCCTCAATCAATCGCCAACATTGAACTGATTTTCTGCCTACACGTCTAGCGAAAACAGCATGGTTTTGATTTTAGGTTAGATAACTGATTAAACAAATGGTTTGAGATCTATGTATACATCATCTGATCAATTTGTAATACAGTTTGATTAAATTCAAATTTGGGAAAGTATTTTTATCATATAAAAGTGCTGGTAATTAAAATTAAGATATAAACATATACTTCCATCAGTGTTGACTATGTGACTTTGACAGATGTGTCCCTTTGGGGTAGGTCAATGTTGGGTACATGCGTAGAAGACGAATAAGCGGTCTACTTCATCTTTTGTCTATGGCGCAGATAACATTCGTGTCTTCATCTCATCAATTGCGGACTACACGAATGCAGTTCGCATTACGAAATTAATGGGATATCAGCACAGTCTTCAGTGCCAAGAAGCCGAAATCCCTGTTAAACTTGTATTTTGTAGATTACAGGCCGATAAACCACATGACTTCCTCGTAGAGGAATTCCAGCATGCGAAAATGCAAGTCACGCGGTTTTATTTCATACATGACACAAACTGGTAGTCTAACTGCCAAATGGCACCGACAAAGCGTGATAATTAGCCCTGATAAGCTTCGCTGGCTTATCAATTAAGTTAGAGGACTTCCACCAGCCGACATGGCCAACACAATGCTCGCGATGTCAGCGATATGGCCACGTGGCTGGTGGCTGTAATGCTGCCCCGTATTGCAGGTATTGTGATCGTCACCTTACCTCTACTTGCACTATTGTAAACGACCGCACACAAGTCAAGTGTGCACAGTGCGGGGACAACCACTGTGCAAATTAAAGTGGTTGTAAAAAGTGCAAGGCTGCCAAGTGGAGCAGACTGTCACCAGAATAACGAAAGTCGCGCCAGCTCCAATCAAAACTGGCTATACCAGAGGAAGCTCGTATAAGTGCATGGCAGCAGCCACTGCAAGCCCAGGCCCCTTCAAGGCAACAGCATGCGCCACCCCAGACTCCGAGAAACTCGTTTTTGCCTCACCGGGCCTACTAAAGAAGGCTCAGCATGTGTATACGCAAAACAGGTATGGGTGTCTGATAAGCGAGGCTGAGTTCCCCGCACTGGCTAATAATACCACCCCCCCCCCCCCCCCGGCTACTCAAACAGGTGCTGGGGCATGAAACCACGCCATAAAAATCCAAAGGGTGAGAGAAAGCCTGCCACGGCACAAGCAGCCACGAGCGAGTCCGCGCGAATGGCAGCCACTGCCGTGCTGGAGGTCGCTCAGACATGCTGCCCTTGTTGGGTAACCCGTCGGCCACTTGCTTGCCTCTGCCGGGATCTTCCACGAGGGAGTTGTGCTGTCAATGAACCTGTGGACCATACCTTCAGCCCTGTTGCAAGTTTTAGAGTTTTTATATGAATTCATTAAATTTTCTTCGAAAATTTTTACAACACTTTACACTTTCAATGATATTTACTTAAATTCATTAAACTTTTTTTGGCATGTATTTACAATTTGAATGAAATTTACTTAAATTCATTAAACTTGTTTAACAAGTCTTTACAATATGAATGAAATTTACTTAAAATTATTAACTTTCATAGCAATATGTTTCACATTTACAATATATTTTTATTTTGCTACTTTTTAAGTATTTTTGAGATATTCAAGGGTGAGTTTTAGTTATGACTGTGAGTATGAATTATGGAGCAAGAAAAAAAAAAGAGGAAACTGAGCCAAATGCACCTAGTGTATTTGGAGAGCACATAGCTCTGTCCTATTCTCTGCTGAGAATGTTGGTGTCTGGAGAAGGATGTGTGATTTGATGGATGATCGGACCTTGAGTAAGTCTAACCAATGAAATGTTTTGATGTATGTGTGATGGGGTGGTTTGGGAACATAATTTGTTTAAAAATTATTTTTAAGATAGTATGGGTGGGTTGTTGTGTGTTTGAGATGTGAATTATGGAACAGGTAAAGCAAATGGATAACTAAGCTGGTTATACCTCGCATATTCAGAATATTCATAACCTTAGCTCCTCAGCTTGTTCAAAATTATATGTTTGGAAAGAATGACTGAAATGATGTCTGATTGGACCTTGAGTATCAATAATGAATTAAATGTTTTGATGTTTGTGCGATGTGATGGTTTGGTTATATAATTTTGTTTTAAGTATTTTTTAAGCCAGTCTGGGTGGGTTGTTGTGTGTTTGATGTGTGTTAATTATGGAACATCTAAAAAAGAGGGGAAAAGGTGCATAGCCTTTGCTCCCAAGCTTGTTCAAAATGTTGTTGTTTGGAGAAGGATGTGTGATTTGTGGATGATTGGACTTTGAGTATCTCTAATTAATGAAATATTTTGATGTATTTGTTATGGGGTGGTTTGGGCATATGATTTAGTTTTAAGTATTTTTAAGCTATTTAAGGGTGGGTTGTTGTGTGTTTGGGGTGTGAATTATGAAACACCTTAAAAAATGGGGAACTAAGCTTGTTATTCTACATGTATCCAGAAGGCGCATAATTTTAGCTTCCAAGCTTATTCAGAATGATTTGTTTGGTGAAGGATGACTGAAATGATGGATGTTTGAACCTTGAGTAAGTCTAACAAATGACATATTTTGATGTATGTGTGATGGGGTGGATTGGTCATATAATTATATTTTTTAGAATATTGTTAGTTTTATGTATTTTTAAATATATTTTTCCATTTTCATATTTTTTTGGATATCTGTGAGTATAACTGAGAGAGAGAGAGAGAGAGAGGAGAGAGAGAGAGAGAGAGAGAGAGAGAGAGAGAGAGAGAGAGAGAGAGAGTTGGATACTTTAAAGTTATTTAAAAAAAATTAAGTACCACTTTAATAATTTTTTTGATTTAAGTTAATTTTAGTAGTAGAATGTATTAAATGTTTAGTTTAAGGTGTAAAAACAATAAGTAACTTTGTTTAGTTAGTATTATTAATATAGAGCAAGAACAGTATTCACCTCACTAAAAATTTGTTATACAAAAATTGTTATTAAATTTTATTTAAAATTTTTTGTCAAGTAATGTTTCATCTCTTTCGAAAATATTGTCTTTTCAAAATGGAAAAAGTCACAATTAATATGTAAAGTTTTTCTCTCAAACAAATCATTTTTGCTAGTCAAAATAAAAAAAACTGGCTTAAAATTCCATGTTGTATTTCAAACGAAGTCTACTCGCCTGGTCCGAAACGTGTAGCTGGGAAAGACAAGCTAGGTGGGTCATGAAGCGCGGTGAATTGTATGCTGGAGTGTGGGGCAGCAGTCTGTTGTGGTGTGGCCTAGAGTCGGCATATGGGAGGGGTTTGAGGAGAAGTAGCGAGTCTCCCTCCCTGTTGGCTGTACCATGCAGGTGACTACAGTATATGTGTGGTGGGGCACAGCAGCAAAGGGGTGCGGGTGGTGGTAAGAGGGGAGCGGGTCATTACGCTGGTGCCCGCTGCTGGCAGCAGCAATTTTCTGAAACATGTTTCATTCTCCCATCTCGTCATGCTGTATGAGTCCTGCATGCTGCCCAAGCTCTCGTCTGCTGTCTATTGTGTCACACTGTCCTGTGCTGCCTCAGTTCTTTTTACTGACTTTCGCCTGCTCCACACGCCCTCATCTCTTGGCCACTCTCTACCTGTCTCTACGCTGGTCCCCGGTAACTTTTGTATACACATAGCTCACACTGTAGCCATGTGCCTACTGTCTTTCCGAATCACACATTTTACCTCCATCATAAAATTGTATTTATAATAAAGAATTTTGTCCTTTTGTTTAGGATGTTACTAATAAAATATTTTTTTCAGGCACATCATGGTAAGTGAGTAAAGTGGGTTTCTTTTCTTTTTTTTTCAGAACAATGTGACACTTCATATTTATTTTTGTAGTGATGTAACTATTGTACCAGGGAAACAAAATAACTTTTAGTTAGGAGTGTAAATGAGTGAGAGTAAGTGGCCAAGTATTGGCAGTTTGTTTGAAGACCTTTACATAAGCGATTCAGATTCTGAATCACAGACGGAAAGACAGCCTACTACAAGCTGTCAAGACAGTATCACATTGTCTAAGTGGAATCGATTCGAACACTTGTAGGGTGGTCTCTACTTAAGCGATTCGAGCACTGATTCACTCACGGAGAGATCATTAGCAACAAAAGGTCGAATCGTGTCTGTTTCCCCCAAACAAGAAAAGGTTGATCTTTTGACGGATGATTTGTTTCTATCTGACTCAGAGAATTCTTCTGATTAAGATAGTGCTCCATCCATCTCACAGCCGACTTTCGAGTCAACTAGAGAGATTTCGATAGGGAGCCAGAAAATAATTTGTTTTCCGATTCCCCAGCCTCAGTAGAGTCTTTGCCAGATCTGACATATGAGCTATAAGTTACAGCGTTCATGGGCAGGCTAAATGATGCATGGATAGTTAATAATAGGAGTAACTCTGATGCAGATTTTTCTCATTTTTTTTGTGACATGTACGGACCATTTGTTGTATTTTGTATTGGCATCACCCCAGCCTATTAGAGTATCCTATACTGTAGCGGGTAAGAATTTGAATTCCCTCATGGCAGAGGAAGGCGCTATGGAAACGTATTTTCAGAGCAAACACTCCCAGTCCTTAATTTGTGTCGATGTACACTGCCTGGAGGGACTGTGTTTCCACTATGTCATCATAGCATCTTTGTATCCTGCCACACAAAATGTCAGTCATCCCTCTTCATATCCAAAACCTTGCCAGGTTTTTAATACTGAAATTCTGTCGACACCTGTAGTCATACAGGATATACGTAAGTTTGAGGAGAATAATTCCTTTTCTATCAATGTCTACTGTGTGGTAGACAAATATAGCTATATAATTAACGAAACTTGCATAAAGGGTGTGGTTATTGTACCTATGCGCATTTCTCCTGTATGTCATTACAAACATATGAATATTTTGACAATTCGCACAAGTGGAAATGCAGCTCATTTGCTCATTGTATGCATTAGGAATTTGTCATGGCTGGTTGGTAGTCAGCTGAGTAAGAGAGCCAACAAGAAATTTGTTTGTGATTGTTGCCCCCAGTATTTCCAAACTTAGGAGAAACTCACAAGCCATACTATTCTTTGCCAACAAAAAAAGGCTATATGCATTACGTTTCCCCTCTGGGAGTGTCAAGTATTTGGAATTTTAAGATTACAGCAAACAGCAGAGATTGAGTTTCGTCGCCTATTGCGATGTTGAAAGTTGCCTGAAACCCATGTCCACTGCTTGCCTAATGATGAAACAAGTAATACAACTACCATCAACCTACATGTTACATATGCTTGTAGCATTTTGTTGGTTTCTTCATACAATCCAAGTTTATCTAACTATTTTGAGTTTGTGGGTGCTGATAGTATATATCAATTAGTTGAAAAATTAGTTGAACTTACAATGTGGGATGCAGGAATTTACAGTGTGATAGTTCCGATGAAACCAAAAATCCCTGCTGATGATGTTAGGTTGGCAGCTCAACATGTTGTCACATTTGTAAGGAAAATCTCAGTACGTATGATTTTGTAGTCGATCATAACCATCTGACAGGCGAAATCAGAAATCACGCACATAATAACTGCAACTTGAATTTCAGACTGGCCAAGAGACAACTTGTCGCTGTATTTGATAACCTGCAAAATTATGATGTTCACTTTCTCATAAAGCCCTTGGCTGAACATCTCTTAACACTACCCGACGGAACCATGGTAAATTAAAATCCTGGTAAAATTCAAGTGATTCGAATGACCCTAGAGAAATACAAATGTATTACCAAATGAATCCCCAATGGGATTGATTTCAATGGAAAGGCACAATATTTCATATTATGTTTTATTGACTCATTCCAATTCATGAGCGCCTCTCTGGAAACTTTGGCAGGCAATCTACCACCTGCACAATTGAGCATCGCCCACTTGATGTTTCCAGACAACGCCCAATTCGAATTGGCAAAACGGAAGGGAGTTTTTCCTTACGACTTTGTTAAGTCGCCAGACAGTCTTATGTGAACATCACTCCCACCAAAGGATGATTTTTTAATGTGATGAGAGGAGGAGGCATTAGTGTTGAGGATTATGTTCATGCTCAAGCCAAATGGGATGTATTCAACTCCATAAACTTGCTGCAGTATGCAATTAACTACTTACATGGACACTTGTTTGTTGGCAGATATTTTTGAGAGTTTCAGGACTGTATGTTTGGCTCATAACGGTCTTAACCCCACAATGTATGTCACAGCTTGGTGTCTTTCATGGGACACTTTATTGTCAATGACACATGTGCGGCTAGAGTGTTTAACAGACCTAGACATGTATATTTTTGTAGAACGTGGGGTTAGGGGCATCATGTCATTACCCAGGTTTCCAGAAGGTGTGGGGACGCCAAAAATATTTACATGGGTGAAGACTATGATGCCAGCGTGGCATCGAAATATATATATATATACACACACACTATTCCGACGTGAATGGGCTGTACAGTCATACAATGCGATCCAAGCTACTGGTCGGCAATTTTGTGTGGATTAAGGCTAATGTGTTTTCAACATGGGATTTTGCAAACATGGTGAATGATGATGACACTTGTTTTTTCGCAGAATTGGATCTGTATTTTCCAGGCGACTGTCATGATGCACTATCGGATCTGCCTTTCAAGCGAGCCATTCGGGGGGAATCTTGAAAAACTTCTTTTGACACTCACACCACAGAATAAATATGTTATAAACGGGGAAACACTGCCGCAGAATTTGATGCATGGGCCAAACTTGACTCTGTTCATCGCATTTTGCGCTTTGAGCAGAAGGCATAGATTGAGCCGTACATCGAATTTAACACTGAGAAACATGCTCAGGCTGCGAACGAATGCGAATAATCGTTTTTCAAGTCAATGAATAATTCCATTTATGGAAAAACATTGCAGAATGTTCGCAGTGAAAGGGACATAAGAGTCTTTCGATATGACCCGATCTATGGGGCTGCAGAGCTGATAGGTCGTCGTACAATCCAGCAAAGGCAGATTATCAATGAAAATTTGGTCCTTATCGAGATTTCAAAGATTTAGGTTATGTTCAACAAACCTTTGTACATTGGTGTTGCCATTTTTGATCTTTCTAAATTAAATCTCTATGAATTCCATTATCAGTACATGAATACCAAACTTCCTCCACCAGTCTTTGCATCTCCCCTATTGGGATACTGATTCCTTGGTGTATTTTGTTGCTTGTGATGACATCTATAAAGTAATTACCCCAGAGTTAAAAGCGTGGTTTGATACATTACACTTGCGCACTAAAACCCACAAACATTCTCCCACAAGAACAAAGGCCGTACCGGGGCGATACAAGATGAATGTGCTGGTCGCACCATCGCACACTTTGTGGGTTTATGTCCCAAGCTTTACACATATGTTGTTGCGAATGAGAAATGTATGAGTAGGGCAAATGGTGTAAAAAACCAACGTGTTACAATCAATCAAGTATTAAGGGTATAGAGATTGCCTCGAAAATTGCACAGGGGTTTTGGAAACCCAATATCAGTTCTGTTACCATGCTAATGAAGAATATACAGAACTTGTAACCAATGTAGTGTTGTCAGGTATGGACCATAAGTGCTACATTCAGGCAGATGGAGTATCGACCTTACTTTGGGGGCACTACAAAATCCAAAAATTATTATATTTTCCCCCCAACAGTAGCATCAGCATCATAATAAATATATAATCATGCTACCTACACCACAACTGCCAGCACCACCCTGCCAATTACGAACATCTGCCACCACCACACGCAGCAGCAGCACCTCCTATTCCACAGCCATCATCACAACTGTCTACAACTGTCTACAGCAATCTATGACTGCCTACAACCATCTACAAATGTCTACAGCCATTTGCGAACCCTGTTGCATGAATGTTCCTGTCTGTTTGCCTAACTGCAAGTCATGATGGCAGCTAACTTCAGTATCAACTTTCTTGATACAACTGTTTTAGATACAATTTCCCTTGCAACAACTCAAGCAAGAAGAAATTATATCACCATTGTATATTTCCATTCGCTGTGTGACATAACATCATATAGAAATATGGAAGCTGTGTGTGTGTTTTTCAACTCTTGTTGACATGTGTAGGTGTCTGCAAAATATCCCGGATGTGACATATTAAATGAATGCCTTCAGTGAGTTGTCTTAATGAACATTCCACCATTGTGTCGTTAATTGTACATAGCTATTTTTTTTCTTTAAGAGACGTCCACCCGAAATGCTCAGAAATTGTAGTTTAGAAGAACATTGTTAATTATATTTTTTTAATCTTAATTTTTATTGTATATAGTTGTTTTGGTAATTAAGTTCTTAAAATGTCTTTTAGTGTGTAAATGTTTGTTGTAAATTGAATTCTCTTGAAAAGTTGGTTATAAATATTAACTTGTTTCTACTCATAAAGTATTTGAAAATGTTTTTTGTAAATATTAACTTATTTTTGCTCATAAAGTGTTTGAAAATGTTTGTTGTAAAGTCATCTTATATGGACATTAGTAAATAATTAATTTTTAATGATGATTTTGGGGGAAAAATAGAAATAAAATTATTTTATGTTTAAAGGAGTAATGCGACTTGTTATTTATTAGTTTTAATTCCTCATGTCACTACTTTGTGAATGATTGCTTGGGTCTAAAGATTAAGTAATTGTAGATGAATTCTTATATTTCAGGTTTAAAAAAAGTGGAATATTTATTACATTAAATATTCATGCAGAGAAGTTTGTAAAAATGGATATGGTAAATATGAAAAGACTGGGTCTCTAGTAGTGATGGTAAGCTTTTCATGTCTGGAGCTTCAAAATAATTCAACCTCAGGTAGCCAATGGCTTGCTGACTTTCATAAGAAATACAAGCCTCCACTTCCTTCTTTGTGAGGTAGAATGTATGTTTATAAATTATACTCTAAAAATTTTTAAACCAACAATTTCATCAATGAAACAACTTTGAAGAAATTGAGGGCTAAGGGGGAAATATAATTTTTAAATGTTTGAAAAAATCATATGCCTGAATGAATTAATTTGAAACGAAATGAGGGAAGCTGTAAAACATCGAGAAAACCCTGTCGGTCGAGCTTAACTTGTAACACAATGTGGAGGCAGGGAAGGGAGCTGAGAAAAGGGGAAAGTGTTCTGACAAAAATACATCTTGAGAGCCAGTAATAAGAGCTCCTATCGACACACTGCAGCTACAAGAATGTTTCCTGCTGGCCTGAACCTCTACAGCAGCGAGTGGCGGAGCCCACAGACTTTTACTTGTAACTAAATATTTTAACATACAAAAACAAATTACTACTTCAGTTGGAGAAACAACATGATCATGTCTGCTGCTAAAACACACACATATTTTATACAAACGTAAACACATTTGGACAGAAAAAAAATTCAACTATGTCACCATTTACTTATTATTCATCTTCTTACAATAGTGAAAGTAGTGTTAAAAATGGGGTAAGTTTTTTTCAATGCATTTACGTGATATTGTTCCGTATTGTTTGTCAGCTAGTTGTGTTTTGCTGCTTAAATTGGACATTGTTAATAGTAGTTTTGTAGGGATACCTTTTTTCTTGATATAATTCTAGATGTGTAAGAGTAGTGTGTAAATTATTTTGTTGTCTCTTGTAGGACATAGTGTATTTAAGTCTATTTCTGTTTAATTGCTATTTCATAACCATTAAAAATGTTTCCTTCTTTTACGAGTTTTTCACATAATTTTCACACAGTCGCCTGTCAGCCACCAGCTTGTAAGTTATTCCTTTACTGTTCTCGCATTCGACCAGACATGTTTTGGGAGAGGTGCTTGTACAATTTTCCTATGTGTTTCAATCTCTTTTTATTGTGTTATTTAATTCAAGAAGTGTATTTTATGTATTGGTATGTGTTTTCATTTATTTTGTTTCATCTAGTACATATGTCATAAACATAATATTAATCAATTTTTCACATAAATCGTGTTCACCTTTCTTTTCGTTCATTTCTGAGTTTTTCAGCTCAGTCACCTGCCAACCAGCGCTCGAAACAGATGTCTCTAGCCGTGCTTCCAACATACAGCGTATAAGTTTCTGCAAATCCTATACTGACGTCATTCAAATAGCATTCTCCTGATCGAGCGGACATATATTAAAATAATTTAAGGTATGTGTAGAACAGAGAGGCGTATGCATTAACTAGTGTAATGTGTACATGTTTTCAAATCCCTTAGTTATGTGTTTATTAAGACTGCAGTTTAATTAAAGTAATGTAATTTATATATTGCTACCGAAATTTGATTAACTAGTTGCATTCTTAACACATTGACTGCCATGGCAGACACCGGTGTCCATTCCTAAAATATCCCAAAGGGCCATGATGGACACAGGTATCCACTCGGCACTGTTGTAAAGAACGTGCCTCTGGTGCCACATTGCTGCTCGAGCTTCAGATTTAGCATTGTATTGCGTCCGCCATGGCCTCAGAGCAAGCAAAATTTGTGTTGGTTTTTCTTATACTTTTATGATATTGTGTCCGCTGTGTCGGCCAATGGCGTTGGGGAAATTGAGTGTAAAAATAATAAATACCCTTTTACATTCAGTTTGTTGTGTATTTTCTTTACAATAATAAATGTACACATTAAAAAATATAATAACTCCACTATTTAAACAGTCTAAAATTCAGTATCCTCATAAAAATTCAGACAGAATCACAGCATTATTACAGACAGAAACATTGTAGTATATTAAAATGCTTTTGCTTTAGTTTGATATGTAAGATTCACTTTACTTCAGCTCTTTACATCTCTGAAATATATTTATCTTTTCGAGTCCATAATTACTTGTGCACGTTGTTGAAACAGTCCAAGCAGTATCTTGGTTCGTCCACACAATCGATGCAGTATGTTATAACTTTCATCACAATGTTTTTTTAAATTTCCCCCTCTTTGTTTTCTTTCGTAGCAACCGCGACAATACTTGCAACCTTCTGTTGCAGAACCTTCCACTTTTCTGAAAATGTGATCGGACATAATATTTGTACACACTGTGGGTGTTATTTGTGGTGCTGGCTTCTCATGTTTGTCCTGAAGTTCCGGTACTACATTAAGTGTCATCATTTGTTTTACTAAGGCTTTCCGGAAATTTGTGAACGTGTTTTCTTCCCTGTAACCTGAAAATAAATTATGCCAGCATTCACGACAACAGTTCCCAGCAATAACTCAATAACAACTTTGCAGTACCACTTCAATGATCTGCGAAGTGGGATGCTGTTGCTCGACAATTCGTCTGACAAGTAAATTGCTGCCTTGCCCTTACTGTAATCTAATATTGCCTTTGGTTTGTTGACAATCCCGTTTCTGTGGCTCACTGGGACCATTTAATCCTTGTTGCACGTAGACAACACAAGAATATCTCTTTTGGCAGCCCATTTCAAGACTGCAATGCCTCTGTCATTTGTTGAGCAACCATCTCACCCCTTTTGAGTTTCTTGCTGTAAACTGCTGTTGGATTATATTTTCGGTTTGACCTAAGTGTTCCCAACAAATTAGTGGGCTTTTCCAGATGTTTTTCAGCAAAGTCCATACTTGTGTAGTAATTGTCAGTTAAAATTACACATCCCAAATCCAGTAGAGCATCGCTCAACTGAATCACTACACTTGTTGGCACAGAGTTACCTGCATCTTGTTGCTTCGCCGAGTAAATTTTATTGTTCCATGTATAGCCTTTCCCAAAGCACACTGTGAAAATATTTACCCCATACTAGTGTGTTTTCTATGTCAGTATTGTTTCATTATCAGTTTTCCTTTGAAGGGTACAATCGTCTCGTCGATGCATACTGTTTCACCTGGGTTACACACAGACTGAAATTTTGCTACAAGATGATCCACGACAATGCGAAATTTGTAATATCTGTCATTTTCTGGCTGGGATTTGTTGTTGCTAATATGCCACATTCTCAGAAGCAGTTCAAATCGATTCCTAGACATTGTTGATGGAATTGCACTTGTTTTGAAAAAAGGATCACTGGTCCAATAATCACTTATTGATGGTGCCTTTACAATGCCCATGTATGCAATTATACCTAGAAACTGCAGAATTTTTTGTTTGTTCGTCAGCACCCACATGTTCATTCTGCTGTTTGCTGGTATATCTGGCTGTTTCAGTTTTTAACTCGCATAAAGGTTTGTCGGTTCCATTAAAATGTCAGTTTATAACAGTCAAACTTTGTAGTATCGGTTAGCTGGGATGAAATTTCCTGATTCAACCCAAATTCGCCCCGGACAAAGAACGCTCGTTTACTCCCTTCTGGAATGTGCCAAGCATTGCCACCTGCAATGGTTTCACTCATACTATTTGCAACATTTTCATGATTTCTGCCTGGTGTGTCCGGAATGTTTTGAACCCCGTGTGTCCGCAGCAATGTCATGCTATTGTTCTGTGGCAGACACAGCCGATGTAGTTGCAACATCGTGTAGTGTGGGAAACTCTTCTGGCGATTCATTAGTACACAAAGTTTAACGTGATATTTTCTTCACACCAGTTTCATCTGATGATGTTGAGAAATCACAAACAGAAAGGTCGCTTTCTGATCTTGACATGTCATAATTTGGATTGTCGTACGAGTCATCTGTATTTGTAGTGGAACTTGAATCTGTCAAATAAAGTAACAGTGTGTTACTAATTTATGAAGTATCAACAATGTTGAATATCTTGCTTCAAAAATAATATTTGCACTTACCATCGCTAAGTTCATTACACTTTCGTTTTTGCATTTGCTCAATTGCTGCAGACACTATTTTCTTAGTCCGGTTTGTTAAAAATATTTTTTTCACTGCTCATTTTGCAACAAAAACATGCACACACACATGTTTTGTATGGTACATCTGCTTGACACCAATAAGGTGAGATTAGCTGCATGCGAAAGTAAACAGCATGAAATTTTGTTGTAGATCATATGAAAAACTAGTTTCACTCTGTACCGACAGATGTCTCGTTTTTACTGTCAACTCTGCGATACATGATACCATCGGGAAGTGTGCCGACAGATGTCTCGTCATTACTGTCAACCTCATTGCCCACTTGCACATCCATTAAGAGATATCTCTGCGATACTTATTACCACTGTGAAGTGTATGTCGTGTCCACTCGTGTGTTTGCTGCGCCACTAAATGAATCAGTGTCTGCTCATGTGTCTGCCACGAATCTAAGTGAAACATAGAATCGTTAGGCGCCATGGCGGACACCGGAGACCACTTCAAATAACATAGCAATTTTTTTCAATTAACACATAGAATATACTCATATAGAGTGACAGAAACTTTTGTTAATGATTCGATGAATGATAATATTGAGAAACATTTTTGGCGAAGACATTAGTATTATACCAATCTTAATGCAGTCAACATATTAATAACACCAGGATAGCTGGGTTCCGTTTGAAATTTGTATCACCCATTCGATGAGTCCTTCGTTATTTATAGCATACCAGACGTAAATTGTATTCTGATCTCTTTCAGAGTTTTTCAATAGTTTTTTCATAACCAACTTTTCACATATTTAGACCTCAATCGATATCGCTGCACGTCTCTTCCGCCTGTCAGACGAAATACTCTAAAAAATTAACATATTACACAATACCTATATATTCCCATTCCCCAACACAAGCCCACCTCAGTAAAATGACAGAGCTCCAAGAGTGAGGACGCACCATCCAATCAATTTGATTTCAAATTGATAATCTGGTTAATCAAAGGCGGCATCCCTTTGGATCTGAAAACATCACGCCCTTACTACTATAAATAAATAGTTCAGTACTGGGTTTGACCTCATGGACGAGCAGGATCTTTCTTATGTTCATTTACCAGTACACATTGATTTTCGACCAATAAATACCGACCATACTGCCCCTAGAAAAATTAAAGACTATTTCCATGCGAATTGGCCCGCATTTAAAAATTATATTGATGCCAATTTACTGCAAATAGATGCAGATTCAATAACAACTGCTCAGATTGATGAAGCAGTCTCAATCCTTACTGAAACTATTCAAAAAGACATGGCTGAGCACATACCAGGGAAAAAAATCATCACAGAACTAGAAACTTTCCCATAATATACACGGGATATTATCACGCATAAAAATTACTTAAGGCATCAGTACACACACCTCAGAGATCGCCGAATTAAGGCCCGCATTAATGAGTTGCAGGCAATATTCCCAGACAAAGTAGCCCTTTGAAGGGCTAGTGCTTGGGATGCAAATATTGCAAAATAAAATACAAACATATTAGTAGGGGTATGATGATTCGGGCACAGGGACTTGGTGCAGAGGATCTAAGGATCTGACCTTGACCTAGAATTTTCCCGTTTTTTTTTCTTCAAAAATCGATCATTTTCACACAAAATCGAACCTTTTAGCCCAACATGCATTAAAATTTTCTTTTTTCCTTTAGAATGTACCAATTTTGCCTTAAAAAAAAAAGCACCCAGTCCCTAGCAAGCCTAATTTCTGCGAAAACGAACCATTTTTAAGATATGTGAGACTCGCTCCATACTCTAGGGGAAGCAATGAAGAATCGATAAAATCAAATTATTTTTATAAATAATTTTTATAAATCTAAATATATTTTTATAATTAAAATATTTAAAGACATAAGAATTTAGTGTTATATATCACCGGACTCGTCTTTTCAAGGTACATACGAACGCGATGTCATTATAAAATTATTTCAGTAAATAATTTTTTTAATTTTAAATATATTTTTATAATTGAAAAATTTAAAAGCATAAGTATTAAGTTATATATATGTTCGGACTCATCTTTTCAAGATACATACGATAGTGATGTCATCCCACAATTCTAAATCGTTTTTTCATGCTCTATAATTCCGTGCTGTCTCTCTCCTTTTCTCTCTTGTCTCTCACATTCGCTTTCTCTCTTTCCTTTCTCATTCATTCGACCAATAACTCACACTTGGTCGATTAGACACAATTGCTCCATTCTACCGTCTACATAGTTACTTCATCGCTTGCTAGATTGTGCCAATCATCAGAGTGTATATTTATTTACGAATTTAAAGAAGTAATATTCAATACACGAGAAGGTGTAAAAAAATTATTATAAACCATATTCTAGACAGGACTTTGTAAAACATATTCAAATTTTAATACTTTAAAAATCAATTCAATCGATATTTTTTTTCAAAATAGATATTTTATATTAATGTTTAACTTTATTCAATTTGTTTTTACTTTTGTACGAAAATTAAGTCGCCTAGCCATATAACCAAACACGCAAGCATGCATGCATGCATGCATGCACGCATCAACAGGTCTGCGAGCCAGCTGTAACATTCCAAGAGTGCCGTGACGTCATCAGGAGGTGCTACGTGGGGGGAAGGAAGACCATTGACCACGATGCACTCGTGCTGCTGGCGGGCCCTGCCAATCAGTCCTCTATGTAGCCATGCAATTATAAATAATTATAATTATTCAAATTTATCTTATCAATTAATTGAAAATGCCGAAAAAAAATCTTTGAAAATACAGTAAAATGTATTTTTAATGCATTCCTAATGCAAATTCAGTTTAATTAAATTAAATTTTGTGAACTTCACACTTTCCAATGACAGCTGGTAACATAAAAAGAATGTATGCAGTGCCGTAAGGTTGTATATTACTTATCCAAACGAAATTAGCGCATTCCCTCATACAATTACAAATCTATTTTTAATTTTTTGCTATGCGAATCTAATTTGCGCATAAATGGCTCAATAATAACACATTTTAAGTATTGTTTTGTTTATTTGAAGGCAAGCAATGTACAGTATTAAAATCGGTTAGTAATTTCAGTCCGAGTCTGAAAGCTTAAACTCACATCTAATAATTTTTTTATATATTTTAAAATAATTACGTAGCAAAGCAAGTCGGGCTGTAAGCAAGTGAATATGTACAGACATTTAAGTAGGCAAATATAATTTGCAAACTCTTAGGAGGATGGCAGTCTAGCGAAATTCAGTTTGCTAGTAACATTTATAGCTCCAGGAAATCACTTGTTTAAGACCTTTATAAGCATAGTGGTTAACTTAAAATATAATTGCTTCATAATGCTTTTTTGCGAGATATGTTTATAACAGACTGGTTGTGATACAGGTTTAAAATAAGAGAATAAAAATATTCAAGTATTTTTGTTTTCAAAATTGATTTAATTTCTTTAAGTTGTATTGAAATTTTTGCATAGAGTAGAGAAAAATTCCTCTCAACTTCATTTCAGGTCTCTTCTCTTCAAGACTAAATACTACACTGTGTTAATTATTTCTTGCCTCGACTATTTTTCGTAGGCATAATTTTCCTACTAGGATTTTATTCAATATATGAAAATGTACTCAACTAAGAATCATTATTTTCTCTATATATCAGGCAGCGTACAATACCAGCAATAAATTAATTTTTTTTAAATACATTTACATACTTCGGGCTATAAATAAAAAGAGAAATCTTAAATTTTCCACACCATTCACATAGTATCTTTACAGAAGCATGTAGTGAACATAATATGCTTATACGCAGCTCAAGACAGTCTATTTTAGCAAGTGAACTAGAACCCTTGGCCATATATTCTTCTCGACAAAGTTTCACGACTGCCACTGTCAAACAGCTCCATGAAATGAACATGGCTGCTTATATATACTCACACTCACAAGCATGTATCTTAACATTCAATGTTCCACCCACTGTAACTCATGCATGCTATCTGCTCTACCGACCAACACCATACCAACCAATATACCAAGCACAATATTCATCTTCTTTAAAGTTAAACATTTTAAGTATATTTATTTTTGACTTACATATATTTAGCTATCCTAGACTTATTTTTCAGAATTTTTTATTTATTAATCAGATTTTACTTATGCCTTTTTTAATTATTTTATTTTAATGTAGGAGCATTATTACACTGACCTTACCAAAAAAAATTACTTACCACTCATACTTTCTGCTCTACTGGTATACACCAATCAAATATATACTGACCACCCATACCACCTATTATATAACTCAAGTCATATCGGACCACCCAATATATCAAACACAATATATATCATAATACGAGCAATTAAACAACTGAGGTCAGCCCATAACTTAACACCCATTCTACTTGTTCTACCAATCAACACCGTTTATACTTACCACCCATACCAAACACTTTTAACTCAAGCATGCCTTAGTGTTACACACATACATACTGTCCACACGATTCAACATACACCAAAAATCACAAGACAAATATTCTGGAAAACATATCACCCAACATACCATCCATGATAACCTAAGCATACTGGAGGAGGAGGAGCCGAATGTAGTTGCTGAGAACCAGTGCTACAAGTTTCAGAATGTCTCTTCAAATTATCTAGCCCCATCGATCCATCAATCCAATCCATCGATTCACCGATCCATCAACCTTTAGCAATCCTCTACCTCAATCACAATATTTCAATATTTCCATGTATGCATTCAACCATCCATTAAATTTTATACTTAAATAATTTAATAAATATTCTGTATGTATATCTTTATATTTAAAGTTGTGAGGGATAAAAGGACGCAACACACAAAAAGCTATTTTTTAATAATAATGTATTATTATTTTAAAAAGTTTTTTTTAATAATAATTTATTATTATTTTGTAATTATATTTTCAGAAGTAAGCAGAACATAACATCCTCTGATATAGCCACAGTCCTTAAGTTCATCGATGATCGAAACCACCTCTTTCATGTTCGATAAATCCCTGTGTTTATGAAAATCAAGCAAATATCTAAGTCTTTCTACTACTAGTTCATTAGGATCTTCACTATACATGTAGCCAGTATTCACAGCATCTTCTGCTTTCTTCACACCACTTGGCGAAGGAAACTCGTGGAAATATGTGAGAACATCGAGGGACCTATCATCGTCGTCAACACCATCACTGTCGTCATGGTCGTCTTCACTTTCTCTTTCCTCCTCTATATTCAATTTGCTTTTCTTTGTAGGAGATGTATGCTCATCACTTTTTCAGAGCTGACGACTGTTTATTTTCAAGTCCGCCGACTTAATGTGAATGTCTTGCAAGTGTATACTCTGCACAAACCGACTCTACTGCACGCATTCCATCTTTAGTATTATCTTTCTCATTAACATCGTCTGCTGAAACAGTACCCATTGATGCAGCAGGAGGTATTGCCAGCAACACTTGCTGGTCCCCAATAGACGAATCCTTGCAGATCTCTGTATGTTCCCTCAATGTTTTAACTTGCACAAACTGCATGTGGTCATTGTCGTAATTCTTCATTGCGTGAAAAGGACTCTTCTTACAGGGCGTTCTTTCATGTCACCAAGCATTTTTGACCGAAGGTGAAAACTCTGTCGTAGTATCGGCACCGACGACAATCAGGTAGCGATGGTGCAAGTCATGACTCCTTGTTAGTTGAGGTCAAAAACAGGCCTTCGTATTCACAGTTGATCTTCGCAGAATAGCAAGAGAATGCTTCCAAATCTGTGTTAACTTTCCAATGTCAGAACAATATCTAAGGTATCAGCATTCGTCAGTGCTGAATATATACGTTCTCCCATAACTCGAAAAAAATCCGATATTTTCTCGATGTAGATCGTCGTGGTCAAAGGCAAGCATTCGCATTTAATCTTACCGATATGGGAGCACTCTGAGTAAACCCCAAGTATATCAAGCAAATATACAGTTGAGAACAACCCATAACCTAACACCCATATAATGTGCTGTACCAACTGTCACCAGACGAAATATACACACCCTTTACTAGAATTCAAGCAGATCTCAGCCCACACTGACCTTACCCAAATAATCACCCATCCAACATGTTTATCATACCACCAAACTCCAGCCAAATATCATACTATCCAATCATACTAACCAACCATACAAGCTAATCATTCTGCCCCTCTCATACTAACTAAACATCAAATCAAACCATTCCACTCTTACAAATTAATCACACAATTATAGAATTATCCCCATACCATCGAAGTAACACTTTTGTTATACTGCCAAAACAACCGAAAAAGGATCAGGTAATACTAATCAACATAATGGCTATACCAACCATACAAGGAACTAACTGTACAACCAAGTCATACCAATAGGTTATACTATCCAGATGTACTAGCTATAAAAAACCAAACCATACAACCCAGCCCACACTGGCAGAAAAAAACACCATGTTACTCCATCCATTTCAGCCATTCCTAGAGACCATTCCAGCAAAAACATACTAGTCAGACAAACTCACAAAACATGTTACCAAAACAAGCTACCTTTCACAACTATGCAGAGAGGCCATACAGTATAAACATTCTAAAAGCACTAACGATGAGCTTGCATACAATTCATATCATTATCAGACTGATCAATATAACATTCAAGCCATACATTTCGACCTTCTATACTAACCATCACACCTGTCATAATACCTCTGTCTCTCCTGTTTAACAGCCATACAGGCACGTCACGCTCAGAGACAATGTTATTCCATCAAAATAAACTCCCTCCTACCATCAACCCAAACTACTACAATATCCCAATCACACATTTCAGACATCGCTTGTACCATATTTATAGACCATGCAAGCAAGAAACACCAACAAACCAGTCAACTAATAAATATACCCAGTTCAACATATAGAATAGTTAAAAAACAAGAGAGACTGCACTCACATTTCTAGCAAATCTCTGGAGAGGTCAGATCTCTCGAATGGTAGACGCGAGTATGGCTGACCGATTAGCAAAGGAGATGATGGCCAAGGGAAGGGGAGGGCGAGACTAGTTCCAACATTATCACTAGGGGAGGTGTGTGTCGACGACAAGACATTTGTTCCCCATCACCTGGCCAGATCACATTCACCTAATATGATAGCTTTCGAGGGTATCCATACAACCCACCCGAATTGCAACTTTTTCGTTCACTACAGAACATATATACTAAGCTATCCCATTGCATAAAACATACATAGATCTCATCCATCACACACAACCCTACACAAATATCGCATAAGACGAATGACTGTCACTGATAATTTTGTCAATGTCTCATGCGAACCAACATGTATATGGTAAAAAATAAATATCCATTCTTAAAATACATTACACATACATTTGCGCACACAAACAGAATGAAGAATATATATATACCTTAGTCATATTACATGCAAAGGCGAGTAATATATTTATACTCATATTCGGAAGGACATAGGTTCGAACATTCCACCAGCCCTTACCTATACAAATCCAAGATATTCCATTTACTAGAAAACATGTTCTATCGGTGTTTTATTTTAACACTCCTATAGACAAACATTTTGAACTCTCCTCGGAAACATGTTACCACCATATTAGGATATTCTATTTACTAGAGAGCATTCACTATAAGAAATAGTTATGTTAGACACATCTCAATTCCTACAAACCACTCACTTATAAACTTAATTTGAAAATACATGATATATTGCAATTGTTTGATGGATTTATTTATTTTTCAGTCTTATTTATAATTTATTTTTTTTACACATCCTCATTTAGAGAAATGGAGACCTCACCCACATCTCAATAGTATTATTAATTAAATATGTCGACAAGCTTTTACCCAATGCCCAACCATAATTTGTCACATCAAACTACTATATAGATCAAACCTCCATATGCCCATCGAAAATTGTTTAAATTATCTCGTAATATTTTGATGTCATATCATAGTCGCTGATAAAAAAACAGATCAAAAATCCATTTATACATATTCTTCCAGACATAATATTCTAACTTGTAATATTCCAAAATACCCTAATACTACCTGCAATCTATTCCATTTCATCATATCAGTTATACCAAAACACTTCTGTTCATACCAAACAGGACAACAAATCAATCATATAAGTATTCCTATGAAATAGTCCAGCAAATATCTCTGATAAACCATTTAATCATTTAATAGAAAAACACACACAAATAATACGAACACCCATACAGTTTACCATAGTCAGTGATCCAACTGTAACGAAATCTCATTCCAATAGACCATATCACCAAACCAGCAATTGAAATGTTCCAGCAGAAAAAAACATTCAAACCATCAATACTTGCAGACCGTACCATGCCGCACCAACCATTTAGACAGGCCATAACATCATATAATAACAAACAAACTACCATACTTTACTGTCAGAACATACCAATTATCCAATCAAATTTCTGACCAGCCACACTATCACACCATACCATCCATTTGCAAAGACACATTACCAGCAAAATTAGCATACCAAACAGGCAAGGTATATTAAAACTCGATACATTAATTGCAACTACCATTCATCGAAAAAAATGTTTAACTGATAATATTTGAGTTCATATCAAACTCACTGCAAAATAAAAAACATGCCAAACATCAATATCTACCTATTTCGCCAGACAAACAGTCTAACTTGTAATGCCTCAAATATCTGAACAGGACATAACTACACTCAATACCTACAATCCATTCCATTGGGCCATATCGGCCATACCAAGCACTTTCCTTCATACCATCCATGACCACTAAACAACCATATAAGCATTCATATGACATATTCCAGTGAATTACTCAGATAACCCATATTATTATCATGTGGACTTATGATTCATCTTCAGTCAGATACGATCTCAAACGCCCAATATAGTGTCAAAACCATTTCTACTAAAGGTGGATAACATATCCCGTCTCTCATTATTTAATTGATGTTTCCCTTCCTTTATTCAAAGATGGCACTTTACTGGAAAAATAATTTAATCAAAAAATCTTGTATGTCTCTTCTAATTACCATTTAAATTTCCAGTGAACTCCATCTCAATAGCTGCAATAAACACACATATACATATATTAAATGTGGATGGTGTCAGATAGCCTAAGTCAGCACATAACACTTCTGCAACTGCACAGTGTCAGTTGATGATAAAATGCACAAAACCATAGTCTTCCACACACTTGCTCTTTATTTCACAGGCTTATCAAAAATTCATAGTTACACTCAAACATATTCTCCATTCAAGAAAAGTATTTATTCTTTATTCTAATTTTAGAGTACAAATCATATTGTGAGCAATCAATGTACGCTTATTCGCATATACAGCATTGCAGTTAACACATATGTAGGTCTTGTAGCTGATGGAAAATGGACAGTTACTATCTTCATGTTGTCTGGTGCTAAACTAGACACAGATGTCTTGTTGCAATACTTGCACTTGCTTCCCGATGATCGACAAACAGTACATTTACACTTCTTCTTATGCCTATATAGGATATCACTACGAATAAACACAGCATCGCAATTATCACAGTGGAATAACTTGTATGCTGGGCTGAACAAGCAATGACTACTTTCATGTCGGTGCGCATTACGACTTTGGCTAAAAGTAGTTCCACAATTACAACATTTATATCACAATGCTTGTAGCGACTCTTCAGAAACCCCTTGCTGTCGTCGATTCTGTCGATGTTACAGATTGTAAGTCTTCAACCATTGATGCCACCTTGAGCATAGTACGCAGTCATAGTAGATGATTCCACTCGTCACAATCCGCCTTCCGACATGGCCGTTGGCGAAATTACATCCATTCTTACATGATGCAAGCTTATACAATGTTTTCACAACAGAAGAATTAGTGTATGTTACCTATTTCAACTATCTCACTATAGGTCTGCTGAATATGAATATGTAACATGCAATATGCTTGATGGAATGTTATATGAACGATAATCAACCTGTTCATTATCTAACCTGTGAATTCGTCCACCATACAACCATTCGTCGTTACACTTATACATCTTTCAATGTCGGATACACCTTTTCTTTTTCTCTGGTTAACCATTTTATTTTCATGTCGTGCATACATCATAATGAATTCTTTAAGTAGGTAAGCATGCGAGTTCGGTAACTGTGTCGAGTGCTGCAAGTGATTTAAGCTTTCCATATGTCACATTAGCTGATAAAAATTGTCTGACTGCTAGAAAAACGAACCATCATTTTCACTATACCTACACAATGAGAGAAAGATGTTTTGTATTATTTGCAACGACGACACACAGGCTGCTTTTATATGTCTAAATAGGATGTAGCTAAGTCTCAAGTAACTCTAACTCAGTCTGAGAAAGAGAACTCTTTCTCGAACGACAGATGAACTGCGATTAAGACCATCTCGACTGTCTCAATATATGTCTGAAAATTAATTGCATTACCCAGGAATCGAACTCACGCTGCCCTTACAAGTAACTAGAGCTTAAATCCTACATCTTAGACAGCTCGACAACCTCACAGGTTTAGAAAAAAGTTTATATAATAAAAACTCTTAAACATAACCTTGGAAGATGTCATAGGATCTTAACCTTACTTACCATCTGTTCAAAACCTAACACTAAAAACAAAAATAATCATAATTTTTTACCAAATTTTAAATATGTAGAAAATCATAAAACCTTCACGATAGGAAGCACTCTGATAAAACCCAAAGACATGTTCACCCAGAAGAAAACATGCTATATGTATAGCCCTAACTTATATAATCATGTATATTCCTATCTTAAAGATAATTATATATACATCTATCTTATATATTACTATCATATAGATATTTATATACTCTTATGTGTTTTCTTCGTGAAGGTTATATAATCATACAAGACAGCCTACATTAGTGCTCTGTGAGCCAAAGACAAAAGTTAATTGCTTTTTACTGAAGTGATCTGCATTCAGGGGTATTCTAAAAAATTATATTGTGCCAAATATGAAAATTACAGCAAAAGATGTTTGCTCATTCCTGTCGTGTATCATAACTAATATGACAAACAAATTTTTCGAAGAGGTGTAAAAATATGGCGGTGTAAAATATAGCATGCGACAAGAATGTAGCTATAAGAATCCAGAGCCTCATGATTACGAGTATTGTACTATAGCCATCAAGACCCCGAATTTAGCTGCATATCGTGTAGATGCAATAGAAAGCACTTATAATGACAGTTATGTCAAGAGGAAGAAGAAATGGCCACCAAGGGTTCTGATTGGACCCTGGTTTCAGAAAATTGTCTAAAGCTGAAAACAATTGGACTCTATCTACTTGGCAGATAGGTACAAACAGATTTCCCTCTACCTGACTACAGAGAATTACAACATAGTTTTGTTTACGAGAGGTGGGATGGGGATAATAATTACCACGACCATATAAAATTGCCAGACTTTAAAAATAACTGTACAGTGTCGGTACTGCATGGCAGAGCAGTGAGGAGTCAGCAGTGAGGAATCAGCAGTGAGGTGTCAGCAGTGAGGGGTAAGCAGTGAGGATTCAGCACTACACTGTAATACAAGTGTTTCAATTCGCATATTATTGAAGCCAATGCAAAGCTCTGACGATGTGAACTTGAGTATGTCGTGTCCTATATGCAAACATTCACTGATTGATCAACAATTACATGGAAGACAATGTTGTTGTTACTGTGTCAAGACCTTCAGTAAAAGTGGCAATGTCGAATGCCATGAAAAGAGTGAATGTTCGAATAAACCTACCTCCAGAATACTAAGATGTGATATGTGTGGTGCAACATTTTGTAGAAGCGATAGTTTAAAGAGGCGCACATGTCTGTGTGAAGGTAAAGCATCTTTGCTTGAGTCGAGACAGCATACACTGAACTTATTGGCAAATAGGCACTGGTCGACTGGAAAAATAATCACAGGGCTTATTTGTAGGTTTCTGCTTTAAGTGTGGTACTGAGTTCCAGCTGGGTGAAGAAATTGTCTAAAAGAAACTGATGATGATATGGCTGCATGGAAATGTGATTAAAGAACTAGATAAAATATCTGGTAGAAAAGTTGCATAAAATATGCTTAAAACTTGCTAATGAAGTATGTTGGTATTAACTATGTATATATAGAGAAATTGCCAGACCCATTACATGCCCGTGCTGCTACTGTGGAAAAAAAAACTTCATTTTTTATATGAAGATGTTACAAGCTGATTATTATACAAAGCCTACTGCAGAGTTTACCTCTATGGATGTACCTTATCCCAGAGCTGAAAAATTACATGTAAAACAGTGTTACTGCTGTGGAAAGATCTTCAGCAAAAGCTGCCATGCTCACCAACATGACAAAAGTGAATGTTCAAAATGATGGACCTCCAAATCACTTTAATATACTAACTGTGGAACAATATTTGTTAGACGCGATAATCTAAAGAGACATGCTGGTACATGTAAATGTAATGCACCTTTGCTTGACTCGAGACAGCATACATTGAACTTTTGCCACACGACAAGGCTATGGCTACCCCTCCTGCTGATTCGTCGTGTAAACAAACTCTGATTCAGGCATGCATAACATTACACGGGCCTGCATAATGTTCCAAAAGAGTATGTGATGAAGGAAATACGAATTTTGAATACATTTACTACGAATATTGCGAGTTATACAGATCGCCAGAAGATTTAAATGACAAACATACACTGCTGACACATAAAGTGAAAAACAAAAATGTTAAAACTAGTCATGGCGAAGAGAACGAATGTTCGGACTCCAAGACTGCCGGTGATGGTGTGAAAAATAAATGGAAATATTCTACCAATGATGAAGTGACGATATGTGCAGAGCAAAAGTGAAAACATCCTGAAGATAAGGGCTACTTAAAATTAGGGCAGAAAAATGCAGATTCGAACCTTGGAATCTGGCCCAGAGATATCTCGCAACCTACTCATCATGGCAGACCATACATGTAGACATGTATTGTGAATCTGCGAAGGAAGAAGTGAGATGAACTCAGAACTAGAGGCTATATTGAATTAAAAGTGATATATGTTGATTTCGTTAAGAATAGGAATGCATAAGTAAAAAATTATGTTTATTTCTTTTTTATTACTATCGACTGAGGAAGTACCTACTGCTATGTATTTATAAATGTCCGGTTGTCTGCAAGTATTTGCGATGAACAAATTGTGTCGTCTGCCCCAATGATTTTTTAATTGTGAATGCCCTCTATTTCAGAGATCAGTTGGGGATTGTTTGCTGGTGCTCAGACCACCTCCCTTGTTCTCCTTCTACACCCTTTCAACTCCTCCCCCTTACCCCTCATGGGCAACTTAGTTGTGATTGGTGGCAATAGTTTATTTAAGGCCTTGTGCAGCTGAGCTCAGGCCTTATGCCAACTGCAATGGTTAACCTTAGTTTTGACCAGTGCTGCCAACAGCCCTCGTACATAAGGTGCCAGAAAAGTGTACTAAGTACATGCTACTTTTTTCACAAACACTACACAATAAAATGACCAGAAAATATGAGCGAGGGTGGACCCTGAATTACAGCACTGTAAGGGCTGATGATAAACAAACTGGGTTGTCGATGAGCAGCGACTCGGGTTGTAGGGACTCACCGACACACTACCTGTGAGTTAAACTAGCCACTTGCAAACAACACTACACGTTCTACAGACAGCACAACACTACAACACGCCAGTCAGGAGACTGGTGGAGAGCTTCACTTCCTCGCCGATAACACCTACATATAAATTCACTAAGTCAGCAACAATGGTTAACAGCCGCCGACTCAATGACTTGACCCAAGTCTGTCGGGCTGCATTTTTTGTTGCAAACCCACTTAACGAGTTATGGGAACTTTGGTTCCTGGTCTCGTGACAGCACTGCCTTTCCAGGGGGCGTATGAGAGACACAGAGCTCTGGCCTATTACATTCTGCTGCCGCCTTTACTGCTGCACCTTCTGCTCAGTTCGGCTGTCCAGCTTCAGACTGCCTGCCCTTCATTTCAATAAGAATTATGACAACTTGATCCAGTGATTCACACAAAGCAATGGGACGAATTTGCGGTGAGTCGTGGAAAATACAACGTTTCTGTGTTTGCAGTAGGATTTTAACTATTGTGTAATTTTTGTGTGGCATGTGTGTGTAGTTGCTTGGGTGTGCAGTAGTTTCTATCCATTTCAAAATTTGGTTTTGTTGAGCATTCTAAAGTATAATTTGCTGTAACTATGGTGTCAAGTCTGTATGCCTCTTGTTTTTAATGTGTTGTGATTGTTTTTGTGTGAATCTTAAGTTTAGTTGAACTTTCTGGTAATTTTCTGTTTCCACAACTTATTCGTACGGGCATCGTTGTTATGGTTTTAGAGTGTTGTACTTTATGGCAGGAGCTTTAATGTGTCACATTCAACTGCCTCCCACCATAATATTTTTATTGTAACTTTTAATTAACAACTATAGGATTGGGGGGGGGGGGCTTTACTGGGCTGTGTGTGGCTGCCCTCCTTCCTTATCTACTTAACTGAATTATTGGAGCTCGGAAAGAATTGCTTCGAAATAAGTATAAATATTTGAATTTTAAATAATTCGGTATTGGCATGTACCAGAGCCAGTATTAAATAAATATTTGTGTTGGTGCTCCAAGGATAATGTTATATATTGATTGTCACATTATTGAAGGTTTGGAATTTTTTAAATAATAATGTTTTATTTTGTATTCATCTTTATATTTGTTTATGTATTCATTTAGTCAATGTATTCTTCTCTTCAGTATTATTGTACACAAATGCCATTAAAGGACATTAAATTCTGACTTCTGTAATGCCAATTATTGGTAATACATCATTGAAGATAGTCCATTGTGGTTACTTAACATGTAAATCTGTATTGCTACCATATTCCAAACCTTCTTGGTGTTCAGAAAAAACTAGCTTTAATGATTGTGACACTTTGGCCCTCCCCATCCAATTCTCTCTCCCAGTCACTGCAGGCATGTACTGGCATTTTATGATGTAATCACCAGATTGTGTGTACCTACTTTCAGTTACTTCCTGAACCTTGCAGTCGAGTGTTAATGGCAAGTTGCTTTCTTGGTCGGTGATGTACGTCATGCATGGAAAGGCAAGATAGCCATTGTGGTCTGTGCATCTGTCGCATTTCCATCGATAGCTACGAGATGTGCACATGATCTCCATTTTTCTGTGTTTATGAAATTTATACACTAGTTTATTTCCATTATGTTTTCGGTCGATTAAAAAGGGAAGTATATACATAGTGGGAATGCATATGTTGCGATGATTTCTTACTACATACTTCATTCATTTCAAGTTACTAACTAAAAATTCGCAGCAAGTGATTCGTGGGTAATTGGTTTCATAATGTGCTTACAGTTCTAGTTCAATAAATAATACATATTCAAAATGAGTACATGTATATACAATTTAAAACTAAATAATTTGTTACATTATACTGTATAACTGAGTTCCTCTCTTAAAGAGAAGTGCATGTGTGTTACTCGATTGGCTTGCCAACCTGCAGCCTGATGCGTCTCTCTCGGCTAATGTATGTGCCATCCCTTCGACTTCGCAAGACCTGCATAGTTCCCACACCTTCAGCCGACCACCTGGGCTGCCTTACAGATTCTCGAGTTGCTAGTTGATCGCGCAATGTCGGACGGACTGGATGCGTGCCACTGCTAGTGTTGACATTGTTAGCTGTACTTTGGATTTCATGGTTTCGTATTTTACTGTTACCCACGACTAGTGCATCATGCTCGCAGTACATTTGTATATACCTTGGATTTTTCTCTTATGGTTGGTTGTGTGGAACATGTGCTAACATTTATTTATGTATATATTTTCGCATTATATATATAGCCTGGATTCGGTGGACAAATGAAGGATATCATTCACTGAAGGGATCCAAGTTGACAGATATCCATGGTAGCAGACATTGAGGGTGATGATGGGTGATTGTTGTGTGTGCAGATGGATGAATATGTGTGCTATTTCAGACCCTACACTCTTACATGCATTGGTAACTTTGAGGTTCATTTAAATGTATAACTTTATTTTATTTACATGTATAGCTGGCCGGTAAGTGTTCTCGAACTTCAAAGATTCGGAAATTGTGTTCGACTGTGCTTAAAACACTTCATAAGTCCTGTTTGCCATTATTGCCTTGATTGCAGTCAAAAGTGATGCGTGTGGTATAATTTTGTTGTCTGTTGCTCAAACAGATAGAAAATGGCAAACATATTTGCTTATATAAAGGTTTAAGGCATAAATAACCTAAATGCCCTGTTCGAATATGGGAACAATACATAGGATTTTAATTTGATGACTATAGCTTCAGCAGATATGTAATAATTGTCAAGCTACCAACTATGCTTATGTGAGGGTTTAGAGCATACTTGAACCTACCACCCTGTTCGTTGATATGGTCAATGTCTATGTTATGAATTTGGTGACTATAGCTTCGGTAGATGGGAAATGGTGCCTTACTAAGCTAATAAGAGGCCTCCATTCGTAATTGCCTTATCCACTCTGTTCGTCGCCAGTCATGTCTACATCATTGATTAGGAGACTATGGCTTCAATAAATGGGAAATGGTGGCTTTCTATGTTTATAAGAAGGCTTAATGTACAATTAACCCCTCCAGACTGTTGCCATCAGGTGTGATGCCTATACTAAGAATATGGCGACTATAGCTTTCGTGTATGGGAAATGTCATCTAACTATGCCTATAAGAGGGCTTAAAGTATACTTTCTCTACCACCCTGTTCGTCATCGGAGGTGGTACATATGCTTTGAATTTGGTAACTACAGCTTTAATGGGTGAAAAGGGCAACTATGCATGCTTGTACAAAGACATAATATGTGCTTGACCTGACAACCCTGTTTGTCGTTGTGGGTGATGGCTATGATATTAATTTGGTTGCTGTATCTTAAACAGTTTGGAAATGGTGATCAACTATAGTTATAAGAGGTCATAGGGTGTATTTGCCCTGTGGCCCAGTTCCTCATCGGGGAAGTTTTCTATGTCTTGAAAATTGTGACTATATCATAAACAGTTCGGAAATGGTGGCCAACTATGCTTATAAGAGGGGTTAAGGATTACTCGACCCTGCGATCCTATTCTTCATCAGGGGTGATACCCATTATATGAATTTGGTTGCTATATCTTAAACAGTTCGGAAATTACAGCCAACTATGCTTATAAGTGGGCTTAGGCATACTTGACCCTACCACACTCTTCGTCGTCGGAGATGATGCCTTTGTTATGAATTTGGCGACTAACTATGATGGATGGGAAATGGAGACCAACTCTGCTTATACAAGTATACAAGAGCTCAATGTGTACTTTACAATGCAGCCCTGTTCGTTAAGGGGGGGGGGGACGATGTCTATGTTATAAATTCGGCTGTATTTTAAACAGATCGGAAATTATGACTAACTTTGCTTATAAGAGGGCTTAAGTCATAATTGACTCCACTAACCTATTCGTCATCACAGATGTTGGCTATGTTATGAATTTGGTGTCTATTTCTTAAAATAATCGGAAATTATGACTAACTATGCTTATAAGATGGCTTAAATAAGTTGCCTATGCTCACACAGGCTGGAATAGACATAGAACAGGTGCTTCAAATGTTTTATTTGTATGTTTTATGCATATAAATATGTGGATGCACGTGAGGGGGGCCTGCAGCTCTCGTTGAATTTTTATATGTAATTTTTTTATTTTATTTTGTTATTTTCGATTTTCCATACAACTTTTATTTAAAGTCGCAGTCTGTCCAAAAAATTTTCCGAGTGATGGAATGGGTATACATCTATATGTACTCGACATTAAAAACACTCCTTTTATAGATGCTGCAGTAATCTTGTGGTCAGAGTGCTCAGTTGACATCCCGAGGGTCGCAGGAACAGTCCTGCACCACTCTGTCATTTCTGAGCTCCGAAATATTCAATTAAAATAAAACCAGAGCTCCTAGCACTTACCGATAGAACTAAACCCTCCAATGCTAGTGCACCCATGCAGTCGATCTGAATGCCAACACAAGATGGCCGCACAGACACTGGTGCTGCTAACCACAAATTGTAGAACTTCAGATCAGCACATACACACTCTGGCGGCAGGCGCGAGAATTTAAGATGGCCGTCTACAGCAGACGACTGGGGACAGGTGTGGCCTGATGGCCACCTACAGCAAACGAGGGAATATCCAATATGGAGAATATAGAATGCAAGAGAGAGAAAAGGTGTAGGGGAGAGACAAGAAGGTTTATGTGAAATCCAAGGAATAGAGCAGGCGAGAGAGAGAGGAAGGAATCTTAGAGCATGAAGAAACCAATTGGTATGATAGAGCATGAAAAACACATTTGGAATGCCGGGGCACGAAAATGCAAGGTGGAATGATAGAGCAAGAGGTTTTGGAATAGGGAAAAATTGGCGAAAAGGGAAATTCCCTAAGGAAAAAATATATGGACGATGTAAACAAGGAATGACAAAGCATGAAGTTATGTCATGATGTTATCCAATATGGCCGCAGTGGCACCGCAGCCCCCAGCCCCTGCCGATGAATGCCCATTTCCCTGCTACTAATGGGTATGCCATTATCGAAAGAACCATCATGCCACTTCAATTCAGTATTGTTACGAACTTTTTGCTATGGCCGCTTTGTTCCCAGCTCATTATTGTCTTAGAAAAATTATCTTTATCATATTACCTTTAAAATAGAGCGGAATCGCAAGCATTCAACGATGCACAAAATGCTGCAATAGTATAATATTGACAATAATGTAGGGAGTGCTCAGGATATGTTTCCCAATAATGGGCAAAGCTGACAAGTTGTTTCACGCCTAGAACACTATGTTACTTTACAGAATTACCTTACTGGTTCTGGCGAAAGTTGGTGTGAGATATCCTGCAGTATAAATTATTTATGTACTTTATATTATACATGTATTTAAATTGTATAAATGTTATTTATAGTATATATTTTACATATATGAATTATATAATATATATTGTATAATATACATTATATATTTATTATTTATAATGTAATTATTATATATCATATATGTTAGTTACTATACACTCTTTATTTTACAATTTATATCGCCGATAACGTGAATTTTTGTTTTGTTATGGAAGAGAGAGAGCTTTTAATGTGAATAATAATTTGTAATAAATTAAAGAATGGCACAGGTGCAATTATTTTAATGAAATTTTGCCAGCATAATTTAAAGTTTGTAGTTTTGTAACTTTCGAAGAATCTCGAAATTGTACCGCCTTTAATATATTATCATTTTCTAGGCTAGTATAATTGTTGTTATTTTTGTAGTTTATATTAGAAAATTGTTTTACCATCGTTGACAATTTTATTCAATTTGGCTGGTACATTATAGAGTGCCATTTTTACAATTCTAACTGTTATCACTTTACTTTATCGGACTTGCAATCATTAGCCTTTTGAATATCTGCACACCTGTCACTTTAAATCATATTGTGGGGAAATTAAAAAAAAAACATTTTTTAACGACATATTGAGATACTGTTTGAAAATGAAAAATGAACACCACTAAAGAGATGACATAGAAACACCATATGCCAATGGGGCAATCATATAGGGCAGTAAAGTCGATTGACAGTTTCTTCACACTTTTCTGAAGCTCTGCTAATGTTCTAAATTTCTACTACCGCCTCCTGCAAACAAAGCATAGGAAATTTCATCAGAGGGCCAACGCACCATATTCTTGCGCACTCAGTGTAATAATAATTTGCACAAGAGCTACAGCTTACTACGCATTACCAAAATGCCTGTTTCCTCACTGTTCTTATTTATTTTAATTATAAATAAAATATTATAATATACAGATATTGTTCAAATAAGATTTCAGTTTAACAAAAAATTTGGCACTCTTGCATTAACACAAGTATAAAATGCTTGTAATATGTGGCATGTTTAGGAAATAACCAAAAAAAAAAAAAAACCGAATTTGGAGCAGAAACATTTGGGATGAAAATTTCATTCCACCTTTAATACCATAATGGTAAAGCAATTTATATTAATAAGCGTAGTTTATATAAGAAGTGTTTAAAATGTAAGTAGAGTTTCGAATGTAAGCATTATCATTTTGTTTGTGTCAAATTTATTTGTGCCATTTTTAGCAGTTTCTGACGTATTATTTTTTATTTATTTTAATAAATTTAACACTTCATAAATAATAAACTGGCTCTTATGAAATGGGAAATTACAAAATATGTAATTATAAAAAAAATGTGGTGATGCATTAATCATATGTAGTTTTCCATCACACAAACTCACAATAGATAAGCATTTTAACATCTGCAAAAAATGTTATAGTGAATACGCTATAGTTTGTTATATGTTAAAAAAAGGTAATGTACTTTGCGAATGTGGAATATACCATTATAATCTATCTCTAAAAAGGCATAAAATTTCTAAATCACACAATACAGCAATATATATTCTAGATTAAATTCGACATGATAATTATTCGCCGACCTTATAAATTCTAATATATTTTATTACATTTAAATATCGCAGTAAAATGACATCCGATTATTCTAATAAGTGCGCTGAGAGAAAATAAATTGCGGGAGTTGAGAGTTCTTGGTAGAAATTTAAAAATCAAATACTGGTATAATCTAAGAAAAGCTTATATAATTACAGTTCTTATAACAATAATTATAAATGAATAAAAAAACACTTTGCAAATTTCCCTTTTCAGGTTAAAAAGAATTCATTAGAAATTTAAAAAAAGAATTAAAAATAATATTTCCTTTTTCTACTAATGTATATATCAACCACATAAATAGAAGAAACAATAAAACTTACGCAGTTGAAAAAGCTTTTAAAAATAAGTTATTAACATATAAAATTGAAAATAACTTAAATTAATATTACCTAGGAATTTTTTAACTTCAGTAAAACAAAAAGTATTAAAAAAATTAGTGATAAACCTAGAGCAGTGAAGTATAGCATGAAATTTGTTGCCTATTTTCAGATCCCGGAAAACTGGTGACATACGACATTTTGATGACATTCAATCACACACTTTTACTATATTGAACAAAGGAGAAATTAAATAGGTTTACAAAAATATAGAAAATATATATACTTGCACTAATAAAAAAATAAAAAAATAATATAAGATTGGCCTTTATAAAGAATAAATGGGATTCAATGAGCACTAAATACGTATTATTCATTACATGGAGCATTATATAATGATCTATCAGAATAGATTAAAAATAAAAAAGCATGCATAAAAGTATAAAAATTATAATCAAAAATGTTTTATTTGGACAATAAAGTATGCATTGTGTCCAGCAGAAAAAAAACCCACAGATTAAAAAATATAAAAATGTGAGGCTTAACATTGATAATGTAATATATAAATATGTAAATCCTATAAAAGTTGACGATATTCCAAAAATAGAAAACATATAAATACATTTTTTAATGTATACCCTATTGAAGGCAAGGCCACAGTTTATCCTTTACAGCTTATAAAATACAAAAAGGATAAACATATAAATTTACTTTATTTCAAAAAATGTACAAACTCGTATTATTGTTTGATAGAATATTTATCAAAATTGCTTTCAGTACAAAAAATAATCATAAAAGTAAAACTTATATATGTAAAATGTGTCTTCAATTTTTTTACTGTTAAGAAGAATTAAGTAAACATGAAGAAGACAGCTCTAAAAATGAACCAGTCAAAATCAGTTTACCTTTGGAAGGAGGACAAATATTTTTCAAAAACCGAAACATACAACAAAATTTACATTTACAGAAGTAGCAGATTTCGAATCTATTCTAAAGTTATTATCAACAGCCAATCCAAAATTAATTGAAATAAAAAATTTTTCATTAAACCAGGAATATCCAGTTTTAACAGAGGCTGATATTGATAGTCGTTTTATAAGGAGATAATTATAGAAATATATAAGCTTAGAGATAACCAAATAAATACAATTGAATTAAAGTTGAATGATGACAAATATACAATGAAATACCAGTTACACAAAGCTTCTGGTATTTGTTATTATATTGTATCTAGTTATGGTGATTATAATTCACCAGTTGTATATGGAGGTTCATTTACACTTAAATATTGTATAGAAGCAATGAAAAAATAAGTAGAAGAAATTCGGGATCTATGTTTGCAAATTGAAGTAATGGATGCACTAACAAAAGAAGAAAAAGCATAACAAAATATCTATAAAAAAAAAGCTGTTTATGCGAAAGCGTATATACAAAAGATAATAAAATAGTACGCCATCATGACCATATAACTGGAAAATTCATTATATCAGGATGTAACATTTGTAACCTTCAATTAAATATAACCAATTTTGTTCCAATTTATTTCCATAATTTAGCTGGTTACGATTCTCATTTATTTCTAAAAGAGCTAGGATATGAAAAAAAACAAATATATAGATTTACTTGCAAATAATGAAGTAAAGAATATTAGTTTTGGGAAACAAACAAAATATGTTAAAATATGGTTTATAGACACACTAAAATTTATAACTAGTATTTTCGATAAATTAGCATCTTATTTCACAGTAGAACATACGAAACATTGGCAAAAAGATTTTCCAGACGACAATTATTTGGACAGTTGGAAAAAATTCCAAGCAAATGAACTTCCACCAAAGAGCAAATATTACAATAAATTAAAGGAATCTGACATAACTAACGATGAATATGAATTTGCTAAACTTGTATGGAACCAATTTAATATGGAAAATCTTTGGTATTGTCGTGATGTATATGTAAAAAATGATGTATTATTTTTGACAGATATATTTGCAAACTTTAGAGATACATGTATAAATTCATATGGTTTAAATCCAGCATGGTATTTTACTGCACCAGGGTTATCATGGGATGCTATGTTAAAAATAAACAACCATTCGATTTACTACACGATTATGATACGATTTTGATGGAAGGAAAAGGAATTAGAGGTGTAATATCGCAATCCAGAGTCTAATTATTTAGCTTATCTCGATACAAATAATCTTTATGTTTGGGCAATGTCTCAATATTTGCCATACGGAGGTTCCGACTGCCTTAATTATCCAGATTTTAATTTAGATTTTTGGCAAATATATATATTAAATTTGAAGGATGATTCACATCATAGAAGTTGATTTAAAATATCCACAAGAATTCCATAAATTACATAAAGATCTTCAATTTTTCCATAAAATCGGATAATTCCAAAACAAATAAATCTAAAATACTTTCAATTTTACTTAACAAACAAAACTATGTAATACACTGTCGCAATTTAAAACAATATCTAAAAAAAATTCATTAGATATATGATGCTGATCCTATCACAGTGCAAATATTCGACAAAAAATCGAGTAAATTTCTCATATTCAACTAACTTTTTCAAGTTTTCTTGAGGCATCAGTTATATCTTCAACTCTCTTCTCAAAATCAAGCAAATTAAAACCAAAATCAGGCTAATTTATATCCAAATATGCAAGTTAATCAAGTTTCTTTTTTTCAAAAATTTGTGAGAAGGGTTTTTCCTAGTTAAATTTAAGCTAAATTCAAGCTAGGATCGGTAGGTAGTAAATGAGAGAACTGGCGCAGCTCAATTTTTCATTGAAGACCAATAAAATTGAATCTACAAGCTAAATCAGCAAGCCAAATCATCCAGCCAAAAAAAAAAAGTATCACGAAATTGACAGGAAAATTTTTATGAACTTCATAAGAGAACTGTATATCATTCCAAAAAATTTCGTTTCTTATCTCTTTTAAACCTCTATATGTGATGAAAACTAGTTATTCATATATTAGTTTCAAACTATTTTTATGAAATATTTTTTCATACCGATATGGTAATGTAATTTTATATTTACCATCTACAATACAATTAATTTTCTTTACCAAAATTAGATTAATAGATTTGAAATCGGTAGCAACAAACCATTTATTTTGTTCGACATCCTGTAGTTAACTGAAATCTTATGAACTGTTTAACATGCTGAGCAGGGATTCCAGTTTGATTTATAAAGAGAGAAATGTATAAAGAGAACGTAAAAATTGGCGTGGAAATTTTATATCAAAATATGAAGACTTAGCTTGTGGATATGGATTAAAAAACCGCTTCTCGCCGGGTTTTGAAACATATTGAAGTATGCATGAATTTGGATTTAAATTTGCTTGATTTGAGATTTAAGTTGAAAGAGCCTCCAGAAAATGAGAAATTCACTAGATTTTATTTTTAATTTGATTGAATTCTATCTAATTTTGTGTGCTGCGCTAGGATCCGCATTATATATCTACTTCTAAATTTGAAGCCCACAATGAAAGACTGGAAGTCAACCTTCTGGGTTAGAGAGTTATGGAGAAGTAAGTGTTGATTTGATTAACAATTGGGCGATAGAAGTTCCCTGACATCAAAACAAAATGCGAGAATATAATGATTCTTTAGAATTATGTCACAAAATCGGAAACAGAATGAGTTTACGAAAGTTGCAAAGTTACGGTAATGTGTTTTGCCCGTCTACAGTGAAGCCAAAAGGAGATTAATTGTTATAGTATGTCTCGAGGGATAAGTGTTTATTAGTTCCACTCTAGAAACCAAAAGTGGGACCCATTTTGACAAATTATTCATTATTTTATTCGTCTTGACACTACGGATGACATATATTGGAGACGACATGAAATAATTAATACGGGGAAAGCTTGCGGTCATAATGTCTAGCTCAATTTTATTTTTCCAAACCCCAGTAATATGGTTATAAAATGAAACAACTTGGCAAAAATTTCCAAAAATATAAATAACAATAATATACACAGTGTCCACAAATTATGTATATAATTTGATGCACCATTAAAATCTAAACTTTGTTACAAAACAACATTTATTTTTTCGGAAATTATACAGGCAACTGAAAACATTTATGCATAACATTGTACCATACAGCTAGTTTGGGCCTCCAACTAGCAATAATGGCATCGTCACAGGAAAAATATGTGTGTGTACTCTAGCTAGCTGAGTTAAAAACTAGAACACATGTGCAGCGAATGTGGGTGAATTAAGATATTTGGGCGACTCTTAACATCGAGGTTTTGAGAGCCGATGATAGTAGAACCAGGTGAGTATGGAGCAGCCTCGGAATAAAGGGGTGGGTCAAACGGGAGATCCACTAGAAAAATCGCCGACCAGCGGTATCGTCCGGCACGATACCCAAATGCGAAAATCCCAGGAGCGACCCCGCCGGGAATCAAAGCCGGTTCACCTAGGTGGGTGACGAATAGTCTAACCGCTACACCAGCACGGCTCCAGCAGCGAATGTTCGTTAACAGTATACCACCGACATCTTCCAACATGCAGGTGTATTCATCCCTGGAAAAGTTCAAAGAGGCGCGAAGTATTTGAAAAGACACGAGCATCGGCAGACCGTCAGTTTCGATGGAAAGTGTTAAACAGTAGGGTGAGGCATTTGCATGGAGCCCCAGGAAGTCGATCTGTGTGGCAAGTCGTGTACTTGACATAGCACGAGCAACATTGCTCAAAATCTCTCGCAGACATCTCCGTCTTCATTCGTTAATAATGCAGTTACTGCAACACGTTCATCCAAATGATAAGCCTCATCGATAATTTTTCTTTCGTTGACACGATTACCTGCATTGAGGCAGACTCCGAATTTCTACCTCGGATTTAATTCGGTGATGGAACAGCATTTCATTTTTCAGGAAAAGTCAATAAATAGACATAACTGCAGAATCTGGGTCATATAAAATCCCCATGTGACCATAGAGATCATGAACGAGACCACTCTAATATTAATGTATGGTGTGGCCTAATGATAGGCAGAGTGGTTGGACACTTTTTCTTTGCTGAACGAAATATCACAATAGTACCTACCTAGACATCTCAACAACAAATTGCACCGCGCGAGGTGGCGCAGTGTTAACTCACTTGACTCGCATTCGGGAGGACACAGGTTCGATTCTCGGTCCGGCCATCCTGATTTCGGTTTACCATGGTATCCCCAAATCACTCCAGGCGAATGCTGGAATGGGTCCCTAATAAAGGACATGGCCGATTCCTTCTCATTCCTTCCCAATCCCTCTTCGCTCTACATCTTTCAACGTCTCTAATGACCTCGCTGTCGACGAGATGTTAAGACCAACTACCTAACTTAAAAAAATTGGCTATTACACAAATCAAGGATATTATACTTGCCATCTTCCAGTAGAATGGTAACCATTTCAAATCGCTCTCTGCATGTTTGGGGCTACTTACACCAACATTGCGCATTGGACCGAATGAGTGTATCAGATAGAATGGACCCCACTTTCCTCCGATATCACACCATTTGATTTATTTTTTCTGCGGCTTCACCAGGACATCGTTTATAAGACAATGTTTTGGTCCATCAATGAATTCGGGAGATTTTTTTATGCAGACTTCCCGTCATGTAACACCCTACATTTTGCAGGGTATTGGATGAAACTTGAACTTAGCCTGGACATACTCCGAGCAACGAGTGGCGCACACATAGAGACCCTAAGGCCATGGTGTACAAAACACATGTGGTATGTGTTTCAGGAACACTGTCGATTTGTTCTCTATCGTAGCTCATTCTCGCGCACATGTCCATTTGTTTAAGTTGACTCTCGCATTATCGCACTTATGGACATGGAATAAAAGATATTCAAAAGATGATTCCCGAAAGTATAGAGAAAAAAAGTTTCATAAATAAAATAGGTAAATCAAAATAAATGTTAAACAATTCGATAATAATAACAAAAAGCTGAGAACCTGGAAAACACGCCAAAATAACAACAACTTTTCAGGACTACTTCAATTTATTTATTGATGCATAATCCTATGTGGGGTGATAATTTGTATTTTCAAATACACTATTTCGATATGATTGTATAGCAGCATACAATCTCCCATTTCAATTCATTATTATCGCACAGGCTAAAGCATGAGGTATTAGTGTTTTCAACATTACTCTTTAGTTACTTTGCTCTTATGAGGGTACAATATATCTGCCTACACCGTAAGAAAAGTTCTGTTATTTTACACTATGTAGCAGCAGTGTTTCCACCAAAGTCGGGATAGTTTTACACCAACCATGATCATGTGCTTTTAATTTGATGCATTAGCAAAATGCCACAAAAACAGATAAAATGATCAAGCCACTGTGTTTATATTAATACATGATATTGTGTCGAATAACACATAACTACAAGAGAGAAAATGCGTTTTGAAAGTTTGTAACCGATTTCTATATTACAGCAGGTGTAAATATTTAGGATTTCCTAACATTGCACATACACTTTATGCAACGTTCTCACTTTTTACAGTTATGTAATTGAAACTGCGGTCTTGCACACTGTACTCTCCGCTTTAAATTCTGAGGAAACAGACGACACACGAAGCTTGTAGAAATATATTTCCTATCCCACTCGCAATGCTTTCTCAAGGCCGGGCATGACATTGAGGCGTTGAAATGTTTTCTAGAGATCCCCTATAACGTGGTTGTCTTAGCCACATTGGCCATTCTATACCTCGACCGCTCAATCGGCGGGACACAAGATTCACGTACCTTGTTCAGCATGTTATAATAACATGTAAAATATATAAAAACCCAACTTTTCTAAACGTTATGACTAAAAGGTAGTGGTGTTCAGGAGGCACTAGGTAAGTTCCGAAGATATTCAAGGGTGAAGTAAAGCAACTGTCTATGGAGCACTGCATCTCACTGGTATGTTCTTGCCCGGAACGCACCTGATCATACTACCTTGTTCGCTGCTGGTTGCCCCTCTGTCCGCTCCCTCTACTCTGCGTATTTTCTCCATGGCGAAAGGTATTCGTCACTCTCTCTCTCTCTATTCGCGGCGTTTTGTTCTCGGCTGGCTTGGTCCAGCAATGCGACAGAGCGCATGATTTCCTCTGAGCTACTGTGAATTAACGGTGCCATTATTAGCCTGTTTTCCGCTCTTACAGTTGACGTAACTACGTACAATATGAAGAACTCATTAAAAAGTAGTGCAGACACCATGAATATTGTCTGAAAAGTACGATTATCCTGTGTATGAAAGTATTGTGTATATATTTTACAATAATATAAAATATTTGTCTAAAGTATAAATTTAAATGTAAAAAAATAATCGATTAAAATAGTCTGTATTTTTAAGAAAATTTATGTATATTTCCATTCTGGATGCTTCAGAAAGCAGAATTCATTTTATGTTAAGCCTTGAGGGGACTTCACGCGAGTTCCGTAAAGCCCACGTGATTCACCTCAAGAAGTATTTCCCTAGAAACTCTGGTATAACTTATTTGTAAATTACTGTTAGTATTTTTTCTGTATTTCGATGTTGTAACGCAATTGTGATCCCCTTCCCCCTTCCTTTCTCCTTTGTTTCTCCTTGTAATCCCCACATTCCACGCATGCGTGTTGGAGCTCCACGCCTATTGGTTCTGTGATAATGTTCATGTGGACAACCTTTGCAGCGGCGCTGGGCTCGCTCACTACTACTTCAGCCTTCTGCAAGAAATCACCCCTCAGGTGTTGCTCATCGAGGTCCCTCATGGGTCTCTGTTGTACCAGTCAGCATGTCAGCTGACATCATAATTATTCTGCACCGATGGCTCAAGTTGGGTTTGGTGTGGTGATAGTAGAGTTTGAGGAGCGAAATTCTGTAAGGGAATAGGCGCTTTAAATTAACTTTCAACATTTTTGTTCGGCTGTGGGTGTGATTTAAACCCTGGTTTGGTTTTAACTTGTTTTCTGCGAATCCCTATTATGATGTGTGAAATTTGGCATTGAAGTTTGATAGTAAAGTAAATGTTAGTGGAGCGTTTCTTCCTGAAAAGTTGACGGCTGAATAAAATGGACCCGCATCAGATCGCGTCTCTGTGTAGTGCATATACTTTACCCTCTTTGTAACATTACAATTTTTATCAATTGTGTTTGGTGCAATTTTCTTCATCAGTTTTAATATTGTCAAGCAAAATATTTTAAACGTTGTGACGGCCAGGTTTTATTCGGATTTGGGCTTTGGAAGGTTCATAAATGTACAGGACGCCCCAACTCACTGCACAGAATATATTATAAACCAAAATAATTTTAATTTTATCCTTATTTTCTTTTATTTGGTTTCCCAGCCGAGAGGTTTTAGGCAAACGTGTAAATAAAAAAGTAATTCGGAGTTAAAGTGGCTGGTACTGTTAATTTTAAAATTTAGTATGCTTATGGAGAAACTTTTTTGAGTACCACATTTTAATGTTTTATCAGTTTCCTTCATTACTGGTTCCTTTTGGACGCACGGATCACTATTTGAAAGTGTTTAAATTTTAATTCTTTGTTATTAAATTGTTGAATGTTTTTGCGGCAGCAGAGATACCCAAATAAAACAATTGTTGAACCATATTTTTGTGTTAAAATGAATTTTTATACGTCTAAACATGCCACATTTTAATTATATATATATATATATATATATATATATATATATATATATATATATATATATATATATATATATATATATATATATATATATATATAATTCTAACATAAAATCACGATCCACTGCGAAACTCTCGTAATTCATTTTTCTAGGAAAAACCATATAATTATTTCTGATCCAAGATGGGGAGCCAATATTTTAATTTTCTTTTTTAAATATTTTTCCGCGCACATATTTCCCCATATTTTTGGGATTACTAGCTGGCAGGAGGGAATGAGCACTTAACATCCAACATGGCTGCTCAGGCCATCGAAAGCGAACTTTTTCTGTGACGTTTGCCTAGATGGTGGATGAATCTGAATCCTATACCTGGCGCCTGTGCCAAAACATGCTAAACCTATCTACTGGCATGTTCAAGTTTTACTGTCGGACTTTTTGGCAATCATTAATAAGCAATAATAAATTAAACAATTCTTTTTTCTGTATAAGGAAATCTAAAGACTACTAGATCCCTAGTCTTAGGCAATCCTTGGTTAGTAAGGTATTTCCCCCTGATTATGGCAGCTTTAATGTTTGCCGAAACATCAGACAAGGGTTCCTGGATGTAACTGAAATCCACGAGCTTTGTAGGTGAAGACAATTACAGCGAAAGCCTGCGATCTATTTTAAACTGTCATGAAGTTTCCGACTGCTGAATCTCTAGAATCAATCAAGGAGTTATTTTTCACTTTCAGCCAAGTATATATTGATAGCAGCACATCTAGTAGTTATTATCAGGGTGGAGTCTGCTTCTGTAATCACGGCTTGATGACGGCTGCTGCTGTCTTGTACAGGCAATTGTTCCATTTGCATCTCTTAACACAAGCCCGAACTCTTATCAACTTTTAAATTTTTCTAGGCGCAGTCCACCCCGAGAAACTTTGTCCCTCGACTACGTCATTCTGATTGTCATGTCAAGCGATGATTAATGTCCGAATTTCGTAATGATTTGAGATTTTGCATATTTCAAACATGAAATGAAATAGACGAAATAATTAAAAAACAAATGATGGAATGTATTAGTAAGTTTAATAGAGAATTATAAGATTTGTAACTTTGACTATTATGACAAACAAACTCCGTAAAAGATATCTGAATCCAAATTGTATAATGGTTGAAGTGTTTATTCAAGTCGTGCAAGTAAAGTGTTTCCTTTCAAATCCAAGATATCAGTCGCCTGCAACTATGCTTTCTCTTCTAGCTGGTTTAGGTTTGCTTTTTATTTTGCACAAATTACAATAACATTACGAAAGGCGCATATCATTTCCAATACATTCTTTTATGCTACTCTGGTGGCATGAATACTTGTTTCGGGCTGTAGCCAAATATATTTTAAGTTGTTCGGAACATGGTATAATTTAATTTCCCATGACTACGCTTTCGATCCCGGAATCAGTATCCACCTCCTTATTGAATGGTTATTAGGCTGTTATGTGATACTACATCGCAAAAGTATAAAACAAGTTAAAATATAGTTAATAATGTATTATCTAAACGACTTTCCAAAAGCTCCAAGTTTCTATTCGTGCAATGGAAATAGTGTTATCATTTCGTTGTACTATAGGGATACTTCTCTCTCGCCTTTATACGTTTATCAAACATCAAAACAGTCGTTTGCCAGCACCTTTAAATTTCGTTTTAAAATTCCAGTTCGGCGCCACGTGCGTTTAAGTTTATGGCATATGAAATGTGCTTCTTGAATACGCCCTTGTCCCCGAGTCTCTGCGACTTAAGATAATATCAAGTAGGTGAATACATCACGTCAGTGACAAATTATGCAGGTTTCGCCCTCCTATACTGGCGTCACCTTGAGCTATAAACCACGCCATTAATATTTATGGCACAGTTTTACTGTGGCCGGCGAGCCTGACGGACGGAGCATGGCATCGTTTTGGCCTGGACCAACGCATGCTCGACCGGTAAATATGCTCAGGGCACCATCCGTCCTTCGAAAGCTACCGGATGGTAAGTTGAGTGTGTTTACCTCACAAGCTTGTGCTCCTTCGAGCTGTGTTCTCCCTCTGCAGTAGCCTGCACATCACGGTGAGTAGCCCCAGTTTGCTGTCAGAGAGTCTGTCGGAGAGTGAATCGACTCGCTCACTTCATGCCGTCACATTTGTGTAGGCTGCTCACGATTAACTGAGCATTTTTGAAAGTCTAGCTTGAGATCTGCTTGCACGCACGAAATGTATTCTTCTGTTATATGCCATTTTAACACCGTTATATCTCAAGAACTGCTCGGAACTATTCCCGCCAAATTTCTTACCTAAGTAATAATATGGTAGGCCATGTAAATATATTAAATTTAAATGGAAGAGGCACTTATTTAAAAATGGCGGTCATACAAATATTTTAGGTTTATTTGCTATATCTACCATATATTTCGGCCAATTTAGAGCAAACATCGTGTGTTTAAAGCATCTATTTCAAACTTCAAATATGCCAACATATAGCCACTCTTGTCCTCCATTTTGTAAGAGAGCACCACCAAAATAAATAACATTTTTGTCATATCTCGGAAAACAATACATCGATTCGAAATCAAAATTGGCAAACAAGTATTACTAGGATAGGCCACGTATTTGTCTGTTCAAAGTGTTCCAAACGCTTAGTTTAAAAATGTCGGTTATACAAACTTTTAGCTCAGTATGTTAAATCTACATAACCATTTAAGAAATTTCAACTTAACTTAGTATGCAAGCAGTATCTGCTACAATAATCAAATTTTTCAACACGGAGTCTCTTTCTGTACGACATTTTGTAAGGTAGCGCCACATGAAATAAAGTTTGTCACATTTCGGGGAAAATTAGCCGTTTTCTATCAGATTTGACGAACAGGTGGTACTGCGGCCAGCGATGTCAATGGGTAAGTTTTACGAACGCCAGGCACTTATTTTCAAAATAGCTGCCATACTGACATTTTAGATTAGTATTTTACACCTTGGAAACGATTTTTTCAGTTTCAACTTAACTTTATATGTTGGCAATATCTATTACATCCATCAAATTTGTATGAAGATAATTTTTTGCGCCATTTTGTAAGAAATTGCTACATGAAAAATTAATTTATCGTGTCATATCTTGTAAAACAATTTACCGATTACTGCTGATTTTCACAAAGAAGAAGTACTATGGTAAGCAATGTTAACTTATCAGCCTCTTATTTTCAGAATGGTGGCTATATAAATATTTTATCTTATCATGCTAAAGATACATAATTTTATTTCAATTTAAACTTAATTTTATACGCTGGCAGTATCTGTTAGAACAATCAAATGTGTCTACACAACGGCTGATCGGTTCGTCAATTTCAAAATAGGGCCACATTAAAAAATTTATTTTTTGTATCATATCTCGGGAGACTGTTACTTGATTCCTAACTATTTGTTTAAACGAGTTTTTTTTTTTTTTTTTTTGGCCGGCCAAAATAATTCACCACGTAAGACTTAATTTATTTTACGGTTTCAGGTGTTGGAAAAATATATATATATGATGCGTGCTGTACTTAAGTCGACACAACACTTGTTTCGTTATCACAACCAATGAACTGTAGGATCTACGTTCGGCTACAGTTATCTGAACCAATTATGACCTAGGCCAGGAGGATGGTTTACGAATCATTTACCCACAGGCAAAATAATTGGTCATTCAGCTTCGCAGTGCAGACCAAAAAAAAATACCTACACGTCCGTAATAAACACAACTGTGTTCACTGGGTCAGAATGGGTTAATATATGTTTTTAATGGGTCACACAGTTATTTTAAAAATTACGCCCATACAAACATTTTGTTCAGTGTGTTATATCTACGAAACCATGTAATAAATAGAGCTTAAATTTTAGTGCTAGCAATACCTATCCAACAATCAACTAAGCTTACATGATCTCTTTTCTCCGTCAGTTTAGAAGATAGCACCATATGCAAAATTAAAATCTTTTATTTCCTATCTCGGGAAACATTTTTGTAAGATAGTGTCAAATGAGAAAATGTGACAAATGCGCCATATTTCCGGAAACGTTCAACTAATTTCCACCAAATTTCGCACACCAGTAGTGCTAAAGATGGTTACGTATACCTACAAAATTTAAGTGGGTCAGCCACTGATTTTAAAAATTGCGCCTATAGAAATAATTTAGATATGTTTGTCATCGTTATAAAAGAATTGAAACCTTATTAACCCAAACTTCGTATTTAGACATTGGCATCATATAAAGGGCATATTTTTTAAATGTATTTTTGTTCGATATCACCAAATGAGAAAATTAAATTTTATGTCCCATGTCTCGGGAATCAATCAGCCGATTCTCGACAAATTATTCACACAATTGGCGCTACGGTAGGCCATGTACACTTGCATTATTTAAGTGACTCGAGCACTTATTTCCATAATGATGGCGCAGTAAATATTTGAGAGTAGTAAACCCTATCTACGAAAACATTAGACTGATTACATCCGACGTTGAGGCTACGAATCCTACCTCCATAATACGGATGTTTGCCACCTAGCGTACAAATATTTGTGTGTTATATTCCCGGGGTAAGGTGTGTGAGTATTTGCAATTGTGTGCCTTGAGACTGTTTATGACACCGTTAATATATGAGATCGGCTCATTGTCGACTTTTGAGCATGTACCCAACTTTGACATACCACTCACCAATCCAACTGACAAAGTCACATGGTCATCAGTAAGGAACATGTTTGTTTATACATTTATTTTGAAAAGACAAGACCTTTCACACGAATAACATACTTTCACATACGTTAATTTCATCTAACTGCATTAAATAAAATACTTTTACATATGGTTGTTTCAACTAATTGCATTAAAAAATACATTTACATATGTCAATTTCATATAATTGCATTAAATAAAATAATTTAACATATATTAATTTCATCTAAAGTAGACATATAATGGGGGTTCTGAACCACCCCACATTTTCATCGAAAATCATGGTATTTGCTCCGAAATAAAGGTTTTTTAATCCAAAATCATGGTTTGAAATTTAAGAAATTAAGAATTCTAAAAACAAGCAAATTTATCCCAAAATCAAGTAAATTTACCACTTTTTCAAAAATGACCGAGCAGGATTTCTAATTTAAAAAATAAGCAATCAAGCAATTTTACCTAAAAATCAAGCCATTTCACCCCAAAATTAAGCTGTTTTGCCAAATTTCAGCCCCCCCCCCCCCCAAAAAAAATTCTGCACGAATAGTGAATACAAAATTTTGACCCAAATTTTATGATTTTTCCTCGAATTTCAAGCAATTTTACCCCAAAATCAAGCAAATTTCTCGCTTTTCAAGCAATTTTTCACGCTTTCTAGAAATAGCAATTTTGCAATGAGTAATCTAAATAAAGCAAATTTAAGACAAAATCAAGTGAAAATATTAAAAAGATTCAAATCAAAAGAAATTTTAATATTTTTTAAGAGAACTCTATATCATGCACAGACTTTCCATTTTTTCATTTATCTTAAGCCTTTATACATTAAAAAAACTCCCTTGTCATTTATTAGATTCAAATAATTTTTATCAAGTATCTTTACATAGCGCTCTGGCAATGAAGTTTTAAGTTTACCACCATGATTAGTTTTTTTTTACCAAACTTTGACTCATAAATTTCAAAATCTGTAGCATTAAACCATTTATTTGTTTCTAGATCTTGTAGTTTGATGAATTGAAGCGAATTGTTCAACTTGTTGAGCAGAGATTCCATTTTTCTGTGTTATTTACAAAGAAACAAATTATTAAAGAAAAGTATTTTTTCATTCTCTAAATAAATTATTTTTCTTATTAAATAAAAAATTGGAAACTCGAGAAAAGAATGTAAAAAGTGTGGCGAAGTATTACACATTGCTTGTTTTTCACCACATAAACACACAAAAGATAGAAATATTAACACCTATAAAATGTTTTTAAGAATATATTAACAATAAATATGTGGTAAAAATAGAAAATACCATACGAATGTGGAAAACATATTAATAGTGCATATCTCAAAGAACATAAAAATACTAAAATACACAATACACAATTATATATTGTAAATGAAATTCAAAATGGTAGATATCCGACAAAAAATGCACATTTTGAAATGAGAATAAATCATTAAATTTATTTTTCCTCATAAAACCACTGAGGACAAACAAGCATCAATATGTGAAAAACGTTTTAATAAGAAATATCACCACAACAAGAAGTTAGATTGTTAAAACAATTTCACTTATTATTAATAATTTAAACATTTTTTAGACTTTTCTATTTTTACAGCTCTTCATTGTAAATAAAATTTTGAAGTCTTCAATAATTTGTTTCCATACTAAATAAACAATAAAAATGACATTGTGCAATATCGCAGTTGAGTTGGGCGAGAAGAGATTACCAGTTGAGAATTATAGGTAGAGATTTAAATATTAAATATTGGTACAGGCTACAGAAAGCTGATCTAATTTCGTTTATTATACCATTTATTATAAATCAACAAAGGAAAAGAAACTTTGTAAATTTACCATTTTCATATGCCAATGGTAGAGATCTATAAAAGAAGGATAAAAATGTATTTAAAAAATATTTCCATTCTCTAGTTATGTATTTGAAAAGCCTGGAAATCAAAGCAAATGGATAACATAATGGATAACAAAGAATAATTGTACAAATTTACCATTACCAGATATTAATATCAATGAATTATGTAAACAAGATAAAAACAAATTAAAATAAACATTCCCCTCTTCTAATAATGTGTTTGTTAACAAAAGAAATAAAAAAACAAATGAAAATTACGGAGTTAATACCACTTTTAAAAGTTGAATATCAACATATAACATTGAAAATTCTTTTAATTTAGTACAACCTATTCATTTTTTAGTTTCAATAAAAAATAAGGTATATGAGAAAATACATGAACATCTTATAAAATTCAGGGGGTTAAAAACCAGCATTAAATTATATACCAATTCTCATAAGTAACAAAATATTCGAGTTTAATTATTTACATTTCAGTCACCAAATTATACAATATTGAATGATGGAGATATTAATAGAATTTATAAATGCATAATACAAGAAATAATTACAAATTTTTCTGAATTCCAAAAATGAAGTTCGGGGTAGACTTTAGATAGAATAATTGGGAAACGATTAGCAATAAATAAGTATAATCCATTAAAAGGATCATCATATATTGAACTACCTAAATTTATAAATATTCAAAAAAGCATGCATAAATGTTAAAAACAATGATCCAAAATGCTTTCTTTGGACAATAAAATCTGCACTGTTTCCAGCAGAGAGCCATTCAGATAGAGTAACCAAATATAAAAATGTTGGGCTTAATATTGATAAAGTAATAAATAAATTTTAATATCCAATTAAAACTGATGATATACCAAAAATAGAAAATCAATTTCACATATCCATAAAAGTATACTCTAGTGAATATGAAGGTATGAAATCCATGGCATATCCACTAAAACTAACAAAAAGTAAAAACGATAAGCACAAAAGATTACTTCATTTCAAAAATGATACAAACTCTAGTTTCAGCACAAAAAGATAATCATAAATGTAAAGCTTATATATGTAATATGGGGCTTCAATTATTTTATTCCCAAGAAAAGTTAAATAAACATACTGAAGATTGTTCTAAAAATGAAGCTGTAAAAATCACTTTACCCCCAAAAGGAGCACAAACAAAATTAAAAAAATACAAAGCACACCATGAAAGTCCCATTCACAATATATGCAGATTTTGAATCAATCCTAAATAAAATGTCAACAACCAAACCAATTACAAAAGAAATTAATAAATTTTAACTAACAAAAAAATATCCAGTTTTAAGAGAAGACAATATCGTTAATGGTCTTTACAAAGAAATACTCAAAGAAAATAAAATAAATAACATTGATTTAAAATTGAATGACCAATCATATTCAATGAAACATCATTAACATGATGAATCTGGTATTTGCTATTGTATTGTATCTGCTTATGAGTATAAGCCGCCAGTTGTATATCGTGGCCCAGATGCACATAAAATATATTATACACTCAATAAAAAGAGAAGTAGATGAGATTAGTGAAATATTTTCACAAATTGAATACAAACAAGAAAAAATATTATATAGGAAATCAAAAATATTTACTGTATGTGAATGTGAATATAAGATGGAAAATAAAAATGTACATCATCATGATAACACAAGTGGAAAATTCATTAATCGAAAATGCAACAATTGTAATCTAAAATTGATTAATTTTCATAATTTAGCAGGTTATGATGCTCAATTATTTATTAAAGAGTTTGGATATGATGATAAAGATATAGAATTAATTGCAAATAATGAAGAAATCGTTTATAACTTTTGGAAAAAAAAAACAGAAAATTAAAAAATGATATATATAGAAGATACATTTAAATTCATGGCCAGTAATTTAGATACATTATCATCTAATTTAAGTAAATATCAAATGAAACACACACAAAAACATTTTCCAGAAGATCAAGTTGATTTAGTTATTAAAAAATGTGTTTAGCCATATGATTATATGGATAGTTGGAAGAAATTTGAAGAAACTGAAAGTCCACCAAAATATGAATTTTACAATAAATTAAACGAAAATAGTATATCTTATGATGAATATGAACATGCAAAATGTGTATGGAACCAATTTAATATTTAAAATCTTGGCGAATACCATGATTTATGTTTAAAAAAGTGATATATTATTGTTAGCAGATATATTCGAAAATTTTAGAAACCCATGTATAAATTCTTATGATTTAGATCCTGCATGGTATTTTACAGCACCAGGTTTATCATGGGATGCAATGTTAAAAATGACTTACCAACCACTAGATTTATTACATAACTATGATATGATTTCAATGATTGAAAAAGGTATTCGAGGTGGTATTTCACAATGCTGTAAGCTATATGTTAAAGCAAATAACAAATATTTGGATGATTTTATTCCAAGTCAAGAATCAAATTATTTAGCATATCTCGACACGAATAACTTATATGGTTGGGAAAAGTCGCAGCATTTACCATATGGTGGTTTCGAGTGGGTGTACTATGCATTAAATGATTTAGATTACTGGAGCGAAAAAAAAAACTAGATTTCAGGATGATTCTCAGTATGGTTATATATTAAAAGTTGATTTAAAATATCCACAATAACTACATAATTTAAATAAAGATCTTCCATTTCGCTCAGAAAATAAGGTAGTTCAAAAGACAAATCAAACTAAATTATTAACAACTTTAGATAACAAACAAAAGAATTGAATTCACTATCGTAATTTGAAACAGTGTCTAAATAATGTATTAAAACTCAGTAAAATACATAGGATATTGATGTTTGATCAGTCTGATTGGTTGAATAAATATATTGATTTAAACACAACAATGAGAACTAATGTTACAAATGTTTTAGGAAAAGATTTTTATAAAATCGTGAATAATTCAGTGTTTGGTAAAACTATGGAAAATATTAGAAACAGAGTTGTTATAAATCTATTATCAGATGCTGTAAAATGTGAAAAACTAGTAGCAAAACCAAATTTCAAAATAAGTACAATATTTAATGAAAATCTTGTGGATATTCACATGAATGAGATGAATGTAAAATTTAATATGCCAATTTATGTGGGCATGTCAATTTTGAACATATCGAAAGAATTAATGTATGATTTTCATTATAACATAATAAAAATAAAATATGATCATAAAACTGAACTATGTTATCAAGATACCGATTCATACATCTATAACATAAAAACAGAAGATTTTTACAAAGATGTGAAGTCAATAATAGAAAAAATTTACACAAGTGATTATCCAAATGACAATATCTATAGCATGCAACTAATAAATAAAAAAAATTTAGGCAAAATTAAAGACGACTGTAATGGGAAAATAATGAAAGAATTTGTTATTTTACAAGCAAAAATGTGTGCATATAGAGTTGGTGATAAAGAAAACAAAAAATCCAAAGGTGTAATAAAATGTGTTGTCAATAAGATAATTAATTTTTATGACTATAAGAAATGTTTGTTTGATGAGAAAATTAATTATAGAACAATGAATCTGACAAGGAGTAAAAACACAAAATACATACAGTCGAAGTTAATAAAATCGCATTAAGTCATTGTGATAACAAGAGAATGATACTAGAAAATAAAATTGATACACTGACATATGGATATCAAAATTTATAATTTTATAAATGAAAGGTGGTATGCATTTTTCATGCCATCTATTTCTGAAAGAAAAATTTCATATTTTATTAATGAGAGATGTGATGATTAAGAAAAATATTTAAAATCATATGGCGAATTAGGTATAAGTGAATCACCAACACTTGGTGCTATACAAAAATTATCCATCACACCTATTTCTGAAATATATTTTATTAATGAGAGGCGGTATGCATTTTGCATACTGCCTATTTTTTAAAGAAAAGTTTTGTATTTTGGAGATATTAAGGATGCCCTAAAACATGGTACATTTTATGCTTTATAATAAAATAGCAAAATTTTAAACATATTTAATTTCCAACACAACATCAATATCAGAACCATCAAGATTAATTTATTATCCATTTATGTCTTTAATTAAAAAAACAGTGTTATTAAATTGCTCATTTTTAATTTGAAATTTTTTTTGGATATGGGGGTTTATAAATAACATAGTCTCTAAAACCAAACATGGTTTTTGGTGGAAAACTAGCAATTATATTAGTCTCCAAGTGGTTAGATTCGTCGTATTTTTTAAACATGCTAAATGTCAAATTACACTGAACATTGATTGTTTTATATGGGAAAAAGTTAGGCAATTTGGTGCCAATGACAACTTCATCTTTTTCAATAGTTAATTTACTTTCAAAACTGAGAATATAAGACAAAGGATCATCAAGTTTAATATCAAACTTGGTTTCAATTGTTATTCTATTTTGCACATTGTCTGTTGTTATTTCAATGTTATTTGTTGAAAATGGCTCAATCGAATTTATAGCTTTTTTTAATGATTCAACATCGTATTGGCCTCTGGGAATACTTATTACGGTATTTTTATCAACAGGACTCATTTTTTCAAATGTAGTTATAGTATTATTCCCTACAGTTGGAGTTAAAAATTTTGCATGAAAACTAATTAGTGCTATCGATTTATTTCAATGAATTAGATCATAGTGAAATTTGCTTTTAAGAATAGAACTATTGTTTGTTAACTTGAAAACATTATTATCCATTTATTACAAAAATTATTGTTATATATGAAAAAGCAACAGCTAAAGCAATCTATGATGAGCAAAGTTGACTGGGTTGTTGGTGTTTAAATTTCTGAGGAAACTTCTAAGAATAACAAAATGTAGATTATTGCCCGATAATATTCGCATGTTGAGAGTAGAGCCCAGCAAATGAGTATAGACCAATTTAAACATTAATTTTATTTATAAGACAGGATGGCTAAATTTTAATAAACTACTTGTTTGCTCTAAAATTATAAACCAACCAAAATATATTCAATTACGAGATGATTTTGAAGTGATATCCAAAAGATCTAATAAACAAATGGCACATTTTAAAAATAATACTGAGGAAATGAATCTTATAGATCAAAGCAAAAACAAATCTCTAATAGTATTTGACGATGTTATTTTAGATAATCAAGATATGATTCGTGGATATTTTACAAGAGGATGACCCAAAAAATATTGATGTTTTCTATTTGGCTTAAACTTATTCCAGAAAGTGTAAACAATTGGTAAGAGAAAATACTAATTTTTGTGTATATTTAGACAAGATGATACTAACTTAAAGCATATTTATAATGATTTTGTTGGTGGACGTATGCCTTATGAAAAATTTAAAGAAATTTGTGCAAAATGTTGGGACAAAGGTTATGGTTTTATTACAATAGATATGAATAGAAAAATTTATGATGGTAAGTATAGAAATAAAATTAAAGTATTTATTATATTTTGAAACTTTTTGTATATAAATGAAGACATATAATTCTTCTCGCTATTACAAATATATTTTTGGACTATCCAAACAAATGGATCAGACACAATGTCTTATCAACTTTTTAAATAAATATGGATATCTAGAAAGTTTTGCAAATTCGCTTTCTCAATATTTTCCTGAAAAGTACGAAACTTCTTTAAGAATATATCAAGAATATCACAACCTCTATTCATTTGATGGTAAACTCAATGAAGAAACATTTAATTTAATCAACAAGCCAATATGTGGTGTTAAGGATGAGATAATTGTGGACCTTTCATCAACAGCAAAATTGGCTAAAAACCCACTAAAATTGAATTTTGCATTTGCAAATAAATCAATTACAAATTTAGCAAAAGAGGCTTTTAATATTTGGCAGAAACACACAAATTTGACATTTGTTTACAATAGAAATTCTCCAGATATACTTATATCATATAAACAAGGCCTACATAATAATCATAGGTTGTGTGGCATTTGTCCTTATACATTATATACATTTGGTAGTGCACTGGCTCATGCTTATTTTCCGATTAAACAAAATAGCCTCGTTGAAATTCACATTAATAAGCAGGAATATTGGCATAATGATGGTAAAAACAGTACAGAAAATAAAATTAATTTACTAGTGGTTTTTATCCACGAAATTGGCCATGCACTAGGTCTTCAACATACAAATGATAAAAATGCAATCATGTACCCAATTCTCAACAATTGTTTGATTGATTTGCAATCAGACGATATTTAAAATATTCAAAGCTTTTATGGGCCTCCACTACAAAATAATTATAACGATGCTGAACCATTTAATTTATGCAAAGATGAATATATAAAAATATTTGTAATTATTGATAGCGAATTGTATATTTGTCTGGACAAAAGTTTCGGACACAAGGAAGTAATCAATAGTCAATTTTCGATAAGAAATTGGTTTCGGTTTCTACCGACCAATTTCAGTAATTTTTTTATATTCAAAAACCATCAGGCGAGTTAGTCCTGTTTGTTGACGAAAAAAAAATGTATAGTTGATTATCCTATTTATAATCTTATTGGTGGTTATCCAAAAAAATTCGCTTAATTTGGATTAAGAGATGAATATTAAAAAAAGTTTGTTTTTAATTCATATTCGGGGAAGTATTTTACCTTTTATGAACAGTCATATTATGCTGAAATAGATTAATGTCGTTTTCAAATATAAAAAAAGTATGGTCTAATTAATGAGAGATTCCCTAATTTACCAAATATGATAGACTCAGCTTTTGGATATACAAATTGTTTACTGTATTTTTTTTTTTTTTTTTTAGTGATGTAGCATTCATGGTGTATAATGAATTTACAAAAAAAAATTGACTAGAGTTGGCAATTTAGCAATTTAGCATTTCATTGTTTGGTTTAAGTGTGAATCCTATAATGAAGTTGTAAATAAAATGAAATATATTTTCAATGATTTAGAAAATTTAACTCATTAAGAGCTATATATTTCAATGAATTTGGTCTATATTCTTTAATATTATTTTCTTCAATTTTTCGAACTTCAGAAGTTACCCATTTTTTAAATTCTTTTGCTTCTACTTTTAGAATAAAAAACAAGTTAATATAAGCCCGATTCATTAATAAATATGGTATATGGTTGCATATTTGAATAAAGCCCAGTTTTCGGACATCCTTTAATATTTCCAAGTGTAGCTTACCTTCTTCACATACATGGTTTTGAACAGCATTTCTAGGTTTCTATCTTATGGAGAATTAGGTGAATGTAAATTACATACACTAGTCGACTTTTAAAATAGTACACGTTTTGATAGTGAATTTGGGCTGTTTCTGTTTCTAGCCACATCTAAAATGGAAATGTCTGAAAAATTTCAAGACTGGCTTTATAAATAGTTAATCTTTGTATTTCACAAAACTTCCTATTATTATAGTCACGCCATTATCATATTCAGATATTTTATTATTTTTTATTCTAAAAATCAATTTATCACCCCTTGCACCATCAAAAGGCTTATGGTGATCAATTTTGGTGCTCTAATAAGAGTCAAATAATCATCAGGAAAGTTTAAATGAAAAGTATTTATTTTATAAATGGTAAAATTCATCAAAGAAGTAAAGAAACCTACATCACCTGGTAGGCGAAAAATATTAGTTTTTTTATTTATCCCACTTTGCAGGTACATAAAATATCTGAAATTTTTCTTCAATTTTCGAGTCAACAAGTGCATGACAATAATACAAAATTAATTTGTTTAAATCTTGCAATTTATCGGTTATTTCTTTATCGAGATATCTTTTATTGGCGGCATATTTTCCATCAATAGGATCTGCCATATTATTAATTCTGTGATTTTGAATAGAAACATGTTCTGTTGTGTAAACAAAAACTTTACTTATTTGATCTTGTAAAGCAGAAAAAATGGTATTATATTTTGAATCTACATATGTTTTTAAATCAGAAACACTATTGTTGTATTTTGATTCAACATAATTTTTTATGCATAATCAGAATCAATTGTTTCATATTTTGAATCTACATAGTTTTTTAATGCATAATCAGTAACAATAGTTTTATACATTGAATCTAGATCTTTTTAAAGCATAATCAGAAACAATAGTTTTATATTTTGAATCTGCATCTTTTTTTAAGTGTTTTTTGCATTATTTATTCGTTTTATATAATTAGCAATAGTGTTATTGAATTGTAAATGTATATCTTCTTTTAGAGCATAATTAGAAACAATAGTTTTATATTTTGAATCAACATCCTTTTCGGGGACATGTCATTTTGCCTAACGTTAGGAAAAATGCAGTTCGGCAAAACGCCATTAGGTAATTCGCCGTTAGGCAAAGTGCCATTAAGCATAGTCTCGGCAGGCGGAATACAATTGGCAACATGTAATACAGGAATTTTTAATACCAGTAGTGATTAATTATGGGTGCATGCCTCTGTTTTAATGTAAACGATTCGCGTTTAGAATGATTGATAATCTCGATATTTTTTCCGCAGCTAATGAATAATTTTGGTACTCGAGGGCAGCAAAGATCGATAGCATGAGTTAGTTCGACCAACGATGCATGATGTCGCCATCGCCAGAAACTAAAATGTTCTCTTTTAGAAGCAGTAGTTGCAGCAGAAATCGAATGGAGTCGCTAGCATCGGCTTCTGAGCCAACTGCAGCTGTAACAATGGCTATAACAAACTGCTTCATTGCAGTGGTGTTTATCTGCAGCTGGAATATCCCCCGTCCCCATTGCATTGGTTGTACCTTTAAACTACTAATTAAATTAGAGTTATGGATAATATAATGTGGGTGTGGTAATTCTATAGCACATGATTGACTACATATATAATAAAATATGTAATTGTTTTACTACAGAAGTAATAAAGTTTGAGTTTTAAAATCTTATTTGAAGTAAGTTTAAGTGTTCATTTTGGGTGGGTTAATTATAGTTTATTAAATAATTTATATTTCATTATATTCCAAATATTGCATATTACATGACGTTCGGAGTAGGCCGTGCTACAATTTAAATAACCGTAACCGTACAAATAGCAGTAACAGTTAAATAGATTTCGCACTATGGAACTTGCTACAATCTCGCATAACAACACAACTATTGTCAACGTACAGCTGCATAGGTTGTTGGCGAACTTTTAATTTTCTTGATCACGAAGCATCAGTAGCAAATCGGAATCCACTTACGAGATTTTTTTCATACAAAAATGGAGGGAACAAAGAAGTTGACAATCTTACATAAGCTAAAACTTAAAATATATATATATTTAAACATTTCACTTGGAAGTGAAATATTGTTAACAGACAAACAAAAACATTCGGTATTGTTGTGTCAATTGTAGCCCAGAATTTTTATAATGGTAATGGTTTTGTCTATGTATTTGGTTATGATAACGGTTATTTCGATTGTAGCCCGTCTTGACAGACATAGGCAGCGCTCAGCCACTAAGGCCTGAAGTGCTTTTGAGGGTAAAGTGAAGTGGAGATGAAACAGCTATAGAATGAAATCGTAAAGGAAATGGGAGGACCCAGTGAAAACCCACTGGTAAACGGCAGCATCCATCACGTTTTCCGTATGAGAAAATTCTGGCGGTGACCCCCCCGGGAATCACACCGGCTCGCCTTGGTGAATTGTGAGTACTCTAGCCGCTATACCACTGTGACCATAAGGGACTCAAGTTATGTATTTATAAATGACTTAAATGCAGTAATTAGGAAAGCATTTCAAATGATATCAAACGTGATGACATTTAGGGACACATGTCATGTACTTAAAAATGCAATAAATGGAGTTCAGGAAGTATTTCAAATTATACCAAACGTGATGTTATTTAGGGCAGGAAGAATTTTATTCACTAAAATAAACTCTGAGTTTGATATACCTACAGTAATTCTATGTTAAGCGTATTTGTGATAAAAATAATTAGTATAAAACGGCCAATGTTTATATTGGCTGTATCAGAAATTATGTAAAAGATAATAGGGATGCATTCAGTGATCCAATGCGATAAAGTCTACTTGGTATAGGCTTACGTAGGGCTGAGGGTGTGAATTGTAGCCAGCAATGTTGTGTTGGGTGTTGAGGTTCCTGTGTTCCTAGGACACTATGATTGTGACATATGATTTTAAAATGTTTCGTAAGATAGACAGTTTGCCAATTTATGTGTCATGTGCTACGCATTTATTTTTCATGTAATTATATGAGAGTGTTGTTATACTTATTTCTGGTCAGGTTTACTAAATTTTGTTTTTCAAGATGATTTAATGTTTTCAGAATGTTAATTGGTTATTTATTCTGGTTGAAAGCAGCATTTTTAAGTGTTTTAATGTAACAAGTTTTAATGAACCAAAGATTAATATACATGGGTTTGAAGTTGACAACATTGCGAGTGACGTAATGTAGGGAAGGTATTTTTGAACACACTGCTTTTTAAGCCCTATCTCAGCAATGTTAATTTGAATTTGAGATTGTTGTAGGTTATTATTATATATTCACTTTCGAACATTCAACGACAAGATATGGATCATAATTTAATTAAAATATTAAAACTTTGCAGTTTTTTAAGTTTGAATTTGATTTTAAAAAAAGTGAGTTTTAAGTCGACTTAGTGCGCTTTGCACAAAAGAAGAGCGCTGATTATGTTTATGTCGCCGTAACCAAATTTGTAATGTACTGCTTCACAAGACGGCTGATATGGTTACCCTGAGCTGGTACCGACATGTGGACCTTGTGACAAGAACCGGCTTATTTCATCGCAGGCATGTGGTATGCGCCTTTTAACTAAGTTTTGTGACATATCTGCTTTCAATGAATTTTCGCCAGTTTTTCATCGTGTTTTTACAGTAAATTAACATAATTTATTATGTGCAGACAATTGTGAATTTATCCTTCAGAATACTGTGATTTGTGGTGTCTCCCTTCACAGCAGGTGACGTTTGTATAAACACTCTAAGCTGCTGACCTCCCCAGTGTGTCAACAGGAAATTTTGTACCATGAAAATAACTGAGAACAAGATTAATTTCAAAACTGTAAAAAATGTACACTCGTTCATGAGACAGTCTATACTACGGTGCTACTGATATAGTGCGTGGATGGACACACCTTGAACACGCGAAACAGTGCTGGATACGTTTATACAGAATATGAATTAAAATTCTTTCAAAGTGGAAGAGCCTTTTTCTGTTCACTCTTTTCTTAAGAGAGCACGAAATTATTGAAAAACAAGTTCTTCAGGTATGACCGCAGGGAAATGTACAGCGAAGTGAGGTCAGGGGATCGAGGAGGCCCTACATAAAAAGCTGTACCAGGTAGCCTATTTAAATTGCGGTTTAGAAAAGTTCTCAATGTTCTAAGAAAAAAAAAACTCATTCTAGTAACAGTTAAAACATTATACTAGTACAATTTATTACTTAAACAATATACGGTATTGTCATCACAGGTATAAGAAATACCATGTCATATTTGTGGGCAGTATATTCATTTAGAAACACCTATTTGCATCACCGCACAGTAAAAGCACAACGCAAAAGAAACAGTTAAAAAACATAGTTTTCTTCCGAGAACATAAACTTAATTTTCCCATCAACACAAAATAAATTATGTTCTGAAACTAAATTCCCAATTAAAACAATAAAAAGAAAATTATCGTCACGTAGTTATATTCAAAGATTCTCTACTGAAATTTTATCAAAAATACAAATGAAAAATAAATAGGGAATTGGGCTGATTTATTTAGCACACTGGTGCATTCAAAATAATATAAGTGTGCCAGTTTTAAAGTTTAAATAGAATCAAAATTGCTACGTGTACAGTAAATGTGGTGGTAATAGTTTTACTATTTCAGAGAGGAAAATAAGTCTCATGCATCTCAGATATGCACTTAACTATTAACTCCTAACGTATGTGAGCGAAGCTATTACCCCTTACAATTCATATATGTGATAATACAACAGACTGTGTGCAAGTTTGGTGTGAAGCAGGATAATGATTCTTTCCTCGAAACAAACAAAATGAACTGGACGACCGTCATTTTGAAGGATAGCATTATGAACACTAGTGGCACGTCCCTACATTACATACTTCATGCCGGAAGGAAGAGAATTCACCAACATTTTCATCCTGCGTCACACTTGTTGCAGATATTCTGTACCATCCAGTACTCGAACCATTTGTTACCTTGTCGCTTGAGTAATTTAACTGTAATTTATCATATTCGCGGATAGTAGTTAAAGCATGCTTTTATTCTTTATCAGCAGTGTTTAGGCACTCAGTATGCTTGACACAGTGTCGTTTCGCAATCTGATCCTGGTTCATACCCACTGTAGCAGTATGATATCTAAGTAAGATGACATGTACTAACGTATTCGAAGACAAGGTGTGTCGGAACACAGCACAGACACATCGCACACCCGGAATCAAACTGTCGTAACTCCGAAAAATGTAATTTTAAATAAGTATCTTTAATTAATAGTAAGTTAAATTGAAGAGTGTTAATGATTGAATATTCTATACTTCCACAGTTGCATCTTACATGTCGATATTTTTACCTTTATCCCTTTTACACCAGTAAATAAACTTCTTCCGTTAATATCAGTTCCATAGATTATGCTAAAGACTGAAAAAGAAAAAAATAATTATTGTTTCTGTTTAATACCCTTATTATTTTAATAACGACAATAACATAACCCTATTTCATTAAATTTTCTGATTTTATAGGAGATGTATATGGTTTGGATTGATGCAATGGTTGGGATTATTGATTAAGTAATTGTTATGCTTCAGATTTTCCTTTATTTTTAGGCTTTAAAAAGTCTTATTGGTGTTTTACTTTTTTTTGACCAAAATGTATAACTTCTATCAATTATATTTTTTACTATTTTCACTTGATTTTGTCTTAAATTTGCTTTATTTAGATTAGTCACCTGAAATATTGCTATTTCTAGAAAGCGTTAAAAATTGCTTGGAAAGCGAGAAATTTGCTTGATTTTGGGATAACATTGCTTGAAATTCGAGGAAAAATCATGAAATTTGGGTCAAAATGTTGTGTTCACTATTCGTGAAGAATTTTTTTGGGGTTGAAATTCGGCGAAAAAAACTTGATTTTGCGGTAAAATTGCTTAATATTCGATGAAAATTGCTTGTTTTTTAATTGAAAACCCTGCTCGGGAATTTTTGAAAAGTAGTAATTTTACTTGATATTGGGGTAAATTTTCTTGTATTTTAGAATGATTAATTTCTTAAATTTCAAACCATGATTTTGGAGCAAAAAAAACCTTGATATTGGAGCAAAAAATCGCGATTTTCGATAAAAATTTTGGGTTATCCAGAACCCCCCATTATATACCTACTATCTAATTGCATTAAATAAAATACTTTTACAGATTTTTAATTAATATAATTGCATTAAATAATATACGTTTATAGACAATAATTTTATCTAATTGCATTAAATAAAATACTTTTACAGATGTTAACTTCATCTAACTGCATTAAATACAATACTTTTACAGATGACAATTTCATATGAGTGCATTAATTAAAATACTTATACAGCTGTTACTTTCATCTAATTGCATTAATAAACTACTTTTACATATGTTAATTTCATCTAATTTAACTTAATACAATTTTTTGATATGTAAATTTCAACTAATTGCATTAAATAAAATACTTTTTCATATGTTAATTTCATCTAATTAAATACTTCTACACATGTTAATTTCATCGAATTGCATTAAATAAAATACTTTAGCAGATGTTAATACCATCTAATTGCATTAAATAAAACGCTTTTACAGATGTAAATTTTATCTGATTGCATTAAATTAAATAGTAAGACAGATGTTAATTTCATCTAATTGCATTTAATAAAATATATTTGCAGATATTAGTTTTACCTTAGTGCATTAAATAAAATACATTTACAGGTGTTGCTTTCATCTAATTGCATTAAATATAATACTTTTATGTAAGTTAATTTCATCTACTTGCATTAAATAAAATACTTTTACATATCTTAATTTAATCTAATTGTATTAACTAAGATTTCATAGACGTTAATTTCATCTAATTGAATTAAATAAAATATTTAACCAGTGTTAATTTCATTTTATTGCATTAAATAAAATAATTCTCTATTTGTTAATTTCATCTAATTGCAGTAAAAGAAAATAGTTTTACACATATTAAATTCATCTAATTGGATTAAATAAAATGGTTAGAGGAGATATACAATCATAACACATTCACGGATTCCTCAGCCTTTTAGAATGAGACTTTGATAAAAGTTATCGCTCTCTATTTATCACAACGTTTTAACTTTCCCTAGGAGTTTGAAACACATTGCTTGAATTCACTGTGTCTTTTCGTTGGACTGATTGTTCCTTCGTTTTAATTATTATTCCAACAGGTTTAAACACAATAGTGGCAAAATATAAAAGTGTATTACGTGTGATGTGCTATCTTGTGTATAACAAATATGTTAACAATGTAGGTAACATAGTTAGAACTATCGTCAATACAGAGGTTGTTAAAAAGTCAAAATACTAACCCGAATATGTCTATAGGACTAAATTGTGAATATTCGTAGGTATTGTTTTTTGGAATATGACAGAATTCTTTGAACATCTATAAACAGTATACAATGCATTTCACAGTTATAAAAGTAGAAGTCACATGTCACTGTTTATGTTTAGGTGCAGCGGAAGGATATGAATCAGTAACCAAATGTAGAAGTTTAGCAGGGCTTGAGAAAAGGCCGAAGATACCGTGAATCAACTATAGGCTGTTCACGGTAAAATGAGAACTTTTGAAATACCTGCATTAGATCTACTTGTATGCACGTTGTGTATTCTTCCACCTTGTGTAAAAATTTTTATTTATATTGGCCTCATCACTTTATTCCTACGTGGATCAACGAAAACTGTGAAATTATTAGAAAAGTGAATGTTTTACAAATCTGCCTCATTTTTACACTTCGATGCATTAAAAAACGGAAAGCGAAAAAATTATTTAAGTTGTCAAAAATGGTTACGAAAACAAATGCTATTCGAAGTGCAGATAAGGAATATTCATATCCATTGTTACCAACTTTACTGGGCGCATGTCACTCAGAGGGCCCGTCAAAATATTTGCAGGTAGGGGCAGTAACATTTTTGTAAGGTTGTTTTCAAATGTGCTAACTTTATCGTGAACAGCATTTTTATCTCAAAATACTTGTTAACGTAAACTTCGAATCCTATCCATGACGTTTATAAGAATCGTAAAAAAAGCTGTGCAATGTTTGGACACAGTTTGGCCACTGCGCACGTAGGGGGAGCACACTCGCCCATTTACCCTGTATTGTTTAAGGTAAACCGAGTTCCTTTTCCCGAGGAAAGAAAGAGTCATGGAGGCTACGCAGACGCCCTGTTGCACTTTAAAAATTTTCCCGTAATTTTACGGAAAGGTGCTGGGAAAAAAATTGGTCTGCAAAACTCTCCGTAAAATTATGGACACGTTGCTTTTTCCAATTACCCATTTTCCCATACATTTTATGGAGATTCTTGTGAATTCACTGAATCTCTCCGTGAATTTTCTGCAGTCCATTCACGGTTACTTCTCACTTTTCTGAAGTCCTGCTAAAGTTCTACTTCCGAATATATTCCTCCGCCTCATGCAAACAAACCTGAACTAAGTCTATAAGATTGCGCCAAAGGGATAGCGCACCGCATCCGTGCGCACATCGAGTAATGCAACTATGGAAAGGTACGATTTCTTACTATAGGCTGTTCATGGTAAAATGAGCACTTTTTAAAGACCTACTTAATATCTACTTGTATGAACGTTGTATATGCCTACGCCTCATGCAAACAAAGCTGAACTAAGTCTATAAAATTGCGCCAAAGGGATAGCGCACCGCATCCGTGCGCACACCGAGTAATGCAACTATTGAAAGGTACGATTTCTTACTATAGGCTGTTCATGGTAAAATGAGCACTTTTTAAAGACCTACTTAAGATCTACTTGTATGAACGTTGTATATTCTTCCGCATCGTGTAAAATTAACATTGTCATGGGTCTCATCGTTTAATTCGTGCGTCGGTCGGGTGAAACTGTGGAATTATTGGAAACATAAATATCTTACAAATCTCGTAAATTTTACACTTCGGTGCATTAAAAAAACAGAAAGCAAAAGAAATTATTTAAGTTTTGACAAATGGCTACCTTATACATTCTATTCGACGTTAATATATGGAACTACTTTCCATTCTTCGTTACCAAATTTACTCGGCGCTTGTCACTCAGTGTGTCCGTTAAAATATATGCAGACAGGAGCAGTGACTTTTTCTGAGGTTGATTTCGAAAGTGCTAACTTTATCGTGAACAGCCTTTAAGCATTGCCAACACAACACACCTATTTTCTCATGACATACATAGGAAGCAAACATACACGTCATACGTGGGGTGAATTCTCAAAGGTTCGATTCAAAAAGTGTGAAGAAACCCCGAACAGACTTTATTAGTTTTCCTGCACTTCCTGTTTGCAAAATAAAATGAGTTTATGGATGAAATACTCTATTTGCTCTATTCGGGTGTTTAAATGTGTATAAATATTAATAAATTAAAATACTTTATTTTGGAGCGAAATTTGAACACGATCAGCGCCTAGCACATATGCAATACTACACACATGTGCCAGTGATACTCTACTTCGTCCACCGCACAGACGATGTTCAAGAACATTCTAGAAATTTGCTGTAAACTACTTGAGCGTACATTAATTAGCTTACAACACTGAGGCTGCCTGTTTGTTTCTGAGGACAGTCGGTATTGAAATCCCTGCAGGAAGTGTTGTTTCGTACGCACCTGCGAGACTGTTAGGATGCTACCGAGTGTTTAGTGTTGTGTGTTCCACTCGAAAAAGAAATAGGCCTAGGCAGTTGCAAACAACAGTGCGGTTATTAGTGTACTTTTCGGATATGATAAAGCGTTAGGAGATCTCTTTCCTGTCTGTGTGTGTACATGTAGGCGTGTGTCTGAGTGTGTCCTAAAAAAAATTTTACGAGTGAACCAAATTTCACAAAACTCGTTACAAATATAGTATTTAGTAAGGGCACCTGACTTTTGTAGTTTTCAACAACGCCAAATTCTTATTTTCATAGTGGTGGCAATTAAAAAAATGTTGTATGCCTTGTCATATTTTGGAAACCATTCAAACGATTTAAAAGAAATTTTGTATATTGACAGTGCATCATTTGAGCATTGAATTTAGACATTGATATTGTTGTTGGTCATCCATTTTTTAATATAGCACCAAATAAATATATGCTTCCCCATTACATCTCTCAAACTACTCGACCAATTCTCGCCAAAACTGGCACATAAGTAATACTAATATACGATATATAAAACATGCTATTTAAATAGATTAGACACTTATTTTCAAAATAATAGCCATACAAATATTTTAGGCTTATGCGATGTATCTCCCATACCGTTAGGCAATTCTGTAACATTAAAATATTTGTCACAATCATCATATATGCCAACAAATAGCCACTTTTGTGAGCCATTATGTAAAATAACGCAACTATAATAAATAAAGTTATATCATATCTCAGCAAACAATTTAGCATGCCGGGCCCTACTAAATTTAGCATAGATATAGTATTCAGGCAGGTGATGGTAACTGGCATTTTTAAAAGAGTCAAAAACTTATTTTCGAAATGGCGGCCATGTAGTTAGTTTAACTCAGTAGGGGCTATATCGTCGAAACGATGTTATCAATCCCGGCTTAGTTTCGTATGCTGGCTATATATTACAGGAATCAAATTTGTTTACAAAAAGTGTCATTTGTCCACCATTTTGTGAGATAGCATAATTTGAAGGGGGGAAAAAAACAAAATATGTATAGGCCTATATCTCTGGGGGGAAAAACCAACAGATATTTTCCAAATTTGGCAGATATGTAGCAGTACCTCAAGCCATGTTAACTGACATATTTTAGTGGGTTAAACATTTATTTCAAAGCTGTATAAACATTTTAGCTTAGAAAAATTCATTACCGAAACTACGAAACAAATTTAAGCTTAACTTTGTATGCTGGCAGTATTTATTACAACCATCAAATGTGTCTATACAGAACCTCATTTCTGAACCATTTTGTAAGATGGCATCACATGAAAGAATAAGGTTTAAATATCTTATTTTGGGAAACACTCAACCGATTCCTACCACATCTGACAAAGGAATTCTACTATAGAAAGCCTTATTGATTTGTGTGTTTTAAGCGTGCCACACACTTATTTGGTAATGGCAGTTATATAAACATTTTGGTTTAGTATGCTGTGTACTGAGCTATGTGATTGATTTTAACTTAACTTTGCATACTGGCTGTATCTATGACATCCACCGAATGTGCTAATACATAATGTCGACGGAAACTGCTTGTATTACGATCGTAGCTGCTTTTCTGACGGAGAAAGGAATACGGGCTAAACGAACAAGAAAACAAAGGGTGTGAGTGGAACATTTTTGTCCTCCTTTCATGAAGATCGTCACAAAGAAAATTGAGGTTTTATATCTCGGTGACCAATCAACCGATTCCCACAAAATTTTCAACACAGGTAGTGCTATTGTAGGGGATATAAACTTACATGTTTTAGGCGCGGCAGGCCATTATATCCTACTACCCGAAGGAAAAATAAGATTACACAGTCACCCGAATGTGTGCCTGGAATGTATGTCCTCCTGCAATAACTCTTAAACCCACAAGCCATATTTCACCAAACTCTTACCAATAATATTATTTAGAAAGGACATCCGACCTTTATAGCTTCCGATCACTCTGGGTACTTTTTTTTAAATCGGGTCAATATTAATATTCGTGGCACTATATTTTACCTCGGGAACCATTCAACAGTTTTAAAACAAATTTTGTACATTGGCAGAGCATGAAGAAAGCACTGAATTTATAAAACAGTAATGTTATTGGTCGAATGGTCGAACATTTTGGAAGATAGTGCAACTTGAATGACGTCTCTTTTATTTTATATTTCGTTAACGAAATAAACGATTCCTACCAATTTTGCATGTAAGTAAGAATGTTGTAGGCCATGTTAATATATGCAATTTAAACGACTTACTTTAAAAAAATCTCTAATAAATATTTTAGGTTGGTTTGACCAACTTCGACCAAACTTGTTATGCAAAAAGTTCCTTTTACAACCACAAAATGTGTAGGCTAAATAGATGGCCACTTTTGCCGTCTATTTTGTAAGCTAGCGCAGCATAAAAATTAAGTTTTAATGTCAAATTACGGGAAACAATATACAGGTTCCTACCAAATTACGGGAAACAATATACAGGTTCCTACCAAATTTGGCAATCGAGTAATGCTGTGATAGGCCACGTAAAGTGACACGTTTAAGTAGGTCAGACTATTAGGGCCTACTTTCAAAATGGTGTCCATGTAAATATTTTATTTTACTATGCTACATGTACAGAATAATGAAACAAATTTCAGCTCAACTCTGTATGCTGGCAATATCTATCACAACCATAAAATTTGGCTACGTATAGGGCCTCTAGGATCCACCATTTCTGAAGATAGTGCCGCATGAATCAATATAAGTTCGTTATGTCTCGGAAAACTCTTACTCGATTAATATCTAAGTTGGCAAACAAGTAATAATGTAGTAGGCCATGTATGTAGATAATCTACGGTTTAGAGAACTTTTTATACTGGCAGTAGCTATGCAATAAACAAGTGAACTGACACATAGTTAATTTGTCTGCCATTTTGGAAGCTAGCACTACATGAGAAAGTAAGCTTTTGTGTTCTATCAAGGGAAACAATTAACTGGTATGCGCCAAATTCCGGGACCAAGTTAAACTTTTGTTGTTCACATAAATTTATATGACTTAAGGCGGTTGTCACATATTTTCACAACAGCAATGTTAATATTTCAGGTTATCCTGCGATATTTCCCAAAGAATTTTAGCCTAATTTAATATATAGCAATATCTATGACAAACATAGAATGCGCTTAATTCATAACCGTTTATTTTTTATTGATGAATATATCACCACATGAGGCAAATGGGCTTTCATTCCAATTGCCCGAGACGAATTTACCGATTCCCACTGAACTGTGCACACAAGTAGCGTACATTAAGTCACGTAAACGTAAATTCACGTAAACGTAAAGTCACGTAAAGTGTGTCAGCCATTATTTAATATATTGTTACCATATAACAAATGTATATAATTTTGTCACATTTATTAAATAAACCAATTTAAAATTACCTTTGTATGCTGAGAGTATCCATTAGAAGAATCAAATATGATTTTATTCATACGGTCGCAAGTAGTAAGCTATAGTTTCTTCTGGCGCAGGATTCCTGATAGGGCTTGGTGGATCCGGTCGACATCTTGTGTTCTCTCGCACGGCCGCTATCTTGGAATTTTCTTTTACTCTCAAAATTACTTGTTATACCCAAAAAACAGCTTTAGGAATAAATTATTTTAGCCATAATTCCATTTTTCCTTAAAAAAAAAAAAAAAAAAAAAAAAAACTACCTTTTCCTTAAAAAATCCCGTTTACCTTAAAAAAAAGTATATCCCTTTTCCTTAAAAAATTCCCCTTTTTTCACAGCTGCAAAAAATAATCCCCAGAAATTTTCCATTTTTTTTCCGGAGCAGGAGACCAGGATACGTGACTCCGAGCCAGAAGAGCCGGACACAGGACCTTTTGCATTTGACTACAAAATAAATAATAAATAAAAAAATCGAAAAAATAATAATTTGGTATATTTTTATAATTAAAAAATTTTAAGGTGTAAGTATTTTGTGTTATATTTCACTGGAGTCGTCTTTTCAAGGTGCATGCTATCATAATGTCATATTGATTACGTAATACGATTTCAGGACCACCTTTTTGGATTTCAGAGAGAAAAATTTATAAAAAAAATGACAAAAAAATGTGTAAAAACTTAAATAAGTGTGTTTCAGTAACTCGGAAATATATTGATATTTATAGAAACAAAACCCCGTTTGAATAGAAACCACTATTTGCACGACCCCTGCTAGAGTGCGTCAATCTCCAGTGTGTAGCCTATATTTATTTACAGATTAAAAAGATGTACATTTACCATACACGAGAAGGTATATAAAACATTATCGTAGGTATTGTACATTCCAGGCAGAAATTTGTACAAAATATTAGAATTTTCATACTTTATTTGTTAAAAATCAGTTCAAACAACAGTTTTTTTTTATTTACTTTGTTGAATTTGTTTTTACTGTTGTGTGAAAATTAAGCCATCTAGCATTTTAACCACGCACGCATACACCGGCAGGCACGTGAGACAGACAAACATGTCATAACAGGTGCGCGAGGCAGGCGCACCTGTTATGACAGGCTAAGAGTGCTGGAGACGTTTGTAGGGTACCGCAGGGTGAGGAAGGGAATTTGGGGGGGGGGGGGGCACTGACCTTGATCGCATGTCATCTGCCATCTGCCTTGTCAAATCAATCGTAAAATTCTCGAACATCTAGGGATCAATGCATTTATAAATAATTACAATTATTTGGTTTAAATTTATTTTATTTTTTTAATTTGGAAATATTCAAAATATTTTGAAAATACAATAAAATATATCGAAAATTTATTTTTAATCCTAAACAATTAAAAAAATGTAATTATGTAAATTTCGCACTTTGCTATGAAAGCTGCCAATATTTACAAAAGAAAAAATTCTCATGGATGGACAGGGATTCAAACCCACGACCTCTTGAAAAAGTTCTATATGCGGACCAATCGCCTACAGCACCACCATGGACGAGCGATCCTTAAATGTTGTAATAGATTCCTTTCGTTACTTTCTGGATCTCATATGCCTATGCCTACATTGATTGTTTTTCTATTTTCTTTTTAAATAAATATGTCGCAGACTGCATTTTTCTCTTGCAAATCTGAATGTAAGCAAACGAATATTTATAGTCACAGGAGAATATAATAGCTATTTATTAGGACCAAGCTCGTAAAATTCAGTTTGCAAAAATCATTTCTAGCTCCAGGAATGTAATTTTTTATGATCCCGTTATATAGCCATAGTGATTAGCCTATATATTTGCTTCATAGTAATTTTTTTTAACGAAACCAGTTTATATCGGACTGGTTACCCTACGATATATATTTACCAAGAAAAATATTAAATTTTTATGTTTAAAATTTATATAAATATATTATTACAAAAACTCTCAAAAATGAACCCTGTTGGTTATATATCCGCACACAGGTACTATACCAGCCATTGAAACTCGTGCATGCCATATGCTCTACCAACCAAAACCAGACGAAATGTACTCATATACTCATCGTTCATACCTCTAACTATAACTCATGCATACCTCAAACATTCAGTACACACTGACCTTACCAAAAAATTAACTTACTGCTCATACTTTCCGTTCTACTGGTCGACACCAGTCAAATAAATACTAATCATTATGCCACCATTCCAACCAACCATCCATTATAACTCAAGTCATACCAGACCACCCAAAACCCATCTCCTATAAACCAAAAATAACTCTATCATATTTATACATCATAACAGGCACCCAACAATGATAAATTTCTGGTCGACCTGTAACAGACAAAATTCCTACCATCCATCAACCTAACATAGCTGACTAATAGTAAGCCAACGAATAATTCACAATCTGCACCTAATCTTTCACAATTTTACACCAATCCACCCAATAATTCTCAATCTTTACGCCAATCCACCCAATCTTTCACAATATTTACACCAATTAACCCAATATTTGACTATCTTTTCCACCAATCCACCCAATCACTCACAATCTTTCCATGTATGCAGTTAAATAACCATGTAATTATATATATTAAAAATAATCTAAGAAATATTCTGTATATAGATCTTTACGTTTATAGGCGAGTGCTCATGGCGCCACTTAAAAGTTGTGAGGGATAAAATAATACGTCACACAAAATTAAGAAGAAAAAAAAACCAATTATTTTATAATAATGTATTACTGTTTTGTATTTTCAACTTCAGAAGAAAGCAGTTTATCACATAATTTGATCTAGACTCCTTCCTTCAGTTGACTAATTATTGAATATTTCTCAACAAGGTGCAAGTCATACCTATGTTTGTGAAGGTCATTAAAACATTTGAGCCTATCAGCAAGATTGTGCGGAATTTCGGGAAATATGTAACCGGTTTTATCAGCCCGGGTCAGGCACGAGTTGTGACGCCAGAATATACTGCAGCAGTTGAGGCCTTAGTGATATAAAATCACCGAGTGAAGGCAGATGAAACTGCAGAAATCCTGAACATCATTAATTGCTCAGCACACCACATCATTCATTATGTACTTCAGTTTCACAAAGTGTGTGCCACAGCAGTTGACTTCAGAACTGAAACAACGACATGTTGATGCCTGGGAAGGTCTTCTGAGGCCCTTTGAAGCAGAAGGTGATGGTTTACTTTCGAGAATCGTTAATGGGAACGAAATCAGGGTCGACTACAACCAACCGGAATCCAAGAGAGCGGGCAATGATGGCGCAAATACTCTTCACTAAAACCCAAGAAGTTCTGGACACAGTCATCTGCAGGGAAGATTATACGGACCCTATTTTTGGACGAACAAAATGTCGTCTTGGGAGTACTACATGCTTAGAGGGACCACTCCCCAGAGTCTCATTGTTAGAACTCCTTCAGAAGTATATTTCCCAGCAATCAATTCAAAGCGACGTGGAATGCTGTCTACTGGTGTCAACTTGCAAACATAAAAATGATATGCCCTATAATGTTCATGCAACAGCTACGACCATTCAAGATCTGCATATTTGAGTGTCTTACACATCCGCTATAATTACCAGACCTTCCTCCTAGTGCTTAACATATGTTTGGGACACTTAGGAAAGCAATAGGAGGAAAGAAGTTCGTTTCGGTTGAAGAAGTATACCCGACATTGCCCGAGTGGCTGCGCAGAAAAACAAGATTTATTTTCTAGAGGAATCCATTCACTTTGTAAGCACTGGAGGACTTGCATTGAACTTAACGGAGACCATGTAGAAAATTCTACACTTTTGTACCACTCCTTCTCAATAAATTAGATTAAAAATATAATTAATATTTTTATTCAGCTCGCCCTTGTATGTTTGGTAATTTGTTTCTTCAGCTATGCGAGAAAGTCCCACGCAAAGACATATAGCCTCCTTCCACCCATCACCAATGGCCAATGGGAATCACAGATGCCCTGGCAACTTTAATTGACTTTGACGTGTTGAAAATAATGTATGGAAACAGGATCATCTTAGTAACAGTAATAAGCACGAAAATGATGAAGACCTTGCGACATCTTTCATATATTATTAAACTAAAAATTCAACATCTTTCCCAATAGTATTATGCAGTGTTGCGTTCATGTAAAAAAAATAAGTACTATAATTATATCCTAATTTCATTTTATAAAAACTATTTTTAAAAAAAATATTTTGTTTTACAGATTTGGGGCAGCTGGTTTATAATATTTCTGAACCTTTTCGAGTTATCATTGTAATTTTTTTGAAGTAAAACGTAATAAATTTACTTAATTACATTTCTGGCAGTAAAGTTTAAAACTTCCTATCAAAATACGACGATTCTAAGGAACGTTTGAATAAGTATGTATGTACTAGATATTTAATTCGATAGCAACCACTGAAAGAAGTTTGGTGAATTATTAGTGAATAATAATATTCATTATGGTTATGGAATCTATTTAATTTATGGTGGTGAGTGAACAGGGAACTTTTAAAAATTAGATTTTATGAATTTATCTTTTTATCACACTGATTTAAAATATTCGGCCTACCAGTTCTGTGTACGTGTTACAGAAAGCCTTTTTCAGTGTTATAAAAGGCTTTAAAATCATTTTACAAAATACAGGAAAATATAGAATAGCGTGGGAAAAGACACTGAATATTGTTGTCAGAATACAATTGTCACTCTGAAATTTTTTAATTATTAGAACATAATAATAAAAATTGTGCGAATGTTTCAACTACCATATCGTTTATCTTCTTACATGCGGCGTATAAATAAATTAACATGGTTATATAACTATGTCACAAGACTTCTTTCATCCAGACTGCAAGGAGAAACGCTGAAGCTATTTTACATGTGGAGTATGTGCTACTTTCTCTCTTAGGGCACACTTGAACATCAAATACAATAAGATCTCAGGTATATAACTATTAAACAAATTACACAATACTCTTGCTTACTGTTCAGAATATTGTAGATGTAACCTAATTATGAAATCTTCTTCCACAGGTGCTCTTTGTCCTGCCAGAGGGCGCAGATAGAACATTATATTATCTTGTAATCAACTCATTTCTGCTAGTCAAATGAAGAAACCCACTGTGCTTGCCTGTGTTCTGACTGCTTGTACAATGAGTTTCTTTGGAGGACCAGCAGATTCACTACATGGATTCTGTCCCCATTAGAAGAGGTGTCTTACATGAGAGTAAGTAATGACCAGCAGCCTCACTACATTGATTATGTCTACTTTAGAAGAGGTGTCTTAAATCATAGTAAGTAATAACCAGCAGCCGGACTACATGGATTCTGTCTACATTAAAAGAGATGTCTTACATCAGAGTAAGTAATGACCAGCAGCCTCCCTACATGGATTCTGTCTACTTTAGAAGAGGTGTGTTACATCATAGTGAGTAAAGACCAGCAGCCTCATTACATGGATTCTGTCTACTTTAGAAGAGGTATCTTAGAGTGAATAATGACCAGCAGACGCACGGCATGGATTTTGTCTACATTATAAGATGTGTCTTAGATCAGGGTGAGAATTAGTAAATGAGTGAAGAGATTTGGACGGCTTTTAAAAGCGAGGTCTTGAGAACCTATGAGGGTAAAGAAACGTGAGAATGGAGCATCACCGGAATGGAAAAGGGGGGACAGGAGATACCCGAATAAAACCGCCAACCATTGGCATCGTCCGGCTCGATTCCTACTTGCGAAAATCCGGATTGAACCGGCCATGGATTGAACCCGATTCACCTTATTGGGAGGCGAGCAATCTAACCGCTCAGCCATAGTGGCCCCATCAGGGTGAGAAACCTCAGAATATACTATTTTCAAGTAAAGTAGTGAGTTTGAGCAACTAGATGTATGCATTATTCATAACAAAGTACTTGAAGGTGATATTCTGTCCGTCTTGAAAGTAAGAAAAACACTCAAGCTGAAAACATTATTTTGTACCAAAAATTGTGCTATTTTCCTGAAGCGATTGTTCTCACAGTACGTATTTCCTCGCAAAAATTGTAAGTTTTTATTAATTTCTACACTTCATTTTTATAATTTTAATTACATCACTTGAAATTATTTTAGGAGTATTTTACACTAGGCTATAAAGTTGTAAAAAAGCATTCACCAGATATATAAGTTTGTTTTTAATGTACAGAAATTCATCCATGGTATGTAGATGTAAGAAAACAAATACTTTACCAAATGAAAGAGTAAAGCGATTTTTAATATTGGCGATATCAGATGTTGCAGTTTCTCTGTGTGCACCTCATTCTAGGCAGCTAAATCGAAATGTAAGACAAGTTAACGCAGTTATATGAAACGCAGCCTTCCCCGTCAGACATTTAGAGGGTGTGCATATAAGAGCAGTATTGTTATGTTGGCTGTCAACAGTGAGGAAATTTTACGGTCTCTGAAATTGAAGGTATATTTCTTGCGTACAGTGCATATGGAGGCAATGCACCGGCAGGGGAATGTCTGTATGGAGAGGGATCTGAAAATATGCTTGTGGTATTCATTGCTGTAAACATGTTGATAAACATATAGTTACTGACATAACTAGCGAGGCTACATTCTTCAACATGGGGGTTAAACATGTTGATAAACATATAGTTACTGTCATAACTAGCGAGGCTACATTCTTCAACATGGGTGTAAACATGTTGATAAACATATAGTTACTGACATAACTAGCAAGGCTACAATCTTCAACATGGGTGCAAATAATTTTTTTAAGAACTTCTTAAAAGCTTACATAATAGGTAGCACTTGACGTCTCGTTGACAGCAACATCATTACATGGGACCAGAAACAAGCCACAATAGTGAGACAATAACAAATAGACTTGTGCCTTACCCAGGACTCGAACCCAGAAAACTTCGTACCATAGGTCAGTATGCAATCAACTGCATTGCAGAGGTAGTATTCGGAACATCAACTTCGTATTGTTTTGGCGTGGGCAAGCCTAGGTTATACTGCTGGCCTGAATGTGCTATACCACGTGTAAAGAGAGTGAGGACACGAGCTGCCGGAGTTTGATAATAAGCAGTATATATGGGAGATAAGCACCATACTTAAGTCTAGTGGGGCATCGAGAGCGAGTTTACCTCAGCCAGCCGCCGAGCAAGATGGGACGAAAACAGGGGTACCAACCGCCGTAGCGCAACGATGATCAACATTCGGCATCATTATTAAGGTGAAGACATTTCAGTAGTTCCAACAGAGACATTTAATTATTTGTGAGTGGCTTTAATAAGTAACTAACTATGATACTAAAGTATTTGGATGTAACTAAATAATAACCAAATGACTTCACGCTCCCCCGAAGTGACCTGAGTAACTAATGTAGCTTAATGTATAGAATATTGATTAACATAATGTGAATGCTGTACGGTTATTAATGTAGTAAATTAATAGCGAGTTTTCCGTATGAGTATGTTTTACCCACTTAACTTGTATGGCCCCCAATTGGGACGAAACATTGGTGATGGCGCCGGCCCGATCAAACCTCTCGCGGAAAATTAAAATATATATTTTAGCCATAAGCATAGCACTGGCCTTTCCTAAACGCTCTTAAGCCAAGTAAAATAATAACAGTAATACCGCAATATCAGAGCTAATAAATTCCTAGATTTTGCAAGTGGTTTACTTAATTGAAAATAAAATTCTTTGCGAAGGATAAATCATGAACCACCTCCCACCAACTATAATTAAGTATCCCACCCATCCACACTAAAAATATTTTTGCAATAAAAATAACTGTTAGCCACACCTAAAAAATTTAAATGAATCAACTAACAGGATTAGTGAAAAGTAACGCAGTGATAAAGTATAAATAAGGATATTGCCCCATGAAGTATTTAAATAATTGAAAATAAATATTAACTATAAGTTACACCAAGTATCTTCAAGTATAATAAATGAAACAAGTGTCCAAAACTATAATATGACAGAATTTATAATAATATATAAATAATATGAGTTGCATCTTGTGTTATTAAATTAACAATTTACAGAATATTAAAATAATGTGTCTTAAGGAGATAGAATCAGATAGTTCAATGTGAACATAATTATAATAATGTGCTTATTTCCAATTTACTGTTGAAGAGATATAGATAATCTTTATGATAAGTTACATAGTATTCAAGTAAAGTAATTAATTTAAATAAGCTGTCTGGTTGGACTAAATAATATTTGAGTGACTTAAAACACAAGTTTTAGGCAACATGTAAATTTAAGTTAGTGGCATGCCATACAAAATTAAATTATATATCTACTTTTCAAAAAATTAAACAGTAAACTGTATGATGCTCACATTTTAAAATTAAGGAGCAGTGTTATGACCGAGGTATTTTATATATATATATATATATATATATATATATATATATATATATATATATATATATGTGTGTGTGTGTGTGTGTGTGTGTGTGTGTGTGTGTGTGTAAGATTAATGTTAAAACGTGTTATACATTTAGTTATTCATGAGGTTTTCTGAGAGCCATAGCATTAAAAAGAGCATATTTTTCTTGCGGCAAAGTTCTGCAGTACAACATGCGAAGATGTTCAAGGTTGCAGCAAGCTGACACGACCCATTAGCGTGTTGATGTTTGCACTCACAACACACCTCACCTCCCTGCCCTGCTCTCGGCAAGTCAGTAACTTCCGCATGGCGATGAGCACCGCGAGTTGATGCAACGCGTGCTTGCATGTGCGCTCACCTATGTAAATACTGCACTGACTTTCCATGCTGTCTGTAACAGTAAGAATTATGAAAGTTCACACACTTGAGTTGATATATTATGAATAAGGAACGAGATGGAATGGTGCCACGAAAGATGGACAAAATTGATTGAATGTAAAGGGTATATATGAATATGGGTACTAGTGCTGCTGACACACCCATATCGCCTGTGTAGAGTGAATCCATAGGGTACCCACTTGTATTTAGTCGTTCAGGAATTAACCCAGGGAGTCACCAATACGATTCTCGCGAGAGTCACGAGGAGGTGGGGATATGACAGTCTAGCCACCCATTCAGGATCGCCGACTGTGTTGTTTTGCACACGAGTGCAGGACTCAGGGCTCTATCGGGATGATGACAAGAGAGATGAAAAAATTAGGAGCCTAATTGTTCCACTGTTCTGTTGAGGGGTCTCCTGAGAGTAGGAAACAGTGAGAGATTAGAGAGATGTTTGTATTCTCTGCTGTCCTGTCGAGGGTTCTCTAGGAAGCAGAAATGATTGCAGAGAGGCGAAAGGCTTCTGCTGTGGACCGAGCATGAGACACAGCTAAACATCACTGTGTATTTCACTGTGGGTCCATTTAATGTTACACAGTACACAATAATTATTATTTCACTGTTGGTCTGATATATCCTACACAGAATACATTACTAAGGACTTGTGCTGTGGGTCCTGCATACTACACAGCAAAACCACAAGTGTACCACAAGAGCACATTGCTAAAATTCCGACCTCCTGAGGCTAAAACCATTGAGTATAGATCCTCCGATTCCAATTATATAGTGTGCGACAACAAGCTTGTGAGAATCTAAAAATAATATGCAAAAGGGAGCAGTATTTCAATTGTGGTGTTTCATGTGTTCTCATTATAGAAAGCGCAAATGTAGGATAAAGGAGTGCCAAGACAATATGAATTTTGAATGTAAGTGTTGAGCATATTTGGTATACAAAGTAAATTATGAAAAGAGAGTGGAAATTTAAGTACGTTTTGATTACAATAAAATGTTAAATTATTTTGATATTTAAAAATAAATCAATAAAGACATTATCTAAAGAGCACACAAGCAGTAAACAATTATGCTAATTAAGTGCAGGAAATAATTGTTAACTTTGGAATGAAAATCAGTAATATAATACAATTTAAATATATTGTCAGGATGCTTGTATTAAGGTAACTAAATCAAATAAATTAAGGAACTGGAACATCGACACTTGATAAAAATAAATGTTTATAGGCACAACAGTTAGTAGGGGAATAACGATTATTATTGATACAAGTGATATTATGTACAATAATATGTAAGGGCACACAGTCGAAAGGTAGATATTATGTTTCAGTACCATTATGTGTTCTAAAAGTTTCAGAGCGACTGCATGCAGAACGTAAGCAGGACAACACAACGTGCCCTGATGTCATGTCCTGACGTCACGTCACCACGTCACTGCATCTGCTGGAGGCGATGGCAGGCCAGCAGGCCACACAGTAACGTGACACACACAGGTGAGCGACTCAGCTTGTGTGCAGAGTATGTATAAGGTTCAACACCACAAGGTAACAAGTCGCACAATTTCCGCAACTCACTAACATATTTACACACACTAAGGCCAGGACACACATACAATTCAAATGGGACACACAGGCAAACAGTATACACAAACACAGGACGAACACAAAAACAGACTCATGTAGTATTTATACACAAGCGCACATCATGTTAGCAGACAGCACAGAGTATAATGTAATTTATCGTATATATATATATATATATATATATATATATATATAATGCTGACAATCTGCCAATAATATAAATTTAAGTGAAGGTGAAACTTTAAAAACAAAGGCCATGTAAAGAGAAGTAATTATGAGATCACTCTGTGCCAAAATGAAAAAATTTATACATAAAATAATATATTAGCAAATTTTACAGAAAGGAAGTTTGAAAAAATATATTATTATATTAGAAATTTATATATATTATATCGAGAAAAGGCATAAATAAATATTAGAAAACATTATTAGACAAATGTTAATATGAAAAACATTATTGCAATATACATAATAAATGTATATACATAATATATTTACGTATAAAGCATGTAACAATTAATATTCTTATTATGTAAAAGATATAGATCTACAGGTAATAATATAGAAATATAATATCATATTAGTGAGGGACTAATTAATTGACACAATATATTAATAGCTAAAACATTATATTAAAAAATTGTAGCAAAGAAGGCTAGGTTCTCATACAATTGAGATCAAAGTCTGTAAATGTTTACATTTATTGATTCATACCTACATAGAAACGGCGTTGTAGAGAAAAAAATAGACTTCATATTTAAATAACCCAATTGCACATTATTATATAAATTTTCTTAGATACAGGTAAAACTCTTATGAGGAATAAAACATACTACAAGTATTATTTATATTGTGTATGTAATGGTTTGCACGTTCTTATAATAGTGTAAAGGTAATTTTACAATATGAATATAGATAATATAGGGAAAAATTCTTTCCAATCCCTCCTTATGTACAAAACATAGAGGGGCATAATAACTAGGAAATTTGGAAGTTTGACACTTAAGTTAATAGTAATTTTAATAACACTACATTTGGATACGAAAATCCTTCTACATCCACATTAATCAATATCACAGAACATAGATGTTTAGTTCTAGTCCTAGGATATATACCAATGCTGTGTTTCACACACTGTTTAATTGTAAACCTTACCAAATGTATAACTGTAAACTTACTTTCAGGGATAAAATGCTTCATTGTAAAAAAATTTCACTTTTGAGAAATTGCTGTATTTACTAATTGATCATAGTTGCTATTATGCACACATTTAATATATTTTGTAATGGGAGGAGCATTTTGTATCATAATTCTTTCAAAGTTGAAAATTAATGAAATTTTCCTTATTGGATCATAAAACTTTTTAAGTTCGGTTATTAAATAAAGTAATATTTGCAAAGCCATGTAACAAGAAGGTAGGTTAAACCTCAAGAGAGGCTGGCGGTTTTCGCATTCGTATACCGAATGTGACTGCCACGTCTGCCACAAGTAAGACTTAGTATACTCCTACTCTACGAGTCAAGTTAAGGGCCAAGAGCGCTGCCACTTCATTCAGCAAAACACGCAGACCACACGTACAGTTTAAAAGCCATTCAATGCAAGAGAGACGGCCAGGCAGTACCTTGCCACAGTTTTCTCTTGCATCAAATTTTCCTGCTACACAGTCCCTCCATGTCAAAGAGATCTTCAATATTATCATATTCCTGCTGCCAAGAAGCAGACGAGCACCTTAAGGACCGATCATTGCAGTCAGGTTACCACCTTACCACAGGCCATCACAAGAACTGAGAGCAGCTCTAATTTTGAAGTAGGAGGGCGATGTTATGGCGTGGGCTAGCTTTGGTTATACTGCTGGCCTGAACGTGCCATACCATGTGTAAAGAGAGTGAGGACACGAGCTGCCGGAGTTTGATAATAAGCAGTATATATGGGAGATAAGCAGCATACTTAAGTCTAGTGGGGTATCGAGAGTGAGTTTACCTCAGCCAGCCGCCGACAGAGCAAGATGGGACAAAGACAGGGGTACCGACCACCATAGTGCAACAATGATCAGCCTTCGGCATCATTATTAAGGTGAAGACGTTCCAGTACTTCCAACAGAGACATTTAATTAATTGTGTGTGGCTTTAATAAGTAACTAATTGTAATACTAAAATATTTGGATGTAACTAAATAATAACCAACTCACTTCATGCTCCCCCGAAGTAACCAAAGTAATTAATGTAGCTTAATACATAAAGTATTGATTAACATAACATAAAAGCTGTATAGTTATATATTTTTAATATATTGTTGTAGTAAATTAACAGCGAGTTATCCATCTGAGTATGCTTCTACCCACTTAATTTGTATGGGCCCCATATGGGACCATAACAGTATGTAATCTGTCTAGTATTTTGAATAATATTCAAAGGGCCATCATTTTGAAGGAAAAAAAAGTGTCGGAGTCATATAAACATGTAAGAATGCACAACATACCGCAGTGCTACTTGTTTGACTAATTTGGTGAAAATTATGCGATTGGTTCCCGTGATATGACATAAAAACTTTATTATCTTATTTGGTGCTATCTTATAAAATTGCCTATGGAAGGGGTTCTGTATACGATGCTTCTAATAGTTACTGTCAACGAACAAATTGGGGTGACCATGGTTAAATTAATTAATATATATGACCAACATACATAGATTAGTTATATGGCCGCCATCTTGAAGATCAGAGTCTAACCAAAATTAAATTATGTAATAAAGCTGGCCTTCTGTAGTACTACTGGGGTGCGAAAATTGGTGGAAATAAGTAAAATGTTTTTGGAAATATGGCAAAATGTTCCAACATCATACATGGAAAAATTTTGCAAAATGGCCAGCAAAAGTGTAACTTTTTGTGCATTTTTGATGCTTCAAATAAATACTGTTATCATACAAAATGTAGATGAATTTTTTTTAATTGTTTAAATTATATACCATACTAATCTAAATTACTTGTTTTAACACCATTTCTAAGGGTTGCCTCCCCTATAACATGTAAGTTTATATGCACTACTATAGCTCTACTTGCATGTAAAATTTGGTGTACTATTATATTAGATGATTATCATCGATACTGTCGGTATACAAACTTAAATTATAATCGATTACATAGTTACATAGATATAGCATACTAATATAAAAGGTTTTTATAGATACCATTATTAATATACGTGCCTGGCTCACTTAAAACATATATATTACAATGGCCTTCTGTAATATAACTTCGCCAAATTTCGTAGGATGTTTTTTCGAAGACATTGCATAAACATTTGATTTTTTTTTTCGTGTTGTGCAATCTTACAAAATGGCGGACAAAAGAGACTTTGTTTAGGCACTTTCTATAGTTGTAATATATACTGCCAGCATGCAAAGTTAAGTTGGACTTGAATACATGGCTCTGACAACATAGCATACTAATCTTAAAGTGTTCATGTGGCCACCATTTTGAAAATAAGCGCCTGTCCCAGTTAAAACTTACCCATTTACATATTCTACCGCAGTACTTTTCGTTTGACAAATTTTTCAGGAATCGGTCATTTGGTTCCAGAGATATGCCATTAAACTTGAATTTTTAATGTGGCCCTCTCTTACAAAATTAAGTACAAAAGAAGTTGTGTTGAGACATTTGATAGTTATAATATATACTACCAGCAAACAATGTTACATAGGACTTGATTTTGTGTTTTTGACGATGTAGCATACTAAGCTAAAATATTTATATGATACAATTTTGAAAATTCAAATTTCTGACTTATTTAAAACCTGCACATCTGCATAAACTGTCGTAGTACTACTTTTTTGCCAAATTGTGTAGGAATTGGTCAGCTGTTTTCCAAGATATGACATTATAACTTAATTTCTTTGTGTGGCGCTTTCTTATACCAAACAAATCTAAAGTGTTAGTATTTTTGCAAATTAGGAAATAAGTGCTCAATTAATTTAAATCGGTTATGTTAACACGGCCTACCATAGTGTTAATTATTTGCCAAATTGTGAGATAATTATTTTAATAGTTACCGGGTTATTATGTAAAAGCTTTATTTTTCATGTATTGCTATCTTTCAAAATGGTGGACCAACCTCATCCATGTCTAAGTTCAATGCTTACCTTACGTACTGTTAACATACAAAATTTGGTTTAATGCAGTTGACTTGTTCCCGAGATAAGACATAGCACCCAAAATTTTAATGACCACCATTTTATAAGTAAGCACTTGGTGTTGTCTAAAACTACAATAGTCGGATATTTTAGTAAGTTCTATATGTGAACCGAATTTCTTTTAAAATATGTTCACACATACACAAGTTTTAGGGTGACATGCACATACACACATATATACAGACAAGTGATATCATAAGCTTTTCTTTTGTTCGGAAAGTAGGCTTAAAAGAAGACTATATTTGTAATAAGCATTCACGGCGTGGCCCCTCAAGCACAATATCAAAACACCTATATCTTGAGATGAATTTTCGTAATAAATCATCGAAGCACCAACGAACAGCAAAAGCAACTGTTCGCAGAATCCTAGTTAGCTACCGTGAAGAATGTTCGGAACGAACAGTTAAACTTATCTCTGTCATCTGCAGTGGTTAAAAACCATCGGAACAGCTGATATGAGTCTATGAGCTAACATCGACTGCTTGTTTTTGCACTTCTGCCCTAGTTAGTCAAGAGTTCGCAGAGGAAATAAAAAACCAGTTTTGGTCTTATGTATTTTAAAAGGGGCCATGAGGATCGGTGGGTCGTTTGCTTCGGGAAGACTCGGAAGTGCTCGGGAGTCAGCGACGTCCTCGCGGCAAGCTAACCAAATGTATTCATATATAGCTAGGTGAGATTGTCCAAGTTTTTTCACCTGTTCTAGTATCATAGTCATTTAGACTGAGTCTATAATCGAGCTGAGCACGCAGTAAAGTGGCTTGGGCCAATATTCTTGCCCACTATTGGAGTAAATTCTTTTCATCCCAAATTTTTCAACTTGTATTTTCCAACACTATTCCAAAATTTAGACCTCCGGACTTAGTGTCGCATCTCTCCCCAAAGTTCGCTGTTCGGGCTCGAAATTAGTGACGCCTTTTATTTCTTTCTTTTGTTTTCCATGCACATTTATTCTTCTTTACTTACGCTTAACGAATATTTTAAAACTTAATTTCATTATTGGATAACCGAACAAGAATCTGCGTATGTCTTTATAATAAATAAAGCTGTTAAAGTGGTCGTCTGGTTGAAAGAATTTTGCATGTCTGAGACCTGGAAGCGTGGGAGCGCTAGGGGCGACAAAGACTTTAGCATCAACTCTCTTATCGCCTTTACATGCAAAGCACTGAACTGGCGTGCAGTCTTACCATCGATAACGCGCCTCCATGAGACTTTCAGTATAGACCCTGCCATTTTATGACGTAATAATAAAGCTAAAGGTTTACTCCATGTCCCTATCCCTTCTTTAGTGTTTTCTACTGGAATGTTATTACCTAAAAATGACAATAAAACACCCCTTTGATACATTTTTACTATTACATAAACATACTTTAAAAATAAAAGGAGGAATTAAAAAACTTATTCAGACATGTAACATTTCTTAAATGCTATTCGTAAGTAGACCTCACTCAGACACGTTGGACAGTTTTTTAATAAAACATGTCCTGCTGGTGTTCTGCACACTGTTTGTTGGCCTACCCAGGCGGCCACCTTACTGATTTCAATGCTTGCAATCAGGTTGTGTTTCCTTGAAACATTATCATAGCTGCATGTAAGGACATACACAAACAAAAATTAATGTACAAACATTGCTAAACAAGTTACAAAACTCGGGTCCGGCATTGGAATTATGGAACTTTGATCTAATTCTAACACCTATATCCATCTACTACCCTTGTGTTTGGTTTTTTTCCATATACCACCTACTTAATACGATTTTTATTACTGCATTATTGGCTAAAGTGTAACTAAGGTGATTAAGCCATAGAGAACACTAGTACTCATCGTCAAAAAGAATTGTATCCACAAGAAAGCAACCTACAGGAATGAAACCTGGTGGGAAGGTTTCAAAAATGTGAGATATGCATACGATTCACATTTCATGCTCGGCCTAAGTGATGTCAGCAAAGGTGGGCCTAATCGCTGTACCTACTGGACTGTAAATATCTTCCTGGTGTGCATGGTTTCCATTCTGACTCAAGATGTTGTGCTGGTAATGCCCCTTTAAAGTGTAATATGCCTCGAAGACGAGTTCAACAGCCCTTCGAACAGTTGGAAGCATTCGCGAGTGGTCGCTTAGTAGGACTATTCGGAGGACTGTGGAATTCGTCTTCCAGGCATATTACATGTTTAAGGGTACATTACCATAGCACGCAGTTGGCACTAGTGGATACAGGAAGGCACGCACACACAACATGCAGCAGTATCTATGAAACTGCCACGAACCACATCGAGGAAAACAAACAGATTGTCCGACATGCGAGTACCCGAACCTTCACGATTGTAGACATTCAGCAAGCAATGATGCCCACCCTGCAGCTTTCTATGAGTGCCAGTGCCATTGCATTCAGCTCCACGATGCTGGGCTAAATGCTTGTAGACTGTTGTGATGATTGCCCTTAAAATCACATCAACAATGCCACAGACTGCAATGTCGTCGTTACTGACTCTCATGAAGCCATTCAGCAGCTGGTTTTCTTTGTTAATGAGTCCCACTTTTAGCTTGGTCGCAATGAACAATGCATCCATTTGTAGTGGTAATGTAGCCAGGACCAAGATTAATTATTTTGTTGCCACACATTGTACATACAGATAGCCTGGTTTCATGGTGCGGAATTCGATTTCGTATACTGTCAATCACCACACTGCTCTGACTGTTAAGATGTCGAAGTACACAAGAGAATGAACAGAGCATAGTCACTTCAGTTTGAACTCAGATGGACTTAGAACCTGACTCCTGTTCGTTTCCGAATCGAGGATTCGCTCAATGTAATACATCGAGTGGTCATAATCCAAATCAGAATCTGAAAGCTCAGTGAGTTCTCTTCTGTAGTCCCCTCATGGACTCGCAAATGCCACCTTCAGATTGTCAACAAACTGTGCATACCAGGCCGACTTCTTTGGTGTGCCCAAGAGTATCGTAGTTGCACAAGTTGACACTCTGTCAATGTTAATTCTTAATCTGTGTTGTAAACAGTCTGAGTAGGTGTTTTTAACACCAGGGCAGGGATGGCCCGAAGACTCCGAGGACTCGACCATCACTTGGCCCCTTTCTTAGCCACCTAGGGTGCTTATTATGCCTAGTGATACCCGGGTACCCAATTCCAAAGAAGCAGGTACCTAGGTACCCACTCACATAGAGCCTATTACCCAGTTACCCGTTCCTTTCAATAGTGTAATATGTATTGTGTGATCGAAGAGCACGAATACATAGTAGTTACTCCGAAATGTACATTCTACTTGAACATTTCTATTGTAAATACAAATAGGTTGTGTCGTATGTACTGGCCAAGATGGTATATACTGTGAATCGCACATGAATACAAACGTAACATAATTTGTTTATATCTATTTCCTATATATGTGCAAATCTTAACGGGGATATTTTCCTTATGTGAAACCGGCGTGTAACCATAAATCAGTTTAAATACACATATTTTACTCAGACGTTAATCGTTTAGTCGTTTATTCATGTGAATGTAAATGTAACTTCAATTGAACTTACAAATACGCCATAAGGCCTGTTTGTAATAAAAATGAAACAAAATTGGCAAATAACCATTCAATCCAATGGCGGCATATGTTGAAAAGTATCGGTGACATTTCCTCGACTGTCTCTAAACAAACAAACCAAATTTATGTTGAACATTAATTTAAACAAAAATAACACAGGAAGGAAATGAACGAGATCTCCAATTTAGGGGTTTCGGAAAGCTCGGTTAGTGTGTACAAATACAAGCAAATTAACGTTCTCTGGCCACATAGAACTACATTAAGAAGTAACTATTTTGCCTGCAGTTGAAAAGTTTTTTTCTGAACTAGTGGAAGATGCTGTACACCACAGATATAGTTTTGCTAAAAGATCTAACACAGAGTAGGACTTTTTGTGCACTTTCCACCATTCATGAGGGTCTACATTGTTTCCAACTTAAGGTTAGCTGAGGTTGTGTTCAAACTGGGACATACCATCCGATCTCTGTTTGAGTGTAGCAAATAATAAGGTCGAAATCCTGCTCCCTATCACCTGATCGGTCACTGAACTGGTCCTCTATTGTATGTGTGGAAAACTAGTTACCATCTGGCAAACATATTGTCGGATCTGCTGCGGTCTTGTCTTCAGCGCTCAAGTCCTTATATCGGGGATAACGTAATGAAGCAACCTGCTGTGGAATCACTAACGCGGGCGTATTTACCTCAATTTGAAACTGAGATGAAAGGGACATCTATATAGAGGTTTTAATGTTGGTTTTTGTCGTAACACTGTTCTTTACACGCGGTTGACAAGATGGCCCCTAATCACTGTATGGGCAGCTGACAAAATTTCTCCTACTTTCACTATAAAATCATTGGTTGCAGCGACCCGAGCGACAATTCATGACACTACTAAGAACGCAGAGGATGCTGCTGGAATAAAGAAACCATATAAAATGGGACCTACAGCATCGCTGGAAACATATGCAAACACCTTCTCACCATGTACCCGACGGATCGGGTACGACACACACCTTGCGTAAAGTGTAACCGAGTACTGGCAGTTTCGGGTACCCATAACAGGCCTAAGGGGTACCCGGGTGTTTTCGCTATGGGTGTCCGCTGTAACATGTACCCTAGTACCTGTATACTGAATTAGCCGGGACTTGTTATAAACCCTAGTGCTTATAGCAGTACACAAAAAGAAACATCCGGTTGACTGAGTGCCTGTAAGTTGTAATACCACCCGGCTCATGCTTTGGCGGCGGTGAGGGGGGGGGGGAATTCAACTGCACTTCTGCTCTCTATTAAACGTTCATTCTTTCTCTACATGTTTACTATTCCGCGAAAACATTCCTATCTCGTCACAAAACGCAATAGTTCGAAATCTTAAACAGGCTTATATGAAGAGACAACAACCGTCTGCGAAAATTGCTGTCCCAGTGTTACCTTGAGGTAACACAAAAAAAAAAACACTGCCTAAAACCTGAGAATTATGATTGCCGAAGGCAAGTCAAAAATTATTTGCACTGTGTTCAACATGAGTCAGGATCTAGCCCGTACCATGCAGAGCCGATGAACCGATGGAACTGAACGAGCGCGAAAATATCATCATTAAAGAAGTCATCCAGCACAGATAACGAAATACGGCAAGGGTACTGGTAAATGGTGCTTCGCTTCAGCGAAGAATGTGATGGAGTTATGCACAGACTCACGATGGATGAAGAAGCCGATGTAGAGTCGTCCGTCGAGCAATGACATGCAAAAACCTGTCCTGCGAAGTGAAGACCAACTCGCCAGATGATGAGGGTACCAGCGCCGAGACATATTTGAGGAAAAACGTCTGAAAGTGTGGTGAATGTTGGTGATGAGTGCTAAAAATTTGTGGCGAGGATTAAAAAGTGGTTTTGATTAGTGTAAATTGTAAGCAATAAGGCGACTTACTTTCCTGAAACACATTCGTATGTGTGAGACCGTGAGTCTCATGTACTGCGGAAGGTTACCAACTGCGCCCCCCAACTTGACTGCGAGCGACGCTACGACCGACGTCCTGTATGCTAACTTGACCGCCTGCTTGCTTTACCTACACTGCAAGACGCAATATCGAGCGAAGTTTATTTTTCATACAATTGGAAATACACAAAAGACTTGTGTGCTACTGTTCGATGTAATAAAAATAATAAACTTTTACCTTGACTGGAACTGTTATGTGCACGATGAACTATATACGTTTATGTGTTGTTCATCGGAGCCCGAGCTGCGGTCGACTGTCTGGAAAACATGGTTCAGTGACTTGCCACCTTGGGCGCTAGTGTAGCGGAAGGGGTGTGTGCCAGCTTGTAATGTGCGGTATAGAGGGCACCACCAGAACCTTACTTCTTGTAAATTAACTCCTTCTAGAAGGTGTCGATGTTTGCCATTGGCTAATTTAAAAATTGACTGTTTGTCTCAAAAGTAGTGGGGTGTTTCCACACCCCAATCTTGTACTATAAATTGAACCAGCACCCGATTGGTCGCCAGAGACTAGACTGCGGGGTTCCAGGCACGTCATAAGCTAAGTATTTGACATCATGTTGTAGGCCCGTTTTGGCCAGGTTAAAGGTAGAAAAAAATGGACTTTCTTTCACGTCCATGTAGCTGGTAGAATTTATCCTGGTAGGCCTAGGCATTGTTTGGAGATGACTATTCAATTTATTAAAAATTAATAACAAAAGACTGTTAATTTTAATCATGGTTTTGCTTCAGCCGTAGTTTTGTAACTAATATCGTGTTAAGAAAATACGTTTTCAGCCTTGTTGTAGGTTGGTAATCAGTCATGTATTGAAACACATATAAAATAAAATATCTATTCTTTTCAAGTTTTGCTTTGTCCTGAGAAGAAGTTACTTTGAAAGATATTTTAAGTATAGGAAGTATAAGGAACACTTAGTGTTATACCTAAAAGGAGAATAATCTCTTACACGATTTTAACAAACATTTTTGGCTATACCTGAGTGAAAAAATATAAATAAGCATGCTGTGTCATGCGAGATTTTTAAGGCGTTGCTGTATTTATTACACAATAAAAGATGGGATTTTCAGCGCTATGAAAAGGTTTAAATCTTCATGCTGTGTCATGATGTTTAAAGGGCTGGTTTTAATATTGTTTTGGCTAACTTGGAAGTGTACTCTCTATAAAAGTAACTTTATTGAATAGCCAAAAATGTACTCAGTTTTAATGAACGAGGAATTTATAGAGGTGGATAGAGTTAAATTAATTTTTATAACAGTATATTTTGCGGAAGTAGATTTTGTGAATATTGGCACTTTTGCATGGTTTGTACTGTGTTTATTTGAAAACAGTTTTCAAATACAAAGGCTTTTCCAATACAGTGTGTGTTTCTAATTTCTAGAGATACTGTGCGTTTAAACTGTTCTCAAAGTTTTGTTTGCTGGTTTCATACGACTGGTGGTTTTCTTGGTTACGTGGCGTTTCTCGTGTCGTCCAGGTTGCAGGACGTAGCGAGTACCACATGTGTTTGAGCACAAACAAAAGAGACTTGAGAAAAATAATTTAAAAAATTATGTGTACAGAAATTATATTTATGATCAGTTACAGAAGTGTGTTTGGAGAAAAAATACTATCGTATTCTGGGTTGCAAAAAAATACGGCAGGATAGAGATTCGGTCATGTTCGGAGAATTTACCGGTGAGAAAAAATGTTCATAATTTAGAGAGATATGTGTGTATGTATAAACATTTCTGCAAATGAATAAATAGCAAAAGAAATTTTACATTTATATAATATACTTTGTGTGTTACCACTTCACAAAAAAAAATTAAGCATTTCTTTAAATAACACAAGGAAGAAAGGAACTATAATGTGGATAAGAAAACGCTCAGGTAGAAAATCGTCATTGTTAAAATGATGATTAACAGGTCTGCACAGCTGTGGTATACGATAGACTTTGCATACATACAGGTGTATTTGCCTCCACACAATTTTGTCAAATCGGCACCTTCAATGAGTCAGGTAACCAGTTTGCACATGTGCATGCATATGAAGTACACTGTAAGCATTTGTCAGCCTCATTCCCCATGCACATCTTCGCCAGAAACCAGGCTCACGCTTTACGAAGGGATGTAACCGAATAGATTGTCATAAAACACCAAAGCGAGTTCTGTGAGGCCCATCATGAGAGCATTCTTGGGCATCAAAAAATACACGCATGTGAAAGACGTCACATTTTTTATGCTCGTAACATACTACGAGCAGCTGCTTCAGTTCGTACAGCCAAGAGAGGAAAATATAAAAATTTCTACTACTGCATGCTGGTACCTTCGTCTCTTGCCACGTGCATGTGCTGATAGCCTGGGTTACAGTAACATAATTTGACGGTAATGTGATAGGGATTGACACCTTAATAAATAACGACAAAGGAAAATGCTCTAATGATCGGTAGATACCTGACAGCTAAACGAAGGTGGAGAGTTGCACAGGCAATTTTAATATGTTGAAAGAACGATTGGCCAAGCCTCAATTATGCCTCAGATCTCTAACTTAGACAGACTTCCAACAAGCGTCGAAATGAATCGAAGGTTCCCCTCGTACACACGCCCCAGGAGTTAAATGAGCTTCACAATTAAGCACATACAACCTATAACCGACTAATGGACCAGAAATTAAATTAAGAAGACATCAATTTGTTTCACTTGATTCATCAGCCTGGAAGTCTCAATTTCTTACCTCAATCTGAGTCATGGTCCGACTCTGAACGTAGAGCCTTTCTTGGTGCAGTGGCTAGGCTACTCGTCCCTTGCCACGGTGAACCAAGTTCGATTCCCGATGGGTCACTCCAAATGTTCATACATGAGAAACATGAAGGATAGAGTCGCTTGTCAACGATATTCCCAGCGTACTTCCCTTTCTTCAACTAATGCATTTCGTCGCAGTTCCGGAAAATATTTCACAACATCTGCGGTCTGCTGAACACGCGACACTCGCTGCTATTTCGGTTGTTGGAGCAAGGCTTCTCCAGCCCTCTGAACCAGAATGTGATCTCACATAACCGAAATGAATATTGATGAGGGGGAGGGGGCTCTCGGCTAGATTTCAGTACCTGGCATTATATTACACCATATTCCTAATACATCTCCCGAGCAGTATCTACCCTGCTTGTGATTACTCCACACTCTCGCATAGTAAGATGCTGTGCAAAATAATAGATTCTGGATAGCGACTCAAAAACCCAGAGGTACCTAATCCTTGAAAGTAATCAATCAAATACTCCTGCCAATGATACCAGGCGTGAGGTTATAAAAAATACCTTATTCATTGCAGTTGTATATTATGATGCCGAAAATATTGTAAAATTGATCTAAATTGATGTTCGTGTAAAGTTATTCACATCTATTATTCCGAGACAAAACATCTCATCGGCCAATAACGCTATTAGCTGCATATTTTAATAAAAATATATCACTGCTTCTCGCCATAAATCAGCAAAGAAAGTTCCATCTGCATTCAGATAAAAAACGCACCCATGTATATGCGTACAGCTCAAACAGAAGGAAGAATACAAAACACCGCTCATCATTTTCAAGCCAGACGTAAGGTGATCCTGGTAACCATAAAAAAAGGTATTGACAAAGCACTCTTCCCAATGCATACACAGAGCAACCCGAAACGTGGCCTTGTGTACGGGATGCGTATAAGTTGACCGTTTCTAGGCGTGATCGGTGAAGTCCAGACTGTGGCTTCCCATGACTCTAAGAGAATAAATCAAGATGACATCGGGCACCAGACATTGTTCACGCCTACAGCTTTCCCATGGCGTGCGCCAGAGAATGATGCCCCATGGGCGCGACTTAGGCCGTGTCCGAATTCGCCTGAAGTACATACTTGTGCGTACCTGTTCCCGGAAGTGACGTCGTAAGTGCTGTCCAAATTGTAAGTGAAGTATGCAAGTATACAAGTAAACGAAGATGAATACTTCTCGCGTACTTGCGGAATATGTGCCGCCATTTTTATAAGCAATTTGTAGGTTACAATTGATTTCCGACATAATTATTTTATTTAAAGTTTATTAGAGAAACATTATTATTTCATAGACATAGAACTTCGAACTGAGTAAATAATTATCGCATAGTTCACCTTTAAAAAATATCTAAACAATAAATTCTTATTATGCCTATGTTCCTAATCTACAGAAGCTAATATAAAAAAAACAATCCAAATTGCATTTACATACAAATAATGCAAGACAATAAACGATATGTAAATCAAATTCGAACACTATTTAATACTTGATTTAAACCCTAAAACTTTCGACAGTTAACATATTCTTACTCGGAATACATGTATATTAAAAGTAGTTAGCTGGCTAATAACTGTTATCGAAGCCAACAAGAATGCCTGTCCAAATTAATCAAGTTTGGTGCCAAGGGTAAGTGAAGTATGCAAGGATGCATATACGCAAGTATATACCTGAATTCGGACACGGCCTTAGTCTTCTGTGCGCGGCAGCTAACGAAATAGTACCGCTAGGGTGATAGCAATGAGTGAAGAGATTTGGGCGGCTCTTAACAACGAGGTATTGAGAGCCGGTGAGGGTGATTGAGGTGAGTATGGAACGGCGCCGGAATGAAAGGGTGGGTGAAACGGGACATCACCGAGAAAACCCCGCCGACCAGCGGCATCGTCCGGCACGATTCGCACATGCGAAAATCCGGGACTGGGGAATTAACCCGGTTTGCCTTGGTGGGAATCTGGCAGGCTAACCACTCAGCCACCGAAGCCCCTCAAATCGACAGTAGTTTACGGGATCCCCGCAGATACGGAACTTGAGAGAGCTCTGTCCTGCTTCACTACTAGAAAAATCTGAACTAAGTACTGCAATGACCATTGAACACAGTCTGAAAACCTCATGCTCGTAAGTAATGCAGGGTATAATGACTGGTTACGACATACTCTAGTCTGTTCGCGATAAAGTGAGCACTTTAGAAATGAACCTAAGAAAAAAGGCACTGTCCCTACATGCATATATTTTAATGGACGCACTGGATGCTATTCACCCAGTGAAGTTGGTAACGATGGATGGAAAGTAGTACCATATCTTAACGTCGAATAAAAAGTGTTAGGGAACCATTTGTGATAACTTAAATTTATTTCTTCCGCTTTCTGCCTTTTTAATGCATTGGAGTGTAAAAATGAGCAGATATGTAAAGTTCTAATTGCGCACTAATTTAACAATTTAATTTGACCGACGCATGAATAAAGTGAAGAAGCCCATGGCGATCTTTATTTTACATAAGATGGAGGAATACACAACGTGCATACAAGTAGATCTTATGCAGGGTTTTCAAAAGTGTTCATTTTACCGTGAACAGCGTATACATAGAGTTTACATGTAAATAAACTTTCCGTTCCGTGTACAAGGGCTTCTTTGCAATGCCTCTTCATTTTCGTAAAGTGTATATTATACACGCTTTTAGCCAATTTAAAGGCCAGGCGTTTCATGGACCATCGCCGCCAATTTCGTGTAGCCGCCATTATCAGCAGTTGTTCTCGATTAGTAATACGTTTGTATGTTTTATTTATGTCGACGTTTCGCTATGAGTGCGTGAATGGGAAAGAGAAGTGAGTCCACTTCTTCAGCTCATATAACATTTTGGTTTCCAAAATGACTCGTGTAGCAGCATGTGTGACTATATGCGAGAGCACTGGTAACCCACAGTGGGTACATTTTTAATGTACACCACACTGCATTGATATGAATAATATCGATTAATTACCACGAAGGTTTTTGAAGCAACAATTGACACCTCAGTATATCACCATTTTGTGCCATCGATCAAACGTCAGTTACATGCAAATCTATGGTTTGTTCATATTTCCATGTCGTTTAGCTGTGAAAAATGTTAATTCAAAAGATAATAACCGTGTACCTCCAAGCAGTTTTCCATCCTCTTTCCTCATAATTGCTGCCGCACGTCCTTAATATTAAATTTCCTAATTTTGCGTCCATTATAATAAATATATATTTATACTTTATATGCAAAATTGATCTAAAAGATATTATTATTATTTCCTAGTATAACGTAACTATGTAGGTAGGCCTATATACTGTTTCTCTTGAAATAAATTTCAATTTAATATATAAACACAAGATATCAATTTTTTTTTCCAAAAATAATCATTTTTATTTTAACGTTAATATAATTATTACATGTGTAGATACAAAACGCGTATTCTGGCAGCGTGACATTAGACTTTAAAATACAAATCTAAAAGAAAACAACCAAAATACCCGAAATAAATGAAAATGCAGATGGTTTAAGTATTTGTTTCGGGTAAAAATCATTGGCTTCACAAAATTTGATCAAAGCATATACAGCAAAAATAATCATACTCATCAACGCAACATTTGAAAGGAAATTGCTTAAATTTTACATTGTCTACATTTAAGTTATTAGAAAGTTATATGGTGTTGCATTAATATACACTTGTTATAATCATAGTCGGCCATCATGTCGCATCTGTTGGAGACACCATAACATTGAGATCACCGTAGCTATGGCATCCATCCCTTAACTGGTCAATTTATTTAATGCATTGTGCTCTAAGTTCTTTTATAAGCACATATGGTAACCATTGGATATAGAGCCACCAAGTTCGTTTCGCAGTAACACTCATGACCCCGAACAAGACCATGTGCAATGGAAGGCCACAAGTCATTTTATGGCGTGTCCGGCCGTGATTTTCAAACCATAGCAGGTATAATAGCAAGATGATACTTTTCTCAGCCGCCTACACAAGACAAATTCATACACCCAGAAAAATGATTCTCCCATTTGGTAAAATTCACCTTTTTTAGACCGCAAATCACCTGGAAGATGAAAATAAGGGACTACTATTTTACAGGATCTGAAAAGACAAACATAAATAAAAATGTATACGTCTATCTTCATTCATTACAACAGAAAAGGGAGTATGCATACTAAATGGATTTTAGCATGTTCTCTCACATCAAAGCTGAGATGTTAGCATTGGCCGATCAGAGTCCTGAACCTTCCACTTTTCGAGAAAAAAAAAACCTTAATAAAAAGCTGTTAAAACGTTCGATTCGCATGCTTACGCAAATATTGCACGTATCTCCTTTCATGAAAAAAGATTTAACCTTTTATTGTCCCAAAACCTATGACATTTTACACCAAAAATTACACATGCTCACATGAAAACTGATTAAGCCCAGGATAGAAGAGTCCCCTTGAAGAAATAAGGAAAACAGCCCTTGTCCAATAACGGACATATAATGCTAAGCGTCTAAAACAAAAAGCATTACGTAATTGTATTTGTGAATGATTGTGATATTTGGAGAGGAATAAAAGCTACAACAGGCATAGCATTAAAAATTATATTAATTTTTCTTTCCTACTATTGTACCTACGACAGATAAAAACCGATGGTTATGCACCAAAGGACGGCACATGCACCAATGTTGGAAAATAAATCAATCTAAGCCCTCTAACAATATGTTTTCGAATAAGACAATACGGGATGTATATGGCAGCTTGAATCATATGCAATATCCAAAATAACTATTATAAAATAACCTCAGTCCATTATGAAGCCCGAACCTGCAATGACATGTATGCACGTTGATGATGTTCCATCCGAAGCATTTCAGTTTATCGTACCCATACGAACGACAAATTTTCTAAAGGCTAGGAAAGGGAGCTAGTTGCTCCATTATCTGTGTTCATTTTATGGCATGCTTCGTGCATACTATTTGTTAGCACCAACATAGGAAGAGATTCGACGCTGGCTTACATGCTACTACTTACACCCTAGTGGTTTCACACATTACACCACAAATAGAACACACAGATATCTTTATACACAGATAAAATTATACTGTATATTACTGTTTAATATATATATATATGCACATCTATATAAATACACAAAATATGCTTGTTTTCTTTTCGAATATTTTCATTTCTCTTATAGAGAATGTATGATAAATACGTTTTTTCTCGCTGAATTAATGAGTTTATATCTTCCTGTTGACAATAACTCCTCATTCTGATTGATAAACAGACAGATATTGGTCAGCAATTTCCTATATTTACGATCTTATAGACCAGAAAACTGGTGGGTTGCACTGTGTTTCCAACTGCTTACTCGAGAAGCGTGCCATTATTTCCTGCTTTATTCTTCCCTACTCATTTTCCCCCTACTCCAGTCATTTCACTGAAATGGCTGATGCGAAATAGTAAAATGTTTACGAAAATAGGGGAAATAAATTTTCGCACTTCAGTTACTCCATGGCTAAGCTATGTTTATTAATAACCTTACTAACCGATTTTTTTAGAAAATAAAATATCGTAGTCACCTTCCTGCCCATCGCAATGAATTTTTCTGGAAGGACGGATGATTGGATTACTGTATTGAAAGAGATGTGTCCAGCGCTTAACAGCTCAAGTCATTGGTATCGATTAGGTTGAAGTGGGTTGGGCATCGATCAGCGATGAAATGCAGTGTTACAACTTGTTGCGGAGGCGAGCAGGGTAGCAGCGCCGAGGGCCAATTGAGTCTGGTTGAATAACAGAGCGGTTGCGTGCATATATCAGTACGGTAGAAGTACAGCTCAAGTCATTGGTATCGATTAGGTTGAAGTGGGTTGGGCATCGATCAGCGATGAAATGCAGTGTTACAACTTGTTGCGGAGGCGAGCAGGGTAGCAGCGCCGAGGGCCAATTGAGTCTGGTTGAATAACAGAGCGGTTGCGTGCATATATCAGTACGGTAGAAGTACAGCTCAAGTCATTGGTATCGATTAGGTTGAAGTGGGTTGGGCATCGATCAGCGATGAAATGCAGTGTTACAACTTGTTGCGGCGGCGAGCAGGGTAGCAGCGCCGAGGGCCAATTGAGTCTGGTTGAATAACAGAGCGGTTGCGTGCATATATCAGTACGGTAGAAGTACAGTTAAGACTTATGAAAATCAAATTACATTCTTAGAACAAATTACGATTACTGCACTAAAGAATTTATTCGGCTGAATATTGTTGGCAGGTGGTTGAAATTTATCACTAGGTTCACTAGACTGTACCACACATCTGCAAGCTGTTTACAGCATCATCGTGATTATGTAGTGAGCTGGCGCGAGAGCTTTCCCTCATTCCTCTGAAGATACTCGGGATTCTGTGTCATTTCCGTACCATGCAACCAATAAACTGCATTTTAGGTTAACTTCAAGTAGACATGTACTTAGAATACAAGCCTGCCGCGGGACCCGAAGTGATTTATGTCGTGTATGCCTACACCGCAATACTTCTTGGTCATATCTGAACCACTACTTAATTGTATTTTTCCTATTCCTAAGGTGGAGAGAGCGGTGGGAACCCAAACATTTAGAAACGTCTGGGCGGGCATGCATTAATTTTTTCAAATTTCAAGATAATATAAGTTGATGTCTATTGCAGATCTTGGCGCAACTCAATCATTTAACTGAAAATCAACCAATTTCACTGTAAATTCAAACAAATTTCTGATTCTCGTCAAATTTTTCAAAGCGCAACTCAAAATCAATCATATTTAGGGTCAAAATCAAAACCAATTTTCAACTTGTGTTCACTCTTTGTGTGGGGTTCTTTAAAGGCTCATTTTCGAGCTAAATCATCATATTTTTGATGAAATTCCAAGAATTTTCATACTTTTCTTGTGATATTATTTGTAAATATTTCACTTTTTGACCTAATTTTAGCATCGTTCACCACTAAAATGGACCACCGATCAAATAGTGAACAAAGTATGTTTTAAAAAAAAAGTGCGCTTGATTGAGAATGAAGATTTGGGTCAAATTATCGTGATTTTGGGGTAAAATTGAAGAGATGAATCATGTTTTCAGAAGAGATTGATAATTGTTGCTTGAAAGTGAGAAATTTGCGTGAATTTTAGTTAAATTACTGAGTTGCGCCAATATATGCAATAGCCTTCTACTGATTTATAAAAAATGTATACATATAAACACAAGAGAGAGGAAAAAAAATTCACTTCGATTTAAAAAACAAAAAAGATTTTTTATTCGATAAAACAACTCAGCCAAATATTCCAAAAATTGTATTAAAATATCGGAATGATTTCTTGTTTCTGTAAAATCGTTTACATTTTCCATTTAATAAAATAAAAAATTTATATACCTTCAGTGATATTTTCTTTCAAATAATCATAAGTTAAATTTCGTTGGCTAATTAAAACAGCATTACAAATTGTAATAGCCTCAACAGCTTTTTTAAAATCAGCACTAATTTTTATATTTGTTTTATCTTACACTACTGCTGTTTTTCTACATAGCCAGTCAACAATATATAAAGGTCTTCGCCCCCAATATGAATAATAATTGATATCGCCACGATAGTTTGTAGTCGGCTTATAATAAAGTTCATTATTTCTATATATAAGGGATCAAATTTTGTTCTAGAATTTCTAAAATCATTAAAAACAAGAAAGATTTTAAGACAAAGATAATTTTCAATATCTAGATTTCAATTTTCGTTTGTAAAAATTTCATTTCTACCATTTTTAACAAAATATTTCTCTACATTACAATGATCAAACATTGATACATGCACATATTGCTCAGCGCAATGTTTTCTAAAAGTTTGGAAACCCACAATTACAAAATCAGGCATGTCAAATTGTAAATTATTAAACTGATCTTTTATATAAAATACGAAAACAGTTCCCCAGCAGAAACTTCTTTTTCTAATCATTGCCAATACTTAAAACCAATATGAATTTTATGATTTTTATTTATTCTTTAATTGCAATTGATATTTTAGCTTCGTATTCAACAATAGGCAACAAAATTTCTAATTTTTTAATAACAAATTTACCTGGATCAGCATAAGTTTTATCAACCGAACGATCTGTTTTTTTAGTTTCATAAACAAATAAACAATTGTTATCAGATGAATTTCTAAAAAAAGTGATTTTATTACCACATTTCCAGTAAACTTCATTATTATCGTGAATAAAGCCAAACAAATATCTTAATGGATACACTATTTCGTTTATTTTATCACTACGAACAAATTTTACTATAAATTTACTATCAACACCTGTAGATTCTAAATAATTTTGTTCACCTGGTGATCTTAGCAAAATATTCATCATTGCGGAAGTCATTCCTGGATTATCTTCAGTTTCAATAAAATGTCCATGTTTTGAAATTTCTACTCTAGAAAACTGAAATGGAAAAAAATTAGAACAAACATCGATATTATCTAATTTTTCGTATTTTGCCTCGTCGCCAGTTTTATCTCCTTTTAGTAGGCGATATTCTTCCAAAACATAAGCCATCTCATATGGGAATATCAAACTCGATTCTATTATTGTAAATATTTAAATTCCCCCTCGTTTGATCAGTTGGGGGAAAAGTTTGTCTCTCAAAACTCTCAATGCTTTTATAAATCATTTATAAGTAAAAAATATTTTATGTAAATGAAGGATACAGAGGGTGTTTCTCGAGTGAAATTGCTCATCGAGAAGTATAGAAATTATAAAAAGAACCATGAGGTAAAATATGAAAAAAAACAAGAAAAAAGCTCTACCATTAATTCGCGAATTACAAAATATTGGCAAAAAAGTAGAACAAATAAGTGAAGAAAATAAGAATTTAATAACAGAAATTGTACCTGTTGCTGCAAAAAAATATAAATTAACAGAAGGACTTTCTATTTTGTTAATTAAAAAACACAATCAGATCTTGAAGGCGAATTCGGCGATAATGACTATAAACATTTCACAGAAATTATTTTATCAACCAATGCTGTATTCCAAGAATATAATCCAAAAAGCCAATAAACTCGAATAGAAGTTTGAAGTATGCAAATATAATTAAGCCAATTTATAATAATTATATGAGATCATCAAGATCAGCACCAAACACACCAGAAAGAGCAAATTTTACATACTCCTAGATCTGGAGAAGGTCTAAAAAATATATAATTATTTGCCGACAGAATATATTTGGATGGACAATGTTATAAAATCAACTGGCAGATTATTAGTTATTCACAGTGAAGGAAACGCTGGAAAAAAAAATTTTACAATAAAAAAGTAAACATTATGAATATGCTAAACAATAAATTTTCTAACTTTGTTGTGAATACCACGAAAGGAATTCCATATCTAATACGAGTTTTGAATGGTATTCCGCACTTATTTTAGAATTCTGAACACCATGGCAAAGGCATTATAAACTGGGCACTAAACAATTTAAATTTTCCAGAAATGCATTTTCCAGGTTATAATTATTGTGGCAAATATACAAAATTAAATCAAAGATTAGAAAGAGGAGACTCAGTAATAAATAAACTAGATGAAGCTAGTAAATTTCATGATATTGTATATAGAGACCACAAAGATTTACAATCTAGGCTGCAAGCTGATAAAATTTACAAAAATATGCAAAAGAAATCATGTTAAATAAAGATACTCCAATTGGAGAAAAAAAATTGCTTCTGCAGCAGTTGCGTCAACAGTGTTTACAAAAAGTAAATTAGGTTTTGGAATTAAAATATTTTATTGAACATATATTTTTTTTACTTATATAAATAAAGATAAAAAGCTTAACTTTCGATAACCCATTGATTAATTAAGAGATTTGTGTATAGATAAAATTTTACCAAAAGAACAACTTGAGAAAATAAATAAAAATTTGAAAGAAGGGAAAAGTTTTTAATTAACTTTACCTTTCCCTGCAGTTAAAAAAATGGACAATGAAAATACTGGAAGTGGTTTACATCGTGGAGGATTTTTACCAATTTTATTTGCAGCTTTAGGAGCTCTTGGTGCAATAGCTGGAGGAGATAGTGCAATTTATAATTCTGTTGAACAAATTAAAAAGAAATAAAAAAGAATTAGAAGATCAACAGAGACATGATTTAGTAATTGAAAACAAGGTTGATAGTGGTGTAGTTGCGAAAAAAAGAGGAAGGCCAAAAAAAATTAACTCCTTTATCTAATATCGATGTTAAAAAATAAGTAGAAAAATTTAATATTAAAAATTTCAGAAATTTTTATATGATTGACGAACTACAAAAAAAATATGCTCAAAAACGAGTGTGCCGTGGTTATTTTGATATTTCAACTAATCCTGGCACTCATTGGGTTTGCTATTTTAAAGAAAATAATAATGTTTATTATTTTGACTCATTTGGAGGAAATATTCCTACTAATTTTATTAATTATTTCAAAAACAATGTTTATTACAATGATGCCCGAGTTCAGAATTTTAATTCTGTTATCTGTATATATTTACTTTTAATACTATTATATCTTTTTTCGAGAAATGTTAAGTTTCGCGATATAATTTCTATGTTATTAAATGACAGAGATATTTGGGAAACCATGAATCGAATCTTTAAATAGAAGCTTTGAGGATATTGCTGAAGATTTAAAAAAATACGTAGATTCAAAATGCAATTCGAGTATTTTTTCTTTACAAAGTGAGTTAAGCACTTGTTTTGGTTTTATAAAATTGTATGTTTCTTTTCTGAGGCGAAGAATTGTTAATATAGGCGAACATGTAGATAAAAAAGACGCGATCAATAAAAGATATTTCCATATATATATATATATATATATATATATATATATATATATATATATATATATATATATAATTATGCATTAAAAAGATATTGATTCAAAATATAAAACTATTTTTTCTGTTTATACTCTAAAAGAAGATATAAATTTACAATTCAATAACACTATTGCTAATTATATATGAAACGAATGAATAATGCAAAACAAACTTAAAAAAAAAAAAAAATTCAAAATATAAAACTATTTTTGCTGATTATACATCTAAGATGATGTCGATTCAATATACAACACTAGTGTTTCTTATGTAAAAGCATATGTACATTCAAAATATAATACCATTTTTTCTGCTTTACGAGATAAAATAAGTAAAGTTTTTGTTTACACAAAGGAACATGTTTCTATTCAAAATCGTGGAATTAATAATATGGGTGATCCTATTGATGGAAAATATGCTGTCAATAAAAGATATTTCGATAAAGAATTGTCAAATTTAAAGAAATCTGTTTTGAATTACTGCGACATACTCGTTCACACAAAAGTTGAAAAAAGCAAATAAGCTGTAAATAAAGAAACAGATGTTAAATTGCACGATTTCAATAAAGTAATTTTGAATTATTTCCATACACTCGTTGATATGAAAGTTGAGAAAATCAAAGAAGATTCTGATAAAGAATTAGATGTTAAATTTCAAAATTCCATCCAATCTCATATATTTTAATACATGCAGAGTGAAATAAAATGACTAATGTTTTTCACTTAGATAATGATTAAATTTTCTTTACTTTTTTTTATGGATTGTACTGTTTATAAAATAATTGCGGATATTCTTACGTTTGATAATAATTTGGCGGTTTTCAATAGTAATACAAAAATATATCACAGCAAGTTCTTTGATGTTAACAAAAGTGATCATTTAACTTTTAAAATAAAAATGAACAAAACATCTCTTTATGCACATGGTGCAAGAAAGTCACTAAAAATAATAATATAAAAAATTAAAATACAACAAATGGGCGATTAGCCCAGAAAAGTATATGCTCGTTGTGCAATTATAAAAAATTTATATTCTTAAAAAATTTTTCCTCAATGTGAGAGAAGGAATAATTAATGAATTATATAAACCTGCGTGAAAAAATTTCCCAAGAAGAAAAGTTATTTCGTATGGCATGGGTGATTAGTGGAAAATTGATCTTGTAGAAATGGATACCGGGAATTTGAAAGGTATATCTCTCATGAATAAAGGCTATAAATATATTATGACAATTATTGATGTGTTTTCAAAGTTTGCTTTGCTTTACCAATCAAAGATAAAGCAGCAAAAAATGTAGCAAATGCTTTAGAAAATATATCGGCGAAAATAAAACCAAATAATTTACAAAGCGACAATAGCTCAGAATTTTATAATAAAATATTTTAAGATCTTATGGAAAAGAATAAAATAAATAATTTTTCTCCATTTTCTGAATTAGAAGCTAGTGTTGTTGAAAGATTTAATCAAATTTTAAAAAATATAATGTTGATAAAATTGGCTTTGAATGGCAACTACAAGTGGGTAAATATATTGGATTAATTAGAGAAAGAATATAATAATTCAAAGCACAGCACTATTTGTATGAAGCCAACTGAAGTTAATAAAACAATGAAAAAAATTTATTGCAAACAAATTTTGTGGTTAATAAACCAAAATATAAAGTTGAAGATATTGTTCGCGTGAGCAAACTGAATTTTTTTTTTTTTTAAAGTTTGTACTGCTAATTGGTCAACAGAATTGTTACTATTTGTAAAGTTTTAAATTTTGATATACCAACTTACAAATTAAAAGTTACAAAAGGAGAAGAAATTATGGGTAGTTTTTATGAATACGAAATTATGAAAACTACCTATCCTGATGAATATTTGGTCGAAAAAGTTTTAAAAACTAAAGGTGAAAAAATATTCGTGAAGTGGTTAGGTCTTGATAATTCTCACAACTCTTGGATTAATTAAACAGATGTAGTGTAAATTTAAATTCAATTTTAGTTCGTTTTAAATTTTTAGAACAAATGCTCGGATACAATGAAATACCATAAAGAATAAAACATAAAATTAATTATATGTAATTGTAATTCGTGTATTGTTATGATTAACTGGGGCTTTAACATCTTTCCATTTTAATAATTCTTTTGTTTCACTCCAAATTACCTGTGCTTCCTAAGTCTAATCTTTCTAATAATTTTTTGCGTGATATTTTTAATTTGTGTTTAGCAATGAAGTCATCTAATACCTTAAATAATTTTGTTTGTAAATTAGATGATAATTCATCATTATTACTTAAAGGCACTGATTCTGGAATAATTGGTTTCAAAGTATACATCTCTGCTAAATGGTTTTGATTTAAATTATTGATGTAATATAAATGTTTATTCATGTCTTCAATTACTAATTCTACAATTTCAAGCAATTAGGTATAGTGCAAAATAAATATTTCCTTTATAATTTTTCAATAAAATCGTCGAGTAATTCGTGCATTAACTTTTCGGTATTGTTTACATTGTAAACTTTCTTATGGAAACAAATGTATAATTTATTTTGTTCATTGTGCAAAGAATTGAAATTTGCATTTCTGGTGATTAAATTATCTATTTTACCAACTTTAAAATTGATGATTGAGACATATCGCCTAGATCCTGCAATGTATATATAACCAATTTTTTGTTTTCTGTTTAACTTTGTGTATAAAATTTTTCATATTCGTGTTAAAATGCTCAAATTTTTTTATTTTCTAAAGCAAATTGTTCAGATTTGTGTTCTATCATTTTTATCTACTGGTCTTTTAACTCAATGGTTTTTTTTTTTTTTTGTAATTTATAAGAGCCATATTTTCTAATAGAAGGAAGAAATTTGTTTGTAACCCATTGTTTAATTTTTTTAGCTTCTTTTTCAGATGATAAAATTAATGAATAAATCCCGGATTCATTGATATAGGTTGTACTTTTTTCATTGCCTTTCAACCCTTCCATTCTAGCTGGGTTAGTAGTAATATATTCTAATTTCAGCTTGTCCTTTTCATATACGTGTTTTCTTATAGCTTTATCGGTGACTTTATATTCTAAAACTTCAGCAATATATTTTCCTCTAAACCAGGGCTCATTGTTAACATCTAATACAAAATTAATTTTTTATTGTTGAAAATTAAATTATTTAAATCAAATAATTTAATTTATTTATTGCCATCTTCTAGCTGTAGGTTCACAAGTTGTTTTTCTAGTGATTCGGCCATCTTGTATGCTGGGAAATATGTTTATATATACATTATTTTTTATGAAGAAAACGAAGAATTGAAGAAAATAATTTAATAAGACGTAGACCAAATAGACCCTATAAGTGTAGGGACTGAAATATTAAGCAAAAATCATTTATAAATATAGGATATTTCTCATTTCCAACCGACCTGTCCGCCGTGGCCGGGTTCAGAGTTTCTAAAAAAAAAAAAATTAGTTTCTTCCTCAATTCGACTAAGAATATTTATATCATTAATTAATTGTTGTTTAGTATAATTATTTCTATCAATGTTAAAATAGTTGCGAAAACACTCAATGTTGCCATTCATTGTGTCATTCATTCTGTGATACAAATTGATAGCATTTAGAATAAATTCAAATCTCAATAATTCTTCACAATTTGGAACTATATCTTCGATTCTTTGCAACTGTTTTCGAAGATTTCTTCTTTGAGTTCTAATTACATACTAATAATATTCACAATCATCATAGAATAATTCTAGAAGAATAAAAGTTGATTTAAATTTTTGTTTTGTGTCTGCGGTACAACATGAGGAGCCATTTCTCCAATTACCTAATTTCTGTGATTTATTCCATCTATAGCTCTGTGAACTATTTTAGTTAAATTTCCAATATGCATGATTTTGGGGTACATTTTCTTGTTTTTTTATGTTTAGTTTCTTATTTTTCAAACCATGAATTTGGAGCAAAAACCTTGATTTTAGAGCAAAAAAACCAGGATTTTTTAAAATGAAAATGCGGGGTGCGCTAGAATCGGCTTTATACAGCTATTAATTTATAGCATATAATTTCCAAGCACGTTCTAAAGATTCAAAATATGATATTTTTGTTAAATTTTCTTAGAAATATTTGGTAAATGATTCATCTCATTTTATATACATTATTACGAGCTACAAAATAAAAGTCTTTAATATATTCTTTATTTCACATTCAAATGTAGCATTTAGTGTCACATTCATTTCAAAACTTGGTCTCGTATAATTCATAATGTTTGATTTTAAAATATGAATAATTCTTTTTATAATATATAATTTACTTTATTCAAAAAATTCATCGTTATTTATAAATGTGTGTATTTTAGAATTGAAAGCTGTTTGTTTTCCTTTATTTTAATTTTCTATTTTATTTGAATTATTTCATTAACTTGTTTTTGAAATGTTTTCTGATTTTCACCCCTGACATATTTTTAATGTAATCGCCTTGAGTAATGTTTATGTCATGTCGCCTACCTTAATGTTTAGATCCATTAGGGGTTAAATATTTTACGTAAAAAATATCTAGATCACTTCTCCTTTAATACTTTCATCAAGATAAAAAATCTGAAGTAAATTCAATTAAACCTGTTTTTCTTTTATATCTATAAAATCCATTTAATTAATTTTTGCGACAAATTTTTTTGAATTCTGATAATTTCCTATTTTTTTATTTTATAGATAGGTTTTCGTCTTGTGTGATTGATTAAATCACATTTCTTTGAATACTTTCTTTCAATACAAAAATCATAAATAAATGTAATTATATCTGCTTTTATTTTATATTTATTAAATCCGTTTAATCTAGTTTTCCTACAAATATATTTAAGTTCTGATAAGTTTCGTTTTGTTAACTTGTTATTAGTTTTTGTTTTGTTAGCTCTATTTCTGTTTAATTTGTGATATTATATTAGTCATTTCATTTTGCTTCACTTATTACAAAAAAATGTCAACGTGTTTTTCAATAATTCTTTTATTTTACAGTTACATATATATTTTTTCTAAATTGAAATAATTATATTTTTGTTTTTTCAATTAATTTGGTTTTTTTATTATCATAATATTTTTCTGTTTCTTATCATTTATATTGGGAGTAAACTTCAGCTGTCGCTGTGTAATTTGATTTGTTTATATTTTAAAATATGCATTATGAATATTTCCCCATTCACTATGTACATATAACTGAGTTTTTCTTTATTATTATAGCATTTTATTCTACAAGTATTGGATGTTTTGCATATATTAAGATGTTTATTTTGGTATAAGACTGTATTTATTTTCATTTATTGTAAAATATTTTCTATACAATAGCTTTGTTAGTAATTAATTATGTTCTTAATATTTCGTAATGTTATATTCACTGTTAAATTTTACATTATATTCAGAGCAACCTTTGTGGTTGAATCATTTGAATTGTTATGCATCTCATCTGTCTGCCCGCGAATCACGGGCGGTCAATACTGGAGAAACTTAATTCTGAATAGCTCACTCATGTAAAAGACTCTCTTTGCACAAAGACAGCGGCCCATAGTCAAAGGATGGCTGGAAGTTTGCACATAGGATATTTAAGTCTAGCCTCCATGTAAACGTTTTCGCGAAAAACAGGTGGCCCTTTAAATACCGTATCTGGCCAACTTGAACAGCTGTATTTTGCAGTATTGGTGCAAATTATTTTGCCTGTTATCTTGCCCCGCAATGACACACATGCATTTACAGCGTCGGAAAGAGATCGGCAGAAATCGATTGCTCTCGAAAAAAAAATTATCTATCATATTCAAATCAGTTGTGTAGCGCCTTTCCCTCGTTTTTTTTTTTTTATTTCTATTGGCTTCCATGAAATTGTGAAATGCGATTAACCCCTATAGCGTTGATGTATGCCCCACGCCCGCTCAAATACGAAGTAGTTATTGGAGCATGCCTGGGAGTGAAATCGACAACGCTGATGACAAAGGCCGGCGTAGCCGCGGGGTCCACCGGAAGCGGGAGAGGGTAGTTGGAAATTGATGTTGGGGTGCGTCAGCGACTAGGAGGAGAAGTAGCGAGGTTACAGGTGGTTGGGTGGGTGGGCGGCACGTTGAGTTAGGTCAGGCACAGCAGGGGGTTGGGGCGCAGGGGAGGGGAAGCGGTGATAAGTGCCTGAGGGAAGTTAATTTCACAGCAGCTCGACGAGGGTTTAAAAAGGGAGAGGGTGTATATCCTTTAGGTTTGCCTCTTCCCCGTTTTCGCTTTCGCCCTTGATTTCCAGGATGGTTATCGATGATGCTCGTCCTTGAGGTTGAAGTAAACCAACTGTCTACGGAGCACTGCGCCTATCTATACAATATGAAGAGCTCATAAAAAAAATAGTACAGACACCATGAAAATTCTCAGAAAAGTGCGATTTATGCTGCATGTGAAAGAAGAACGAATATATTTCACAACAATAAAATATTTTACTAAAATATACTTTTCAACTGTAAAAAATAATTGATTGAAAAGTCTGTATTTTAAACCAAACTGAAGCCTTTTTCCATTCTGGATGCTTCGGAAAGCAGAATTTGGAAGAAAATATTCTTCAAGGAAGATCGTTATAATATTTACGGTGATCATGCATATTAAAGTCATAGTAAAAATGTATCATATCAGTTTTATAATTAACATTATTTACGTCGGTTTCAGCCATAAATGTCTGTGACCAATGGACGCGCATACAAATAATTATAAAAATGATTTCCTAAATTATTTTTACAATTTTCTTACACACAATCATAGTAAACATTATGAAGATATTCCATGTCGAAGATTTTCTTGCAAATACTGCTTTCTGAAGCATCCAGAATATAAATGCGCTTAAATTTAAAAAAAAAATACAGACTGTTTTATTCGCTTATTTTTTTACATTTAAAAGGTATAGTTTAGTAAAATATGTTATAATGCTGCAAAATATATACATTCTTCTTTCATTTACGGCATTAATCGCACTTTTGTGACAATTTGTATGGTGTCTGTACTATTTTTTTATATAAGTTCTTCACATTATATAGTCGGGTGCAGTGCCTCATAGGCAGTTGCTTTACAACCTTAAGCTCGGTTCACGATGAAACACATCTGTATAACGAACGCGTACGTATAGAAATTTAAGTATGAATTCTTTATGGCGCGGTTCATGGCCATAAGACGTAAGAACCACGCCATAAATAATACCTATTTTTATTTTCATACCGACACGCTCGTTATGGGCATGTTTTGTATTGTAAATCGACCTTTACAATGACAATACGTTATAGACTGTCACGGTAAACTCTGCACTTTTGACAACTACTAGTATGCACATTGTGTATTCATCCGACATGTTTAAAATGGACACTGGCATGGGCCTGATCACATTATTTATGCGCCGATCAAAAGATCTAAGAGATTGTTATAAAAGCAAAATCCTTAAGAATTTGCTCATTTGCATTAAAAAAACAGAAAGCAGAAAATCTTTTTTTTTTTTCAATATTCACATTTAATTCAGTGTTAAAACGTGAAACTAATTTCCCTTCGTCGTTACCAACTTTACTGGACGCATGCGAGTCAGCGTGTCTGTTAAAACGTGAAACTAATTTCCCTTCGTCGTTACCAACTTTACTGGACGCATGCGAGTCAGCGTGTCTGTTAAAACGTGAAACTAATTTCCCTTCGTCGTTACCAACTTTACTGGACGCATGCGAGTCAGCGTGTCTGTTAAAACGTGAAACTAATTTCCCTTCGTCGTTACCAACTTTACTGGACGCATGCGAGTCAGCGTGTCTGTTAAAACGTGAAACTAATTTCCCTTCGTCGTTACCAACTTTACTGGACGCATGCGAGTCAGCGTGTCTGTTAAAACGTGAAACTAATTTCCCTTCGTCGTTACCAACTTTACTGGACGCATGCGAGTCAGCGTGTCTGTTAAAACATATGCTGCTACTGGTAGCGTCATTTTTTTTCAAAGATTGATTTTAAAAATGCTTATTTTTCTGTGAAGGTAATATAAATAGGAAATTTTATTTCCACGTACATTTTCTTGAGGAATATTTATTATTAGTTCCAAGGTTAAAACGTATGATTTACTTTGTATAGGTTGTGTCATATTAATTTTGGCTTTTATATACTATAAGCATTAATTTTTTACGACTATACTACGGGATGGCGTTAATATATCTAAATCTCTAGAGGCTTATTTTGAACTCAGATCAGAGCAGTGTAAGGTTGTTCCTTGTGCAGATTGAGAAGAAAATTTAATACAACCTACAATAATTATTAAGGGCGTTACCCGCCTGTGTAAATAAAACTTTTTCAAATGCCATTGTTTTGAAATAAAACAAATTTCTTTATATTAAAATAACTAGTTGCTGAATTATGATTTCTTGAATGTGTATCTTCAACCTGCGTAAGATCTAAGGCTAATTCCAGCTCCTTAAAAAAATTGTGGGCCATGTGTTACTATCGTACACAGTACCATGAAACGCTGAGTTGATTTAATGATGAATACGATTCATCAAATATGAATTAGCTAAGGAACGTCGCTTTCTAGCAACACTCATAGACAAAATATTATCAAGAAAATAAACCGTCACGAAGTCTGAAATTGTATGGTTGTTGGTAGCAGATATGCTAAATGTTGGACTTTTTTTTATGGAAGTTAATATTTACAAAATTTTACAAAGGTCGAGTTCAATGCAAGAAATATTTGTTATATTTTGTATGTGGTTTTGTTCTAATAGATAAGTAAATATTTTTGTAATACTGCTATTAGAAAAGCTCTGTACTCTAAGGATATTTACCTCACATACATATATAGGTCGTAGGACTTTTTTTTCCCCACATTTTGTAGAAGGAAGTATCTCCTAGAATTTTGACATAGAGCTAGAATAATCCAATGCAGTCGAATTTTCGAAATTTTTTCCCTTAGAAACCCTAATCATCAAGAATTTCAAGAAGGAAAATTTGCAGCATGGCATATCCTTAAGAAACCAAATGCCAAGAAGCATTCATTCCGTTGTCGGTGGAAAAAGTAGATAAACATGTTCCAGTGTTCAGGCTGTTCGCGGTAACATGAGCACTTTTGAAAGTCCTGCATAAGATCTACTTGTATGCACGTTGTGTATTCCTCCGCCTTATGTAAAATTAAGATTGCCTAGGGCTTCTTCACTTTATTCATGCGTCGGTCAAATTAAATTGTTAAATTATTAAGCAATTAAAAACTTTACATATCTGCTCATTTTTACACTCCGGTGCATTAAAAAGGCAGAAATCGAAAGAAATAATTTTAAGATATCACAAATTGTTAACTAACGCTTTTTATTCGACGTTAAGATATGGAACTACTTTCCATCCATCGTTACCATCTTTACTGGGCGAATGTCACTCGGTGCACCTTATGCGTGCAGGGGAAATGACTTTTTCCTAAGGTTCATTTCTAAAGTGCTCACTTAATCGTGAACAGCCTTTAACTGTCGCTAGCGCGCTCATTCGGATAACTTCAGACGTAACATATCATCTCCCCTACACCTATTTAGTTATAGCACGTCGTTGATGACGACTTCGAGTGAGAAGATTCATTTAAGAAGTTAGTAAATGCTACTAGCGGTTAATTAATCCCTTTGTAAAATATTTAGTCAAAATGTGCCTTCGGGTATGTGTATAGAGACGTCCGGCATAAATCTTTAGTATAATTAACGTTTACAAATAATGTTGAACTTTACACATAATGTTCTGGTGCGCCCTACTAAGGACAGACACCAGACACGAAGATAGTTAAGGGGAACTTAGCTAGATGTTAAGCCAAAGAGCTGATTAACATACAAGACTAGAGACACCATTTATTGATTCACAAACACTAATACATTGATTAACTCAACAGTTACTTCATCTGCAATTATCCGTCAAACTCTCCTCACTGTGTTACTAACTATACTGATTTACAGGATGCCACCTCTCTCAAATCCCTAGCAGTTACGTGAGCCTCCTAATGTCGTCGCCTAGCGGGACAGTCCCTGCCTGCACCTAAATCAGGTTCTCTCGCACCACTGTTTAGCGTTGTGGCAGTGTCGAGCTAGTATGACTGTGCAGGGGGGGTGCTTGGCCTCTTATATCCAGCAATCAACCTTGCCCTCAATAATTCTCGCAACCTGTTATTAAAACACCTGAGGCCTCCACCGTGACGCCTCGCATCGCCGGGGAACTCCTCCAGCTCGCCTCTCGACAGAGCCCACAACAATAATAGAACTGTGCTTGTATAGGCTGTTCACGGTAAAATGAGCACTTTTGAAAGCCCTGCTTACGATCTATTTGTATGCACGTCATGTGTTCTTCCGCCTTATGTAAAATTAACATTGCCATGGGTCTCATCACTTTATTCATGCGCCAGTCAAGCGAAACTGTGAAATTATCAGAAAACAAAATATTGTTCAAAATTGCTCATTTTTACACTTAGATGCATTCAGTATGCGAGAGAAATAATTTAAGTTATCATAAAAGGTTACCTAACACTTTTCATTCGACGTAAATATATGGAACTAATTTCCCCTCCATCGTTACCAACTTTACTGTGCACATGTCACCCAGTGCGCCCCTTAAAATGTATGCAGGTAGGGGCAGTGACTTTTTTCTAAGGTTGATTTCAAAAGTGATCACTTTATCGTGAACAGCCTTTATGTTCTGGTGGTACACGGAGCCTCTTGTGAAGAAACAGCACAGCACTGCACTGATGGCGTGCATGTTCAAAGCAGGGAAATCACCTGCGAATGTTGGAGCTTCACACTGTGCCTCAACTTCCTTCCGGTGCAAATTCCTCAGCAAAGCGTGGCCCCTGCCCAATCCGCGAGCCATTAAGAAATAACATTTCCCGGATAGGCAATTTCCTGTACGCTGCCTTGCCAATCATTATAGACCCTGCGCAGTCATTTATATATAAACAGTCGTTTAACCTGAGCAGCCCCGAAGAAACAGCTCAGCTTAGATTAATTAAGTATACGACTTCACTTATAAATAATTTCTTTATTTAGGATATTATAGGTTAACATAAACTTAACCTCTCATCCCAGCCAGTTGCTAGTATGATTGACCCTACGCTGCAGCTGAATCCAAGGCCGCCTTTGCCAAGAGGTAGAGGTTTGCATCGTCGTGTGATTCGATGCTTCAATTGGTGAGACATCCCCGTAATTCCAAGTCATTACTTACAAATTATAGAGAGTGAAAATATCTCTTATAGTTAGTTGTATTTTCCTAGACTAACTGTAACAAGTTTTCTGGAAAACGGGATAAAATGTCTTCAAAGTTTACAGGATTAAACTAAAAAATAGTTTCTTACGAATAGTTTATATACATTGTGATTGAAATTTGTTGGATTAAATTCATTTCTTGGATTAAAGTATAAAATTTCTTGGAATTTAATCTGGGGATTAAAATATCTTATAATATTTCATCCCTTGTGTTGAGGAATATAAATTTCATCATCGGGACTTTGGTAGCAAAATTTAATTTCGCTAGAAATAAGACGGGCTCTGGGTTCGAGAAATAGTTTTCTCGACGGGTCAGTGTCCAGGCGAAAGTGAACAAAAAGGGGTGTGCAGAGGGGTGAGGGGCAGGCAGCTAGGCGGGGCAAGTTCAAATTCGTGACTAGAGGGAGGTGGTTTTTCAAACAGGTTAAGGCTGTTCCAGTGGTGTGAAAATCAGCACCGCGTCAAAATCTCACGAAACTGGGAGAGCGCCATCTGTATAGAAAAAAATAGATCCTCGAAACAGCCCCGCGCGCTATATATAAACCCGCGCGCAAACGCGAGGCCTTTTAGGAGTTCAAGCTGAGGTGGTGTCGAGGGAAGACCTGCTGCAGAGAGCTCCGAGTGCAACAGGTGTTTCTTAGCAGTTTTTAGTACTAATACACCGCGACTATACCAGTTAAGTGCCTTTTTTTAAGGCTACTAATTTTTTGAAAGTAAAAAAATTTAGTTCCCCCGCTAAATACAGAAATAAATATTTTCTACTTGAGGTACTTAAAGCGCTAGTCACCCGGGCCTCCCTAGCCTTGTTTCCGATAGAGAGGAGAGGTCAGGAGGTGCCGGCTTGGACGAAGGCAAACACCACGACAACGAAGGTTTAGGTACTTGGTAGGAACGCTTTCACGTAGGTTCCCGTGTGTTTTTGGGTTCAATTTGTATTTTTCCCTCCATTCATTTCATTTCACTGTAGGTTCCGGAAATAAGCGAAGCCATGGCAGACCTCGGGGCTACCATGGATGCAGAATCACAATCTCTGAAGCGCCCAGCCCCCGAATTCTATGCAACAGCTACAGGACGTGCCAGCCCTTCAGACCCCTCTGGCCACATCAGTGCCCCCTCAGGGTACAAATGCACCCTCACAAAGTCAACAACAAGCGCAAAACATCATCGCAGCGAACCCACAACCGAAAAAGGTGCAAATCAAGCCCTTTACAGTCTACACGACTAGAGAACACACCTATCCAGCCCTGGAAAAGGCTATGGATGCGGACATGGCCTTATCATGGAATGCTGTCTGCACAGGAACAGACAGCATTCGTGTTTTTACCTCCTCGATCACCGCCTATGTAAATGCAGTTCGCCTCGTAAAACTGATGGAATATCAGCACATTCTTCTGCGCCAAGAGACTGAAATCCCCGATGAAACTTGTATTCTGCAGGGTACACGCCTATACTCCACACGACTTCCTGGTGGAAGAAAATAAAGCTGCCAGAATGCCTGTCACGCGTTTTAATTTAATCAACGACAGAAAGCGCAGAGCGATCAACAAACTTCTAGGTGAGCTTCCCAATGGCACCGACACAGCGCTCTACTTAGCACTTGCAAGCTTTGCTGGCCTATCAGTGAAAGTAGAAGATTTCCACGAGCCAACAGGGCCAGCTCAGTGCTCGCGATGCCAGCGATATGGCCGCGTGGCCGGAGGCTGTAATACAACACCCGAATGCAGATACTGCCGTGGAAACCACCTCACTACAGCCTGCACTATTGTCAACGACAGAACACAGATCAAGTGCACACAATACGGGGACACCACTGTGCTAACTACCGTGGTTGTAGGAACTACAAGGCAGCAAAGTGGAGTAGACTGCCACAAGACGAAAGACAGTCGCGCCAGCTGCAGTCTAAGCTTGTTATTCGCGAAAATGCACGAGCAAATGCTTGGCAGCAGCCACTTCGATCCCAGGCCGCCTCAGGGCCTGGGATCGATACCAGACGAGCTAAGCTCCAGCCGCCACCGCCGCGCCAGAGGCCACTCCTAACTGCGCGGCCAATCAGGGGCCAACTCCTCACCCATTGGGCGAGCAGGTTCGCACAGCTTCCCTGCAAAAGAAGCCTGAAAATGGTCATTCGAAAACAGGTCCAATACTTCTATGAGTCAAATGTGGACCATACCAATCCACTTAGTTCCCTGGGGGACTATGATATCGAGAAAACTCAACGCTATAAGCGACCTAAATTGCTTCTGGCGCATAGGCTCCCTTAGCCCTGCGTGTAGGACACTGCCATGCCAAGCATAATAGCGCTTCCGTAGCCTCCTAAGTCTACTACTGTAGACTAACCTGATTAATCCTGAAGGGATAGATCAGGACGTGCTAGATAATTAGTTCCATTATATTCAATTATATTAATCTTATTTTTAAAATAATTTATTATGTTAATAGTTAAGCTAGGCTAACCTCTCATCCCAGCCAGCTGTCTGTATACATATGGCCCTGCGCTGCAGCCGATTCCAAGGCCGTCTCTGCATCACTGCATGGTTTTGCAGCGTCGTGTGGTTCTCTGCAGCAGTTGGTGAGAGATCTCCCCTGCGTTCACTAATTCCCCCCCCCCCTCACGAAGCTTCGTGCACTTGCAGCACTATGGGAGGAAATATACTCCATTACAGCCTATGGCTATGGAGGTATGCTCGCTGCGATGAAGCTCAGCATTAGAATTAGACACATATCTCCCCGAGGACATGTTGATATTAAGCCTTTTATATTATGTTAGTAATTTAGAATAAGTTAATTATATTCATTCTCTCCACAGGTTCGTGCCGTCTTCTTCTGATCCAGTAAAAACCAGTAAGTGTTGGCCCTGCTGACACTTACTGGAAGCTCACGTTCATTAATTTTAGTTTAAGGTTTACTGGGAAACCAGAGGGAATGGTACCATAGCACCACTTCCCTCACCAGGGTGTTGCTTACATCACCTTGGCTGAAGCCAGCACCAATTGAAGACTCCCAAATACAGCACCCTCTCTCTACTAGTTTCTCCATCTCTACTAATAATAAAGAATGATGTCCAACCTACTTTCTCCCGTAGCATTTCAATTTAATGCATTCAATAATTTTGAATTCTTTCCTTACGGTGCCTATGCCCGTTTTTCCCAGTCTCTTCTTAGTTATAGTTACGCAATAAGTACCCTCAGAGAGGTAGTCATGGTCCCCATGGCTGGCCAATCCCTCTCTGCCGCGATGCATGTCTCCTTGCATGATTTCCTTTCCTTGTAGGTGTGAGGGGTTAGCTCTGAGACGTAAAAAGATACCCCTCTACCCACCGGACTACCACTTAACACTTAGTAATAGGGTAGTTAGGAAAAAGGAAAAATTGGCCCAGCGACCAGAACGACTTCAGAGCCCATGGAGGCAGCATCTGCACCCCTACAAGAGCCTTTCATCATTGATGCGATTAAAACTGCGTTCAACAGCGATGCTGAATTAAGCAAAACGCCCCAACTAATGAACGAATTAATGCCCCTAGTACAACTAATCATCGTTTGGACAACCTTTGGTCTTTCGCAGGAAGACAAAATTGCCCAGACAATCACGCTCCACTTAGATTGTCAAGAGCATTGACCGTGCAAACAAACAACTGTAATGTAGCTACAGCAAATAATTCCGATCCACACATATACAAAATTTTCTACTGGAATGCGCATGGTCTTAGTAACAAAAAGGACGATTTTATTGATTATTTGTGTCCGAATAACGTAAAAATCGCGGCATTAAACGAGACAAATTTTACTCCAAATAATCGATTATCTGTCCCAGGCTATGCTATGTACAGGCGGGACAGGGCGCAGAATGTAGGCAGGGGTGGTGGAGTTGCAATTTTTATTCACCGCTCAGTAGTACATCACGAAATATTACTTCCAGATTTGCTTACACTGGAAGCAGTGGGAATTAAACTTAAATTACGCCAACAAAGAATCAAACTGCTATCAATTTATGCCCTCATACAATAGCAGATCTTGATACATTAGTTAATAATGTAGGCCCTGTAATACTAGCCATCGGGAACATTAATGCAAAACATCCGTATTGGCATTCGTGAACTAGAACTGCAAATGGTGTGCTATTGCAAAGGCACCAAACTAATCGGAATTATTAGGTTAGGGCACCTTATGAGCCGACATATAACCCGACACAACGAAATCAACACCCTGATGTGCTTGATATCGTAATAAATAAACAGTTTAGTACTGGCTTCGACCTCAGAGTCGAGCAGGATCTTTCTTCTGATCACTTACCAGTACATATAGATTTTTCACTCATTTAATGTTGAAACTACTGTCCCTAGAAAATTAAATACTATTCCTATGCGAACTGGCCCATATTTATAAATTATATTGACGAAAATTTACCGCAATTAGATGCAGAATCTATAACTTCAATTGCACTAATTGACGAAGCAGTCTCAGTCCTCACTGAAACTATTCATAAAGGTATGGCAGAGCACATTCCAGAGAAAATAATCACAACAAAACTAGAAACTTTCCCACGATATTTACGGAATATTATGACGCAAAAAGTCACTTAAGGCGCCAGTACACACGCCGCAGAGATCGCAGAATTAAGGCCCGCATAAATGAGTTGCAGGCAGTGATCTCGGAAGAAGTATCCCTTTGGAGGGCTAGTGTTTGGGATGCGAAAATAATCTGTGGGGGCTAACCAAGCGCCTATTAAACAAAACTGATGAGATTCCGCCCTTAACCACGAACACCGGGGTAGCTTTCCGGGGGGAAATGCACAGGCCTTCGCCAATATGCTAGAAAATACTTTCCATCCAAATCACGTACCCCGTGATAGAATTTTTACTGCCCAAATTCTCCAGGAACTAAATTTTATCCAATGGCAGCCCACAGAGCACGAACCCGAATACACACAATTGCAAGAAGTTAAACTTTCCATTCGACATATGAAGCCAAAAAAGGCACCTGGTGAAGATGGCATACAAGCAATTGTATTTAAGAAACTTCCCGATTTAGCTATTGAGCATTTAGCACTCCGTGTGAATTCAGAGCTCAAGTTTGAATATTTTCCGAATATATCGAAAAAAGCGAATGCAATTGTTTTTCACAAACCAAGAAAAGACAGAACCTGCCACAAATCTATAGACCAATCAGCCTACTCAGCACACTTTCAGAAGTAGTTGAATGTATTATATTAAGGCGAATAAATTATCACCTGGAAAGTAATAACTTACTACAAGAGGAGCAATTTGGCTTCCGATCAAAACACTCGACAACAAAACAGCTTGTACGAGTTACGGAATATATTACGAATGCTTTTAACTTCAAAGATTACGTTGTTGCAGTATTCCTTGATGTAGAAAAAGCCTTTGACCGTGTATATCACGCAGGCCTAATATATAAATTATATGAAATAAAACTCCCTGACTGCTATTTCAAATTGATAAGCTATTGTGCTATTTGGCGCACAGAAATTTCACTTTCATGCGAGGGTGCTAAATCAAGTGCAAGAACTATTTGTTCCGGAGTTCCACAAGGCAGCATATTAGGCTCTGTATTATTTAATATATACATAAACGACCTACAGAAACCTGATCACCGACTGGTGCAATTTGGGTGCTATGCGGACGACACAGTTATTTTCAGTCACTCCCACAATTTCGAACTAGCAATCCAAAGGTTACAAAATGTCTTAAATATTTTCCAACATTTTTACACAAAATGGCGAATTAAAATTAATGTCGGCAAAAGTGAAGCTATTGTGTTTACTCGCAGACAATTGCCCCAGGCGAATAATCGCACGGAAATAACTCTTTCTGACGAACAAATCCCCAATAAATATGTGGTGAAATACTTAGGCGTTCATATGGACCGAAAGCTCACTTGGAAGGCGCATATAGATGCAAAATGTGCCAGCGCTCAAGCTTGGCTATCCACACTCTATCCTATATTAAACCCACGAAGCGCCCTAACACGAAGCAAGGCTGTATTGCTGTATACGATGCTAATACGCCCAATTATAACTTATACTGCGCCCACCTGGGCACATGCAGCTAAAATGCACACAAAGCGCCTTCAGATAATTCAAAATAAATGTCTGCGAATAGCAGCAGATGCGCCCCGATACTGCCCTATTGCAGATCTGCATTGCGAATTGAAAATTGAAAGACTTGATGAGCACTTCGTGAAATTAGCACAAAAAATTTACACTGATTTTTCAAACAGTGCAAATGCGAAAATATCCAGCTTCGGGGATTATAACCCCGAGGAAACACAAAAATATAAGCAGCCGAAAAGCATTTTGGTTCACAGGCCGCCATAACCTCCCTAAATTTTCCGAGTAAGTCGCGTGATAATTCCCACAAACACATACAATGATGCGAAGCACTATGTGAACGCAGAACAAGGCAAAGCAGGCTCTGTACAGCTTCTGGCTCGGAGATGGCATTGTGCTTTACATTGCAAATTTGTTTTCTATGCTACACTACGTGCGCACCCGAGTGTCAGCATCGCGGGATCCAACCTGGAGTTTCGGTCTGGTGTAGGCGTGTGCGTTGGCCCTATACACCTACCTGATACCCAATATGGCGTCCTCCAGGCTGACGATTATTTATCTATACCCTTCATTACTAATTACTAATTACCTAATTCTTCGGCACTGCACTGGTCACGAACAACTCTGCCAACACTACACACAACACCACACTAGCTGCAAGCGAACTTTCACTGTAGGTAATGCCATTTCATTACATCGCACTACCACCCCCTTCCCCTTCCTAATTACTCCTCTACACTGGCCACGAACAACTCTGCCAACACTACACACAACACCACACTAGCTGCAAGCGAACTTTCACTGTAGGTAATGCCATTTCATTACATCGCACCACCATCCCCTTCCCCATCCTAATTACTCCTCTACACTGGTCACGAACAACTCTGCCAACACTACACACAACACCACACTAGCTACAAGCGAACTTTCACTGTAGGTAATGCCATTTCATTACATCACACTACCACCCCCTTCCCCATCCTAATTACTCCTCTACACTGGTCACGAACAACTCTGCCAACACTACACACAACACCACACTAGCTACAAGCGAACTTTCACTGTAGGTAATGCCATTTCATTACATCGCACCACCATCCCCTTCCCCATCCTAATTACTCCTCTACACTGGTCACGAACAACTCTGCCAACACTACACACAACACCACACTAGCTGCAAGCGAACTTTCACTGTAGGTAATGCCATTTCATTACATCGCACTACCACCCCCTTCCCCTTCCTAATTACTCCTCTACACTGGCCACGAACAACTCTGCCAACACTACACACAACACCACACTAGCTGCAAGCGAACTTTCACTGTAGGTAATGCCATTTCATTACATCGCACCACCATCCCCTTCCCCATCCTAATTACTCCTCTACACTGGTCACGAACAACTCTGCCAACACTACACACAACACCACACTAGCTACAAGCGAACTTTCACTGTAGGTAATGCCATTTCATTACATCACACTACCACCCCCTTCCCCATCCTAATTACTCCTCTACACTGGTCACGAACAACTCTGCCAACACTACACACAACACCACACTAGCTACAAGCGAACTTTCACTGTAGGTAATGCCATTTCATTACATCGCACCACCATCCCCTTCCCCATCCTAATTACTCCTCTACACTGGTCACGAACAACTCTGCCAACACTACACACAACACCACACTAGCTGCAAGCGAACTTTCACTGTAGGTAATGCCATTTCATTACATCGCACTACCACCCCCTTCCCCTTCCTAATTACTCCTCTACACTGGTCACGAACAACTCTGCCAACACTACACACAACACCACACTAGCTGCAAGCGAACTTTCACTGTAGGTAATGCAATTTCATTACATCGCACCACCATCCCCTCCTCTTTCCTAATTACTCCTATTTTTATGCCTGGAAAAAAACACTTTTTTCTGCTTCCAGAGAGATGACTGACATCTGCGGGCGGGTGGCGTAGTTCTGTACCCCGTCTCCAGGGCCGTGCTACTGCGGTACGACCCTGGACACATTCCAGCAGCGGATCGACACATTTCATATCACTCTTATTAGCCTCACAAAGTCTATCTTAGCGAACTAACAATAACCCTACTTGCTCCAGCCCTAATCCAATAAAAGGAATTATTTTTATCCTCCGCGACTGTCGCATAGTTTTCTCCAGGCCCTCTCCGCTTTGCCTGGTTTTCTATGCCCCTTACTAGACCCTTCTTCTTTCGGGGTGTGCTCATGGCTACAATTGCGGCCATGGCACCAGACAACCCTGCTCAGCCGCGATGAATGCGTCCAATTTTATTAATTAACCATGACCCAAGGCGTAAAGGGCTTGACCTGAGGCGCATCCTATTCTCCAAACATCTTAGTTACTAACATGTATGCCGGAGGGTACCCAGAACTGTGAAGGTGCTCACGCTGGCGTAGCGGTATTTGGAGGCTCGCCAGGGGGGGAAAAAAGGCCTTTTAGTGTGATGAGACAACCAGTCTAACCCGAATGACGAGGGGGGGGGGGGGGTTGTGTCGCTCTGCGCTCTGCAGCTGCCTTCCGACAAAAATCGATCGTGTTGTCGCCCTGCCCCATCTGTGGACAGAACCTTGCCTGCGACTAGGAGCCCGGTTCACGTCGTCGCTGAGTTCCAAGCCATCCGGCCGTGTTGAAGACACAGCGAGCGGGAATATCCAATAAACTTATCTCGCCATTTCTCGGGAAGTACTAATTCAAATAGTTTCATCATTTGAGGGCTGGCGTACTGGTTTATCCTCAAAATCACCGTCGGGTTATATTTAATAAATCACCTAAGATGATCTGTAAAGAAATATATATATATCAACTGAACGTCTGCGTGAGATTTAGAAAATTTGTAGCGTATAATGTAAGATGGAGACGATGTTTTTCTTTAAGAGATAGATAGGTGGAAGTTGCTGAGTTGTTGTTCGTGGGCTGGTATTCTCGTAACGAGCTGACAATTATAGATTATTACACGGTCGCCTGGAAGTACAGCATGAGTAAAGTTTTAAAAAACACACAAAACTGACGTTTTTTGTAACACGCTACAAAAATTATACGACGGTTTTCTGCGCTTACATCAATCACAACAATCTGTCATTGGTTCGAGTCTGCCTGAGATTATTATTTATTAACATTTCGCTACAGCTATTTAGATATAACCACTTAATAATGCTGTCAAATTAAATTTCAAACAGACTTCTTGACAGCAGCGTAGTCGTGGGAAAAGTAAAGAACATATCCATTTCATCAATGACTGAGATTAATATTTTAAAAGCAGCCAACCTAAAATTGCTTTAATTTTCTTTCAAAAATAATACGCGGATATAGTATAAAGTCTCTAAATACCAGAAAAAAACACACGTGTTATAAATCTATATGACTTGCTTACTACAGGGAGAAAATTAAAATATATTTAGACCAGTGAACAGTATGAAACGACAATTATTCGCTACACTACAAAAAACTCCGCTCGTAAATAATTATGCTGGAAATTATGAAGCCATAAGGTAATAATTATAATAATACACAATACAAATTGAAATTGTAATGTAGCTAACCGACAACGCTATGGAAATGGAAAACTAAAGTATATTTATAACATAAGTACAAAAATTGCAGTAAATTAATTAATTTGCAAATTTATAAAGTCACGCCAGGAATAAGTTATAACATAAATGTGAGTTTACAGACATTACAAAATGTACATTCATCTAGTGAAAAACTGTGTTTCTCATCAAACAAATATAACACAGTGTGTGTCTATATAGACACTACAGGTCATTGTGCCAAGGAGGTTCTATACAGTAGGTATACATGTGGAAAGTCGCTGCTGCTATGCTGCATGTAGTGCCGGCTGAAGCCAGGGAACGGAGCTTATTCCCTGACTTAGCACTGGGAGAATAGTCGGGGAGAGGAAAATGTAGCTCGAAGTGCATGAAAAACCTCTAAACTTATCCCGTCATTTCTCCGAAAGCGCTGATTTAAACTGTTTCATATTTTGAGGATTGACTCACAGTTTATTCCTTGCTGTCACTCACTGTTTTATATATATATAATGTAAGACAATTTATGAAGAAAAAAAACTAAACGTTTGCCAAAACTCCGAAATGTTGCAGTAAAAAGTAAGGTGTACAAAGTGTTTTGTCTGAAGAGATAGTTGGGGAATAAAAGTGTACGAAATGTAGAGAAAGGACAGTCATTTTACTTGAAGGTTGCGGAATTGTTAAGAGTGGCCTTATTTTCACGTAACGGGCTGCTAGTATAGAGGATTTTACTGTGAACGTGAATTATCAGGCATCGAGTTTAAATAATACATCATACTTGATTTATATTTTACACATAAGGTCTATACGAAATAATATAAAGGCTCTAACCCTATTTCTGTTCCCAAATTACTAGCCTAGCAACACAGTACACTATCGCAATCAGTTGCCGTAGGTTCGATTCTCTGTAGACAAGAATATTAAAAATTGCTTAACGACTGACTAGACTAAACATGTTAGTAGCATAGCTGTAATGTAATAAGTCTGTATGAATATTATGTTTTGATAGCTGCATCATTTAAAGTAATAGTTTAATGACTATTTTATTTATACTGTTAACTAATTATTTACAAATAACTAACAAATTAATGTTAAGAATTATAACGTTAAGGCTACATATTCGAATACAAACAAATAATTGACAAAGAAGGTATCTGACAAAGGAAACAATACATAACTGAAACATATGAATTTAATAAAAACATAAAATAATACGTTTCATAAAAAATTTAGTTTAGAAATTCTATCAGGAATTAATTAACTAATTAATTAATTAATAATCGTGATTTTTATAAGAATCAATTCTGACCAGCTATAAGTAGGTAGCAGAAATACCCAAACATGTACAGACTATACGAACGTAGTCTAAATATTAAATTTCTTAGAAATTTGGTTCCCAATGAGAATCTTTCTCATACACACCCATACACGTACACGTCACATAAAACAGATTATTATGAATACGCTATAGACAGTATTATAATGACGCCTCAACCTGAATTTTTTAAGGTTAATGTTAGGTTTTACAACACATGGTATAAAACGTGAAGAAGGTTTCACATACAATTCTTTTAGAGCATGTATTCAGAACGTATAAATCGTAAATGTGTAGTGTGTAGGCCTATGTACACGATGGTTCCCCTGAAAATCTTGTAACCCCCTGAAAATCTGTCTTATTATTGATATACCTTATGATGTATTGGATTATATTGCGTTATTACTGGTTGTGACGAGACACGAGGACAATTCTGTACAATAAACTCAGTGCCGACTGAAACTAGTACGTTGTGTTAGAAATCACGTGGATAAAAGACATTTCACTTCGATAGGCTACATTCCTTGCATAACTTTATATATACATATGTATATATGGGTATATAGATATACATATATATACCTATGTATACCTATAAATACCTATATATAACCTAGATAAAACATATATATAACCTTTAGATACCTATATATATTTATATATATACCTCTATATGTGGCCATATATACCTAAAAAATATATTTATATACCTATGTATATACACCTATATATACCTATATACATATATACCCATATATATATATATTATATATATATATATATATATATATATATATATATATATATATATATATATATATATAGAAAATCTGGTCTACAACCTACCGAATATGAGAGATACTCCGAAAGAAAAAATGGTGCATTCAAAATACATCACACATTACGACGCTACTAATCGGTTATTGCTATTCAAAAGTGCCGTACATCTTTCATTTACAGACGCAAATCCACTTATCCCCTAATAACATCCAAAACTAAATAGAGATTTTTGCTGATTGGCAGTTATGGTAAACATTGTTATGGTCTGGCTAGAGCAATCTTCTTTTCTAGCATCACACATACACTTTCTCTTTCGAATCGCCCATTGTAGCCATAGGCTAAAATATTTGATGATCTGGTTCCATGTCTAGGCTTGACATGTCTCTAAGTACTACATGTCACTGTGAGTTTTTTTATATTTTGTGTTTCGTTTTTATACCATGAGCTAACGGGACACTTGAGACCATCGTTTTACGTGTTTTAATTTTTGCATCAAAATTCTACAGGAGGCATAGTAGGTCTAATGGAAAAGCAACAAAAAATACTTAATCTACGCAAATGTCAGAACTGGTAAACAAATAACCCAAAAATTTAAATATACAAATGTTTTCATAAATAATATGTTACATCATATCGTTCAGCAAAATTGTAGTATGCTCCAATATACAATACATCGTTTGTACAGTAAATCATACACAATACAGTAATTACTTTACTTGCATGCTGCATTCAGGAGTTATTCTAAGGAAACATTAAATGAAAAGTCACATTTCCTTACTCACATATATATTTTGTATTATACTTTTCACAACCAGTTACATCGTTATACGCAGAGCCTACTTGTAGATGAATACATACATGACGGTTTACACACCGTTGCCTAATTAAACTCGACCACCTTTGTTAGTCACTAGGCATGAATATTTGAACAGTCGGTTAGCACTAGGAAGAGACAGTGAGATTCACTCATTTTACGAAAAAGAATCACTGTTTCTGTGTTCCCACATTTGTTTTTACAATTACTGTTCTGTGGTAAATAGTCTCCTTCATGTACTATATAGTAAAATTTTGGCTGCATTTCTGAGTTCGATAACACCACCAATTTAACTTACGCGGGACAGCTGGTGAAAGTTAATCGCTCCGCATCTTCTAAATTGAACCGGTACAATTGGAGTGACAAGGTAATCAAACTTTTAGATCTTCAAGTTAGTAAAATTTAGTACGCGCGGGTACTGGAATGAAGACAATTAGGTGATTATCGCGAGTAAGCGAATACCTAATCTGGATGGCGCTTACCATCTGTCTTACACGCCAATGAAGATGAAGTGATCGCCGGGAATCAAACCAGGTTTACCGAAACGGAGAAGTTTAGACTAAACAAGTTTAAACTATATAATGCATACCAAGCAGCAAGTAGAGGCCATTAGAACTCGTGATCGAGTGAAAAAAAATAACAATATTTGTCTGATCTGTCAATGTGTCAGGACGTTCTATACCACTAACTCCGAGCTCTTCATGATCGTCTTCGGAACCTCATCTTTATCTACTCGTATATGATCTGTTTCTAACCCCAATAATTGAGGATTTTTTTTTTCAGATGTAAAATTGTGACCAAAAGCTGCGTCCCCTACCTAATTGGTACTAAGATTTATAATTTCAGATGGTACTTTGAAAACATATCCTGATCAAACAAAGCCGTTGACTTCCCCGTTTAAAAAATTAAAGCGTTTTCTGGGCATATTTGGAATGGTATAATTTTACGCAAAGTTTTCGCTAAGATTTTGTTAAGATTATATAAAACATGTACTTACAGAATAAAAATAGTGGGTTCAGGTCAGCAATATGCTTTTCAAGCATGATAGAAAATATCGGAAACCTTATGAAAGTTACTAGTAGCAAGTTTGTTTACAGAAAAAAAATTTGAGTTGATACACCTTCCTCAGTGTTGGCAGAATTTTTAATGAAGCTCGATACGAGCTCTATTGTACTTGTTGCACCAATATGAGGAATCATTTCATATTCTCTAGGTCACCTAAATGTGTTTTGTATAAAGAAAGAATTTATTGTTTTCTCTTTGCTATTGTGTCCTGTTTGGATTGGTGAAACCTAAAATTTAATTTACTGATCGAAAAATTATGTTTTTGTTGACCGACAGAAAATTAATAACTCTACTCCCTGTCCAAGCAGCACACTGACTATTTTGTTTTAAACCTTAAATAGTGATAATGGAGCCCAAAATCAGCGAGTGTGATTATGATGGAAAGTAGAACGGGTTATTGATTACAAAAGCAACTAAATTTCACTGATTTATTTGTAACTTTCCCAGAAATATGATTTTCATTACTTATATAGTTGCTGATTCTCAGTAAATGCGACTGTTCTCCAGGTCAGTAACAGCTTATCAACTGATTTTGCCTAGTATTTCACTTATTTATATCGCCGTTGGGGGCTTAAAGTATTAAACGTCGCTTTAAAAATTAATTTTCAAGTACTACTTCTTTTGTACATTTTAAAACTTGCTGATTATAACTACATGAAATACAAATAAAGCTAAATCGCCCATGTGACATTAATAATAGATACCAGCCGAGAAGCCAAAATGGAGGAATGGGTATACTCAGACGAACTGCAGAAGGAGGTACAAGCAAAGAGGAGGATATCCCATAATATAAAATATAAATATCTATAGCTGAAAAATCTGATTTTTAAATCAACTTAAAGAACAGTTAACTGAGTAACTCTTCACTGATAACGAAGGAATATACGCTTGTGGTTTATCATGATAACCATGACTATTGAAACACTTTGAAATACTTAGTAATGGATTTACTGCATAAGTGGGAATAGTCCGCGAAATGAGCTTTCTAGCAAGTTTAAGAGGTCCTAGCGTACTGGTAGACTTGCACACGAGTTATGTGGTAGTTTGTTTTGTAAGCGACTGACAAATTTTATGTCAATGTAATTTTCTCCCTGAATTTTCCTTTCATAAGTTAATGAATCGGCGTACTGAGCCCGTAATAATCACGCATTATATTATTACACGGACGCGTATCTGTATTGTAGGCATAGGCGTGCACAGTATTCATCATTAGGGTGTGCACAAAGATAATCACCAATGGCCACATATAAAGTTGGGTTTTGAGGCTTTCTCCCCACGGAAATTTTTTATTTTTTATTTTTAAATAGTGATAGTTACGAAAAAGTGTTGAAACATAGAATATTTATTACATTAAATCCTCATTTCGCGAATTTTTTTTAATATTTATAAAAAGTGAATGGTGATAGCACATTTTTTTTAATTCGCAAATTTAAATGAAACCACTAATAAAATAACTTAAATCATAGGAAAATTCTTTTCCTTAAATTTAATTCGGTTTTATTAAAACAAATGATTGAAGGAGAATATTTAAAGAAAACAATCCCTGTACAGGTTAACTACCAAAACCAAATTTAAATTTTCAAAAATCAATGCACTCTAAAATTCACTAAATTACAAGTACATAGATAGTTACCTCGTACGTAAAGTTTGTCCTGGCACCCAGACCATATTTTATAAAAAGATTTCAATCCAGAACAGGAAAAATTTTCCCGTCATTAGTGTGTGCCTGGACACACTCGGGACACCCCTTACGCACGCCTATGATTGTAGGCATGCAAATGAGATCTTCTTGAAAAAAAAATGCTTGGAAAGAGATACATATGCAGAGAAACCATAACTCTATAGCACTTAACTATCCCGTTTACGGTAATGTGCTTCCCCAATTTGTAGGGTTTGGAAAATTTGGTAAATCCATTTTATGACCAACGACACCTTAGAGGCATCTGCGCAATTCTTGCAATATAATTACAGTTTATTAGACACTGCCAGGATGTCTATGAGCCAGTAACAAATAGCCGGCATTCGAGATTATGCAGGACAGTGGTATCAAGCCTACAGGCCATTGAACCGGCAAAATTTTCTCGGCGCTATAAACTGAAAACAACTGATTTCGTCATTTCATCTACTAATAGTAACTCGCATATAGGTTTTAGAGTCGTACACAGAGACTTTTGACTGAAGACTATAACTAGTCTGAGATCAAAACTCGTTACATGGGGAAAAAATGAAAGATAAAGCGATATCGAGGTGTTGGTTATAAACAATTGCAATTATTCACTTGCGCAAAAAGAGATAAAAGTATTCAATGCCTGAGCGACTTTGATGAAGTACTTTTGATACAGCTGCAAGTAAATTGTCAATTTTAAAGGAATGCAACTGTGTGTTGCGAAAAGAAACAGGAAAAGAATCTACTATAGAAATTTGTCTTGTAATTACTGTCACGGCCTCAGAAAACGATATAACACTACTCGATTAATTCATTAACTTAGGGCTAATATTCGGATGAAATAATTTCGGTGGGGACTGGTTGTTGAAGTTATTAACAGCATTTGATGTGGTGGGTGTGACTTCAGTATGGAATTGTTTTAAATTGGTCTTTGAGATTTTGGGAAATTTTTGAGGAAAACTTGGAAAAATGTTATTTATAATCGTCGGTAATTTTTAATACCATTAGTCGGAAAACCTCGCATTATTTTGTGACGTGGAAAAGCCTCGATCGGCTTCAGTCTATTGATAAGTTCGACGGCATGTGTGGCGCCCAGGGTTGAGAGAGCTGAGAGGAGTTTGGCCGGGGTCGCGGGACCAGTGTGGAGCTAGACTAGGGGGGGGGGGGGGGGTGAGACGCGGCAACCTGGATGGTTGCCGGCTGTCAGCTGTTCTCGAGGTCGCACTGCGCCAGCGGCCTCCACCCCCCTCCCCGACTATTTATATTATGCTGCTTTCTTAACCTCAAAAAAAGAATTTGAAAGAAACGGAAGCGCGGATAATGTCTACCCCTGAAACACACTTGACACACGTAGCATCTTATTACGTCACATCTGTGTGTTCGGTAGGGTTTTACGACAGGCTAGAAATACAATAGAACCTTGCTAGAGTGGGCTCCAAGACACTTGTCAGTGTCAGTATGTTATTGGACGTAGGGGCATTGCCTGTTCGCCCTACTCGCAGATGTCAGAACTGTTCCCACCTGTTTTCGGAAGATGTAATTCTGTATTTTCTGAATATCTAACATTTTATTTCTTCCGGAAGAAAATTTTTTGTGGGCTCCCATTCAGTTAACACGTCTTTTAAAATCTGGAAAATTTAATAATTTGGTTAGTAATACCACTAAATTAAGACGAATATTTATTATAATATAAAAAAATTCTTATAATAATTAATTTTGCGTAATTTAAAACTCTATCGACGCATATGATTACATTTTATAATGATCATGTGACAAAACAATTAAATTTTCCTCTTCATGTGATTCCGATACATTGGTAGCCTCATTTGTAGAACATGGTTGACGAATTCCGTTCAGTTTTGTCACCCCTGCAAAATAATTTAATTATCAGTTTTGTATACATCCCAAATCAACCCACTAGCAATTTTTTATGAATCCCTCTGAACAATGCTTTGAGAGCAATTAGTAACTCGCCAAATACAGTGTTCAAATAAGGTAATAATTAATATATACTTATTATTTTTATTGCATTTTACCAGTGGATAACACTAATAAAACCAGTCTGTCTGTTCTTTATCGAGTACTATTAGAAATTTCAGTATGATACCGGAAAGCAATTACAAGAGTAATAAAACAAATATGACTGGTAGACGTTTCTAATATCTAAACGCGGTTTTCTTCTGTTATCGCTGGCCTTTACGCATATATATATATATATATATATATATATATATATATATAACACACACACACACACACACACACACACACACACACACACACACACACACACACACACACACACACACACACACACACTAGTTTTAACCCGCGGCTTCGCGCGCGTGTTTATAGGGATAAATAATTAAGTTTTGTGACACTAAGCCACTATTGGGTTCTCTACCTCCTGAGTTACTGCGGCCCCACTATTTTGTGCTCTAGCCCCTGACCAGCTGCGGCCCCACTATTGGGTTCTCTAGCCACTGGGCTACTATGGCCCCACTATTGGGTCTTCTACCCACTGAGTTTTTGCGGCCCCACTATTGGGTTCTCTAGCTCCTGAGGTTCTGTGACACCCTTATTAGTTTATCTAGCCACTGAGCTTCTGCGGCGCTCTTATTGGGTGCTCTAGCCACTGAGCTACTGCGGCCCCCCTTGATATATATCTATCCATTGGGTCACTGCGGCCCCACTTGGGATAACCCTAGCCACTGGGCCACTACGGCTTTTTGGAAGGAAATGTTTACAGACCATAGACAAAAATGAAAGGAGAAATGGCGAGATTTTTTTAGCAATTTTTTTTTTATGCCGCAATCAATCATAAGAAAAGCTTAATCCAGTACCTATTTACAATAAGAATTTTCCTGAAGGAATGAGATATTTTCCTGGAATAAAAAGAAGCCTATGCCACTCTCTGGACCTCAAACTATCTCTGTGCAAAAAATCACGTCGATCCGTTGCTCCGTTTTGACGTGAAAGAAAGACAAACAAACACATTTTCGCATTTTATATTAGTAAGGAATATATATATATAAATTTTTTGATTTTGATGAATTAGAATAATAGATTAAACTAATTAGAGTCGCGTTTTAAAATTAATAATTAATAGCAGATACTTTACTCAAGGCTGCCATTATGAAGAAACTACCCATAAAATCTTGTTACATAAAGTTCATCTAGCATTTAAAGTCAACAAAGCCCTTCACGAGGTGTCAAAACTGTTGTTCATTCACCAAAGTTACCCAAATGTACGCATATTTTAATTATTTTTCTGAAAATAACTGTTAGTATCCCATGTATTCAAAATCAGCAAGTAGAATATTTAGAGCAGAAAAATATTATAAATACACATAAAAATATAAACCATAACAGCGGATTTATAAAAACGAGCGAAGAACGACGGAGAGTGGGCTAGCTGAGAGCGACCACGTAGTTGCGAGAATCGACGAGAGGAGCGCCAGAAGGTGCGCCGTAGCAAACTTTTGGTTTGGAGGGGGGGGGGGGGGGCAAAATCAAGAAACTAATTAAATTTTTTTCTGAACTTCTCCCTCTCCCTCTCTCTCTCTCTCTCTCTCTCTCTCTCTCTCTCTCTATATATATATATATATATATAATATATATATATATATATATATATATATATATATATATATATATATGTGTGTGTGTGTGTGTATATATACTTTTTTCTACAAATTACATGTCGCACATTATTATCTGTGTTACTTCATGGTAAGTTAATGTACACAAGGATTTTTAACGTTTTTTTCCTCTCTCGGATTGTTAATAACTGAAGCACCTCATAGCCGTGAGTACACTGAAGACGGAAGTAGATTTTACATAATTTATGACCACAATGTCTAAAGTTCGTTTCACTAAAAACGAGCTGCAACATGTTTGACGTATGATTTATTGTCAAGAACACTGTGTGGAATATTATAACAATTAACAAATTTTAGAAGTAATTTCCCATGAAATAATATATTTACATACAATAATGGTAATAAGAATAACACAATATTAGTAATAGAACAGTGACATGATTACTTAAAATATCACATGGCATCGATCTAAAGACATGGCAAGTGATCAATAAACACGCTGAATCTTTACTCCACTACTTTTCCAAATAAGGCCTTTCTTTCGTCCCTGCAGGAAATAAATCCTGTCATTATATCATTAATATTTAGTACACTAGTTCTCTCTTTGTGAACATGAAGTAGCATCACATGCATTATACGTTTCTGCTTCATGGTGGCCCGTAGATAAGTCTTCAAACGGCGGAGGTTAGAAACTGGACAGTAATAAAATAAAGGTGATCACACTCTCGTTCTGCACTATATAATACTCATTTTATGCTTACACTACACTGTACGTCTGCATCGACTACAAACAGAAGAGGAATGAAGGCCGGACGGACACAGACAAAAGAATTGCTGTTGTTCACACCTATTGAAAGAATAGCATTTCTATACAGGAGGGGAGTTATGAAGCACGCGATATACGGGATGTAGATAATGCGCAGACGCCAATTTGACGGCGTGCGAAAGTTACGGCTCTGCTCGCGACTTGTGTCGAGTCAACTGCCATCTCGCTCCCTTCCTCGCATTCGACAAATGGACTATTCTATCGGCAGCGCACATTATTGCGAGGGCCAGCATGCTAAAATTAAGACATGCATGGCTGTTCGGTGTTTTATGATGTAAAGAAGGCGTAGAGTCAAAGGAACGTTACAGGGATAATTTTCCGAAACTTGTGTACACAAAAAGTGGAGGGGCAAAACACATGTATTGCCCTGCCCCTTAAAAACGAGTGGGGGGCAACTACCCCTGCTGTCCACTCCAGCACCACGCCACTGACCGCCAGCCCCCTGCTCGCATTTCCACGGTCCAAACCTGTCCGTAGAAGGGAAAACTCGCAGTGTATAGCAGGGACTACTTGGAACCCGTAGCAAGGAAAAATCGCAGCTCATAGTAGGGAAAACTCGAAGTGCTTAGCAGGGAAAACTCGGAGACTATAGCAGGGAAAACTCGCGGTGCATAGCAGGGAAAAATGGCAGCATGCCGCAGGGAAAACTTGCAGCGTGTACTAGGGAAAATCGAAGAGTGTAGCAGGGAAAAACTAGCAGCTCGTAGCAGGGAAAATTCGCAGCACATGGCAGGGAACACTCGGAGCCCATAGAATGGAAAACTCGCAGCCTGTAGCAGGAAAAACTCGCAGTGCGAATCAGGGAAAACTAGCAGCGCATAGCAGGGAAAAATCGGAGCCTATAGCAGGGAAAATTTGGAGCCTATAGCAGGGAAAACTCGGAGCCCGTAGCAGGGATAACACGCAGCTCGTAGCAGGGAAAACTCACAGCGCGTAGCAGGGAAAAGCCGGAGCCCGTAGCATGTAAAACACGCAGCTCGTAGCATGGAAAACTCGCAGTCCATAGAAGGGAAAATTCGGAGCCTGTAGCAGGGAAAATTCGAAGCCGATAGCAGGACAAACTCGGAGCCCATAGCAGGGAAAACTCGCAGCTGTAGCAGGGAAAACTCGTAGTGCATAGCAGGGAAAACTCGCAGTCCATAGCAAGGAAAACTAGCAGCCTATAGCAGGTAAATCTTGCTGCACTTAGCAGGTAAAACTCGGAGCCCATAGTGGGAAAAACTCACAGCACGTAGCAGGGAATTATCGCAGTGCATAGCAGGGAAAACTCGCAGTGCATATCAGGGAAAACTCACAGCCCATAGCAGAGAAAACTTGCTGTGCATAGCAGGGAAAGCTCTTACCCCATAGCAGGGAAAACTCGGACCCCATAGCAGGGAAAACTAGCAGTCCATAATAGGGAAAACTCGCAGTGCATATCATAAAAATCTCGCAGCCCATAGCAGACAAAATTGCCCTGCATAGCAGGGAAAAATTGCAGCATGAATCAGGGAAAATTCGGACCTCATCGAAGGGAGAACCTGCGGCCTGTATTAGAGAAAACTCATAGCGGGTAGCAAGGAAATCTCGCAACCCATAGCAGGGAAAACTCGCAGCACATAGAATGGAAAACTGGAACCCCTTAGCAGGGAAAACTCACAGTGCATAGCAGGGAAATCTTGGAGCCCATAGCAGAGAAAACTTGCAGTTCTTAGGAGGAAAAACTCAGAGACTGTAGCAGGGAAAACTCGCAGTCCATAGAAGGGAACACTCACAGTCTATAGCAGGGAAATATCGCAGATCATAGCAGGGAAAACTTGCAGTGCATAGCAAGAAATATTTGCTGCCTGTAGCATGGAAAACTCGCAACCCATAGCAGGAAAAACTCGCAACATATTGCAGGGATAACTCGGAGCCTGTAGCAGGAGAAACTGGAAATGCATAGCAGGGAAAACTCAGAAATTATAGCATAGAAAACTAGTAGCCTGTAGCATGGAAATCTCTCAGCCTGCAGCAGGGAAATCTAGCAGCACATAGCAGGGAAATCGTCCAGTGCATAGCAAGGAAAACTTGCAGCCTGTAGCATGGAAAACTCGCAACCCATAGCAGGAAAAACTCGCAGTGCATAGCAGGAAACATTCGCAGCGCATAAAAGAGAAAGCTCGCAGCCCATAGGTGGGAAAACTCGGAGACCATAGCAGGGAAATCTTGTAGCCCATGGTAGGGAAATCTTGTAGCCCATGGCAGGGAAATCTTCCAGCCTGTAGCAGGGAAATCTCACAGCACACAGCAGGGAAATCTTGCAGTGCATAGCAAGGAGAACTTGCAGCAGATAGCATGGAAAACTCGCGCCCATAGCAGAGAAAACTTGCAGCCCATAGCAGAGAAAAATCGGTGCCTGTAGTAGGAAAAACTGGCAATGTGTAGCAGGGAAATCTCGCTGCTCATAATAGGGAAAATTTTCAGCCCATTGCAGGGAAAACTTGCAGCCTATATCAGGGAAAAATTGCAGCCTGTAGCAGGGAAAACTCGGTGCCCGTAGCAGAGAATACTTGTAGCATGTAGAAGAGAAAACTCGCAGTGTGTAGCAGGGAAAACTCGCAGCACATAGCAGGGCAAAATCGCAGCCCATAGAATGGAAAACTTGCAGCGCATAACAGGAAAAACTCGCAGCCTGTAGAAGAAAAAACTAGCTGCCCATAGCAAGGAAAACTTGCAGTGCATAGAAGGGAAATCTTGGAGATTGTAGCAGGGAAAACACGCACGTACTACATGCTCCGTGTTGTCCCTGCTACGGGCTGCGAGTATTCCCTGCTACAGGCCACAAGTTTTTCCTGCTATGCATTGCGAGTTTTCTCTGCTACAGGCTCCGAGAATTCCCTGCCACACGCTGCAAGTTTTCTCTGCATCATGCTGTAAGTTTTCCTTTTAATGGGTTCCGAGTTTTCCCTGCTACATGCTGCAAGTCTTCCCTGCTACAGGCTCACAGATTTTCCCAGTTACAGGCACCGAGTTTTCCCTGCAACAGGCTCCGAATTTTCCCTGCTATGTATCCAAGTTATCCCTGCTATGCACTGGGAGTTTTCCCTGCTACACACTGCAATTTTCCCCTGCTATGGGCTGCGAGTTTTCCCTGCAATACTCTGTGAGATTTCCCTGCTATGGGCCACTTGTGTTTTCCCTTCTATGGGCTGCGAGTTTTCCCTACTATGGGCAGGTTTACCTGCTATGATGATGCGAGTTATCCCTGTTATGGGCTGCGAGTTTTCTACTGTCTGTATTTTTCCTGCAATGCGCTCTGAGTTTCCCCTTCTATGGACTGTGAGCTTTCTCTGCTACACATTGTGGGTTTTCCCTGTTATGGTCTCCAAATTTTCCCTGCAATGCTCTGTGAGTTATCCCTGCAATGGGATCTGTGTTTTCCCTGATATGGGCTCCGAGTTTTGCCTGCTATGGTATGTGAATATTCCAAGCTAAGGGCTGCGAATTTTCCCTGCTATGAGCTCCGAGTTTTCTCTGTAATATGCTTTGGATCTCCCTTCTATGGGCTCCAAATATTCCCTGCTATGGGCTGCGAGTTTTTCCTGCTACAGGTGGGAAAACTCGGTGACCAAAGGAGGGAAATATTGTAGTCCATGGCAGGGAAATCTTCCAGCCTGTAGCAGGGAAACCTCGCAGCCTGTAACAGGGAAATCTCACAGCACATAGCAGGGAAATCTCGCAGTGCATAGCAAGGAAAACTTGCATCCCATAGAATGGAAAATCTGCAGCCACTAGCAGGGAAATCTCGATGCGCATTGCAGAGAATCCTCGGAGCCCATAGCATGGAAAACTCGAAGCCCATAGCAGGGAAAACTCAGATTACATAGCATAGTAAACTCAGAACCTATAACAGGGAAAACTTGCAGCCCATAGCAAGGAAAACTCGCAGCCCATAGCAGGGAAAACTCACAAACTGTAGCAGGGAAAACTCTTCATAGCAGGTAAAACTCGGAGCCGGTAGCAGAGAAAACTCGCAGCCTGTAGCACAGAATCCTCGGAGCCCGTAGCATGGAAAACTCGGAGCCAATAGCAGGGTAAAATCACAGCGTGTAGCAGCAAAAACTTGGAACCCATAGCCTGGAAAACTCGCAGCTTGTAGTAGGGTAAACTTGAAGCCAGTAGCAGGGAAAACTCAAAACATGTAGCATAGAAAACTCGAAGCCTGTAGGAGGGAAAACTACCAGCATGTAGAAGGAAAAACATAGAGACTGTAGCAGGGAAATCTCGCAGCCCCTAGAAGGGAAAATTCGCAGCCTGTAGCATGGCGAAATCGCAGCCCATAGCAGGGAAAACTCGCAATGCATAGCAGATAATTCTCGCAGCCTGTAGCAGGGAAAACATGCAACCTATATCAGAAAACTCAGAGTACATAGCAGGGATATCTTGCAACCCATAGCAGAGAAAACTCGCTGCCCATAGCAGGTAAAAACTCGCAGCACATAGCAGGGAATACTCATATAGCATAGCAGAGAAAACTAACAGCTCGTAGCAGGGTAAACTCGAATTGCATTGCAGGGAACACTCGGAGCCAGTTGCAGGGAAAACTAGCAGCCTGTAGCAGGGAATCCTCGGAGCCCATAGCAGGGCAAAATAACAGTGTGTAACTGCGAAAACTAGGAGCCCATAGCCGGAAAAACTCGCAGCCTGTAACAGGGATAACTTGCAGTGCATAGCTGGGAAAACTCGCAGACCATAGCAGGAATACTTGCAGCCCAGACATGGGAAAACTCGCAGCCCATAACAGTGAAAACTCGCCGCCTATATCAGTGAAAATTACAGCTTGTAACAGAGAAAACTCCCAGCCCATACCAGGGAAACATTGCAGCATGTAGCAGGGGAATCTCGGAGCTCGTATCACGAAAATCTTGCTGACCATAGCAGAGAAAACTCGAAGGGGTAAGCAGGGAAACCTTGGAGCACGTAGCAGGGAAAACTTGTATTCCGTAGCAGAGAAATTCGCAGCCCATAGCATGGAAAACTAAAAAGCCTGTACAAGGGAAAACTTGCAGTGCATATCAGAGAAAACTTGGAGCCCAAAGCAGGGAAAACTCGCAGCCCATAGGAGGGAAAACTCAGAGATCATAGCAGGGAAAACTCGCAGCCTGTATCAGGGAAAATTCGGAGCCAATATCAGGGAAAACTTGCAGCCTGAAGCAGGGAAAACTTTGTGCCTATAGCAGGGAATACCTGCAGCCTGGAGCAGGGAAAACTCGCCGTGCATAGCAGGGAAAACTCGAAGCCTGTAGAAGGGAAAACTCGCTGCCCATAGCAGAGAAAAATTGGTGCCTGTAGCAGGAAAACTTGCAATGCGTAGCAGGGAAATTCCGCTGCTCATAATAGGGAAAACTTGCAGTCCATTGCAGGGAAAACTTGCAGCCTATATCAGGGAAAAAATGCTGCCTGTAGCAGGGAAAACTCGGTGGCCGTAGCAGGGAATACTTGCAGCCGGTAGAAGGTAAAACTCGCAGTGTGTAGCAGGGAAAACTCGCAGCACATAGCACGGCAAAATCGCAGCCCATAGAATGGAAAACTTGCAGCGCATAATAGGAAAAACTCGCAACTTTAGAAGAGAAAACTCGCTGCCCATAGTAGGGAAAACTTGCAGTGCATAGCAGGGAAATCTCGGAGATTGTAGCAGGGAAAACATGCACATCTTACGGGCTCCGAGTTTTCCCTGCTACGGGCTGCGAGTATTCCCTGCTACATGCTCCAAGTTTTCTCTGATACACACGTGTGTTTCCCCTGCAATGATCTCCAAGTTTTCCCTGCTATGCGCTACAAGTTATCCCTGCTCTGGGCTTCAAGTTTTTCCTGATGCAGGCTGCGAGTATTACCCTACTATGGTCTCCGAGTTTTGCCTGCTATGGGCTTCAAATTTTCCTTGCTATAGGCTCCGAGTTTTCCCTGCTATGAGCTCCGAGTTTTCTGTGCCACGGTTATCGAGTTTTCCCTGCTACACGCTGCAAGTTTTCCCTGCTACGGGCTGCAAGTAATCCTTATATGTGCTGCGAGTTTTCCCTGTTACCCAATGAGAGTTTTCCCTGCTATGGGGTGCCAGTTTTCCCTGCTATCGGGTTCCAAGTTTTCCCTGCTATGGGCTGCGGGTTTTCTCTGCTACAGGCTACAAGTTTTTCCTGCTATGCGCTGCGAGTTTTCTCTGCTATACTCTCCGAGTTTTCCCTGACACACACTGCTAGTTTTCCCTGCAACATGCTGCAAGTTTTCCTTTTTACAGGTTCCGAGTTTTCCCTGCTATGTGCCATGAGTTTTCCTTGCTACACCCTGTGCATTTTCCCTGTAACGGCCTCCACTTTTTCCCTGCTAACAGCTGCGATTTTTCCCTACTATGGGCTCAGAATTTTTCCTGTTACAGGGTCCGAATTTTCCCTGCTATTCGCTGCGAGTTTTCCCTGCTACATGCTGTGAGTTTTCCTTGCTATGCACTTTGAGTTTTCCCTGCTACATGCTGCGAGTTTCCCCTACATTGTGCTGCGAATTTTACTGCTACACGCCGTGAGTTTTCCCTGTTATGTGGTGCGAATTTTTCCTGCTATGGTCTTCGAGTTTTCCCTGCCACACTGTGCGAGTTTTCCCTGCAACAAGCTGCGAGATTTCCCTACTATGGGCTTCGAGTTTTGCCTGCTATGGGCTGCGAGTTTTCCAAGCTACACGCTGAGAGTTTTCCCTGATAAGCTCTGCAAGTTTTCCCTGCTAAATGCTGGGAGTTTTCCCAACTACACACTGAAGGTTTTCCTATCTACGGACTGCGAGATTTCCCTGCTACAGGCTGCGAGTTTTCCCTGCTATGGTCTCCGAATTTTCCCTGCAACACTCTGCGAGTTTACTATGCTACAGGCTCCAAGTTTTCCCTGCTATAGGCTGCGAGTAATCCCAGCTAAAGTCTGCGAGTTTTCCCTAATACACATGCGTGTTTTCATTGCTACGATCTCCGAGTTTTCTCTGCTAAGAGCTGCAAGATCTCCCTGCTATGGGCTCCGAGTTTTCCCTGATGCAGGGTGCGAGTATACCCTGCTACGGGCTCCGAGATTTCTCTGATATGGGCTCCGAATTTTCCCTGATACAGGCTGCGCATTTTCCCTTCTATGGGCTCTGGTTTTACCCTGCTATGCGCTGCGAGTTTTCCCTTAAGTGGGCTGCAAGTTTTCCCTGCTACAAGCTGCGAGAAATCCATACTACGTGCTGCGAGTATTCCTTGTTACATGCTGTGAGTTTTCCCTGCTACACACAGCGAGTTTTCCCTGCTGTGGGTCCTAGTATTCTCTGTTACATGCTGCGAGTTTTCACTGCTTCCCACTGCAAGTTTTCCCTTCTATGCACTGCAAGTTTTCCTTGCTAAGGACTGCAAGTTTTTCCTGCTACATGCCGCGAATTTTCCCAACAACAGGCTGCGAGTTTTCCCGAATATGGGCTCCGAGTATTCCCTGCTAGGTGCTTCGAGTTTTCCCTGCTATAGGCTGCGAGTTTTCCCTGCCACAGTCAGCGAGATTTCCCTGCTATGCACTGCAAGATTTCCCTGCTAGGCGCTGCAAGCTTTCCCAGATATGGGCTGCGAGTTTCCCTGTTATGGACTGCGAGTTTTCCCTATAACAGGCTCTGAGTTTTCCCTACTATGTGCTGCCAGTTTTCCCTCCTATGGGCTCCGAGATTTCAATGCCATGGGCTGCGAGTTTTCCCTGCTATAGGCTACGTGTTTTTCCTACTATGTGCTCTTAGTTTTCCCTGCCATGCGCTGGAAGTTTTACCTGCAACAGGCTGGAGATTTCCCTTTTACAGTTTCCGTGTTTTTCCTGCAATAGGTTGCGAGTGTTTCCTGCTATGGGCTGCGAATTTTCCCTGCTCCTAGTTTTCCATCCTACTTGCTGCGAGTTTTCCCTGTTACTGACTAGGGATTTTCCCTGCTATGGGCTTTAAGTTTTCCCTGCTATGGGCGGCGAATATGACCTACTATGGACTGAGAGTTTTCTCTGCTTTGGGCTGCGATTTTCCCTGCTACAGGCTGCGAGATTTCCCTGCTACAGTTTCATAGATTTCCCTGAAATGTGTTGCGAGTTTTCCTTGCTATGGGCTCCGAGTTTTCCCTGCAACACACTTCGAGTTTTCCTGCTACATGCTTTAATTTTTCCCTGCTATGTGTCGAGTTATTCCTGCTATGTGCTGCGAGTTTTCTCTATTAAGGGCTGCGAGTTTTCCCTGCTATGCATTGCGAGTTTTCCCTGCTATGGGCTTTCCTTGAAACACTGCGAGATTTCCCTGCAACAGCCTGCGAGTTTGCCCTGCTATGGGCTGCGAGTTTTTACTGCTTTAGGCTGCAAGTTTGCCCTGCTAAGGACTCCGAGTTTTCCCAGCTATGGGCTGTGAGTTTTCCCTGCTATGGGCTCCATGTTTTCCCTGTTACAAGTTGCGAGTTTTCCCTGATATGGGCTGCAAGTTTTACTTTGCTGTGTGCTGCATGTTTTCCTTGCTACATACTGCGATTTTTCCCTTGTATGCGGTGCGAGTTTTCCCTGCTCTGGGCTCCGAGTATTTCCTGCTATGCGCCGTGAGTTATCCCTGATACGGGCTGCAATATTTCCCTGCTACGCACTCTGAATGTTCCCTGCTACACTCTACGAGTAGTCCATGCGAGTACTCCCTGCTATGTACTCCGAGATTTCCCTGTTACACGCTGCGATATTTCCCTGCTAGAGGCTCCGAATATTCCATGCAACACACTTGGTGTTTTCCCTGCAACAGTTTACGAGTTTTCCAGTGCTATGTGTCCTAGTTATCCCTGCTATGCGCTGCGAGTTTTCCCTGCAACACACTTCGAGTTTTTTCTGCTACAGGCACATGTTTTCTCTGCTATGTTTCCGAGTTATCCCTGCAATGCTCTGCGAGATTTCCCTGCAACAGGCTCCGAGTTTTCCCTGCTACAGTCTGTGAGATTTCTGTGCTGTGCACTGCACGTTTTCCCTGCTATGCGCTGCGAGTTTTCCCTGTTATGGGCTGAACGTTTTCCCTGCTATGTGCTGCGATTTTTCCCTGCTATGGGCCCCGAGATTTCCTGCAACATGCTTCGAATTTTCCCTGCTACAGGCTTAAATTTTTCCTTGCTATATGTCCGAGTTATCACTGCTATGCGCTGCGAGTTTTCGCTGTTACAGACTGTGAGTTTTCCTTGCTAAGCATTGCGAGTTTACCCTGCTATGGGCTCCTAGTTTTGCCTGTAATGCTCTGCGAGATTTCCCTGCATTGGGTTCCAAGATTTCCTTCTATGCCTGCAAGTTTTCCCTGCTTTGCTCTGCAAGTTTCCCCTGCTAAGGACAGCGAGTATTCCCTGCTAGAGGCTAGGAGTTTTACATGCTATCGGCTCCAAGTTTTCCCTGGAACACGCTGCAAGTTTTCCCTACTACATTCTGCAAGTTTTCCCACCTATGGACTGTGAGTTTTCCCTGCTACAGGCTGTGAGTTTTCCCTGCTATGATCTCCGAGTTTTACCTGATATGGGCTGCGAGTTTTCCCTGCTACCCACTGCGAGTTTTCCTTGTTATGTGCTGTAAGTTTTACTTGGTATTGGGCTCCGAGATTTCCATGATATGGGCTCCGAGTTTCCCTGCTCTGACTGCGAGATTTCCCTGCAACAGGCTCCGGGTTTTCCCTGCTATGGTCTGAGATTTTTCCCTGTCATCGCCTCCGAGTTATCCTTGCTATGCGCTGCAAGTTTTCCCTGCTATAGGCTGCAAGTTTTCCCTGCTATGGGCTTCGAGTTTTCCCTGTTACGGACTGCTAGTTTTACCTGTCAAGGGATCTGAGTTTTCCCTGCTATGGGCTCCGAATTTTCCCTGAAACGTACTTCGAGTATTCCCTGCTACAGGTTCCCAGTTTTCCCTGCTTTGTGTCCGAATTATACCTGTTATGCGGAACGAGTTTTCTGTGTTATGAGCTGCGAGTTTTCCCTTTTACAAGCTGGTTAGTTTTCCCTGCTACATGCTGCGAGTTTACCCTACTAAGGGCTCTGATTTTTCCCTGCTATGCGCTGCGAATTTTCCTTGCTATGTGCTGCAGGTCTCTCCTGCTACAGACTGTGAGATTTCCCTGCGACAGGCTTCGAGTTTTCCCTGCTACAGAATCCGATTTTTTCCTGCAATGCACAGCGAGTTTTCCCAGCTATGGGCTGCGAGTTTACATTGCTATGCATTGCAAGTTCCCTTACATCTGCCAGTGTTTTTTTTTTTTCTTTTTTTTTTCTCTTCTCATCTTATTCTTTTTTTTCGTTTCCTTGTTTTTCATTTCTTTTTTTTCTTTGTTTTGATCCAGCTATGTTGCCCTCTGATGTTGCGAGTTTCCCTGCTACACACTGCGAGTTTTCCCTGTATAGCAGTGCAAGTTTTCGTTACTATGCGCTGACGAATTTTCCCTGCTATTTCTGCGAGTTTTCCCTGCTACATAATGCCTGTTTTCCCTGCTATGCGCTGCGAGTTCTCCCTGATACGCCTGAAGTTTCCCTGCTTAAGGATGCGAATTTTCCTTGACTATGGCACGCGAGTTTTCCCTGCTATGGCTCGAATTTCCCTATGCTCTGAGTTTTCTCCTGCTACACTCACGAGTTTCCCTGCTATGCTCTGAGTTTCCCGCTATCTCTGCGAATTTCTCCTGCTCAAGTTTCACCTTCTAGGTCGAATTCCCTGACTATGGGCTCTGCGATTTTCCCTGCTATGCGCTGGATTTCCTGCTATTGGCTCCGAGTTTTCCCTGCATAATTACTGCCTAGTTTTCCCTGCTATGGGCTCCGAGTTTTCCCTGCTATGCGCGTGAGTTTCTCTGTATGGACTGCAGATTTCCATGAAATGGGCTACGAATTTTCCCTGCACTGGCTCCGAGTTTCCCCGAATGATTTCCTGCTACCTACGATTGTCCCTGCTACATGCTGCTGCTAGTCTTACCCTGACAGGGCTCGAATTTTCCTCACTTGAGATTTGCTGCATGCTCGAGTTTTCCCTGCTATACTGAGCCCCGAGTTTTCCCTGCTACCAGGACTGGCGAGTTTTCGCTGCTAGGACTGCTAGTTTTCCAAGCTACATGCAGCGAATTTTCCCTGAAACGAGCTGCGAGTTTTCCTGTTCAAACCGGACATTTTCCCTGCTACATGCTGCGAGTTTACCCTACTAAGGGCTCTGATTTTCCCTGCTATACGCTCGAGTTTTCCGTGTACAGACTGTGAGTTTTCCCTGCTACAGCTGTGAGTTTTTCTGCTACATTCTGCGAGTTTTCACTACTAATAGCTAAAATTTTATTTTTACCTGCTATGCAATCAGATTTTCCCTGTTATTTTAGCAGTTTCCTGCTATGGGCTGCGAATTTTCCCTGCAACATACTGCTAGTTTTCCATATATGGCTCCAAGTTTTCCCTGCTAAGGACTGCTAGTATTTGCTGCTACAGGCTCTGAGTTTCCCTGAGTCTGTAGCAGGAAAAACTCGGAGCCCATAACAGGGAAACACGGAATCTGTAGCAGGGAAAACTCGAATCATGTAACAGGAAAACTCGGAGCCCGTCGCAGGAAAACTTGCAGTGCATAGCACGGAAAATTCGCAGCATTGAGCAGTGAAAATTCTCAGCCCATAACAGAGAAAACTTGTAGCCCACAGCAGGGAAAAATCGCAGCTTGTAGCAGGGAAAATTCGCAGCGCGTAGGATAGAGTGCTCTCAGCACATTGCAGTGATTACTCGCAGCACATGGCAGGGAAAACATGCAGCCTATAGCAGGAAATCTCGAAGCGAACAGCAGGGTTAACCGGAGCGCATAGCAGGGAAAATTCGCAGCCTCTAGCAGGGAAAACTCGGCGCACAGAGCAGGGAAACCCTGAGCCCATAGCAGGGTAAACTCGCAGCTTGCATCAGGGAAAACTCAGAGCCCGTAGCAGAAATAACTTGCAGCGCATAGCAGGGAAAACTCGCATGTTTATCAAGGAAAACTTGGAGCCTGTAGCAGGTAATACTCGCAGCCTGTAGAAGGAAAACTCGTAGCCCATAGCACGGAAAACTCTGAATCTGTAGCAGGGTAAGCTCGCAGCCTGCAGCAGGGAAAACTCGGAGCCTGTAGCAGGGATTACTTGCAGCACATAGCAAGGATAACTCGGAGATTGTATCAGGGAAAACACACATGTATAACAGGGAAAACTCGGATCCTGTAGCATGGAAAACTCGCATTGTGATGCAGAGAAAATTCGGAGCCCATAGCAGGGAAAATTCACAGCCTGCAGCAGGGAAACATCAGAGCCCTAAGTAGGAAAAACTCGCGTTGTGATGCAGAGAAAATTCGGAGCAGATAGCAGGGAAAATTCACAACCCATAGCAGGGATTACTCGCAACCTGTAGCAGGGAAAACTGGCAGATCATTGCAGGGAGAACTCACAGTGCATAGCATAGAAAACTCTCATCCCATAACAGGGAAAAGTCGCAGTGCGTAGCAGGGAAAACTCGTAGCCTGTAACAGGTAACATGCAGAGTACATAGCAGGGAAAGCTTGCAGCCCATAGCAGGAAATACTCGCAATGCGTAGCATGGAAAAATCGAAGCATGTAGCAGGGAAAACACGTAATTTAGTAGGCAAATCTCGCAGCATGTAGCAGGGAAATAGCACATATCATGGAAACTTGCAGCGCATAGCAAGGAATATTCACAGCGCATAGCAGGGTGAACTTGCACCACATATCAGGGAAAACTCGGAATCTGTAGCAGGGATAACTTGCAGCGCATAGCAGGGAAAACTTGGAACCCATTGCCGGGAGAACTCGCAGCGCGTTTCAGGCAAAACTCGGAGACAATAACGGGGAAAACACACAGCCCATAGAAAGGGAAACCCACGGTCCATAGTAGGGAAAACTTGCAGTGTGTAGCAGGGAAAACTCGCAGCTCACAGCAGGGAAAAATCGCAGCCCAAAGCAGAGAATACTCGTAGCACATAACAGGAAACCCAATGCAGCCCATAGCAGGGAAAACTTGAAGTGGGTAGCAGGGAAAACTAGGAGACTGTGGCAGGTAATACTCGCAGCCCATAGATGGAAAACTCACACCCAATAGCAGGGAAAATTCGAAGTCCCAAAGCAAGGAAAATTCGCAGCGCATAGCAGGGAAAACTCACAGCCCATATCAGGGAAAATTTCAGCATGTAGCAGGGAAAATTCAGAGCTCGTAACAGGGAAAATTCGCAGCCAATAGCAGGGAAAACCCACAGCCCATAGTAGGGAAAACTCCTAGCCTGTAACAGGGAAATCTGTCAGTGTTGCAGGGAAAACTTGGAGCCCATAGCAGGGAAAACTCGCAGCCCAAAGCAGGAAAACTCGCAGTCCTTAGAAGGGGTAAATTGCAATGTGTGGAATGGAAAACTTGCAGCTCATAGTAGGGAAAACTCGCAGAACTTAGGAGGGAAAACTCAGTGCCCATAGCTGGGAATACTCGCAGCCTGCATCAGAATAAACTCGGAGCCTGTAGCAGGGATAACTTGCAGCGCATAGCAGGGAAAACTCTGTTATCCTAGCAGGAAAAACATGCATGTGTATCAGGGAAAACTGGGAGCCTGTAGCAGGTAACACCCGCTGCCTGTAGCAGGGAAAACTCGGAACCGATAGCATGGAAAATCTCACAGTGTGATTCAGAAAAAATTCGGTGCCCATAGCAGGGATAACTTGCAGCCTGTAGCAGTGAAAAATCGGAGCCCTTAGTAGGGAAAGCTTGCTCTGTGTAGCAGGGTAAACTTGCAGCATGAAGCAGGGGAATCTCACAGCGTATCTGGGTCAACTCGCAGTGCATAGCAAAGGAAAACACGCAACCTGTAGCAGGGAAAACTCAGAGCCTGTAACAGGGATAACTTGTAGCCCGATGCAGGGAAAACTCGGAATCCATAGGAGGGTAATCTCGCATCCTGCATTAGGGAAAACTCGGAATCCATAGAAGGTTAAACTCGCATCCTGCATTAGGGAAAACTCGGAATCTGTAGCAGGGATAACTTGCAGCACATAGAAGGGAATACTCGGAAAACGTAGCAGGGAAAACACTCACATATATCATGAAAAATCGGAGCCTGTAGCAGGCAATTCTCGCATCCTGTAGCAGGGAAAACTCAGATCCCATAGCAAAGATAATTCGCAGCATATAGCAGGTAAAACTCACAGCTCATATCACAGTATGATTCAGAGAAAATTTGGAGCCCATAATAGGGAAAACTTGCAGTCTGTAGCAGGGAAAAATTGGAGCCCTTAGTAGGGAAAACTCGCTGTGTGTAGCAGGGTAAACTTACAGCGTGTAGCAGGGAAAGCTCGCAACGTATATCTGGGAAAACTTACAGCATGTAGCGGGAAAACTTGGAGCCCATAGCAGAGAAACCTTCCAGCCTGTAGCAGTGAAAATTCGCAGTACGTATCAGTGAAAAACTAGCAGTGCCCAAAGCAGTGAAAACTCGGAACCCATTGCAGGGAACACTCAGTTCCCATAGCAGAGAAAACTTGCAGTCCATAGCAGGGAAAACTTGCAGTGCGTATTTGGTAATACTCGCAGTCCTAAGCAGGGAAAACTCGCAACCTGTACTAGGGAAAACTCGGAACAAATAAAATGGAAAAATCGAAGAAGCCTGTTGCAGGGAAAACTTGCAGCAGGTAGCAGGGAAAACTCAGAGCATGTAGCAGAGAAAACTCGCAGCACACAGCAGGAAAAAATCGTGGCTTATAGCAGTGAAAACTCTCAGCCCATAGCAGGGAAAACTGGCAGCCCATTGCAGGGAAACTCGCAGCATATTACATGGATATCTCGGATATGTAGCAGGGAAACTTGGAGCCCATAGCAACGATTACTCGGAGCCCATAGAAAGGAAAACTTGCAACCTGAAGCAGGGAAAACTCGCAGCTTGTAGTATGGAAGACATGCAGTGTGTATAAGGGAAAACTTTCAGCGCATATAACGGATAACTCGGACACATAGCAGGGAAAACTCGGAGCCCATAGTAGGGAAAACTTGGAGCACATAGCAGGGAAAACTCGCACCCTGTAGACAAGAAAACTCGCAGCTTCTAGCAGAGAAAAGTAGTTGTGTGTATAAGGGAAAACTCGCTGCCCATAGATGGGAAAACTCGCAGTCCATAGCAGGGAAATTTGGCAGTGCATAGCAGGGTAAACTCAGAAACCATAGCAGGGACAACTCGCAGCCCGTTTCAGGGATTACTCGCAGTGCATAGCAGGGAAAACTCGCAGCCTATAGCGGGGAAAACTCGGATCCTGTAGCATGGTCTTCTCTCAGCAAGTAGCAGGGAGAACTCGCAGCTTACAGCAGGGAAATATCGCAGCCCAAAGCAGAGAAAACTCCCAGCGCATAACAGGAAAACCTCCCAGCCCATAGCAGGGAAAACTCGAAGTCCAAAGCAGGGAAAGCTCGCAGTCCTTAGCAGGGGAAAATTGCACCAAGTAGCAGGAAAATTCGCAGAGCGTAGCAGGGAAAACTCGCAGCCTGTAACAGGGAACACTCGCAGCCCATAGCAGGGAAAACTCGCATCCTGTAGCTGGGAAAACTCACAGGGCATAGCAGTGAAAACTGGCACCCTGTAGCAGGGAAGACATGCAGTTCATAGCAGGGAATTTCGGGGCCCATGCAGGGAAAACTCACAACACATTGCAGGGTAAAATCACAGTGTGTAGCATGGAAAACTCGTAGCCTGTAGCAGAGAATGTCACTAAGTGTAGCAGGGAATCTCGCAGCACATAGCAGGAAAAACTTGCAGTGCATAGAAAGGAAAACTTAGAGCCCATAAAAGATAAAATCTCGCTTCTTATACCAAAGATAACTCGTGGCCCATAGCATGGAAAATCGCAGCCCATAAAAACTCCCAGTCCATAACAGTTACAGTCGCAGCGCATAGCAGGGTAAACCCACAGTGCATAGCAGGGAAAACTCGCAGCATGTAGCAGGGAAAACTCGCAGCGCATAGCAGGGCAAAATTTGCAGCACATTCCAGGGAAACCTTGCAGCATGTAGGAAGGAAAACTCGCAGTGCATAGCAGGGAAAACTCACAGCAAGTGGCAGGGAAATACTTGGAATACATAGCTGGGAAAACTCAGAGTCCAATGCAGGCAAAACTCAGAGCCCATAGCAGAGAATATTCACAGCCCATAGAAGGGAAAACTCGCAGTGCATAGCAGGGAAAACTCTCAGCATGTAGCAGGGAACACTCGCAGCCCATAGCAGGGAAAACTCACAGCCTGTAGCTGGGAAAACTCACAGGGCATAGCAGTAAAAACTGGCACCTGTAGTAGGGAAGACATGCAGTCATAGCAGGGAAAACTTTGAGCCTGTTACAGGGAAAACTCGAAACACATGGCAGGGCAAAGTCACATCATATAGCAGGGAAAATTCTGAGCTAAGAGTAGGGAAATATCGCAGCCCATAGCTGGGAAAACTCACAGCCTCTAGCAGGGAAATCTCTCAGCTCAAACTAGGGAAAACTCGGAACCCATAGCGGGGAAAACATGCAGTCTGTAGCAAGGAAAACTCGCAGTCCATATCAGGGAAAATTCGCAGCCCATTCCAGGGAACACTCAGAGACTGTAACAGAGAAAACTCGCAGCAGATTTCGTGGAATACTCCGCGCTATTTGAAGGTAAATCTCGCACTCCATAACAGGGAATACTATCAGATTGTAGCAGGTAAAACTCGCAGCGCATATCAGGGAGAATTCGCGGGCCATAGCAGGAACACTCGAAGTCTGTAGCAGGCAAAACTCGGAATATATAGCAGGGAAAATTCGCAGCATGTAGCAGGGAAAACTCGCAGACCATAGCAGGGAAAACTCGCAGTACATTGCAGGGAAAACATGCAGCCCATAGCAGGGAATACTCGCAGCGCATAGTAGGGAATAATCGCAGCCCATAGCAGGGAAAGATTTCAGCTCATGACAGGGTAAATATGGAGACCATATCAGGGAAAACTTTTAGCATATACCAGGGAAAACTCGCAGCACATATCAAGGAAAACTTGCAAACAATAAAGGGCAAACTCGGAGACTGTTGAAGGGGAAACTCGGAACCTGTAGGTGGGGAAATTCGCTGCGCATAGCAGGGTAAAGTCGCATCAACTAACAGGGAAAACTCTGAGAATGTCGTACGGAAAACTCGCAGAGCATAGCAGGGCAAACTCGCAGTGAGTAGCAGGGAAAACTCAAAACCCATAGCAGGGAAATTTTGCAGCCCATAGCAGGTGAAACTCGGAGCCCATAGCAAAGAAAACTCATAGCACGTAACAGGGAAAGCTCGCAGCACATATAAGGGAATATTTGGAGCCTGTAGCAGGGAAAAATCTTAATCCATAGTAGGGAAAACTTGCAGCCCATAGCAGGGAAAACTCGCAGCCCGAAGCAGGGTAATCTCGTAGCTCAAATTATGGTAAATTCGGAGCCCGTAGCAAGGGATAACTTGCAGCGCATAGCAGAGAAATCTCGGAGATTGTTGCAGGGAAAATATGCACATGCATCAGGGAAAACTCTTTGCCTGTAGCAGGACTTACTCTCAGTCCATAGCAGAGAAATCTGGGAGACCATAGCATGGAAAACTCGCCGCCCATAGCAGGGAATGCTCCTAGTTTTCCATGCTACAGCCTGCGATTTTTTCCTGCTATAGTGTGCGAGTTTTCCTTTCTATGGGCTCCGAGTTATTTCTGCTATGGACTCCGAGGCTGCGAGTTTTCAAAGCTATGCCCTGCGAGTTTTCCCTGCTACGAGTTGTGATTTTGCCATCTAATGGGCTCCGAGTATTCCCTTCTATAGGCTGCGAGATTTTCTTGCTACAGGCTCCGAATTCTCCTGCCTCATGCTGTGAGTTTCCCTGCAATGTGTTACGCATTTTCCATGTAACGGGCTCCGAGTTTTCCCTGCTAAGTGCTGCGAGTATTCCCTGCTATGGTTTTCCGAGTTTTCCCTGCAATTCACTGCGAGTTCTCCCTGCTACAGGCTCCGAGTTTTCTCTGCTATGGGCTGCAAGTTTTCCCTGCTATGTGCTACGAGTTTTCTCTGCTATAGGCTGCGATTTTTCCCTGTTATGTGCTGCAATTTCCCTCTGCTACAGACTGCGAGATCTCCCTGCTATGGGCTCCGTAATTTCCCTTCCATGCGCTGCAAGTTTACCCTGCTATAGGCTGCGAGGTTTCCCTGTTACGAATTGTGAGTTTTCCTTGCTACGTACTGCGAGTTTTCCCTGTTACGGGGTCGGACTTTTCATTGCTACTTGTCCGAATTATCCCTGCTAAGCACTGCGAGTGTTCCCTGCTATGGGCACCGAGTTTTCCCTGGAAAACGCTCCGATATTTCTCTGCTATGCGATCCGATAATTCCCTGCTACGTGTCTCTGCTATGCGCTGCGAGTTTTCCCTGTTACAGGAAGCGAGTTTTCCCATGCATGCTGCGAGTTTCCCCTGCTATGCGCTGCAATTATCCATTGCTCAGGACTGCGAGTTTTCCCTTCTATGGGCTGCGAATTTTCCCTGCAATCAGCTCCAAGTTTTTCCTGCATCGCTTTGAGAGATTTCCCTGCTATAGACTCAGAGTTTTCCCTGCAATGGTATGCGAGTTTCCGGGCGATCTGCTGCGAGTTATCCCTGTTATTTGCTGCAAGTTTTCCCTGCTACACGCTGCGAGTTTTCCCTGCTATGGGCTTCAAATTTTCCCTGCTATGGGCCCCGAGTTTTGCCTGCTTTAGGCGCCGAGTGTTCCCAGCTATGTGTTCCGAGTTTTCCTTATTATGGGCTGTAATTTTTCCCTGCTACATGCTGCAAGTTTCCCTGCTAAGGAATGCGAGTTTTCCTTCTATGGGCTGCGGGTTTTCCCTGCTACCCGCTGCAAGTTTTCCCTTCTATGGACTCTGATATATCCTTGCTACAGGCTGCGAGTTTCCCCTGCTATGGGCTCCGAGTTTTTCCTGCAACTCACTGCGAGTTCTCCCTACTACATGCTCCAAGTTTTCCCTTCTATGAGCTGCGAGTTTTCCCTGCTATATAGCTGCGAGTTTTCCCAGCGATGGCTTGCGAGTTTTCGCTGCTATGGGCTCCGAATTTTCCCTGCTATGCGCAGTGAATTTTACCTGCTATGTGTGTTTGGTTTTTCCATGTAATCAGCGCCGAGTTTTCTTTGCTACGAGACCCCGAGTTTTCCCTGCTATGTGCTTTGAGTTTTTCCTGCTATGTACTGCGTGTTTTCTCTTCTACTGTCTGCGAGTATTCCCTGCTACACCCTGCGAAATTTTACTGTTATGGGCTGCGAGTTTTCCCATTTACAGGCTCCGAGTTTTCCCTTCACAATACTTCGAGTTTGACTGCAACGGACTCCGATTTTTCCCTGCTATGTGCTCTGAGTTTTCCCTGCTATGTACCACTAGTTTTCCCTACTTCAAAATTCAAGTTTTTCCGGCTATGGGCTGCGGGTTTTTCCTGTATATTCCCCGAGTTATTCCTGCAACAATTTGCGAATTTTACCTGCTATGGGCTCCAAGATTTCCCTGCTATGCGCTGTGAGTTTTCCCTGACACGTGCTGCGAGTTTTCCCTGCTGTTCTTAGAGTTTTCGCTGTGATGGGCTCCGAGTTTTCCCAGCTATATGCTGCGAGTTTTCTCTGCTATGGGTTCTGTGTATTCCCTGCTACAGGCTCCGAGTTTTCCCTTCTATGGGCTGCGAGATTTCCCTGCTGCAGGCTCTGAATTTTCCCTGGTTCACACTGTGGGTTTTCTCTGCTACAGGCTTCGAGTTTACCCTGCTACAGGCTCTAAGTTTTCCCTGCTATTTGCTGTGAGTTTTCCCTGCGACATACTATGTATTTTCCCTGCTATGCAGTGCAAGATTTCCCTGCCACAAGCTGCGAGTTTTCCCTTCTATGGGCTTCCAGTCTTCCCAGCTACGAGCTCTGAGATTTCTCTACTACAGGCTGCGTGATTTGCCTGCTATGGACTCCAAGTTTTCCCTGCTATGGATCCAAGTTTTCCCTACAACAGGGTGCGAGTTTTTTCTGATCTGTGCTGCAATTTTTCCCTGCCATACACTGCGAGTTTTCCCTTCTATGCGCTGCGAGTTTTCCCTGTTACGGGCTGCAAATAGTCCCATTTACATATACCAAGATTTCCCTGCTACATGCTGTGAGTTTTCCCTGCTGCGCACTTCGAGTTATCCTTGGTATGCACTGCGAGTTTTCCCTGCTATGGGCCTGAGAGTTCTCTCTGATATGTGCTGCGAATTTTACCCTTCTATGAGCTGCATAGTTTTCCTTGCTACATGCTGTGTGTTTTCCCTGCTATGTGCTGCAGGTTTACACTGCTATGCGCTGCGACTTTAACTGTTATGGGAGTTTTCTATCGGCTGCGATTTTCTCTCCTATGGGCTGCGAGTTATTCCCTGGTATAAGTTGCGAGTCTTCTCTGTTATGGGCTGCAAGTTTTCCTTGCTGCGCACTGCGAGTTTTCTCTGGTATGTGCTGAGAGTTTCCCTGGTATGTGCTTCGAATCTTCCCGATACCGATTCCGAGATTTCCCTGCTTTAGCTCCGAATTTTCCTGTTATGTGTTGCAAATTTTCCCTTCTACTTGATGCTAGTTTTCCCTGGAATGGGCTGCGAGTTTATCCTGCTACTCATTATTAGATTTCCTTGTTACGGGCTGCGACTTTTCCCTCCTTGGGTCTCCAAGTTTTCCCTGCTCTGCACTGCGAATTTTATCTGCTACAGCTGCGTGTTTTCCCTGCAATTGGATCGAAGTTTCTGCTATGTGCTGCGAGTTTTCCCTGTTACACACTGCGAGATTTCCCTGCTACACTCTACGATTTTCACTGCTACATGCTCCGGGTTTTCCATGGTACACCCTGCAATTTTTCCCTGCTAAGGGCCGAGGTGTTTTCTTGCTACCGGCTCCGAGTTATCCCTGGTAAGGGCTCCGAGTTTTCCCTGATATGGTCATCTAGTTTTTCCTGTCATGTCCTGCGAGTTTTCCCTGATATGGGCTACGAGTTTTCCTTTCTATGGGCTGCGAGTATTATCTGCTATGCCTCCGAGTTTTCCCTGATACACGTGTGTGTTTTCCCTTCTACGATTTCCGAGTTTTCCCTGCTATGCGCTGCGAGATATCCCTGCTACGGGCTCCGAATTATCCCTTATACGTATTGTGAGATTTCCTTAATCCAGGTTCCGAGTTTTCCCTGCCATGGACTGCGAGTTTTCCCTGTTATGGGCTGCGAATTTTCCCTGCTACAGGCTACGAATTTTTCTTGCTATGCACTGGGAGTTTTTTCTGCACAAGGCTCCAATATTTCCCTGCCATGCACAGCTAATTTTCCCTGCAACAGGTTGCAAGTTTTCCCTGCTACAGGTTCCGAGTTTTCCCTGCTACAGGCTGCACGTTTTCCCTGCTATTGACTGCGAATTTTCTCTGCTAGGAGCTCCGAATTTTTCCTGATATGCACTGCGAGTTTTCCCTGTTATGGACTGCGAATTTTCCCTACTCGGAGACAGTAGCAAGTAAATTGCAGGGCATTGCAGGGGAAATTCGGAGTCTATAGCAGGGAAAACTTGCAGCCTATAGAAGGGAAAACTCACAGTCCTTAGCAGGGGAAACTCGCAGCGCAGAGCAGGGATAACTCGTAGCCCATAGCAGGAAACAAACTCACAGCCAATTGAAGGAAAAACTCGGATCCCATAGCAGGGAAACCTCGCAGCTCGTAGCAAATAAAACTCACAGTCCTTAGCAGGGGAAACTTGCAGCATGTAGCAGGAAAAACTTGCAACACTAGAAGGGAAAACTCGCAGCCCATATCATGGAATACTCGCAGCCCATAGCAGGGAACACTTGCAGCCCATAGCAGCTAAAACTCGCAGCCCGTAGCTGGAAAAACTCGCAGCCTGTAACAGGGAAAACTGGAGGGGCATAGCAAGGAAAACTCGCAGCATATATCAGTGGAAACATGCAGTCCATAGCAGGAAAATCTTGGAGCGCATAGCAGGGAAAACTCGGGGCACATGGCAGGGAAGTCTTAGGGCCCATAGCAGGGAAAACTCGCATTATGTAGCAGGGGAAATTCGGAGCCTGTAGCAGGGAAATCTCGCAGCCTATAGTAGGGAATACTCGGAGCCAATAGCACGGCAAAATCGCAGCACATAGCAGGGAAAACTCACAGCACATAGCAGGGAAATCTCACAGTCCCTAGAAGGGTAAACTTACAGCTCATAGCAGGGAAAACTCATAGCACATAGCAGGAGAAACTCGCAGCCTATTGCAGGGAAAACTTGTAGCCCATAGCAGGGGAAATCTCGGAGCCCATAGCAGGGAAAACTCTCAGCCCGTATCAGGTGAAAACTCGGAGCCCATATCAGGGAAAACACACAGCCTTTAGCAAGGAAAACTCGCAGACCATAGCAGGGAAAATCGTAGCATATATCATGGAAAACCCAGAGCATGTAGCAGAGAAAACTTGAAGAGTGTAGCAGGGAAAATTCGATACCTGTTACAGGGAAATCTCGCAGCCTGTAGCAGGGATAATTTACAGCCCATATCAGGGAAAACTCACAGCACATGGCAGGGAAAACTCGCACTGCATACCGGAGAAAACGCGAAGCGTGTAGCAGGGAAAACTTGCAGCGTGTAACAAGGTATACTTGCAGCCAATAGCAGGGAAATCTCGGAGCCTCTAGAAGGGAAGTCTTGGAGCCTGCAGCAGAGGAAACACGGAACCCATAACAGGTAAAACTTGCAGCATTTAGCTGGGAAATCTCGGAGCGCATCGCAGGGAAAACTTGCAGAACATAGAAGGGCAAACTCGAAGCGTGTAGCAGGAAAAACTCTCAGCGCATTGCAGGGAAATCTTGGAGGCCATAGCAGGAAAAATTCGCATTGTGTTGCAGGGGAATACTCGGAGTCCATACAGGAAAATCTCACAGCACATAGCCGGGAAAACTTGCATTCCATAGCAGGGAAAACTCGCGGCACATAGCAGGGAAATCTCACAGTGTATAGCAGGGAAATATCGGAGCCTGTGCCTTCACGAGCACATGCACAAGGTCGCTGATGCTGCTCATGCCAGGTTTGGGAAGTTAGTCATCCTACCATCCACTTTATATGGATCGGAAAGGCACATGTACAAATACTACCATGTTTCTGTAGCTATCATGCACCAGTATGGCAGACCCAATATTTTCATCACCTTCACATGCAATCCCAAGTGACCCGAAATAGTTATGTCTCTGGAAGGCCGCCAGCAAGCATTTCATCGCCCTGATGTGGTGTGCAGAGTTTTCAAGTTTAAACTTGATTCTCTAATCGATGACATTCACAAGAAACAGATATTCAGTAAATGGGATGTCTTCACCTATACGATTGAGTTTCAGAAGCGTGGACTTCTCCATGCACATATATTCATTATCCTTGACAAAGGTGACATGATCGCCATGTTCAAGTCTGTGAATGCCACTGTCCAAGCTGACAGTTCTGACCAAGATGCTGAGCCTGCATTGTATGATTTGGTCAAGACCCACATGCTGCACATGAAGTGTGGGCCATCTGCACCCTGTTACAGGGATGATGCTTGCAGAGTTCACTCTCCAAAGGTGTTTCGTAGCGAAACGCTTCTTCACTATTATGGCTTCGTCCAGTATAGAAGACCGGACAATGCAGCGTCTGTGAAAATTGGCATGAAGGTTATGATGACAGGCAATGTTGTGCCCTACAATCCCTAACTACTTCAAAAATAGCAATGCCACATAAACATTGAAGTATGTTCGTCGCTTCAAGCGACACAATATCTGTGCAAATATATCCACAAGGGTCACAACTCTGCTGTTCACCATGTCTGGAAAATTGTGAGAGATGGGGTGACATCCTACCTCGATTGCAAGTATGTGAGCTCCCCAGAAGCATGCTGGTTGTTACTTTCGTTTAAAATGGCCAACAAAAACATCATTGTCGTCAGGCTGGCCGTAAACCTGGAAAACAGACAATCTGTTTTCATTCAGAATAATGACATGGCTGGCACATTGGAAAGCTACAACCTGGCATGTCAGCTACTGCAGCTCCACGTCGCCCGTATGTAATACTAGTATGGGCGACACAGCATGGCTCCCACTTTGAGGTTATGTAAGACCTGACATCTTCAAAATTAATAACTACTGAACAATTTGATCAATTTAAATAATTCAAATTATATTACAAAATACAGTGTATGCACAACACAAACATCACATGAGTCACTGGACGTCCAGAATTTAAGTGTCATGTGTGCAGGCAGCAGGTTTGTATTGGGTTATATGTGTGATGATATTTCTTTTGATTAAATTATATGAAATTACGGATCCTTCTTTTATATCATTACATAATATTATTAAGGTATAAGTGGACGCCATTTAAACGAAATTGATTGTAATAGCACAATAAAATTATATATGCGAAAGATGTTTTAAAAAAATTTAAAAACATTAAAAACGAAATGCTATTAATTACGAATAATACAATTTATTATGGATGAAAAACCATTCCAGATAATCAAGAACCTGCATATCGCCAGTAGTACCAACTAATTTACGATACAACCAAATCTGATCACCAAGTTCCATCTTCATTTTCTTAGATGAAACTTGGTGATCAGATTTAGTTTTATCATAAATTAGTTGGTATTACTGGCGATATGCATATTCTTGGTCATGTGGAATTGTATTTTCATCCATTATAAATGGTACTAATCGTAAACAATGGTATTTCGTTAATTTTTGTTCTTATATTTTGTATATATTTATTTATTATGCTTTTACAATCAATTTTGTTTAAATTGCTTCAACTTACTCTTTAATAATATATCGTATTGCTATAAAAGGAGAATATTTAATTTCAAATAATGTCATTTAAAAAATAACATCCATACAGACAACCCAAAACAAACCTGCTGCCTGCGCCTACAAGGAAAACAGTGATACACATGTAATGCTTAAATGCTGGACGTCCAGTGACTCATGTGGTATTGTGGAACATTGGCATAAACAGTAGTGCATGTGAAATAATACGAGTTATTCATTAGATGGATATTTGGATTCAGTTAGAACTGTTATTAAGATGTTTATTGTCTACATTCCGTTTTTTTTTTTTTTTTTTTTTTTCAGTTGAGTATTCAAGTCGTGATAAAAAATTATTCTTATAAACAATAAGTTTAGTATAATTTTGTTCTGCATGCAGTATATGTAGTAATATCATTTGAATTATTTAAAACGATCATGTTGGAATTGTGTTTCTTCCGAAAATCTCATGTTGACAAGGATCCTGCACCTAAGGAGATTGGTGATATTGATGTTAGTGATATAATATGTTGGACGACTTATCCAGTTCATGAGGGGAAGGCTGATAATACTGTTGTGATTAGTGTATTTGGTAATGTGTCGATGTTTTCGTGTAAGAAGATGAAGATGGAACTTGGTGATCAGATTTTGTTGTATAGCAAATTCGTTGGTATTACTGGCGATATGCATATTCTCGGTCATGTGGAATTGTATTTCCATCCGTAATAAATTGTATTATTCGTAATTAATGGTATTCCATTGTCTTTTTATTTTTTTCGTATATATTATTTCATTATGCTATTACAATCAATTTCGTTTAAATTGCGCCCACTTATACTTTAATCATATTTGGTATTGATATAAAAGAAGGATCTGTAATTTCATATAATGTGATCAGAAGATATAACATCCACACACATAACCCAACTTAAACCTGCTGCCTGCACCGACAAGGAAAACAGTGACACACATATAACACTTAAATTCTGGACAACCAGTGACTCATTTTATATTATGATACGTTGGCATAAACAGTAGTCCATGTGAAATATTACAAGATATTCATTAAATGGATAATTTGATTCAGTTCGAACTGTCATTATCTGGTAGTTCATTTTCCACATTCAGTTCATTTCCGCCTGGATGTCTTCAATAAAACCCTTGCTGACTAGGGCCTTTCTTGCCCAGATTTTGGTCGTGTTCTTGATATTTCTCAGTATGTGGTTGAATCGGAACGCAGTGAAGCTGATCGCATTCATTCTCTTCTCAATAAATACCGGAGAGTTGTTTTCGTCGAGATCATGGCAGTGTTACTGCGGTTGGCAGTAATGCAAAGCCTCAGTGCAGTGTGTTCTTTCTCGATGATCCTTATGGATCGGTAAACATTACTCTACAACTGCATCATACACAGCCTTCATGCTGATAGCAAAATTGTATGTCCTTTTGCCTGGACAGGCATAGCCTTAATCCTTTGGCTGGGGAAATACCTCTCATGTTCTTTTCAATCTACCTGTGCCGGTGGTGCAAGACTCTGTGTATGACATTTCCGCACAGTCACCAGAGGCTTAACTCTTATGTAACTGCAGCCTTATCATATGGGATAAGTGCACCGATAGATCCCAAAGAAGCCCTTCACTGTATCGACAGATGTGATCAAGAATGACCGCACCAAATTCACTGGTAAAATGCTACTTCTGGAGATTTCAGGCAGGTTCTGGCTGTGGTCAGCCACATGGTCCGCACATAACAATTGAACATGTGCCTCAAGAATTCTCTGCTGTTGCCATCCTTCAAGCAGTTGCATCTCAGGACCAATATGTGTTTCGACAAAGGGCAAGATGAATTCCAGCAGTTCCTGCGGCACATCGGCGAGGAGACATGTCCGCCCATCCCTTGCCAACCCGAAGGCTACATAGAGCTTCCAGACTTCTTGGTACTTTCGAAGAATGCTGACATCTGCAACCATGTCTTCGGCAAGAGGTGCTCACTAAGGAGGTATGATATTGTGTGGTTGTGTGTCTATTTCCCAAGTGCATTGTCTGTGTTCTGATAGTTGATGATGTGTGGTGCTTTTCTGATTGCAGGTCATAAGCACATGGGCGATCCTTTGTCCTTGGAACGGAGATATTGATGACATCAATGTCATCATGGTATTGCGACTCAGTGGAGATTGTAGAATGTTCCTGAGCTAGGACCAGCTCGAGGATACAAACAAAGACAGCATGAATATCCCTATTGAGTTCTACCGTGTCTTCTTTGCCACCACATTTCTTGTCCCTTGTTGGTTTTTCGTGTATCATGCTCATACGGAAACCTTGACCCTAAGCATGGCCTGTTAGTGGTACCAGGTTTGTGGTCATCAACATGAGTGAATATGTGATCGATGCTATGATCATTACTGGCTCCTACGAGGACGAGAGGGCTTACATTCCAAGGATCAATATATTGTCTGCTCTGACCCACTTCTCCTTTTCCTTCAGTCGTATACATTTCCCTGTCCTTTTGGCATTTCCCATGACTATCAATAAGATCCGAGGTCAGACATTCGACTGTATAGGCATTTACCTTCCTAACCCTGTATTCAGCCATGGGCTACTTATGTTGCACTCTCTCGAGCTAAGAGCTTCGACTCTGTCTCGGTCCTGGCTAAACCAACTTCTGGCATCACCTTGCAAAAGGAACATAAAAACAAAAAGGTAACACTTAATGTTGTTTACCCTGAATTCCTCTAATTACCATCCACTTCCTCTCCTAAAAAAACACATCTTCCCCATCCTAATAGATATATATATATATATATATATATATATATATATATATATATATATATATATATATATATATATATATATATATATAAATATATATATATATATATATATATATATATATATATATATATATAATATATATATAAATATATATATATATATATATATATATATATATATATATACCTCTCCCTTCACAAAAAACCCCCTTTCATAAAAAAAACCTTCCCTGAAAAAGACACCTCTTCCCCAACCTAAAAAATTATCACTTCCTCTTCCACACAAACATCTTCCTCCTCCCAAAAAAAAAAACACCTCGAATGAACCTCTTCCTAAGTATATCCTTATTCCTTCGATGTGTGCTTCCCCTTCTTCGGCTCAAATGGAATCTAAATGGACCTCTTCATTAGCACATGATTCGCCGAAGACTTCTCTTCAAGATATCCTTATTAATATTCTGTTTTCTGGCTTATGACATGTGGATGGGTCTTTGGTACTGCACCTTAGTCTTCTTCCATAGGTGGGCACATATATCTCTCCTCAATACCACAGCACAAAATACTGCCTTCATTCAACATCATATACTCGAGTATGAAATCTTCCCTTGCCCACAAACACTTACACATTAACATTACAACACTTCACACTTCGCCCGTAATTCAGCCTGTATCACTCTTCCAGTGGCATTGCCGGGCCCAAGCCTAGAAAAATGCTAGGGGGAGGGAGTGATAGAAATTCACCATGAGATGTGACGTTTCATACCTCGGAGGGACGACTTACCTTTTTACCCTCCTCTAAAGTGAAGACAGATGTGGTTCCTGCTCACCTCATGCCTTACATAAGGTATGACAGCATTTTGAGCCTTCTACATTACATTTGTCATGAGAAACAAAGGACAATAAAGTGCCATTGCCGAAGGGGAACACATTGTTACAATTCCCCTTAAACCATGCAGACAGATGTAGTTCCTGTCTATGCCAACAGCAAGAACATTGATTTCATCGGTTTTAGTGGTTGCGTGAAATGAGAAATGCACTTCAGATCTGCCGAGATTTTGTTGTCACATTATATAAGTGACCACAAAGACAATATTTTGCAGTTTACCCCATGGCACTGGTTAAGAACAAAAATCTGCTACCATATCAAACAATTTTACCAATTAAAACAAAGAGGGCTGGAATGGTAAAAATAGCACACTTATTTACTGACGATAACCATGTGAAAATTATGGTTAAAGAAAATTATATTATGCCAAGGATCATTAAAAAAATAAAGCAGACAATCCATGTAAAGAATTAGTGACACAACCATATATTGTTATTCTTTTGTTACAATTAACAATTTTCATTAAAAAATTGCATAAAAGTTCAATTAATTAAGAAGGCCAACTGCAAAAAAAGGGGGGTGCCGCTTACATGATATATTAACTTTAACTTATAGCATCATATCAACTTTCTGCTCACTTTTGTTTTCTGCTTTCAGTTAAATCTTTAAAAAAATTACTAGATAATAAATTATCTTTGTTTAAAAATTCGACAGTGTGGATGTTTGAAAATTTAACTGTACTTGTATTAAAAAAAAGTACTTCATTATGAATTCAAATACGATAAATTGAAATATCATAGTTCATGTCTGCTTGGTTAGTCCGGTCCCACACACAATAAATACCACATCTTTCGCCGACGCATTCAGCAGAATCGGTACTCATTCACCGCAGCATGGAGAATTCTCAGCAAAACTCACGAGAGGTGATAGAAGACGAAACCAAGGAAAATTTGAGACCAAACTCTGGAACCAAAATCTTGGACCCTCTGTAACAAAATTTAATAACAGACATTGACTACCAGTCGTATGCATGCGAATGACGGTTTAAAAAAAGAAGAACCAAACTTACCCCAACTGGGAGGGTCTAAGAGATGCTAGAAGAAAAACATCGGCACGCAGTCACTTACAGTCAAATCACCAAAACCATAAAAAACTATATCTGCTCTACAGCCACTATTCTACAACACACAAACCTTCTACATCGCAGTAATGCAAAACAATGTCGCAACATACTACATCCTTCGTCAATGAGTGAAAATGGCTGAAGCGCAGAAAAATGTGTCTCTCTTGCTGGCAGCAGGCTCAGGAAAGTCGTGCAGTCACAGAATCGGGCGCGGCAAAGCACAGCGAGCACAAACTAATGTAGTACCAGGCGCACCACTAGGTAGCGCTGAGATGAACAAAAGGCACCTTCAGTGCATCATTTCGGACGTTTTCCAACTGTGACACGTCGTACAAAACTAAAGGCAGCAGAAATTTATTGTGTGGGATGCTGAAGCTTGCAGAGAGGATGCGCGTCTCCAAATCAGATGCAGGGACGTGACAGAAACTTCACACCTACCAAAATTATAATGCAGTACACTTTAAATTTTTCCTTAGAAAAAAAATTATAAGTGCTTTATAAAACTGCACAGCAGAACAGGCGGGCCTCTGGAGATTCCATTTAGTGAGACCTTGGCACATTTTGCCGCAATGACAGCTCGGAATTTGAGGTCACATATGTGTACTTCGGTACCGTACTACCACTCTGTGTTCATGTGACATACGATTGCCACATTACGCTCATAATCTAAGTGATTGCAATGTCGCACAGTATGGAAGGTCTTACAGAGTCCCTGCAGCATTTGGAACATAATGATCCAATTATACAATACGAGGCAATCAGTGTGGATACTTCTTTGCCAAGGCTCATGTGAAACCAAGTAGCCTCTCGAGCCTGCAGTTCATCTTTGGGACTCGCAAAATTATATGACATTTGCAAAGATGCTCATTATAGTTCAACTTTCATGACCATATGTGATTGGGTTTGACTCTGACTGTCTTACGGGATTTTTGTCACTGTGGGCTGTTGTTGATACTGTGTGGCCTCAAAGACAACATATTGCAACGAAAGTAGCAAATACATGTCCTCAGGCTCGCGTTTATAGCGGGCCTTTTTTATGACCATATACTAATATGTCCTTGCATGAACATTGTGTGTATAAAACAATATTCGTGGTTGTTCTATATATTGTATATTTATAATGTAAGTGGTTGCAGTATGCTTTACTTTGTCATTTTAAGGGCTGTGCCCTCGATTCCAGAGAATACGTCGGGCCTGCTGCAGGGTGATCTGGCAGCCGCCTGTCCGACGATTTTGGGGCAGAAAAGATAGAAGTGCATGTGACATATATACAGATATGGGTCCTGTCTAACAACACAGTAGCAAATACATTTTCTGAGGCCCGTGTTTATCGTTGAGTGAGCGCCGATAGGTGCAAGCGAGCAACTCTAGTTGTTATTGTACACATACCTGCTTCACCGATGGTTGCCTAGCCCATGGATTCCGGGGGCCCGACCCTGTGGTCTACTCTATATGACAGAACAAATGTTTGTACCGTTAAACTCTTCACGTAAAAATGGTGAGGAGGGGAGTAATGGGCCTAAGGGGGAATGTTTGGGCTGGGGGGGGGAGAGGTGCAAGTTATTGTTGCCGACCCCCTCTCCCCTCTTCAGGGGGGCCATGGGTTTCTTATTATCTCACTTCACGCTAAGAAATTATCCGGAAATTTACCAAACCAGTGTATATGCATAGTGAGAAAGCAGCAATGGTAATGTTTTAGCTTATACATTCATTGTAGTGTTCCTAAATTTGCTCAGGAAACAGTCAAATGCATAGGGAAGTTCCCGACTTTGTATAGTAGCGCTGCTAAACATTCCTATATCTGCAGCTTGATCTGTGGTATTACAACCATACAGTGTATAGGTTAAAAATGTCCATTATAATTTAGGAAGTTAACTAGAACAATTTTTACAGGATAATCAAAACGAAAGTTCACCCCATTAAATGTTTTACAGGAAAACAGAAAGGAGGGGGGATCAGGCCTAAGGGGGATCTATAGTGCCCCAGGGAAAGGGGTCAGATGGTTGCTGACCCCGCCCCCTCCCCCACTTCCGCGATGAGGGGTTTTGTGCCCCACAATTAAGGTTTGTGACTACCAAAAAAGCTGTTTTTAAGGAGCTGATGTGGCCATACCAAGAGAAGGAGGTAAGCCGACCACTTACACCGGTCTCCCATTCTTCCTCTTTGAAACCCACCCCCCCTAAATATCCCCCCTCCACCCGTGGGAGGAGATAGCCACACAAGAGTGTTAAGGTTTGCATTTTCCCAAATTTCTGTATTGCCCCACTTTCATATATTTTACTCGTGGTTTCGCAGGAGGCTGTTTTCGTTTACCGCACCCTCACATATTAGCAGGTTAGGCCCTTCGAAATTAAACCCTACCCTCTCAAAAATTTTCCTACTACCACCCTTTTTCAATTTCGCAATTGCTTTATGTCCCATTTTTATAGTATTTTTTTAATTTGTTATTTTCCTTCCTTTTTATGCCCTCTATCCCCCCTAAAACAGGTTAGGTCCTTCAAAGGAGGTTAGGCCTTTCGAACCTACACCCCCCCCCCCCCCCCATTTCCCCCTTCACCCCTTTTTTGCAGTTTTGGTAAGTGCATATGGCTCCTTTTTTATCGTACTTTATTGGAATTCGGTACTTTAACTTATTTTTAATCCCTCTATCCCCCCTAAAACCAGTTAGGCCCTTTGGGTAAGTTCCTCTACCATTCGGTAATTCGTGAAATAATGTCGAAATTCGTAACATTATTGGAGCTGCACCTTCCCAGCTTTCCAATAAGTTATCGTAAGTTCATGTTGGACCAATAGATCGCAATGATTAAATATACCTTAATTATACCATAATTTTACCATTTTTCCCCATGGCAACTGCAGGACTGGATGTGCAAGTGAGCGACGATAGATGCGAGCGAGCACATGCCGGATTTCCCAGACAACACTGTAACATAAATAAAATTTCGTACAATTAATTGCTTCACCGACTGTGGTTTAGCCCACAGATTCCACATACCCTTCCCCTGGTGCAATACTACTCAGTGGAAAATAAGAAGCAATATGTTGTAGTTTTCAAATTGAACTAATGATCAGTTGAATCAGAGATACCTACCTAGTAGCGTGGAGCACCCTCTTTCGCTCTGGTGGCGGCGGTGATGCAGTAATGTCATGGACTCTACAAGGCACTGGAAGCCGTACTGGTCCATGACCGCTGTGAAGGCCTCCCGCAATGCATGGTGATAGGTTGGAGCAGGATCCACAGCACGCTCGTACATCTCAACAGCATTCCAGATGTTCTCGATAGGGTTGAGGTTAGGTGGCCTTGTAGCCCAGGCAAATAACATTAAGTTCATGGACTATTCATGCAAACATTTGATTACAATTCGATAATCGTTGAGCCTTGCGACATGTGTTTAGCAGAGGTACCTTAGTGGGGCAGCAGCTTCTGTACTCCAAAGTGAAGAAAATATTGTGGAAGGTGTGGCTGTTCACAGGTCGTGGTCCAGTATTGTATTGGTGTGTGATCTGCTGCACTGTGGTCTGTCTATTCGCTGTTACCAAGTGGTCTAGACTATGGCGACCCCTGTCATCCTTACTTTGTATGCCACGGCAAATGTCCCTGGCGGCCACGATCAAAAGCGTTTAAATCTTGTTTCTTCCCCATTCTCTGATCGACTGTTTCTCACGTCAGACGGTCATTATAAGATAGTGAGGGAAGAGATTTGGGCGGCTCGTAACTGCGAGGTCTTGAGAGCTGATGAGGGTGATTGATGTGAGAATGGAGTAGCGCAGGAAGAAATAGGTGGGGATAACGGGAGATCCCCGAGAAAACCCGCCTACCAGCGGGATCGTCCGGCACGATTCCCACTTGCGAAAATCCGGGAGTGTCCCGGCCGGGGATTGAACCCTGGTTCGCCTAGGTGGGAGGCGAGCAGGCTAACCGCTCAGACATCGCGGCCCCAGTAAGTTTAAGGTTTGATGATATCCCACTCATGCATGGCTAGACACTATTCCATTTGATGGGACGACCACAGCGCAATTTCGCCACCAAGACAGGTGTGTCTAATTGAACTGCACATTAGCGTATATTTAATAAGTATTTGGCGAAATTGTTGCTGTATTATGTAATGCGACTTGACTGATGTACTTTCGCCTATAAATATTTATGTTTAATTATCATAAATTATTTCAAGTAATTTGTCAATTGATTTCTGATTAAGTGTGCCAATGACTTACTACGGAATATCAGTACACCTGCAAATTACTGTGAATGGCCAATAGGAAATCAGCATCCCTCTTGGGCAGGTAAGCATCGCGGCTCCTTTACCATTCCACTGGTTATTAGCGACAGCTAGGGTACAACCAGTAATAAAGGTTGTCACAATGGGACAACATTCAGATCTCCGGAAACGAAATTCATTCTCCAAAAGCGGAGACGTTTTTTTCTCAGTTATCTGTCGAAAACCAGTACTTGTTTCCTGAGACGAAAGCTAAACCTTTTCAGTTTCGCATAAAAATAACTCTGTAAACAAAATTACCTAAGATTAGATAGATATAGCCGATTCCTGGACAAGGGCTTCAGTCTGTGGCACCCAAGTTCACACTGCCATCTTGAAATTCCCATTTATCTCTCAGGACCGCTTGTATTAACCCAAAAATCACTTCATAAATCAATTATGCTACCCAAAATTCCCACTTTTCCCTCAAAATTGTCCATTTTCGTTTTAAAATTCAAATTTTCACTCAAAATTTCCCTTTTTTTCCATAAAAATTTCCCATTTTTCCCTCAAAAAATTCCATGGCCTACAATATGATTAGCGAGTGCCATTTTTGCAAAAAACGAGCCAATTCTGTTTATTTGTCATGCCCTATCATTCCATCTTGTCTCTCTCATTCCATCTATTTATCTCTTGTCTCTCTCATTCCACCACTTCCTCTCTTTCCTTTCTCTCTCATTCCATTTCATTTTCTCTTTCCTTTCTCTATCTCATTCCATATCTTCCTCTCTTTCCTTTCTCGCTTCCGTTCCATCTCTTTCGCCCTTTCCTTTTTCTCTTATCGCCTGCTTGGTAGACTGTTTCTCACCTTCGTTCGACCCCACCATCTATATAGTTCCATCATCCCTGTTAGAGTGTGCGAATCGACTGTGTGTATATTTATTTATGAATTTTAATATGTAATTTTCCATACACGTAAAGGAATATAAAAATTGTTGTAAATTGCATTTCAGGCACACTGTAAGAAATATTCGAATTTTGGTACCTAATTTTGAAAAATCAATTCAATAGATATTTTTTAATATTTACTTTATTAAATTAGTTTTTACTATTGTACGATTAAGCAGTTTAGCCCTGTAACCACACATGCGCGAGCGAATCGGCAGGCACACGAGGCAGACACACCTGTTATGACAAGCAAAGCGTGCTGGAGACAACATGACACAAATGCAGGGAAAAGAGGGTAAGTTTAAATTACCCCCGAGACAAGTGCGCATGAATTGAACGTGGTTGCAGTGTTCTGAAATCAATCAGACATCTAGAAATCAATGCATTTATAAATAATTAGAATTATTTTATTTAAATTTATTTTATTTTTATTTGATAAAGACTGAACTCTTTTTAAAAAATACAGTAAAATATATCGAAACTATATTTTTTAATGTAAAATAGGTTTGAATAATTTAAATTATGAAAATTACACACTTTGCCATGACAGTTGATAGCATTAAAAAATAAGAACATATTCTCATTTAGTGATAGGACCCCTTCGATAGAAGTCCAGTATGCTAACGAGCTAACAACTGGACCACCAAAAACTCACATCAAAGACGAGTGCTTAAATTTTGTATTAAAACTCCTGTTCATTACTTTCTGAATTTCATGTACCTAGGCCCGCATAAATATTTATTATATTATTTTTAATAATGATTTAGCAAACCTTATTCATTTAAGTTGGGCTGTAAACATATTTATAAGGAGGTGAGTATAATTTGTGAACTATTAAGACCAGTCTCGTCAAATTCAGTTTGCAAGTGTCATTTCTAGCCCCAGGTATATATGTTTGTATGTATTTACATATGTATTTAGAAGCCCTTTATAACCCTAGCGATTAGCCTATATATTTGCTTTATAGTGATATTTTTAACGAAAACTGTTTATAAAATATTTGTTACTATACAATATAGGTTTAATAAGAAATAATATATTGCATTTAAATGTTTTAAAATTTATTAAAATATTTTACTACAAAATACACTCGAAAAATGAACCTAGCTATCTATATACCGGTTCAGGTTGACTTTGCACCCTGCATTTGTTTCTGGTAACAATATTACGTTTCATAGGCATACGAGTATGTAAAGTAATAAATCTGTATGTATTATTCTGTTTAAAAATGTATTTAATCTTAATTTTTTAAGTTGTACTGAAATAATTGTACGTAAAGTACAGCAGAAGAATGCAAAAAGTTATCTCAACTTAATTTCAGGTCTCCTCTCTTGAAGACTAGTTATTACACGATGTCGCTACCTGTTAATTATTCATTATCTCGAAGGATTAGTACGAAAAAATTCTCCTACTCGACTTTTATTAAATGTATGTATATGTGACTAAATCAAGAGCTATCACATTCTGTGTCAGGGAAGTAGGCAAGAAATTATTTTTTTTTTGTTTGTATCATACATATATACAATACTGGTAGATCTCATTACGTGCAAAAATGTATGGACAAAATGTTTTGAGTCCTTGCAAAAATTTTCACTGATATCTGTTATGTTTAGTGTTTAGTAAGGACACGACTTTTATACTTTTCGACCATGCTGGAATCTCAGCATTAAGAATTTTTGGGGGCTCTGACGTATCTCAGGAACCTTTTAACATATATCTAACAAAATTGGTATTTTGACAGCCCACACTGACAACACAAAATTTCATATATATATATATATATATATATATATATATATATATATATATATATATATATATATATATATATATATATATATATAAAGATTTCCGAGAAATATGACATTTAATTAATGGTATGTTACCTCGTCCTAATGATATATAAAATTGCAGCAATTTAATATATGGCCAGGCTGCTATAGATATCAAGCCACCCGACCAATTTCAACCTACTTTCACTATACAAACTACAAATTCATTGCCTCCTTTGTCAGCCACTTTGCAAGATATTTACACCTGAATTCATAAAGTGTTCAAATCGTATTTCCGAAACTACTAAACCATTTGCCAACACATTCAACACATAATTTTTGCTGTGGTAGGCTATCATAACCACGCTTATTTTTTGTAGTTAAGGCTTATACTTTCAAATGTCGGCCATATAAATATTGTGGTTTAATGTCATATCTGTCTAGAAATGTTACTGATTTCGACCAAATTCTTTTTGATGTTGATACCTTTCTGAACATTAAAAGAGAGCATTAAATAACTATTTTGTGAATTAGGCTCTTAATTTAAAAGTGGCTTTTGTGTTTTTGCAGGATTATTTGGCTATCCTTACAACATTTATATAGATTTTAACCAGTCTTGGCTTGGCAACGTACATAACGCATGCATAATATTCACGACATTACAGTATCAGTCACCTGCCATTATGGAAGATAGTGCCTATATTATATATAAGGAATTTCTTGACCGATGACCCAAAAACCTAGTGGAAAATTCGTCCTGCTTGAACTTTTTTTTTAAACATATACATTAATTTGTTTTTGATATTTGATTAACTCACGAATATAATGTACTTGCATATATTTTAGATGAGCATTGACCAATTAGATATATATAAGTAAATCTATGTTAAAAATAAAAGTGTTTTGACCATAAATATAATAAATGTTTAATAAACTCCATAAAATAGCGACAGGAATGTATCGCCGGTATGGTGACTCATAAGCCAACATTTAATATAATTGAAAATAGCTTACTCGTTTTAATTTAGGGAAATTTGTGTAAATATATGTAATTTTAGGTAAATAGGGGTAAATTGGTGTTATTTTGGAAAATTAGAATAAAAGGGTTAATTCTGGGAAGTGGGTGTAAAGAGGGGTTATCTGGCGAGAGTAAAACAGGATAATTTTGTAAGATAGGAGTAATTATTGGGAATAATTTTGGGAATAATAGTAAATAGATGTTGTTTAGGAAAACAGAATAATTGTTAGTTTTGGGAAATTGGATTACATAGCCGTAATTTTTGTAAGTTGTAAATATGTATAATTTGGGAATGTTGGGGTAAATATGGGTAATTTGTGCAAGTTGAAGAAAACATGGGTAATTTTGGTAGTTGGCGTTGAGGAGACTACGTAAACATTGTTCTGATAGAAATTGTCGCCTAAATATTAATATCTTGCTTTGAATGTGATTTTTCACACAGTGCATTAGAACTTGATTTTATGAAAGCAATTTGTTGCATTTCTCTGTTTTCTTACATCGCTGCATGGTGCTTGAAATATCTAAGTCTTTATCTATAGTATTTTCGTTACTTTTTGGTTTACTTTGTGCTTAGTGTATAATATTTGTCACCATTGACGTATTTTACTGGCGAAACTGAACACACCTTTTGTTTAGTTGACTTGGTCCTTTGTGAATCTAATATAAGACTTCTAAACTTTCTTAATTGTATAGTTTTAATATACAAACTGTGCACCTTCCGCCTTCTGTGTTACTCTATTAAATCGCTAAAGCTCCTCAATTAGCTGCCTGGTATCTAAAAAAAGGCCCGTCACACCGCATCGGTAGGATACAGTGTCTTCTCTAATCAAGCCTAAATCGTCCAGCTGTCCAGTATTTTCTTTTACTGTGTTCGCTAAAAGTTCCACAGCGATATATACGGAAACATATAGATGATTGAGAATATAAGAAAATTGCGAGAACGTATTTGGCCATAAATATAATCAGTATGTAAAATTAAATATATTATATGTTTATATATTTCGCTGGTACATTTCATCTAAATATTCGGAGTAGATAGATATAGCCGATTCCTGGACAAGAGCTTCAGGCTGTGGCACCATGTCATAAGCCGCCGTCTTGGAATTTCCGCTTTTATCTCAGAATCGCTTGTTTTAATCCAAAATCACTTCATAAATCAATTATTTAACCAAAATTTTTCATTTTTCCCTCAAAATGGACCATTTTAGCATTAAAATCAGTCTTGTTCACTCTAAATTTCCCTTTTTTTCCCTAAAGCTTTTCCCATTGTACCTTCAAAAAGAAGCCATGCCCTAGCGAGTCCCATTTTTGAAAAACAAGCCAATTCAGTTAATTTGTGGGGCTCGCTTCATACTTGTATGCTCTCATTCCGTCTTGTATTTTCATGCTCTGTCATTCCATATTCTCCCTCTCATTCCATCTCTTTCTCTCTTCTTTCTCTCTTTCATTCCACATCTTTCTCTCCTTCCTTTCTCTCTTCCTCCCTTTCCTTTCACTTTAATCGCCTTCTTGGTAGGCTGTTTCTTATTTTCGTTCGACCTCACCATCTACGTAGTTCCTTCATTCCTGCTAGCGTGCACGAATCGACAGTGTGTATATTTATTTACGGATTCGAATTTTTTTTTCATACGTGAGAGATATATAAAAAATAATTTTAAATTGCCTTTGAGGCAGGACTTTGTAAAGCCATTCGAATAATAATAATTAGTTTTTAAAAATCAATTCAATCGATATTTTTATATTTACTTTGTTCAATTTGTTTTTACTGCTGTGCGATTAAGTCGCCTAGCCGTGTAACCATGCAGGCACGCACGCGAACAACGGCAGGCACGCGAAGCAGAGACACGTGTTATGAAAGAAAAGTGCTGGCGATAACACGACACAACTGCACGGAAAAGAGGGCCAGCGTAAATTACCCCGAGACACGTGCGCGCGAATTGATTATGATCGCATGTCAACCTTGTCAAATCAATCAGGCATCTGTGAATCGATTAATTTATAAACAATAGAAATTATTTTATTTAAATTTTTTTTATTTATAGTTTGAAAAATGCCGAAATCTTCCAAAAATACCTTAACATTTATCGAAAATGTATTTTATTGCAAAATCGGTTTTAAAAATCTAAATTATGTAAATCTTCACACTTTACCATGGCAGCTGACAGCATTAAAAAAAAATGACATAGTGACATGATTCGAACACACAACTCCTCAGATAGAATTCAAGTATGTTAAACCTTGGATTAACACAAGCTCTCATCAAGGGCGAGTGCTGAAATTGTGTTTTTAAAGCCTCTGGTAACCATATTACTTTTCATAGACATAGGGTTATGTCAAATAAAAAACCTGTATTTTATACCATTTGTAATTAATTTTTTAATTTTTTGAAGGCGTACTTAAAATGAATGTAAAGTACAGCAGAACGATGCAAATAGTTCTCTCAAATTCATTTCAGGTCTCCTCTCTTGAAGTATAGTTATTGCATGTTGTCGCTATATGTTAATTATTGATTATCTCGAAGGTTTTGTAGGAATAAAAGTGCCCTACTCGGCTTTTATTAAATATATGTAGCCTATATATGTGACTAAACCAAGCGCCATCATATTCTCTGTATCAGGGAAGTAAGTAGGACATAACACCAGCGGGAAAATAAAGGTTTTTTTATTTATATTATAAATATTTATTTAACATATTTCAGACTACAGACATAAAAACATAATCCTTAAATAATTTGACTCCATTCGTGTAGTGTCTTTACAGCAGCATGCTCGCTTTTCATGTTGTGAATATAATCTGTGTATACGCAGTTCAAGGCAATCTACACTAGCAAGCGTCCAACATGAACCCTTGGCCATATATTCTTCTCCACGGCAAAGTTTTTATTTCGAGGCCTCTCCAGCCCCTGGGATACTATCAACATTGTATAGTGCTTGATTCGCAGTCTTGAATGCTCGGCGACTGATGACTTCATCTAAAGCCGGAGGCTTTTCATAGGTACACGCCAGCCAAACATTGTTTTTTGTGGGACCTTCTCCAACTTCTTCTGTTAATGTATTTATTATCCTTTGCTTAGTATGGTCCAGGTATGTACATATGTCTTTCGTTCCTACGCAGTTATTTCCCATCACATATTTCTTTAAAACACACTTGAATGATGATGTTTTCAGGTAGAATCCATTTGACGTGGTTTCGCCAACAGCTAGTAAAGGTCGTTTCTTAGCTGCTTAATCTCGACCTTTACAGTTTTTGCTATGTACCTTCTGCTTATCGCCACGTTTGAACAGATGCTTGCACTTGATGCATCGCTGTATAGCACAGGAATACCTTTCGCACAAGTAGTTTTTTCATGCTTCCTTGCACTTCAGCTGTATGCAAATATCTTATCACAGTGACAGCAACGAAGCCTTGGCGAAGTCGTCGATGGTGCTATCGATTGTATGCAAATATCTTATCACAGTGACAGCAACAAAGCCTTGGCGAAGTCGTCGAAGGTGCTATCGATTGTGCTGTCGGTGCCACGCCTGAAGAATTCTATGGCGGTGCTGCTGCCACAGGTTCCCAATCTGAAGAAGTTTATAGCTCTGTGCCAACCTCAGGCGTTGATGGACCAGCAACATTTGGCTCCATACTATATTCCAGTTACACAAACTTGGACAAAGTGTCTTTCACGACTGCCACTGTCAATCTAAGTTACCGAACTGTAACCGGGCTGCTTATACAGGCTGTAAACGATAAGTGTTTACAACTGTACACAACAGTGTACAGGGCTCCGAGACCAGCAATTTGAAGTAGGACACTTGTAGTCCAAAGAGTTTGGAAATAGCCGTAAATCCCTTGACAAATGTGTACTTAAACACGCGCAGTGCGCTGCTGTGGGCCCGGCTTTAATCGACATGCTGGTCAGCTGAAGCCGATTTGTACAGAAGTCAAATAGGGCAGGAAACTTTTAGTAATAGCTTTTGTTTGAAACACATGTTGCATTGTCACAATACTACAGACAAGTAACAGAAATCAGGAAAGAATGTATGAAATTGCAACATGTGTTTCAAACAAAAGTAATTGCTAAATGTTTCCTGCCCGATTTGGCCTCTGTACAAACTAGTTTCAGCTGACCAGCAGGTCTATTAAGGCCAGGCCTACATCGGTGCGCTGCACGTGTCTTAGTACACATTTGTCAAGCGCTTTTACAGTAATTTCCCGTCCCTATGGACCACAAGTGTCCTACATCAAATTGCTCGTCTTGGAGCCCTGTACACTGATGTGTACAGTTGTAAACACTTGTCGTTTACGCCCTGTATACTCGCAAGAGGGAACCTTGACGTTCAATGTTTCACCCACCATAACTCAAATTTATAAAAACTATAGAGTTCGCCCCAGCCGAAACTCACAAAACATCCCTGCTATCTGCTCTACCAAACAACACCAGACGAAATATAGTCATCGTTCATACCTCTTACTATAACTCTAGCATATTTCAATCATTCAGTCCACACTGACTTTACCAAAAATTTACTCACGGCTCATAATTTCTGCTCTAATGGTCGACACCAGCCAAATATATACAAGTCAAACCAGACCACTCAACACCCCCATTTCCTATAACCCAATAAAAATTCAATTAAACCGCACCACCCAATACAGCAAGCACAATATACATCATAGTTCAAGTGTACCAAGTAACCATACATCTGAGGAAAGCTCATAACCTAACACCAATTCCACTTGTTCCACCAACCAATACAGAATATACATACCAACCATACCACTTTCTATTACTCTAGCATACCTCGACCATTTGTCCACACAGACAATACACAGCAAACATTTAGCCCATACCAGTGACACAATGAACTTCTCATACAATCCACAATGTCGACTGAGATCAGTCAAAATACACTGACCTCCCATACACCTTGCTATATCTCAAGCATACCTTAGCATTACAGGACTCGCTGACACACACATACTGTCCACAGGATTATACATACACCAACAATCGCAAAACAGATATACCTACTGAAAAAAATATATCACACAACATACTATTCATGTTGACCCAAGTGTACCAAGCAAAATTATAGTGCAGACCAACCCACAACACAAGCATCTTATCATATGTTAAACTAACATAACTTAACCTAATAAAGCCCAAAAAAACCTAACCTAACTTAACCTACCAAAGGCCAGAAAAATTTCAGAAATAACCTAACCTACCGTAGTCCAAATAAAAATTATACTTATCCAAAGCACACTTCAAAAAGACTGTGGTCAATCAGCACTTCGAGTAACATCACCTCACACTTATAAATGAACAGTTGGATTCAACAGAGTTATATTTAAAATCTAATATAGCCAAATAGAAATTCAGACATCAGATCTACCTAAGCAACCACATATTTAAGGCCATCCCATAATACAATAATCCTTACCATCTGTCAACATAACATAATCGACTGATACCAGCCACCTTGTTATGACATCACCCAACCACCATTTGGATCCAGGTGTCCTTGACATTTGAACTTGATCCTGAAAACCTTTGACCTGGAATCCCAAATTGATTTCTCAAAATTTTTATAAAATTCGAAAAAAAATATTCCCAAAAAAATATTAACAAATTACAAAAGTTATTTTAAAACTTGTTATCCATCAATTCTTAGATCAATCATGGGACATTCAGGGGTCTTTTGTGAGTCATTAGGAGTAATTTAGGAGTCGGTAGGCAGGAGGAGGATGAGTTAATTAGAGGTCATTAGGAGTCATTATAGGTGGTGGTGGTAGTTAATGGAAACAAAGTCTAATGAGAATTTTTATTGGACTTCAAAAATAAATGTATTAGAATTTGTCACCAGCTTCTAAAGATATACCGAGAAGGAATTTGTATTAAGAATAGTTAAAGTTTTTGAATGTGCCTTAATTGTTGCATGGCCCCATTATAAGGATTTCAAAAAAGAGAAACATATTGATGATAAAGATGTATTTATTTATTTATTTATATTTAGGCCTATATATAATACTGAAATGTTTGAAAGTAAATTAAAAGAAAGCAAGACATGTGTTCCGTTTTGCTAGTGAATGTATTTGTACGCTTTATCCTGCTTTACAGAGCAGTTTTCACTTATAGGTTTTTTCTGGTTTTCAGGTTGAATTTAGGGCAGGGTTTTTATATCCCCCTTTGCCCCGTCCTTGGTGGAAGGATGTCGCAACTATAAGAGTTTTGTATCGGCCAATACCCCACACCAACCCACCCCTCCCAAGCTCATCAAAGTCTCGCACGGGCGCCACCCAGGAAGTCAGCCAACGTTGGCGGTCAGCAAATTCCATGGCCAGCTCCACGTGTAGTCAATTCATTGACCTAGAGTACACTCACAGTGCAAGCAGCCTGCAATTGCCGCTATTGTGGCTCGACCATCCTACTACACTTAAATACATTCAAAATTATGGACCCACTAATCACACTGTGTTCCTCTTACACTACTTCATCGTTTCTATCAAATCAGTCCTAATTTAATTCTCCTCCAGACTTTTTACATCTTTCTCTACACTATAATATTTTCTCCAGCATCCCTTCAGAGATGAGGACATCTCTTTTCGTCACTTTGGGGAGCAGTTACGAATGGCCCCGTTGTGCACCTGTCCAAACAACAAGCCAGGTACGAGGCCAAAAACGAGTTTATTAAAGATTAAAGCAAAACACAGGGCGAAATTAGAATTCGTAAACTATCGAAGAAATGAACCGAGAACGACAGAAAAAGTAGGTCCGGCCAAACTAAGGACATTCCAGAGTAGTTAAAACAACTTCTAGCAGACTCCGTCTCCAGTGCACGACGGGGACCAATCAGATCTAATTACATCAGATCACACACGGGGTGGGGTGAGAAGAGTGGAATAGGTCATGAGGACTATCGAGGACACAGTCGGCGACTTGTCATACTGAGCAGCTGAGGGTCTGGACGCAAGAGTGGCGCTCAGGACAGTGATTCCAGGGTACGAGAACTGGTGAGTTCCTTTCTATCATAATTTCTCTTTACTTTTATCTTAACTTCCTTATCTTCTCTTCGACTCCTTTTGGCCTTCTTTAAATGTAATGATAGTCAATTGTAATGAGTTCAAGATCCATTAAAATGCCTCAGAAAACCCTTAATTAATTTGACTTCACTTTTAGCTATGCCTAATACCTAATCATATCCTTCTATATCCTAATAGTTTATGATCCTAGCTGAGATCATAACAGCGTGCAGTACATATTAGATTGTTTCCGAGCAAAATCTGAGAATAATGCCGCACTACATAGCAAGCAGATAGGCTATCTACCACTTACAGGAACTGCAGGCTTTGCATGAAAGTTAACTGACAATCGAAAGTCGTTCATTCATACAGTCATTCGTTTAACATTGCAACCATTTATCATGTGTGTCGTTTCAGTGTCAGAAATTGCCTGTCTGTTGTGTTGCTTTCTGAATGATATGCTGTTTACAAACGAAGAAGCATATGACATGCTGATGATACTAGGGGAATGTCGTCGGAACTGCAGAGATGCTGCCCATTTGTATGCAGAGAGATAACCACATCACGTCCATTACTCGTACAATGTCTGCCAGCATCTTGCATGTCACGTGCGCACAACCTGGCTAATGCAACTGACATGCAACAAACATCGTCGATTCAGAAGACCAGTGAGAGATGGGCGGGCTCTTGGTGTACTTGCTCCCATAGCAGTTAATCCTCATTATTCTACATGGATGATCGCCTGCGACTCAGGATTGTCTCAAAGTACAGTGTGGAGAATCCTCGCTGATGATCGTTTACATCTGTGCCATGTACAATTGCACCAAGAACTTAAAAATAATGACTTTCCTAAGCGTATTGATTTCTGCAACTGGTACCTGAGCAAGGACCGTGCTCTGCCATCGCAGCATTTTGTGGGCTGATGAGGCCACGCTCAAGAGTAATGGTGACAATAACATGCATAATGTCCATTACTAGTCTGCAGTCAACCCATATTGGCTCCGTCAAGTGGATAACCAGCACGTGTGGAGCCTTAATATTTTATGTAACTTTCTCGGGCATTGCATCATAGGACCATGCAGATTTCCTAGACAATATTTTGTATCAGCTGATCGAAGATGTCCATCTCACTCTGAGATTAACACTGTGACTTTAACATGATGGCTGCCCTGCTTACTTTTCATGCAGAGCTTGGCTAGTAGCCGACATGTTATTCCCCAAATGGTGGATTGAACGAATGGGTCCTGTAGCTTGGCCACCACATTATCCAGACTTATCCCCAAATGACTTATTTTGTGGGGGAGAATTAAATACATTGTCTACGGCGCGCGTCCCACAACGAGAGAAGACATGAAAGACAGAATCAGAGCACTTTGTAGATCTCTCAGCTGTGCTGAGGTCCGCCGAGCAACCACGAATGTAAGAAGGAGAGCAGTGTTGTGTCTGATAAAGAGTGGTCAACATTTCGAACACTTATGAAGAGTGATATCTGCGAATGAGGGTTCCCAGTTCCCATTTCACAGTAGTTCTCTCACACCATATCGGTTTTTACAGTACAACTGACAATCTGGTTATTTTTACATAAATTAGGTATGCACACCAGAAAAACAACATTTTTCATTGCTTTCCATTTGGTTGTAGTAAGAATAAAAATATTGTTTGTTCAGTGTCAATGTGCGTAAACTACGCACGTCACAAACCATATACTTGCATGATTTATTTTATTGTGCATAAACTATGCACATCAGAAAACAACTGCCTTAGTAAATGTGGTTTCCTTTCAGACGATCTATCCAACAATACTATATACGACCCCTGTTCCCATTCGCCAATTTCAAACCTCACCTCCATACCCCTACCCCCGGTATGTTAAGGGAAATGGAATTACTATCAATCGATGATTCATACAGAGTATAGTTATTACAATTTTCTCGTGAACCCCTGGTGTCGTGTTTTAACCGAGAAAAAGGGGTTATACAGGTGCTGTGAATCATCCTGTAAAGTGAGAAATTACGTGCTGGAGTTCGTCCATGTTTTCCAAAAACATCAGTTTTATATTGTTGCTTTAAATTGGAAATATTGCTAGTAATAGTGCTTGCAGTAGACATGCATAGTGAGAGTTGGGATGACTGATTATTAGTATTTATTATTTATTAATAACATTACATGAGCATTAATGTAATCCACAAGGATGTTAATATATATATATATATATATAATATATATATATATATATATATATATATATATAATGTGTTCTTAATCTTGGTACCACAGGCACTTTGAATATTCATAACCAAACAATTCAAATTAGTACAAGCACTTTAAAACATTTAAAGACATATTAAACACTGTAAAGACAATATAACACATTTTACCCTGAAATTTAACAAAAAAAAAAAATATATATATATATATATATATATTCATCCAGGATTGATACATCTGAAATCGTTTACCGAGAAGTTTTACTTATAGAGTTTTGTAAATAAGCTTACAAAAGATGTGAGTTTATGAAAGGATGCATTATAATTATTTTAAGAGTCAACAAATTCCAAAAAAAATTATTTACCATCTGTACAGGGTTTAAAAATGTACTGGTAGGAGACATACGGACATTCATGCAGACAGACATTCCCCCGATTTTGTAAGCATATTTTTGCTATGAAAATATGCTAAGGAGCGACAAGCTCCGCCCTTCCTGGGAGAAAAAACATTTGAAGACTAAAGCATTCGCATCGGATTTTGCGCTCATTCTCGTAACAGCATGTAATTTTTTCAAGAATTCTTTCAAAGGACAGATGTTAAAATGGTAGGGAAAATATTCACTCACGTTAAGCTTCGCACCTGTGTGGTTTACAAAAATAATTAGTAAACTTAGTTTTCGCCCCCTACCTGAATTCCTTGCTTGCCTCACAGACTAGGATGTTATGAAAATGAGAAATGTGTAAGTTCTTCCGAGGCGATAGGAAACAATATTACAAATTTAGTGCCAAGCTGCAATTTAATAATTCCTTGCATGTGCTGTCACTGATTATTATTGATATATTTATTGTATACATATTATAATTTATGTCAATGTAATTTTTTATCGCGGGACCTTATATTTAATAGGAAATAAAATAATAAATTTAAATAAGAGCGTTAAATATGTGTACATGCGATTTATTTGCAAACAGGCAAATATGTTACAACTGGGGTGAATTTTCATAGGTTTATTACCAAAAGTATATTGATGCAGTGAATGGATTGTGCTTGCAATTTTTCTGTTGTATTTTTTTTATCACATAATTAGGTATGTTGTCGATGACTGGATTACCTGCAACCAGAGGTTTCTTGTTTGATAAATTTTCCATTGTTATTTCAGTTGATAGTTGTTTACTTTGTCCTTACTTGGTACCATTTTTAGTCACTAGGCAATGGACAAAGTCTAATTAGCCTAAGTTATGAACATAGTTCAGCTCTTATACAATTTGTTGCCTTCTTTTACTGCGTGCAACAGTAGTCAATGTTTATATTAAAAAATATAGGAGCTGTGGAAGGGGATTTTTTTTCAACGTCCGAATGCTAAAGCTCCTAATTAACCGAAACATCGCAGACAGAGGGAGAGAGTGTCAGAGGCGGTAGTGGACCGGCGGCCAATTCGATAGACTCAAGCGGTTGTTGTAGGGGGAGGAGTCGTGATATTTTTTTTACATCGCGTGTGGAGGGAGGGAACTGCGCGCACGTACTGCATTAACCTCTCCCCCTTTTAACAATCGCACCACCGCCCTTCCTCACAGGGTTGGCCCACATAACGTGTCGTGGGCTGTGTGGAGAAGTGGAGAGTGCGCGCGCTGCCAGGAGGGATTGGCTATCCAGCCTCCCTCGCGCGCGCGCGCGCCCAGGCCAGTCCCTAGATCCTGCCTCATTCCGCGCTGCGTCTGGTCGCCCGCTGAAGCCCGCTCGCGCTGTGGAGCGAGATACTCTTCCGCGTCCTTCTTCAGCTGCCATGAGGAACGGTAAGTTTTGATGATTCTATTTTTTTTTATGTAATACACACGTGCATCAGAACCTTGCTGGGGCAATGGGGTGAGGGCCAGTTCTTGCAGAGAATATGGCGCCCCTGGTGTTTGAAATAGCTCACCGACCCGAAATTCGGTATTGAAACAAATTACATCAGTAGGTATTTACATATTTCCTATTCAAAATATTTCACGCAAATTTCTTACCATGCCAGTATAGTGAGTGAAGAGATTTGGGCGGATCTTAACAGCTCTTAATGGTTCTCAAAGCCATTGAGGGTGAAGCGAGGTCAGAATGGAGCAGCGCCGAAATTAAAGGGCAGGGAAAAAGGGAGATTCCCGAGAAAACCCACTGACCAGCGGCAGCGTCCGTCACGGTTCCCCCTTGGGAAAATCCGGAGTCACCCGGCCAGGGATTGAACCCGGTTCTCCTTGTTGGGAGGCGAGCAGTCTAACCTTTCAGTCACCGCGGCCCCTAGGCCAGTATAAAAATTACTATTTAAAATTTTTATTCTACTTTTTTAGTAAATATATGTTAAGTATGAATCTTAATCTACATTGTGGCACCCCTATTGAAGACTTGCCACCCGAAAATGAAAGTTAGAAGGGATGGCACTCTGATCTCCCATCTACGACGCCCTTGATAATATAATCTGTGTGTTCGGATCCATTATATACTATGTTGCCGCGAATTTGATATGATGAATTCGAACGACACTTGGCATCACGACTAGCAGTCGATTTCAGAACTGTCTTTAAGTTTATCTCAATGACACGTACATCAATTTCAGTAAATTTTTAAGTAATTTCGTTCGTAAGAAAGTATAAACTATTTTTTCTCGCTCAAGAACAATACGCATCAAATCGAAACCGATCAAATGTCAGATCTAAAAATAATATATTATCAAATAAATATAATGCACAACAATGCAAATAAATAACGTACAAATAATTCATAGCTTATATTTAGTTTCTTCCTTGCGTTTAAACAGGCAAAAAAAAAATAGAGGAGGATTTTGCGAAAGGTTCTTGGAGGAAAAAGTGGCGTTTGCCAGCTCTTTAAATTTGCTCCCTAAATCTCACATATTTAGAAATTTGATTTGGTCAAATGTAAACACGGCTGTAATATTTTTGATTATATTTTCTGCCTTTTTTCGATCCTTCAATATAGCAAGAGGTTAAAAAAAAATGTATATAATACTTCCGCAGACAAATTGATTGGTGCTCTTGCATAAATCGAGATATCATGTGAAATCTGTAGAAACGCGAATGTGTTACCAACATAATAAAACATTTTTGTACAGTTTACAGAAATTTTTTACTAATGCATAAAATTATCTTGTAGTACAAAAGTGAAGTATTGTATCTCTGCAACATATTTTTTCGTGAAATATACGAAATTAAATGTAGGAATATTCCTTCTGATCCTTTGGCAATATCTCTTCAGTGGATGCACAAATGATGCGCAGCCGGAATAAGAAATTTGTTCCAATGGCAAGCGCGTAATAACCAGGGGGTGGGGGCGACTTAGGCACTTTGCCCGGCCATGAATTCCATGGTTGAGTACTTTTTGTGGCAATTTCTTGCCTGTGCATTATCTCGTTCTTAAAGAAAGTAAGGAATTTTTGATACGTAGATGGGCACAGTAATTATTTCTTCCAATTTTCTTCTGTGAAATTCATGTTTCGCGGTGCTGGTAAATATTATCGTGGTGTGTAGTGCATAAGGCGAGTAAATTATTTCCGCTTTGCAGAGTAGCGTATTCTCCCTTCTCCCTTGTCTAGCTGGCCTTGTGACGTCACCGCCTCTTCCCACCCACAATCCTTGAAGAGAGCTTCCCATCAGTCATGAGACGTGTGTCAAAGTACAAAGGTCCAATATTCTTGGTGAGTCTCACTATGGAACGGAATGAGATATTTGTTTCATCGAAAGCGTCGCGAGTTTTTAAGTGTAAGTGCATTCTGTGATGGCAAAATTTTAGTGATCGAGCAGAAAATTTATAACAGTTTTTCATTTTCACCGCGTGCCATTATGACTCAGAGAAGCGTCAGCAACTATTTTTTCAACCGCTCAGCACAGTCCTACAGTTCATCGCAACAGCCGTCTAAAAAGCAGTGCTGACAGACTGTGATAGGAACAATGATCCTAAACAAGAGTTTGATTCATTTGACTCATGTAAAAGTACTTTTGAGCATTCTTAATTCAGCACGGCCGCCGCCGCCATAAATGTTAACTGATAACCCTCAGACTTGGTTGAAAGGTTTCAGCGGCTCTTAACATCTCAGGTCTTGAGAGCCAATGAGGATGGAGTGAGGTATATATGGAGCAGCACCGTGATGCAAGGGCGGGTAGATGAGAGACCCCTGAGAAAACCCACCAACCTGCGGCATCATTCCGGAACGATTCTCACATGCGAATCTTCGATAGTGATCCGGCCGGGACTCGAACCCTGATCGCCTTGGTGAGAGGCGCGCGCTCTAGATGCCCACTTCCCCCTCCCACAGTTTAAATGAAACATACATATTATGAATAAAATATAGCCTATTTGATTTACCTTAAGTAAGTTTGAAACGAACTGATTTTTTAAGCAGTTAATCATGCAGTCCAGACTTCATGTAATCTCGAAAACCATATATAATAGATGTTTATAACTAAAGTTTCAGTACGTTGGTAAATTTATATTTTCGGCTTTGTGTGATTCCTCTATTTGAGTAGACATAGTTAAACATCAGTATGAAACTGCGAATAATTTAACCGGAAGTTATTGAGATGAGTTATCTATCAAGTTGTGTATCTCCGAGTGTGCAGGGCTTCTATACGCCTACTTGGCAGCCAAGAGTTCGTAAGGTCGTATCCCAAATCTCATGAGTGTTTTAAGGTTAGACTAAATTAATTCATAAGCCATCATTACGGTAAATGCCTATTAGTCAGGTAAGTTTAATATGTAAGCGTCTTTAATCGTTAAATAATTTTGATAACTAACTGTGATTGAAATAAGTTAATGCATGAGAGTGATAAAAATATTTTATAACTAATGATTATTTTCCTCGATACTATTATTTCTAAGCATCTTTAGTGGCCTATTCTTCAGTGCTTGCATTTCCAACTTATCCAAATCAATTCATGTCCTCTTGTATCTTGTAATGTCATTGCAAACTCTATGAAGAATGTCAAGTTCGTTAATAGTATTCCAGCAGTTCATTCGACTCAAAGATGAAATTATATCGCTGGATATTGACCTGGCTCAACTATATGAGAGAGAAAAAGTTAATTTTTTTTTTTGATATTGCTAATCACAAAACCACATGACTCATAATTTACATAAACACAGATGTTCTAGCTTCTGGAGCGATCAATTCTGGTTCGGGTCCTGGATAACGCATGAATGTGAACATTTTGGCGTTTGAATTTGACATTCCACAATGCACATGACATTAAATATGTGCGTAATAAATAACATAGTGAAAGGAGAAAGTGTGTTTTGAAAGTAGTGGCTAGCCTACTGAAATGTGGTTCAAAGGGACGTTCGTTCACGCAATGGGCAACATGCCACTGTAATAAATAACATAGTGAAAGGAGAAAGTGTGTTTTTAAAGTAGTGGCTAGCCTACTGAAATGTGGTTCAAATGGACGTTCGTTCACGCAATGGGCAACATGTCACTGTAATAAATAACATAGTGAAAGGAGAAAGTGTGTTTTTAAAGTAGTGGCTAGCCTACTGAAATGTGGTTCAAAGGGACGTTCGTTCACGCAATGGGCAACATGCCACTGTAATAAATAACATAGTGAAAGGAGAAAGCGTGTTTTTAAAGTAGTGGCTATCCTACTGAAATGTGGTTCAAAGGGACGTTCGTTCACGCAATGGGCAACATGCCACTGTAATAAATACGGTTGATATTGGAAGGGGTGCATTCTAATACATGTATAAAAGTATACATACATCGTTTTTTGCATAAAAAATCCGTTTACAACAAGTTATTTTCAATTAAAAGTATCTAATTACGTGGCGATTATCACGTGACTGCAAAACACTTCGTAGAATATTGGTACAAAATTGTTGAAAAACAGCTATAAAACAAAACTTGCAAGTTGTCCATTGTCGGGTCCTCTGTGACAAAAACAGAAGTATGTAAAAAGTTGCACGGTACACCTGCGTAAATTTTTTCGTCTTGTTATTGCAAAATATTTTTTCTTTGCTGTGTGAGAAGAATTTCCATATACATTTCATGGAATTTTGCCCAACTCTGCTCCGGCGATTTTTTTTTTACAGTCAGGTAAAATTCATTTAATTACTGTGTCAATTGATCACATACACACACGCGCACACACATGTACGATAATTTTCCTCTAAACTTTCTTCACAACAGCGCGATGAAGCGAAAGGCGGCGATGAGACCAAGTGTCGCTGGCAGTGTTCATCACAATAGTTTCCTGTCATCTTCGTCGTGATGTTTGACAACACACAGATAAACACAGTTTTGGCAGTGTTCTGAGAAGTTGTGTGGTACCACAAAACATATCTTGATAGATCGTACTGATAGCTATCTCCAGCCAGGCTTTATATTTTTGCGTTTCATTGCAGTATTCCCGACTAGAAATATCCTACAAATACCTCCTATTCTCTAAATCTTGAATCGGAAGTTCTTTTAAAACTGATTTTAAATTAAACAATTTTCCACCAGTTTTTAAAACAATGTTTACAAATTCAAGAAGCTCTGCGAAAAATTTCACATACTTTACTATTCGTCTTCTCGTTTCTTCCCCCTTGTTTACAAACATAGGGTAACAGTTGTTAGTTTTCTTCTTTTGTATTTGCTTGCTCCTGATTGGCTGTTTTCTCCAACGTCGCCTTTGACATTCGCCTCTGCGGTATGTCAGGCTTGTCGCTACCGCTCTTGTCGCGACCTAGCGCTCGTCACAAGCGATATGAACTACGATTGGCTGGTTCGGTGTGACGTCACATCGCTTCGCATCGCATCGCGCAGCCACAGTGGGCTCGATCCAACCGCCATAGTGACAAAAATCGAAAAGTCGAACATTTTTATTTTGGCCTGAAAAAATTACATCTTGTACAGGATGTATACTAACTATGAGAGAAATGTGTTTTATTTTGGTGAACTAAAAAGCTCACTGTGTTTACGATAAGTTACTAATTTGTGGAGAGTCATGTCACACTAAGATTTATCGACAATTTATATTTCTTTCACATGAGAATTTAGCTATTTGTGGAAGTTGCGGTAAATTTATCTTATCCCTTACATTTCGATGTAAATCAAGTTGTACAATTCGAGGATTACCGAAACTCGCGGAGTTTCTCAGCTTATAGTACAGATAAAATATCAGAGAATCAAGGGATGTAACGTTTGGTTTCGCAAAATTGCGGCTTTGAGGTACAGATGAAATTTGAGTAGGATGCTATGGCAGGTTCGTGAGCCAAGGCGACAGCGAGAACGCCCGCGTATTGAGCAGTTTGTAAACACATTTGTATCCCTTGGACGCGCCTGCAGACGGAGAGACATTCCCGGTGAGTCGTAGCCCATCACATGTATGGCTACGAGAGCTGTCGTGTCCAGGTTGAAATCTTAGCTGTATCAGTATCAGGCAGTCAGTGTCTACGTCGCCAGGGAAGAGCAACAACAGTCTGTCGAGTGCACTCGCTCTTTTGCTGTACTTGTGGATGTTTCATTTCAGGTGATTAGCCTTCTGTTCATTTTTCTTCTCACTCATATTTATCGTAGCTAGAGATAATAATTTCACAATTAGTAATAGGCTATCCTCTAAAAAAAAACTCATATAAAAACGTTCTTCTATAACTTAAAGAATTTTAATAATATTTACGTAACTCCACAATTAGAACGTTCACTAAATTGTATGATGTGCCCAGATTACTATATTTAGTACCTCGGTTTTCATTTTACAGGTATCAAAATGGTAACTAGAAGACAATTAGGAAATATTATAATTAATTCAAGTGACTTTGACGAATTCTATGCTCGTGCTTTGGGGAATTATGGTTTACATGAGCACAAAGACTCACTGAAGTCAAAGTTGAAAAACGTCAATAAAAATTTTATATTAAGGTGGAGAAAATCTTGTCGCAATCGGAAAACATTAGGATGGAAGTATTCTGGATGGCTTGATAACGTTGCGAATTTTCCTGAACACACGGTTTGAATCCCTGGACAGAGCGAAACAAAATAATAAACACCCAAAAAACGTGGTCGGCCAAAAAAAAAAGTACAGTGAGGCGAGCGAGCGGACCAAAAAAAAAGGATCATAAAACGTGCATCCGACGCTGTTACTACTCCTGAAGCAGTCAGAATTCTCTCTTCTCGCCTAAGAGGTAAAGGCAACAAATCAACAATTTATGTCATTTCAAGAGAGAAGGATTACAAATAAAATAGCATATGCTACTGACAGTGAGTGATGGTAAAGTTCTCTGTGCCTTGACTTACACCTCTACATTGCAGTGTCCCAATTTGTAAGCAAACTGCGAAAGGCTCTTCTTCGTGGACTGTCTCAAAGCCCATAAACGAAGACGCCCTTAAATATGGGATATCACCGCTGCATGCCTACATCAGATTTGTGGAATTCATTTTGGTGATTTCCTACAGATTAGGTAAGTATTCAAGTAGTGTTATAAGGGATTATGATTTTTGTGGGTGCAGTATTCCAACTTGACATTTTTTGTAGGTTCCGAATCAAAAATTATCCCGAAGTCCGTCAGCGCAAGGAGGTTGTTTTACAGGAGTTGAAACTATTAATGCACATTAATCCCGATCGCCCAAGACAATGATTTGGCTCCACGACTGACGGAAACTCTGCACGAAGGTGTTATTGTGATCCAGCTACAGCATGCAAAGCAACAGGGGTTGACCAGGTATTGATAAAAATGTTTTCTGTCTTATTATTGGTTCTGGCTGGTGGTCGCAAGGTCAGTTTTGACAAATTTGTTTCTTATTGTAAAAGAACATTGTTGCACTATAATAAACTGTACATTTGGTATGAGCTAACACCGACTTTGCATAAAGTATTAGAGCATAGTGTAGTTATCATTAAACATTGTATTTTGCCAATGGGCCAGTTATCTGAAGAGGCTCAGGAAGCAAGAAATAAATATGTCAGGAATTATCGCGTGTTCTTCCGCCGGAAATCAAGTAAAAGTTTTAATGTCAGTGATTTGTTTTGTCGGCTTTTATTATCATCAGATCCAGTAATTTCATCTGTGCGCAAATTACCGGCAAAGATTGTTCGGGAACTCCACCCTGAAATTTGAAGCGACTTGGAATATTTACTCATTTCCGATGAATCCGTAGTTGACAGTGAATATGACGACAAAAAATAACCTGGAAGACAGTGGTGAGGACTCATCGTCTGGTACAGTTTTTTAATTATCGTGTAGATATTTGTCTCTTTTTATAGGCCTATTACTTTAATGTTTGTATCACAATTATAACTTTGCACAATGGAACATGCATAAATGTCAATACATGTTCATAAACAGATGAATACAAAGTTTAAAATTTTTACTTGTGCCTCTTACAAATACAGATTTAGATTTACATTATTTTTGTAAAAATAATTAATATGTATATCACATGTCAAAACATATACATATAAGTTTTTAAATGGAATATTTATAGCTCGTTTGTTTAATATATACATTAAAATTAATAAATTGTAGATTTTAAATGTATTGAATAATAAATATAGAAAATAAAATATAATGACGAAAAAAGGGGACCCTATTGATGAATTCTTGTGGTTCACATCATGTAACCCGCAACTCTGAAGGGTTTTCTGGAGATGCTGCATAATTTTTTTATTGGTTACTAGATGATAACATTACTTTTTTTATGTCCTTCCATGAAAGTGTGACAAATTGCACGAAAATCACATATGTTATTTTCAAATCCTACCCCCTTCCCAACAAATTCCAACCCTTTTAGAATTTACTCAAAATTGTGAATTCAGTTGGTTTTTATTCACATTATGTATAACTGTGTCAAATATGAAATGGGTATTGCAATTAGGAGAGTTAGGAAGGATTTTTGGCACTATGAAGAGTGAAATTAGCCCACTGTGGTCGCACTATTGTGAAGAGGACTTTACTGGTAAACATAATTTGTTTCCCTTATATCTAAGGGAATTTCACCTCAGTTTGTTACAGTTATACTTCCACACAACAAAGTTGGGTTTGTGAATGAAATTATCCGTTCTGCATTCATGCTACCGCCACTAATACTTTATATTTCTTATTTTAGGTTCTTCTAGTCTTGCTGAAAACCCACCTAGAGAAAGAGATGTGGTTGATCTGAGAAATAGGAATACCCGGCAGACCAGGGATAGTAATATTTCCTTCATCAGTGCGAAATGTCATCCTCAAAATACACATCTCTTTCCAACCAGAAACGACGGAGCTAGTCGGGGAAGGAGAGTGAGTCATCAGTGGTTTAGCAATTACGAATGACTTTGCTATAATAGTGTAAACGACAGTGTTTTATGCTTCGTGTGCATTACGTCTTGCAACATGGTCGGAAAAGAAAACAGGGTGTTGTATAGTGATGCAGAACTAGCTTTCATTTATATAGGCTTTCACTAGTGAAAGGATGCTACAGCAGCATTTGCAGGTCATCAAAAGAGTTCATTCCACAAGAAATGTTTGCAGATAATAATAAGCAGAGAAAATTTTGTTCCGAATAATTCTCTAATGTCAGAGACTCATGTTAAGGAGTAACTTAAAGCTTAAATGTGCTTATTTGGTATGATTAGCTCTATATGTTACTTGGTGCGATCTGGAAGTGCTGTACGAGGTCACGAAAATGACACCGTGAATCTTGTCATGCTCTTACAAGAGAGAAAAACAGAAATTGAGGAACTGGAGCTGTGGTTTAAAAAACGAGACAACTACTTGAGTCCTGAGATACACAACGAAATACTCGAAATTATGGCTCACAAAATTATGCGAGATATAATAGCAGATATTAAAATTGCTCCATGGTTCTCAGTTATTGCAGATGGTACTATTGATTGTAGTGGCCAAGAGCAGTTCTCTGTATGTATTCGGTTTGTTCAGCCCCAAACTTTAGTAGCGAAAGAGGTATTTGTAGTATTATACAACCCTAACGATAGCTAGCGGCGACACTTGCTGCGGCTATCAAGGACATACTCCTCCAAATGAATCTTCCAATCTCTGATCTCAAAGGACATTGCTTCGATGGAGCTGCTAATATGTCTGGAAGAGAGAAAGGAGCTCAAAAGATTTTGAGATTGCTCAGCCGAAGTCCCTTTATGTACACTGTCCGTACCATGCACTTGACTTAGCCTTGCAAGAGGTAGCTCGTCAGAGAAGTGGAATTTACGATTTAACCTGCCCAGTCAAAGATGCATCCAATGTCATTCTGAATTCAGCAAAAAGGAGAACAATCTACGAAGATATTGTTCTGCCTCCTTGCAAAAATGAAGCTAGAGATGAAGATGTGGTCACTGTAAAACCAACTCAACTTCTTGCACTGTGTCCTATATGATGGAGTGTCAAAGTAAATTCACTTAATAGGTTCAAGAAAGAATACAAGAGGGTTTAAAGAACTTTGGAAGCTATCACTGATGAAAAAGGAGCGATTTCTGATGAGAGTAAATCTGCTATATGTGGGTGGATTGGCAGGTTGAGAAAATTTGAACCACCGTTCTTTCTGAATGTAAGTATCGAGGTGTTCAGTCCTTACGAGGAATTTACTCGGGCTCTGCAAATTCCCAATATCACTGCTTCGGGTGCAAAACATTCTGCTCTGTTAGTGATTAGAAAATTGGAAGGGTTGAGAACAGAAATATATTTCAACAGAATCTACAAGAAACTAAATGAAACTGCCGAAGAGTTTGAGTTGGATGTTCCAATGGGAGCCCAGACAGAAAAAATTGCCACAACACTATGGCCATGCATCCTGGAAAGAGCATCATCCAAAATTCAGGCGAAGACAGTCTTAGACAAGAATACTAACAAATCTTAGATCTCCTTTAGAATAAGCTTTCGGAAAGATTTGAGAAGAATGGGCTGGAACAACAATGTGAACTCGAAAGGCTCATCATAGATTCACTTCAGGGTAAGGTATGAATTAAGCTGAATTAAGCACTAGACTCGGTGTCGTTGCCGAAGACTTCATTTTTTTTTACAGTCATCTTACACAGATGCAGCTTGTAAACAATCTTCCTGGAAATGATCCAGACACATGTGCAACATTTGCTGAAAGGTTGGGTAAAGAGAATAACACTACACATACTTTGCTCGACCAAGTAACCCGACTCCTGGTACTCATAATGATTGTACCATGCTTCATCCACATCTGCAGAGCGTTCCTTCAATGCACTTCGTCGTTTGAAGACATACTTGCACTGTTCAATGACCCAAAGGCGTCTCACTCATTTGACTTTGCTACATACCCATAACAACAGAACTGCATCAATAGACATCAAGTCGGTTATGAAAGAATTTGTCTGCCGTAAGGACAAGACAAAGAGAGTTTTTGGAAAAGTTTAAGTTGTATTGCTACTCACCAAAACAGGAAGCATTCTTTGTGACTGCCCCGAAAAGTTTGTGTTGTGTTTTGCGAAAACCACTCTCCATAATTTTTTGGGTTTAGTATTTTAAGTGTCTGTCATGTAATCATTCTCTCATTTACACCAGCATTAAAAATGTCGTTTCCAGAAGCTGTGTAGTTGCCAACAAAGAATTAGAATGTTTTGTAGTTCTATATCTGCATTGAAAATATTTATGAATTGTTAATTAAATTAGTGGGGACATTTTTAAAAAAGGATATGACAGTAATACATTGCAAAACATGAAAATACTGGTCAAGGGAGTTTCCTTACTATTATCTGGTAAGAAACAAGAAATATATAATTATATTAATGCAGTGTAAACAATTACACCTAACCGACCAGATATAAGCTGTGTTTTAACTTCTCTGACCTAAACTCGGACTCAGCAGTAAGGAGTTAACATTGTTACTCGACAAAAAAAATTACGAGGGCGGAGATCTCACCATTCCTTAAGAAAAAAACTATTTTTGTCATTTGTGTGATATCTGAAGCAAGTTCTATTGTTGTGCTGATTTTGCCATTTTTATGTGATTTTTTTTCATCCACGCAGAGTAATATATAATGATAATTGCTTGGTTTTCCCCCGTCACATCAGGTCCATCATAAGATGTAAAAATAAATTTTACAAATAAACATGTTTTGCCCGGTTAAGGCGCTATCATACATAGTGGGTTTTGTTACTGGCTAATTTTAGGGTCCTGTGTGCAATTTCATGAAGCAATGTCGTAAGTGGTGTGATTTTGTTCGTCTTTTAATGGAGAACAAGAAAAGTGATGGTGGCCATCTTAGTTTTGTGATTCGTGGGGAGAGGAAGGGGGCGAATCTAAATATACATAAAATATGTCAATCTTAATGTTGTTGTGAGTAAAAGTGTGCTAGGACATAGAGAGTAGTTTTATTTTGTTCACTTTTAAATAAACATCCGAACAAAATTACAATTTAAATATTAAATTTTCCTAATTTGAGGGTGGAGATATGGGGGGGGGGGGGTGTTTCTTAATTTGTAAAATGTTTGTGTAAATTTTGTACAAATGTTAAATAAGCTGATGTGATAGAAGGGCTAGCTTTCCACATGATACTAGGTTTCGTATGACCGGGCCCTTGCCATAAAAAGCATGCCTTTATCAAATTGGATATGAGTATGCATATTTCTTTTCATTTACATGTCTATTAAACTTAAAATTTTCGAGAGGAAATAATGATACAGAAAACCCATATGCGATGTTATCATCAATATTAAAATAACAATATATCTTAGTTTAAATATAATATATATAATATGAAAGAAAATAATCTAACTTATGGAATTTATGGCACACAAAACTCTGAATCCTCGTTTTCATGGTCTAAAACATAAAAATATTACATGTATTGTACACAGAAACATATTCTGTCTTTGAAGTTTATGACTCACATTATTCTCTATCATCATCAACATCCGAAATATCATAATCCTGTAAATGATTATGCTTATTACTGCACTTTGCTTCATCTGCCGAGCAGCGACACATTTCGGAACATGGTAGAGCGTTGGTAACACAGTTGTAGGGAGATGCGCATCTGGATGGGCCACAAGAGCACTGTTGCAAAAGTAAAAGTTCTGGAGGACCACGAAGAAGGTCGCACATCACAGGTTTGAATGTTCCCTTATCCTCCTCCCACCCAAAATCTGTGATAGGTGGAAGTGTTGGGTTGGCAATACTTGCTTGGTGCTACACCATTGGTTGGTAGTGCGCTCTTCGTATCGCTGGACGAATAAAACCTTGAGTGGGTGGCAGACCTGTTCCATCGATTTGTTTTTTGAGAAAAACCACCATCGCAGTTCTTCGAATCGTCTAATTTATGGCGATTTTAAGTAGACAGAGCAAATATATTCTTCAATGTGACGATAAGTTGCCTCTTCTAAGCTTTCTGTTTGTCCAAGTGAGGCAAGTGCGTTAAATGCATGTGTATTTGCTTCAATGAATCTGTTCCAAAAAAAATCGTTTTAGATTTACCTGTCAAAGCACCTTTTATATCAGCTCCAGATATTGCATGCATACCTGGTAGTACTGCTGCGAGCTGAGGTCCTATAGCATTATAAAACTTCCCAACACAGATTTCTTGTGGTGTCAAACCTGTTTTGATGAAAATCGTATCTTTTGAAAGATTTGGGTATTGGTGAACGACCAATACAAAGACGTCAGAATCTGGACTGAAAATTCTCAGTGCAGTAGCGCCTCTTTCCACTGCATCAAGCGAATGGAGAATAATTTTGGTGTCTGCTTATTCCTGGCTACTCTTCAAATTTTCTATACAAATCATGTTACTATTGGCAGTATTTCGGTACGATACTATGATAGTTTTATCCATCTCAGTTGCCATGCTAATTAACTTGTTACTTAAACATTCAGTTAATGCATCTTTAGTCTTACTGTGGTACAGAAGTTTCTTCAATGGTACAGATTTAATTGAAGTGCTTGGTTCAATCTTATATTTAACAGCTTCATTTCCTCTTTGTCTTATGTCTCTTGTTGCATTTTTTAAGAAAATTCTCGAGGTATGTATCAAAAACAATGTGGATCTCGGTGTATCTAGAATACTTTGAAAATATTCTCTTAGTAAATTGTTCCGCCAAATACGTCACATTCCTTGCATCTTTTGATAACTTCATTGAGTTAACTTCAGCCATGCCATCCACTATAGCAACAGCCATTTCAGTAGGTGAGACTACAAATTCAGTTGCTAGTGGGAAAATCTCATTTCTGTCAGCTTGTCCTTGACCTATATCTACTAATTGATGAATAAGCTTGCTTTTTGTGTGGCAGTGATACATAGTCCCATCACTGTTAAACATAGATCGTGGAACAGTAGTCAGTTCGTATAGGTCTATGTATTTTCTTAAGTCTAGTTGTGGGCGGAATCTACACAGTACAACAAAGCGATTAAACAGTTTTTTATATTCTTTTATGGCCAACGAACCTTCCTTTGTGTTTACTTTCACCTTCTTTGCAGTCGACTTGCAGAGCTTTAGTTTGTTCTGGGGTACTGGCTCCCACAAATTTATAGTCCCTTCAAGAATACGTTCACGAACACATTTTTGGTACTGCTCCAAACCAAGGTGTGTCATTGCACCAACATCATAAGCTACTTCACTTGGTGCCACTGTTTTTGTAACCAAGTTTACAAAGACATTTCCGATGTAAGTGAATGGATTAGTAAACGCCCGCAGACAATTCACAATTTGGCAAAGAACATGTTCTTTTTACCATATATCAGCTGTTTATACTTCGTGATGATGCAAACCGAGGTGGGCTGCACCAAGTCGGCAAAGGATTTGGCTGCAGATAACTTGGTGCTTGTACTTTTTTATATGTTGTCAGTGTCTTGTAAAAATACTTTTATGCTATCATGTTTTATGTGTAAGCACCATGTGAATTACTAAAAATGAAAAGTAACCTTGGCGAGATGCTATAAAGGATGATTCCGACTGTGTAGATTTCCTGATTGTGCATCAAACTATGAATAAATGAACATTGTTTGCAACAAGGAATTTTATGTCACATTGTTTGTTCATGAATGTAGTCACTCAGTTAGATTAATTAAATAATGTTTTGCTCTGCTGTAAGATTTAATGATTTCAATTTAAAGGTATTATGGTTCAAGGTAAAATTACCCTGCTTCACTATAATCTTCTTTCACGAGTTTGCTTTCTACTCCAGTTTGTAATGGATAGTGGTTGAAGTTATTTTGAAATACTATGCTGAGTGAGGTACTTTTGAAAACCCCGGCAGCCTTGGGGTAGAGAGCGACTCATTCTCCATGCTAACAATTTGGAGGAAAATAATTTCAAGTAAATATAAATACAGACTACCCGCCCAGCACGGCGATTTTCTATCCCTACAGCAGTTCACAAAAAAAATTGTCAAATTGTTATATTTTTGAATAAATTAAGATTATACTGCTGACCTAGAACAAAGTTCCACCAGAATTAAAGGCGGCAAGCTACTTTCTTTGCTGTCAGTTTATGTATATTATCCATAATTTTCTAATTTTCACAAAGCTCAGTGAGTACATAATATATTTTATTATTCTTATATGTTACCAATATTTACCAGTGGCCGAAATTACAAAAAACTGATAACATTAAATTTTGTTTGATTTTACAGATACACTAATTTAGGTGGACCAGTTTCAATTGAATGATTTCCCAAAAGTTTTAATAAATAATTCATGGCTTATGCAATAATTACAAGACCAACTAAACATGACGCCTCCGAATGTTTATTATACAATCAAGCAATAAATACTGTTGTTTTTTTATTTTGTTTTTAAATTTTAGCTGGCTTAATATTTCCCAAAATGCCATGTAGAATTTTTTGGGAAAACACATACATTTCTCATTTTTTAAAACTTGGCGCTTGGCTATCAAACGCTTTAAGTAAGATGGAAAATATTAGAATTTGTTGCAATTAATTTCCTCGTGGTTCTAACATTCTCAATTAAAGTAAATTATCAAAGCCCTTTCGCCATCTTGGCACCTATCTCCTACCCAGGACACCAAGTGTGCCTACTACAAGTGCCATAAGGACTATACTGGAAATTCATTAATTACTCATTACTTAACTGATGGCATGGTGACTCCTTCTGGGGCAGTGGCAGAATGCGACCTCAAGCCAGAGGTGCAGCAACTATTTATACAATCCACAAAGCATTAGCCCCAGGAGAGGTTAGCAAAATGAACAGCCAATAGAATTAGACAAATCCAAGTAGGGAAATAGTTCGTTAAACAGGCATTACTCCTTATAGGGGTTAGTGTAATGATGTCCAATGGCCTTCGTTTGAGCACACACATCACCAAATATGGGCTGTCTGCGTGCTCTCGCATCACAAAACTCCTGGCGTCCAAACAGGCTGCAAGAAGTGATGTCACAGGTGCAGGAAATCTGATGCACCCACCGATTGGCTGGTTGGATGTGACGACAGCCTCCTAGTTCCTCGGAGCACCGCATGTACATGCACCGCAGCAACCAAGTTGCCGGGCACCCGCCATACATGATGGGACGCAGCAGGTGGAAAGTCACTATGCCGGACTACTGCGGAAATTGATGCGAGTGGTCACACCGACGAATTGGTGAAGCCCACCTCAGGCTGCATCGTCACAAGGTACAAACAGCTGGTATGTTTTTTAAAACCACGTGTTCTTAGCCAAATTCGGGTAGGTAGAAAGTAGAAATTTTTGCAGTGATGAAAATATTTCTTTTAAGCAAACTCTGTGCTCAAAAAGACATCAGAATTTTAGATGAGGCGTCACAACCATCAAAAAAGTTGAAGGATACTTTAGAGACATTTCGAAACCATGAAAAATATAATTACCACAAAAAGTGTATCATGCTGCTGAAAATGTTAGTGCAGTTGTTGATAAAAAAAAAAGGGCAGCGTAATTTTTCAGATAAGTGAACAACGGAGAAAGGATGCTGCTAACAATCGAGAAAAACTAGTCCCCATAAGCCAAACAATACGCACGTGTGGCAGGCAGCAGTTGCTTTTAAGGGGACACAATGACTCAGGCCGTATTATGCTGGACGAACCTGACAACGATGGACATTTTCATAGTCTTTCATAGTACAGAGCAAACAGTTGTCAGCTTATTAAGAGAACACTTACTAACCAGTGGTGTCAATGCGATATTTTTCTGTGCTTGCTGATGAAACCACCAATATTGCTCATGATGAACAGTGTTTATTGTGCATGCATTATGTGGATGAAGAAATGACGAAGCTTCGAGAAGATTTTCTTACATTTGTCCAAGTATATGACGTAATTGGCTTAGGTTTGGCTAACATCATACAAGTGGCTTTGAAAGATCTTGGTTTTGACCTTAACAAAATGTGTGGTCAAAGTTACAATGGTGCTGCAGCAATGCAATGCCAGTTGCGGGTGGTTCAGGCTGTGATAAAGGAAATATATCCTAAAACTATTTATACACACTGTGTCTCTCATTCACTAATGGGATGCTTCCAAAGTTCAGAATATCGGAAATGCTTTTGGAACTTTATCTGAGATTTGCACTTTTTTACACTCTTCTGCACAACAAACTGAAAATCTTAAAAGCTGTATCATTGAGCTGAAGCCTGGTAGTCACGGAACCAAATTGAAAACACTTTGTGAAACTTGCTGGATTTTGCACCATGGAGCTGTTTTCATCTTCAAATAATTTCTAGTGCCCATAGTAAATTCACTTGAAGACATATAATGTAATATGACTGGAACAGAATATTCAAGAAAAGCTTCTAGTTTTATTCATTGCATATGCAACTTTAATTTTTTAGTTTCTCTGTGTGTTGAAGCCAAGATTCAAGGACATAGCTGTAACGCGTCAGAGTACTTACAAAGTATAAATATAAACTTGGTGAGTGCAATCAGTCAAGTGGAACATGTTATATCGGTGTTGAAAAATATAAGAGAAAATGCTGCATTAAAATTTTACACCATTTATGAGGAAGCAAAGTGTATTGCAGCATCATTCAATGTAGAAAAATCTGTGCCCCCAGTTTGTGGAATCCAACACCACCAACAAGATTTTCCTTTCGAAACTGCGGAGGAATACTACAGAAAAACAATTTTCATTCTGTATATAAATTACTTATTATCAGCACTAAATGACCTGCTTATTTCACACAAAGAAACAGTGACATCCCTGCAATATTTACTGCCTGCTAAAGTAATTGGACAACAATTTTCATGCATTGAACCAGCAGTTTCTTTCTTTGAAGTTGATTTACCTGTATTTCGTGATGTGATCGAAGCAGAGTTGGAGTTGTGGAAGACAAAATGGGTAGCAGTTGATGACAGTGCAAGACTTGCTACTGCAATAAGTGCTTTGTGCGAGTCACATCCGGATATTTATCCAAACATCCATAAAATGTTAAAAATACTGACTGTGATTCCAGTTTCTACTGCAACAGAAGAAATAAATTTTTCTATTCTAAGGAGGCTTAAAACTTATTTAAAGAGTACTATTTCAGATCGCGTCTTGTTGGACTTGCTCTACTTTCTATTCATAGAGATATTCAAATTTCTATTAAGAATGTAATTATTAAGTTTGTGAACAGTGGTAAAGCAAGAAAACTTAATATTATGCTTTGATGTCGTGTTTTTTAATGTCTAAATGTATATTGGAATTTTTTAATGCTTTAATCAGTCATAGTGCAGCACAGTAGTTCAGTTCTTTGACTTAGTAAAATATTCAAGTGCATTTTTTCAGACTTTTAACCATATTAACAGTTACTTTATTCATGTGGCTGAGGAATGTCAATTATGTATCATAGAATTTGTAGGTCTACGCTCAGATTTTATTGGGTATTTAATTGACTTAAATCATTTCTCATAAAATTTGTTGTTACCAAAAATGATAGGTACGGTACCATATATACATGTGAAATAATTATACTGTGTTTCCTTCTTAGTGTAATAAAATGTGGTGGTGATTAGCATACATATGCGAAAATATTAATGCTATTTTTAGAGATTTAAAATATAAGATATTTAAATAACACAGTGATGCAATTTACATATGACTATTGTGTTTACCTACTGTAAATTTGTGTGTATATGTGAGCGAGTTTGCATAAATAGTTTCTATCCTCCTTTCCTTTTTCTATCCTCCCACTGTGACTTGGGAATGATGTACTACTAGTGATAATACTAATACTCATCATCCCCCCCTGAAAAAATTTGTGGATATGCCCCAGGAATCTAGTGGGGAGCATAAGTGCTCTCACACCTGGGGGACGATGTTACTGACAATGGCATGTGGTTGTTCTTGCAGTGAGATGAAGTTAATGTTCACACACATGTAAAATGGAGGTGCTGATGGCATGTAGTTGATTTCGCAGTGAAACAAATTTGACGGTCTTTCACCTGTGAGATGGTTGCTGTGATGTTGGATAGACCATCGCACCAGATGGTAGGTTTGCTAGATTATGAAATGGTGGTTGTTGGACTGGCAGATTTGGGTTGTAGCTGATGTGGGGCTGCCAGAGATTGTTGTGACTGGTTGGCAAGTAAGGGAGAAAATATTTATTTTTTGATGTGGTAGTGCCCCAAATGCACGGTCGACACACCATCCAGCTCAAAGAATAGCTTGTCATCTGAGCTTGACAATGCAATTTTGGTAATGTGATCGGTGTAGATATCATGATCATGCGACTGGAATTGATATTGGGTCCCCAATATCCTTTAATTTCGCTCGACGCAGTCCCAATAATCCAGATAATCGAGCAACTGCAACACATTAGGCTTTATGCCCTTTGCTATGCATATACGCAGTTCATTCACAACAATTTAAGCATACAGTTTGGTATACAGACCTACAAAATGTGTGATGATGCAGACAGTGCATTCATCCTTCATCACTACACTTACACCTTTGGTCACTATTTTTAATCATTATGTATTATAGGATGCATAGTTGGATGTGTCAAACCACATCTCTTAATCTGGAGTAATTACTTTTTAAACATCAGAATGGCGAATTTCATAAATGAGGGAATCGGTATCACAGTACAAGAGTGCAAAGCAGGCTCAGGGAATTTTTGGGACATGTAGTTGTAATTAAATCATACATGAAGAATTTGGAAATGTCAAGAATGGTAACACCGGTGTACCAAGGCTTGTTAAATGTAACACAGCTCTTTGACATCTCGATAAGGACAAGATTCTCATCAATGAATTTCCTTGTCTTGAACGTTGGTCACCCAATCAATTGTGTCATCCTGTAAATCATGGCATACTGTGATACGACATGTATGTCTCTTCCTGGCTGATATTTTACAAGTCTTTCCATAGATTGAGTTCCTCAATTTAAAAAAAAAGATTTTTCGAAGTCGATTACAGATAGGGAACACATTTCTCAATATTGAACTCAATGTATGGAGCCATCCATACCTTCTGTTCAGCGTGCATAATGCGATAAACAGAGTCGAGTTTGGCTCCATACTTCAAGTGGTGCTGCAGTGTTTCCCTGTGCATAACATAATTTTTCTGTGGTGCAAGAGTTAACAACAATTTTTCAGTTGTTCTGTTCGGAGGTATGCGAGATACTGGAGCAAAAGGCAGATCTGCTAGGATGCCTGAATTTCATTCGTAAAAGACAAATCAACTTCCGCGAAAAAGTAAGTGTCCTCATCATTCTCCATGTTGGCAAAATCCTATGGCGAAAATACATCTGGCTCAACCCACTCAAAATTACCAATGGGAAGTCACACTTCATTGTGTGACTGTATAGGCCATTCACATCGAAATAGCAGATGTATTTGTCTGCCACACTATGGTGGTACTCATCACCCATGTAAATATCGTTCACTTATGTGCCCCTTCTGGAAACCTGGTTACTACCAATGCTAACCAGTGTTCTAAAAAAGGTACATGTTTTGATCAGTCATCAGCTCCAGCAGTGCACATGTCTTTACAAATAAAGCATCCCGTGACAGATATAGAGCTGTGATGTACATGGCAGGGTCAGGACTATAACTTGCCAAACATATGATCCTGAACTTCTCAAATATGTATCCTAGGAAACATGCATTAATATTTAATAATGAATGGCATACAGCAATAAAATTTGACAATGGAACACATTCCACATTGATTGGCAATGAGCATATTCTTCGCCGCTAATGTCCATGCCTTTCATTACATTGTTATATATGTACTTAGGAGGGAATGATGTACACATCAGACTATCTAACGACTTAACAAAGTTGTAAGGAAATACTCCCTCTCTTTGAGCCAATTCAAATTGGGTATTTTCTGGAAACAGTGAGTGGGTGATTTCAACTGTGCAGGTAACAAATTTCCTGCCAATGACTCCAGAGATATGCTCATAAAATTAAGTGAAACAGTGAAGCGCAAATTGCACAATTTGTGTATGTCCTTTCAAGTCAACCCCATTTGGAATGTGCTTGATAATGGATTTATACTTTTTCAAAGTCAATCCAAGAACTGAAAGATCACCTGGATTTTCAGTTGCCCTGGATCCATCTGGTGGTGCAATGTGTCTTGGAGCCAAGGGCTTTATAAGAAAGTGGGTATCCTAATTCTGCAGGTTATGAAATACAGACACAAGTTATTTTTTTGGTAGTCTGAAATTCATATTGCACTTACTGTGGGTGCAGCCTCTGATTTCGCCCATCAAATGGTCGTGGTCGACCACAATAACTTTGCAGAACTCCTTATAGCAAATATGACAACGTGTTTGAACCACTAACCCAGCTTTGTGAGCTACAATCATTGGCTTCCTTGGAACAATAATTCTGTATATTACTGCAACACACTTTGTCAAGTCAACCAATTTATCCACCAATTGGCACATACAATCCTCACCCCCAAATTCTAAATAATTAGATAAAGCTGGATTTATGAACACACAAGCATAAGTCTGCAATCATATGGAACATATATGTTCATGGTAGATGTGATACTTGTGTCATGGTTAGGTACGCAAGTGTACATGGGTTTCAAATAACACTCTGTGTCGCAGTATGCAACAAAACCCAATTTTTGCTGTTTGGAAATCAGCGAATTCCAAATACTTTTTATCCTCATTTGGGAAAGTACACTTCACAGATATGTGTTGTTAGTAATCAGAGAAAGCTACCTTTAAATGGCACAAAGTTACCCAAATAACTGTGTATCAATTCGAGGGAGGTGATCACACATGCATAGGGAAATATTTTGATTTATTATTTATTGTCATTCCCCACATAACTTCGCACCAGCATCCTTAGCACAAAAATACGATAACACATTCGCACAGATATAGCACTATATATTTTGCTAAATTTGTGAATAAAATTTTTATATTTAATGGCAATAGTAGTATAAAAAAGCTGATTCTGACCCACCAGGCTGCAGGCTGAGGATAAGAGAAAATCGATTACCATATTAAGGTCCCTGGCATAAATAATTTCCGAAATTTTCGTCTTATCCTGTGGACAATTCCAGAATGTACCTTCCAATGCTGGCAGTGGCCATTTTGGCAGCCAGCAAAAAATCCTCATCGTTCAACAAAAATCGATTTCCTATTACCCCGATGAGCACATACAATGACAGTGGCCATTTTGGTCGCCAGTCAAAAATCGCAATAATTGTGGTGGCCATTTGAGGAGCCAGTGGTGCTGGCAGTCATGATGCCTAGGGCAGGCCGCGACAACATCATGCATGTGAAAATACACTGCCTCGTCCAGCAGTCTGTCAGTATTACAATAAATATACTATTGGTGGCCATGTTGGCAGCCAGCAGGGTCTGAAGTTCGCATATAGGATTCCTACAAGTAGTGCATAATGCCATGATGGCCATTTTGCATGACAAACAAAGGGGGAGAATTACAAGTACTCACACACACTATGTTGGTGAAGGCAATGGTGTGTGTGACTGACCACCAAAATGGCACCCACACACACATCGACGTCCCCATGTGTCCTGCTGCGATGAAGTCCCTGCCAGAACTGTCCTTCCTCCCAGCCTGTTCGTGATAATGAGAGATAAATTCCAGCACCATCATGTCTATACACACAATGAAACCCAACCAGAATTATAATAATAACGACCCATGCAATTGGGAGGTCATGAACATGATATGCAGACCCACCACTATGTAATAAGGGGAGAAAGGCAAAAAAATGGCATTACAAATCAAATGAAGTAACATCTGTGGCATGACCCACATGCACCTACTACTACTGTGACGAGTACACATTATTGGTCTGGTACATGCGATAGTGCAAATTCACTCTAAGAGGAACATGCAGTATGAGGAGTGGAGAGAGGCAGTGGGAGTGGTGGACACCCCTGAGAGCTGCAGCCAGCCGGTAATGCATGCAGCATCTGTTGTCTGGACCAGTGTGTGCATGGGGAATGAAGAAAGGAAAGGGTTAGGTGTTCCATGACAGTGGGTGTGAAAGTTGGCGAGGGAGGGGGGAGCTGAGCAACACACCTGCAGCATTTAAACACAGCCCTGTCAAGGATACATGCGTATATGCCTCGTATCATTCGCTGTGGCATCATCGAGCTGTCCCTGCAGCACTGCGTCGCCCTGCAACACTGCGAGACCTACAGCCTCACCTGACTGCTTCACATCTGTGTGGTAAGTTTGTAAAGATCGACATTCATGCATACATTAGCGCACATGGTGCATGTATAATTCCAACTTTATCTGTCATTAAACCCACATTGTTTATTCGTTGTTACACCAACAGCAGTACATCAACTATAGACTGTCAACTGAAAAAAAATATATAATGCAAGTAATGCAACTATAGACCATTCACAGTAAAAAAAGCCAGCACAGCACATGTATATTTCCAATAAGACATGACGTTATTCGTCGTTAAAAGCACGGGTCCGGGTCATATAATCACAATAATAATTCATTATTTTATACCCTGTTGAGGAAAAAGGGAAAAAAGAATGTAGATAATAACATTAAAGTACCGTCCATGATCTAGTTAACACAATGTGAGTGATACAGTTATAACATGAGGAAATGAGAAATGGTAAACAAAATAAAATAAGTCATAGCATCAATGCAGAATGGGAGTGTCATGGTGTGGGAACCAACATAAGTACACAAGCACGTGTTATTGGTGCTATAGTGTGTCAAGCTATTCCTCCGCCGTACGCAAAGACCAACCATAGGTAAGTCAGAAGAGTAAACCCAATAGACAATGCACCACATTCGTGGGCTCACGGGTTAATAATTTGTAGTGGAACTGATTTTTGCTAGGCATTACCATCATACCTATTTTACCCCTATTTAATCTGCATGAACTAGAAATAAAAGATATATAATGGTTCCAATGCTGCAGTCTAGTTAACACATTAGTAATGATACAGTATCACAGAGACAGTAAACAAAAAAAAATCATGTAAACTACCTTAAGTGCACGAGTGCAGGTTATCGGTATTGTACAAGAGCTGCCACCATGCTGCTGGCCACCACTGTAGTGTGTTGTCAAAAAAGTCTTAAATGTGCCTACTAGACCTGAGCAAGTACACCGCAACGTGTATGTGGCTAACAGGGTGCACACATTATCATGCTCTACTTCTGACAACGACCACATGCATACATTATCGAGGTCCATCACTGCCAGCACCTACATATAAATTAGCTTGTTCCCCCACAGTGGTGGAGTGGCGATGGTCATGAGCCGTTACCCCTCTGCAACGTAGCGATAAAAAATGCCATGTCTCCCTATCACCTTTGTAACCAACACAGTGGCGATAAACACACCGGCCCGTCTTTCAACTCTACCCTTTTGCGGGCCTGGCTACTATGCCGGGGTGATTGCGGGCATCTCTAGAAAGGAATATAGGCTATTCATGGTAAACAGTGAGCACTTGTGGAAGCCTTGCTTAAGAACTATGTGTATTATTCTGCCTGGCATTGTAATGACCACATCACTTTATTCATGTGTCAGTCAAGTGTAACTATGAAATTTTTATTAGAAGTCATATTGTCTGTACCTATGGGACTATAAGATGTGTTGGTATAGGCAGTTCATGGTAAACTGAGCAATTCTGAGAGCCCTGTTTAAGATCTACTTTCATATGTGTTGTGTAATCTTCCAGCATACGTAAAATTAACACTGCTATGGGCCTGTTCAATTCATTCGCACGTCAGTCAAGTGAAACTGTGATATTATTAGAAAAACACATTTTACTTATTTGCTTTCTCTTGCACTTGTGTGCATTAAAAACCAAAGCTGAATTAATTATTTCAGAATTCACTAATGTGTACCTGACACTTTTAAGTTAATGGCCAGACTTTGGATTAGTTGTAGTTATCAGCTTTACACTGGGTGCATGAGAGTCATTGTGCAAATAGGGGCAGTGATTTTATTTTATTTAAAATGTTCTCAGTTAACTGTGAACATGCTATAGCATAGCACACTCGCCTCCCACCAAGGCGACCCGTGTTCAATCCCTGGCCCGCCACCATTTTTTTCTTCACAAGTATGAATCATGTTGGGTGATGCCATTGGTCGGTGGGGGAAGGGGAGCTTCGCAGGTATCTCCCACCACATCATTCGAGCACCACTCCATATTAACTTCACTCACCCTTATCGACTCTCTAGACCTCGCTGTTAAGAGCCTCCCAAATCTCTTCATAAATTTAAAAAAAGAATTATTTAAAATGTGGGCACTGTGTCATATCTATACCATGAGTCCTGTATAGCATGCAAGTAGAATGCACTGTGGAATGGCGATCGGGAGCACTCTGACGAAACCCAAAGTGGTGAATTTAATTATTTCAACCACGGGGAATGTGCACCACACCTGTACTATTAGACCCATATAGCATACAAGCATAATGCACTACAGAAGATGGCTGGGAGCACTCTGACGAAACCTGCTCTGATGAAATTTTTTTAAAGAATTATTTCGACCACAGGGCACATGCGTCACATCTGTACCATGAGACATGTCTAGAGTGTGAGCAGAATGCACAGTAGAATGTCAGCCAGGAGCACACTGACTAAACCTGCTCTGGTGGAAAAAATGTTTTAGAAATTATTTCGACCCTGGGGCATGCGTGCCACATCCGTAACATGAGACCCATATGGAGCACGAACAGAATTCACCACAGAATGTCGGCCAGGAACACTCTGACAAAACCTACTTTGGCAAAAAATTAAAATAATATATTTCGACCACAGAGCACATTTATTACATCCATGTCATGAGACCTGTATAGCATGCGAGCAGAATGTACCATGGAATGTCGACCAGAATCACTCCAACAAAACCAGCTCTGGTAAAAAAAATTTTAAAAATTATTTCGATCATGGTACACATGTGTTACACCAACTTCGTGCATCTTGTGTAGGCTGTGGGTGGAATAATGGCCAAAAGAACTCCATGTAAACCTGCTCATGAGAATTTTTTTAAATTTAATCAACCTGTGTGTGTGCATGTTTGTGCTAATGGTAATATTGGCGACACCCATGCCCTCGCACCTATTGATGTACACCTACTAGATCATAGCATGTATGTTCGAATGAATCTAGTTTACATTAGGTTAGTTGGTCTAGATCTATGCTGGCACAGCACCCCCCTTAGGCCTATCCTGTAGTTCATAGGAATTCACCTGGTCTGTGTTGTGCGAATGGTGTCGATCTGAGCTCCATCACCCCCTTGCCACAGCCACCAGTCAAGGAAGAAGCAAAGGAAGAGAAGCCTTACGTCATTGTTTAATAATAACCTTGTGCTTCTATGGTGGGATCTTTATGTCCATCAATCACATTTGTTTCCTCGCCCTCATAAAACCCATTATCATCATAAGCAGCAGCACCAACACAGCATCACACAACATCACTGGCTACTTCGACAATGTTGGCAGCACTCATACCCTCTCAGCCACCCCCATCTCCTAATCTCACAGCTCCAATATGGTGGCTGGCCCTTCAGTGTGGCTTCTGTGATCTTGCATTTACAGAATGCCAGAATGGTCTTCGACACTTGATGTCATTCAGGGAGGCACAGGAACTCATCTGCAATCAGTGTGGGAAAACCTATACCTGTTCCGACAACCATGTCATACATCGTATCATGTGCATATGGCTACCCAAGCAAGCTGCTACAGTTTGTTGCAAGTTCTGCAATGAGGGTTTCCACCATTCCATTGATGCTAAGTGTAACAAACTTGGTTGTTGGGCCACTCCCAATGCCGTGTCCCTGGTGAGTGGGAGCTGCAGTAAGCAGTTTAGCTTGAAGGATAACCTGCATGTTCATAGCACAAAGTGTACTAGATCTGCCACACCACCAATACCTGCTAGACATGCGTGCATCACCACCAACAATCGACCTCAGCCAGGACCTTAAACAACCACCACTCCCCAGCCAGGACCATCACCATGCCACAACCATCGCCCTTTGTGCCTGTGCGACAGATTGCCACCAAAGGACAATGACTACACCACACCCCTCTCTTCACGAGGGCCAGTGCGGCCAACAAGCATGGCCTCATGGAGGAGGAGAGCATGTTTAGGGGTGTGATGCTGACATACATCCTGGAGAATACATCGAGTGATGCCATTGTTATTTGTGGCTACCTCAAGTGTATTAGGGCCAGAATCATCAGCCAACTGAGGCAGGAGATAGCAGATTATGCTGCCATTAAATTCAATATCCTCATCAATTACAAGTATGGTAAGCCAGAGCTACATGAGGATGAGTTGACTCAACATGCCTTCAAGATGAAGAACGTTCCATTCTTCAACATAGCCAATGTGGAAGATGCTTTGTCGACTGCCATCTTGAAGATATGTCAGGAGGAGGCTGACTATATGGGGAATGGCAGCAGCTGGAGGTTAGCCTTGATGAAGAGGCTCCAGCTGCACATCAATAGGCTTGAACCCCTTTGAGTATCCTCCTGCATTGCCCTGCCTGCTGTGATTGTGGTGAAGAAGATGATCATCAAACCCCACAACCGTGACCAGTAGTACGTTAAATATGGAATCCTGGCACACTATTTACAGAGGAGGCACTGTGACTGCATCAACCAGCAGTACAATGATTTGGAGGCCAGGTTCGACTTCACCATCTGGCATTTCCTGCCACTCTGCATCAGGTAACCCTCTTCAAACAGAGAAACCCAGGGGTCAGCATGAATATCTATGCTTATGAGGAAGATAACTCCATTGTCCTGATATAGGTATCTAAGGAGGAGCAGACCACCTACTTAGATCTCTTCCTTTTGATGACAGGAAGATGGCAATGTGCATTACTTCCTCATAGCTGATTACTCCCACCTTGTATGTTCATAGTGGACTGCCCATAGTCATTCCATCTATGCCTGCAAAAGGTGTCTACAGGCATACAACAACCATTGGCAAGTGACAAGAAACACTGGTGCTGAGACTCTGGCAGAGGACAGGAGGTACTGTAATGACTACAATGCCATCTGTGCTAAAATACCTGTGGAGGAGAATGGCTAGGCTCCTGTGCTCTGGTTCCAGAACTTTCATCATGTGAACAAGGTACCTATAGTCCTGTATGTGGATTTCAAGGCATATCTATAACTTGTCCAGACATGATGTTGGACACTTTTAGGTACCAAAGGCACATGCCATTGAGCTATGGGATGTACATCAAGGTGATCAATGATTTCATACATGCTGCCAAGACTGCCAGCCTACCATGGACAGTGTGTATCACTACACTGAGGAGGGTATGGCAAAGAAATTCATGGAGGAGATTGTACGGGTGGGCACTCTGGTGAAGGACACATATAGCCAGTCTAAGCCAATGCGACCTCTGACTCCAGGTGAATGGACTGGCTATAATAGGGCCATCACCAGCTATCTCTGTTCAGGTCCCTTCACAAGAGTCAACAACTGCAAGGTTTGTGATTACGACCACTGCTTTGGGATGTTTATTGGGGCAGCATGTAACAACTGCAGCAAGATTTACCACCACCCCAAGCATCTGCCAATCCTATTTCATAACTTGGTCTACAATACACATTTTATCATCACCCAGCTTGACTATAACACAGAGGACATATTTATTATCCCAAACACGAAGGCAAAATTAAATACCTTTACCAAAAGTCTTGACAACAATTTCCCCATCCAGTTTATAGATACTTATAAATTTATGTCTGCCAGCCTCGCGACTCTTGGGTAGAATTTACTGGCCCCTGTCTTCAAGGTGACTGCTGCATTCTCCCCTGATCCCTGGCAGCTTAAGTTAGTGACATGCAAAGGGGTGTTCCCTTATGACTACATCATGTCATTGGGGATGCTTGACAAGCCACAGCTGCTGAACATTGCCACCTTCCACAATTAGCTCACCAGTTGTGGCATCAGCAGAGAGGACTACCATCATGCACAGACTGTCTAGGAGGTATTTGGATACACCACTCTCCAAGAACATTCCAAGGTGTACCTCTCGACCAACATCTTGATTTTGTGCGATATCTCCGAGAACATCTGAGGGCTTTGTTTGACTACATATGGTCTGGACTGTGTCCGGTATGTGAGCGCCTCGACATTCTTGTTCGACGCTATGCTGCACAAGACAGGTATGGAGCTAGAGCTCCTTGTCGACTACAATGCCCACCTGTTTGTCGAGGCTGGTATCTGGGGAGAGGTGGCCCAGTGCATCACTGGTCACATTGTCACAAACAACAGGGAGTTGCCTGCATCATATGAAGCTACTCAGCCACCTAATTACCTCAGGTATGTCGACACAAACAACCTTTATGGATGAACCATGTCTCTGCCTCTGCTCTTTAGGGGTTTTGAATGGACCGGCATGGATATTGACCTGATATATATGCCAGATGATGGTCTGATTGGCTACATACTGCAGGTGTACTAGACTACCCTGCTACATTACACAAGGACCATCGAGATCTTCTGTCCCTGCCCATCAGTGAGTGTCCACCTACATATAGACAGCCCAAGCTATTGACCACACTTGAGGGGAAGTCACAATTCAGTGTACACATTATCACATTTAAACAGGCATTGGCACATGGGCTATTGATAAACATTGTCCATTGTGTCCTAAAGTTTCTTCAGAAGGTGTGGTTGAAGACCTACATTTAACTGAACACTGTGAAATATCAGGCTGTCACAAAAGCCTTCGAGCAGGACTTCTTCAAGCTAATGAACATTGCTATGTACAGCAAGCTGATGGAGAACAAATTCAACGATCAGTGGATGGAGCTTGTCTGAAGTGAGGTGCAGGCGAAGAAGCTCATCTCCAAGCCGGTGTTCCTTTGTTGGACAATATACAGTGAAATGCTGTCTCTTGTCAATCTCGACCATAAGCATATATTGTTTGAAAAAACAGTTTATGCTGGCTTTGCCATACTGGACCATTCAAAGAATCTATGTACTGGTCCCACTGTGATATAATGAAGGCATGGTATGGCCCTGATGTGGGGTTGGTATACATAGATACCAATTCCTTTGTCAAGTCCATATCATGCCCAGATTTCTACCACAACCTGGCCTCAGACCCTGTGTTCATAGCCAATTTCGACCTCAGTGGTTACCCTCCCACTTATCCTTGCTACTCCATTGCTAATGCCAAGGTTATTGGCAAGTATAACAATGAGTGTAGGGGTAATGACATGACTGAGTTCATTGGGCTGGGGGCCAAACTGTATGCCAATATGTGCAGGGACAAGGTTGTGAAGCATGCTAACAAGGTTCAGAAGAGCATCGTCCATTGAGTCATTATCATCGAGGACTACAGGCGTGTTCTTCTGGACCACCAACTCATGAGGGTGCAGGCCCACAGCATTAGGTCGGACCACCATGACATCTACAATGAATGCAGCAATAAGCCAGCACTGTCTTGGATGGACATCAGGCATCAGATGTTGGATGATGGAATATACACTGTCCCTTACGGACATGTTGGGTAAATCTTGACACACACACTTGCGACGCCCTTCTCAAAACCTACATAAACCTAAATATTCAACTTGAGCACTGCACCAATTGTATTTGCTGAGTAAATATTAGCCATTTGGTAATTAATACCGAACTGAAAAAAAACACCATGAAGAACATGTTTTCTAAACAAAATTAATTAAACACAATATTAGGTCGGTTACACTTCGAACACAGTCACAAATAGTATTAACGCTTATACTATACGATATCACATCACTTCTTTAACGTTAATAACATCAAACACATAATCTCAAGCATACCTTATTTGCATTATCAACATTTTAATTTCTTGTCTGCTAATAATATGTAGTTGTCCATATGTTAAATACCAATTGTCACACTTCATAAATTAGTGAAATAAGTGGCTTTCCACATCAAACATCGTAGTATAAACATAACACTCTCCAGTTGTCCTTTAGGTTATAACTACTACAATATATAAACAACTTTTAGGGGCGAAAAAAACATTCATGGCCACATAAAAATTCAGTAGTGCATGTAAAATCCTTTTCAACTTATGTATCAGTGTGGCTGTGAACAACTTGTAACAAATTATTTCATTGGCCACTGTTGTTCGGGTAGTGGGAGTGTAAATGTGTGTCCAAAAGAACCCTGCCCACTTGTGTTTGGTGTATTTAATTGCTCCTGTGGTTATGGGTGCAAGTGCCACGGAGTTTTATTTGCATTGTGTTGTGCCAGTGTAAATGTTAGGTACTTATATTTAATCGACTCCCTGGTGTACAACTTTCTCTGCCTTTTGCCTGTAAATTAAGTACCGTAGTCAGTAAGGAGGTTTTTGGGAAAACCCCACCTCAAGAAAAAGTCCTCACAGAATACTCGTACGACGTTGGCTTTTCGCACACTACTTGCTGGATACGCCTCTACCCATTTCGAGAAATTGTCCATTACTACTATGAAAATCCTTTTTCTCCTGCCATCCTAGGGTAAGGTCCCACGATGTCTAAGCACACAGTCTATAATAGTAATTTATAAAAATGGGGCTGCTGTTCTTGACTGACGTCGGCCCTGTGAGATTTTATTGAGTTACTCTTTGACACACTGCACATTCAGAGGTGATGTGTAGCACTAATGTTCCACATGGGAGCAGGTGGAGAACAGGAACTGCAGATGTTGCCCGGCACCATGTTCGGTACAGCTAACGATGATTGTGAGGTCATATGGCCTACGGCCTGCGGAGATCTCTGGATATGTGGTCAACTTGAAGGAGAGTTTAATTTAACGACCAATTAAATTATCCGTATTATCATATCAAACCCTTTGCTAAGGAACGAAGTTTTTGGCCACTTCGAACACCAATACTAGTACTACTGATTTTACCCTGCTTAAGGGAGGCAGGCCCTGTAAGAACAAAACATATTACACTGAAAGTACACGTACCTACTGATTATGCTATAGGTCTCAGTTCCCGATGTACTTTGGAGAGTAAAGTCAATAAAACCCGTCTTGTCAATGTGTGACAGTTTTATTGATGAAAAGGGTACAACATAATGTCACTGCAAGTTAATGCTACCCATTGAAAAAGTGGGCCTGGCACTTCAGGCCAGCCAATGGTCGCTGCTGCAAAATATGGTGATGGCCTTAAGTGATGATTAAATGAAAAACATGTCCCGATGTGTGTAGTATTGGAATGTTACCTCAGGATGCAGAAAGGCCTCCCCTCGGCTTTAAAAATGATGTTAAAGGTTTGAGGTGTTCCTGACATCCACATATCCCCTGTGTTCATTTGTTCCATTGCAGACACATTAACCACATGCAACCCTCGACCGATCAACATTAGGTCTGGGTCTCGATCAGTGCAGGTCGGCAAGAACAGCATTACACTTTTCTTGATGTTCGGCAACTCGTTGCCGTGGGTAGTAATATTTAACATTCGCCTCAAGAAGTAACTCTCGTGATGAATGGATATGTGACCTAAACGAGTGTGTCCCATGAAGTCACAACCGTTAGATACAACAGCCATTGGAGGGAACACTGTGGTAAGTGGCGCCGCTTATTCCCGCAACTTTCCGATGTGCCGAATCCGGAGTGGCTCCAAATGGTTTCAAAAGAGGAAATAAAATTTCTAGCAGGAGGTGTAAAGTGGCGAGCTGTTCCCTAGCATAATTCATTAATAGGAGCAATTTTAAGCATAATTATTGGTGATTACACCATAACTCACTAGGGAAACTGCCCACTCCAGCATAGAGAGTTGATAACATTCCATAGAAAACAGGGTTTAGCTCCGCCCTTTGTTACGAAATCCGTGTGTCGACACATCCATACACATTCCTGAAATTAATTACATAACGACACACACCGACTCGAAAATGTTAATTATAAGAGTGTACATGTAATTGTCTATCGAGAATCAGCCACCTGAGCCATCATTTCATTTATTATCATTCAAGTGTGGCGATATTCACATGACGTCACATTCTTAGCCATATGTGGGGCTCCGGCCTTCACAAACATGTCACCAATGTGTTTTAGTTTAGCAATCTTAATTATGTACATCAATTTCACTTATATTATTTATTAAGTTCACTTTTTTCATGTTTTCATTTTGGTGCCGGATTCGTCGGACATGTGGCAAATACGACGCCATGTCATTAGTCAGACTTCAGCACTCGAGACAACCGGCAGGGCTCTCCGTAGCTCCCTCGGCAATTCAATATAGTTTGCATTTTTCCTCATATCCATAGATAACATAATTAAAGAACCTTTTAGTACTTTTATTTAGCTGAGGGGAGCTCCCTGCATCCTGACATAACATACCAGGACTTCATGTGCAGGACACATTTCACACAATTACAATCTAAAGTCTATGCCTTATTTTTCAGCAGTACCGACCACCGGTGTATCCAGAGTGTCGGGTCCGCCTAGCTAAGGTACGCATTAACAAGTGCAGTAACATTCTGTTGTACCTTTATGGTAATAAAACAGTCATACCATAATTAGACATGTTTTATTGCATTTAACTCTCCTGGGTTCATTGGTTACTGTGCCCTAATAGCAGCCTTCAAATTTACAAGGGTATTTCAGTGTACATTTTGCATTTACGGGGCCTGCCTCCCTCAAGCAGGGTAAATTCAGTGGTAATATAGGTGTGCGAAGTGGCGGACAGCTTCGCCCACAGGCAATATTTTACCTTTATGTAATATAACAGACAAATTCACTCAGCTCTCCTTCATATTGACCGTGTATCCAGAGTTGCTGTAGGTCATCGGCCGTACGACCCCCAAAAACGATTGTTCTTATACCGAACGTGGCGCCAGGCACATCATCAGTTCCTGTTCCCCACCTGCTCTCAGGCAGGACACGAACATGCCACCAGCACCTCTGGAGGTGCAACATGTCATGGTCCTATACTAAGTTAAACTATTGCAGTGAGAAAATGCTGCCTAAATTGAAAACCCGAGGGTGGTACACAGGAGCTTACCGCCTGCTCTGTGGGTCGTCCAAGTGCTGAAGTCTGACTGAAGAACATGACGGCGGCCTCGCCGAATGTCCGGTGAGCCCGGGGCCAAATGCAAACATGAAAAAATGCATCTGCACATTTTACATGATTAAAGAATGTAACACTGTACATAATTATAACTAATTATTAAAAATATGGTTGTGACACCTGTGAATGCCGGAGCCCCAGATATGGCTAACAATGTGACGTCACGAGTATGTCAGCGTACTTGAAGTTGATATTAAATGAAATGATGCCTCATGTAGCTGATTCTTGATGAATGAAGAGATGTACTGTCTTATAATTAATATATAAATATTAGCATGTGCCATTATGGCGAAAAATGAGAAAAAGGGTATGCGTTTCATTTCCTGTGACGACACACTCATTACACTGAAAAGGGGTGGGGCTATGCCCTGTCCTCTGTGAGATATGTGTAACTCTCTATGACAAACCAGGTGGCTTCCCTAGTGAACTATGCTAAAATAACTGCTGAAACTCAATGTAATTACTCTAATTAAATGATGCAGCTAGGGAGCCACTCGCCACTTTGCACTTTTGCTGGGAATATTATTCCCCATTTTTTAACACTTCTTGGACCCACGTCGCACTCAGGATTCAGCCACGAGGCCTATTAACATTGCACACATTGAAAAGCCTTGGGATAAAGCGACGCCTCTTTCCCCTGTGTTCCCTCCAATCACTGTTGCTTGTAACGGTTATGACTTTACAGGAGACACCAATGTGGGCCGCATATCAATTTATTACGAAAATTTACTCTCATAATAAATTTAAAATATGGTGTCCCACAACCCACAGGTTGCAGAGAGGTAATAAAAGTGTGAATACACTGTTCTTGTCGTCCTGCACTGATCGGGGCCGCGACCTAATGTTGATCGGCCGAGTGTTGCTGTGTGTATATGTGGATGCCTGGAACACGTCAACTTAGCACTTTTTTGCACATAGAGATGCACATTTGCATGAGTCCGAGCCAGAAAAAATGCTCATGCACATTATGGATTGTTTGCTCCACACTGGTATGTCCTGCCATGTTACCACTGTGTGAATGGGATAATACCTGATACCGCATACATGTGGGGACAAACACCTTCCATTTCCCAGGTTTCTGCAGCGAACAAGTTTTATTTAGACACCCATCAACAACATGCCATCCTACAACTTCCTGCTGCTCACATTAGTTCAGTTTTTCCTGTGTGAATTGGCACCACTGTTGCACCTGCATGACTTAGTTGTACAACTTATTAATCCAAACATCACTACTGGCTACGTCAATTTGCTGCACGTGAACTTCGATCATGGGATCCTGTCTGGTGGTAGCATATCTTCTAATTCTGTGTCATCCAGCATGATTATCCCCTCACTAGGAGAGTGTGATAGCTCGTTGGCTAATTGGTTTTCTTTGCCTGGTACGTGTTCAATAATGAAGTGATATGCTTATGAATTGAGTGTCTAAATAGTTAGTTTACTCCTTGTCTCTTGCCTGTTGTGTAGCCATACTAGGCACCTGTTGTTCATCCTTAGTGTAAACCTCTGATACTCGAGGTAGGCTCGATCCTTTTTAATGACCCAGATGACCGTTGAACATTCCCTCTCATTTACATCATAGCGCAGCTCTGACTGCCCAAGCTTGGCACTAATGAAGTAAATTATGTGCTTAGCCTTGCCATCATCGACTTGGTACAACACGGCTCCTCCCTTTCTGGCTTGTGTCGGTTTGCTGGCATATCTGGCAAGGGTCGTACATGACCGGAATTTTTCCTTTATATTTACAAAGGCAGCTTCTGCTTTCGCTATCCACTGGAAATGCATCTGTGGCGAGAACATGTTGGTATACGGTGCTGTAATTATGGCAAAAGCGTCAATGTGTTCTTTCAACCAGTTGATTAAACTGAAAAATGTTCTTTGATGCTTGCAGGTTCGTGGTTGGGTGTATGTGTCAATTAGCCATAGCTTGTTTAGGTTAGGCTTGTTCCCCTCTGTGTCTACCATGTGACCGAGAAAATCAATGCTAGATTTCCCTACATAGCATTTCTCTGTTCCACATGTTAGACCCTTAATGGCAAAACATTTCAAAACTACTGACAGGTGGGGCAGGTCTTTGATGGGCAGGCATGTAACATGGGACTATGTTCTGACCCACTTTGCAAATAAATTACATGAAAATCTCTAAAATAAAACTATATGAACTATGGCACATACATAAACACCCTTGCATTAACTATAATTAATAATAACAAAAGATGACTGATGTAGGTGTGAAACGTGATACGCAAACACTGACTTCCATTAAAACATTTATAAGAAGACAAGAACACACAAGAGGGCTTATTCTTATGACATACAAGTGTTTCCTTATTTAAGGTTTACCCAGCAATTGCCTTAAGCCCTTTAGAATAAACATGCCAAATTTACAGTTGTTTATTATTGTGCATCGCAGGTGCTTGGCTTCACTTGCCTGAACTACAATGACTGACACTCGCCGCATACACATCTCCTATAGCACTGATGCATTGGTGCACTAGTGCATTCTAGGAGGAGTATGTGGTTGGCAACAACGCCTCCCCTCTTCTAGCATTAGCGAGATAATTTGCAGTTGCACAAGTCATGTGCCGCAGAGACACTTGTTTTTTTTCTTGCTGGCGATGGTATAGAATGTAGGGACTCCAGTTTCGCCTGTGATAATTGTTAAATATGGGGCACTGGGGCACCAAGGAATGTAGTGCAAGTCGGTGGTGGATGTGGCCATCATCGTAACCGGCGCAGAGACAGCAACCCTGCCGAATCACTTCCCTCACTATCACTGTTGCTGCTGTTTCTTGTGCTCCTTGATCCGTGGTCGCAGTCGTGTTGCTGCTGGGAGCAACCCGGGCAGGCGACCACCAAGGGGGGATGAACCACATTGCTGTAACCCCACATTTGACTGTGCCACTCTTGCATGCAGTCCACTTCTACTGGCCTATCCCTCTGATGAAGGTGTCACTATAGTGGGCTTTGTAGTGTACATTGGTGGTGTCCTTGCAATGCTGGTGCTCGCATGGTGATGCTCCCGGCGCTGTGCCGTCGAGCGCTGTGGGGCAGACGTTCGAATTCGCCCCCTTTGGTACCAGTGCACTGGGTGATATCAGGCCTTTAGCACCTGCTAATGGCCCTCCTTGGGTAGGTTCAGTCGCACCTTCCTCTCCTCTAACTGCACCTAGCTGCTTGACGGTGACATCACTGTCCTGGGGTACTGGGGTGGCAGTTTCAGGTGTTTGCTGAACTACCTGCTCCTCTCTTGGTGGTGATGAGTTGATGCTGCTTCCCGGTGTTTGGTCACTCCTCACCTCATAACTTGTGACACTCTGATCCTGCAGGGCATGGTCTTGTCCAGCATCGGCGATGCTTGGGTTTTTGGTGGTAATCCCACCGAGCGAGGTGCAGGCCCACCTTCCTTCCTTGCATCTTGCTCGCTGAGATCGGCATATGGATTGCCATTGTGGTTCGCCATGGTACCAAGAGCAGCTTCGCCTGGAAAAACTCCCAGCGACAGCCAGATATCACGGTGGGTCCGGACGATCTTCCTCCCCACTTGGACCAGACAAGTTGTTGGCCCAAAGCTCTTGGCCGCCTTGTGCGGCCCGCTCCACTTTGAATCCAAACCTGCACAAAAGTTGCACCAGGTGGCTGCTTGCAGGTGCACAGTTAGATACACCTGTTGTCCTGGTTTGAGCACTGGTAGGGGTGGCATGGTGTTCGGCACCCACCATGCTGCATATGTTTCCTGACACAATCATTGCTCCTGATGTCGGGATCGATGTATCTCCCACCTTGCTCCACTGCTTCCTGTTCCTGTAGTCTCCTTTGCCTTTGGGCAGTCATTTTCTCCCGGTAGGTTGATGTTCTGGCCCAATAGGACATCGGCTGGGGACCGGCCAGTGACAGCATTGACATGCAGGCAGAGAGTGAAGAGTGTAGCTGGCAGGTGTTCTGCACAGATATTATGATGATTCCCCACACCAAGTCACAGCTGCTTCTGAGCTCTTGATTGTGGCAACCCTGTGGAGTTCGCCCGGGGGTGCTGTACCAGCATCTTAAAATGCTGCACCCCCCAATGGTTGCACAGTTTTCGTCATTTTCTCCCAGTGAACTGTGTTCCATTGTCAAACTAAAAGTTCTTAGGGTAAACTCAAAGTGGGTAACACTCACCTTGTAGTGCTTTTGCTATGTTGATAACTTGTGCACTGCTCACCGCATAAGCTTCAATCTAGCAGGAGAAATGGTTTTTCACCCCTATAGTTAATCACTTCCTACCAGCGTATTTGGGATACGGCCCCAGCAGGTCCAGATTTACTGTCTCAAATGGCCGATTAAGTAATCGTGGTTGCTGCTGCTGTGCACCATCAGTCCTATGCGACTTGAACTTATTACATTTTTCGCACTGTTGTATCTACTTTCATACACAACGTGCCAGGCTGGGCCAGAAAAGTGTTATTTTATGTTGCGAATTGTTTGTTCGTCTCTCAGATGTCCCGCTATGTCACTCACATGCACTTGCACAAAATCCTTTTCTCTGGATTCTGGTGGTACATACAGCCTCTATGTTATGTTATCCTGCAGTGAGCAAGTCTCTAATCTGCTATTTACTATATGCCACTGCTCGACATTTTGCATTGCGCATTTCTCTTTCTGTGCTTGCACAAACGCACACCCTGCTTGCACATTCACTACTATCCTACACTGATCGAATATTAAAACGTCACTGTTCACAATGCTCACCTGCTGTAAACTCGTTTCATATAGCAGTTATAGCATGTCCGGGGTAGGATTTTATCCCACTTGGCTTCCTCATGCACAATTATATAAGCACTGGGCACTCTTGTGACATGGTGTCATGGTGTGATTTATGGTTATTTGGATTTTGAGGAGCGGTGATGTCTGAAATGAGGTAATTGGTGAGAAATAGGTGTTACCCGGGGCAGAAGGCATTAGGCAGTCATAATGCCATGATGAGTTGGTTAAGCAGACTCTTCTTGCTCAGGATCGTGCGGCCAACAACCATCGACAACAATCCTTACAACTGTACTGCATCACTCATCTGCAAAATAATTATTTACTGATGCATGTCTTACATGGTGAATTATCAGGGCTACTCACACACCCATGCATTACATTGTAAAGTCCTGAAAACAATTACAATAATAATAAGACTGAAAGTTCGTACACTCGTGCATTAGCAGGAAAATGTAAGGGCATCTACCCTGAAATGCCTTGCGGCTTACCTGAATAAAAACACACGTTTCTCAGTTGTGACTTTTATTAGGCACTGTGTTACATTTTCCTCTAGGGAAACACTTGATATATACAAGCCGTACATTCACCGGTCGGTGGCAGCAAAACTGATAAATGGCACAAAGGCCCTTGCGTGACATATTGTGTGTTGAACTTACCCATGCAATGCAAAACACTGGGGAAGGTGAGAGGCGGTGTCCCGTGCGGCAGAGACGACAATGGTTCTGGTAATTAAAAAGAGTCTATTGCAGTTACTGATTTATACCAATTATAATGGCCACCAGAGCGTACGGACCTATGGTACACGCGACCCACCTCTCGAAGTACTTCACATCTGCTGTAGTTCCAACATGGCACGCATACCAGTGTTTCCGCACAAGAGAGCCACACAGAACTACTTTGTGACACTACACTTGCTTAAAATATATTACCTACTTACCTAAATTTTGCTCTTACTTGCTAACAAAACACTGTGCAATCTGGGTTAGGTAATGCACTGGGAAAATACGTGAAATTAGATGAGGATGAACATACATGGGAATGAGTACATTTACAAACATTATGTATACAACACTTTGAACTGGACTTTAGGGCATTTGATTATGTTTATGGGTGTTCCCTTGCACACAAGTGACCTTATGTCACTACCCTTGCCCTTGTAAAGCCCTTTTGGGAAATAATAGTAATATGGAACTATTTCCTGTATTCATGTGTGCGAGCACACATGGCTGTTTGGCCACTATCACCTCGTTGCACTTGCCTGCCTGCACTACCTTGCTCACTTTTACTTTGTTTTGAAGTGTTCCTTATGCACAGGTTCGTGTGTAGCATGGTCGCCGCTGCACTACTGTGCATGGTAGAGTTTGGCTCTCTGCTGTGTCGCTGCTGGACAAGGTGGTCAAGTGGTCTAAGGCTAGGGGAACTCGGCACACATCAAACACTCCTCCCCCTCCCATTTTTGAGGCAGTTTGCAGCCATTGCACCATCACTGACAGAGGGCACACTGCCTCCTGATCTGCAGTCGTGGGCACAGCTGATAGGGACACCTAGGTTCAACCTCGTGATGTGCAGTTGACAGCTGCTTCAGTTGCTCCCCTTCGATCTGCCTCTTGCTCCTCAGCAGTCTGTGTGGTGTCGGGGCACCTTTGCAAGTCGTACACAATGCTGGTGGGTGTCACCAGCTCTGCGACTGATGCAGGACAAACGAGTCGGACGACTCATTCCCGTCGTCATGGCTACTGATGTTGCTTCTTCTACTCTTGTGCTGCACCTCCACTTGCTCTTGCTCATTGCATGCTCCTTACGGGCACGACGAGCTCCTGTATTCACTGGGGGTTTTAATTACCCTGATGCGATCCCCCAGCTCCAGCTTGCACACTTGCTTTTTGGTTGGCGGTCCTATCACTTGCTGGGTGCATCACATCATCAGGTGTCATGCAGTCCACTAGTACACTCCTTGGCAGAACTGCAGGCATCAGTTGCGGCACTGGCACTTGAACGGTGTGGCTGGTAGTCGGTGCGCCATCAAGCATGTCAGGGGAACCTTCTGATGCGCCCTCCCTGACAGCAATGTATCGGGAGTCGTCTGACTTACTGCACCCATTGCTGCTTGTCCTGGTAAGGGTGCTGACACACCTCCCACTCCTGCTTACATGCTGCTCAACAACGACATCGCCTTCAGGGTCGAAATTTCCTCCTCTTCCATTTCCACTGCCGGTTGCGTTTCTGTGTTGCGGCGAGTTCGCATAGGCCACAATATACGGGGTGTTGGCCTCTGCTGTTGTTGTGTCTCCCCCATCCCTGTAACTCACATCATTCCGGTGCCTGTTGGACACTGCGATGTCCACCATCGGTGAGACTTGGGTCACCTACGGTAGGCCTCCTGTGGGAAGTGCAGACCCACCTTCCTCCTCGCTTGCTCTCGGAGCTAGGCTGGCTGTTCGTCATCATGGGGCTGTGAGGTACTTGACGTGTCAGCTCTGGAGACGTCTCCGGGAGCTAGGTGTATATCATCCCGGTGTGTCCTCACTTGCTTGCGACCCACTTGGAACAGGTAAGTGGTAAAACCAATACTCAGTATGATCTTGTGCGGACCGCTCCATTTAACGGCCATACCAGCACAGAAGTTTTGACCAGTGGCTGACTGTGGGTGTGTCCGCAGGCACACCTGTTTCCCCTCTTGTAATGCAGGTGGCTGTCTCGTTCTCTGTCGGACACACATTGCTGCATGCAACTTTTGATGTTCCCATTGCTCACGATGTCTCTGTCGACGATTTCCTCTCTGCCATAGATTTCCTTGTTCACTGCTTGTTACCATGTTTCTCGTGCAACCTCGCTCACCTGTTCCTAGCAACACATCTGCAAGTTCTCTCCCAATGGCGGCATTCACATGCCGGTGGAGGGTAAACAAGGCAACTGGCAGATGTTCAGCCAAGCTGTTATGTTGGTCGCCCACACAGAGTTGCAACTGTGTTTTCAAATATTGGTTGTGACACTCCATGAGATTGTCAGGTGCATGGTAAACTGCAGTCTTTAAGTGGTACATCCCCCACCATGTGCATGTCTCCTGCCACTTCCTGCTCGTGAATTGCTTGCCATTATCAGTAAGTATTTTCTTCAGATAACCCTAACATGCTAAAAATTCATTCTGAAGTGGTTTCATTATACTCGTGACATGTGCATTACTAATTGTGTATGCCTCTATCCACCTGGAAAAGTTGTCAGTAACCACCAAAATAAACCAGTAACCCTGTGCTGACCTAGGGTAAGGGCCCATGAGATCGAGGTTGATTGTTAATGGCAGGAAGACTCGGAGAAATAGGATCACATCCTCAGGAAGGTTGATTTTAGGTTAAATATTACCAGTATGGGTGCTAGTGCTCAGTAGTGGTAAGGACGAAGAGAAGTGGGGTCGTGTGGTCGATTGCCCTGAATGTGGCTTCCTCCCAAGTCCACCGCTGGTCTGCGCTGCCCATAAGTTCTATGGCAGCCTACCTCATATTGCAGTACATGATAAAGCATGGGATAGTGATCGAAATTTTTTCCTGTCACAGCATGTACCAAACATCAACGTATTTCCAGAGAATAATCCAAGTGCCTAGGCTAGTGACAGCTGTCAGCCTCCCCCATAAACTTATTAACTCCTGCAGGGACTGTTCTGGTCTCCTCGACACCATTAAGTTATAAGTACAAATTACGGGTTAAATGGCCATGAAGTGGCCAGTGAAATAATAATAAGCTGCAGAGTCGCGTAACATATATATTTGATTCCAAATTCTTTCCTCAGAAGCACATGCAATCTTTGACCCGTTCTAGCAGAGTGTGCGCTACACAGAATAAGGCAAAGTGCCTACATGAAAATTACAAGTAATTAAGTCCCGGTCATGTGCAAATAGACCGGGCAATTAGATGGATCTCCCCTGGGCTAAGAAAATAAACTAGGTTCCTGAATTAAATGAACTAAATGATTAGCCCGGGGAGAACACAAGACGTACATCTGTCTCACGCCGCACTCGAGAAGCGACTACTTAACATGGCAGTGGGCTGCTCTCTCACTGGCTCCATCTCCTGCTTCTGTGTTACAAATTACACCAAACACAATATTTAAATTAAATGAAGTGGATGATCATGGTCATGGATGAAAATGTGGCATGTCAAATACAACACTTCAAAGTTCACTTGATTAAACAAGAATATAAAATATAAAAATTAAACATAGCTCTTACCACTTAAGAGGCACTCTAATCTCACATTTGTGGGATACATGTTTCCCATGCAAGGCTGTGCACATGCTGGGATCGGTTTGCATTCACTTATATAGCTCTCAGTTTGAATGTACAATGCAATCACAACACTGGATATTACAAACTCAACTCTTAAGAACTAATAATATTTTTCAGGCTGCTTTTTGCCACATGGTCAATACTCTAAGCCATGTGTGTCCACTGTTCGTAAGCCACATAACATACTACTGGCTTTTGCCAGTATTGTACCATCCTGAGTACTGTCCTTTTAAAATAAATATTAATTTAAATATATATGTGGCAAGCGCACAAACTAAACAACACAGAGACACTTCAAATAATATTCAACGTGCATCGCTCTCCAACACATGATAGTGTGATATGTTTACAAAACAGAAGTTGTAAGGGGTTAAATTAGAGGTTGGGAAGCGGTCGGAATTTTGTTGGAGTTTTCACACCAAAACATCTTCTGTAGTATTGCCTGGGCACAAGTCACTGTCAGTAAACAGTGTAAATTCTCGGTAGAGCACACTCCTTTCCCTGGGTCGTGTGCCGACAGCCATTGCGGCATACTTCCTTGGTTGCTCCAGAAGTTGAAGAGATACAATACTTTACCAACTTACACAGTGAGGTCTTAGGCCGACTCACACACCCACATTTAGGTAAACGAAAAATAAAAAAACACTTTAAATACTTGAAAAACACTTTGCATAACACTCTGAATATATGGCGGAAAATGTGGGGGCCGCACCCCTAAAGTCCATAGGCAACCTGAATGCGAACGCACATTTGCACGTTAATTCATAGGGTTTTTATTAACGTTCCCTCAAGAAACAGTTTACATTGATATGCTGGGCTATACCCGCCACCAGGGATACACTGTAAAAATGGCACTCGGCCACAAAAGAACATACAGGATAATTAAGCCTCACTAGGGGCGATGCTAACCATAGGGAGGGAGAATGCGAAGAATCTTAGGCGGTGAAGTAAACAAATGTTCTTATATATTAAAGTCTAGTGCACATTAACATGATCAGTTCACTAACATAAAGTGCTGCCCAAGTGTGCGAAATGCGACCCCATCGGTCTGCATGTGCGCCTCCCCAAGACAAACAAGTATGACTAACTGGTCCCTCGTGGCATGCCGACCGGTGTTGGCAGACCGGGAGGCTACACTGACTATTTTCTTATGCAACACAACAGTGCAAAAACATATCCACATGAGTCTGACACTTCAAATTCTTACATAAATAGATACCTTGCACCCTGAAACTCTTTAAGACACAACATTACACTGCATGAGATGAGGTGGGGTTCAAACACGTGAAAATGGTACATTACAAACAATAACAAACAAAATCACTGGAGCCCACAGGGGCATTTAAGAAGTATAGGGTTCCATATATTACAGTCGTGTGGACTGACGTACATGAGCGTGTGGTAAATATTACCCTTTTAATTATGCCCTGTTATACAGGCTCTAAATTTAATATATGTGTGCATGGGTGCACGTGGTCTTTGCACTATACTCTCCTTGCACTTCGCTCACAACAATAGCGCTCTACTTGGCCCTGTGGCCGCACACGTAACTGGCATTTCTCCGGTGTATTCGCTGTGATTAACTGCTAAACTGGTGTGTATGTGTACCCGGTAGAGTGCTGGTTGGTGCAGCGACTACCGGAGACATCGGGCAAACGGACTTGGGGGAAGCAGATGGCATCAAACCTCCTCCGGCCAGCGAGGCTGTTTGCAACCCATGACTCACTCACAGCAGGAGAGCCTCCTCTGCTCCCTGTGGTGAGTTCGTAGCACGTAAGCTTCCCTACGTGGCAGCAGCTTCAAATTGTTCTGCAGTTGCTGATGGCGGACTTGCACCCTATGGCATGCTGTGGTGCTACTGTAGGTGGTACATTCTCATGGCTATTGTCTTTGCCTCCTAGGACATTGGAGAGGTAGTGAGCTGGCCAACACACCACTCTCACTGTCCTTGCAGCTCACACCTCCACTTTCTTCACTGCTACACGTGTCTCGATACCGGTTGTGACCCGGTAACTGCATCCCGGTAGGATAGTTCTGTTCCCCGACCTCCATTACCTCGTCGTCTTGCATGCTGACAGGTGTCGCTACCAGGGTGGGAATGTGTTCTTCCCCTTCCCCATCTTCCTGAGATAGTAGCATGGCTGTTCCCAGCGCTCCCGTCCCAATGGTTGAGCTTGATGGCTCGATCGCACCAGACCTACTGACGCGGGTCATCGGGCTCACCCTGCTGGCACCAGTGTGTCGGGTGACGCTGGACCCTCTGTGTCCTCTTCTGCTACATCCTCTCAAAGTGCCACACCACCTTCTGCTGTCAGACCCTCGCCAGGGGCTTGTCGGCACCTATGCCATCGTGGGGCTCCTGGTGGTCCTCTCCTTCTGCCTATCGTTCTGGTACCATGCATCCTGTACAATGTTTGGGCGCTCCTTCTCCCATCTCTCCACCCTGTCGCCGTCCCTGTCGGATGCTGCACTCGCGGTGCTGGCGTGATGTTGACCCCTGGTGAACTCCGTGTTGTTCGGCAAGGAAGTCTTACCTGCATCAGGTGGCGTGACCTCCGCTCCAGGTCCCGGACCACTTTCTGCTCCACTTACTTCCTCCTGCTGCTTGTCCTGAGCAGGGCTGTCCTGGCCATTTTGGGGCTCCTGTCCATCCTGTTCAGGGGCGCTCAACACTGCCGCCTGGATGTCATTAGGGTGGCATCTGACTGTCTTTCTACCTGTTCGTACCAAATACGTCATCGGATCTACCGCCTGGATCACTTTGTGCGACCCTGTCCATTGTTGCACAAATCCCACGCAAAAGATTTTCCACACTGCGGAATGCAGGTGTGCCTTAACGTACACAACTTGGCTCATTGTGAGCATCATTGGCGGTCTTTTCCTTTCTGGTAGCCATCTATTTGCATATTGTTCCTGGTGTTCCCTATGCTCACGGTATCGGCAACTGGGCCTCTCCTCCCGTGTGCCACAGGTCTCCGTCTCACTACTTTCCTTCATGCGCGAACAGTTCTGCTCGCTAGGCAGCATGATGTTTCGTCCCAGCAGTACTTGCACTGGTGTTTTTCCCATTGCTGCATTTGTCCTACGTCTCAGCGTGAAGAGGGCGGCAGGCAGATGTTCGGCCCAGCCCATATGTTGCTCACACACACGAAGCTAGAGTTGTGCCTTCAACTCCTGATTGCGCCTCTCTGTAGAGTTCGCATGGGGTTGGTAAATCGTCGTATTTTGGTGCCGCACTCCCCAGCTGATACGTAATTTACGCTAACACCTGCTTGTGAATTGGGATCCGTTGTCCATTAGGAGTTCCTTTGGGTAGCCCATCTTGCGAAAAAATCACTTTGCATGCATTTTGCAATCTGCCCTTTCCTAGCTCTACTTAGTGGGTATGTCTCAATCCATCCCGAAAAACTGTCTGTGACCACTAGAATGAACCTTTTCCCTGCTGCAGGATTTTGGATATGGTCCCAATTCCGCACGCAATGCATTAGGCCTGCCAAAAAAAAAATTTCTAGAACATTTTTCTGTCTGTTCGGCTTCTGGGTGTCCTGCTGTAGTACTACTATGTGCGTGTTCGAAAACTCTTATCCCGTTGTGCTGCAGGAACGTACAGTCTCCAGGTGGAGCTATTGCATGGCAAGCACGTCTGTACATGCCCCTCCACTACTCTCCATTCGCACACTTGTTCTCTCTCTCTCTCTCTCTCTCTCGCATTTCTCTCTCTTCTCCCGTGCGAACTCGCAAATTTGCCTCCTCTGCTACTACATCGCGGTACAAATCTGCCACAAACTGTTCACACTCAACTACATTGACTCTGTTTATACTTGCTTCCGTTACCTGGTTATTGGGTGATGCAGAGTAATAGCTCCTCCCACTCCATGCATCTGTTACCATTTCTGTGGTGTCTAGAATATGTGACAACGTGTCTGCTAACTCATTCTCCTTGCCTTGGATGTGCTCAATAACATAGTCGTACGCCTGTAGTAATACCACCCACTAAGTGAGCTCACTCCTAGACTCCCGCATGCTGTTTATCCATACTAGACAATGATCGTCTGTCCTCAATGTGAATCTGCAGTATTCTAAATACGGTCTGTACTTGCAAATGACCCAAATCATTGCAAGACACTCTATTTTTTTCACGTTGTAACTTCGTTCCACATTTCCCAGTTTCGCACTTACGAAATCAATGACCCGTCTTTCCCGTGTCGCTGTACTGATATAACATGGTGCCAGGCCCTTCCTGGCTGGTGTCGGTCTGTAGATACAAGTGGCGCGCATGGGTCGTATCTTGCCAGTACAGGCCTCAATCGAAATTTCTCCTTGATTTTCAGGAATGCCTCCTCCTGTGTGCTACCCCACATGTACCACTTCAGGGGTGATAGCAGGTCAGCGAGGGATGCTGTGATAACGACAAAGTTTTCTATGTGTTCGAGCAACCAGTTGATAAGGCCGAAGAATTTTCTCTGTTGTTTCCGGGTACATGGCACCTGCTGACACTTGATTAGCCCCAGCTGTTCAGGGTTTGGCCTGTTTTTCTCTTCATTAACCACATGACCCAGGAATTTGAGGTTGGTTTTGCCCAGACGACACTTATTAACGGCACAGATTAATCCATTAATCGGAAGTCTTTCCAACACAAGCGAATGGTAATGTAGAAGTTCTTCCCAAGTTTCAGACCATATTACTGCATCGTCAAGATAATTGAGTGTGAATTCCCCCACCAAGCCATCGAGTACTCTCGCCATCATGCATTGGAAGGTTTCTGGTGAGCATTTTTCCCCAAAAGGCATTGCGCAGAATTGGTATCGTCGGCCATCTGGGGTGGTAAACGCGGTCTTTTCCTGGTCCTCTTGGCATACTGGTATCTGCCAGTAGCCACTTCTTAAATCGAGCGACATCACCCTGGCCTTCCTTAGTGAACTCAGATTGTCCTTAATTCTTGTGTAAGGCGGTATCGCGCTGCAGGTCATCTGATTGATGGGCCTGAAGTCAACACAAAACCTCCAGGTCCCATCCTTTTTCGGTGGCAGTCTTATTGCGGAATTATACCGGCTCCTTGTTTGTTCAAGGACTTAATCCGAAAGCATTTCAGAAATCTGTTGTTTTATTATGCGTGCCTGATGTGGCAAGAAACTTCGCGGACTGTTAAAAATTGGCTGCTCTCCCTCCATCCACGTGTTCTCTTTCACGTCGCTCTTTCTTCTCTCTCGCAAACTCACAAGTTTCCTGAGCTATCAATACGTCGCAGTACAAATCTGCTATCAGTTAGTCATTCCCTTTAACCGTTACCCTGTTTACGTTTGCCTCCATAACCAGTTCTGTAGTAACAGGGGGTTAATACCTCCTCCCATTCAACATTGTCTGTGACCATTAATTTCGCTTTTGGTGTCCGTGACAACGTGTCTGTTAGATCGTTCTCATTTCCCAGTATGTGTTCGATAGCAAAATCGTAAGCTTGCAACAAAAGTGCCCATCCCGTAAGTTTGCTCCTTGCTTCCCGCATGTTGTTGAGCCATACTAGGCAGTGATTATCGTTTCACAACATGAACCTATGATATTCTATGTACGGCATATACTTTCGTATCGCCCATATCACTGCGACACATTCTCTTTCTTTGACGTCATATCTGAGATCAGTACTTCCCAATTTTGCACTTGCGAAGTCGATTACCCTTCTCTCACCTACGTCGCCTTACTTGTGGAGCATGGCGCCCAGTTCCTCCTGGCTGGCATTGGTCTGTGGGTAAAGGCGTCTTGCTGGATTGTACCACGATAGAGCGTTATGTTCTCGGAATTTTTCTTTGATCTGCAAAAAGGCTGTTTCCTGTTCGCTGCCCCATGCGTACAACTTTTGTGGAGATAGCAGGTTCGTGAGGGGTGCGGCACTGACTGCAAAATCCTGTACGTATTCACATATCCAATTGATTAGGCTGAATAATTTACATAATTGTTTATGTGTACGTGGCGGTGCCTAACTCTCAATCAGTCCCAGGTGTTCGGGGTTCGGTCGGTTTCCTTGCTCTTTCACCACATGGCCTAGAAACTATAGATTGCTCTTGCCAAGCCGGTATTTCTTAACAGCACACGTTCATCCATTTATCTCTAATCTGTCGAGTACAAGTGACAGGTGTTTTAGATGTTCCTCCCATGTTTCTGACCATATCACTACGTCGTCGAGGTAGGCAAGTATGAATATGCCTATCATACCATCGAGGGCCCATACCATCATACTCTGGAATTTTGCAGAAGCGCACTTTAGCCCAAAAGGCATAGCACAGAACTGATATTGTAGGCTATCCGGAGCGGTAAAGGCGGTCTTTTACCGGTCCTCCTGGCATACTGGAATTTCCCAGTAGCCACTTCCCAATTCGAGTGACAGCATGATTCTGGCATTTCCGAGTGAGCTAAGGGCGTCTTTGACACTTATATGGGGTAGTATAGCACTGTGTGTCACCTGGCTGATGGGCCTGAAGTCCACGCAGAACCTCCAGGTCCTATTCTTTTTCGGTGCGAGAGTTATGGCCGAGTTATGCCGGCACCTAGTCGGTTCGATTACCCGTCTGGAAGCATATCGGATATCTGCTGTTTTATTATCTTAGCTTGGTGAGGTAAATAGCTGCGGGGGCTACTGAAGAACAGTTTTTCCTGAGTAAATGGGATAGTGTGTTCTGCCACCATTGTCCTGAGTAATGCATTATGGTTCGCGAAAACAAGTTTATGTTCATCTAGCAAGCACTGGAAAGCAGCTTGGTGCAATGTGGGTATGTCATGTTCAAATTCTGTTAAATTTGCTTTAAGAACATGTTCATGGCTATGGCTGTATACATTATAAACTGTTCGTCTTTCCTTCGCTCCAAAGTGGATGCATCGTTCGGATAGTTCAACTATTGTGTTGCGCTCTGAGAGCCACAGTACTCCTAAAATAACATCTTCATTAATTTCATTAGTAATTACTGCTGTAGTTCTGGTTTCCAAATCTCTTATTTTGATTGTAATGGTCACTTGACCGACTACTGTATCAGTATATTCCCCATTAGCAAGCAGGATCAGCTGTCTGGTTGATGTTATGTCGGTAAATTTGGAAAAGTTGTTTAGGTAGGAAACTGGTTCTGAATGGTTGGCAATAATGCTGGAAAATGTGGTGTGTACATAGGCGGGGAATAATATGGTTGCAGGTGCGGAACATAGGGTGTACTAGGTATTGGCAGCAAATATTGTTACTGGAGGATAGATACAGACAGTGGTAGTGACTCAGGTATGATCGCCCTGGGCAGAACACAGACGTGTTCTGAACGTCGGGTACGTCAGCAGGTGTGGCTTCCTCTTTGACAGCACAGTCTCCACACTTGAACTTTTCCTCACTGTTTGTCTACCTTTATGTCTCTGTTTGACACTGTAGATGGATCATAATGTTGCATATGTCACAGCTGCTTATTCTTCCGTCAGAGTTCCCAATACATCCATTACGGTCGCACGTGTTTATTCTTTGCTACTCGCGAAAGAACGTGTCCCAATTATATGTGACTTTCTAGTGGGTTAAGGGTTGTGTACTTCACTGCTTTCAAGAAAGCATTAGCCCTTTAATTATTTGCAACTCATTTATGTTCAAACACTCTATATGATAATGGTTACTACACAGTTGGCATTTCAATAAGAATGTGTACCGACCTGGACAGAGCAGGTCATGGCACCAATTTGTTTCTAGTTCACTGTTCACTCGCTCTTCTCTTTCGCAGTTGTTCCCGATGTGGATGCTTGTGCTACATTTCCAGGCACACTTACAGTATGTAGTGTCAAGCCCATATTTGGCAATAAAGTCCTGTGGTTGTGGTCGCATATACTGCGGACAGAGAAACTCGACAGAGTCACTACTGGTCCGGTTAGGCATCATGTTGTTGTTCCAGCCCATGTGGTAGAAAGGGAATTGACGCGAATGCGCAGCACATGTGAGCATGCTCGGGAGCAGGTGACACTCGGCGCGGTGCGGGTGATGACACACTGTGGCTGTCCTGCTCGCCACAGCGCGAGGCAGGGGTCAATGTATGGCGGGCGCTCACAGCTGTTCGGCACAGCAGCAGATAGCATGAGAGGGAGGCGATTTTATTTTCCTCCTTCTCTCATTTCTTTCCTCCATCATCCTCCTCGAGTGCACGCGACGCTGGCGATGGGGATTTAATTGCAGTTCCTTGGTTTCCTCAGCTCCTGGGCGCAAGCTGGCTGATGTCACAGTGCACCAAGATGTCCACTACCCCTTGTCATTCTGTTTTCTCCCTCGTGGCAGTGGTAATGGCAGTGTCCTTGCAGTTTCCCCATGCTTTCCCCTTGCACCACATGCATAGACTTTCTGGCATCCTGGGCATCTCAATGACATCCCACAGGACCAGATTTGTTAGCAGATGTTGTTTATTCCTCCTCGATGCTGGAGCAAGTCAGGGAAAGCGGGAAAGGACAGGACAGGTAAATGTTCCGTAGATTCTCACCAACTCTTCTACTTGTAGATGAAGGGTGCCAGGTATTTTTCAACCAGGTATCATAGAGCAGACTATTCTCCTCTCTGGGTAGTTTGCCGACGACCTATGGGCAGTGTCCTCCCAGTGCTCCGACCATCGTGATTCATACAAATTCAGTTATGTTACTGAAACCCTGCACAGTGAGATCTTGTGGCAGCTCACACACCCATAAAAAGTTGTATGTAGATAACAACACTGAAAGATAATGCAAAACACTGATACATAACACTTAATGATTGGTGGGAAAGGTAGGGGGCTCACACCCCTATGGTCTGTAGGCAACCTGAATGAAAACGCACACCATATTACATTGAATTATTGGATTTTATTAATAGCTCCTCCAGGAAGCACACTTATACATGGTGCTGCACTTAACCTACAGGCAAGGTGATACTGTACAAAAAGCCTAAAGGTGACGAAGAACTTACGTGAAAACTTAAGTCTTCCTGGCTATGCTATTCCACGGGAAGGGCAGAATGGAGTAGCTTGGGTGGCTGCGAAGTAAACAAATGTTCCGGTAAATTAATGACTATTGCTGTGAAGTGAATAGTAAACAAAGATGAAGTGCCACCCAAGCGGAAAATGCGACCCCCCCCCCCCCCCAACTCCTCGAGACACCCCGGTATGACTAACTGTCCAGCGCGGCATGCTGGCCGAGGTTTGGCAGGCAGGTCAGCTGCGCAGACTATTTTCTTACACTCTCAAACTCCAGAAAACACATCCACATTACTTTAAATGCAACAAAGGTTACAAAAACAATTACCCTTGCGACAGGAACCCTTTAATTAAAATATTACACTGTATGAAATTAAATGTGGATCAAACATGTGAAAATTATAATGAATAAAAAATACAAAGCCCTGTAATTAAGGCCCACGGGGGCATCAAAACATTATAGGACTACTTGATTAGCCATTTCGTGAACGAGCATCCTTGAGCATTTCTTAATTAAGCTTCATTAAACTTAGGCCCAAGTGTGCAGGGTCTCCTTTTAAGACCCGTGCATGAAGCCACACGTGGCATGTTCAAGACTTGCACTTTCCTGCTCATGTCACAAGCATTCTCTTTTTCCCCTGTGGCTGCACTCATAACTGAGGTCTTCGCGGTTACACTACTGTAGTGAACTCACCAACCGGTGTGCACGAGCACCTTCTAGAGTAGCTGTAGTGGCTGCCAGCGACAGCAGGTAAACGGGCTAGGGGGAAGCGGATGGTATCAACTGTTGTGTCGCATCAACTGTTATGTCGCAGCTGCAACATTTATTGTTGATACCACCAGTTCTCCCGTGCATGTTGCCCTTGAACATGCCGTGGTGTGCCACCTAAATTCAACAACGAATTCCTCCAAGTTGAAGGTGCATTTTGTGGTTGCGTTAAATAGTGGCTACAGTCCTTACACACGTAATGGTCTTCCGTTGAGCTCTAAAATTCTGTTTTGTCCAGACACTATCGATGACACAGTATTTGGCATTGTGCACAAGTGAGGGTTTGTGTACCCTGGCCTGCAATCAACAAATTATTGCACCAATATTCAATTGCTGTTTCTGTTGAATTTTCTTGCATTTTACATACATTTGTGGTTGTGTTGTTAATCTGTTCATTTTCCCATTTCACTGGTTGGTTGCGGTTGTCCACGGCGTGGTAGCTCGATTGGCTGGACTGACATCTACATCTGCAGTAGTTATTGCCAAACTCATATTTCATCATGAAGTCTTGAGGTATGAGATGTAAACATCACAGACAAAGTAGCGCTGGTGCGCTATCTTCTGTCCAACAAACCATGGTCTGGTATGTAAACCAACACCACATACTCGCAGAAACGTGATGTGGAAGTGCAGTGGTGCACACCATAGTGCTGGTGTATCACGTTCAGGCTGTCCCTGCTCGTTGCGGTGCAAGTGTCAATGCACGGCATGCTCTCACCTGACAGGAAGCATGGCGTGGATGGTCAGCTGGTCACCATTGCGTGGATAGCGTGGGAGATGGAGGAACTTCCTGGTCATTGTTGCTCCTCTTTTTCATTTGTCCCATCTCCTCCTTTGTACAACGTGTGATGCGGCATTTGGAGGGGGTTGTGCACATGTCTACTCACCCTGGTATTTTGTCCCACTGCTGCGATGGAGCAGCAGATATTGACATCGCCACTCCGCAGTCCAAATGCTCGCCAAATGGCGGTCACTCACTGCTTTCCTCGCACTTTTCACCACTGACCACGTGCCACATTTTTTTTTTTTAATCTGCAGGCATCTGGAAGGCATCCCAATGCTGTTATCATCCTGCGTTGCGATCTTTGTTGGCTCCTTGTTGCGGGTAGTGGGAAATTCAGTGGGAAAAAAACATTAATTGGGAAATTGAAAATTGTGAAATATCTAGCGGAAAATTCTGCGGAAAATGTTGTGATTTTTTAGGTCAGGAAGTTATGGTGAAAGGATATGGCCACAAAGTTGGACGACATTTGGATGTGGTGTCATTGTGTGAATTAGAGTAATTTGAATTTTTAGGAGCGGTGAAGTTTGGAATGAGGTAATTGGTGGGAAATAGGTATTGTTACTGGGGTGTAATGCATTATCCATACATAATCCCATGATGAGTTGGCAGAGCAGACTCTTCTTCCTCAGGATTTTGTGGCTGACGACCATCAGCAATAATCCTTTCACGTGTGCTGTATCACTCCTCTGTAGAATAATTATTTACGGGTGCGCCTCCTGTGGTGTTAATTATATAGGATATTTACATGCCCTTATATTACATTGCAAAATCCTGAAAACACTTAAAATAATAATAAGACTGAATGTTTGTACACTCGTGCATTTGGCAGAAAAATGCAAGGGTATCTACCTTGAAACGCCTTGTGGCATACCTGAAAAAAACACACATTTCTCAGTTGTGACTTTTATTAGGCACTGTGTTACATTTTCCTCTAGGGAAACACTTCATACATACAAGCCATACATTCACCGGTCGCCGGCAGTAAAACTGATAAATGGTGCAAAGGCCCTCTGTGACTTATTGTGAGTTAAACTTCCCCAGGCAATGCAAAACACTGGGGAAGGTGGGAGGCGGTGTCCTGGGTGGTAGTGACAAAAACAGTTTCAGTAATAAAAATAGTCTGTTGCAGTTACTAATTGATACAACTGATGATGGCCGCCCAGGCACGCAGACCGACAGTACACGCGACTTGCCTCTAGGAGTACTTCACGTCTTCTGTAGTTCCAAGATGGCACGCATGCCGGCACTGCCACACAAGCGAGCCACGCGGAACTACTTTGTCACACTGCACTTACTTAAAACATTTTACCCACTTACCAATTCTGCTCTTACTTGCTAACAAAATGCTATGCAATCTGGGTTAGGTAATACACTGGGAAAATTTGTGAAATGAGATGAGGAAATAACACACGTGGGAATGAGTACATTTACAAACATTATGAATACAACACTTTGTACTGGACTTTAGGACATTTGATTATGTTTACAGGTGTTCCCTAGCACACATGTTACCTTGCATCATTACCCTTGCCCTTGCAAAGCCCTGGCTGCACTACCTTCCTCACTTTTTCACTGTTTTGAAATGTTCCTTATGCACTGGTTTGTGTGTAGCATGATCACCGCTGTGCTGCCGCACATGGTAGAATACGGCTCTCTGTTGTGTTGCTGTTGGACATGGTGGGCAAATGGTTTAAGGGTGAGGGAGCTCAGCACACGCAACTTGATAATGTGTCTGTGAGCTGATTCTCCTTTCCATATGCTTGCATGAGCAACATTAACCTAGTTAGTTTGCTGCGAGCCCCCGCACATCATGTAAGCACATAAGGCAGTGTTTGTCCATGCTCAAAGCAAATTTTTACATTGTAATGCCTTTCTGTCTGGCTTAAATTTGTGCTTGCAAAACAGATTACTTGCTGCTCGCCGCCTTCCATGTACTGGTACAAGATCTCACCCAGTCCCTCCTGACTGATGTCGGTCTGTAAGTAGAGGTGACGCATGGGACCGTACTTGGCCAAGGTCGAGCACGAACAGAAAGGTGCTATAATTTCCTGGAATGCTCTGTCCGCCTCACTACTCCACGTGAACCATTGTTATGGTGACAACAATTCGGTTACTGGTGCTGCTATTATTGAAAACCCTTCAATGTTCTCTCGGAGCCAGTTAATTAAGCCGAAAAACTTATATAGATGTTTACGCAGACAGTTATCAATGAGATTTAACTGCTCTGGATACGGCTTATTTCCTGATTCGTCAACAATGTGCCATAGAAATTCTGGGATAGTTCTGCCTAAATGACATTTGCTTGTGGCACATGTAAGTCCATTGATTGCTAGTCGTTCCAATACAATGGACAAGTGATATATGTGCTCCTCCCAGCTCTCAGACCACATGACCATGTCGTCTAAATATGCTACCATCAACTGGGGTTACTATGGTCAGAACAAAGAAATATGTGTGAGTTCTTCATATCTTAGATTTACATTTATTTTACAATAAATTGTTTCCATCATATGAAAATATACTGTATGTGATATAATTAAGAACATAGAATAGGTTTTTACTAACCTACATGTATTTCTTTCTTTGACCATAGTCACCACATTCGACCGCAGTTGATGGTAGTGTAAATTCGCCGGCGAGGCGGTCCAGTACTCGAACCATCGTAAATTGAATAGTTGCTGGGGTACATTTCAGGTCAAATGGCATGGTGCATAACTGGAAGAGCATCCCTTCAGGGGCCACAAAGGCTGTTTAATCACAGTTATACTGCTTGACTGGGATCTACCAATAACCGCTGCGCAAATCGAAGAATGGCAGTACCTTTGATTTCCCCGTTTAGACCAGCACATCCTTAACACTTATGTAGGGCGACAGCGAACTACATGTCACCTGATTGATGGGATGGAAATTCAGACATAATAACCACATGCCAGCCCTTTTTCGGTGTGGGTATATGGTGGAATTTAAATTACTCTGTGTTGCCTTGATCACTCCTTCCGATAGCATTTCTTTGATTTGCTCATGTATTATCCTGGCCTGGTGAGGGAGGTAACAACGTGGGGTAGAGTACATTATAACTTCTTGCATTAAGGGAATATCGTGCTCAGCTACTGTTGTTCTACGTAATGCATCATGTTTCGCAAAAACTTCCTTACGTTCGTCTAGCAGGTGCTCGCAGGCCGCTTGATATTCTAACGATAAACTGTGGTCGAATTCCTTTAGCGAAACTCTAGTTGCACCATCAGCTGCTCTCCTATCTATGTTGTACACTTTCCATGTCTCCTTCGCCTCTAAATGAATACTCCTTGCTGCAGACTCTAATATAATGATTTGCTCTGATAGCCAAGTTACATGTGATTTGTACCCCTTCCCTAAGACATTTTTTCTGACCAAGCACCCAGCGCCACCATAGCTGGAATGCGCAGTCTGCAGATTTGTGGGGCGCATGGCGAGTTCACAGTGTAAGAAAGTGCAAGGGCTAAACAGGGCATACCAGCGGTAGCATAACCGGCATTTGTCAGGCCAAGCAGCCAGGGCTCCGTGTGGCAGAGTAATACATAAAAGAGAACCCAACACTATGCCAAGTCAAAGGGCTTATGGCTAATGCCGTTCCAATTTTGTTACATGTTAATAAAGAGCTATAGTTCTATTGTCTTTTGTACCACTAGGGTTTTGTTATGTTCTTTTGTACCACTAGGGTTTTGTTATGTTCTTTTGTAAATGCATGTTTTCCATTTTCCATTGTTTCACTGTGTTCATACCAATTTCATCAGTGCTATGTATACGTGTCATCCATGGTTATTGTGTGATTAATATAGCATGTAGTTCTGGAGCTTAAGCAGGTAAGGCAGGAGATAGCATGAAAGTGCAGGAAGTAGTTCCCCACCTTGGCACTCGAGCCGGCTTCAACTGCTCTCGCATCAGGGTGAGAAGTCAGTAAGCATTGACGGCTCTCGATTTTACTAGACCATTGAGAAACAAGGTAATGTGAATGGGAGCAGAGATTCTTTTACCAAGCCTGGCACCAGCCCCTCCAGGGACACTGATGGATGATCATTTCTCAGGTTGTGTGACCGATTGACCACATGACCATTATTTAGATGATCAGCCATCTCTGGCAAAATTGCCAGTGTTGAAGACCTATATCCAGAAATGCCTTGTCTAGTAGGGGCTGTAAGCCTCCCCCAAATGCTGTTTCACACCACCAGGTTTTTATAGGCCACCTTATGCCTTAATTGATACACATCGAATTATTAAGTCACTGACAAAGCTTATGCAGTCGAGAAGCAACTGTTGTAAATAAATGAATGACAGATCCAAAGTACATTATTTATTCACATTGATCCCCAATTGGGCACTTACGTAATGGTCCACCATTTAAGACAAGCAAACTCTTACATTTGCACAAAGCCTAATAGGCCTACATAGCATTGCGTGAAAATTATTCCCCAGCCGTGTACAAATGGGCTAGGGTTGTGTGGTGGCACACATTCCGGCCTATTAAACACTTTAAATAATCCATAACTAAGATACATTGCAGAAATAAAATGTGATTGGTTATATAAAATTGAAATGCCTAAAACAGCATGACATGGTGGCCACTCCAAGAGAAGACGAGACGCTACTGAACAAGGGCTTGGCATAGGGCTTGCTGGTTGGCCGTATCTCCCACTCAAAATCACATGACCATGATATTACAAAATATTAACACAATAAATTTAATGATGTGGATGACTGCAGTGCTGATGACACGTGATAAAATAAAAACCCATTCTTATAAATCTACAAATTGCATTGATAAAAATATAAAATTATACTTATACTTATTAAGTACATTGCTTATGTCAAAACCTAACCTCAACTTGTGTGTGGATTCAAAAGGTGCTGTGATTGTATGGGATTCATCCTGTATGAATCTTATTTCATCAGAACACTTTAAAACAGTGGGCACTTAGATTGTAATCACAATACATACATAAAACACTTATTAAATAATAATAAATTGAAAGTGAGGTTATATGACCATGTGGCCTTTACATTATGTGTTATGTTAGCTGATTTGCTTACACTTATCTCTGAATACTGGAAAAGTCCAGTATTTCTACTAACTGTACTGGTATGAAACTATTAAAAATATAAAAACCTGTGCATGCAAGTTAAAGGACGGGCTGTAAACATATAAAATAGTATTGGAAATATTACACTGCAAAAATAATTCAAGTAAATCAAGTGTGTCTGCTGTGATTGTAAATGATGTTTGCGTATTAGCACATGAACTTATTAACCCTGAATTTACTGTAATTAAGCATCTTAACATTAGAACGAATAGTAAACAATAAACTAGAAGGCTAGTTCCTTAAGTACTTGTGTCAGGTTTGGATAGCGAACATATTGGTATCAAAATAAAACCACATGACACAATACACTATGCACACAACATAACTCTCAATTTCAATAATAAACCACATACATAAACACTGGCAAAAACACATTAGCAATTATGTAAATATTGGCTTGCTGCATTAGCGCAAACCAGTGCACGATGTGGAACATACTAGTAGCACATGACAATCAGAAATAAAATAAAACAAAAATAATAATGATGCACTGCATGGATTAAAATACACAACATAACACTGCATCTAATATTTAAAAAGGCCCTTTGAAAACCATATAAACAATAACTTATTTATGTCACCGGCACACACATACATGCACACATACACACCGGTTGCCCTGTGCTGATGTACTCTCGTGGCGGTGTGATGAGGTGATGTGTGTTGACAGCCATGGCACTTTGAATAGTCTGAGGTCAGACACGTAGTTAACGTTAAACCTCCCCCCTCCCCAAAATTCCACCAATGGCCACCGCCCCTTCCACCCCCCCCCCCCCCTCAACGAAAAAACCCCATACACAATGGAGGCCATTCACTCACAGTGATTATTCCCTCCTTCCTCGCTGCTGTATCTCGCCGGCAGGTTGTAAATGCTCTGTTGTTGTTATTTACTACGAAGTAGGTGGGGCTGCTGCTCACATGCTGGCAGCGATGCTATGAGGGTTGTGGTAGGCACAGACGAGTGCCTGCATGCCACACATGTGATGCGCTAAGTGTGACGAGCTCACTTGGATCAGCGGGGAGGAGAGGAGAGTTCCCCTGTCCCCGACTCGTCGCTGCTACTGCTATCCTATGTTTGATATGGACAACTTCGGCTCGGAGAGAAGGTAACCCTAAACACCTTGTATTGATGTGCCTCCATCCTTCTTCTATACTCCTGTGGATGATGATGCTGGATTCGTCGGATGTACCTGGCTTCTCAGGGGAGTCATGACACTGTCAGACAGAGGGCGCATCTGGCTAGCCTGGCCTTCCTTGGGCGGCCTGTCTGCAGTGCTGTCATAGACGGATTGAGTTGCTGGCAGCATGATAGCTGGTGGTGTACTATCACTCGCTGTTATGCTGTTGACAGTGGCAATCCCTGTAGACGTTATGGCATCGGATGTTGCAGCGGCTGGCAGGGTTGGCGGCATGTCATGCAAATTGGCAACTACTGTGATGGCAGATGGCGTGGCTGCATTTTTGCTTTTCTCACCATTGGAGGCTGAGCTGTTGGAATCGGGCATCGCGATGCCGGTGCTGGCCAGCCGAATGGCGTCTCGATGAAATACCACTATTCTGCTCTTACTCATGTGCACCTTGTGGCATGAGTCGCCAACTGCCTTTACAATAGTGTGTGGGCCACTCCTCTCTGCGAACCCCGCACAAAATTCTTTAAGTTCAGCTGATTGTGGATGTGTGCATACATAAACACCTTACAAAGGCAGGAGATGTGGTGGTGTGTGGTTAGATGTAGGCATCCACTGCGAAATGTAGTAACACTGATTTTCCCTTGCTTTCCTATCATGTGCTATTGCCTCCCTCCTCTTGCTTCTTCCCTTTCTTCACTGCTGGCACACTCTCTCTCTCGCTACGCTCTGGTACTCACAGGGGAGGGGGAGGTCGCGACCTTGTAACAGCTGAGCAGGCATCATCCCTGTGGCCTGATTCACGTGATTCTCAGCATGAAGAAAGCAGCAGGAAGGTGTTCAGCCTATGATGTGTGGTTGTTACCGACACACAAACACAATAATTGTCTTCAGTTCTTGATTGCATCTTTGGTTGGGTTTGTGCGAGGATGATAAATAGCTATTGTGATGTGTCTCACTCCCCACCTTGTACACAAATATCGCCATATTCAGCCAATGAAATGAGTTCCATTGTCGCTGAGGATCATTCGCAAGTAACCCCAGCATGTAAAAAACTGATTTTAAACTACTTTTCCCACTGTCCGAGCCCATGCACTTTGTACCAGGTGTGACTTTGCCCAACATGAAAATAAGTCTGTCACGACCACAATAAACCTCTTTCCAGTTGATGTGCATGGGTAGGGTCCCATTAGGTCCAAGGCCGCTGTTTCAAATGGGTAGCGCAGTATCCTTGGCTGTTGTTGTTTTGTCCCATCCACCCGCTGGCTTTTGTAGCGGTTGCACGGAATACACTCCCGTACAAAGTGACGCACTTGTATGGACACACCATGCCAATTGAACTGCCTCAACACATTGTGGCATGTTTGTGCCACACCGGGGTGACCAGTCTGATTGTTGGAGTGTGCACATTGTAATACTGTTGTGCGGGCTGTGGTCGGCACATACATTCGCCACATGTCGGTGTTTACATTCTCACGTGACTCGGGGGCTACTTTAAACACGCACCTCTTTACACTTGTTCCTTGTACACATGTGGTTATCCCCTTCTGAGTGGTTGGACACTCTGGCTGTTTGTTTACAATGCATTCTTTTAACGTCGCCAGAGTTGGTGCCTGTGGTAAGATGATCATGTTCATACACTGCACTGGTGATGTTACAGGTGTTTCTTCCACATGTGGAGGGGAGGGGATATAACACTCTCCCATTTCTCCCTGTTCTGCGCAACTTGTTCTCCAGATGAACGGGACAGGTTGTCAGCGAGATGGTTATCTTCGTCGGCGACATGTTGCAATTCGAAATCGTAGGCTTGCATGAGGAGTGCCCAGAGCATTAGCTTACTGCGACTCTCCTTCATATTATGCAGCCACAGTAGGCAGTGGTTGTCAGTCCGTTGTGTGTAGTGCTGGTACTCTAGGAGTGCTCTGTACTTCTTCAAACTCCACTCTATGACTAGACATTCACATTCGTTGACATTGTACCACCGCTCTACTGGGCCGAACTTGGCACTTCTGAAGTCGATTAAGTTGCTTATGTTGTCGTCAGTGAGTTGAAATACAACGATGCCTAATCCATTTTCACTCGCATCTGTTTGGACATACAAGTGTCGGCCTGGGTTGTAGCGAGTCAATGCCCCACATTCTTGGAAACTACATTTTACCTCTTCGAAACTGTATTGTTGCGTGCTCTGCCATTTGAAGCATACGTTCAGTGACATAAGATCCATGAAAGGTGCCGTGATTATAGAAAATTTTTCAATATATTCTCGGAGTCAATTTACAAGTCTGAAAAATTTTCTCAGCTGTTTACACATTGTTGGCATGGGGTAATCTTCAATTGTGTTAACTGTTCTGGCCTGGGCCTCCTTCCATTCTCACTGAACAGGTGTCCCTTAAATTGGATGTTTTCTTTGCTGATGTGACATTTCCTATTTGCGAATGTCGGGCCAGTTATTGCCAGGTGCTCAAAAACAAGCGACAGATGGTGTATGTGTTTGGGCCATGACTCAGACCACACAATCACATCATCCAAATAGGCAAGGGCACACACCAATGAGCCAGTCCAGCACACACACCATCATTGCCTGTAATTTCGACATATCACATTTTAGGGCAAAAGGCATGGTGCAAAACTGATAATGGTCCCCATCAGGGGCTATGAACGCAGTCCTGTGGTGGTCTACAGGCTTTACTAGGATCTGCTAGTAGCCACTACAAAGGCCGAAAGTTTTTAAGACCTTCACATGCCCCAGGGTGTTCAGCATGTCTTGTATGTGGATGTATGGCGATGGTGCACTGCATGCGATCAGGTTAAGATAGTGGAAGTCTACACAGAAGCGCCATGTTCCATCCTTTTTAAGTGCCAGAGTAATTACTGAATTGTATGAACTCTCGGGTGGCTCGGTCACTCCCTCTTGTAGCATTTCTACTAACTGGTCGTGGATAATTTTGCATTGATGCGGATAATGTCTTGGATTATCATATAGCGGAGTGTCGGTGGTGAGTGTAATAACATGCTCTGTGATGGTAGTCTGTAAATACGTCTTTACTTTCTTCCAGTATGTGCTGTACAGCCTCACAGTATTCATGCAGTAACAAATGGTCAAGGTCATCCAGTGCTATGGACGGTACATCCCAGCTGTTTGGGGTTACAAGTTGTATACGGTCCGAATTGGATACGCTGTGCAACTGGTTCAACTACCGTATTTTGATATGACAAGTGGTGGTTTCGACGTCGTATTTGCATAACTTTATCATTATTTCACTGGCAATTTCACCAGTGTGCTGAATAGTGACTATCTGAATGGTCTGTTGGCTACAGTAAGACTTTCACGAGGTACACTGTGGTCAAATAATAGTCCTTCGTTCCGGATGGTATCAGAAAGTTGAAAGACCATCACAAAAGGAGACCAACACTTTCCCCATAGCAGGAAACCAAGACCAATGGAGGGATACTGTGGGGGGGGGATCGAAAAGGGGTCCACAGGCCCCTCTCCCAGCTGCACCCAACATAGGAATTGGAAGATCGTGAAGGGGAGTAGAAAGTTAACCAACCTACCAAGAACCATATCCCCATCCCCCCAACCAACCGAAAGACTGACACTACCCGAATATGTCTGCTTCCTGGATAAGGCTTTGTCTTGTTCCAGGAAGTAACCCAATGATGACCCAGGCGAAGGCAAAGGAACGTTTATACTGGAAGGCGGTAGTGAAGTACTTGAAGGAGTGAGACGGAGAACAGGATCATGAGAGTGGTCTACAGCAGTATGAATTGAATGAATGTGTGTGTGAAAGAGTACGCACTGAAAGACTGTAGTGTGTTATGACTTGCCCTTTGCATCCGGAGGTGAGGAGGAGGGGAATGATTCTGCGTTACCAGTCATTCGCCGAATCTAAGTCCTTCACTAACCGAGCACACTGGGCCACGTAAAATAGATAAAGTTTGTGCCAGCGTGCTTAAATATATGTGCATTTTGTTTGTGAAAGAAGGACAAGCACGCGAACACGGCATGTGTGAGTAGAATAGAAAACTTTTATTTTTGGACCAACATGATGGCTAGCAGAAATTTGCAAAGTTCCCAGAGGATCCTGAATAAAAAGAGCAGATTTAGATCTATACTTTGTGAGAGTTAACATAAAGAGTAGAAAGCAGTGCTTTAGGTATAACCTGTTTATAGGTATCGCCTCCTAGAGGAGAGGTTTGGAGAGGCCAGTGTCTGTTCTGTGTCTGTTGGGAACTTTGTTGAATTGTTCGCACCAATATCATCAAAGCCACATTGATGATATTGGTGCGAACGAAACTAAGCGATGCAGTACTGTGAATTAATGCTCTTCAGGAGGTTTTGTTCACTTTGAATGGAATGTGTATGAAGCTGTTATTCGTACCGGTGATTTGTAAAATCTGGTTTTTGGAGTCCATTCCGGGTGTCCTGGTGATGACTTGGGGGAGATAGCGTCGGGCCTCCCTACCTCTACTGTTCGTTTACCAGCTGTGATTTTCGTGGCAGTTCATGCGGAGCAAAATCTTTCCAAGTTGGACAGCTGTTGTTCCAGTGTGATCCTCCACACCACCGGCGGAGGTGAGAGGGTTGTCTTGGTCCGCTTGGAGGTCTATACACAGGAGCACTGGTCTGGTGGGTTTCGGTTGCTCGTTGCAGCAATGATGTTTCACTTCATTTTCTGGTGCATTTACTGATATGGGTGCATTGCGGGTTGTGGTTAGTACCTCCTGCAGGAGCGGTGTTGACTTCACAGGCATGCATGGTAGAACCAGCTGGGATGCATTTTGTGTCATGCCATGGAATGCGCTCTCCTAACCTATTTATTTTCTATTATTTTTCTAGCAATTTAAGTTTTTGCAAAGCCCATTTTTCTTTCTTTATGATCTCTCCTTGTTTCCATTCGGAACACTTTTGTCTTAAAGGGTAATTTTTGTATTTAACTATGCAAAAGAAAATATGTATTAAAGTATTGTTACTTATATATATCATCTAGGGCGATAAATATATATTTTTCATTTTACTCTTGTTTGCCAAGTAGTAAAGGAATATGCTTTAATAATACCCTATATTATGTATTTATGTATCTGTCGCATCTCACTTTAGAGTGCAGCACCTGTAACACATAATGACTCTATTCGTTATGACAATTTGTTTTAAATTATTTAAGCTGGACTTACAACCATCAATTTCATCCATCAGTCGCCCATCCGTACGTCGGTCATGTGATCTTCAACCAATCGCAGGACAACTTTATTTTCTATCCTTCGGCCCGTGAAATGTATCTCAAACATTAAATTTAGACGGGCGGGTGGATGGGCCACCGCCTTGTAATATGGTTACTTGAACATGGCTGTCAGAAACAGTCACTTATTTTTTGTTTGAATATTTTTCTTTTTAAATACACAAGGCAGTTGTTTGCGTTATCAAGTTTCATATTTGTATTGAACTAAAGATGCTGATGATCCAGAGCGAATAGGAACTAGGCTCATGGCAATTGGGGCTAAATGTCAAAAGAGCCATTTCATTTCTCAAAAACTATCAAATGCACGTACGAAATATTAAAACGTTTCTAAAAACCTCCAAAAGGTGTAACCTACCCAAAATATTTAAGACAATCTAACAGTCTACTAAAAACGACTACAGCACAAAATCACTAAGAGCCACACTAAACACTACTCCCTCAACTCACTACTATTATTTACGCATCTCACCCGACATTACAAGAATATTACCTACACTGAATATTAAATACAAATCAGATATTACTTTAGTATTAGTTGTACTAATGGAGGTGCATCGCAGAAGCTCGATCTCTTGTAGAATTACGCACCATATCACAGTAGCATTATGAAGACCAGCTTATTACTACTCGCACGGGCAAAGGCACAGGCAAGAAGTGCCCGCCAAATATTGGCTTACAAAAATCTAAGCTTGAACATTTGATGCAGCGGAGAGGGAAGGGGTAGAGGGAGAAGCAAGTAGAGGTGAAGGGGAACGATGAAACTATGTAGAGGCCGCTAATATCGGTCCAATAACGAAATTTTGCAGAAAAGTATATAGATATTCGGCGGCGCCAAGCAAACTACAGCTGAACAAGGTTCCAATTAACGCATGCAAACGCTCAAGCTTTGCAATCTCAGCCACTAAGATGACACTATATATTCCAACCTCAAAGTTCAAAAACTCCTAGCACTCTGGTCACTTGGTATAACACAAATAGCACATACATCCACAAAGTACAAAGTTCCAGAAATAGGGAAGAGTAGAGTAAATGTCATAGTCGGCAAAGTTCAAAGAAGCAGTATCACATCAAGTCTTGAAGTAACAGTACATAAATACTGAAGTGTCAACAACCACATCCCCGGGGATGAGGTAATCATGGAGAAGGACCAACCAGCTCCCACTACCGGTGTCTTCGCGAGTGCCTGGTGGAGAGAGGGAATGCGCATTGTGCTAGCTTCCAAGCATCGAGTGTCAAGCCATCCAGGAGCAGCGAAGACCTCCACATAACAGCCACCTCGCCATGACCGAACACCTCGGGGGAAGACAGGCATGAAAAAAAGGGATATCACAAATGGGAAAAACTAAGAATGTAAATAAACAGAAGGACAACGGAAGTGAAATGCATGTGGCTCTTACAATACAAAACCAATTTACCTTCTTAACTCATAGGGCTTAAATGAACAATCATTTTCTTAATACATATTGTTTGATATGCGACACATGAGATTTCCTAAAGAGTTTATCAGATGAGAGGTTTATTAAATATACATTGTTAGGGGTTAAGTACTTTTCCACCCTGAAGGGGCCAATAAACGTGGTCATAATTTTCCTGTGAGCTGGTTACACAGGTCTCCCAAGGAGAAACTATGGCACACTACCAGGTCACAGGGTTTGAATTGGGGAGGATACCTATCCTTATTTAAACGAGTGTTAACGGCATCCTTAACCTAACCTGACTTGACCTGCAGCCGCTAGAGCTATCTATCCAGGTCAGCTTCAGAAAGAGGAGAGGGAAGAGGAGGGATACCCCAGATGTTCAGTAAAGGATGGCTCAGGGAATGGCAAAAAAAGGAGAGAGAGGAAGGGGCCCCTATTGAACCATGGAGAGCACTGTTAAACCCTGCATTGATCAGGTAAAGATCCCGATCCCAAAGGGAATGATCATAGTTGTAAAAAAATCGTCAAATGGGCTTTAAGATCCTTATTAAAATGTTCATCCTGGTTTCCTTTGGGGAAGTATGGACTACAAGTGAAATGCTTGATTGACCACCTGAAACACATATTCTGAATAACTGTCAAAGTAAAATATCTAGCATTATCAGTAAGTATTTCTGCATGAGCACTAAAGTGTTTCCAGACTTGATCATTTAAGACTTTAACAATCGTCGACGCCTTTATATTCCTCAAAGGCAATAAAATTGCCAATTTGGAAAATGTATCTAAAAGATTTAATACACAAATATTTCTCTCTTAGATTTAATAAGATGTCCAGAAATATCCATATGCACGGTTTCCTATGGCACTTCAGGAAGTTGAACAACATTTTGACCTATATTAGTTTGGCAGGCCTGCTTACATTTTTGGTAAGCATAGCAGGACTTAACAAATTCTGATACCTCCTTCCACAAAGTTGGCCAAGCGAAATAAGTAGCATTTTCATTGAAGGTTCGGCTTACCCCCTGATGTCCACCGAAAACTGAGTTATGGTAGCAAGAAAACACCATCGGCCTCAAGAACACAGGAACCATAATTTTTTTAGCACGACCACTTTTGCCAGAAAAATACCAGATATCATTTTCCACTACATAGGGGAGATTCACACCCAAACTTAAATATTGTCTGGTGTCAGAACAAAATGAATCATCTTTCTGGGCCTGACACAATTTAACAGAACATTAAGTGAAGCCCTGGACCAGCCCAACACTGGTTACCGGTTGATTATCAACTTCCGACTCAAAATCATCAGTGTCAAACATTCGCGACAAGGCATCGGCGACCTGATTGTCCGAACCCCGGACGTGATGTACCTTAAATATAAACTTGGAGAGCCGGAGCACCCAGCGATCCAACTTCCCCAATTGCTGAGGATGGTTCAGGACCCAAGATAAAACCTGGCTATCTGTGTAAAAGTTACATTCGTCGTGTTCAATATAGTGGGCAAACTTTTCCAGGCCGAATAACCAGCCAGTGTTTCTTTTTCGTAACTTCCCAAATTACTTTCTGCCCCCATCAAAGTGTGGCTGGCAAAGGCAATCGACGCTAACCCACAATCAACACGTTGACTCAGAATGGCACCCAACGCCACTGACGAAGCAATGACCTGGAGAACGAACATTTTAGGAAAATCAGGGAGGTGCAAGGCAGGCGGTGACGACAATCTCTGCTTAAGATTAATAAAGGCAGTCTCTTGTTCAGGACCACAATGAAACTCCACCTCTTTTTCTTCAAATTATTGAAGGGCACCACCAGCTCAGAATGCCGATTGATGAATAGGGCATAGTAGCCCATAATCCCCAGAAATTTCTGAATGCCTTTAAGCATCTTAGGCAATGGAAAACCCAAAATGGGAGCGACACAGTTGGGGTCGATCAAAAGTTGGCCTTCACTGAGCAAATATCCCAAAAATTGTGTGATCATAACGTAACCGTCTCTTTGTTAACTATGAGCCCCACCTCACGCATGCGCGTCAAAGCATGTCTTATGTGCACCAGATGGGAGTCCCAATCATTACTCAAGACGATAATATTATCTATAAAATGAAAATCAAAATTGTATTTGAAATCCAACAAAACATGATCCAGAACACGAGAGAATGCCTGGCTACCGAAGTTAGAGCCCATGGTAATTCTTGTAAATTCAAACTGACTCCAAGGAGTGCTGACAGCTGTATATTTCCTCCATGACAGTTCCAAGAGACACTGGTGGAAACTATTGTTCAAATCTAGCATTGAAAATACTCATGCCTTGCCTAAATGTTGTAAAGCACAATCAATTGTGGAAAGAGGGAAGGGATTTTGATGTATCTTTTTATTCACTAAACAATGATTGACCAAAAGATGGTATTGGTCGGTATCCCTCTTCCTCACAAGAAACCCAGGCGAACAATAATCTGACTTAGAGTATACAATTATGCCGATATGCAAATGCTTATCTATTATCTTACGGAAGGCCCGGGGCTTGGGTGGTGGGCACTTGAAGTGTCTAACACGAACCGGGATGTCATCAGTTAATGAAAACCTATAGGGCAGGACATCACATCTCCCGATTTTGGGAGGAATCACAAGGCTAAACTCCTCACACTGCCTTGTTAATCAGGCCTGAAACTCATCCTGATTGACAGAATCACCCAAATCCGAGGGAAAAAAACGCCTGACTTTTCTCCATACGAAGAGCCACTCGAACGTTAGGAACAAAACCAAAGGACAGGAAGCCCTCATCCAAGTTAACAACAGCTCTAGACCTCCTCAGAAATTCCAAGCCCAATATTAAGTTCAGAGCAAGGCTAAGAAGAACCCAATATGGAAAGGTACATGAGAATTTACTTATCTTGAAATGCAAATCAACAACCATATTAGATCTAACAACATCGCCATTGGCAAAACACAAACATTTCTTGGGCATGACACTTAAGTGCCCCTTAGACATTCTTTCTTTCGACAAGTTGATAAAGAAAACTTTAATTTATTAAATAATGCATTGCACCGGAATCAATTAATGCTGGGACATTCAACCCCCCACAGGTGTCTGTAACTTGACATTGATGGATAGGGAGTGGGCTAGATTTAAAGTCCTGACTGGTAGGGCCATGCCTCCTAGCAGTCTCGAATCGTTCCCCGCATTACAGGCCTGATGCAGATGTCCAGCACAATCACAGCAGAAACAAAGATGCTCTGCCAGACAAAACCTTATCCAATTGATAAGCAGTAGCCACATGCCCAGCATGAGCACAGTTGGTGCAATGAAACCCACACCCTCGCTGATCGATGTTGACAGTGGTACAAGTATTACTCTCTTTATTGCCCTTAGGCACAATCAAAATTCCCTAATGGAAGGAGGGTATAAAGCCTGGTACTGCATTGACGCAGTTAAACGTCCCTGTATTTCCGAAGCAATTTGGCATAACTCAATCAGATTGTATGGTGTATAAACAATCATGGAATGCATCTTCACCACTGGCGTAAAATTATCGATAATGATATTGACTAAATCTTGATCATTCAAATTTAAACATAAAGCATCGTGGTACATGCGCACTGACTCAATAAATTCTCCCTATAAGTCATTAGGGCATTGGAATCTATAAACAAATTCGAGACAAGAAGTGACCGCCAAATATTCGCTTACAAAAATCTAAGCTTGAACATGTACACAAGCACATAGTAATGGTAAAGGGAGAAGCAAACAGAAGGGGAGGGGAATGAGAGCATTACAAAGAGGTTGGTTGGGGTGCTGTCCACGTGCGGCAAGCGATGAAACTATGTATAGGGAGCTAATATCGGTCCAATAACGAAATGATGTGGAAAAGTACATAGTTATTTGGCAGCGCCAAACTACAGCTGAAAAAGGTTCCAATTAACGGACGCAAAATGCTCAATCGTTACACTGTAAACAGCGCTAGATAAACTACTTTATTATTGTTAATCTTTGTTAATAAAATACCAACTAATTTTGTTTTTCTACATTTCCTTGGTTGTGTCTGTCCGCTGTTACGATAAGTGGCAGCACTAGTACCATAATGTTATTTATTGAATAAACTTTCAGATTTTCTTTACTGTAATGTTTTACACTTGTTAGATTCCTGTAACTTATTGTGATTATGTCAAGCTTATATTGATAATTTTTTTATGTTTATCAAATGCGCAGGAGGCTGGCAACTAGTGCCAAGGTGTTGGTCAATAAGGATATTGGTTAGGTGAGGAGCGGTGACTATAGTTTTGGAATCCTGGTGGGGATAATTACCCAGGGCACCAGATATTGTAGGGTTGACAATATCGTGAAGTCGGAGAGCAGCTGTGTACTCGTTCTTAAGGGTTGTTCAGCCGATGACCACGGCAAATCCTCCAAGTGCAGTTGTTGTCTCCTCGTAGAATAAAAATTAATACTGTCTGAATAACTCCCTTAATTGTTGCATTGTGGGATATCTGGGCTCCTCATATGCCCATACAAAGCACTGTTGCTTTTATGCCGACTCGTAACCACTTCAATCATACTTCCACAGTAAGTTACACTTTGCGAAAAATTGGCGGGTGAAGGCCCGTACCTTAAATGCCTTGAGGCGAACTAGACATAAACCACACGTGGTAACTCTTCACTTCTGAAATTTATTCAGTACATTATTAAATTCCCGTCAGGAAAAGCTTACATTTGGTGCTGCTTACAAACCCATCAGCTTGGGTAATATTGTGCAAAATACATCTGGTAACATGAAATAATTTAAGTACAATTTAAGCCGACCCAAGCGATGCAAGCACTGGGTAGGTGCGAGAGGCACCGGAGTCTCGGGCAGCTGAAATATGAAAAAGGTTCCAGTATGCTAAAGTAACTAGTGCTGTGAAATGATTAGTCCAACATGGTGATGGCTACCCGAGCGTGTGAAACACGAGCCCCGATGTGACGCAGCACACCCCTTGCAAAGATGAACTACTACTGACTTTCTCCGTGCAGTGTATTGGCCGGCTTAGTGGGCTGGCACGCCACGCTGCACTACTTCCTTGCACACAACATTTGCAAATCGGACAGGTACCCTGCGTGCCGGTTGTTACATATTGATCCTAAAATTAACCCTTTAAATATTATTCATTATACCAAAACATTGCATTGCGTGGATGATGTGGAGATGAAATACACATGAATGAACATTACAGAAAATTACAAAAAGACACTTCGAAAACACTGAGGGCTCTAGGACTGCGAAAGCAGGAGTCTTTATTAGTTGCATCCCCTTGCATGTAATTGCCTTGCCATTTTATTGTACAAATTAAATAACAAAAATTTCACAGTATATATTTTCGGATTCCTGTGCCACACGCACAAAGTCGTATTCACTCTTCTCTGCACCTGCATCGTTCCTTGCCACACTGCACTCTACTTGCGCTTGTAGAGAGCAAACACACTCTGCATTGAAGAACCTGGTGTGGTGGGCATATGGGCAAATGTAATTTGTGTAAATTTCCATTATAATTATAATATGCGAAATGAGTGCTCGATATTTATCGACTGTTCATATTATGAGTTTGGAACATTGACTAGCCAGTTTCGTACGTGCAGGAAGTTGCTGATTCCTCATTCCTTATTTTAACGTCTACACAATGTAAGCTTGTTCTGAATTTTGATATAAGACTGACGTGTGCCACGTTCTCCAAGCCCGTTTGACAGCCACAGCATGACACAACTGTGCAGTATGCATGTGTGCCCAATGCATGGTGCAGTGCAGTGAGGTGCGAAGCAAGTCAAAACCAAGTGCAAGTGCAAAACACAATGTGTGACGTCAGAGCACCACGCGCTGTAGCGGATGCAAGGATCCAAAATTAAATACAATATTTAAGTGTTAAACTTTAAAAAAAGTTTGTATGTGACTAATCAACACATGTGTCCACGTATTTGTGCCAAAGGTGTGCGAGGAAACAACCCAAATACGTGCAGTATTATTAAAGTGTATTTAAAGTGTTCCATTCATGTACCATTCATAATATGTGCCATCTTTGCCTCATTCATCAAAATCTAGCATGGTAAGTTTAAACGTGGTTAAAGTTGAGAATTATTTATGTATGTTTCAGCACCAGGGGTAAGGAGTGCAAAGTGATTTTAGTCTGCAATGTTAAGAATGTAATTCCACGCGATCTGCCGGCCCGCCAACAGCGGCCGAGGTGCCATGTGTGCAAGTCAGTCACCTACTAGTATATTGGGGGTGTTACCCCGGCTCCTGCGGCACTCAGGTATGTTACAATCTTTTTCATTTCCATAGACATTAATTAATACCAGAACCATTGTTATTTCGCCGCCCGAGACACTGCCCCCCTCTACCCAATGCTTGCATCGACTGGGGAAGTATAATCTTGCACTTAATATTTTATAGGCTTCGCGCCCTTTTTCATATTCACCTAACCAACAGGTTCTAAATCCAGAAGTGTTATGTATTTTAAATGAAGGCCACAGAGTCTTGTTAAATAAATTAGTAAGTACGCTTTGAGAAGAGTTTCATGTAGCATTTATTTCGTGGCCTCCGGGTGTTTCAGGGCACAGGCCCTTAAAATACCAGCACCTTTATCCAAGTGTATCAGTATGTATTTTTATTTGCACCGGTTAGTTGAAATATTCGGCGAGCTTTTTTGCAACATCAATCATTAAAATGGGTGTATGAGCTGACCCCAACAGGACACGGTGCACTACACAGTTGGATCATTTTTACATCATCATTTACGAAGAGCTGCAGTCCAGGATACTTATGGTCATCGGCCGAACGACCCTGTAAGAAAAATCTGCTCTACCAACTTCACATGGCATTGTCACTGTTCCTCAAATTCTGCCTCTACCCACTGTGGCACCATGGCACCACATCAAAATGGTGACCATTATAGTTGCTAATCCTGGAATCCAAATTTTATTTTCCAATTTGTCTCCAAATATCTCCTTAATTTAACTTTCCTGAAATTACCCGCAACATGGTCAACTTGGTGACATGGACAGCAAGGGGGAGCGCTGAGAAACCTTCCAGATGCTTACACAATGCCAGGATGGATGCAAGTGGTCGGCGGTAAATAGCATGCCAGAACTACAAGGCATCGTCATTGCTTCGGCATAGGAGGACAAGGGCTGTAAGGTGGCCAACTTGGAATGGCAGATGTGACATCACCAGTGCGACACCCCATCGCCGAGCAGTGCGGACAAAGGAGCAGGGGAGCATACCTGCCCCCTAACCCCCCACCACCCAGACATCTTCACCAACCAACTGCTGTACCAAGAAGGAGGAGAGGGAACGAATGAGGAGAAAGGAAACAAAAGTGATTCCTCCTTCCCATGTTACTAGCTCACTGTACACCGGTGGTCAGCTGTGCACCCGCAGTGCATTGACCCCTTCCACACCATGCTGAACTTCAGCACCACACTTCCGCATTCGCACTTCTGCATCCGTGCTTCTGTGCTCATGCTTCTGCATCTGCACTTCTACATCTGCGCTTCCGTGTCTGCGTGGATATGTTGACAAGTACACACGATGGCTGGCCGGATACAAGGCGCTGATGCCCCTGCATTGTCTCCTAGTGATGCTGAGGGACCTCATTGCCTGAAACGAACTAGGCACACATTTCTATAGACGTGAACAAAAGCCCAGCCCATCGATCAACCATATCGTCAGCAACTGTGTGGGGGTGAAACAAGAAGAAACATTATTTGAAGAACTTTCGGACCAACCTAGCAAAATTCTAAATAAATCTAAAAATCACAAGCATGCAAATTGGTGTTCAAATTTATTATGCACAGACAGGGAACATTACTACTCAAATGCGAACTGTGTAAAACAAGTTTCCACCGTGAGTGTCTCAGCGAGACAGAAGCCAGCACCCGATCAGAAATGCAGTTTATTTGCGACAGCTGTAATCAACATTTTGGTAGTATCGAAACATTTTGGTAGTATCGAGACATGCTCACCGCGAGACAATGCGAAGTGGAGACTGTATGTACCACCTAGTCACAGGGAAAAAGTGTTTGAACATGCTCATGGGAGCATAATGGCAATACATCAGGGAGCTGAGCAGATGGTTAAGAAGGTTTTAGAGAGGTTTTTCTGGCCCAGTGACACTCATCATCTCAGAAATTGGGTCCGCAGATGCCACAAATATAAGTTGTTCAAATCCCGGTGGTCTGACGGTAATCAACAACAACATCCAAGGCAGCCTAACCGACCATTTGAAAAGGTCTGTTTAGATATCTTGGGGCCTTACCCGAAGTCAGCTGGTGGAAGGCGATTCATATTAGTAGTTACAGACAGCTTTTCGAGATGGATCCAATCTTACCCGGTAAACAGTGCTAGGATTGGACAAATTGCGAAATGCGTGTAAAGCGAATTTTGCACATGCTGGGGATATCAGAGAGAGTTACTTACGGAAAACAGATCCCAATTTACCGGCTAAAGATGGCGTAAACTTTGTACAAGCTGGGGAGTGCTGCACATTAAACATCTATTTATCAACCCCGTGCGAACCCCATTGAGAGGCACAACCAGGAGCTGAAGGCGCAACTCCAGCTCCGTGTGGGTGAACATCAAAACAGCTGGGCTGAACACCTGCCCGCCACACTCTTCACGGTCAGGTGAAGAGTAATTAACACTACCAGACAAACCCCAGCACAAGTCCTGCTAGGAAGGAATATCGCACTACCGAGCGAATGAAATTGTCTGCAAGAGAAAGTAGTGAGACAGAAACAAGTGGCACACATGACGAGAGGCGCAGGCACCGTTATCACGAACAAAGGGATCGGCAGGTGAGGTACGTGAATCGCTAGTTACCAGAAACCAAACTACCACCAACCATATTAACGGTAGGACAGGCCATATAGGTCCGAGCTCATCCGCAGTTCACGGCCCGCAAGAACTTTTGCCCAGGACTGGCACAATGCTGGACGGGGCCTCAACGGCCTTGGGCCAAACCACAGACCTGGTCAGGATGGACCGCAAGACATTAAGGATCCACTGTAACGATAATCGGGCAGCACCTGAGAGCACTCCCGAGGCCAACAGGGACGAGCCCCAAATCGGCCAAGATGACCACGCTCAGGACGAGAACAATAGGAGAGGTACTGTAGCAGAAAGTGGTCCTGGACTTGAAGGAGAGGCCAGACCAACAAGTGCAGGGGTGGCATCGACGACGAACGACACAGAGTTCGCCAGGGGTCTACATCACACCAGTTCCACGAAGGAGCAGGTCACCACGTCTGAGAGGGACGGCGGCGATGCAGGGATAATGGGAGAAGGAACTCCTGAAGTGTATATAGAGCAAGAGGAGCCGAAACCATCGGCGAGGAGCAAGTACCACCAGGAGTCCCATGATGGCGACAGCACTGACGAGCCTCCTGGTGACCGTTAATCGAAGGGAGGTGATGCAGTACCTCAGGAAGGTATATCGGCAGGAGCACCGGGAGGACACTGCCTGTAGGTCGTCGGCACATGACCCAGAGAGGAGAAGAGTGTGCTCTACACAAGCTAGTTGGTATTTCGCTTAAAATACCTGGAGCCTATCATATACAAGTTGAAGAGTTGGTGAGAATCAACGGAAAATTTACCTGTCCCGCTCACAACCTTAATGAACACCACTTTGCACCACTACCTTGCCGTCAAAGTCAATCAGTAATATGGGTGTGTGAGCTAACCCGAACAGGCCACAGTGCACTACACAATTGGATTATTTTTACTTCATCATTTATGAGCAGCTGCAGTCCAGGATAGCTATGGTCTTCGGCCGAACATCCCTGTAAGAAAAATCGGCTCTACCGACTTCAGCAATGTCTGGTGCCTCTGGTAAAATTTTTTCCAAAGATTCGCCTCTCCTCAAATTTTGCCTCTACCCACTGATGCACCACAGCACCACATCAAGAATTTTCATCCTTACTATAGCATAAGTGCCATCTTTAATCTTTTTGGTGAGTAATTAGTGCTTAACTTTTGTGCAGTCATTGTGGTAAGTGTTTGTTTGTTAATCGGTTCTTATTTACTCTTGTTTCCCTTGTAATTCTGATCAAGGTGGTTCCCCGGCTACACGACCTAGCCATTTGATGTGATGTGACCTCGGGCTGTTTTTGCTTTCAAGCATTGGGACCACGGCCCATGCTATGAATTATGCAATGAGTGTTGTGTCGCTTCCCGGCCACTGTCTTTTGTCTCTTTAGTCAGAAGTTTTATTTATATATCATGTGAAATTTCAAACTTGGATTCCTTTATGATACCACGATACTATTCAAGTTCCACCAAGATGTTTTGAAAAAATTTAATACCATCATTAGACTTACTTACCACTATAATTCTATCTTAAAATGAAGTAGTTCAAACAGGAAATAATTTACAAATATAAAATGCTTGTTTGTTGGAACAAGATTGGTGTTGGTACCAAAAGTTGTTTACAGCCAAAGTTTCTTTACATAGACTATAAAGATAGAATATGCTGATTTCAATTACAAGCAGGCTGTACCTTAAATAATTTTACCCTTTTCTTCCTCATATTAAATGGAATCTCAGATATTAAAAGTAACGTTAATTGTTCTGTATTGCTTATCGTAATGCGAAAACCATAAAAACATTCAGTGTGTACTATAAAGTATCCATACCAATTGTTTACATTGCAGTCTAGTGCCGTATCGCATATCTGGCAAAGTTCTGTTTAGCGTATGCAAATTCGGCAATAATTGTTCCGTATAATGTATACAAGCAATTTTTTCCGCAAATTTTGTCTCGCGAATCGCAAGATGGTGTGTCGGATGTAAAATCACAATGTTGAAAGACAGGCAAGTTATTCATTCCTCGCCGGACATAAACACGTTTCTCATCAAGCACGACATTCTCAAATCGTCGATGCGGTGCGAAAAATGCGGGGAAAGCGAAGCGAAATTGGTGGAAAACAGGGGATTGATTTACCAGTGCCAATGGCGAATGGAGGACGGTACTAAATGCAACTTTAAAGTGTCGGCGAGACAGGGCAGTTCCGTGGAAGATTCAAACTTGTCTGCAGGCAAGATAGTCGAATTGTGTTTACTATGATGCCTGATCAAATACCCTCGACAGCAGACTAAAGTGAACGAACTTTTATGCTCGGGAAAGAAAGTCGTCGCCCGCTCGAGTTTCTGCCGCCAAGTGTGCATAGACTGGGTGTTGTCGTACATAAAATGCATCAGTGGGCCGGGCAACGTGGTCGAGATCGACGAGTCGAAGTTGGGCAAAAGCAAGAACCGCAAAGGGAGTAAAGTTCACGGCCAGTGGGTTTTCAGCGGAGTACAGCGGGACGATCCGACGAAATTCTTGCTGATGCCGGTGGAAAGGAGGAATGTGGCAATCCTGACCAAAATCATTCGCGAGTGGATCGCTCCAGGCACGACGATAATTTCAGATAGCTGGTGCGGTTACGGCAACTTGGACATTCACAGCTACCGTCACATGCAGGTGAATCACAAGCGGGAATTCGTGTGCAGCGAAAAGAGCGGAATGGTAAACACTCGAAACATGCTAAAGATGAAGCGGGGCGAGATGTTGAGGGTGCACACTCAAAACATCGAGCGAAGTTGGTGTTCTGTGCGATACAGCATTCCCTGCTTTGGCCGACAGAAAAAAATCTTTGGTTGGCTACCTGGCCGAGTACGTCTGGAAAAAGAATCATCCGTACAGAGAACGAATGCACGCTTTGCTGATTCATGCCGCCGACATGCACCATCGTAATCGGTGCAGAAGAGATAGCGGCGAAGGCTATCCCAATTTCGACAGGTATCTGTTTGTTACGGTTGTTTTTAATTTACAGGCACGACCGAGAATGAGTTGCTGTTTCAGTTGCAGTTTTAAAAAAAGGTTATTGAGTTGCTGTTGCCATTGCAGCATAAAATTAAAGTGTGAATGACTTACTGTTTGTTTCAGTTTAAAGTGTGATTGACTTGCTGTTTGATTCAAGTTTAAATTAATGTTTAGTTGAGTTGTTTCATTCAAAATAAAATTAATTATTAATTGAGTAACTGTTTGATTTAATTTACAGCTGCGAGTGAGACAGTGTAGTTGTTTGTTTCAGTTTAAAAAAGTTTGAATGGCATGCTGTTTGTTTTTGTTTAAAAAAAAAAGATTAATTGAGTTACTGATTGTGTAAACATTCATTCGCAATCTGGAAAATAGCCTAAAATAGTCGAGTAGGTAGTGATGGGTCCGCCCGGTGACGACGGCTGTACTTGCATCTGTTGCATCTGCAAAACTTGGATCTGACAGTCTCAATTATTGAGGTAAATTGATTAAAAATAAAAATTACATTCATTCGCGATCCCGAAAAGACACAGCGCAATCGTGTCTGTCATGACCAGTTCGGCCAGCGGCGGATGCATTTGAATACACTGTTGCTTTCATGGACTTTGGACCTGGCAGTTTCGAGTGTTGAGGTCATTTATAAAAGATTGTGTATTATATTGTTACATTATAAACAATTTGAAATTTTTAAGGTTATCCTTCTTGGGTACACACTTTAGTGCTGACATATAGATGACATGTTGTGTAATAAATTGTTACATTTATAAATAAAATTGAATTCTAAGTGTACAATGTTTTACCATAACCTTTTAGTGATTGTTTACGTGTGAATCTTTATATAATAAATGGTCTAAATTTTTTTTTAAATATTGATAATTATTAAATATGCTATTTAAAATAAATTTAAAAATTAGGCATTGCGAAACATGTGTATTTAAACAGGGATGAGAAAAAGGCAAAAAATAATAATTTTTTGGATACACGAAAGGAAACTTTTAGCAATAGTTACTTTTGGCAACTGGATATGCCATGGGAAACAAATGGGAGTCTTTTATTCTATATTCTGATTTCGGTTTGGATACGCTATAAGAGATAATTTAATTGTAGGTCGAAATTCCCTCCCACCCCCTAGGCCGCTTTTTGGTGGGGGGGGGGGGGCCAAACTGACTCGGCTGGGTACGCAATTCGAAAGAAGTGGGGTGTGGCACCAATTTCCCCCCTTCCGCTTCGATTCGCAATGTCGTATTTTTTGGTCCGGCACGTTTTGTCACCTAGATACGCAAAGGGAAACTTTTGGTAAAAACTAGTATTTTTTAGGTGTGCTGGATACGTAGGGGTAAACTTTGAATTTTATTTGTGCTTTTTCCCGATTGTGGTTGGATATGAAAAGGGCAGTTTTTTTGTCTCGACTTTCTGTATCATTGGATACATAATACAGTGGTTTTTGAGCGATTTTGTTGTTTGCGTAATTTATATGTTATATATATTTTTTGCATTGTTGTTTTCATATTGTGTGAGTAATAGAAAAAAGGAAAATATAAACCCAAAAGAAATTTAATTTATTATTATTATGAAAACATAATTAATACCTACAGCATTTTCCCAGTTATTTCATAATTTTGAATGGTATATTTTCACTTTATTCATTTATATACATACCTACTTTTAGTGTTGACTGCTTTAATGTGTTTCTTACTGAAGGGGTACAACCCCTACACTAGCGTACCTGATAGGGAACAAGGTAAGACAACTGAACTTAAATGTATAATTTTTTTTGTGCTATGGGCATTCTGTTATGAAATATTCTGGTTACTCTGAGAGATCACATGTGTGGTGGAGAATTTTTATTTCCCATCCTCCTCTGGGGAACCTTTATGCTTATGTTGGGGGGCTGCAGCTGGGTTTTTCCTCTTGTTTGAAATTACCTAGCTGTTTTTCTTTAACTCTCATGTAGAGCACCGAGGGGGGGCTCAGTTCATCCTGAACTCCTCTGCTGTCAAGTGTGGACTCTCACTGCCAAGTTCCCTCTGGTACCATATTTGTAATGAATGTGCAATGCCTCTGTATTGCTGCGTATTGCTCTGTATTGATGCTGGCTGGCCAGAAGTACTCTGTAGCTATGGGTTCCTTGGTGCATCTTGCGAAGCTGATGTCATGATTGTTCCGTAACATTGCATGTTCCCGGGGAGTAATACACCCTTCGTGGTAGATGCAATTACAGTCGACAGATGCTTGTGTTGCTGTTCTGTTTCCATCGAATCTGCTGGTATGAGCACATTTCCGAAGTACCCTTCTGAAATTTGAGGTGGTTGGTTCCAGGTTCAGAGGGGTGGTCAAACATGTGCATAATACTAGTGGGCAGGCCGGATTGATAAATACCTTTACCTGCTGCAGTTTTAGGCAGTCCGTACATTCATCCTCGGTCTTGCCTAGGATGATGCGGGCTAGAATGTTGTTACAAATTTCTCAGTTCATTTAGACAATGGCCCATCGCATTTGAGTGATGGTTGCTGAATTGTGACAGATGCAGGTATTTTCCAGTATGGTGTCCGATTAATTTTGGTCTGAGTATTGATTAGGTCATAGACACATTGCACACAATGAAGCAGGTTGTCCATTGGTGATCCCCCAATGAAACTGCCCCGAGTCCCGGACACGGGGTGGTGGTGCAGAGAAGAAATCTAGTTTCTTATGCAGGACAACATGGTTCCGTAGCATGCAGCTGTCACCAATGTGCATGATACAGGAGGGGAGGTCCTTCCAGCACAATGTGCCATGAATGAAGGGGGTGGCAGATTGTACTCTCCCCTCAGAACTGGACTGGTCCAATATGGTCACCTGACATCACATGTTCTGGCACGTCATGAAGTGATATGCTGATGCACTATGGCTGACGTTGATGCAGTCCCAGACAATATCGATTTTTGTGCCTAATATTTTGCAGTTATCTTCCTTGGCTGTTTCTCGATATTTGCTTAATTATTTTGGATGGAAATTGGTGGGATATTCGCCAAAAGCTAATGAATGTGAACCCAGGGGTTCAAAAGATCCTTAACTGAATGCACATGAATGCACATGGTCACATGTGAGTACAAAGGAACACAGAAAATTACGTCGATGTATTACATGGTGCATGGAAATTATGTCATGTTGCTGGAGAAGTTTTGAAAAGGTTGGCAGGTGTAAAAATTCATGTGAAGAGGCACCAATTAACGGCTCTCGATTTTGCTGGACCATTGAGGAACAAGGTAATGTGGATGGGGGCAGAAATTGTTTTACCAAGCCGAGTACCAGCTCCTCCAAGGGCACTGATGAATGATGATTTCTCAGTTTGTGTGGCCGATGACCCACGTGGCCATTTCTCATATGTTCTGCCATCTCTGGTAATATTGCCACTGTTGAAGATCTATATCCAGAAATGCTTTACTATTGGGGGGCTGTAAGCCTCCCCCAAATGCTGTTACACACTGCCGGGTTGAAATAAGCCACTGACATGGCTACACCTTGGTTCCAGGCCATTCACCACACCATGCCTACAGAAACATCACAGCTCACAAAAAAATCATGAGAGGACACCAGTATATTCAAGTCAGAGTCAACATGTGCATGTGTTTGTGTAGGGTGTAGTGTAACTAAGTATATATTATGTTTTTTCAAAGGCCTCTTTAATTTCTTAGGGCAGTGTAAGCAGTGTGCATTGTGTTAAATTTTATTTTTATTTTTGTTTCTGCAGTGCCATTTTATTATTATTTTTGTGTGTACCTTGTGTGCAACAAAAGCACCCTTATTTTCCCCAGTGCACCAGAAGCATTACATGCAATTAAGTGTCTTTACCAGTGTTATTTTTAATGTTTTCCATTTAGCATTATATATCTTGTGTATGGCATTGCTCATGCCAGTGTTTTATTTTGTACCACGTTTCCTTCTACCTGACAAACATAAGTACCAGAGACAAATGGTCTCACATTGCAGTCTTGTTGTGTATAATAAATTTTAGTAATATTTTAGGTGTTGTTTACATTTTGACATGTTCCAAAAGTCAGAATGTATGGTGCATCATCTCAGTCAGGCCCGAATGGCCACATGCAACAGCAATGGTAAAAAACGACTGTAAATATTATTTATTAACCTGGTAACTCATCATACAGCACCTTTCCTGTATATACAGCCAATTCATCCAAGGTATATAAATACATCTGCATCAAATTGGCACCGCAACTTAGTGGCTACAATTCCCACCAAGTAGTCCGGAATTTTCCCATACCCTATTATTATCCTTATGTTAATCATTACCCATGTGTACCATTCCTTGTAAACCTGCCTCTTATACCATTGACTTGTATACCACATGCAACCATGTGTGCATACATAGACTGTTTCCTTTAAGCCTCTGGCTCTTTACTCCTGTCACTGGCGACATTTCCCACAGTTTTACCACCATCACCTGCCATCAAATAGTGGGATAACTGGGAAATGAGGAAAAACAATAAAATGAAACTTTGTGTCAAAAATTCCATTGTCTCCAGATTCATCGTCAGCAATCTGGAACAACCCATCACATCATCGCACACCAGGCTTGGTGATGTTGGGAGGCCATATTGTAACAGCCAGTGCCAAGCGTAGGATACCACCTGCCGCCCCCCTCCAACTGCACCACATCGTGCCAGCAGGACCACCCTCTCGTATCATATATGTGGGTGACAGTCGCAAACCATAGACCCATGTAGTCGAGTGGAAGATAAACAAGATATCATCACTGTGTCAACCACCCCGTGCTCACAACTTGGGACATTTCCATTTACGCATCACCAATGGAAAACCCACATCATTGTGCACAAAGTGTCTGCCACCAAATCCACCACAGGACCCATTCGCACTGGAACTCACAGCAGTAAAGACATTCTTCTGCCACGATCCTAAAGCCATACAGTGAATTTGACAGCAAATATAAAGGACCAATCAGGAAATCTGCAACTGCGCACTAGTCCACAGTGATCTGGGGGAGATGGAAGATGTGTGCATGCATTGTCTCAAACCACAACAAGTAAAAGGGTTTATCAATCTGGTATGCCCACCAACATTGTGCACGTGCTCACCAATACCTTCTCATGTGTAACGACCATGATCACACTTCAGGAAAATGCTTCAGAAATTTGAACATTACAGCTGGTGTGACAGGAATGGGACTGCCAGTTTTGCCTGCATGCACTGAAAATGCATTTACCATGAGGAATGCATAACTCATTGGGAGCATTCAACATGGCAAAATCTACATGACATCAGTTGTATGAGATGCCTGCCAAAACAGACCATCACAAAATGATTCCAGCCACCACACATAAGATCAGAACAGTATACAGTCAGCATGTCCATCGCAGCCGTGGTACAGGAGGGAATGTAACAGTGAAATACAACAGTTTGTAACAGAGGAATATCCACTAAGCACTCCACAACTAATGTTACCATGTTTGCCTATACAGTTCCGCTCCTGCGAGAGATATCAACGGCAACACGCAACATGCCAATGTCAACAAATGCACCAGTCTTTGTTAGTAAACAACATTTCTGCCAATAACAACAGTCAATGCCGGCCTGGTTTCATTCGCTGCCACATACACACGTACAGCCAGCAAAGACCCTGGGGCTTTCCTGCAAAATAGTGAAAGGAGATAAGCAGATACAGAATTGATCAGCAGGACTGGCCTCACTGCATCGGTGAGCAGTTCATTGGATATGCGAAAACCTGGTGGAGCAGCTATGCCCGCTATGGATTGACATAGGAGGAATTTAACGAAAATTTTGTGTGTTGGTTTGCCACAACATTTACATCCCTTCGTGCATGCAGCCAAACCATCAAGAGAGAGAGCTGGCAAATGAATTGCTGTACGATTTGGCCCCAACAAGATTAATCTCATCCGAACTTATGATCAGGAGTTATCGTTGCAAGACATTTTAGAAGTGACCACGAGTGCACCTTGGCACCTGCTATTCACACGTCCGAACAAGAGTTCTTGCAATTGTTGTGCTGGATGCCAACACTACCACACAACTAAGCCACGATCGAGACCTCGTGCAACCATGCCACGTACAGAACTTCAACAAAAGCAAGAATGTAAACATGAGAGAAACTGTAACAAACCTCCATAAACAGTTACAGCTACAAACAAAACAGCAAATTCAAAGCCAAGTGTGGCTGACACCAACAGGGTTAGCACACCGGCCTACAAATACTCCAACGGACCAAGGCAGCCCTCTCACCCGTGCAGCTGGTGAGGCAAGCCACACTGGAGTAATGACTGTTCTACTTTGGCGGATTTTCCGCAGGAGGAGCAGCCTAAATCACTGCTGGGAACCAGACCGCAGAAGTAGTGCCACCTGACGCCACTTGCCCCTGGTCGCTGCCAGAGAAGTCTAAACACAATTCACCACAAATTTCACTTGACCAAACTACCAGCGAAACTGACAACTTCACCTGCATTCCCATCCAAGTAAACAAAATTCCATGTAGATCGCTAGTGGATATGGCCGCTCCACTCATCTTCATCTGCAGTGACTTCATCGAAACAGCTGAAATTCGACCAACTCAACAGGCTATAAGGTTAGCTACACACTAACACACTGGGTAAGTTACTAGTGAAGTAACGGTTACAGCACACATCTGAGACATAACTACCACAATGGCTTATGTGTCTAAAGACATAAGGGAGGATGTGATCTTAGTGATACCCTGGATATCAGAACAGAAGGCAGTTGTGGAACAAGCTTCACTATGTGTACACTTCGGACAGGAGTGCTGCACTGTCAAAAATTTAGATCTCCGACCAGCTGGAGATATACTGGCCATGACCCTGGATGACCTTGACCACGTGCTACCACCAAGAGCACCGCAAGGCCATACAGCGTTTGTTGAATGGGAGAAGAGATGTGTTTACCAGAGCTGATCCACTGTGCAGAACGACCATAGCAGAACATGCAATTCCTTTTACCACAGACACACTGTTGTACGACAGTCCACACCATTATTATCCACACCAGCACGAAATTATACAGACACAGATAGCTTAAAGGCTAGAAGAAGGAATCATCGAGCCATCAGAAAGTTCATTTCATTCAATGATCACCTTGGCACTCAAAAAGGACGGAAAATGGTGCTTTCTGCGTGGACTTCTGTCGCCTCAACCTGATTACGTACAGTACACCATACATTCATATTTAAGATGTGCTAAACACCTTGGGGCGTGCGAAGGTGCTAACAACAATTGACCTTCGCAGTGGCTATTGGCAGGTACCAGTAAAACCAACAGACCATCACAATACTGCATTCACCGCACCTTACGGGTGCCATTTCTATTTCTGCACTATATCTTTTGGCTTAAAATGTGCCCCATCGAAGTTCCAAGAAATGATGGTACATGTGCTGGACGAACTAATTGATGTTTATGCCCTTGCATACCTATGCGTTGTTATTGTGTGGTCTGAGTCCTGGCCAGACCACATACACCACCTTTCACTGTTTTCGAACGTCTGGCAATAAATGGCCTTACGTGCTCAAATAAAAGTTGAGAAAGTTATTTGGCCTTATCAAATGGCTTTGCGAGTAAATAGAGAAATTTTCCATCATTATATCACCTCTTACAGAAGTCATGTCCCCTAACATACACTTTAAGTGGCAGAGAGCGAAATAACACAGCTTTAATGAAGTGAAACGGAATTTCCGGGAGTGTACTGCATTATTATGGTACGACCCAGGCCGATATTTGAATGTACAGACAGACATGAGTGATTAAGGGTTAGGCATCGTCATATTTCATCTTTCTGACAACAACGAGCATAACATCATTGATTTCGGGATCGCCAAGTTTGGTAAGTAGAGCGGCGGTATGATATCAACCAATATGAATATCTGGCCGTAGTGTGGAGTTTAAATAAATACAGAGCACTTCTGTAGTATAAGCTCTTCACAATACAGACCGACAACCGCTGCCTACTGTGGCTACACAGTTTGATGGAGAGTCGAAGTAACCTACGTGCTGGGCCCTTCTCATGGAATCTTACAACTTCGAGGTACAGCATGTCGCCGACGAAGAGAACCATCTTGCCGACCTCTTGTCCCGTTCGCTGAGAGCAGAAGTTGTGCAAGACGATGATGAGTGGGAGAGCATCCTGCCCCCTCTCCATCATCCGCAGAAAAACATGTGACGACACAAGAGCAGTGCTCAAATGTCACTGTTTTACACCAAGTGCCAACACTAACAGCAGTGAGGGAATATAATGTAAACCAACAAGCAGAACGTCCCGCTGCACAAAAATGGATTGTCATGTGCACAAAAAGTGCAAGTGATAAATGGTGTGTGCTCAATGGAGCCCTTGAATCACAGGCGAATGTCAACACTGACATGTGGAGAATGTACTTGCCAACAGCAGTCCATATACTTACTACAGTACACGCATTACAATAAGCCTACCGGCCATGCCAGTCTAGGACAAACAAGCCACAATATTTGGAAGCACTTTCATTGGCTAGGGTGACCATGCAAGTGTGTCGTTTTGTGCGAGAATGTATCACCTGCAACCGCTACAAGAGTAGGCCAACATATGGTATGCAGCAACAACAGCTGGGAGCTCCACACGAGCCATTTGAAACTGTGGCTTTAGCCCTGTAGGGGCCTTATCCACAGACGTCGACAGGGAAGAGGTTCTGCGTAGTGGTGACGTCCTATTTTCAAGGTGGGTGGAGGCATACCCAGTGTCGAGTCTGTGGGCTCGTACCATGGGAAAAGTAGTGGAGAATTATTTTTTCACTCTGTTAAGCAACAACGGAGCCCAGTTTATGGGCTGTGTGTGGCAGAATTTTTGCCAGAAATGGGGTGTACATCACTTCACCACAGCAGTTTACCATCCACAGTAAAATCCAACAGAACACCGCAATTAAACAGCTGAAAACACAGCTGTGTTTGTGCATAGGTGAGAATGATTCATCATGGACTGAACAGCTGCCCACAGCCCTCTTCACATTCAGAACACACATGAAACAGACCGCAGGTATGATGCTGGCCCAGACACTACAGAGCTTTGACCTTCTCCTTCCCGGCAAGTTCGAGAGCCGGACAAAAGAGTGCGCCAGCAGTATTGAAGGGTTGACGAAGGAAGAGAGGGGAAACGCGAGCGCACCATAGGGGAAACAAGGGAGAATCAGCAGCACTACAACATATGATGGGCATTTGATGTGGACCCCGCATTGGCCCCAGGCCATTCATCACGTCGTGCCTACAGAAACGTCACAGCTCACAACATCATGAGGAGACACCAATATACTTTAATCAGTGTCAATATGTGCAAGCCTTCGTACAGTGCGTAGTGTAAATAAGTGTATATTATGTTTTTCAAAGGCCTCTTTGATTTTTTAGAGCAGTGTAAGCCGTGTTTATTGTGCTTATTTTTATTTTTGTTCCTGCAGTGCCATTTTTATTATTATTATTTTGTATGTACCCATATGCAATGAAAGTATTCTTACATGCCCCAATGCACCAGAAACAGTCCATACAATTAAGTGTCTTTATCAGTGTTCTTGTTTATGTTGTCAATTTAGGGATATGTAACTTGTATATGCCAGTGTTCATGCAGTGTTTTCTTTTTGTCCCTTGATTCCTTGTGCTTGTCACACATAAGTACCAGAGACTAATGGACTCACAATCAGTGTCTTGTTGTGTATAATTATTTTTAGTAATATTTGAGCTGTTGTTTACATTTTGATGTATTCCAAAAGTCAAAGTGTTTGGTGCACCATCTCGGGCAGGCCCGATTAGGCACACGTAACACCAATGGTAAAATATGAGTATAAATATTATTTATTAATTATTATGCGTGGTTTAACATATATACACACCTTTTTTAGAATATAATAATAAATATGGTATGGCCAGTATTGTGTTTCTGACCTTTGCCAGTATTATAACATTCAGATTTCGAATGACCCGGTGAATAGCCATGTGCTTAACCATTTGACCAAGAGACGTCCCACAAAACTACAAGTCTACAAATTACAACTGAAAAGACTTGTAACTCATGAGTAGTAAAAATATGTTTTTCACAAAACAAAAGCGTTTACTAGTATCTACAAGTCAATTTTTACGAGTTACAAGTGAGTTTTTTAATAGTTACAATTAGTTTGGTTTCACAAATCTACAAGCCTGCTCTAAACACTTGTAAGAAATATTATTTTCTTACAAGGTAGGAGAGATGGGCAGAAACTCCTACAAGTTATTAATAATGACATGTTTGGCCTCTAATTTAATATAAACTGAATTTCTCATACTATGTATTTGTGAAACATAAACACAAATGTTAATTAGCATTTCAGTAGAAGATTAAACAAGCATAATGAACTTGAGTATCAGAGATGTCGAAGAACATTTGGGTTAAGAGTGATAAGTAATTTTGTTCTTTGTGTTTTATAATGGGTTCGCTAACAGTTTACTAGCTCCGGATTCAATTATATCATGTTTAATATTTCGAGTTTATTTTAATTGTAAATCCATCTTACTATACACAGACATAAGTCATGCATGACAGAACTAAAATCTTCTACATAAATGTGTGACTCGCTCACATCAGCTAAAACGATTGTAGTTATTTAATTGTTTGGTACATGTAACTTAAAAGATCTCTAATGTTGTAGCAAAATAGTGCTGGGTTCAATTCTTTCCAATATTATGTTTTTTTTCTTCTTTCAAATATGACTAAAATATATTTATATTTAAGTTACATATTTTTCCCGACATTTACGGCCAAAAGTCATATTATATCTGGATTATTCTCCATTTCTATAAATTTTCGAACGTCTTTAACTTGTCTGAAAAAGTACCAAACAATACATATTTAGTTTCTCTGACCTTGTTCAATGCAGTCAATTTATTTTCATTTAATTTCGGTACTTTGTTTACTTGTAAAATAAACGAGCACACTTGTAGAAAATAACTAGTAATTACTAGTGTACCGAAACATTTCAGGAAACACAAATTACAAGCCCTTGTAGATATTATTGCTGTTTGTGAAACTGAATTTACAAGTAATTGTAGATAGCAGTACTGGTAACTTGTAACTAATATCTTGTAAACTTGTTGTTTTGTAAAACGTGCCCCAGCTAACCTATAAATATTTTGTCTTTTTTTGAGTGTTTATGAGTGTCATGTTTTGTACTCACGTAATATGTCACAGTTTTTATGCAAAGAGGAATAATAGGCTTAACACAGGAAGAATCCCACAAATCTATTGCATCATTAAAACATATGTGGAAAGTGAGTTTAAATACTGATGTCACCTAGCTACTTCCACCAAGCCCGTTTGCCCGCAGTTCCTGACGACCACTGCAAGGAGCAGCACTCTACCGGGTACTTGTGGGCACCGGTCCAGCAGTGCACCACATCAGTTACCGAAACAAGCTACTTCGAGAGTGCGGCCATTGTGGTCATTTAAGTGCTCATGGCGATAGCGCAAGTGCAAAGCAAGTTAATGCAATGTGCAGCGCAAGATATTAACACAATAAATGAAATTATGCAGATGACAGCAGTGCTGATGACACATGGTAAAATAAAAACCCTTACTTATAAATCTACAAATTGCATTAATAAAAATATAAAATGAAACTTATACTTGACGTACGTTGCTTACATCACAACCGAACCTCAACTTGTGTGTGGATTCAAAAGGTGCTGTGATTGTATTGGATTTATCCCATATGAAACTTATTACCCCAGAATAATGGCCATTAAGCTTATAATCACAATACACACTAATGTGTATGTGGTTCGGGCATCAGGTAATTATTTAGGTGACAGGATGGATGTAGGTTATGTTCAGTTACCAGCGGGCACCAGCTCTCTTCTCAGCAGAGAATATGATGTTGACACAGGTCATGGGCCCCTGATGCACTGTCGTCATACAGTAGATGTTTCCGAAGATGATGACAAGATATATCCATTATGCCTTGGCTAGTAGAGGATATTAAAAGCTCACTCTATATGCTTGTACTAAATGCCGGTAAGGATTGTTTAGGCCATCCTTCACTGGTTAGACATTATTTTACTGTACAGGTTAAGTGGTTGATGGTAGCGCTTTACTGGTAATGGAGAATGGTGACGTTATATGGATTGGTTTGTTATTTAGGATGAAAATTTTACCAGAGGTTGCGAGTCTGCTCAGTAGCGAACATGATGACTCTTTGTCTCAGGAACATATACGGCCGAGCGCCCAAAGTGGCTGCACCTCCTGCACCAACCGTTTGCTACGTCCACATAGCTGATGTTGTGAACACTGTAGTTTTGTTTAAAAAAATCCAGAGATCTGGAATAGCGAGTGCTGCAAGCCTTTCTCGACACAAAACAAACTCCCAGTGGGTGTTTTGGGCCCTCTCATGCCCAAAAAATACGCCCCACAAAGTTTCAATATGCAGTTTAGGTTACAAGGTCGAGATGCGGCCTAAATAAATAACTATGTGAAAAAAGTTTCCACACTATTTATTTAGAATATTTCCTACATAGGGCATTTACAAAGTTTGGTTCGCCACTCGGCTCGGCGAGCTCCTAAACTGCAAAAATTGGCACATGGCTAGACAAAGGCTTGCGGTAATTTATGTCTGTGGTGTGTACAAAACACGAGTGTTGCAAGACTGCGCCCTCTCCAGGAGTGAGAAGAATAAAAATGTTCCAGTGAATTAAAACTTAGCCATTGCATGTTACATGATCGGTAAAACTGTTGTAGGCCCGGAGTGCCTCAGTACGACGACAGTATCGCTGAGTGCCGAAAACGCAACTGCCATCATGACCACACATGAATTGGCGACTGACCACTGCTTCCCACGTGATACACAAATCCCGTTATTCAAATATTTCCTCTTACATGAAATGAGGTTGGATATGGCAGTGATTTACAGATAACAAAATAACACTTCAAACACTTTCAAACATCATATAAAATATATACATTGAGAAATAAAATTAGTTGTTTACAATTGACATATCCGAGTGTCCGTGACTGGTTGGTATGATTTTCAAACGTGGTGCATGTTTCTTATGTACTGTCCCTTAAGCCACATTCATTTGTACACAGCTCTATAACACAGGGCTTTGCGATGCAAGGTATTATAATACCTAAAATACTCTAAAATAAGTAAAAGGTGGTCGGACATGGTTTGTTATTGTCTGTGGACACTGTCCTTAGCCTTGCTCTATGTGTGTGGCCTCCACTACTTGGCCTTGCAGGCCAGTCTTTTACATTATGTCACTTCACTAGCTCAAAAAATGCATGGTTACGTGTAAATCGCACAAAATAAACATTCTACAACAAACAAACACAGCACTGCAAATAACCTTCTTATAATGAATATTAATGTACCCAACTGGTGTACACTACTTACCTGAAAAGGTAAGTATAGCTTTATTATATTCAAACAATCAAAACATGGTGTGGTTGCAAATGGTGAATGCGGCATGGCCACTTGGATCGACGAAACAGCGAGATTCTGTCTTCTTCCTCTGCGTCGTCCAAGCTGCTACAGTTTGCGGCGATACCAGGGGTATGGCTGTGGGGTGGTTTGCGGTTCGCGTCGCATGAATTCCGGGGATCAGTCAGAGTGGACTCAGATGATGATGCTGATGATGATGTCTCCATTGTAGCTGCCGGTGATGCTGAGCATTCTCAGGGTATCGTGACGTCCTGCATGTCTGCCGGATTGTTCTACGTAGTTAGTGAGTGCTGTATGCATGTTTGCAGCATTACCAACTGAAGCCCCTGTAAATTTGTGCACAATGGGCATTCCAGTTGGTTCTGGTCCCAATGCATCTTGTTCAGGAGCTGCTGCCATTTATATGTTGTTGGTCAGTGTTTCTAAATAGTGCCGCATTGTTTCGGTCACACTGTGTGGTGGCATCGATGCTGGGCGTCGTGACATTGGTGGCGGTGTCGACGCTGGGCATCGGTGGCAGCAAGTCATAAGGCGACTCTATGGTAGATGGTAGAATGGCCTCATCCCATATGGACAGTGTAGCAAGTCTTGCCCAATGCTTAGCTGATGGTGTGTGGTCCGGTCCATTTCGCTGCCAGCCCAGCGGAAAATCCTTTTCTCCCTGCTGACAAGGGATGCGTGCGAATGTAAACACATTGCCTGGGCTGGAGCTGCGGCAGTGGACGCATGGAGGTAGGCAACTAGCATGCTGTGTAGCAGAACTGGTTCTCTCATGCGGCAGTGTGTATGCGCGCCTGCTCCTCCCCTATTTCCGCTCTATCGGCTGAACTCAGGGCGTGCTCCCTCGTCCTGCTCTGGAACTCTCCCAGGAGGAGAAGATCCCGGCCCTGAAGTATCTGGGTTGGTTTCATGTGAGTTGCCTGGGTCTCCCTGGTGCGTACCGTAAACCAACCGGCCAGCAGCTGTTCTTCCCACGCAGTGTGAACTTCACCCACGTGCAAACGAATCTGTGTTTAGATGACTTGATCTCTTCATTCAATTCGGTGAGCACATGGCTGGTACACTGCCATCATTGCTTGCTGTACTCCCCATTTCGTGCAGTAGTCTCGCCATGTCTAGCCAGTGAATTGGGTGCCATTGTCACTCAATAAGACACTGAGATATCTCCAGAAGCGGAAAAATGCAGTCTCCAGCACTTTCCCTATAATCCATGCACAAGCGCTGGTCCCCAGCTTGGGCTCGACTCACCTCGAAAACAAGTCTGTGACGACGACAGTGAAACATTTGCCTCATGATGTGTGTGGATGTGGTCCCATGAATTCTAATGCCACAGTTTCGGAGGGTTGTAATTTTTCGCATTGGCAATTTTGTTGTGTCCCATCAGTATGGTGGCTCTTGAAGCAATGTGTGCTGCACACATGCGAACGAACTCTCAGACCTGAACTATCACTCCCAGCCAGTAGAAAATTTTCAAAACATGTCTCCTCGTCTGTGCTGTGCCTGGAGTCCAGCCGTGACACTGGCATGAGCGCATTGCAACAATGTTTGGGGGTTGCATCGGGCAAACACACATGCCATTTGGTGTTGTTATTTGACCGCATGTCCATGTGTCCGTCCACGACATGCTATTTATCTGTTATCCTGTGTGTGCACTTCAATCTCCACTTCGCGACAGCTCGAAGTAGCGCATACAGATTCGATGTTGGAGAACACACAGTAATGTTGGAGCACTGTGTTATAGTGTTTGTTGACATCTGTGGCATGGGGTAGGGTGGAAGTATTAGCTCCGATTCTTCCTTGTCGCAAACGATGTTGTTACCTGGTGTGCATGACAGATGATAGGCGAACTCGTTGTCTTTGCTGGCGATGTGATGCATTTCAAAGTCGAAGACTTGTAGGAACAGTGCCCAGCACATGAGTTTGCTATGACTTTCTAACACATTGGGTAGCCAAAGTAAATAATTGTTGTTCGTCAGGAGGGTGAATCTCTGATATTCAAGTAGTTGAAGAAGTCTTTTGCTACTCCAGACTGCCACCCAGCACTTTCTCTCGTTTATGTCGTAACAATGTTCCACTGCGCTGAATTTGGCACTGCTGAAGTCCATAATCTGTCGACTCCCATCGTCCCCTAGTTGAAAAAGGACAGCTCCGATGCCTTGCTCGCTAGCATCTGTTTATAAGGACAGGTGGCGGGTGGGGCTATCAGGTCCTAGAGCTAGGCACTTACAAAAAAGGCAGATTGATTTCTGATTAGCTGTTGTCTTACTCTTCCTGCCATTGAAATTTTACTTCGTTGACATCAGACTGGTCAGAAGTGTGGTGACAATGGTAAAGTCTGCGACATACTCTTATTGCCTTTTAGCTAGGCCGAAAAATTTGCATACCTGTTTGCGGGTGGTGGGTTGCGTGTAGTCTTCAATTAGATGCAGCTGTTCGTCCGTCGGCCTGGTTCGCTTCTCATCCACCAGGTGTCTGAGGAATTGAATGTCTGCTTTCCCTATGTGGTATTTATTTTTAGTGTAAGCCAGACCGTTCATGGCTAGATGCTCCAGTACTAGGGACAGATGGTGTATGTGGTACTCCCAGCTCTATAACCACACGATCCACATCGTCGAGATAGGCCAGAGTGAACTCGCTGAAATAGATATTCCAACACCCTCACCATCATGGCCTGGAATGTATACGGTGCACATTTGAGGCCGAAGGGCATTGTGCAAAATTGGAACCTGCGACCAACGGATTCGGTAAAGGCGGTCTTGTGGCTGTTTTCTCTTCGCACGAGTATCTGTCAGTACCTGCTTTGCAGGTCTGTTGCAGATAGGACCCGAGGTCCTATCTGAGAGCATCTTTAACATGAATGTGCGGTGGTGGTGCATTTTGGGTGACTTGGTTTAATTTCCTGAAGTCCACACAGAAGCACCAAGACCCATTTTTTTAGGTGCTAATGTTATGGCAGAATTGTATTCACCATGGGATGGTTCAATGATGCTGTCTTGGTACATTTCGGATATCTGTTCCTTTATGATCTGTCGCTAATGTCGTTGGTACCTGCATGGTCCATCGAATACTGGCTTTTCTGTTGTTAATGCAGTGGCATGCTCAGCCACAGTGGTGCAGCGGAGTGGATCGGCAGTGGTAAAAATATCCCGGTGCTCATCAATTAGACGTTGCATAGCCTTGTGGAACTTTTCTGGTATGTCGTGGTCAATTTCATCCCGTAGTACACATGGTGGTTGTTCGGCCAGTCGTGGGTCTAAATTATAGATAGTGCGATGCTCCCGGTTCCCATAGTGAATACAGCATGCTGCAGTTTCCCCAACTGTATTCTGTTCACTGAGTCAATGGATACCCTGAATGATGTCTTCCCGGGTGTCACCAGAGACTTAGGTGGTCGTATGAGTGCCAATGTCTCTGATGCTGACCATTATGTCTACGTCACCCATAAAACCTTGCCGGTGTGTTGGCAGGTTGCCAAATATACGATTCGTTGTATTGGTCTGACTTCGAAGGTGTTGATGAACGAGGTGCGGATGGAATTATGCGATGCGGCAGTATCGATGAGAGCTCAGCATCGATGTTGATTTATGACAACAGAAATGGGGATGAAGTTGCTGTTGGGAACGATGACTTGTGATAATAGAGTTGGTTGTGGTGTTGGTTTGGTAGATTCACTAATTGCCCTGGGGCAGGTGGCATCAGGTCGCTCTACCCCGATGGCCTGTTTCCCAGAGAGAAGCTCCTGATCGAGTTGGCACTTGATGTTTCGGTTCTGTTAGGATATTCATTGTTCCAGTGCGGTTAATTTCACCACCGACATGGCTTGGGTGGCTCATTCGCCCAGATCATGGTGCACAGATGTGCGACATGTTACATTGATGGAATTTTGTCACGAGTATTTGTTGATGTGGCACTATTTCGCCCGGTACTTGTGGATGTTGTTATCCTGGTATTCTTCAAATGTTATTGTCCCGTTTCGCAACATGACTGCAAAGTTTCCTGTTCATGGTGAGGTTGTGATTGGATTGTTGCATCTCGGATTAATACTGTTTGGATGAAGTCTGCTTTCGCTACATGAATGACCGGCACCAATGCCGCATGGTATTCATGTCCTGCAGTGCTGGCGACAACCTCGAAAATTTCCTGTGTAGACATTTCTGGATAGTAAGCACAAATTAAGTTTACTTTGCGTGTGGAAAAATTATAAGGTGACTCTTCTCCCTGCTCTTCCAGGATCACTCTGCTGTGTGTGCATAAACATGAAAATGTACCAGCAAACCAGCACAAGTAGGCAATATTAAAATCATACCATGTCATCCCATAGTAGCCGATGCCATGCCACTACTATCTGGTATCTCCTCCCAATCACTCGCCAATGCTATTTGGCAAGTCGTCCTCGTGTTGTTTTGACATTCATACCCAAAGTACTAGTGCTTCAGCTTGTTGGCACTGTTGTTGTTGTTATGGAGCTGTCTCGAATGCTTCCCTGTCACACCTTGCACAATGTATGAGAAAAGGGTCATGAAGTGTAGCTCGTTCGTTCGGAGTGACACATTGTTTGTGATATAGTTGCAGGCAGCAACCGCACGAAAATGTTGCCGCTCTTATTCCTTCGCATCCATGGTGATTGGTGCATTGTTGTAGATTTCGCCAAAAAGTTGTGGTTGCGCATCGAGAAATGTTTGAAGTGCCAGAAATACGCAATGTGTGAGCTTGCACATAGGGTTGGCAAAACCCTGGACCCATCGAGGTCTGAGGCACTAAGCACACACGTCATCTGGTGTGCCAGCAGTATTACAGCTCCATGTTTCGTCAGAAAGTTCAGGGTTGACATGCAGAATTTGTTCTTGTATTCTCTTGACTGCCACTTCACCATTCCACAAGCAGGTTTTACCTTGCAGGAAACTGAACGAGAATTGGTCTGGTGAAGGCATGGGGCGAACGCACTTCAGGTAGAGTTTTGAGGGCATTATATTTGCCGTTCGAATCTCAGGTATCCTGGGTCACCTGCACAGCACAGTTGAGGCCAGACCACGTGGCCTTGCCGGCTCGTGGCAGACACCCTGTGATGTGGCGAGGTAGGGGTGTAATAAACGACATAGTGGGGAGAGGAGTGGCAGGTGGCACCATAACCCTCTGTCGCTTCCCCAAAATGGGTGCTGGTATGGGTGACATCGCTGGCCACCGTCCCAACGCATTAGTTCCAAGATTGTGGTGGTTCTCCTTTGTCTACCTGATGCTTTTGGCGCCAATTTTCGCACATGTTTTCTGGTGATATTCTCTGGAGTGTAGACTATGACAAATGGATGGGAGCCTCGGGAAGGAAAAGGTTGATTCACAAGTAGTGAAAATCCAGAGAGTGATAGTCCCAGAGCAGCTTACATATGTACACACATAAAGCACACGTGTATACATGGAAACATGAACACATTAAGCAAAGGAATACAGGTTTACAGGAGTGATTTTTGTAGTTAGGTAGTGCAGTAAGATATGGTGGTTTGGCGGGGAATAATGGCCACTAAGTTGGGAAAGCCATTTTAATGAAGGAAAATTGGTGTGTGGGAGGGAATAAAAGTACAGTGTGGTTAGTGGATAATCTGGCGGGATGTGGTCGCCACTAAATTAGACATGCCATTTTAACAAAGAAAATTGGCATCTGGAAAGGAAGTAAAGCACGGTGTGGTTAGTGGATGCTCTGGCGGGATGTGATCAGCACTAAGTTGGGCAAGGCATTTTGACTACGTGGTGGTTGGACAATTGGGGAGATGGTGAGGTTATGTGGATTGGAAATATAATACTGATGAGAATATTTCTCAGAAAGGTGCCAGCTCACTATATGGTGAGCATGAGACTGAAGGCGGGGTCTTGCGACTAAAGACCAGTGTGGCGTGTCCTCCAATGCTCCACCATCTGTGGAGACTACCTGTACATGATGCTGTAGATTCCAAGTTATTAAATTCCCATTATGCCGTTGCTAGTAGGGTCTGTCGGCCTCCCCACAATGTCACTCACTCCCAGAGGATTGTAATGACCAGCTTACGTCCTTTTGTTATGTTACTGAAAATGTCGGTGATATTGGACGTGAGGCATACCCCGAAATAAAGTTGGTAAAGTTCAGTTACCTCACGTTTTATTTCCTGACCCTCATGTGAGGCACATACATATACTTTCTCCATTGGTGTGGGAGAGCACATAAGCTGTAAAAATGGCATGAAGCCGACATGAAATATTAAATTAAACTTAAGGTCCGGCCGTGTACAAAACGGACCAGACTGTAGTGCAACACACTCCCTGGACAATAGAAATTATGTTAACATTCCAGACTAAATAAAGTTACTATTAATATGCCATGATTGGTACACAAAGATGATGATGGGCCCGGGGAGGCCGCGATGGACGTCTTCACTTCTCCAGTACCGCTAGACTACTGAATATGGCTGTGTGGGATGACCGGCGCCAAGCATGGTCATTCCTGCGTGACCCGATAAAAAATGGAAAAATGGATTTACATGTTACGTGAAATGAATGGTGGTTTTAAAAGATTGTCATCACACATTAGATACTACAAAACACTTGTACAAGAAAAATAAAATTGCCTTATATTAAATTGCCTCATTTCAGAATCACATGATCTGTGTTGTCCTGGCTGTCCTGAAGCCGGTCACATTTAACACAACTGCACTGGTTTTGTGTATGTCTGTGGCTCTGATTTATTATGGAGTGTCCCACATTTACTTGTGGCCATATTTTATTTGCATGTCCTTCTTTGCACTATGCCAGTTCTACATTAAAAAAAACCTTAAATTGCAATTTGGTGCAAACTTGGAAAATGTTTATGTTTAGGCCGGACACATCCACTGTTGTGCCATCATGATTAACCATGGTGATTTGACCAGATTGGCCATTTGGAGGTTATCTTTCCTTGCAAGCTTACGACAATCTAGACAAGGATACAATTAACCTCAGAGAACTAATACAAAACTTAACACTGGGATGACTAGAAATATATATCGGCTATATGAGGCATGTGATACCAATGTAAAGAATGATCCTACATTAATTACTGTTTGCCTTACAAACATCAACAAAACAACTGGGCATAAAAATATATATAATACTCTTATTATTTTTACTATTGACTTACAACGAGGCTCACTGCACAATAGTACACAAAATGGTACATGCAAGACACTACAGTTGTCAACATAAAAAAACCCTCTTATTTACTAAATCTTCATCTGTGTATATCTTGAACACAGCATTTACCTGTAACACAATAATACTAGGCATGGCAAACACATTTAATAATAAACCTACAATAAAAACAACTGGAACATCAAAACACAACATAAACACAAAACATAAACAAAGAGATGCAAGAGAACAGGTTAAAACAAATAAAAGAACGTGCTCACAAGCTTCTAAATTACCACTAGGAGAGAGGTTATTTGGATGAAGTAAATAAGATTCAGGAAACAATAAATTTTTCTAGCGACTCGTTCCTACAGGCAGATCCAGTAGGCCTATCCCAATATTTCAGTGAAGTTATCTTTTTTCATCATAATTCTTCTCTGTCTACTCTTGTTTTAGATATGAGCACTAGTTTTTATTCTTTTCTTGTCACTGGAGTCGAGCAAGCATGGTCGACAACCATTGTCTCACCATTGAATGTTCGTCTGCCTAAAATCAATCTACCAAACGTTTCCAGACAATGGGACGAATGGCCTTACTTTTCCCAACTATTTCAAGCAACGATACATGATGATCCAACTCTCGCTGACATTTAAGAATTTAAAGTGACAAAAAATATTCCACTCACTTCAGAAAATTATTTAGTTACATGGAAGTCTCTGACTTCTCGATTTCAAAATTCCAGGAAATTGACTACCTTATACAGCAGTAGAATTATAGATTTACCTTAGTTAACTCCTCTCATCATAAGTCTGTCTTGCAACTTATAAATACATTTCTAGAAAATACCCGTGCCTTGGAGGGACTAGTAGATTCTATCACCAAAAGCAACCCTATTCTGGCCACCACTTTACTGACAAAGTTGGATTTGCTATTATGCACAAAATTTGAAAATTCTTGCTCACAAGACATTCCAAGCTCCTTTCCAGAGGTGGATGAGCTAGTCAAATTGTTGCAGTTAGAAGTGGCTAAAATGGAAAGTACCTATGATGTTGGGGTAAAAAATAGGTCTACTCCAGTTCAAAATACAGTCAGGTCAACCCACAACAAAGCTGTGCTACTATCTAACTCTCTGTCAGCTCCGGCTAAATGTGTGTGTTGTCACCAGATTTCCCATTCTATTTATAGATGTCCAGACTTTCTGGGTAAATCTCTAAATGAGAGGCAGCAGTTAGTGCACAGAAAAAAAACTGTGTTTCAACTGTCTTGGTTCTGCTCACATGGTAGCTAATTGTTCTTCACAGCATATGTGCAGTCAACTTCGACAGAACACTACTCGTTGTTACATGTAGATCAGATTTCTAATGAAGGGTCTTGAGAATCAGTTCCAGAGGCAACCTTCCATTCACCAACAAATATTGCACCTCATACTCAATCTCAGAACTCAACATTTGTTGGCCTTTCAGCACATAAAAATGCTTGTACCAATGTGTTGTTGTCGACTGCACTAGTTAAGATTCATGATGCATATTCAGTACCACAACTGTCGGACAATATTAGATATTGCAGCACAAGGAAATTTTTTCATGGAAATTCTGGCTAAAAAATGGTGTCTACCTCATTCCCAGAGTATTAACCAAGTATTGGGCTTGTCTCAATGCCATGTTAAAGTTCATGGTATTGTCACTACTACAATTGTACTGGTTGCCGCTCACTCATCTTTAGCCCCTCAGTCATTGCTAGTTGTTACAAAAATCACCCATTTACTGCCTCCTACTCATGTTGACTTGGGTATTCTGCAAAATGTTTGCTCTCTTCCACTTGCTGATCCAGCGTTCGACACCCCTGGAATGGTAGATCTCATTTTGGGCGGAGAGGTTTTTTCTGAGGTTCTCATGGAAGGTAAATTCAGTCTGGGAGAAGGTTTGCCAGTTGCACTTGAAACTGAGTATGGCTGGATTTCGATGGGGAAATGTCCAGAAGCAGCATCTCAGACGACAGGATGAACGAGCTCACCTACTGCATTATTTGTGTGTGACCTCATTGGAAGCAACACTAAGGAAATTCTGGGAGTTGGAAGAGCCCCCTGTTGTTAAGCAATCTTCCTCTGGTGAATTGGCATGTGAAACACATTATGTAGACACATATCATTGGCTCCCCTGTGGATGCTTTGGGGTACGTCTTTCCTTTTGTCAATAGGTAGTTCCAGGGAACCCTCTGATGGTTGCTGAGAGATGATTAAAATCACTGGAATGGCACCTCCTCACACAACCTGATATTCGTTGCATGTATGAGGAGGTCATGGAAGAATATAAAAGTCTGTAGCACATGGAATGTTGGCATGGACAGCAGACACAAGAGCCAGGAGTGTACTACATTCCTCTTCACAAAGTGCCAAAGTCCACTAGTTCAACAACAAAACTCAGAGTACTTTTCGATGCTAGTGCTAAACCACCCCATGGACATTCATTGAATGACTTCTTGTTTTCGGGTCCCAAGATTCAGGCTGACATCACTAACATTATTAGTAAATTTAGGACCCACTCAGTAGTCTTCTATTGTGATGTGAAGCAGATGTATTGCTAGTTCCTTGTCCATCCAAATGACCGAAAATATCAGTTGATCCTGTGGTGCCCTGACCCCACACATCAATTACAGGTCTTTCAGTTGAACTCTGTGACTTTTTGTGTAAAATGCTCCCCTTTCTTGACCATACGAACACTGCACCAGCTGGCTGAGGATGAAGATAACCTATACCCCCATGCCTCAAAGGTACTGAGAAATGAAACTTTCTTTGATGGCATTGACATTGGAGCTGCCTCCCTTGGAGATGCTCTACTCTTGCAGAAAGAGCTGATTGAGTTATTGAAAAAGGGTGGGTTTGAGCTCCACAAATGGGTAACTAAAAGGCCTGAGCTGTTGGAAGGGCTATCCAAAGCAGATTGTGAAACACTAACGTTTCAGGATTCTACTCAATCATGTGGTGTTCTTGGAATTCAGTGGCAGGTTACCAATGTCAATTTCACTTACTCTGTGGATAATTTATCAGAAGTGAATTCCAAAGGAGCTGTTCTACCGTGCATTGCTAGAATATTTGATCCATTGGGATGGCTCTATCCTATTTCGATTTGGACAAAGATATTCATGCAGTAGTTGTGGCTGCAGGACTGGCTTGGGATGATCTACTACAATCATCTTTCTGTCAGGAATGGCAGCAGTTTTCCTTGATACTCTCAGCAGTGCATCAGCTTTCCATACCTAATCCCTTTGCCTGTCCTGAAGCTGTATACTTGCAACTGCATGGCTTCTCAGATGCATCCAAAAAGGGCTATTCAGCTGTGGTGTACCTCCACTCTGTCAGTGCAAGCAAGCAAATTACGGTCAGTATAGTGATTGTGAAGACCAAAATTGCTCCTCTGAAACGTGTCTCTCTACTCCACCTTGAATTATGTTGTACCCACCACTTATCAAGGCTTTTGTCTCATTGTCGGCAGCTTCTTGGGCAGGCCTATAAAAAGTTATCGGTGAATGCATGGTCAGACTCAAGTGTAACACTTGCTTGGATCAAAATTCCTTCCCATGTCTTCAAGACCTACTTTGCTAATAGAGTCACTCAGATTCAAGAATGGACATCTCCAAACATGTGACATCATGTATGCTCCACTGATAACACTGCTGAATGTGCCTCGCGAGGTTTTTTTACCAGAACAATTGACCCCCGAGCACATGTGGTGGTCCTGACCCAGGTGTTTGGCACTTCCTACTTCTCATTCGCCATAACCCAAATTCCCTTCGATACCCTTTCAGGACTTACCCGATGTGAAGCCACTTGATTCAGCAGTATTAATTGTTACTGGTCCAGCTACTTTATTGTCACTGTTTGAAACCTTTTCCTCGTGGTTGAAGCTACAACATATAGTTGCATGGATCATGAGATTCTTCTACAGAGCTAAAGCAGTGTATTGCAGTGAAGGTCCTCTGACTCCTGCTGAAATCACCCAGGCCACTCACCGGATATGTTGGGTGATTAAACAAACCACCTTTCAGATGGAAATTGAATTGCTACACAAAAGGAAACCATGCTCACCTTGAATCCAGCACTTGTTGCCCTTTCTTGACACGAGGGGGTTAATTAGGGCGGGCGTCTAGAAAACTCATCCCTGCCTGATAGCACCAAACACCCTATCATACTCCCCCATGATAATCAAATGGTCAAACTGCTGGTCAACCATTACCACTTGATATTTTTACATGCTGGCCCCTAACTATGGCCAGCAATGTTAGCCCAGAAATTTTGGATTTTGTCTGCTATAAACCTGGTTTGGTTGTGTGTCCATAAATGCATCAAATGTTTTCGATGCAAACCCAAATTTACTCCTCAGCTCATGGGTGATCTTCCCACAGCTCGGGTTACACCCAGCCCCCCTTTTACTTTCACTGGAGTAGATTTCACAGATTTCTGCACCATTAGGCTCAGCAAATTGAGGGAATCACATATTCAGAAAGAATATATTTGTGTGTTCATTTGTTTCTCCACCAAAGCAGTAAATTTAGAGATTGTGTCTGACTTGACTGCCAAGGCCTTCTTAGCAGCTCTCAATCGTTTTGCTGCTCGTGGATGTATCTGCTCAGATTTGTACACTTACTGTGGCACTAACTTTGTGGGTGCAACTACTCAGTTGCAAAAAAAATGTGGCAGAATTTCCTTAGATCAGATGACTTGTGAGAGGCTATTTAATGTTTTCCCTGGCTCATCACATCAACTTTCATTTCAACCTACCTGCAGCACCACATCAAGGTGGTATCTCGGAAGTGGCAGTGAAATCAGCAAAGACTCTTCTAAGGAAAGTAATGGGAAACCAAATATTGACTTTCGAAGAGCTTACTACAGTCATATTAAATTCGTGTCCACTGACTCCCCTATCAAGCGATCCTACTGAGTTTATGGCCCTCGCTCCAGGACACTTTTTGATTGGGAGACCTCTCCTGACGTTCCCAGAGGAAGACTATACACACAACAATATGAACCACCTCCTGCAATGGAGATTAGTACAAGCCATCAGCCAGCACTTCTGGAACAGGTGGCATCGTGAGTACCTCCACACACTGCAGAGTCGTGAAAAATGGACTATCCCGCAGAAGAACCTGGCTCCCGGTGATCTTGTCCTTGTGCGAAACATTAATGTTACCCCATTAAGATGTTGCATGGCTTGAGTGGTAGAAGTCTTTCTGGGTAAGGACAACTTGGTAAGGGTGGCCAGAATCAAGACAGAGAATGAAGAATTGGTGCGTCCGGTGAACAAGCTCTGTTTGCTTCCTCTGGAAACTGTGAACTAACCCCCGTTGGTGTTCAAGTGTGTAATTATTAGTAAAATAGTCATTTTAGGCGGGTGGAAAGTGTTGTGTACATTCTATGAGTGTTTTGTGTGTGAGTGTGTGTGTGGTGTGAGAGAAAAACTATTTTTGGTAATCTTATTGTGCAGGGACATACTTATGATCTACAATCTGCTGCCGCGTGCAAATGAAAATATCTACCACAAGGCAGCACTCTCATCAGTATCCGACAAGATGGCTGCAATGCAAGTCGGTTGAATTCTCATGTCAGCTCGTGTCTCGGGATAAAACCCTGGTCCTCCGATTAAGTAACTCTTTTCTTGTCTCTAGTAAACACAAACATTGCATGGCTCCATTTCACTGTGAATAATATTTTCTTATTTAAAACTGAATATGAAATGCACACATCAACTTTGGAAAACAACAATACTAAACCTACTACACAAACCTGCATGTCACGTGACCCGAACTATGGTCACGTGATGGCAACACACAATAACACTTTTGGAAAATGTCAACAAATATGACGTGTGGCACAAGCAATAGAAATATACACATCTTCTCTGCACTTTCCGTCATACAACAACATAGCATAACCCTTATGAAGAAAACCACTTAACCTACATGAACTATGCACTAGTGCAATACACGAATGCACTACACACACATGAGGAATGTTGGCTGCTGCACTGACATAGCTCGCATGATGGTGTAGGGTCGTGGCTGCTGGTGCGATGGGATGTGCGTAACAGCCTAAAGTAGGAGCATGTGGTACAAGTCATGGTCGTGCTTCGACCGTACCGAATAAATATGATGCAAATTCTCTAGCTATCATGATTTATTGATATTACTTCCTACTAAGAGGCACTTACACATTTTTCTCCAGTCAAGTAGGAGTACACTATAGTGTTAAAAATGGCATGAAACTGACAATGGATTACAATGCAAATCATGTCAAAGTTATGTAAAAAAAAAAATGAACTGGGTCGCTGTGTGGCACGCTCCCCGGATAGCAAAGAGAAAAAAACGATTTCAAATATTAAACATTAATTATTAATACACTACATGATTATTCAAAAAGTTGAAGGTCCAGGGAGGATGCGCTCACGTACGTCCACACAGCTCCGAGTCGATCATGTTTTCTCTGCCGGTTTGCAAAGAGCCTTCTCACTGGCCTGCCTATCCCATGTAGCCAATGAAAAAACACTCACATGTTATTTATAATGTGCTTGAAAGAGAAGATGGATGCTGGCGATTGGAAATGGCATGATACAATTTGTAAACAGTTTCATACGACTCTGAAAATCTTATTACCTAAAATAATATTATTTTCCCTTACGTCCATTATGTGGCACTTCACCTTACGACTTAACTATTACATGGTACACAATATGACTTTTATTACATTATATTTCTAGCAAAATAAATTGTCCCTCATAAAACCTATTATTGTATTCTGCTAATTAGCAGGCTAGCTTTCTTATGCGTGTACAGAAAGTTCTCTTATTTATTGAGCTTATATGTTCATCACAAAAGTTGGGTTAGGCGACCATGTGGTCAGGCTTACTTTATAAGGCTTACATAAAATATAATAATTTGGGAAAAAATAGCTTGATCTTTAAATGTGACACATTAGAAATTATGTAATATTTTTCAATGTTTTGAGTCACTGTTACATGTGTTGGATGTAATGTTTTTTTTTTTAATATAGTATTTGGTGCGTGCTGCGCACGTAAACATATATAATGAAAATAAACTGCAATACCATCTTAAAATAACCCTGGTGATAAATACAAATGGCACACTATATATATTTTATAGCATAAATGTATTGTAATGTGATTTAGTTTGCATTATTTATACAGTGTCGCATTAGTGTATCATGGTTGGAACATGGGGACATTTTACTTTAATATATTCAAAACACACAAAATAAATCAAAATACATATCACATTGTGAATAGAATAATATTACGTACCATTTTGAGACACTTGGACGCTAGAAAATCCTTTGTTGATATTTACAGAAAACACACTTCAGATATAAACAACCTTAAAAACACACATGGTACATTTCTCGTGACACTGGTTGCACTGGAAGAAATATATTTACTTTTTTAAAGGCCATGAAAAAGCAAACAAACAAACATTACACTAATTTACATGGTGCACTAAGCACTATACTGATGCAACTGATGTGAACATATGGAACGATATGCTGAGTATAGCATTTCTCTAGGTGACATATCTGTGGTCGGTGTGTGTTGGGCACTGAGATGTTGAGAACAGCCTATGTGTGATGTCTGGTACACATCAATACACAAAACACTTATTAAATAATAATAAGATTGGAAGTGAGGTTATATGAACATGTGGTCTTTACGTTATATGTTATGTTAGTTGGTTTGCTTACACTTATCTCTGAATACTGTAAAGTCCAGTATTGCTACTGACTGTACTGGTATGGAACTATTAGAAATATAAATGCCAGTGTGCCCAATTTAATAGACTGTCTGTAAAAATATAAAATAATATTGGAAATATTATGCTGCAAAAACAATTCAAGTGTGTTTGCTGTGATTGTAAACAATGTTTGTGCATTAGCGTATTATCATATCAACCCTGAATTTACTGTAATTAAACCCCTATAATTATAACACATAGTAAACAACACAATGGTGTCTATCGCCTTAAGTACTTACATCAGGTTTGGGTAGCGAACATATTGGTATCAAAATAAGAACACATGTCATAATACAGTATGCAAACAATATGACTCTCAGTTGCAATAATAAACAAGATACATAAACGCTGGCAAAAACATGTGAGCAATTATGTAAATATTGGCTTCCACATTAGCGCAACCAGCGCATGATGTGGAACATACTCATAGCACATGACAGTCAGAAATAATATAAAACAAAAATAATAACAAAGAACTGCATGGATTAAAACACACAACATAACACTGCATCTAATATTGAAAAAGGACCATTGAAAACCATGTAAACCAACATATATTTACATCACCAGCACACACACACATGCACACACATGAAAACACGTTGCCGTACGCTGGTGTGCTTTAGTGGTGGTGTGGTGAGTTAAGGTGTGCAGACAGCCACGGCGTGGTGAATAGTCTTGAGAGCTGAAATGTGGTTCACGTCAGTGGCCAGCATTTGCAAGGGTGGTTGCATGTATCTGCGAGCTCCAGATTTTCCCGTGCAATGGGCGGCATACATCGGTTTTGGACTGACCAGTTCACTAAATACCATACATTTTCTAGGAGCTGTTTTTGGTTCAGCCGCCCAGTACACAACTGTCACTTCCCCGTGGTATAGCCTTGACTGGGAAAGTATACAGCATCATAATTCCATGTGTATGGCATATGCCATTTTTAACAGTGTAACTGCGATGAACGGTTAAGTCATTTTCTGCATGTAAAGTGTCTTTCTGAGACAAGTGTTAGTTCAACCAAATAAATACCCTGAGAACTGACCAGCTTGTATATTATTTCGGTTGCCACAAGGCATTCGAAGGGCACAGGACCTAACAATACAGCATTCATTTTTGCACGTGTTTTCAGCAGTGTTTAACGTAAGCAGTTATAATGTGTTCTGTTGCATCGTATCTGTATGGGTGTGTGGATTACCCTATTAATTCCCATTGCAGGACGAAATAGTATATCTAAGTTTGCTGCCAAAATTCACTACAACAGCATCGCGTGTAACCGGCCCATGGATTATCATTTAGCAAACATCCAACAATAGCAACTCTTCAACTACAGCAGCAGAGGGGAAGAGGTCAACAATTGAATGGGAGTTTTCGTCCGTGTGCACCCCGAGATCACAGAGAATCATCATAATACATCAACATCCATCATCATGGTTTCGCCATTTACGATGCATGGCACCTTCTCGGGTAATTCCAAAATTCCACATACCTCACACTTCATCACCCCAAAATCGAACCTGACATATTTCCAAGATACCACATGGCGTCACACGGCACTCCTAGTATCGCATCCACTGTAATTCCTGCTGCAACTGTTGTAGTCATAATTGTTTCCAAATCACAAATCACTAACTCTCACATTGACTGAAGCCTGTCCTATTGCTGCACTACTATGCTGACCGGCAACAAACCTGATCACATGACTGTTAGACGTCACATTTGTTTATGGGTCTAGGCTGCACAAAGTTATGTGACACTGCTGTATCGATTAGCCTGTCACATGCCTGTCAATTAACGAACACAAGGATAAGGATTAATTTTGTACTCTTACCAATAACGTGATTGATTATTGCCTGCTGTGGTGTAAACTTTGTGCTGCTGTCTTTTTTTTTGTTTTGTATTATTGCTTCCGTAAGATCTTTTTTCAACACATAGCTGTACAAAGATATTGGACAAGTCAAATTACAGTATATAAAGTTTATACATTGGACATTGTAACACACACATATAAGTCAGACTACACATACATGCACCATATATTATCCTCATAATTTGACCATTCCTCCATCAACATGATGTGGGGCATCGTCGTTTTGCTGAAACAGAAGAAAATCCGGAACAAGAGATACTACAATGACATGTTATGCAATAATTTCTTAATTTCTGTAGTTTAGATATTAATCTACACTATAAAACATTATTTTAGAAAAAAATTCTTTCTGCTGTTTTTTTAAGAGTTTTTGGTTAGAGAAGCAAATTTCTTGAAGTTGTTGTGGAAACTTATTGAAAAAATGGCTACCAATGTAGTATGTCCCTATCTGGACAAGTTGTAATTTAACTGAAGCAATGTGTAAGTGTTTTTTTTTTAATTCTAGTGTCATGCTTATGAAAGGACTCATTTTTCTGAAATAAATTACTGTTTTTGTACATGAATATAAGTACTGAAAACATGTGCTCACGTGCAAATGTTAAAATATCTGAGCTCTTGAAAAGAGGTCTACATGAGTCTGACTTTCTTTTGCCATTGATTATTCTTACAACTCTCTTTTGCATGTGAAACACTTTTTTGCTATCAGTGGAACTATCCCAAAAAGTTTACCATAGCACATGATGGAATGAAAATATGCAAAATATACCATTTTTGCTGCATTTTTGTTCAAGACCTCTTCAACACTCCGCAGGGCGAAACATGCTGAACTTAGTTTAGGTAAAATACACCCAATGTGAGATTTCCAGTTAAGTAAACTGTCTACTTTTAAGCCAAGAAACTTAATCACTGCAGTTTCATTAATTTTGTCTCTGTTACTGCTAACATATTAATTAATTTTTTTATGTACTTTGTGAGGAAATTCATAAGATATGTTTTATCTAGGTTGAGATTTAATTTGTTTGCAGTAAACCATGCATTTAGATCTGTAAATGTTGTGTCAATTTTTTGTGTAAGATCATTTACTGAGTCTCCAGACACTAAGATGCAAGTATCATCTGCAAATAAAATAGGAGTAGTTTTTTTAGGGTTAAGGGACATGGAAGGTCATTTATATAATCTAGGAAGAGTAGGGGGCCTAATATTGATCCTTGTGGGACCCCATGCTTGATTTTTCCTGGTTCAGAGTAGAATGAAGTAGTTTTTCCCTTTGATCCGCACTTGTTGTGTGTTTGAAAGGTATTAGCTTATTAGTTTATATGGTGTACCTGAGACTCCATAAAACTTTATTTTTTCTATAAGTATGTTGTGATTTACGCTTTAGTGAGGTCGCAAAATATTCTATTAGATGGCATCTCTTTATCAGGTGCATTAAGAATGCTATTTGTTAGTTTGTAACTTGTATCATTTGTTGACGTGTTTTTCCTAAAGCCAAACTGGAAATTTTTGATAAAATTTTGTGATTCTCAAAAAATTGCAGCAACCTCCTGTAAATTAGTTTTTCAATGACTTTTGAAAAGGATGTAAGAAGTGAGATGGGTCTATAATTGTTTACTTCGTCCTTGTCTCCTTTCTTGAACAATGGTGTTACCATGGCCCATTCGAGTCTGTCTGGAAACAATCCTGTATTGAAGATGTCATTACAAATATGGCTTAATTCACTGAATTTAAAAGCGCATTACTTTAATAACCTGCAGCTGGTGCCATTATAGCCGCTACAAAATTTTGGTTGCAAATAAGTGATTGTTTTCTCCACTTCTTTTGGAGCTGTGTTTGTAAAAGTTATAGCAGGGTATTCTGTACCCTGTAGTGTAGGAATATGGTTTATATCTTGTTAAATGTTTTTTTTTTTAATCATGTTTTCTACGACATTTAAGTAGTATGAATTAAATGTATCTGCGACTAATTTAGGGTCTGAGGATATGCAATCATATACATTTAGATTTACAACTGGACATTGCTCTGTTGTTTTTCCTGTTGCGTTTTTTACAATATTCCATGTCTTTTTTTTTTTTTTTTTTTTTTTTTTTTTGAGAATTCTTAATGAGGTTACAGAAAAAAAACCCTTCTTTGCAGTTTTTAAGATCTTACTGAAAATTTTGTAGTATTTCCTGTAGTGATTCATTGTGTCAGGGTTGCTGCTGGTTCTGGCAGCCTTGTATGGTTTTCTTTTGTATTCGCAGAAAATTTATATTCCTTTGGTGAGCCATAAATTTTTATCTTGATTTGTATTACTGTGGATCAATAGGGATGGGAAACGTTTTTCAAAACAATGGAGAACTTGATTAAGAAAAGAGTAAAATTTTTAATTTCCTTCGGTACAAGTATACTATGTTTTAAGCCCTTTTATGTGTGGGTGCCGTATTTGCACACTTTATTATTACACCGCACTGTGTAGTATTAGGCCATTCTGGCCATGCACTGCACTGGTTGCACCACGCTACACTTTCTGTGTGTTGCACTTACGCAATTCGCAATATGATGCACGCGCGTAGAGAGCTGATCCTTGCTGCGTTAGTGATATGGTGTGCGGTGGCAAACTGTCTTTGAGGAGGGGAATGTGACTGGAGTCAGCCCCTATTCTGAATATTTACCCCATGTACTCACATGCAAATGTTAACATGTCTGAGCTCTTTAAAGATCTTTACATGATTCTGAATTTCTCTTTACATTGATTATTCTTACAGGTCTCTTTTGCATGTGAAACACTTGTTTACTATCAGTGTAATTACCTCAAAAAATTATACCATAGCATATGATGCTTCTATAAATAAATAAAATGTATTCTGTAATTCGACTTGTCCAATATCTGTTCTAGACGCTCATTTCGTTTCGAACTATATTCCTTTTTTTTTTTTTTTTTTGCGCTCTTCCTCCCACCTTTTGATAGGCCTTGGCAAAAAAAACCTTTGAGCTCACGACTCATGAATCGGTTCCATAGAAAACGTTGACTAACGCATGTTCACAAAGAAATGAAATAATGCAGGGAAAATGTTGAAGTTTTCCGCGAATGTACGTGGGAAAGACAGAGTGTATTTGAATGAAGATCCGTTTAACTAATCTGAGGCCAAATGATTTTAAGTGCAACGGACAAGAAACGGCAGTGTTTGTGTAAGCGTAAATTGTTGTTGTTAGATAAAGTAGAGATTTTGAAGGAAATTTTCATTTAATGGAAGTGGATACTCTTTGTTTAAAAATGTCATAATGCTGAAACCTGGCCAGAAAAGGCCCAACACACCAGTCAAGGCAGATTTAGGAAATACTAGCTCAGACCCTTGGGACTGTTGGAGGCAAGGTGTTCGTGTGAGCGTTGTTACAGCGTGTGCTGACGGTAGTTTGAACTTCTCCATCAAAGGTGGATCAGACAACGGGGAATTCGCGTATGTGAGTGATATAGTACAGTCGAAAGTGAATTACGTTAGTGGGAAACTAAATGATAGTGATGTTATTCTTGAGATCCAGGGCCAAAAAGTAGCTGGTTATACTCGAAGGGATGTGGTGGCATGGTTGAACCACTGTTGCAGAAATGGGAATCCAGTGGTTATAAAATCCGTTGACTCAGGTGAGACTTGCTATGCAGTAATTTATTGTACAACTGTTTACAACTTTGAAGTGTTTACACTTTTATAACCTATTCTCTTTTGTTTACATTGTTTTGTATTGTAGCTTCTGTTAATTTTTGTGATCCTTTTTTTTTTTTTCACATTTACTGTTTGCTCCTGCGGTTTAGGAGATTGAGTACTGTTTATTCATGAAAAGAATCTATGAATAATGAAGGGAACTACGTATTTTAAACAATGTTTACAGAGAACAAAAAAAAAAAAAAAAAAAAAAAAAAACCTGTACATTACATTATTTACATTGTATATGAGTTTGTTGAGCTAAATGGAAAAATAGAAAAACAGACATCAGGCATGTACGAAACGGTAATTCTGAAGAATAGGGGATTTTTCGAAAATCGGGAAAATAATACTTGGATATGTTACAATATGTTTATTACTAATCACATTTAATAGAAATTTCAGCTGGGATTCAAGTAGTTTGCTGTAAAATAAAGTGAAATGTGGTATTGTGGAGGGTTATCAAGATTACTGTTTTTCTGCAGTAAAATGTGTATAATTTACATCGAATATACTTATATCGGGTCACGAAAGTGTATTAAATGTGACAATACCTGTTGAAACTAATCATGCGTGTAAAGCGTCATTTACAGGGTATATTTATGCTGCAGCGATAGGGTTATTCAGGCATTAACACAGGTATTAAACAGTGTTGGAAGATTATGTAATCCTGGAGAATTACTCAAGGCTTACCTTGTCTATATTAACGAGAGGAGTGTACTCCATAATGTATTACTAGTAGAATAAATATACGTGGTGGTCGAATCAACCACTCTGCAAAACATTAAAATTGTTATCACGTGGGGTGTTGACAGTCGTAATTGTTGAAAGAATACGTTGGCTGGAGGCAGCGAGGAGTTCCATGAGAATCATACGTTTATCAAGCCTAGCACCACTGGAGGAGACAAGGGAGATGGGTGGTAATAGACGGTGCAAAGCATTGCCGGGACAAGAAACATTGCGACAGCTGGCAATACTACACGTATGTCTGGGTGTCGATCTGGACGGCCCAGGAAAATCATCGCAGCGAGTTGTCTTAATCTGTAACCCAACAGGAGAAGAACTGCCACGGCATCAGAGGGTCTCTATAACTATGAGACAACTACAGATCAACCCGAAAGCAGCAGGCTTGCAGAGCATCAAATTGACAGAAACCTCGAGAGGCAGCAGCCGACTAGTGGAAGATTAGAAGATCAAGTTTAGCTATAAGGTAAGTCACACTCATGTCCTATTATTCCTGGTGTTTGTATGAATGTGTGGCTGTAAAACCCTGTGTTATTTGTTTATAAAAAGGTTGATGTTATTTGTTGCTTGAATAAGTTTGCATACATACTAGAGCAGATAGCAGTAATTATTGTAGCATTTCTGAAGTGCTAGAACTCATTAATGAACCCTTTATCGGGGACAAGAAGACGTTAAAAGAGTTTATCAAAAATGTTGAGGCCGCATTTGAATTGATAAACCCGGATGATAGGGAGAAGTTGTTAGAATTTGTTAACTCTAAAATTACAGGAGATGCAAAGGCTAAACTATTAGCTAGAACCTCAGGAAATACGTGGCAAGGAATTATGGATATTTTAGAGGAAAACAATTCAGAACGTCGCACTCTGGATTTTTATGCGTGTAGAATGTTCAGTGCACCTCAGCGAAAAAGTGAAAGTGTAGCGAGCTGGGGCAACCGAGGAGATACACTCTAAACACAATTAAAAGAGGCAGCTTTTTAAGTCATTAAAAGGACAGAAGCTGAGGGAGCACAGGCCTTGATTCACCACTTGTCCAAAGCTTGCTTTGTGCAGGGGTTGGACAGTGGGATACAGCCAATTGTTCATAGCAAAAGCGTGAACATACGTATCCTAGGTAATGCAGTAGAAGTTGCACTAGAGGAAGAGAGCACTCCACTACCACAGCGGGAGAAGTTGAGGTCGGAGAAACCACAAAATGTTACTACCCGAGAGAGCCTGTTTGTGTCAAAACAAAAGTGTACTATATGTCACAAGTTAAGATATATTGTTGAAAAATACTGTAAGAGACAGGATAAACAAGTGTACAAAAGAGAGACTTAATGTAAACACTAAAATATTTTTTTCTCTGGTGTGGTCGTCAAGGACATTTGAAATCATTTAGCAGAACTCCCATAAATAGAAACTTGGCAGTTGGAAGCAAGGGAAGTTCATAGCCATCCACTGCATCTTACAAGCAAATGGAAAACTAGGAGGAGGAAACGTTGGGCGACCGTTCGTATCATCCGACAGTCAGGCAAAAGAAGGCTGCCGGGTTGTGATGAAACACGTCAAAAAGGAATACCCGAGCTCACTGAGCTATGTAATATTACATAGTGGGTACTTAGTAGATGGCAATGGGGAATTTCTGGTAGCTACAGTATCAGAAATTACTATAAAACAGGTAGAGAGGGTGGTAGTAAAGGGAAGAAGGGCTCTGGGTATGCTGGGAAGGGTGCTGAAGGGAGTCAGATGTGAGGTGAAGGAGAAGGCGTATGGCACAATGGTATGGCCAATGTTAGAATATGCTGCAGCAGTATGGGACCCGTATGTGGAGGTGGAGGTGCGAGAATTGGAAAAGGTGCTGAGAAAGGCAGCAAGATGGGTGAAGGGTAGGTGGAGAAGGCAGGGGCAAGATGGTGAGGGAGAAGGGAACTATAGGCCATCAGTGATGATGAAAGAAATGGGGTGGAGCTCATTGAAGGACAGGTCGAAAGTTGAACGGTTAGTCAGGATGTACAGGGTGGTGAATGAAGAGGGAGGATGGGGAGGGCTACACTGCAAGCTAAGTAAGGAGGTGTTTAGAGGAAGAGGAAACAACAGTGAGAAGCTTCAGAGGATGTGGAGGAGAACGGAGCGGGGTAGGCAGTCCATGCTTGTGAGGTCTGTGAGGGTGTGGAATGTGTTGAGGGAGGAATTGGTATCTGTGAGAGGGGTTGGTAAATTCAGGAAGGGAGTGGAAAAGGAGTTGGTTGGGTGAAGGAGAGTTGAGAGAGCTCACCACCGGGCGGTAGCCTAATTGCGAGTGTATGTATGTATGAATAAGATGACAATAAAATCAAACATGTGCACAGACAAACCGATAAATTTAATTAGCGTAGCCACATGTGGAGTCCGAACCAAGAGAACTATAATTGTGAAGATCAAAGTATGTCAAGATCTTATGACTCATACATTTCATGTAGTGGAACATACCCTGCATGAGGGGATTCTGGGGAAGAGACTTCCTTCTAAAATGTAAGGCTATAATTAACTTTCAAAGAGAGCATGTAGTGATCCCAGAGCTAAAAATTACACTACTGATGAGGAATGGAACCCGTAAGAATAGCTGGAAGTCGCCATTCCAGGTTGGTCAGAATGTATTGTATAGGCACAAACTATCTCTATAGGGGTTGGTAGCCTATAGTTCCAAAAAAGGAACTGGTTGAAGGTTTATATTTAGCCAGTTGCCTCATTGAAGGAAATAATAATAGGTGAATATGTAGTGTTATGAATGTAAATGATCAGGAATTTAAGATTCCATACCTAAAGTATGCATGGAATTGTGAGAGTCAGTAGTCTTGGGAGAAGCAGAGAGGGTAACAAACTCAAGTAGGCAGAGGCTGCTTAAACAAGCCCTTCATTTTGAGCATCTGAATGAATAAGATTACAAGTCAGTTTGGGACATATGCACTCAGTATAGTGATGTATTTCAATTAGCTGGTGATAAGTTAACCTCCACCAAAACATTGGAGCACGAGATTCCTACACATAACCAGCAATGTTAGACACTATCGCATACCAGAAGGGCATAAGGAAGAAGTACAAAGCGAACAGGGGGAAATGCTACAAGATGGGATAATTGTACCCAGTAAAAGCCTATGGAATGCTCCCATTTTAATGATAACAAAAAAAGGGACACATCCAACCAAACAAAATGGTGAATTGTCGTAGACTGCAGATTGCTGAATGATAGATCTTTGGGCTATAGTTTCCCAGTGCCCAACATAGAGAAAATTCTGGATCAGTTAGGCCAGGTGAAATATCTAAGCACATTAGATCTTGCTGAAGGGTGCCTGCAGGTACCGATAAAGGAGGAGGATAGGCCAAAAACAGCCTTTAGCACTCCTCAAGGTCATTTTGAATTCACAAGAATGAGTTTTGTATTAAAAGGGCTCCTTCCAGTGTCTCATGAATACAGTCTTGGCGGGACTTACTGGGATAAAATGCATGGTATACTTAGATGACATGGTCATGTATGGGAAATCGCTGCAGGAACACATGATAGACTAATTGAAGTGTGTTGATAAGTTATGCAAACACCATCTAAAGTTGCAGCCAGACAAATGTGAATTCTTGAGGAAAGAAGTTGTATATTTAGTCAATGTAATTAGGAAGGATGGTGTGAAACCTGATTCCGGAAAGGTACCAAAAATAAAAGAATATCCTATACTAGACACTAAAAAGAAGTAAAAATCTTTTTTTTTTTGGTTAGCAGTGTATTACCATAGGTTTATCCCCAATTTTGGAAAACTTGCAAAACCCTTGTATGAACTGTTAAAGAAAAATAAACCATACGAATGGGGCGAAAAGCAGGAACTAGCTTTTCAAGCACTAACACAAGCATTAACTTAGGAACCAGTCTTACAATTCCCCAATTTAATCAGCCATTTCTACTCATGACAGACATGAGTCAGGAAGCACTGGGTGCTGTTTTGTCACAAGGAGAAATTGGTAAAGATAGCCCTGTGGCTTATGCCAGAAGATCACTAAACCAGGTGCAAAGAAATTTCAGTACAACAGAGCGCGAGCTCCTTGGAATAATCTGGGGAATAAAGTATTTTCGACCTTATTTATTGGGTAGGTACTTCAGGGTAGTAACCCATCATTAACCACTGAAGTGGGTGTTCAGTGTTAAAGACCCGAGTTCAAGAGTACTTAAGTGGAAATTGAAACTAGAGGAGTATGATTATGAGATTATTCATAAGTCTGGAAAAGCGATTCCTCCTGTTGACACACGGAGCAGAGCTTGCAAGACTGTTGACTAAGATAAGGCTACACCCAAAAACAGGGAAACTGCGCTCAGGGTTGGTGACTAATGGGAAATAATAGATAATGAGAAGATAACACTGACTCAGAGGCAGCAAATACTGCACAAATTTCACAATAGTTCATTAGGAGGAGGCCATGCTGGCGTGAACAAAATGTATCGCAGGATAAGACAATACCACCAGTGGCCTGGGATGCAATTGTCTGTAGAGAACTATGTGCGTAAAAATGTACTTCATGTCAGAAAAACAAATTGACACAGGCTAATATTAAGATGCCGATGGAAATTGTGAGTACTCCGGAAGTTGTGTTTGAAAAATGTGTGTAGGCCCGTTTCCAGAAATTGAAGGAGGAAGTAAGTACACCTCTTAACATGTAAGTACGGTCTATCAAAGTACACACTAACTATACCGATTTCACAACAAGACGTAGAAATGGTAGCAGAAGCGTTCGTGAAAAATGTTGTGCTTATATTTGGCATACCTCAAATGATCTTAACTTATCAGGGGACAAATTTCATAAGCGAATTGCTACGGTGGGTATGTAAACTGTTACAGATAAAGAAAATCAAAATCACAAGCTACCACCCAGAATATAATTTCATAGAGCAATCTCATAGGACTTTAGTAGAATACTTGAGGCACTATGTTTGCAAAAGATCAGGGCCATTGGGATAGATGGATCACATATGCCGTGTTCGCATACACCACCACATAACTCTACAGGCTATTCTCTGAATGAACTTATGTTTTGGCAGAACATCTAATATCCCAGATATTTTACAAAAGACCTTTCAAGAAAGGTACAAAAAATATGACGATTATGCCAGAGAATTGTAAAGTAAGTTACAGGAAGCATATAAAGATGCTTGGGAAAGGTTAATAGCAAAAAAAGAAAGCAGTAAAAGATATTACTATAAAAGGTTAATAAATATAAATTTAAGTTAAGAGATTCTGTTTTGCTGCACGACGAATCAGTATGTCGTGGAAGGTCTAAGAAGCTAACTAGTCAATGGGTAGGCGCATATAAGATAATCAAAGTAGACGGAGTAACTTGCACCTTACAGTTAAAGAAAGAAAAAAAAAACATTGAAGGTTCATTCAGACTAAAGCCTTTTTTCTAGCGTTTGTGTTTTTAGGTGAACAATGTTCCTGTTAGTATGCATGATTGTGATTCCTGTGGTTAGAGGAAGTGACATGTACCTGACCCAAATTGAAGAATCACCAGACTTGTATTATCAAGAGGTGAGAACAGTTCAGTTATATAACTCACAGTGGAAATTATTGACATTAGTAAATTTGACACAGTTAGAAGTAAATATAAGAATGTAGTAGAATATAACAAACTGACTAAGAAAGTGGGTCAGGATTATGCATTATTAGTTAAAAATAAAACAAACTGCATGTCTAGGATTAATGAATGTGTAAATAAGATAAACAAATGAAGAGAAAATAGATCAATTATACTAAAGTTAGCAGAGAATGAAAACTAATAGAGAAGGAAAAAAGGAATAGTAGATTTAATAGGGCAGATCAGCAAGGTATTATTTGGAACCCTCAATAAGTATGATGCGGATTACTATAATAAGCAAATTAAAAGATTAGAAGAGGAACAATCATATTTTCTAAAACTAGTTAAGCAGCAAATAGTGGTAGTGAAATCGACTTTGCAGATAGCTGATAAAACAATACATGATGCAGTAGTCAAAGAAGCTGTACTCGCAAAACGGTTGGAAAGATACCAATGAAAGAGGCGAGAAGGTATCTGATGCCATCTATAAAGTTGCGCTAAGGTAAGTAATTAATGAACATATTAGTCTTTTGGGAAAAATATCATTAACGAATTTATGAGTTAATATGATTTGTTGGTAAATGCAATAATTCATGCTCAGAAAGGTGTCTTACAGCCACATATTGTAACACCTTCCCAAGTAATCCAAAACTATAAGCATATCCAACCCAGTGTCCAAAGCGATTGTTCCTTTCCTGTACCATTGAGTGTGACTTCAGGATTTCTATTACTTAAGATTATTGAACTAAATGTATTCATTAATATAAATGTTCTAGAATATATTGTAAATAAACATTTGGTTAATTATATGAAATGTAATGTATATTATCCTATATCTTTACCACTGTTAATGGAAAATAATGGAGACAAGTTAATTTTTATCGTAACTGAAAAAATGTATATGATAATGGAAAGCTCTTAAGCAATTCTATGCTGAGATGGATAAATGGGAATACAAAAAAGGCAAAGAATGAATGCATTCTCAGGATGAATGTGAAGCAAAACTATTAATTTACACTCATAAAATACCAAATAATTGTCAAAAGAGTATTGTAGAATTGCGCACTACAGTGTGGTTTCAGCTATCAGGTAATGAATGGCTGTTGTCGCCCCGGCACCAGAGAAATTAACAGTTTTGTGTGAAGGGCAAAAACCTAGTGATATTACAGTCAGGGGTACTGGAAAACTTACTTTTAAGGAAAAAATGTAAAGGGTTTGGATCTAAAGTGATACAAAAGGAAAGGGTAATATTGAGTTATGTAACTAATGGATATGTTCTCCTCCCTCTACATTTAACATATGATTGTTGCACAGTAGATAGTCAATCAATAAGGTTAGACAAAATTATGTATAACTTATTAAAGGACTTGCTTTCCACTTTTTCATAGGAGGGATGTTGTATCTAGGCATTTATGATTTTTGTTATTCTCTTGCATGCAACGTTTTACATGCCCCGCAATTCGGCTGCTGAAAATTCTGTGAAATTTTGTTCTACTCTTGCGCACTATGTTTTTCATGCCCCATAGTTGGGCTGCCAAAGTTCTGTACTGATGGTGGTCACAAATTTTAGATTTCTCTAGAATAAGTTTCATAAGCCAGAATCAAGTCTCTGCCATCTCATTGTTTGTTGTTTTTCCACATTAATCACTCTTGTGTGACATGGTAGGTAAACAGTGCGATGAGCAACTTGTTTTGAAATCATATACGCAGTGCCCGGGGAGCAAGCCAATATTTCTGGAACATTGTTCATAAGGCCTGTAGGGTAAGACAGAGACATGAATGCTAGAGTGAGAAGGTAGAGGTCAGTGTGGTGTAACAAAAGTGCGCAGTGATGAACATCATGTTCCAGAAGCTCTCCCATAAAAACTGTGCAAGTAAGAGAGAGAAGGAGGAAGCCGCGAGGCAGAGGCGAATGGTCAGTGACCACACCCGACAAAAGACTTTAGGCTCTTCCAAGATGGGAGGGGAGCTCATTATGTGATTGTACTTGTTACTGAACTGATGTCCAGGAAACTAAAAGCTACATTATATCTTCGCTAATTGTCTGAACGCTTGTCTTATTGGACTTAACTTCCACGACACCGCCCTCACTGAAATATTATACATGTTGTCAATTCCAATGCTTACGATATAGTACAACATAAAAAATACGTTCAGAGATGGTGTTTATAAACAGTGGAAGTGCAATGCCATAATATATTACAGTGCATTCGGTGACCAGTGATTGGAGAGCACTAGTGTTTTTCAATTGTTTGCATCACAGTGCATTGTGGGAAGTTTCTGAACTATTTGGTGATTGTACCAGTTGTAGATTTTCAAAAGAGTTCTTAAAGGTGTGTTTTGTTGCAATTAATTCAGTTAAACGTTTTAAATTACATAATGGTGGGAAAATACTAGTGTTTGTGTGCTATTATAGCATGTAAAATCTTAAATTATAATATTTGTGCAGTGATTTGTGTGTGCAGTGTTGTCAAATGGATCGACATTGTCTCTTGCTTAAATCACATATGCCGCTGTATGAATGGCGATTGATTCAGTAAGTAGTAACCAAATTGAGTGTAACTGTTTGATAGTGGGGAGGGCTCTGAAGATAGCAGAAATTACAGGGTAAAATGAGTGAAAAATATGTAAGTAATTGTAATATTTAATCACGAAAATATGATAAATTTCAAAAATACCTAGAGAGGAACAATACCTAGCCTAATGGACTATTTTATCAATATAAATTACAAATACGATAACGGCGAGGTCTATTATGATTTTTGTTCTTCTCTTGCATGCAACGTTTTACATGCCCCACAATTCGGCTGCTGAAAATTCTGTGAATTTTTGTTCACTCTTGTTTTTCGTGCCCCATAGTTGGGCTGCCAAAGTTCTGTACTGATGGTGGTCACAAATTTTAGAATAAAATCTGTGGTAGGTGTTGCGAAAAATGTGGATCAACCACTAAGATCAAATAAGTGTATGTCCTCAAAATTCATTACCAAAATATATTATTAATTTATAATTATTATTAAAAAAATAATTTGCAACTTGTTAAGAAAATCTTGTTTTATGACAAGCACTTTACTTTGGTTTTCTGGAGTAGTTCAGGCAAATAACACAAATATTCACCTTATATGCACAAATATCCAAAATACTAAAAGCATAGCACTCCAGGAATAATGACATCATTACAAAATGTTATTACTGGTTTCACTAAAATTATTCATAAAGGAACAAGTCATTAGATTCTCTTTGAAGACACTGGCCCAATAAAATTATCTTACTAAAATCAAAATGCCAAAATATTGCCAGAATTGTCAAATGTAGGCCTACCAATAATCACATCACTACGACAACATAAAATAAAAAGTAATTTTGCTAATAGTTTCATGCATGTGTGTTTAAAATCATTATCAACTTCACTACTTACACATTCCCCATTTGACTAGTTCAAAATGTCTATAAAATACTACTTCTTTCTTGACCACTAGGTATTCTCTCAAATCTTGATTAAGTGTTATGACCATTTTATAATATTCAACTTAATTTACCAATGGTCACTCAATTAAGCTGAATTTTTAGTGATTGATTGTTTTCAAAAAATAGTAGAATCTTTAAAATCAGATGTAAATAATAATTTAGCTTGATAATCTTATGGATTGCACAGAAGTACTCATCTGCATTGGATTATCCGGCTTCCAATAGCGTACAATTCCACTGGGTCTGTAGTTGAGACTGCATACAACTTTGGTGCATAATCCAGTAATCATTATTCTCAGATGAATATATTCTCAAATAACTACACAGATTCTCACTCAAGGAACAAAACTCGCCATCAGTTCTGTCAAATGTATTCTGAGAAAATGAACATCAGAACTCCATCATGGTTCCTGTCAGGTTTTCTCTCTCTCCCCCTCTCACCCTCTCTCTCTCAGACATGGAAATCTTTTATCTTTTGTCTATCTCTTATAAGCCTTTTAAAATGGTTTTTGTGCTAGGAGGTTATAGTAGCCTGTTTTTTAAACATTCAGTATACTATGGGATTTAATTCCCAAACTTTAACACATTATATAAATCTAAGGAATAACGAAAATGAAAGTATTGCTTTTAAGAAATAGATTAACTTTACAAGCTTATCAAATTATGGCTGTTGTGCATGAGAAGACATGGATTTGGAGATTAGGGGAAAAATCTGATTGTTTGCAGGCGATTGTGTTGTATATGCTGAGTCGGGAGAGGGGGGCGGAAATTTGCAGGCGAACATTGATAAGATATGGTTGTGGACCAGAAAAAATAAAATGAAGATAAATGTAAAAAAAAAACTAAGGTAGTGAGGTTCACAAGGAAAAAGATAAGCAGGGACAAGAGATAGAAGAAGCAGCAGAATATAAATAGCTAGGGATTGTACTGCAGGGAGACCTCGGGTGAAAAAAACAAGTAGAGAGGGTGGTTGCAAAGGGAAGAAGGGCTCTGGGTATGCTGGGAAGGGTGCTGAAGGGATTTAGCTGTGAGGTGAAGGAGAAGGCGTATGGCACAATGGTACGGCCAATGTTAGAATATGCTGCAGCAGTATGGGACCCGTATGTGGAGGTGGAGGTGCGAGAACTGGAAAAGGTGCAGAGAAGGGCAGCAAGATGGGTGAAGGGTAGGTGGAGAAGGCAGGGGCAAGATGGTGAGGAAGAAGGAAACTATAGGCCATCAGTCATGATGAAAGAAATGGGGTGGAGCTCATTGAAGGATGGGAGGAAAGTTGAACGGTTAGTCAGGATGTACAGGGCAGTGAAAGAAGAGGGAGGATGGGGAGAGCTACCCTGCAAGCTAAGTAAGAGGGTGTTTAGAAGAAGAGGAAACAACAGTGAGAAGCTTCTGAGGGTGTGGAGGAGAACGGAGTGGGGTAGGCAGTCCATACTTGTGAGGGAGGAATTGGTATCTGTGAGAGGGGTTGGTAAGTTCAGGAAGGGAGTGGAAAAGGAGTTGGTTGGGTGAAGGAGAGGTGAGAGAGCTCGCCACCGGGCTGTAGCCCAATTGCGCGTGTATGTATGTATTGTATATTGTAGAAGAATACAATAAAATTATGTTTATCAAAATATGAGCATTACAAGACAAACATACAGAGAAAATGTTTACATTAACAACTTTCAAAAATCAATCTGGGATAGCTTGCCTTCACATACAGCCTCTTCATTCATTGACCTAAATTTTGTAACATATAAAAAAGTTTGGGCAGTTAATCTGTCTTAATTTTTTTTACATTTATTTGGTTAAATACAATGTTTTTGTTACTCCTGACAGTACATCACTATTTATTACAATTTTTAACATGATAGAATTAAAAACATTTGAAACACCAAAGACATTACAGTTTCACAAACGTTGGTAACACTAATCCTACAACAGAACAATACAACATTACATAAATCTACGAACATTACAAGCATTATTTACATATGTACATCTTCTTTTTCCAGGTTGCTGTAAATAAACTCACATAAACCCTTCAAGGCATATTTAAAAAAAAAATCACTATTGCTTGGAGAACGTTAAGGACACTACAGCGTTCATTTGGTTGCAGTAGAGTGACATTCATCATGCTGTTAAAGTGTCTCCTTTAATAGTCATTCCTAAGAAATTATTGGGGGAATTGTCCATGTGTATTTGCACCTTGAAAAAACTTTGTTAAACACAATTAGGGAAATTTCTTGATTACAGAGAATTTATCACTTAATTGAAAGTGTCACGTTGATTTTTATTAAAATAAATGTTTCTCTGTGTTAAACAGTTTATATATATATATATATATATATATATATATATAATTCACCATACACTGTTCATGGATTATCTTACACTCAAACATGGCTGTTCACAGTCACATACTCTCTCGCATACGTGTTATAAGTGAATTGCTTGCACAGTAAGTCATAACTTTTGCTCATAATCAACCTTTTTATATGTTGCAGTGATAGTTATTAATGGCGGGATCCTCATTATATTGACACATCGACGGACTATCAACTTCTAATGAAAATATTCAGAAGAACCTAACGTCAGCCTAAGGGAGGTTAGAGTGAGAGGCGGGATAATATGTTCCCGAAATCCCTAAGCAACTCTCATAGAGAATTCAGACGATGTGACTATATAACAAAACTACGTCACCTTATCGTATTTTTAAATTCATTAAGGCCTTTATAAATGACAAAAACCAAGACTTATCCTTATTAATTTATTATACAACATGAAATCAACAAATAGAAACGAATAATTCAATAATAAAATCACACACACACATATATATATATATATATATATATATATATATATATATTATATATATATATATATATATATATATATATATATATATATATATACTATTTACAAATTTAAAACATGGTACGAGTAACTACAGACACACTCTGAGAAGAAGACAATAATTCAAGAAACGTTTCTCTCAACTTTTACTCAATGAGTAAAGTAATAAAGATTTCATCCTTCAGCTGCTGTTTTGATTTTAGACACCCAAACTGGCGAATGTGACTACCAGCCTACACAGACACCGTTAAGATGGATACATGTTTTGTGTGTTACGTGTGCTTGTTAAAGTGAGATTTTAGTTAGGTATAATAATATCCCAGTGATTAGGCTTCTCTTGATCTACAATAATCTGTGGTCCAGTGAGAATGAAGAAAGAACTTCTTGTGTGGCTTCGTAAGCGTAATACAAATTTTCAAGATCCTTTTCTTCCTACGTTTACCTATGCTTTGCGGTTGAGCAACAACAGCTTAAATTAATTCACTGACTTCAAGTAGTACTGTATACATCCTTCTACGGTGATGTAACTTTATAAGGTGGTGCAACAAATATGTAGGCCCAAAAAATATTTGTAAACATTATTGCTGACTTTTTATATAAAAAAAAAACAGTGTATTTATTAATATGGTCTTGCGTGTTGTTTCATTTTGCAAAATGTGCTTTTTAAAACATCAGGATAAAAATTGGCTTTTATTTTGATTAAAAAATTGTTTTACTAATTGATTTATTTTAACATTTAATTGACTCAATCCTAGCAAAATATTACATTGTTACAAAATATACAGGATGTGTTACTTAAATAAGAGGATAAACTCCGTCCACATATTTATCATGATAAAATATAACATACCATTTAAAATTGCAGCCTACAGTTGGTACTCCCCCTTGAAGTAGGAGCTGAAATATCACGCAATTTCACTTTACTATCAAATTGGAAGCCTCTGGATAACGAGGTAATTGACAAAGATCTACTAACCATGTAATGTCTTTCACCATCGGCAAAATAAGTCATGACAAAAATTGGGGTTCTAACCATGAATTTGCATAACGTCTTGTGTTCGTTAGCATGTTTCACGTGGCAGATTATGATGTATCACATAGAAAAAAAAGTAAATATCAGGCAAATCATTGTTTTAACCCAACCATTTCCAAGAAATAAATGCTTTTTATTTTTTTATTATTTATTTATTTATTTAGCTCCATAATACCCTAACTATAATGCTTACTGGTTCAAGGGTGTAGAGCACGTCAACAAAGGTATGTTTTTACTAGTTACAATAAGAATATAAATATAGGTGTACAAACACACATTTACACTGTGCCGTAAAAATTAAGGACTCAAGGAAACCTTTTGTACACAGTATAACATACACTCAATCAAGGACAACATAATTTATTTATACAATGATTTCCTTTAGTTACAATGCTCACATAGAAAAAATGTTGACAAAAGGGTCATCCAGACTAATGTTTTTACACTTAGTTAAAATATTCAGTAAATAAATGAACGAGGCTCCAAACCATACAATATTAAAATTGACTATTTTGCTAACACAGCATGGCAGTTTAGCACACACAGCAGCTAGACTAATCGAGGTAGTTGTATTCCTTCAAACACAGTGGTTATTCAAGGCAGTTTTGTTCCTTCAAACACAGTAACTATTTCCAAAAATACTGAACATTCCTTAATAATAAATAAGTGTGTGTATAAAAGATTATCAGGATAACAAGATCCCGTTTGCGTGTAATGTTACGTGGTCAACCACAAATTGTCAGAAACTTGATGAACCAAATGCTGCTTTCAAAGTAGGCTGCTAGCAATGTTATGTTACTAGTTTCCATGCCAAGGATCATTAACTCACTTGCACACACGTAATAAAATGATCCATTAAAAAATCTTTCAATAGGAACCAATAAAATCACACCTTTGAATATATATGTATCCATATACATACGCTCTTGCACTAAAATATTTCCGTTAATAGCCAATAAATCACACCCTTAAATATGAATATGTATCAGGATTAGATGTGCTGTTGCGCTTAAATATTCTTGATGAGAGCCAACAAATCACGCCCTTACTTATAAGCCAAAATTACGTGCATGGATGTGCTATTGCCTATAGATTGTGTTTAATCAGAGTCATAAATACACATACAAAATTTCTAAAAATTAGGACTCCAGTCCTGTATTTATGACTAGTAAGACTCTGTACTCCACACTAAATAGAAAAAAGTTAACCTCTGAGCCAGCGCAATATATTAAAATTCCATAGAATACTTCATATAACCTTAACTAGAGAGCACAAAAGTGTCCTATAGCCACGTGCTCCCAACTCTGAACTTCTCCGGGTGTAATTCAACATTTGTTGGAGTCTAGCAAAAAAACCAGAGAACTATCATTACCTGAAACAATTGCTGACAAAATAAAACCATGTTGGCCAGATTAACTGTGGGTTGTATGCAAAAAAAAAACCAGCACACATCTGTATTGACTGAGGGCTGCAAACAAAACTTCATGACCACGAGTCATGCGGAAAAAGCTACCAGTGCCTAACCTCAAAAAGTTGACACAAAAACTACAGACTGACATTTTAACTTTCTCAAAATGAATTCCCCTACAGGTCGACATGACTCACCATCGTAAATACAGCGCTAGCTGAATTGGTTTGCAGCTAACGAGTGGTGTTGACCCATATGTCAGCCCAGTGCCGGCAAGTAAAAGTTGCCCAAGTCATCATCACTTGAAGTGTAGACCATTTACACATAGAGGTGCTCCCGATGACAGCAGCATGGCGATTGACAATCACACTGTGGAAGTTACTGAGTCTGTGAATGCCAAAGAAACCGAAGAAGGGGAAATATAGTGGCTTATATAGACAAAACCTGGCGGAATGTAGGTAGGGTACAGGAGAGGGAATCAAAGGAGAATTATGGAGGGAGGTGAGTTGGTCGAGCAGCGCGCGTATGGCCAGCATTTATTGTTTTTAAATAGTTCTGGGACATCTAGTGTCACAACACAAATGAAATATTCGTAAATGTACAAACATAAATGCACAATAATATCAAATAGTTATACATGCACTCAAAATGAAAAGCTACAATAATAATACAGTACAAGTGTGATAACAACATGTAATTCTACATATAAAAAAAAGGTATTGCACAGTTAGGTCCATTCCATATTAAAGAATTCTTCTGAAGAATAGAATGAATGCTCCTTTAAGAAAGTTTTTATACTTATTGTTTTTAAATATTTTGGTATTATCCTGAGTTTTTTTTTTTTTTTTTTTTAGATAATACTGTACGTAATATTTTAAATAAAGAAATACGTGGATATTAAGCCCCCTTCTGGAAAAGTTTCTGGTTATTTAGTGGTACATGAAGATTTTGGGCACCTATTGTATAGTGAGAATGAATGAAATTGTTTTTAAGGAAAATATAACTGTTATTGGTGACAAATATCAGGGACGTATATACAGGCTAATTCACAGCACCCGATCATCCCTTTTTCTTGGAAACAACATGACACCGGGGTTCAAGAAAAACGTGCGGTAACTATTCCCTATATGAAACATTGATTCGCAGTAATCCCATTGCCCGAACATACTGGAGGTAGGGATATGGATGTTGAGCGTTGAAATTGCAAATGGGAATGTGGGTCTTATAAGGTATCGTTGGATAGATCGTCTAAAAGTAATCAACAATTACTAAGAAACTTTTGTTCTGATGTACATAGTTTACGCACAGTAACTTAGGTAAATTATCTAAGCATATGGTTTGTGACGTGTCTAATTTACACACAACGAAAATTGATTGAAATATGGTTTTCTTACTATAATCAAAATAAAATCATCTAAGCATGTTGTTTTTCTGGCGTGCATACCTAGTGTACGTTCAATCAAAAGGACGTCGGGTGTACTGTTAATACCGGTATGGTATGAGAACTACTGGGAACTCTCATTCGCAAACAGCACTCTTCATAAGTATTCTAAATGTCGACCACTGTGTATTAGGGAAAAATCAGATTGTTTGCAGACAATTGCGTTGTATATGCTGAGGTGGGAGAGGGGGGCGGAAATTTGCAGGCGGACATTGATAAGATATGGTTGTGGACCAGAAAAAATAAAATGAAGATAAATGTAAGAAAAACTAAGGTAGTGAGGTTCACAAGGAAGAAGATTATAAGCAGGGGCATGTACAGATGGGAGGGACAAGAGATAGAAGAAGCAGCAAAATATAAGTATCTAGGGATTGTACTGCAGGGAGACCTCAGGTGAAAAAAACAAGTAGAGAGGGTGGTTGCAAAGGGAAGAAGGGCTCTGGGTATGCTGGGAAGGGTGCTGAAGGGATTTAGCTGTGAGGTGAAGGAGAAGGCGTATGGCACAATGGTACGGCCAATGTTAGAATATGCTGCAGCAGTATGGGACCTGTATGTGGAGGTGGAGGTGCGAGAACTGGAAAAGGTGCAGAGAAAGGCAGCAAGACGGGTGAAGGGTAGGTGGAGAAGGCAGGGGCAAGATGGTGAGGAAGAAGGGAACTATAGGCCATCAGTGATGATGAAAGAAATGGGATGGAGCTCATTGAAGGACAGGCGGAAAGTTGAACGGTTAGTCAGGATGTACAGGGTGGTGAATGAAGAGGGAGGATGGGGAGGGCTACCTGCAAGCTAAGTAAGGGGGTGTTTAGAGGAAGAGGAAACAACAGTGAGAAGCTTCAGAGGGTGTGGAGGAGAACGGAGCTGGGTAGGCAGTCCATGCTTGTGGGGTCTGTGAGAGGGGTTGGTAAATTCAGGAAGGGAGTGGAAAAGGAGTTGGTTGGGTGAAGGAGAGGTGAGAGAGCTTGGCACCGGGCGGTAGCCAAATTGCTAGTGTATGTATATGTGTGTATCAAGCTTTGCATACAAGTTAACTGACAATGTAAAGGTTGTTCATTCTGACAGTCATTCATTTTACATTGCAACTATTAATCTCAGTGTCAGACATTGTCTGTCTGTGATTTTGCTTTCTGAATGGAATGCGGCTTACAAATGAAGCATTAAACATGCTGTTGATACTAGAGGAATGTTGTCATAACTGCGGAACAGCTGCCCGTTTGTGCGCAGAGAGATATCTACAGAGCATCCATCACTTGTACAATGTCTACAGCATTTTGCACGTCACGTGTGCACAACCGGGCTAGTGCATCCGACACGCGACAAACATTGTCGCATCAGATGACGTGTGAGATACGAGAGGGCTGTTGATGTACTTGCTGCCATGGTAGTAATTCGTCATGATTCTACACGGAGGATGGCCCATGACTCAAGGTTGTTTCAAAGTAGTGTGGAGAATCCTCGCTGATAATCGTTTACATTCGTACCATGTACAGCTGCACCAAGAACTTGGTATTAATGACTTTCCTAAGTGCATTGATTTCTGTAACTCGTACCTGAGCAAGGACCGTGCTTTGCCATCGCAGCATTTTGTGGACCGATGAGGTCACACTCAAGAGTAATGGTGACAATAACATGCATAATGTCCATTACTGGTCTGTAGTCAACCCACATTGGCTCCATCCAGGGGATAAGCAGCATGTGTGGAGCCTTAATATTTGGTGCGACCTTCTTGGACATTGTGTCATAGGACCATATTTTTTTTAAAGAGCAATTGAATGGTGCAGTGTATGCAGACTTCCTAGAGAATATTTTATATCAGCTAATTGAAGATGTTCCTCTCACTCTGAGATTAACACTGTGGATTCAACAGAATGGCTGTCCTGCTCACTTTTCACCCATAGCTCTGCTAGTAGCTGACATGTTATTTCTCAAAGGTGGATTATTGGAAAATGGGTCCTGTAGCTTGGCCACCATGTTCTCCAGACTTGTCCCCAAATGACTTCTTTTTGTGGGGGAGAATTAAAGATTTCATATACGGCGTGCGTCCAATAACGAGGGAAGACATGGAAGACAGAATCAGATCAGCATGTGGATATCTCAGCTGTGCTGAGGTCCGCCGAGCAACTGCGAACGTAAGAAGGAGTGCAGAATTGTGTCTATAGGGTGGTCAACGTTTCGAACACTTACGAAGAGTGATGTGTGTGAATGAGTGTTCCCTGTTACCATTTCACAGTAGTTATCTCACACCATACCGGTAATTACAGTACATCCTATGCCCTTTTGATTGGATGTAAACTAGGTATGCATGCCAGAAAAGCAATGTGTTTCGTTGATTTCCATTTGATTGTTTATCAACAGCAATATCCCAACTACTATACTCCACATTATTTGAAATTTGTTGTTGTGAATCAATGTCTGTGTTAGACTAGATCATTTAACAGATTACCTGTACAGTAGCGACGTCACACAGTGAGAACTCTGTACTTTGGAGAAACAGTCCTGTGACACATGGAGCAAAATCTTTCTATTAGCACTTGTGTAATTGAAAGTAACATGGAAATGAGTGAGAAATGCTAGAAGCATCCTTTATAAGTTGCTGCATCCGTTTCACAGGCAGCTCGTTCACAACATGAAACAGGATGATTATCCACACAGAGTGCAATTTTCGCAGTGGTATCTGGAGTAGTGTCATATGCAGCCTACATTTCCATCATCTGTGCTGTTCACAGATAAAGCATTGTTTGGACGTGATGATCTCGTCTACAATTTGCATGTGTGGAGTGAATTTAATTTCCACGCCACATTTACGCATGCACATCAAGAGCAATTCTAAATGAATGTGTAGTTGATGACTGTTTGATTTGACCATATATTCTACCTAGGTGGTTAAATGGCAACCATTAATACTACTTTCTCGTAGAGGATGTGCCACTTGATACAAGATGACGCATGCGGTTCCAGCATGATGGAGCGCCAGCATGTTTTACTCTGTGTGGGTGGGTACTTGAATCAACAATTTGCAGGAAAGTGAATTGGCAGATGTGGTCCTGTACCATGGCATCCACGGTTTCCTAGTTTGATCCCTCTCGACATTTTGTGTGGGGAGAGATGCATATCTAATTTTACACAGCTCCAATTGAATCAGAAGATAATTTTGTCGCCCAGATAATTACAGCAACAGAAGAAATTAACTAAATTATGCAGTCTTTCACCGCATTAGATAGTCATTGTTCCACCTACGTAACCTTTGTGTACAGGTTAATGGAGGAATTTTTGAACCCTTTTTGTACTGATTCTGATCTACAAATGTTATTTTAGACTCTTAAGGCAATGATGGATGGTAATGGTAATGGTTTATGTTACTGTACTAACATATGGTGTCCTCGCAATACACTGCCCTTCAGGGAAATATGATGGTAGAAAACAGTGTTTGATTTGGTGTCCTGTGCCATCTCCCAAAGCGTGTTGGTTTAATTTTATTTATTTTTCATTATATATATATATGTATGTTTTTGCCTTATTTTGTTGTAAAGAATGCATGGGTAGTGTTTGTCCCCATGTTTATGTGACTTCTTATATGCACTCTTAGTTCATATGCCTTATAAATCAAACTTTTCTAACAATTTCATTAGTGTGTGTACTATAATCCATTCATGGTTACTTCTCATATATTTGAAGACTGAGTGAAGAGATTTGGATGGCTCTTAACAGTGTGGTCTTTAGAATCGATGAGAGTGATTGAGGCAAGGATGGAGCAGCACCGGAATGAAAGTGCGGGGGAAACGGGAGATCCTCTATAAAACCCGCCAACCAACCGCATTGTCCGACACGATTCTCACATGCAAAAATCCAGGTGGGATTGCCTTTGGGTGGCAAACATGCTAACCACTCAGCCACAGCAGCCTTACACTTTCTGAAGCCCTGCTAAGTTCTACTTCCAGGATATTCCTTCGCCTTGTGCAAACTAAGCTTAAATAAGTCTAGAAAATTACACCATAGGACAACACACTGAATTTGTATACTCTCAGTTGTTATAATATTTTGTACGAGAACTATTTCTTACTAGGTACTACCAACACACTTGTTTTCTTACTGTTTTTATAACTATTTATTATACCCTAAAGGAAATATTATTTATAAATAATATATTGGTAAAACTGTAATTTAATGGAAACAAATATTCTTTTATGTTAGCATAGGTATAAAATGCTTGTGGTACATGACATTTAGGAAACAATCACACACATTATTCATGGGATGATTTTTCATAGGTTATATTCAAAAAGTGGGAAGAAACCATGAATAGACCATATTTTTAATGAGCTCTGCACATTGTACAGATGAGTGCCGTGCTCAGTTAGAAGCCACTCTACTTCTACCTTAAGACATAAGTATGTTTATAAAATGTATTTCAGCAATATGTTCACTTTCAGTATGTGGTTCTCAATACATTCCTTTGCATCATAAATTTTCTTACAATGACCTACATATTTGACAAGTATGTCTTACATTTAGATTAGAAGATCTAGCAACCTTAATTTTGTGTATTTACCAAGTTGTCTGGCATAGTCTGTGACCAACAGCAGATGTGGCAGGTGAGTGATGTTTTGCCATCAGATAACATGGTGTTGCGGCATCTCTGGAGTTCATAATACCTGAGCAAGCAAAAATTATCCTCTTCTTGGCCTCAAATGATTGAACATAAGTATGCTCTTCCAGATTATTCTGCAGTCACACATTTCTCGCCCACACATAGGTGAAGCCAGGAGGTATAGCAATGTGGTAGTTCGTGATTAGGTGCTGAAATCATTTTTATTATGATTTATAATGTCTGAAAATTTTTTGATCTGTAGTGTATTAAAGAAAATATAGCAACAATGAAGTGAAATTACAAATTGTAAATAGTAATTTTTATAAGTATGTAAATCAGAATTGTCTCTTTAATTCTTCTGCTATGTTACCTTAGACCACTGTTCATTGAATATATGCATTTGTTAATGAGTAAAAACAAACAAATTATTCATGATAAAGATGGTGAGTTATTCTGCTCGAGTCTGTGGCTAGGTGAAATATAAAAAAATATTCCTGACATTAAGGCTGTCCACATTGTCATCACAACTCCGGCTATGCGATGCCCCCGGATGGAATCCACCATTGCTGTTGTACTTAACACATAACTTCTGGGCCACTGTAAGTGGTCTGACAGAATCCGGTTTAATTCCTGGCAGGGTTGCTCCCAGATTCTCACATGTGGGAATTTTGCTAGATGATGCCACTGGACAGCTGGTTTTCTTGGGGATTTCCTTGCATTCCAGCACTGCTCTATACTCACCTCACTTCACCCCTCACCTGTTCTCAAGATCCTGATGTTAGCAGCCCAAAACTCTCCCCATAACTTCTGTCTCTCCACCTCAACAGCTTAAATCCAAACCAACATTCTCAACTACCCATTAACCACCTAAAAATATACAGGTAGTAGTCTCATTACAAATTGGTAATAATGTCTTCTTGTGCAGTAATCTACACTCCATATTTTCCACGATTGTTGTGGGTTTGTTGTCCTCCAGCATCTTCTCAGCATCCCATTGATGCACTTCATAGCCTTTAAAGGGTACTCCGTAGTCGTCATGTGTTTCTCATTACAAGCAGTTGTGTGTATTCTAATTAAAAAAAAAAACTATGGTAGGCCCTATATGTAAATGTAGATTTTATTTCAGGACAGAAACGAAAGTCAATGTTTTGTTGCCAATTCATAGATTTAATTATTCTAATATAAATGTGATAGTTGAAAAGTGTCAAAGTCAACAAAATTCACTGTTAGCAGCCTTCTGTTTATAATAGTTATTCTTGTTTAAAACAGTGTCGTAAACTATTGTGACAATGCTCTATATTTTATGAACAGATTGCTGTATTAAAACTCTACAGTCACAGATTAAAATTCTCCACCGCTGTCACAATGCTTCCTTATGGCTGAATGTGACCTTAAGGCATTGAACATTTTTTACTCCTTGGGCCCATTAACTGCAATTGCATGACCACCACCGCTGCCAGATATGGTGTCATGCTGCCACACCACACTCCAAAGTTGGTCTCACTAGTATGGTATTTGCAGTACTTGAACTGCCTACCTGTGCCCTTCAGTACTTTTTACAAGCATTTTCAGTACTCTTCCTGAAATGTGTAAAGATAGAAAAATTTGAAGTAATAGTAAACTATTGAATTTTAATAATGATTGTGTTGTGATAAAATGTTACAAACATAGGCACAGTTAAATTAAAAGGAGAAGAAGGGTCCTGGGGGCCATGTTCCTCTGCCCAAAAAAGTGACCGTGAACAATTTCAAAGTGGTTGCGAAATTATAAATTTTTTAATTGTGTGATGAAGGCTATTCACACTTTCGAAACAAAACAAAAGAAAACACTGGCCTGTATGCACACTTGGTGTCATATTGCAATTTTGAAATGTTAAAATTTTGTTATTGATGTTAATGTGTGTGTGTTTTTTTTACACATTAGAGTTATGAGTTTTCATATTGGTAATACATTCACATTCCCAACACTTCCACATCTTTAGTTTGGTGGCGTATGAATTAAGTGAACAGGCCCGTAGCGATGTTAATGTTACATAACAGGAGGATACAAAACAAGAAGGAAAAGTAGGTCCTAAACAGAGCATTTAGAATTGCTCAGTTAATTGTAAACAGCAACAACCAAATGATAACTTAAGTTGCTACATAGTTTACAAGGACAGACAATGGAAATTTTTACAAGTGGGTTGGAAAACTACAAAAGGTTGTGATATTGACCTGGATCTTGATGCATTATGAAAAAGAATATTAAAATTGAATTCATAATATAATCCTTATAATATTAAATGCAAAAGTTTGTATGTTTGTTTGTTACTCAATCACGTAACGGCTCCACGGATTTGGATGAAATGTGGTACAGGAGTAGATTATATTCTGGATTAGCACATAGGGTAATTGTCATCCTGGGAAATTGAACAGTTTCTTAAGGAATATATAAAATATGCCACCAACCATTAAGATAGAGCACTTAATAATTAAGGTTTGATTTTTTTTCATGCAGGTGAAGTCACGAGTAACAGCTAGTATTACATATAAGTATAACTAATATTGTATTTTACGGTTTATTGAAATGTGTGGCCAACCTGCCCAAAAAGTTTTGTTTTTGTCATGCCAACAGTTGTGTGCGCATCACAGCTCTGCATTTTTTCCAGGTTATTGTAATAAACTCTCCTGTGAGTCTAATTTTTAGTTTTCTTAACCATCCCCCTTCATATCTCTCCACAACAGCATTCTTACATAGATTTTTATAAACTTGTTTTCCCATTTTTTTAATGCCTTTTCCCACTTTTTTGTCATTTGCATTGTTCTAATTCTATTCCTTTTTGCTCATTGCTTGATAAATTCAAGTGTCTTCTTGCATCCTTATTCCACACTGTTTGCTTTTTTCCAGTGTCATTAAGGGGCTGCGATGGTGCAACTGAGTCGATTCTAGGAGCCGACTTCGCCAGTTCATGCTCATTTAATTCATAGTGTTTTCATTTTCATGTAGTTTGTAAGATGTTATAAGCTCATTTCTTTTATAGTGTTTCATGTTCATATAGTGTATAAGGTAAATATTCTCTCCCATTTGCTTCCCTATGCAAGGTGTAATTAATTAAAGTGTGCCTGACCACGTGGTTTGCGTAGTGAAACGAACCTACAATTGATGACCCTCTAAAATGACATCATTTTTAAGTGTACATGCTGCTCGCTCGTGTACAAGCCATGCACGGCCGTGCGTAAAGTACATGGGTCCTGACGTTCATGCAGAACGGGTCAATGATCCGTCCCGTGACCCGAACAACCCACCTCACCATGAGTAAACAAGTGTCTACGTGTTTGTTGTGGTAAGGTGCTATGCTCCCCGAAAAGCCGAGTCTAAAGTAAACACTGACAAATATTATCTCCCGTTTGCTTTTAGTGTGCAAGGTGTAATTAATTAAAGTGACAAAAATGACTACATAATTTTTGAGTGTTCATGGTGTATTTCTTTTCTTTCTACAAGGGCATATACTTGTTTTCAGTTTTATGTAAATTAAAATGTAATTTACATTGGTGATTCCGGCAACCACCATGTCAAGCGTCCAAACTTGAATTCCTGATTTGTTCACGAAATTAATAACTTAATTTAATGAAGTGTAATTGAAGGGTTATTTTGATGTCTAGTGTCTTATGCAATTTTGTTATGAATTTTCATTTATTTTGCAAGCCCGTTCACGCTTTTTCCAGCAAACTCAATTTCCCCAACGTGTATTCCAACAGAAACACAGAACTTTTAATATTAATAAAAACGTGTCTGAATTAATGCCTTAATTCCTCAATGTTTCTGTTTTTGTACATGTATTTAAGTGTATGTGTATAAATTTTTTTTAATTCATGGAGCTGGCAGGATATCTCTGATAGATAATGGCTTCTCTGCGCCATTCTCCGCAGTCTAGTTCGATGGGCCTAGGAAAGTGCACGTGTTCACGTCACGAGGGAACTTCACCATTTTGCACGATCAAGTAGCTGCCATAGTAAGTGTGTAGTTTATCCGGAACATTTAGTTCTTTTCTCTCCTGCGCTTGCACTCTCAACTCCGTAGACTCGCAGCCACGGAGATTTTACCACACGCTAACCAGTGTTTTTATCCATGTCAACCGATGTTGGGCCTTATACGCCATGCCCGCAGTATTCGAGGGATTTTGTATCAGTGATGGTGTGTGTGATCTCACTCAGTCAATATACATAATTGCATCGTCCCTCGTCTTATTTCATTTTAATATTAATATAACATCGGGTTCTGGCCCACTCCAGAGTGTAAGTCCACGTGTTCATTTATGAACTGTAAAAGTACTAAGGAATTTTGTTGTGCTTCATCCGCAAACATGTGCTGCGAGAGGGTTACGCCACATGGCTGTTGACCTACTGCTGCCCTGAGAACCAGAGTCCACGTGCTCACCTATGAAATAAGATGAGGTGGTGTCCTACCGGAATGAATTTACAACTGTTCAGTAATATTTAGCCATGCATCCGGATTTCTCTCAAATGCGGTATCTTTCGCACCTTACAAGCAACCAACCCATGTTAAATGGCTTGCCCGAACATGGTGCGAGTTTCGATCAGTGCTATGAACTCTCGCATAACATAACGGACGTTACCGCCAAAATGTTCACAGATTGGATCCAAAGCCTCAGCAAGGCTGCCTTGGCCCAGTTATTAAAGAAGCGGGGGAAGAAGTGTTGGAGGCAGGCAGGATAGCAGAATTGAGAGTGAAGGCCTCTGCACTGGTGAGGTGAGATGATGGGGATGCTGCCACATCTGGTGGGCATGAGTTCAAACCAATTTTGAAAGCTTTGCTTATGATACCCTCAGAATTAACCTCCGAAATCACTATTTTGAAAGATCTTCAGTTAGCTTCACTAGTAGTATTCTTCGTGGCATTGAATACAGCAATTATGTTGAATTTTTGCCCACTGCAATTAGTTAATGCTGCAGCAACGTTTCAGTGCCCACAAGAATTTCAATCCATTTTCTGTACAGCTAGGGATGAAAATATGGGACACTTCCCGTTTGTATCAGACGTGTTTTAGGTTAGTAGCTAGTGAAGTAGCTGTATCTAAATATTGTCTTAAATTACTTGAAAAATGCCAACTACCTTCACAAAGTATGAAAACGTTTGTTACCGAAGTGATCGGGATGGTAGAGGTAGGTTTGCCCTGTTCAGAGGAGTATTTTGTGCAAGTTATATTTCACACTTTGCTTCCTAAATATGTTAGATTAGTTTTGTTTGCTTCAAAACCTATTAACTTGTCACAGCTTTTAGCTTTAATGTAGAAAAACCCATCGGAGATTGTGTGGGGGAATAGTTACCTGTGGAAAAGAAAGAACATAATGAGAAACAAAAAACCAATTTAATAAATTTTTGTTTCATTTCTGGCAAAAAGTATCATTTAATGAAGGATTGCTTCTATAAAAAAGTATTGTTTTCTGTCAGTTTTGATAAAAAAAATAACAGCGTAGGACACGTTATGGCTAACACTACATAAACAGGAGAAACTGAAAGTATTTCTCAAAATAAGTTTACAGATAAAAAATGTTTCTATTGCCATCAAACAGGGCATATTAGGGCTGAATGTTCCAAATGGGAAAAAGTAATAGGTGTGTCAAGTATAAACAACTAATCTTTTGAGAGAAAATATAGTTTGCTATACGTCCCAGTAATAATAGCCTATCAAGTTAAGGTGTCCACCTTACTAGATTCAGGGGCCACCTGCTTGTTGATCAATCAAGAATTTTATTTCCTGTTGCGTAACATAACATGTTTAGTTAGTGTCTGTAAAAGAGAACAAATAGGTTTTTCTTTAGCCAATGGTGGGGTTATCACTTCTCAGAGTGTAACTCAGTTTAAAATAAAAATAGGACATTTTTCGTGGCAGTTTGAATTTCGTGTGATACCGGAACTCAGCCATGAATTATTATTAGGTGTAAACGTTTTAGGAAAAACCAGGGTGTGCATCTATGTAACCAGAATGGAACTGATATTTGGGTTTTATAAACAGCAACCCGTATTGATAACATCTTAGAGGTTTCATTTTCAGGTTGTAAATGTAAATATAGAAATTCAGGGTAAAAAGTTGGCAGAACTTCAGTTAGAATTTCAGGATGTTAACACTACTGAATTAGGGCATTATGTAAAGCAATGTATTGTGTTAAAATAAAAATATTCCAAGCCCGTTTCATCTGTCCCTTACAGAAAGCATTTAAGACTTTGGTGCAGGAATTACAGGATAAAGATATTGTGGAACTTTCTGTTAGCATGTTTTCAGGCCCTGCATTCTTATTGCCAAAGAAGGTCCCTGGAAAATACTGAGTTATTTGTGACTATCATAAAATCAACAAAAAGATCTATGTTGACCCACTGAATCAGTGTTTCAACAAGTAGGAAAGTCCAAGTATTTTTCTGTTTTTGATCTAAATTCTGCATTTTTTGAATGTGATTTGAATCCCAACTCTAGGGATGTTCTTGCCTTTGTTACAGCTTGGGATCAATTTCAGTGTGTGCCATACACACGACCCAAGGGATTTAATAAATTATACCAGGCAAAGTCAATGAGGAATGACAAAGTCTTTTATTTGACAAAATGACACAATACACTTTTAATAATTAAGCAGGTCTCAATATTTCGTAAATATCACAGAACAGCAAATATGAATGCTTGTTTAGTAACTATATACACACAACCAGATGATACCAAATGATACACATAATACAAAATAAACAAGGTATCAATTAACATTATATGATCTCTTAACAGATTCCCAATGATAATCCTGGTCCGCATTTACTATGACACAGTATCAACACTAGAATTCAATTTGAGTTGGGATAGATGTGCTTTATTTACGCTTCCAGGATGCTTGTAATCCTCAAAATAATATGGTTACTGGTGATAAAAATCTTTTAATAATAAAGGGTCTAACAAATTTTGGGGTTAATTTGGCACTAAATTGTGCTGCCTTGTTACTTATAAAATGTGCTTCCAAAAGCACCTTGTCCCCTACTTTGAATGAAAACGAACCCTTATTGCTATCATGACGAGCAGCTAGCTTAGCATGATATTTACGAAGATTTTGAGTAGCCTCTTCCCATACCTCTTCCAGTACCTCTTTAATTATTTACAGCATTCTAGCAAAAATCATACAAACCTCATGCATGGATTAAAGGATGAAACAAACTCCATCCAAAAAAGATTTCTTCAGGTTTTTTTTTTTGGTAGCAACACTATTACATTATTGAGTGCTAAACTGAGTTGATACAATATGGTATCCCATTCCTAATGGGTCCCGGATTGAAATTCCCTTAATGCAATTGTCAAATTATGGTTGTATCATTATACTAAATTGACCTTAGGATAATGAGTGGTTTGCACCATCATTATTCCTCAGGCAAATGCTAAGTTCTTAATCCCAATAGATACAAAATACGTGGCATTATCAGTAACTAAGTGGACTGGTGACCCAAAAATAGGGAATAGACGCTGACTCAAAATTTTTCAGATTTCTACAGATTGCATTTGGATCTCAGGGGAAAGAAAAACACAAATTTACTGCAGCTGTCAGCAGTAACTAAGATAGGGGTAAAACCAGCAGTAGTCTGGGGCAAATGACGAAACACATCTCAGTAGGTACGCTCCCATGGAAATTTTGCCACTGTTGAACTATAAAGACTGATAACTTTAACATTACGAGATTTTGCCTTTTGGCATGCTTCACACGGTCTGACTAGCTGTTGTACTTCCTTCACCAAACCAGGCCAATAAAACAACTCTTTTATTTGAGAAACTGTTTTATGCTGTTGAAGAGTGTAATATGATTGGGGAAACTCCTGCAATACTTCTACCTGATGTTTCAATTGGGGTAACTCTGTCGTCATCCCCTTATTCTCCCTTACCTCATTATGTTCGATATCTTGCATTACCAAACCACTAGGTGTACTAGATGGTGGTATTTCACAAAACTCATCTTTGTCAAACAGTCTAGAAAAGTAATCGGCTACGCAATTTTTTACTCCCTTTATATGTTGGACAGTAAATTTAAACCAACTACCTCGCTAACCTGCCAACTTGTTTGTTGGTGGAAAGAAACTAACAGAGTGCCTGATTGTCGGTAGACCTATGTAATGTAAACTCTCTTGCCACTAGATAGTTGGAGAACGTTTCCATGCCAAAAATCTCAGCTAACACTTCCTTTTCATAAGCCAAGAATTTTTGTTCTGCTGGTGTTAACAATCTGCTAGCGTAAGCTACAGCATAATTTTCCGTCTGGTAGAGTTGTACAGCACCAAGTCCTTTAGAACTGGCATCTACCTGTAGGGTGAAATTTTTATCAAATTGAGGGACATGCAACACAGGTGGTGATAATAACTTTTCTTTTAATACGCTAAAGGCATTCTGCTGTTCTAAACCCCAAATTAAATAAACAATTTTCCTTTTCAATGCTTTTAAGGGTTCCATCAATTTTGTGAAATCAGGAATGAATTTGAAGTAAAACCTCACCATACCAAGAAATCTTCACACACCCCTTAAATTCTTAGGCGCTGGAAAGTTTACAATTGGACAAATCTTATCAGGTTCCATAACTAACTGGCCATATGTTATTACGAATCCTAAATACAGGACATAGGTTTTTTCCCATGTAATCTTCTCTGGATTAACGGTTAGTCCAGCCTCACACAATGCGGTAAGAAGCAGTCGAAGGTGAGTTAGGTGCTTTTCAAAAGTATTACTATAAACTCAGACGTCATTATGTAAGTAAAAAGAAATTCATACTGATATTTCCCAAGAACCTGAAATAGCACCCTAGACATTGCCTGCAGTCCGCAGTTTACTCCCATTAGCAGCCCCTTCCACTTGCGACAGTGGGTCTGTCACCGATAACCCGACAAATTATTTTATTATGGCTGAACAGCAAACTCCTCTGTCAACTCGCTCCCTTCCCTAGTTCTCTCGATCCCCTCCTTTCCCCTCCAAGTTAGGTTATTTAAGGCCTTGCACACCTTCTTCCCTCCTTCGATCTCTACTTCAAGTGCAATGTGGTTCTGATGTGATCGCCTTGCACGAATAAGTTCAGTCATGGAAACCTCCATCTGTCTACTTTGACTGTGATGGGGGGCAATTGCACTTAGATGGAAAGCTTCACACTTTGGGTCTTGTCTGGCATTTCCATTTTCTACATTTCTGACACAAGGCACCATGCACAATGTAACAAAAGCAGTGAGTCACTGCATCCAATCTGAATTTATAATTTGATTGTGGTTTTTGAGAGTGTTGCCTCCTTTTTGGTGTTAGTAAATTTTGACGGTAGTTGTCAAGCTTTCAACTTGTTTAAAATGGTTGATCAATAATGCTAATAAACTGGCATAGTGATGAAGTGAACTTTGCAGTGTTCAATGATTGCCTATTTCATGAAATGTGTAAGCACCATTTCCATTTGACTGCCGCTACTCACGGTTCTTTTGGTTTTAAGTGAGGTTTATAGTTTTCACAATATAATTTTCTTTGATATCAGTGTTTCTCTGATTAGATTCCGACATTTTAATTGTTGAGCTAAGAAAATGTTTTATCCAGGTTTTGAGCAGCTATGATAGGGCATTTATTTTGCCCGTTCTTGCCTGGGCCAAGTATTACAGTTCTAACTCAAAGTTCTGGGTAAATGTCAGAACAAACTGTGGTATCAAGTTTCAGAAATTTTTTTATATTATTATGTGCCCAGTCAGAGCCCCGATCAAGAGGTATGTATTAATATCAGTTTTGTAATATAGTGTTTTGAAAGAAATGTGTGACTCCAACTTGTGTCTGGTAGAAGTCAAATGGAGTAGCCTTTGGTGTACTGGGTTTATGCCAGCCGCACAAGTGTAAATTCATGTAGTAATTTAGGCCTTCAAATCTACTTAATTCATACTTGTTATAATATTTAATCATGTTTGATAGATGGCCGCCACAGACGGACTACAGGTTGTGTTGTTCCATATTTAAGGTTGTTTTGGCTTGTGATTAGTTCTAGCAATAGGTTTAAATATAGGCGGAGTAGTAGTTTGAGGTATAATTAGAGTTAAGATTAGTATTTTATGTGGTAATTAGTTATAAGGAGGGAGTAGTGTCCGATTGTGTGCACGAGGTCGAGGCCTTTGTTAGTGTATGAGGGTAAAGGGTGTATGGTGTAAGTTAGGCTAGTTAAGAAAGTGTGTGTATAGGTAGGTATTTGGTGTATTTTATTAGGGAGAGTATTTTTAAGTTAGTTAAATTATTTTTTAAAAAAGAGAGGGTAAAAAAATGGTGGGGAGGTGTAAGTGTGGGGGCTGTGGTAAGGTGTGGAGAAGGTTAGATAGTGGTGTGCAGTGCGACCAGTGTGGTGGCTGGTACCATGTTGGCTGTATAGTGATCAGGGAGGAGGAACTGGGATCACTACAGGAACGTGAGTAGAAGTGTGAGGAATGTGCTGAGGGAAAGGGTTTAGTGGCAGTGGTAGGGAACAAATTAAGGGTAGAAAAGGAAACATAAATAAGTGGAGAAGGTGGAAACTGGATTTGGGATATCCTGAGGGGAAGCTTTGTAGAGCGTGTGCCAGTGCCAATGGAAGTGGCTATGGAGAAGAGGTGGAAAGGGGAGATGGTAGATTTTATGAGCAGGAAAGAAAGGGAAATGATGCATAGAATTGAGAGGATGAAGGAAAAGGTCAGGAATGAGATGGGTAAGAGTAGAGTAGAAATGAGGGTGGATAAGTTAGAGGAGGAGTTGGAAGATGTAAAGGGAGTGCTAAGGAAAATGAAAGCCAGTCCACAGGAGGAAAAGCTGAGTAGAGAGGAAGTGTTAGGCAGAATGCAAGTAGGGCTGCAGAAGGAACTGCAGGAGGAAAGGCAGAGGAGGAGTGAGGCAGAGATAGAGGTGGTAAGATTAAGGAGGAGGATAGAGGAGTTGGAGGCAGTAGGAGACATAAGACAGCAAACAAGGTTAGAGGATCAAGAAATAGTAGCAAGGTATAAAGTGATAGTAGTAGGCAGGAAGCAATCAGGAATAGAGGAACGGGAAACAGAAAGCAGGGAACAGGCAGTGGTAGAAGGTAGGAAGCAGTATGCTGAGGCTTGCAAGTGGGCAATTAGCAAAGACCAGCAAGCAGGTGAAAGTGGACAGTTAAGGGCCAGAGGGGAGAGAGGAGGGCTGGCCAAAGGGAGGGAAACAAGGGTGCTGCAGGAGGCCGGAGACAAGGGTAGGCATGTGGATGGAAGAGCCACAAAGCAGGAACAGGTTGTAGGAAGGGAGCCAGAGGTAGTTTTTCTAGGCAGCTCTATTGTAAAAGGGGGTGGAGCTGAGGAATATCAGGAAGGAAATTTCATATAAAGCAGCATTGGGGGGGGGGGGGGCAAATACTAAGGATTTGGAGGAAAGGGTTAGTGGTATGAGAGATAGCAGGGTGGCAAAGGTTGTTCTCATTCATGTAGGTGGAAATGACCTGGCTCATAGGGAGGTGGGGCAGGAGGTAGAGCGGGACCTCAGGGTGATTGCTGAGGAAAGTGCGGGAGAAGTTCCCTGGAGCTAGGGCAGTAGTCAGTGGCGTGCTGGTTAGGAAAGGAGTATCCTACGGGAAGGCAGTGGCTGCGAGTGAGGTATATGAGAGGGTGTGTAGGGATTTGGAGGCTACACTTGTAGATAGTAGGAAATGGGTAGGCTGGGAAAGTGTAGGGAGGGACCAGGTTCACCTGACAAAACAGGGAAAGAGGATTATAGGTGATCTGCTAGGTAGAGAAGTAGCTACCTGCATGGAGAGAGTCAGGGCAGAGCAGCAGTTGTTGAAATAGCAATCAGTTACAAGCAAGGAAACGGAAGGGGAGAGAAATGGAGTGGATAGCATTGATGAGGCCGCAGGGGTGGAGATAGGAGGTAAGCAATGTAGGATGGTAAAGCAGAGTACTAGTATAAAGATAATAGTGGTGAACTGTAGGAGTGTGTACAACAAGCTGTAGGGCTTCTGGGGAAAGGTTGGATGTGGGGCAGATATAGTGGTAGCTGTGGAGACTTGGCTGACTGAGGGAGTACTGGACATTGAATGTAGGCAGGATAAGTTCGCCATCTTCAGAAGAGACAGGGATGGAAGAGGTGGAGGAATAATGGTGTGTTTAAGGAAAGGGCTAAAAGGGATGGTAGAATGGGTTAGTGAGGATGTAGAGGTAATGGAAATTAAATTGAGTTGTAGTAGTAATAGGAGTATTACTTTGCTGGCAGCGTATAGACCACCAGGACAGGGATGGCAAACAATTGAGATGATCAAGGAGAGGGTCGATAGACTAAAGTACAGGCAGTGGGTTGTTGTAGCAGGGGATTTGAATACGCCAGGGGTGAAATGGGTAGAGGGTGCAGAAGGAATGGGTAGCATGATGCAGAGAATGGCAGCACAGTTAATCAACAGAGGATTAGTCCAGGTAGTAGAAACACCTACGAGATGGAATGAGGAGGGTGTTGGGTCAGTGCTGGATGTGGTGTTGGTCCTAGGAATGCTGTAGTTGGTGCAATAGTATTGGATGGTATAAGCGACCATCATATCCCGGTTGTGGAAATTGGGATTGGCAGGATGAGAGAAGTGCAAATTTCAGAAAGGTTGGTGTGGCAGTATGGGAGAGGAGACAAGAAGGGGGCAGAATTATTCCTGAGAGGAGGGTTGTAGAGGAGTTGTGGAGGGAGTTCTGAGGCTTAATGGAGGTTATGTTGCAGAAATTTGTGCCAATGAAAAGGTTACGGACTGGGGGAGATCCGCCATATTATGGACTGGAGATTTTGAAAATGAAGTGCAGAAAATTACATGCCAAGTGGAGAAATGAAGGGATGATAAGATCTAAAGAAATGATGAAACAAATGGGTATGGAGCTTGAAAGGAATATCAAACAAGTAAAGAATGTATTTCTGGGGAACATGGTGGAAGAAGGAAAAGGCAAGGAATGGGGGAAATTGTTTAGGTATGTTAGGTAGGAGGTTAAGGAGGGGAGAGGAAGGGATCCCTCTGCTAACAGGAAGGGATGGTAGGCATGCGACAAATGACCAAGAAAAATCGGAGATGCTGCAAGGACAGTACTTGTCAATGTTTGAGGCAAAGGAGGGTTGGAATAGGGGGGCAAACAGGGTTGGGGGGGGTGGGTGTTTATTGAGTTTAAGATAAGGGAGTGGGTGTTAGAAAAGGTAATTAGGGGTTTGTAGAGCAGTAAGGCAGGGGGTCCAGATGGGATAGGAAACGCAGCACTAAAATGTGTTGGCAGATAGTTGGCAAAGTATTTAGAAGTGCTGTTTAAAAAGTCCTTAGGAGAGGGTAAGTTACCACAAGATTGGAAGGATGCTATGGTGGTACCTATACACAAGCAGGGAGAGGATAGGGGGAGGTCTGGCAGCTATAGACCGGTGAGTCTCACATCAAGTACAGGAAAAGTAATGGAGAGGCTGGTGGTGCAGTATGTGGTGAGGGTTACAGACTCAGCTGGCTGGGTTATTAGAGTATCTGGTGCAGGTAGTTGATGAGGGGAAGCAGGTGGATGCCTGCTTCATAGATTTTGAGAAGGCATTTGATAAGGTGCCCCATGGGACATTGATGAGGAAAGTGGAGGCGCTGATACCAGGCAGGAGGGTAGTGGAATGGATAGGGGACTTTCTCAGGGGGCGAAGGCAGAGGGTGAAAGTGGGGGAGGCCATATTGGAGGAAGAGGAGGTTACGTCAGGGGTACCACAGGGAAGCGTGCTGGGTCCTTTGGTATTTACCATAATGGTAAATGACATGGATTTGGGGATTAGGAGAAAAATCACATTGTTTGCAGACAATTGTGTTGTATATGCTGAGGTGGGAGAGGTGGGCGGAAATTTGCAGGCGGACATTGATAAGATATGGTTGTGGACCAGAAAAAATAAAATGAAAATAAATGTAAGAAAAACTAAGGTAGTGAGGTTCACAAGGAAGAAGATGATAAGCAGGGGCATGTACAGATGGGAGGGACAAGAGATAGAAGAAGCAGCAAAATATAAGTATCTAGGGATTGTACTGCAGGGAGACCTCAGGTGGAAAAAAAAGGTAGAGAGGGTGGTTGCGAAGGGAAGAAGGGCTCTGGGTATGCTGAGAAGGGTGCTGAAGGGAGTCAGCTGTGAGATGAAGGAGAATGCGTATGGCACAATGGTACAGCCAATGTTAGAATACGCTGCAGCAGTATGGGACCCGTATGTGGAGGTGGAGGTGCGAGAACTGGAAGAGGTGCTGAGAAAGGCAGCAAGATGGGTGAAGGGTAGGTGGAGAAGGCAGGGGCAAGATGGTGAGGGAGAAGGGAACTATAGGCCATCAGTGATGATGAAAGAAATGCAATGGAGCTCATTGAACGACAGGAGGAAAGTTGAACGGTTAGTCAGGATGTACAGGGTGGTGAATGAAGAGGGAGGATGGGGAGGGCTATACTGCAAGCTAAGTAAGGGGGTGTTTAGAGGAAGAGGAAACAACAATGAGAAGCTTCTGAGGGTGTGGAGGAGAACGGAGCTGGGTAGGCAGTCCATGCTTGTGAGGAAGTGGAATGTGTTGAGGGAGGAATTGGTATCTGTGAGAGGGGTTGGTAAATTCAGGAAGGGAGTGGAAAAGGAGTTGTTTGGGTGAAGGAGAGGTGAGAGAGCTCACCACCAGGCGGTAGCATAATTGCGAGTATGTATGTATGTATGAAAGTAATCAGAACCATTGGTGTCAATCAAGTAGGCAGTTGAGGGAAATTCTGTGTCGGCTTTATGTTTAAAGATATTGATGGAGATAATATGTAATTGTGAGTGGTTTTGTGCCACATTGAATTTTTGGAAAAGTGAGACTAAATAATCACTGCAACTTTGTTGGCCTTTAGCTGGTTGACGTCAAGGAGGGGTAGTATTTTTTCACATGCCGCAGCTCTAAAGTAAGAGCTCTTAGAGTTAATATAATTATTGAAGAAAATTTCCCACTTTAAGGGCAAAGCCAAGTATCCACGCTGTTGTGTGATTGCAAGTGGTAGATCCTACTATATTTTTTTATAAATGTTTGTAGTATAGTAGTTTTATATATTTCATTATGATTGGAAATTTATATAAAACAGGTATTGAAACAATCTGTGGTAGTCTGTTGTATTTTGCATAATTTTCTGAGGCTACATATATTTATTTTGGTGCCAATTCGCCATTCAGGTGTACTTTTAATATCACAGTAATTTACATGACATGTATTGCTCTGTATGTGACAATTATTTTATGGCTCGCCTTTTATATTCTCAATTAATGTGTATCATGTGAATTTTATCAAGAGACTTTAAAATACAATTGGTTAATTTTTACAGTGTGTAAATTGAGGGGTGCTTTCCCTGGTATCTTACACAAATATTTAATGGCAATAACGTGTGACTATAGTTACAAAACAGTTTGGAAATTACAACCAACTATGCTTATAAGTTGATATAGGGTATACTTGGCCTTGCATCCGTTCTAATCATTGGGGGTTATGCCTGTGTTATGAATTTGGTAGTTGTATCCCAAACAGTTCGAAAATTACTGTCAACTATGCTGGTAAGTATGTATAGGGTATACTTGGTCCTGCGACCCATCTCATCGTCGTGGGTGATGTATATATAATGAATTTGGCTACCATATTTTTCAATGGTTGGGAAATTACAGCCAATTATGCTTATAAGTAGACATGGGGTATACTTTACCCTGCGACCCTTATTGTCGTCGTGGGTGATGCTTATGTTATGCGTTTGATGACTATAGCTTCTACAGTTCAGAAATTATGACTAACAATTTTTACAAAAGGGTTTAAGGCATGAGTCATATCACATTGATCAGTGCTACAAACAGGAGGTACCTATAGTCTAAATTTGGTGATTATAACGTAATGGTTCGGAAATGATGGTCAACTATGCTGATAAGTTCGTGGAGTTTGCATATAGACATATTGCACTTAAAACATGACCAGTGGTGAGGTAACCACTGTGTTGTCCTTGATGATAATTTAAAAAATTTTAAAAAATTTTAAAAATCAGTCCTATGCCTAGTAAATTAAATATGGCAGCGAAAAAGTGAGAATAGTCAAAATTCTTAATGATACTTTAGCATTTGTCTTTATATCGCAAGCCCGAAAATGTATAACAATTGATATATTCAATAATACATGTATCTGCTTATAAAATCCCAAATAGTGCTGGTTATGGTCTTCTAATCATATATTCTGTTGACATATTCTTATCTGTCTAAAAAAATTTGAATCTGTAGAAACATCACTCGATATACTTGTTTTTAAAAGTTAAATAAAAATAGAAAATGAAATACATACCTATTGTTTTATAAACTCGTGCTTTACCAAATCGATGGTTGTGATCCCATAATCGAATTCTTCTTGAAACTACGAGTTCGTAGACATGTTGCTCAATACACTTATGTGTGACATTTTTAAGTTTTAAATAAGAAATAGTAATTAAAGATATAAATTTTATTTTATAATATTATGCTTTATCTAATTGATGGCTGTGACATAATCTGATTTCCCTTGAAAATACGTGTTCGTAGACATGTCGCATGATACTCTTGTTTATAAAAGTTAAATGAAAATATATCAAATGTGCAGCATTACCTTTATGTTACTAAATTTTGATTTACCAAATCGATGGTTGTGACATCATAATCTAATTCTTCTTGAAAATACAAATATGTAGACATGTCGCTTGATACATTTATATCTGTAAATTTTACAAGTTAATTAAAAAAATATTACTTATACATTTTATTTTTATAGCACATCGAATTCAAGATGTCTCCATACTCATCTTGCTCCTCAGCAAAAAATGGAGTCACTGAAGCAAATTCATGAGCACTACTAGTTTTAGCTATGTCAATGTGGTGGACATGCAACTGTAGTGGTGGGAAAGTGAAAAATTAATTTACAAGAAACTTCTAAACTATAGAGAGTACATTCTAGACGTTTCGATGGAATAAAGGGGAAATTCGAGGGATAAACAAGGCATTTTAAAAGGGAAGGAATGATAAAGCAGGAAAAATCAAGATGGAATTATAGAGCACGAAGTGCAAAAACAAATGGTGGGCGGAAACAAGATACATCAACGCAACTAAATGGCGTAAATCCAAGATGGCGATGGAGCAGCCGTCTACAGTCTATTGTCCCTAAGCATACATAATCCATCTACTTGTGAGCATCAGTAACTTTTTATGTAGGCTATACAATATTTCTTTTTCTGTAAGTGTTCACTGGTTTGTTGTTAGCTGTATAGTTATTAAATAATATGAGTTGTCTCCATTTAGTGTCATTTACTGTGTAAATTTAGAGGTTCGTGTCTTTTGTGTACTTTTTAGTCAGTCAATTTGATTAACTTTTTTTTTTAATGCCAGAAAAGAAAAATTGTTCAAGTATTTCGTTGGTTATTTTTGTATACATGTAATTGCATGTAATCTGTTATCATTTTGTTTAGTAAACAATTACTTTGGAGACATTTAGCCATTTCTGTGTTTTTTCAAAGTTGGCTGTCAGTCCCGTCTCATCCTGTGTCAGTTTGTTTTTAATTTATGAAAACTATGTGAATGAATATTCTGTTGGTTACTTATAGAGATACAAAATGCTTCTTTTTATCCTGTCTACAAAGAATTAGTGGCCTGTGTCAGTTTGTTTTTAATTTATGAAAACTATGTGAATGAATATTCTGTTGGTTACTTATAGAGATACAAAATGCTTCTTTTTATCCTGTCTACAAAGAATTAGTGGAATAACAAATTTTCAGACTTTTTGACCCCAGACTAATTAGCGTCTCAAATGTGTCCCATTGCAAATATTCACCCATACCACAATGACCCCGAAAACGAATATCAACAAACCAAATAGGTCTACCAAATTCCTATTGGCTACACGGATTCAAGAGGACCGCGGTGGCTGAGTGGCTAGCCCGCTCGCCTCCCACCTAGGCGAAGCGGGTTCAATGACCGGCCGGGTCACAGGATTTTTGCATCTGGGAATCGTGCCGGACGATGCCGTTGGTCGGCGGGTTTTCTCAGGGATCTCCCGTTTCCCCCGCCCTTTCGTTCCGGCGTCGCTTCATACTCACTCCAATTACCATCATCGTCTCTCAAGACCTCGATGTTAAGAGCCGTCTAAATCTCTTCACTCACTCACCCTCATCGGCTCTCAAGACCTCGCTGTTAAGAGCAGCCCATATATCTTCGCTTACATGGATTCACAGACACGGAGATGCCCAGTTCTTTTACGTTATCCTCGACTTCATGCGTGTCGTAGTTTGAAGCGGAGTGTGCTGTGCGTGCCCTTCCGTGATCTGTATCCGCGTGCGTCATTGTAGAACGTGTCTAATCACGTAACTGACGTACCTTTTTATTAGCTTTATCATGCACCCGCGGGTACGCCTCCCTTTCGGAGCAGAATCACGGGACTTCCGGCGTAATTCACCACGTAAATATTTCTTTTGTCGCGTCCGTCGACTTACAAATACTGATTTTAGCTGCTTCTTTCTTTATAACTCTTAAAATCTGTACCATTTTTTTGTTTAAATGTTCATGATACGATTTTTTTCGTTGTTATGAAACGAGTTGTGAAAACTCACATTGCAGTGTTTTTAATTAGTTTACCACAGAAACAGAATGCCGCGACAGTGCATTGCCGTTTTAAAGCAGCTCGCGAACTTGAATTAAAAATATTGTTCATACGAACTTCGCATGACCTTGAAGTTGGGTTACATTAAATTAACAATTTTGTATGTGGCTTCGTATAACTTATTAAATTTTTGTATTCTACCTAAAGAGCGACTGTATTTCTAATTGAAAACGTAAATCTAACGTGCTTAAAATTTAATTTATAACAAATCGTTAAATTATGTTGAAACCATGACTGACTTACTGTAGCCTAATCGTCCATCTAGGACGTCTAGTCGTTCTCACGATTTTTTGGTGTTTAAACTTTAATTTAACTTATCAATATAGGAATAAATTGCTTTAATTAGCAGTAGTAATCTTATGATGCAATTTGAAACTTAGTAATGCCGATATTTAAGCACTATCCACTGTATTCATTCTTGCACTAGTCTTGGATTAGGAAGAGTAAAACTTTATAATGAAAACTTGAAAATATATGAGATTTTCAGAGAAATATGATGTAATATACCTCGTGTGCGGCAAATGTGTTGCACAAAGCCGTGGTGTTGAGATTTTTCATGCATATTATTTACAAGCTGGTTCTCCCTATAAACGTTATAAAGTCATCATTTTAGAGACTTTTTTTGGTTGTTAACGTGCCTGGATACAATTAAACTAAGTTTTAATCCCGAAGGATGGCCAGATTCAGTTGTAAACAGTGCAAAGGTTAGTACATATTTTCAATAATCTGTTCAGATTCTACGAATCGTGAATTTGCGTGGTTAGGAGGAACATAATATTCAAAATAAAACACAATTGCACAGCTTGCTGTCTTTCTCTGTACACGAACTCCCCTATCTTTGAACGAATAAATCGATTCACGTCCCAATAGTTAAAAATATTACTTCGCAGAGTTGTCCATTTGACTTGTTTTCATGCTCGCTGAGCACCTGGCCAGAACCCTGCCCGGATGAATGCTTGGTTCATATGTACGCCGATCACACAGGACAGAGCGGAAAACTAGACCAGCCAATCAGAAGCCGTCCTTGGTTTCTGCGCGACTAATGCCAAATTGTATCAAATAACGCAGTTGGTCTTAAAACAAGTAATGCGGTCCTCGGACATGTATACATTAATTAATATATTATATTTTACAGTAAGTTCAATTCTGTTGTATGTATACTTTTCAGTTAGATAAAGTTTATTATCCTGAGTTGCCCATCGATAGTGAAAATCCGCCTATCTTTTAGTGCCGACGGTACTTTTAAGTACCATCATTTATCTATGCCCTTATCTCAGAATGTAAGTTTAAAATAATAACCAACTGGCCGATGGTACCTGGGAGTACCTTTTGGAATTAAAGATAAATCTCCTTCCTCTATGTTGGTTAGGATGTTTTGTTAAAACAATAATAATAACTTCATTGTTGATATCTTTGGCATTGTTTTCATTTGCTGTTTTTAAAATCTTAAAACAATGTAAATACTGGAGTTATAAAAAATACTCTTTATTAATGTTTAGATATTAATTAATATTGTATTATATTATAGTTTTGACAGGTTCTAGGTTTTTTTTTTAATTCTACATAATCGAAGTTTTGTGTTGTGGGCTGCCAGAGTACCGCTGGTCACTGAGGTAACATGATGTGTATGTTTGAATTTTGATATGAGAAGTGTTTACGTGGACGCATAATCGTGAGTTTTTTTGTATATATGTTGTAGATTGTAAGAAAAATGTCATGGGAACACGTGTATATAGCAGCCGTACCGGCCATAGTTTATTTTTGTGCTGAAAAATATTGTGAATTGGTGCGCGACTCGCTGAAAAGTTAGTATTCGTGCACTCAGAGGGCTCTGGCGCAATATCCAAAATACATAACCCTCCAAAATAATTATAAAATGACACGTGTGGGGACGTAGCCATACCGGTCATAGTTTTTTTGTGCGAGAAAAATTGGGAATCGGTGCCGCGACTCTGAAAAGTGTGTATTGTTTGACTGAATGGCGTGTGTGTGCGTGCGTGCGTCTCATGAAGCTGTCTGGCCCAATGGTACTGCAGAGTACCATTCAATTTTTTATATCAAGAATGTCCTAATAATTCATTCTTATGGTTTAATGTAGATGACATAATGCAATTATAACAAAATTCGGGAAAAGTACACTATTTTAGTTAGGCGTAAACCTGTGGACAACAAAAGAATATAATTTACCTGGTACTTCAACGTACGGGTGGGCAACTAAGGGTTAATTTTAGATTTGTTAATATATTATATTTTACTGTCATGTCTGTTGTATGAATACTCTGTAGTTAGATAAAATTTATTATGCAATAATGAGTGTACAAGATTTTTACCATAAGTGGGTTTACTGTCATTTTCAAAATTGTATTATATGTACATTTTAATTGTATAATACAATATAGCCCTGTGATGGAAATGGACGAAAATACTGGTAATATTAATTTTAGGCGGTACAGCCTATACTCGGAATACTTTTGCCCACTTTGCATGGGCGTACAGAGGTTTTTCCTCCACATACTCAAGAGTACGCAAAATACAGACCATTATGTGGTTGATTTTTACTGAAGTTTTTTCTCAGCGGGAGGGCGCGCGAACGAGACTATAAATAGCTTAAAATAGTAAAAAATTGCGTCGATCGCGACGTCCAAGGACAAGCGCCAGACCTTTTTTTCTTTTTTAGATTAAATAGGGCTCTTGACTGTATCCGAATGTTTTGAAATCTTCAAGTTAAAAGTGGTCATCTAGAAACTGTCATATAAATTGTGGAGCGAATTGCCAAGCCATGGGAAATCGTAATTTTCAAGGTAATGTATACGTATAGAGAAGCTACCCAACCTGTGAAAATTGTAGCCCCAAACTCGTTTTCATTTTAAGTTTGTTCGATCGAGAGAGCTTTTCCCTTGTTTTTAGTAGCTGAATGATTGCTGTTACATTGTTTATTGGAATTCTCATACCGTTAAAATTTGTTGTGAGTAGTGCGATACGCAACGAATTCTCAGAACTGGGAATGTTGGCACCTTCGAATTGTTCCTTGTCTCGTGATTGTCTCTCTCTTTCTCCTTCTCTCTCTTTGTTGGTATGTATTTGGTACTGGCGTGCAGGTGGCAACCCTGCGTGACCATGGCGTTTTTTTTTAGGCTAGGCGTGTTCGTGTTGTGTTGTTTGGTTTTAATTGCCCTCGTCGACGGTTAAGAAATATTGTTTACGCGTTAGTCTTGTGTAAATATTTGTTGTTGCTGTCACTCCACTATTGTAGTAACGGGCCGTACGAGGTGTTGCAGAGCCAGTCTAAACGTGATTTAGTGTTGTGTTAGTACAGTGTGTGTAAAATGTGACGTGCGAACGAGATTATGGTTAAAAATTGCTGACCACACTGAAGGAAAACCAGGTTCTAAACGACTGAGGGAACCACGAAGGTGAGATGTAACGATTGTTTAGAAAATATAATTTCAAATATACGTTGTACTTGTGTTGCCAACGTCATGTTTCCAGTCATCAGCTGTCAACAGAAAGTAAACTACGTTTCCAACACGAAACCGTCTTATTAAAAGGTAAACTATTATGATAACATTCACTTTTGTTTACAGTTTTTAACAATTCTGATAAATTTACGGAAAATATAACACATTTTAATTCCGCATACCCATAACAGAATTAGCCTAAACCTGTTAACAAAATCTGTTATAACAACTACACAAAAATAAAATATTTCAAAGGAAGGCGTAGAAAAATAGGCAAGCCTATTTATATTGCCACGGGTATTATAAAACAGGTTGTGAACATGTGCGCATAAAATAAGTGTTATCAAATGGATTGTGTCGAATGTTAGTTTTGTTGAATGATAGTAAAGAATTGACTGCTTACGAAATTTTGTCCCCAAAAATTAAAGCGCCACAAAATTAACGTGCCATAAAATATAGGTCTACCAACGTACGTTAATTCAACAAAAATAATTTGATTCTATGAATCAGCAAAGCCGAAGGGAAAAGTGCTTATCCTCGGAAGCAGTCACATGAAGGGGCCTAGGAGACCGCATCTGAGACAAACTGGGTGAGGGTTATGACATCAAGTTTTGTAAACCTAATGCATGCCTTGGCAGTGTGGCAGATGATGTAAGTAGCTTAAGTAAAGACTTTTACAAGTCAGATCAGGTTGTTTTTGTTGGGGGGGAATAGGCAACAGTGTTGATCAGGAGAAAAACTATTCAGTTGGAGGAGACATCAGCAACATTGCCAGGGCCACCAGTCACGCAAATGTTTTTTAAATTTTTTATTGCATCCTTAAGCTCTTTTTTCAGTACATAGCTGTACAAAGATATTGGACAAGTCAAATTACAGTATACCAAGTTTATACACTGGACATAGTAATCAACACATATATATGTCTATGCGTACACGTATAGCATATTTTCCTCATAATTTGACCAATCCTCCTCCGACATGCTGTGAGTCGTCGTCGTTTTGCTGAAATAGCATAAATAGATGAGAAAAACCGGAACAAGAAATGCGTATAGACATGTTATGCAATAATTTCTTAATTTTTGTAGTTTAGATATTCATCTACACTATAAAATGTTAGTTTAGAAAAAACTTCTTTCCGCTATTTTTAAAGAGTTTATGGTTAGAGAAGTAAATTTCTTGAAATTGTTGTGGTAACTTGTTGAAAAGTTGGCTACCAAGGTAGGATGGCCCACTCTGGACAAGTTTTAAGTTAACTGAAGTCACGTGTGTTTTTTATTTCAGTGTTATGCTTATGAAAGGACTCATTTTTCTGAAATAAATTACTGTTTTTGGACATGAATATAAGAACTGAAAACATGTACTCACATGCAAATGTTAAAACTCTTGAGCTTTTGAAAATAGGTCTACATGAGTCTGACTTTCTTTTGCCATTGATTATACTTACAGCTCTCTTTTGCATGTGAAACACTTTTTTGCTGTAAGTGGAATTACTCCAAAATTTTATACCATAACACATGGAGTGAAAATTTGCAAAATATATCATTTTTGTTCAAGACCTCTGCAACACTCCGCAGGGCGAATCTTGCTGAACTTAGTTTAGGTAAAATATACTCAATGTGAGATTTCCAGTTAAGTAAATTGTCTACTTTTAAACCAAGAAACTTAATCACTGCAGTTTCATTAATTTTGTCTCTGTTACTGCTAACATATGAATTAATGTTTTTTCTGTTCTTTGTGAGGAAATTCATTAGATATGTTTTATCTAGGTTAGGATTTAATTTGTTTGCAGTAAACCATGCATTTAGCTCTATAAATATTGTGTCTGTTTTTTGTGTAGGATTATTTACTGAGTCTCCAGAGACTAAGATGCTAGTATCATCTGCAAATAAAATTGGAGTAGTTTCTGGGGTTAATGCACATGGTAGGTCATTTATATAAACTAGGAAGAGGCCTAATATTGGTCCTTGTGGGACTCCATAATTGATTTTTCCTGTTTCAAAGTAGAATGAAGTAGTTTTTCCTTTGATCCGCACTTGTTGTTTGTTTAAGAGGTATGAGTTTATTTGGTGTACCTGAGACTCCATAAAACTTTAATTTTTCTGTAAGTATGTTGTGATTTACACAGTCAAATGCTTTAGTGAGGTCGCAAAATATTCCATTAGATGGCATCTTTTTATCAAGTGCATTAAGAATGCTATTTGTTAGTTTGAAACTTGCATCATTTGTTGATGTATTTTTCCTAAAGCCAAATTGTAATTTGACATATCCAATATCTTTGTACAGCTATGTATTGAAAAAAGATCTTATGGATGCAATAAAACAAAGGAAAATCAAAACAAAATTTAACACATCAGCAATGTAGTCTTAGGTTATATCATTAGATACACAAATTAGGCCCTACTTAATGTTTGTTAACATTATTCTCATAGTCATACGTAGATAATTTGTTATATATGATTATTTCTAATCACTCTTAATAGGAATTTTAGCGGGTCTTCACTTAGCATTAAAAAGTGAAATGTGATAGGAGCGTAACTATCAAGATTGCTGTTCTTATAGAATAAAACAGGTAGGCCCTATACTTTACGTTGAATATATATCAGGTTGCAAAATTGTATTAAATGTGAGAATTCTTTTAGAAATCAATTATTAATGTATAAAATGTCATTTACCGAGTATATTAATGCAGCAACGATAGGATTGGGTATCGAGCAGGTTCTGGACTTTATGTACTTCTGTTAAATTACTCGCGGCTTATCTGGCCTGTATTCACGAGAGGATAGTAGTACGTAACACGTAAAAATACACATATGGTAGATCATTCAAATCAACACTCACTCATGGAAGGTGTTTATAAACAGGTGCTGTATAACGCCATGTTACAATACAAGATACAGTGATCAACAATGCACAAGAGACAGGAAACAAATCCGCGTCAAAAGTGGTTGACTTCATAGTTGGAATTGTGGGATGTTGCCAGACGTTGGTGCATAGAATTTTGAAATTTAAGAGTGTTTAAACGTGTGTTTTATTGCAATTCATATTGTTTAATTTGTTAAATCTATTAATTGTGCAAAATCGCAAGTGTTTCTATACTACTATAGCGTGCAAAAAGTTAAATTGTAATATTTGTGCAGTGATTAGTGTGTCTGTGTAGTGCCGTAAATGTATCGACATTGTGTTGTGTGTAATGGCATTTGATTCTGCGAGTATAAAACCAAATATGTAACTCTGCGATAGTGGGGAAGGCTATGATCAGGAAAAATTGTGGAGTACTGTAGTTGTAAAATATATAAGTTTTCGTGATAAAAGTTTACCCCACAATTTACCTTCAGTTCATAGCCCTCCCCATTATCAAATTTGAAACTTGTACTTCTGCCAATTTAGGTATTGTTTGGTTAGATCTTTGTGCAATTAAACATGTTTTTGTGATAAAATATTACAGTACGATTATATCAGGAATATCACAAAATTTCGTTAAATTGTAAAATGACCTAACCAAACAATACCTAAATGCACAATATTATTAATACATTCACACACAGACTACAGCCAATTGTTACTGTGATAATGTATAATATTCAAGTGTAGCCCCTAGCAGGGTAAAGTAGTGTACAAAGGTAGCCAAACGTGATACACGGAGACAGAGTTGCAGCATCAGCAGGGCAGAAGAGTAAATCGCCAAAACAGTGCACTGGCTTTCTTATTTAGGTAGTGATTCAGAGCTTCATGCATCAGCGAAACATGGATTTCCCCCAAAATTATTTTCATGTGTAGTCCATTTTCACTTTAAAAAAAGGTGTGTGTTGGTAATATTGTGAATTTAAGTATTGATTGGTTCGGTCGTTTTGCAATTTAAGGTATTTTTGTGATATTAGTGGTACGAATGTAGTACTTTACCATGCAAACACTCATAATTGCAAACAGATGTAACTGAATAATACCTAAATTAACCATATTACCCGTACAAGTTACAAATACGATAGAGGGGAGGACTGCGAACTGGAGGGAAATTGCGCAGCAAAATTTTTGAAAGAAATTTTAATTTTATATGTTTTACCCCACAATTCCCGTGACCACTCAAAGCCCCCACACTATTGTATTTGTAGCTTGTATTGGTAATATTAATTTAGGTATTGTTTGGTTAGGTCTTAGAGTATTTTCGTGATTAATTTAATACGATTATGTAGTCTATATATTTTTCATTTGTTTTACACCCCACATTTTCCCTGATCTTAATAGCACTTCCCTCTATCGTTTTGGGGTTTGTGTTGGCCATATCTTGATGCCCCTAATAAATTTGTGTTCTGTGTAATTAGTAGAGTGGAATTATACCACTTTCCGAGAATTTTTTCGCCAAAAAAAAAACCCCTGTTAATTACCCATGCATTCACTACCTCAGAATTTAGGTCAAACTAGAAATTTGAAACAATGATATTGTCTTAATTAAAAAAAGAAATGGTGGTTTTAACTGAGCTTTCAATGTAAGTGTTTTCTTTCTCCCAAATACAACATAATCACTAGGCTTTTATTTCCAGGTATTCGTGTATTTTATATTACGAAAATAATTTAGTTCATTAGATAGAATGTGCATCACATGCCAGCCAAGTCAGTGATGCAGTCTGTCAGCACTTGGAGGATTATGCAGGCATTATTGCACGTGGGTCATTTCTGACTTAAAGTTAAGTGTTAATGAAAGGTCCTAGTGGTGGAACATTGATGGAAAAATAATTGATAATTCTGTAAAAACAAAACACTTCAATAAAAACATCTGTTACATGAAAACACAACATAATCACAAATGTAAATAAACGGACGCACGTGGTCGCTGCGGCACACACGTGATACTTGGATGTCAACACTGTCTAAAGAAAATAAAATGGCAATGAATAAAACAACTATGCACACTTTGTAACACTGCACTACTCTCGTCATGGCTGCGATAACAACAATTGGAAATGAAGTTTGTTTGAAGGTAACTGTTAGATACAGGTATAACATAAATATCGTGCCACCAAAAGTAAATAAATTTTCTTGATAATGTCAACCTAGTGTGTGAGGTTAGGAAAAGAATTGTTAAAAAACTTAAAAGTAATTTTTCCAAGACTATTACATTAGAAAATAACTAATATAATAATTTCAATAATATTCAATACAGATCACTTTTTTTTCCTTCTTTTAGGTTAGGATCATTAAATACTTATTTTGTTAATGAAAAATTATAAATGACACGTCCGTCATGATATTTTGCAGTTAAAAACATGGGAGTGACCACCACAAGGCTCTTGAAGCAGGATTGCCATTGAAGCCCTTTTACTTTCAAACTTTAAAGTCCATTTTTATAGGATTAAACTTCAGCATTTAGTAATACTCTACAAAGAAGTCACTCCTGGATTATCGCTCATGGGAATTGTGCTGAACTGTGCTTCTGGTCTGCAGGTTTTCTCTGTGATATCAAATTTCGCCCCTCCCTTGTCTTCCAGCACTGTTTCATACTCACACCTTGCTTCGCCTTCACTTGCTCTCAAGACTTCAATGTTGAGAGCCACCCATATATCCCCACTTTCCACTCCTACAAGCAGACTTTCATGTCTAGTTCATGTAACAAGTATGTGGTAAGGTTGTTAAACCTGTGATGCCTTAAAACTGTCCGATAGTAGAACTTGAAATTTGAGCACAGAGTCTAATAGTTTGTGCACATCAGAAATGTGCAACCCATTGCAATTCAGTTGATTATCTATAGTGGATGCAAGCCATCCCATAACATTTGAGGCGATTGCAGGCCTATACCTTCAGTTGCAGACAGGACCTGCATTTGTTCTTGCCACTAAAACAAATTATGAAAAAATTAGGTTTGGGCAACCCCAAACATTATGACATACATTTATGTTGACGCGTGATGCCTCATGGCTGACTAGGTTGTCACTATGTCAAGGTAGTAGGTTTTGTCAGGTGCTACGCCAGACGCACCCTTCTGGTGGGAATTACTGGTTTTTCTCTCCTTGCGTGGCACTGGTGCACATTCAGTGTAGAGGACTGACCTGGTAGCTTTGCGGCAGGGCACAAAATTGGGTTCTGTGAGCGTGATGTTTCACTTCAAAGGAATGACTTGTCTGTATACCTGGGCGATGCGTAACCTTAGACAATGGTTTGACCTTGTTCGTCTCTGGCGGGTGTATGTGAGCTACAGGTGGGTTATAGGTCCGGTGCTCGAAGCTTGTGTGAGCTGTCGGGGTTAGTCACGCTGTTTCAAGTCTGAAACTGGAGTCAGTGAATCCCAAAAACTGATCCGACTGGCTTAGATACACTGTGATCCAGGGGTGTGTCTCCCTGTTCAGCTGTGTGGGGGGTCTCGAAGAGGTCCTTGTGATTCTCGGGTGTGATTGGTAACTGTAAATGGTGCACTGCCTGGGCTTGATACTTTGACGAGAGCTGATTGAGCAAGGAGAGGTGTTTCCTTCATCACGAATGCGGTGAAGGAAGTGATGTTGAGCGAGGAGCTAGGCGAGATGGATAGCTGCAGACTGATAAGTTCCTTCGGCACGAATGCAGTGAAGGAATGAAGACTGGCACCGAATCGACTTGTGACCTGCTATTTATACTCTGGCTGCCTCTTCCCCTTTAGTTAGCTGGATTGGGATGGTGATGGAGAGGGGTTAGCCATAGCGTAGTTTCCTCAAGGCGTGATGTCACCGGCCAGCTTGGAGATAGAGATGCGGCGAAGCATACTGGTGTAGCCATCTGGCTGTGTACAGTGTTACTTTAATGCCTTGGATGCATAACCTCTGTGGCCAGTGAATAATACAATCTTCTGCTCGAACGTCCATTCTTGCCGGGGTGGACAGAAAAAGTTTTTAATGTCTCGTGTGTCAACAATGAAAACTCTCTTGCTATCAGGCAGCTAGACTTGCTCCCAGATGAGGCGAAATCATTTATATAATTGTTGAAACGATGTCATGCATCAATATGTAATATAATATATAATTATTTTCTCTGGCATGTTGTTCCCAATGTTTTTTTCATCCACGTTAGAAACTGTTATTTAGCAGCTTAAGAAATGACTGTGCAGGAATTCACCACATGCATTTCCTAAGCTTATGGTTACAAATGTTAAGTATGATTACTTTTCATTTACAGGTTCAGTTTCCAAAGATCTACGGCAATTTCTTAACACGAGGTTCCAGAAAGGTTCAGCTGACCATGAACTCCAGAACACCATTAGAGATAATTTGTATTTACGAACAGTCCCTGTTACGACCCGAAGTCCCCGTGAAGGTGAAGTCAATGGTGTCGATTACACTTTTCTCACCCCAGAGGAGTTTACTGCACTAGAGAACACTGGAAATCTTCTAGAGAGTGGAATTTATGAAGGTGAGTGAAGATTATGAAATGCAGAGATATGTCAATTTTTCTGACACTACTTTTTTTTTCTTGCATTATGTAATATTAGCATTTGAAGTACGTATGTGACATTAAATTAATATATCAAATGCAGTATATTTTCATTTATCCACGCCATAGTTGCTGGTTTTTTTTTTTTTTTTTCTTGCCAGTTTCATAGTTCTCATTCTTCACAAATTTAAACAAGATGATATAACTGATTAGTCTAACTTCTTTTTCAAACAATTTAGAACTTGTGTTTAACAAAATTTGTTTCACTATGTTTAGTGGGGCTTGGTTAAGTAGTTCCTGAAGTGTGGCATAAATCATAGGTTTTTAGGATGTGCCATATTTCAGAATGGTGGATGATTGGTGCTCTTAGTAAAATTTAGTGTAAACAGCAGGTGTTGCAGTAAACAAAGTTTTGTTCAGAACCAGGTTCCAAAAATATGGCATATAATACTTAAGAGGGTATGATTCATATGAATAAAAGCAGTGAAATTAGCATTCATGGTGCAAGAGATTCTGTGAAAAGCATTTCATTTATGAAAATCATGTTTATAGTGTAAGGTTGGATCTCAGAATGCCTTTTTCTGAAATTTCAATGTGCATTCAGGTCTTTAATTACAGGATGACAAAGAAATTATATGGATGATATATAGTTGATCATTATTAAAATCGGAATATTAAAAGGGAAAACCTACACTATATTTGTCGACATAACGTTTAATAAAAGTACAAATTATGAATTTAATTGTAACCATCTGTAAAATTTCTTCCGCAGCAAGGCATACATTCTGCAGTTTTAGCTAATTTTCCCAATGGTTCAGAACAATAGTTCACGAGAGCACCGAGAGATGTCAGGCACTACATGCACACACATTAATTTAAGAAGGCCGCCACAGTTTCTGCATTTGCTCCAGATAACTTATTGTATTTCTTACAAGTAAGTATTGTGAAACTGCAAATGTAAAAGGTATTTTAAAAATAACAAAAATGGGGGGGGGGGGACACATTTTTGTGCATGCTGGAAAATAGAGTTCACGAGCCTAGTTATGGATGGATAAAAGGGAAGAATTTGTTTATATACATGTATATGTTTTTGTGTTTATTATGAAATTAATGTACGTAAAATATTTCAACTTTGTTATTGATACCCAAGTACTCGCAGATTTAAAAGGTTTCAGTTTTGCTTATATGCAGAAGATTTACAAAGCAAATAAATATTTGAAGATTTAATAAATATTTTTGTTATTTAAATGTTGGGATTAATGACCAACTTTGAAAATTATCAATATTACAGAATATCAGATTAGGGTGGCCACATTTCGGGTAAACCGGGAGAAGTCGGGGAATTTTCTTGGTCAGGAAAAAGTCAGGGAATTGCCCAAAATAAGAGGGAATTTTTGAGGCAGTAATAGTTTAATTTGGTATGTGTTATTTTTTTTTGTTTTGCTTAAGAGTAATATCTTTTCCAGAAGTTGTAATGATAAAATTATATTATTTCTGATGAAGTTGGATTGGCTGTGCAGTTAAAAACATTCTTCAGAACGTATATCAATATATTGATTGGGCTTGAGTTGATTATATTGATACACCCATTGAATCATCAATCAGTTGTTTCCAGTTATGTTTTAACGCATTCTTTCTCTAATCTGTTTGCATAAGGTAAAACTTTTTTTTTAACTCCTATGTGCTTTGTTTTAACAAAGGTTATTTAACATAATTTTTATTTTACTTAAAAAATAATTTATTGTGCAACGAGAGTAACATAGTAATGCTAATCAGCACTCAATTTTTCTGTGATTCAATTGTGTAAAGTGTCAGAATTTAGTCAGAGCCATAGCAAAATTTCTTTGTGTTGTGTTGGCAACTTTGATCAGTACACCGCCAGTTACACGGTTTTGTTGGTTATTTTGGTTGGAAAATTTATATTGAAGTATTTATATGTAGAACAGTTTTATATAAATATTATTTGAAGTGTGTATGTTTTACTTTAATGACGTATTTTTTGTATCGACTTGCTTAAGTGTGTGCTACTTAAAATGGTGGTGTGATCCACCTATTGAACAATTTTTTAGCTGGGATTTGCGGTGTTTTATGTTTGTGCATATTATAAAAACTTTTGTGTAATAAAATAATAGTACTAATTTCAAATGGTCGTATGATTGCGATATATGCTTGCGAGCATTGATAAAAAAAAATTCACTTATTGGCACTCTTTTTACTGCACAGTGTTTTGGTGACACGTGTTCAAGAATTTCAACCCTTCAGCTGCAGACTATTTCTATTAATATTAGCGATTAACAACACAGGTGGGGTAAACCCTGTGAAAGAATATGGTTTGTTACAGTCTCCATTATTAGCTTTTTAGAAGTGAAAAATTGTGTGCAAATAAGGTCGTGTTCAAAAAGTAAGGAAACTGTGTTCAGTGAATGGTGGTTACTGGACAGAAATTTCTCTGTGTAGTTGCATTGGGCAAATTATGATTATTCTGCATATTGTGTAGTTTGCAGTCCAGTCATCCATTCATTCTTTCCAACTCAAAAACTCCTGGCCACGAGGCCTGTCACACTTAAATACAGTCAGGGCAACCATTTGGAAGATTCAGCAAACTCCAAGTTGCGCTGAGAGCCTAGGTCAGTAATCCAGAGCATTCTTCGATAAACGAGGTAAAACACTACTAGTACAGTCACGCAGTATCGTGTCGCAGATTATTATCTTGTTGGCCTTGCTTTGGAACTGATGCCACCGCCACTCAGTCGCCTGCCTCTTATCTCGCCTCCCTGCGCGCCGCCGATTGGTGACTCGTAACAGTATGATGTTTGGGTTAAAGGGAGCCCCAGCAACATTTTCCAGGTTAATGAACATAGTACTTTCGAGACTCATAGGCCTTAAATGTCTAGTCTATTTAAATGGTGTGGTTTTTTTATGGACAGACCTTATACATACATAATGCAAGACTGTGTGATATTTTTGAGAGACTAAGACTGCCTAACCTCAAATTACAGCCAGATAAATGTGACTTCTTAACAAAGAAGGTTACTTATCTAGGCCATATTATCGGTGATGAGGGTGTTAAACTAAATATTATCTTAGTAGAAAGAGTACAGAATTATACCAGATCCAAGTAAGCCAAGGACATAAAAATGTTTTGCATGCTAGCATCCTATATAGGAGATTTATCCCCAAATGTAGTCATGTTTCCAAACATTTATACAACCTAATAAAGAAAGATGTAATATTTGAATGGGACAACACCATTTCAGATGCTAAAGGATTCTTTAATCTCTGAACCATTCCTCCAATACCCAAATTTCTCAAAACCTATTTTATTAAAAACTGATGCAAGCCAGATAGCCATCAGAGCAATTTTGTCACAAGAGGAGATTGGGAAGGACAAACCGATTGCCTATGCAAGTTGAACGCTGAACAAAGCCGAGACTAACTACGGAAAGAGAAATGTTGGTGATTGTATGGGCAGTAAAGCAATTCAGACCTTCTTGCTAGGAAGGCATTTTGTAATACTAACAGAACATAAACCCCCTCCAATATGTATTTAGCATAAAATATCCTAGTTCCCGATTATTGAAATGGATGTTAAAATTAGAATAATACTCACGAGATTAGATATAGGACAGGCAAGACAATAACACATGCATTGAGTAGAATACCAAAGATGGAGGTCAATGAGATGAATCTATGCGAGATAACGGGTAAGACAGATACAGGCGAGGGTCAGGTATATGAAATGACCCCTGAAAGGAAACAAAAAATTATTAAGGAATTCCATGATACACCAGTAGGAGGACACCAAGGAATGACCTGAATGTACAAATGAATTAAACAGTATTTAAATTGGTCAGGTATGAAAACAAGACATTGAAACATACATTAGAAAATGTGACCTATGTCAAAGGAATACATTAACACAACCACGTGTAAAATTGCCACTTGAAATAAGACACTCTAGAAGCCGCATGGGAAAAGCGTAGTATGAAACATTGTGGGTCTATTAGTAGAAAGTGAAATGGGTAATAAATACTTACATTTCAAGATCTACTCTGAAAATATACAGTAGCAGTACCGTTAGTAAATCAATCTGCAGAATTGGTGGCAAGGAGCTTTGTTCATGAGATAGTTTTGAAGTTTGGGATTCCAGAAAAATTACTCACGACCAAGGTAGCAACTTTACTTGTGAACATTTCCGAAAAGTTGGTAACATACTGAAAATCTCAAAATTAAAAACTAGCTCGTAACACCCTAAAAGTAATGGGGCTATTGAAAGATGGCATTGTTCATTATCAGAATTCCTAAGACACTTCATAGCATACGACCAGAGTGACTGTGGCAAATGGGTAAATTTTGCATCTAACACAATACCCCATATGGCTACAGGAATCATTCCTCATGAACTCATGTTCGGCAGACTGCCTATATGTATACAGCGTAGCTTACAAAGGGAACCAGTTGAGGTTAAGTACAATCACGACTATTATTTAAAAAATACTCAAAGAAGCGGGTGTAGAAGTTTTAGAAGAAGATGGCATATCTGAACTTCGGAGTAAGGCTTGGTTCCTTGTGAGGCACGGTGATCTAGCGGAAGATGGTGCCAGCACAGCTGTGAGTGAGCTTTGCCCAGTGTTAAGGGCGTCAAAATAATTTCCTTCTGAATTATCCACAAAATTACGGGAGTTAGTTGCCACAAAAATACATTCCATCATTAACTTTTTTTGTGACTTTGAAGTGCTTTAATTGCTTAAAATGTTAGTCCAAAGCAGGTTATTTATGCCACTGTTTTTAAAGTACGTGAGGTTTTACAACCCACTCTCTGTAAAGCTAAGGGCAAAACTACAGGAAACCTACAGACTAGCTCAAAATAAATTATTAACAGTAAAGGAAACAAGCAAAAAAAACTATGACAAACGTAAACATAGAACCAGGGGATAAATTTTTTCTTTATGGTGAGACTGTTAGGAGAGGAAGGTCTAAAAACCATACAGAGTTCATACACCTCCTTAAATCTCTTAATTTCCATAATAGGTGCTTAATAAATCCTTAAATAACTTAACTTAGCATTGATTGTTTGCACTACAGGAAATCATTTAGCCATTTCCAAATACTTTTTAGACCGGTGGCAATTGTTAGTTTATGCAGCCATCTTTGATCTGTAACATATGACAAGCAAATTGTTGTGTAATGCAAAATCTGCATTCACATTCATCACTCCCCGCATGTACACACATTTGTTGATACAGTGTATATCCATGGTACATTCACAAGTGTATGTAACGCAGTGTCTAAGAATACTAAACACTGGAAATAGTTTGCTGTTATTTTATATGGCAAGTAATTGGCTATTGCTGTGTAAATAATTCTTGCGTGTGCACTTTACCTGTGATAGCCAATGAAAGTGGTGTTAATTTTGTAGTGATGAACTTTTTGTACGAAGAACAGTTTTAATATTTCAAAGCCTTCAACATACCTGGCAGAAAGTGTGCTTTTGAATTACAATTAGCTTAACAAGAAAGACTATAAAGAATGGTTGTGGGAGCATGAAATATGCAAGAGAAAAGCAACATGTTTTCATTGTAACTATTGGTGCAATGGGCAAGAGTACCCTGAAATTACACATGCAAGATTTGTATTTCTTTATATTTCACTCTTATAAACACATCTTTTTTATTTTTTTGTTAATTGTAGGTTTTTTGTGCTATGTTTTTGAGGTGGTGGTCTAAGACCCCCACAATAGTGTGACTTAATATGACTTGTTGCGTCGTGATGACCCTCAACCAGAGTTTTGATGCTAGCGACAAGCACAGGAAGTTGATTTTGTCGCTTGTCGCTAGAGATAAGCAATACCTGGCGAGTTAAAGTGAGCAAGCAGAAATCACAAAAATTAATCACGTTGTGAAAGTCGGAACAGTTTAAGAAAAGTGCAAATGAAAAGAAAGCATCACTTGAACAAAAGTTTACATATTTGTTCTCTAATACGTAAGTTTCAATTGCTTTTATGATTATTTTTAACTGTATAAGTGTTAAAGGAATTGGTTTTCTTTAAATTTAAAGACCTTAAAATAATTTTTGGTCATCTTAACACCTTAAAAACTCCTTAATTTTGGTTTATATAAAAGTGTAGGAACCATGCTTTACCATGAACGGCCTTAGTCTTTTCACAAATTGTACTTCGGGTCTCCTCCGTCTATCTTTGTCACTTGTCTGATACAGTGGTTATAGGAATTTTTGTTTTGTTCCTCCACCAAAACCCAGTTACTAATTTTGATAAGTCCACTAATAATTTCATTGATGTCTTGCTCACTGTTTCATTCAGTATCTATGTTGTTCAGTAGTTGCTCTGCTAAATCCGATTCATCATTGTGAGTACTAAAATTGTCAATTTTTCAGATTTCGTCTGAAGGATGTCCTTTTTAGTCTCTTCTTCCCCTTTTACAACTAGGGGTGTTAATTTTTTTTTTTACATGTGAAAATATGTTTTCTTTGCATTCTTGGTTTTATTTTCTTCAGGAACTGTTTTCACACATTTTCCTTGCTCAATCTCAACAATTTCCTTTTCTTTCTCATTGGTTTAGCTCCACTTCTCATTTTTGTGTAACTTGTCTAACACACACACATTGCTTCAACAATGTCTATGTAACTACTTTAACCTTACTTAGAATCACCAAGCATCAGTGTTGAGGGTCTCAAGCTGGGAGTACTACCTGCTGATGGATGTGGAGTTGTATAACATTGTGACCCTCAGGGAATTTCATTTTGGCTATTCTGACAGCCTATATTTGCAGAGAAATACTTGGGCAGGAAGAGTTTATAGACAAAAGGTTTATATATTTTATTTAATATCATTACAAAACAGCTGTTATTAGTGTAACAAATTAAACATAGTTCTAGACTAATGTATACGTATTTAAACAAAATGGAACTTAAACTGTATGTGATAGTTTAGCTTGGTTTGTCTCTTCTTCATAGGAATGTTGCTAATGTTGCTACGTGCATACTTAATATTAATTTAAGAGGCCCCACATCTGTCGCAGTATATTTTTCAAATAACTCTGCATTAATTTGACGTAATATATTTCCAACCAAGAGTCGTTTTTAACCCGTACAAGATGAAAAATTTACTTAATAAAAAAATGTTACACATTAAGACTCAGCAGCAAAATTGGTGACTGTGCCGCTATTTGTTAGACAGTGCACGTGGCTTGCTTCGGAAGCTACACCCCCATGAAATGACTCATTTCTCATGTGTAAAATACATATGTACAAACAAATTTCCTGAGTTTTTCATTTTCTGTAAGCTCTATAAATATTTTAACATAATATATTTTTATGTGATGTGATTCTGCTTGCTAATAATTTGGACTCTTCCCTGCACTCATCGAGCCATTCTGAACCCGGGTCAACATTAAATTTTTGTGTGGCCCCCTCCTTCAGCAACAAAGCCAAAATAAATTTTATTTATTTACCAAAACCACATATTGTTTTGCAATGGATTCATTTTTGTGGCAAATAGTATTTATGTTAATGTAATACATTGTGATCTAGTCGCACTGTTAATTTATAAATATCCTCTTTGCATGTACACACTCCTGTAAACTACCCGATCTCACCTTTTTGATGAGCAGATGTCACTTTAAATTATTTTGAAATCCTTTATGAATGAAAATGTGTTGTCTGAAAATTTCCCTTAATTCCTAATACTTCCAAGTTTCACATATATTCACTGTTAAAAACGTGTGAAAAATATAGTACCTGAAGACTTTTAGTAAAAAAAAAAAAAAAAGGGCCAGTGCTGCATCACTTTTTCTGCTGCCTGGAAACTGAAGTTAGCTTTGAGCAAGCATTAACAGTGCATGCATGGGTTATTAATAGCAGTGGTGGGTGACAGGCGGTAGCTGTGTAATACTAGACCTTACGGGGGGCTTCATGGTTAAGCTACAACTGATTATACCCCCCCCCCCTCCCTGTAAAACAGGAGTTGACTAGTGTGGTTCTCCAGGCAGTTTTTAGTGATGCATACGTATGCCAACATCTAATCATTGACAATAATTGGGTGTGTTTTGTAAATCAAGAAAACAACTGAATATTATTTTGAGTGTGCGCATCCAAAATGCCTGCCGATGTGTGATGTGATGCCAAGTTGTCTCCGATTAAATCTTTACCCCACTTTTTAAAAAAATAGGGTGAGGCTAATTGGAAAATCCTATCCTGAAAAACTTGCTGGTCAAACGAGCCACTTTGGGTTCAGTTGAGCCTGGAACCTTAGGGCCTCCTCCCAAGTGGTCTCTGGTTTGTACACGGTATATGGGGGTAAAATGTGCTCACTTGCAGTGCCAGCAAATGTTACAGTGGTGCCCCTTTTTGTTTTATTTATTTTCCCCCTGTTCTTTGCCTGCAACACCTCGTTTGCTGCAACAAGCTATTTGCATTGTGTTTAGAAGCACCACCAGGTTTGCAGAATATACTACTCAGTAAGAAAATTTTACACAATCGAATCAAACATTTGAATGCAAAAAATCAGAACTTATTGATTCTTCAATTCAGGCAAGTATCTGTGGAATTGAAGAATCAATAATCGAATAGTCCCATCACTACTTTATACTGGAAATTTTATTTAAAGGTGATGTGTTGTGCCATCACCTATTTGGTTCTCTCGACATTATCAATATGCACTTAGTATGTGCAACCATTATACAAGTATTTAATCAATTTATCAATAGTTAACTTATTTTTTTAATAAAGTTCATGGTAGATGCAATATGCTAATTGGTTTAAAGCAACCAGCTGGCACAAGCTGATTCTGTGTACACAGAACTTTGTGACACTAACAAATGGAGCTAGTTTAAGTACCGGCATTCATTCATATATTTATCTGTGATGCAATTGGGTTCATAGGGTAGCCAAATACGCGTAGAGGTTTGAAATGTATTTTCTGCCACAATTAGGATATTAGTATGGCTTGTCTTTATATTTTGTGAAGCATAAAGTCTGCTTACCAAACCAGCAGCCGTGGAGTTTAGACAGGGACTAAGTCTTAAAGGTAAAGGAATTTCTTCTAACTGCATCAGTTTTAGAGATAACTGTTTTAAACATAAAGAATATTCAATGAAACTTTCTCAGAAAAACACTGTCACACAAAAAAATTTCTTTTTAAAAAAATTTTTGTTGAATGTACATTTTAATGTTAAGATTTACAAAAAAAAATTATGAAACATAAAGATTGTAAGATTTCTTAACATGCCAGTATTCCTCAAGAAATATCATATAGACTTTGTATATATTTTTCTTGTTTGAAATGTTTGTCTTTCAAATTCAGAATTGAGAAGAAATTTCTTTATTCCCCATTTATACTCTGTGACTGCAGGCTTGGTAGGCAGCGTGCTTAATTGACACAAAAAAAACTTCCAGTTAAACTATATCAAGTGTAAAAAATGAAGAGTTAAATAAAATGATACATACATACAGTATTTGGGGTAGGCCTATTAAAAAGTGTAAAACCATACATTTCTTCAGCCTCGTTCGTGTTTTTTTATATTACACATTATTGCACAACATAACAGTGGCACTACAAAAATTATTTTATCTCTCAGAATTAATATTGGATAATTAATTAGGCATTAAATTATACATTATTTTGAGCGTAGAAGAACAGGCAGTTTATCTTATGTGTTGGTTTCCAATGGAACTTAGCAGCCCATGTGCATTTTTTGGATTTCCTTAACAGTTAAAATAAATAGTTATATTTTATATCTTAAGCGAAACTTGTCAGGCAACAACCAATCAGAACAGACCATTTGGTGTTGTTGGCAGGAAACTGTTTTCAGTAATGTAAGTATAAATGTATTGAACAGGTGCATGTTTACGATTATATTTGTTCACAAAAATAAGCTGCTTTGATATAAAATGTTGGCTTTTAAGTATGATCTGCTTAAATATGGTTGTGATATACAAGGTTAGATTAGGAACGAAAGTAAACCTGACAGGTTTGCCACCTTTTTCCATTGGCTTGAATTAATAACTAAAACATTAATTGAAAACTTCAAACACAGAAAACTTGATTCCGTTTGCTGGATCAGTGCTTACTGCATCATTTTCAACACACAATTTTTTTATTGTAAACCCAGGTGACTTGACAATAACAGTCCTTTTAGGCATTCGTTTTACCGGGAGGGAAATTTCCTGCATGCCATAGTGGAGTATCATGTTTCATGTGGTGTGCTGGTTTATGGCAAATGTGTTTTCTTGTTTGAAATTAATCAGAGTGTAGATAATTTGCCAGTTAATATTGTGATTTTGCTGCTCTTTTTGACTAAACAGTGTCTGCTCTTGCCATCGTACTGCACAATTAAAGTACGGTGCTGTATTTTTCTAGTGTGGAAGGAAGATTCAACGTGTTTTTAATGAAACTATTTCTGGTACAGTGTGGGCATAGTGTGGATGCTAATGGAGATGAAACTGCGATGAAGCTGAAGGTTGTGCAGAAATTTAGGGAAGAATATAAAAATGAGTGTCAGTATTTACTATGTTCTTCAAAGTCATTGTCATGTGTTTTCTGCTGTGTGCATTCATGATTTTTCTGTTGCACATTGGGGAAGAGATGACTGCCGCAAACATATAAGTAGCCAAATGCATATTGATTTTGTTAAGCTTCAGGTCCAAGAAGAGTGAAATGACTTTTTTTTAGAAGTTCTGAGGCTGAAAATGTTGTTACCAATGCTTAGTTATTATTTACAACTTTCCAGTTGTTTAAAAAGAATGTTCCTAGATTTGAAAAAAATTACCTCTAAATGTGGCTGTCCTAAAACAAAACCTGGAGTAGTAGTTCAAAGTTTAGCAAAATAAAGAGGAGGGAAATTCCAATGGAGAACTGTGCAGGTTTTTTATGAGACAATTTGAGCACCATGATTGGTGTTTCTAAAGGTGTGAGCTTATTCCTTTCCAAATTATATCAAAAATTGCATTTGCAAGGCTCTGCTTGTCATCTTGTGCACATAGCTGCTCAGAAAGGCTGCAGTGGTCGGGAAAATGTTAACATTGAGCAAATATTGATTCATATTTTTTACTAACTGCACAAAACCCCCAAGAGACTAAATATTTTGAAATTGTGTCAAAAAGTCTCGTGAAAAGCCTCAGAAAATTTTGAAAGTGTCAATTAGGTGCTGTCAATTTTACAGTGCATTGATAGTCTTGGAGGAGTGAAACCTTCTGAAAATGTACTTTTGTGAAGTGGATCACAGCATAACTGGTTTGACGTTTCAGAAAGTTAAAGAACCAGGTTTGAAAATCCATATACCAAACTTTACCTTTTGTTTCTGAGCTCTAAATGTATTCCTTCAGCGGGAACACTGAGTCATTCATCAACTGTATTCCAAGTTGAATAGTTTCTATGTATGTCATTGTTCAATTTGTTAAAGTATCTTCAGTACTATCTGAGGAAGATTTGCTTCAGGTGAAATTTGCTATTGTAAAGTTACATAAGAGTGATTTGGAATCGGTCATAGGAGCAAAAAGTAGAGCGTACATAAAGGAAGTGAATTTAAATAATGAGAAATTGAAGTATTTTCATAGATCATTTTACACAAGAATTTGTGAATACATAGCTAAGAAGTGACCTGTTAAAGACAAGTTTTTAGAGCATGCTGACGTTGTTGATGTTTTCAAAAGAAAAAACTAAAACTTTCCATCTATTGAGTACTTTATTGACCAGTTTCCAAAGGTTCTTACTTAAGAAGAAACTGAATTGCTGTAAACACAGTTAATTCATTTTCAGTTGATTGTTTCTCTTTCTCCAACAGTGACAGGGCTGATGAAATATGGTTCGAGATGTCCAAGATGACTGATTAATCTGGAATAAAAAAGTACCCATCTCTCAGTAAACTCATGATGGCAATTTTCATTCCACACAGCAATTTGCCAATAGAAAAGATTTTTAGTGTAGTAAGAAAGAAGAAAACCGATTTCTGAGCAAACATGAATGCAGATCTTCTTAACTCGCTTGTTAGTTCATAAAATGCAACTTATTTCAAATGGTAAATTATGTCACAAGCAACTTTCAGAAAGCAGCAACAGTAATATGCAAAACGAGCCACTAGGCTGTACAACTTGAAGCGTGCTGTTTCGACTCCCAAAGTTCTTCCGTTGATACAGATTTGACAGCAGCTATTTATGAAGAGAAAGTGTAGTTGGTAAGGAGTATTTTTAATCTATTCTAAATATTTTCCATTGTTAAATTTACCTAGTGTAAGTTTTGAGTGTGACGCCGTCGGGTGAGACACAAGATGAACGAAGACACAAATTACTTACTGTTGAGACTCAGGGTTCTCAGGGGTGCTGTGAGTTCTGTGTGTCCGTCTGACCCGAGCGTACTTACGCTACACGTTGCATTAATAAACCTCATTACTAATCTTTTAGAAAACAATGGCAAGAGGTAGCTGTCATTACAGAGAGAAAGCACTTGATGCACTGCACTACTTCCATTTTATTATTACCACTCTTGCAAAGAAAATGTGCCAGAAATTTACTAGTGAATTACTCTCGTTCGTGTGTAACCAACTCCGATTGGGTGCTCCCCAGCTTGCAATTACTCTAGTGCAATTCCTAGATGGATGACTTCTCTGTGGTGTTTGAAAACACAATCTTCACAAGGGAAGGGGGTCGACAGCCACTAAGGTGGACTGACGATTTTCCCTGAAGATAGGGTGCAGAGAATAATGAAATGAGACAAAATTAACAAGTTACATGAACGTGTGTGATTATTTGGCATCACTAACGCGGACTCGTAGGGACTTGTCTTGCCGCACCTGGTTAGTGAGGTGACTGCCTATATACTTAGCCGGCTAGGATGGAAATAATGTCACCATACAAAGTTATATACAATCACATAAAACCCTTGGAAACTGATGGGGCACAACATGAGTGGTCGCAATAAACACACAAGCGTGTGAAAGCAGTATTAGATTATGCGGATGCCTCTGGCTAAGTGTTGCAGCGTAGTACGTGGTCCAAGTGAAATTGTTGTATTTCTCCACAAAAACGGCAGATTCTGGTCAAACAAAATATTATTCTGGTTGGGAAAATTATTCCATTGCAGACTGAATTGGTTTTGAGCTTCTAGCATGCCGGATGGCAAGAAAATCAGACACATAAAAATAACAGCGTGGTCAGGCATACAAATCGTCAATTACATAAAAAATACATTGAACCCTGTATAAAATTGGCATAGAACCCTGAATAAAATTATAGCGCTAATGATATTACACAAATAAACCCTCAAACTGCATGGTTGGCACAGATATCGACTTGGCGGCTATGAACCGCGTGGTCACAATAGATGTGTCCGTAAAATAATTAAACATTAGAAATACCCTTGAATGCATACCTGAAAACAAAGCCCTTGAAATTGCATGCAGCAATAATGCAGAAATTACAATGAAGCACCTTTAGCATAAGCGGATGGCGCCTGATTCGAGTTTTGTGGGTCACATGACCTCTGACATCTTTCCTCCCTTTCTCCTCATTTAAGTTTCAAAAAGCAGCAAGGGCACAAATTATTTATTAAGCGGAAGCATAATGCTGGGGAAATTATCTTGCAAAAACGTACGCGAGCAAAGGTTAATCAGTATACTAATATAAAGCTATGGTAATCTACGTCAGTGCAAAAAGTTTGAAGTGTGTACGTGACAACATCTTACCTCGCCAGACCTCGTACAACGACTGCACCGAGGCTAGCATCACACGGACCTACCATGGCTGCCTACGGGGTTTACATAAGCAGAACTGCTATGCATGCTGAGTAAAACTTTTATGTATGAAAATTAAGTGGCACGAAATAATTTAAATATTATTTTACATTTTGGAACTTTCTTATTCATTTTCTGTATCATTTTAAGGTCTCTTTCTGACTGCGTTCATGCCGGAATATTACTGTTCTAAATCTCCGCACAGCGCACATTTTGAATTCATAAGCAAACATTTTATAATATTGACGAACATATATTTTCAAACACTTTAAGACCCTGAAAAATAAAAAGACTCATTTTACTCTACAAATAATATTCCGTTAGAGGAAAGTTCAAATTGGAGCCTCTTTGCACACGTTTCACATGCGTGGTGAGCACCGTCATGGGCTTAGTGCCACTGGCTGTTAGCCGGCGTCAAGTGCTATGGGTGTTTCCAACCCCTCGCCCTCCAGCCATTACTAATTACTTTGTGAAAGTTTTGGAATCTCTGGTAGACACATGCTTATCCCGAGCTGGCATGTCATGTCACTGGATGGTGCACAGTAATGCCTGTGGAGTGCTTATAGCCTGTAGAACATTGAAACAATCCTCCCTCCTGTTTCCACTGTATCCAACACTAACTCACAGTGTAGGCAAAATGGTTCAAGTGGTGAGCAGTAAGCCGAAATGTCCAACCTGCCTCCCATAGGCCGACAATGAAGCCTCTCTCAAAATCATCCTCAACCCGTGGTGCTGCTGCATGGTTATTAAAATGTTTATTATTAGAAATATAGCCTACCACACTGGTAGTTGTAGGAAATGTGACATATGGTAACTTTGTTTGACTTATTGGTTTAAATATTACATTAGCATCATATTATATTTGGTGATAAATAATCAACCGTGCTGAGTGTGGAAAAAATTACACGAGTGTCTGGCAAAGTGTCCATAAAATATACCATCAGATTAGTAATCACGTGAACAACAAAATATCATGCTGGGGACACTGACCATTCCAAGTTTGGTTATTCTGCTACCATAATGCCAGACACTATTAAAGCCATTTGATATTATAATTAATTGAAAACTTGTACTGGAAATACACCATGCATGTTTTACCAAGAAATTGATTCTAGTAACATTTACTAATTATTTTTTTAATTAGTTATCTAATGTCCAGATGCAGTCATATCTGAAATAAATGAAACAATATGAATTTGCAGTTTCAGAATTAATATTTTAATTGATTAATAAGAATTATATGATTAACAACATTAGCTCGCCATTCAACTACTTAAGCTCTAACTGTTAGCCATAAATAAAATATCAAATTAAATACAACCTAGAGCCTTGAAGTGCACTCCTCACAATGTCTAAAAATTGTCTTTAAATTGCAAACATCATAATTTCCTTTTAATTTGGTTGACTTAAAAATTATTAAAGAATGCACATTTGAAAATACAATAGATCTTTCCGTTAATCCATGAGTTACATGTTTACAATATGATGTGTTTATTACATTGTAACATGGTCCAGACATTAAACAAATAGTAATAATAAAGTCCATGTAACACTTAGCTGAGATGTAGTAGCGAAAGTCATCTCCAGGCAAGGTCGTGAAGCTGGAGTCAACAGTGCTCCAGACAGCAAATAAATTGCTTAGTAAACTGTAACTATGCAAATAGTTCTCAGAAGAAAGTAGTACTCAAATATAAACTTGAGAAGCTAAGTTGAATGCTCAAATATTGGACACGCTCAATTATAGGACCCTCACTGTTGGAGGTGGGAGATGAAACTACTTAGGATCACCATGTTGAAAATTAATAAATATTCCTACGTTTTTCAACTAAAACTATCTCTGCATATTACTACTCTATATAAAAGGGCTATTAAAATTTTAAACTGCAGGGATGCTCTCCTACAGCAACCTCCCTGGACACGGGAGCACATGTCGAACATGTAATTGGTCAATCGCATCTGTGCAGAGAGTCGCACAAAATTGATAATGACGACGGAAGAATACAAACTTGCATGTTGCACATGGACACAAAAGTTACAAAATTTAATTTGCAAGTCGTTCTAGAGAACGCTGGGGGTATAAAAAAGGTCCACAATTATACACAACTGTTCTGTGCTTAGAAATACACGTGTTTGATGTTTGGCAAGAGACTCAGACTGGGTACAGCAAAAATCATACCACTATAAAGGAATGCAAGAGTTGCAGTTGACATTAAGTGCAAACTGAGTTTTCTGCAGCTATTAACTGACTTTCAGCCAGGCTTGGAAGCAAAGTTAACTCTGTACTAACTTCCAACACATGAATACTTGACTGAAATAAAATTCTAAAACAACACTAACGCCCTTAAATTGAAATTAATCACCATTGTCCTAATATAATCACATTATTGACACAATTAATAAGGTCAGCAAATATACAAAATTAGGTAAAATTTGGAAAAATAATGTGCCCAAAAATTTTGGGAAAATTTTACAATTGCACAATCCTGGGCCAAAGCTTGTTGAGCGTGCCATTGAGACATGCTGCGTGTTCAGTGAAATTTGCTCTGTGGCTCACACTGCTACTAAGATATTCAATGCCTTGTAGTTATGAATGGAGGGACATGTATAACCACTAGTGGCACATCCATGCAAGCAAACAATATTAAACACAAATGGGACACATGTTTGGCTATGGCAATACTATGTGGCAACCTTTATTGTACTAGCACAATTCGTTTAAGGTTATAATTTTTTTTGTCAATGAGTGTAGTTTGTATTAGTTCTGTTCTGTGCTGTACACAAATGTTGGTTTCATGGCTGCTGAAGATTGCTGGTTGGGAAATCAAATCTCACAGCATATCATTTTTCATGACTCTTTATAAAAATTAAAGACATTCATGGTTATTTTAAGTTGGTAAATTTTCAGAGACTGGGGTACTCACAAAACCTGCTAGACATCCTGTGTCTATTTTCTGCCACTCAGGTGTCTGCTGAATACAAGAATTTTAGGCAACCAATACACACTATAAATCAACTGGTTTCAATTTCTATGGAATGTCCTCGTTCTGTATCAATAATGTTTTATAAAATGCCTCCATTCCTCCAATCTCTCTCTCTCTCTCTCTCTCTCTCTCTCCCTCCCTCCCTCCCCCTCCCCTTTCCTTCCCCCCTTTTACACTTGCCAGGTACTTGAAACTTTCAACAATCTTCAGCTGCTCTCCACACAAAACCATCCCTTTTGTAGTCTTATTTTCATTATGTGACATCAATAGTTCACACGACATGAAACCTCACGCCATGCTGGCTCACATTTTCCCCATGAAACTAAATCTCCTTGCATTTCTTTCTCTTCATTTTACCATACTATGTGGTCGTGCTATGTTCTCCAATCTTACTTGCCACTTACCTTAATCATTGCTTCCATTACCCAAATACTAATAAAGTTGGTGTACATTTCTGATTTATTCACTTCTGTAGTTAAAATCACCCTGTTCTCTCTTATCCCACTTTCACACAGCTCATACTGTCTTTGCACATATTTTGTACTCTTCATGTTCTTTTCCTTCACCTCTTTATTGTTTAATGATTTCAACAACTTGGCTACATAGTTGTATGTGTTAGCACCATATTGTCAAAGAGAGCTCCTTGAAATGTGCAATTTACTTCGGGTTTGATTAATCTTTGAATAAAGTTGACATGTTTCAATTTTTATTTTATGTTGGCATTTAAGTTATGATAGTCTTCTTTTATGGCGTTCAGTCTCTGAAGAATACATAGTACAAACATTTAAATGAGTATGATTTTATATCAAGGAATTCCATGTTTTGAATTTGGTTGGACAAGGTGTCCACGTTTGTAAAATAATAATTAGTTCTGTCAAGAATAGAATGGGATGTCAAGCTTGAGTTTGGAATTGGGATCTATAAACTACAGGAGCACCCATCATTTTCTGTATGCAACCATGATTAATCAAATCAAACTCATTTCTGTCATGTTGATGAGAACTGTTTTATGTAATAGCATTTCTGTATGTGCCAAAAAAACAGATACATGCTGTGTGTATTGACTTCAATCACTTAAGGATTTTTGTAGATGTCTGCTGTGAATTTGTTGGTAGGTAAGATTTTGTGAAATGTGTGCAGTGTTTTTGGATTTTCTGTGCAGGGAATCACTATGGTACTCCGAAGCCATCAAAGGAACCTCCTGTATCTCCCCCTCAGAGCTGCAGTGTGAGTGTTAATGCAAACAGTTTAGGGTGGCACTGGGCGGCATATTCCCGGGTGCCCATCCAAGCTCTGAGGGGAAGCGAAAACGAAACCGCTCAAATGTAGAAGCTATGGCTGCAAAAAATATGGAGCCAGAACTAATCGGTGGCAACATCTTGGTGGGAGATGGTAATTTTTCATCCCGCTGCTTTCTAGTAATATTTATCTTTGGAGATGTTGTTTTTCAAATGTTTTTATTAAGTCATGTGTTACTCACATACATGACTGTTTCGATGATAGTCCTAACAATTTTAAGTCCTGAGAAGTCCCATTCAGCTGTGTTAAAAATAAAGCGTGCAGGATGTAAATATGTTAACCAGAAATGATCATACTGCATAAGGCAGGAAAAGTCTGCTGTGAAATTAATACAAAGAGTGGATATGCTGTTTACGGTAAAGTGAGCACTTTTGAGGCCTTAGTTACTTTTTCCTTCCAACTATTTTTTTTTTATCCTCTAACCACCTTTTTAAATAAATATTGCCATGTAATTAATAAACAAACATGGTGTTTGTATTTCACCGCACTCTGAAGTTAACGTCCATGGCTAAAATAAAATATATTAATCTATTATTCCAAATGAGAGAGCTTTCAAAAATGCTTGTTTTACAGTGAATAGCCTAGATAAAATAGTTGTATGTTACATAAGTGCTAAACATAGGACCTTGGAACCTTGGTTTAGTGTAACTATATTTAGTTTACATTTTGGGTAGTCAATTAACTTTATTATTGTATGTCTGCCATAGAGATATTCAAGTGAGTACATTTGCTGGAAACTGCATTGAATTAAGAACAATAAAATACAGTATTTTGGCGTGCATAGGCCGCACCAGAAGTTTTTGATGAAAAATTGGGGATTATTAATATTTCAAGTACAGGCCGCACTGAATTGTTGTATTCCTGTAAATATTGTTAAGACACAATTCCATACAAACCTAATAAATTCCAACTTAATTTCTCCCCTACAAAACATTAATGACAGAAAATTTGTATTATGTTACAGTGTTTACAAATATACTTTGTGCGATTAATATTCCACAGATGGTAACATGACTTGAGATAGCAAAACTACGGCAATATGTTAAACAAAATGGAGTCTGGCGGTGGGCATGCAAACCACTTAAGATACCTTTCTCTTGTACAGCAGCAAAATTGTTTTCTCATGTACGTCTTGAATATTGTGATGGATAACGTGCAGTGAATACAGTTTCCTTAATTTTGTGTTTCCTCTTTATAACTCTCTGTGAATATTTATTAGAATTTCATTTGTACATAATCCATTTGTAATTTTCATGAAAAAATATTCAAGAGAGAACTTGTGAGTGTTGTTGACAATGTCGCATCGCGAATCAATGTCTCGAAAATATGGCACCGCTGTTGTCACTGTTGATTGTTACCAACATGGCTGACACCGTAAACATTGCAATAGTGTGCTGAATATCTAATAAAATTCTACAGGGCATATTTCATGTAAATATGTACTGTATTCCACATTTTTCATTTTTTTTTTTGTGCGCTCTAAAAAAAAAACAATGTGTAGTCTGAGACATTTATTGTTATTAATTTTTTTGTTTCAAAGTACAAGTTAATTGACATCGTGACTAAATCAACAAAAGGTTATTTCGGAAGTGGTAAATTACATAAATAGAACTAAATGCAGGGCAGTGAGACGTAAGCAAAAGCAGTTGCAAATTTATTTTATTTGTGTTATCTATTAGCATTACTTGTGCATGTGTACATAATGTACTGAATACAAACTTTGTGTGACTTGGTGAGTACAGTTGATACTTTTTATTAATACTTTATTGTTCAATGATCAGAGCATGTAATTTTCGGCAATGCTATGGAAATTCGTGTTTGATCAAAGTGGTAAAAAATAAATGTTGAGTTCAGCAGAAACTGACTTTTTTTTAGTATTATTAAAATAGGAATGTGGTCGGGACCACAGAAAATGCTGTGTGGACACTGACTTTCGGTCAAACCTATTTAGATGGTTCGAGTTTCCACTGTATATTGTTACATACAAGATGGGGCTGAATTTGACTGACATACTTTGTGAGGTGATTCCTTATGCAAAATCAAGTGGCAAATTTATATGACACTTTATACCTAAACTAAATATTGACGGTGTAATAAATCCCCGAAAATGGATATTTTGGAATGTATTTTTGCGAAATATCGGAAACCAGGTGAAATGAAATACAATTCACAGAACATTGTTTTATGTTATCAGGATCTTCAATCACAGAGGAAAGAATAATAACACTCCCCGTTATGAAAATAACAGGGGTGGCCGCCCTCTTGTTGCCGGCAACTTCGTTACCGTCAGGAATTATGAACAATGTTTATTGAGCAGTATGACCTACGAAACAAAAATTTCTAGGACCCACTGTTTTCTTTTAAAATGCGTACAAAGTCTCAGCTATATTCCGCTACCATGATAGAGCGCCTAGTATGCAGGCAGTAGTACATGCGTGTATGACCACAGAACAGCCGATAGTGGCGGACAAGGTTAACACCTACTGTAATCCATGCATACCACACACGCATGTATGGCATATTGCCTATGTACGAGGCACTTTATCGCAGCTGTGGAATCTAGCGGAAATTTTGTGAGATTTTGTATCGGAAATGGTGGGTTCTAGGCAATTGCAAAAAGGGGACCATTTTGGTTTCGTAGGTCATATTTCTCAATAAACCAGCATCAAACGTTCATAATTCTTGACAGTAACAAAGTTGCCATCAATAAGAAGGTGGCCATCCCTGTTATTTTCGTAACAGGGAGTGTTGTTATTCTGACTTTGCTCTTAGGTTGAAGATCCTGATAACTTAAACAATGTTCTGTGAATTGTACTTTCATCTCACCTGGTTTCAGATATTTCGCAAAAATACTTTCCAGAATCTCCAGTTTCGAGGAATTCTATGGCCTTAATATTTATTTTAAGTACAAAGTGTCTATTAGCCACTTGATTTTGAATAAGGAATTAACTCACAAAGTTTGTTGGTTGAATTCAGCCCCATCCTGTATAATCACATTCAATACGGATAATTGGGGATGACATTTAAAAAATACATCTCGTAAATAAGCCGCACCCCACTTTTTGTAGTTTTTTTTTTGTGTGCTGCCTATACAAGCTGAAATAGGGTGGTAGACAGCCTTCTTATTGATTTAAAAGTGGGTGAGGGGAAATTTCTTAGGATTTGATTATCACCATTGGTTATCAACGCTGAATATATTTTTAAAAGAAGAAAATAAGTTATGTCAAGTAAATATCTACCAAATTGTATATGATGTAAAATTTGTAGATAGGAAGATGTGGGTTTTTTGCTTTATGAGCACGAAAAGCAGCTATGAAACCACCCGTATATCTGGCTGCATCCAAATAAACATAGACTGTATTATTCCCACAGAAGCTTGAATCAAATTACTAATATAATTAAATATGTGAATTTATTTATAACTTCTATTATTAAATCAATGGCAGTCTATACCTGATAAATCTCCTGCTTTAATTTGGAGACTCCCGCTTTTAACCCATTCTCCCATCCTCTTGCTTGCCCATTTGCATCTCCCACTTTTCACTTTTTTACTCGCAAGATTTGGTTACCGGGTTTTGAACATCAAAAATTAACATTCTGTACGTTGTACAGGATTGTTTTTTTTGTAAGAGGTCTGCTGGGGATTTGTTGGTAGTGAAAACATTTCATAACTTTAAGCGTAGGTAACAGTCCCAATAATTAAATTTTTTGTCCAAAAATTGGTAATTACTTGATATCTAAGATAGTTACTTGTATGGTTATAATAACCCGTGTACCCATTATGGGTGTTTTGTACTAGGCAATTTGGCCAATCGTCAAAATTATTTTTCTATTATCCAAGATGGTATTCTGAACAATTGTTGTGTTGCATGATGTTTGCCTGTTTTGTTAATGTACATATACAGTCACAAAATTTATTCTGGGGTTCAGAAAATACTGATTTTAGCTAAAACAGTTGCATGATATGTATTTTTGCACTCGGTGTTTACTTGTACTTTTGAATATGTCCATTCTTATTGGAATGATTTTGGCTTAGCGTACAGTGAAGTATTTTGCTGTGTATAAGTTGACATTGAGTGAGTGAGTTCCGTGCATTTTATCTTCAAGGAAGGGAGAACATTCTGCTCATTGTGTCACCATGATTTTTCTATCTTCCATGCTGGGAAAAGCACTATTGTAAAGCATATAAATACAAAGAAACATGCAACATTCATACAGCAATTTACTAATGCATTACAATGTATACTACTATAGGTGATGCAATTTGTATTTAAAAACAGACTAATGCTACTTACCATAAACTATCACACACATTTTACTGTGTATCTGAATACATATTATGTAATCAGCTGTCTATCCAAAGAATGCTTGAGGTGAATTCATGCTGCGTTATCTTCAGTGTATGTCAGTAACATATTAGTGTGATTTTAACCAAATTACTGGTAATATTATATTTTGTTTATTGTCAACTATAACCATTAACATTGGCTACATAAAACTTGCCAAGTAAATTTTGTTATTCCTTTTGTTTTTAATTTGGCATACTTACAAACATGCACCATCACACTTTAGTAAACATTATACATTAGTAAAAATACTATCATTGGGGATAAGTATGTTCTTTTAAAACTGAATTTAACTGCAGGATGTGAAACTATGTTGATCAAAAGTATCTGGACACTCTTCTGTAAAAGTGAACTTGCTCCTAGATGCCCCTACAACTGCTGCTGCAACAAAAAAAGGACACAGAGGGCTTGAAGTTGGTCAATGCCATGCGATACCAGTTGAATTGATGGAGCAGTGGAGCTCTTGAGACTTTTAACATGGTGTAGTTATTGGTTGTCACCATTAGTTAGCAATCTATCAAGACCATTTCCGCCCTATTCAAGTTTCCCAAATCAACAGTTGGAAATGGGATTGTGAAGAGGAAACAAGGTACACACCCACAACAAATCCACAACCAGATAGGACATGTGTGTTGACTGACAGGGAATGTGGTGCATCACAATGTGATATTATGCAATGTCACTAAATGTGCAGCTAGCACCATGATTGTGCACTTGGAGTTATGAGGGTTTTGGTGAAAAGCTGAGGCAATTGGCCACACACACATTTCCCCGGTGAACATGAAGCGTCATGTTGGTGGTGTAAGAGTGCCACTACTGGAACGTGGATGATAGGAGATGGGTGAGTTTTGGAGCTACATGTTGGCCTGTATTGGGTCCACATTGAAATTCTGCAGAGGTGGGATGACAGCTTAGGGGTGTTGTCATTGAAGGGGTGTGATCCTCTCGTATAACAGCGGGGCATATTAAAGGTAGAAGGCTATGACATTTTGACCTGCTGCATGTAGTCTATGGTAGCTGACCAGTTCAGAGATGTTAACTATGTTGTCTTCTTATTAATAAACGACTACTACTCATCAGTGCAACTATACCACTAGCAGCTGTTAATGGAATTAAGTCACCGCCACCGCCTAGAATATTGTTGTATCTATCGGGCCAGGACAGGCGTCTCAATGATGGAAATTATTTTCGCCCGATGAGCCATTGGAACCATGCAAGAGGTCCGGGGGCACCTCCTAACCCCCTCTTCAGAAGCCGTATGCCAGTGAAGGGATGGATGACCGAGGAGTATATAAGAAGATGCGCCCCGACCTCCGGACCGTCAGTTCTGCTTCAGTACTTGAACAGTCTTCCGACTTCTCTCCTGGGCTCTCATCACACAAGCAATTGGTGCTGAGGCCCGCACCAGTTCAGAACACTTCACCGCTACCTCACAGGGCCGAAGATCCTCTCCAGCCATCTACCAACAAAGAACCAATGGTGTCATCTGCTTCACACACTGATACACGTTCGGTCCCTTATGTAAAACCGAGAGTAGAGTTAGCCCAGAGGAGTAAACTGAAGTTCACACACACCAGTACTGCCTACTCTACTCCCTTAGCTTTGTACAGGGTGCCTTCCCCTGTTTTACGCTAGATGTTTTCCTTCCGCCAAGTTCGAGTGGATAGGAGGTAGTACTTCCACCATCATTGTTTATTTCCCTTTATGGCAAAATAAACATTGATTTTGCCTAACTTCTCGAGTATCACTCCGACCTCCTACCCCTCACCATCATCGGATCTGACGAGGACAGCAGGAGACCGAGTTTGCTCTTTCCAAATCCACACTAACAACAGACCAAAACATCCTTGAAAAGCCACCTATTCTCTGCCCAGTGCAGGGAATGTTAGAGCCACGACATTAGGATACCATGCCCTCGAAGGTGGCTTGTCAGCTTGAAGTCATCCCTGCCTCACCGCACACTAAGCGGTGCTGAGGCGGGGAACTACTTAGGGTCTGGGGAGAACAGTGACCTCGGGACACTCACCTCACCAATATTGGAAGGCCAACCGTTCCTTACCTCCAGCTGGGAGGAACGGTACAGCCATAACACTTGGTACGCTCCTGGTGGGATTGGCTTGGTGGCTGGGGTAAACTCTTCTCATCGCACACTTTGCGGTGCTGTGTGGGGTTGCACTCCAGTGCAGGGGAGACCAACTCCATTGGGACAACACAGTACAGTTCCTATAACCAACACTTTGCAGCTCGAGACTTCTACACCTCTGGTGTGGAAGTCAAGAGTGAGTTGCGGTGTTGGCGGTAGCAATCCGCATCCACACTTGCACTCAAACACATTGACTGCCTAACTCCTGCAGACCCAATCCTAGTTTAGAGCCAGATGCCTTACACCCAAAGGGGTGGTGTTTAGAAGAAGACTAAGAAGGCGAGGGCTATCTCTAAAGATCCGTAAGGACTTAGCATGCTTTCCAGCGGCTTCGGGCTACTTAATCCACATGAGTAAGCTGCTTTGCTGTGACGACTCACCATACCAGTACCATCCATCACTCCTACAGCATTGTTCGAACCACCCACCCGTATAGCGGAAGGATATCATCCAATGGTGCAGGAGATCCTGTTCAGCGAGGGGTTCACCTACACTCCGGCAGTACCTAGTGGCTCCACACCAGTGGAAAACCCCAGTACCTCAAATGCACACCCCACACTCCAGTCAAGCGCAACCAGGGCCAGGGGATCAATACTAGTGAAACCGTCCATGGGCCTACGCACTGTCCCGCACCCTAGGCTTGCACCACTCGGAGTTGTATTGCCAGAGTTAGACTTCGTACCAAGCCGGAGGCCTACTAGGCCATTATTGTATTCCGGTTGAGCACCAGTGCCAAGAGACGACTAGCCACCCAAAGACGCGACTCGCCTAGTGTCGAACAAGTCACCCAGGGACGCAGGCAGCCAATCTTCCGGGTCTTCATGCGTCAACTATGTGTTTAATTAAGCATGACAACGTTCCCTGCCATGGTCTGTTTGTGATTGATTTGTGTGGACAAAAGGGTTCTGGAAATGGACTTGTTCAGAGCTCTGACCTCAGTCCCATCTAAGACCTCTGTGATGAACTGGAACTGTGACTATGTGCCAGACCTCAATGACCCACATCACTCACTACACTTGCTACAATACTGCAGGAAGAATGGTTGGCCTTTCCCCACTGGGACATTGACACCTAGACAGTCTCGCCCGCCAGGTTAGAGTTGTAATAACGGTCAAGGGTGGATCCCCAGCCCATATTAAAGTCCACTACTGTGTTATATCTGATGTACATTAATAGGACATTTTTACGTGGTGGTCTGGGTACTTTTGATCAGATAGTGTAAATAGGACGTATGCTCTTCTCATTTTGCATAAATGTGGATGTCTGTGCTAACATTATCAGTATTGTGCATTCTGTAATTCATTACTTTAAAAATGTTCCTAAAGCATAATTTTTTACTGCTGTTTTCACAACTGCACATTGCTGTATTCTGTCAACCTCAGTTGTGTTCCATGAAGCATATTTAGACAGGTTTGCTTGTAATCAGTTGCCTGGACAAGTGGTGGATGTTTGGGGGTTTTTTTTTTTTTTTTATCTGGCAGTATTCTTTATCCTCTTAGCCTTCTCCGCTAGGGCATCTTTGTGTATGAACGCCTAATATAAAATACACATTTATGCAGTTTTTACTGTGAACCTATTTTATGGAACCATATAGAATGATGCTGTGTTATTCAGATGGTTTGTTTGCCTGCCAGATCCAATTGGAGGGAGCAGGGAGAATGTGCCCAGCTTAGCAGCTCCCCCAAATTACTATCGTGATGGTGATGGAACTGACACCATGCGGTCTGATCTCGGGCCGCTGCCTCCAAACTGGGAGAAGGCATTCACTGAAAGAGGAGAAGTTTATTTTATCGAGTTAGTTGCTTTGAAATATTACTTCATGTAGTTTTAAGTTCTGTTACCAATAAGATAATGGTTGAATTTGTCTCAGTAACATAACTTGGTAGATGAATAACCAATTCTAGATTTCAAATGTAAGATATTTCCCTGCAGTGGTTTGTTCATTATTGATTTCACATTTTAGAAGTGTCTCAGTATTAAACTTATAAAGTAAGTAGATTTATAAAATTATTTTTTTTTATAAGCTTCTAAAATTATTTGCTATCCAAATTTAAAATTTTAAATTTGAGTGTGTAATGAAGCTCTTGTAATGCATTCCCCATTAATTTACTCTTTAAAAAAAAGCTGAAACAAATTATTTTAATAAACACTCTTTCTTTTTAATTTGATGGTTAATCAGGTATAAATAACTTGGAATATGTCAAAATTGTGTGTGTGTGTGGGGGGGGCGGGGGTTTCCTTAAATTTTTTTGGAAATGGGTATTTTACAGTAACTTTTCTATTTTTAGTGTGTGTGTGTATTAGAAAATTATAATTTTTGTTTTGTGGTTTTGTACAAATTATATTTGTATTATATTATAATTATTAACATTGTAATGTTACAATTATATATAGTTATGTTTGTTTGTGTTATTTGTTTGGGCATTAGGGTTTGCAAGTGTTTATATATATACTGCTATTATCAATTTAACACATGTGGTTTTTGGCATACAAGTAGTCTTTATTTTTGTTGAATATTAACATTTTACTCCAAAAGTCTGCTTTTGCCCAAAGAAAATGTTGAGCAATATCTACAGATGTTCAATTCTTTTAGTGGCAATTTTTATATTATGTTGCAAAATATTCAAATATCATGAAGTAGATATTGTACACTAGTCTCATTCATGGTCAAGATCATGGTGCAAATTAATCCAGGCAACATTGAGTTTAGTAATTTGGTTCTTGTGAGGTGATATTTGTCAGCATAAAATGTGTGTTTTGATTTCTGGGAAAATATTATAATATTTTGGAAGCAACCATTTTTTACTCAACTTTATTTTGACATGTTATTGAAAGCAGTTTAATGGGTTTAATTTACTAAATCACCAACCATTACACTATGTTTCATGTTTATTCACTAGTCCCACAATGATAAGCTGCAGTTTCACCCCACATCCCATAGGGCCAGGAATTTTTGATCCAAGATTTCTTGTTGAGAGCAAATGTGACTAACGCCATGGTGAATTTTTTGCAGCATTCTATTTCTTCCCCCTATCTGTATTTTCCCCCATCCACACCTCATCACATCTTAACCATTATCCATGTTTGCCAGGAACAGTTGGTGTGTTCCTTACTTACAACTGGCTTACTGTGGTGTCTGCAGCCTGGTGAGATTGGCCATAGTTATTCAAAAAAGAACCAAAGCCCGAAATTTATAAATGTCATATGAGATGGTAAACTGACTAGTGTTTATTGTGAATGTGAATGGGTTTTCTTCCAAACAATGGGCACCTGTATTGGCAGTTGGGAAATACACTCTGTAGTAATATTATTTTCATCAAAGTGAAAATTGGGTATAATTTTTGTAGTCATAAACCCTGCATTCAGTGTTATGCATGAAAACATCAAACACGTAGGAAAATCTGCACTCTGGAAAACAGACTATCATCTTGTCTTTTTGTTACCCAATCCCATATTGTATTAAAGACACTGTTTGTTGATAGATAAGCTTTGTTTCCTTTATCATGTTTCGTCTTAATTTCATTTTTAGTATCCTTTGGAAAGATTTTTGTCACACTGTACACCAGTTTACCGTAGACCTGTTAAAAGTTAACAAGATTTTACATGTCCAGGAAAACTTCATGCTTCGAAAAACACGTGTGCCTTCTTGTTCTTACTAACCATACAATACCAACGTATGAATTTTATGGGACAGTTATATGAAAATTCTTTTTGCTATTTACCCAATTATATGAACATATAACATTTAACCTTTTTAATGATATAATTTCCTTCTGCACTGGCCTATGCAGATCTTAAGTTCATACAGTTCAATGCATTTATCTACTTTTATGCGTGCCCAGTTAAACTGAATGGCACATTGGTCGAGGATTTTGTTGCTAGACCAATAGCAGGATTTTTAATTTAGGCTCGACGGGGTTTGGCGAGGGTTGTTGGGTATTAACTTCACCGTCGTCCTAGTTGATGCTGGTGATGCTGTCCGGGTCTCTCTCAATGGCGGCGGGCTTGCCCCACTCTGAAGTGGCAATTCCAGGCGGCTGACTCACTACTCCAAAAGTGCGGGTTTGACCAACCGTACCCTGCATCAGTCTTGTAGACAAACTCTCTCACCACGGGGTGGTACTCTGGGCTGGTACAAAGTGACTGGGAAAAATATACAATTACCACCGGAGCAGGTGCGACTGCTTGGTGTCTTGAGTTCGGCGGCGGTCCTGTTCCACCTGCCTTCCTTTGTGGGAGAACGCTATGTTTTACTCCCTATGCTTTTTGCAGTTCTTTACCTGATAAGGCATAGTCACTGCCTGAGATACGGAGTGCACCCTGACAAGGAAACAAATTCACAGTGTATGTCCAGTATCGGCTTGCTGACACAGGCTTGGTGAGTGTCTCCACTGATCCATCACGCTTTGCGGGCTGATCAGACATGGAGCTGCGTGGGCCACCAATGCCTTTACTGGATATGCATTCACGCAAGCTCGAACGTTAGGTCTCAGGCTATGGTTACCCCAACACTAGACAGTGCTCTGGGGCAAGGAAATAACCTGGGATTGCAACCCTCCTTCAATGAAGATGTTACTAGTGGTTGTGGCTCCTCTGTTCCTCCCCTCCAGCACCAGTCAGTGCTCTGGCGGTTAGAAAGCAACAGACGGCCGTCTGATGGGTGTGTATAAGGACTGACGGACTCCTGAGGGGTGCCCATAGTCAAAGCTAATTCGGTTGTATAAAATGTCTTGGTTCCTGTCAGTAGTGCATGTCGTAACTTGTTTCTAGAGGGTGAATAGAATGATATTCGGTGAAAGAAAAGAAGCTGAAGTATAGAGAACAAATTATATTTATTTAGGACTCAATAAACATGCAACACATGCTACCTCCTACCAAACAGTAGTGCTGAAGGTAACTACATTGGCCAGATGTAGGCGACCTGGTTCTAGGTTGCTGTAAACGGGAAAGATAAATTTAAATTGTAAAATATGTAGTACTATTTAACTGTTCTAGTAAAAGGTGTCTATAGAGGAGATAAGTGAATTTAATATGTTGCTGGTTGTCGGGTTGACTGGTCTGGTCGTTGATGTTCGAAGTACCCGCTGGGGACTTACTTAAAGCTTAGAAGTTTCTCTGGAGGTCCCAGCACTGATTAGTGCTCTGGGATTTCGTGAGAGAAGAAACAAGAATGACTGCCCGGGCCCGGCAGTATCCTGACTTTTATAGACGGAGCTTGTAGGCTGCTGGTGCGGGGTGAGCGAGCATCCTGCCCAGGTTGGTGTGGGAGGTGAAAAACTCATGTCAGCTGTAGTCGCCATTTTTGCTTCGTGCCTCTTCGGCGGTGCTCGGCCTTGCTCGAAGTCCAGGCAGCTTGTACGCTCTCAGCACGGGAAAGGGGGAGGGGTGTGCTAGCCAGGTTGCGTAACCTTCGGGTGACGAGAATTCACTTATAAGTTCCTGTTGCCTGGTAGAGTAGGAAACTGAGAATTCATCTGAAAATAATCTACGTGTCTCTCACGTCTGTAGTAGTGGAAGTATGAACACTTAGCGATGAGTCGTAATTGTAGTTGATTAGTAGTAGAAGCGGCATGCGTCAACTTCATGGCAAAATGCTGAAACTGACAAATAAAAATTATTCTAATGTATTCAGTATCAGCAGTTTTCGTCTTAAACTTCTAAGAACAATTTTAACTAACCATATGTTTGTGATGATTGAATGATTCTTGCAATGGGAGTAAGTGATTATTCAAACTATCATTATGGACATAATGCTATTTCAGCACTAAGTTATAGCCACAGTAAACCTTCACAGTGTAAAGAATAAAACTTCAACACAAAGTAATAAATTAAGAATACATTGGACTCTCTGTGTACTGAAAGCACATTTACCGCTAAACCGTAACTAACATTAATTTTCAGTTGTCCTGGCAAAATTCTTATATAAATAAATTTACCAGTAGTTAGAAAATGGAGATTCTTGTGAACCTGGCTGCTGGTAGGGGACGACGGAACGAAAGACCGCCATCGTGGATGTTACATGGCCATTTTCCCCTCCAGATTTCCAATTTTTCCTTTAAAAATGGTAAATATCACAAGAATTTCCCCCAACACAGGAAAAATTTCCCACAAGAAATATGTTTTGAACAATGTGACTGACTTTTGCACTATTTCCACCTATGACTCTTACAATGTGGCTAATGACTCCTATTTTGGGGATGAGTGAGGAGTGGAGGGATTACCCTGATGTTCCCATGCCAGCACAATCCAGGGGTTTTCTGATACTTCTTCCCATGCTCCCTCATTCCTTCCTGGATGGGCCGGCATACTCGTAAGTTTTCTCACATTCCTTCTAGTCTTATTTCACCTAGGACCTTGGCAGGGACAAGTCTCATGCTCTGTCATTCCACCTTGGCTTTATCATAATCCTTCCAGTCTCCTGTCACCTAGCACCCTGGTGGGGAGAAGTCTCATGCTCTCTCATTCCACCCTGGTTTTTTGAATATTCCTTCTCGGCGCATTTTACCTAGCATCCTGGCAGGACGAGTCTCATGCTATGTCATTCCACATGCATGACACGGAGCAAAGCCTGCCCCCACACGCTAGCCTAGAGTTGCGCTATTCACTTATAAGCATAGTTGGAGGTAATTTCTACACCATTTAAGATAAAGTTATCAATGACAATGAACAGGGTAGTTGTGTCAAGTATGCCCTAAACTCTCATAAACATAGTTTGCTACCATTTCCCACCCATAGAAGCAATAGTCACTAAATTCATATCATAGACATCACCTCTGATGACAAACAGGGTGGTAGGGACACGTACACTTAAAGCCCTCGTATAAGCATAGTTGCCCATTGTTTCCCATCCCACCCACTGAATTCGTTTCAGTGTCATCACTTCTGACTGCAATAAAGGAGATGACAAGTACGCCTTAAGCCCTGTTAAAATCAATGTTGGTCAGCATTGCCAAACTTTGAAGGTCGGGAACATGTAACAACCATCCACGCATGTAAAGAAAATTAAGGCATGAATACAAGTGTATTGCAAAGTGGCCTTTACATGTAGGTGTGCAGGGTTTGAAATATTACTCGCATATGCATCAACCTGCAAGCACTCGTTAATCGCCCACCGCAGCCCTTGTCTGCTACCGCAGATGTCTGCCAACTACAATCCCCCTCAGTGACAGCTAGCCTCCCCTCGTCCACTGACATCCAGACTATATACATAAATATGAAAATATATGCATAAATAAACATCATTCGTAACCTGCAACAAACCATTACGTATATGTAAACAATACATAATTGTTGTTAATTGTAAAATACATACAGCAAAACCCATCTATTATGACCCCATTTATCATGACCCCCTCTCCATTACAACCCAACCCACAGGAACCGTGAAAAGTTTGGGTCGAAAAGTTAAAAATTTGAGGCATGTCTAAAAATAGATACAGTAATCCCTCGCCAACCGTAGTAACTGAAAACCGTGGATAATAGAAACTAGTATCACAGTTGGAGAAAAGGTCTACAAAAAACGAATCCGTGCATAACGAAACTGGAAAACTAGCCCTTATTGATGTCAGTGGTCGTGCATTTCTCAAGCTACCTTCATAGACTTTGAAATTTGTTGTCCCAAGCAGCATGAAGTAATAAATTATTTAATACCAGAAGCGGTCACTGGTGTATTGTCCGTGGAAGTGCGGGGGTGAAGGGGGGCTAGTTGCAGGCCGAGCAGTAAGGATTTTTGCCCTAGTCATGTGCCGCTGCCTCTGCCTTACCCTCCCTGTTAAGTTTATGTTCACCCGCGCCTATGTAATATGCTAATTTTTTATGGTGGGCAATTGATTTTTTCTTGTGAAGTCAATTTTATGTGTAACGTGAATAAAGATAAGTGTGTGCACATTAAATATGTTCTTATGTCACTGGTACCATATTATGGCGAGTCAGGCCGTGTGCATGTATTAGGAACATCAAAAGTTTTTGATGAGAAATTCGGGATAATTAATATTTCAAGTAGACAGCACTAAATATGTATATTCCCATAAACACTTCTGGGCCTCATCGTGCCAGTGCAGAGGCCAACACACTGCCTACATTTTCTATAAATTCAACACATTGATGTGAATCTCATATATCAGCATGTTTTCCCAACCCGTGCTGCTGTTACAAAGTGAACCGGCCCTGTAATGACGGCAGTGGCAGCAGGCTAATCTTGTAGTGACCGACCGACAGCTGCCCAGTCTGAGGATCTAGGGCCGAACTTCAGCAGCAAACCCTCGCTCGCCCGTGCCCGGCCGAGCTGCAGAGGATCTAGGCACTCGCCCAGCTACATACCTGGCCAGACAAAAGCGAGAGTGTGATGCGTGCACACTTATTGCGCAACGCCACCTAAACTTTTTGATTGCTACGTGCCTTATATCAATGTATGACCCACAAGACCTGCGTAATAGATCTTTAATAATAACTTTATATTTTGATAATATATATTCTAATCTTTTCACACACTTTCAATGGCCATGTCATACTGTGTTTGGGCCTACTTTTTTATGATAAGGGGTAGTACAATATGCCTTTCTTGGGTATCAAATTAATCAGTAGACGTCCAACTATTAAATTACATATACATATTTATATTTGTTTTAAATGTGGTTTTTTATGCGCTAGAGATGATGGAACATGAACGTCCTGCAAAAAATGGCAAGTTTGGGGGCATAGGGCTTAGGGGTGGTTCGGAATCGGCCCAAAATTTTCCAAATTTTTTTATTACAAACGCCCAACCCCCCCCCCCCCCCCCCCCCCCATCTTTATTATGACCCTATTCTTGGGAACCATGAGGGGTCATAATAAAGAGGTTCTACTGTATTAATATAAACGAAAACCATCAAACATAAGGGCCGGCGGCCGGAGCCATTGTTAGCATGAGTAACCCATAACAACCAGTCATATGTAGAAAAAATAAAGGGGTATACAATTGTACTCATAACAAGAAATACGTAGTCACAGGTTACACTAAATCACGTATGCGTTAATACCTTAATAGAGCCATTAGCCTAATGCAAGGTTGGGGGAAACAGAGTTTAAAAGACATGAAACCGCCCAATACTTGAAAAAGAATCAGTCTCGTAACAAACAGTAAATGACTGGCATATACGCAAGTACATCACGAGCACAATGTCGTAATGAGTCACAATATATAATAAATCTCGATGGAGCCACATCCCATATTGATGTAAGTATTAATGTGGCTCCAACATGAGAGAAAACGAATCTCCAAAATGAGAACGAGTCAAGTATGGCACGCACATTTTGTGACTTGTAAGGATCGTGTTCCTTTGCTTGACACAAAATAACCTACCTTAAAACCATTAGTCTCGCAAGAGAGGCATCACTGCTACATGCTGATTCAAACAGATATGAAAATAATTATAAAAGTAATTAGCAACCGGAGTATATTATGCAAGCATAGTGTGTTTTACGTTATGTTAGGCAGAAAATTACCATTGTGAGGTGTGGGGAACAATAAGAGGACAGCATTGTCACACACAAATGCAACAGATTTATAAAAAAAAGTAATGGAAAATAGTTTAATCATTTACCAACCAGCATAATCACGTATTTCACAAGTGGGTGCTGTTCACTGTTATACAAAATAACAAGCTATATCTTTACGGACCGATTGAAACAAAACCGTCAAATTTAGAGTTCAGTCAGCACTCGTGACACTAGCAGCGGAACGTGTCCGCCCTGTCCAACATTGCGCGATAATCTAACATCTTGATAATCTGCCTTATAAAAGCAAATAGTACATGTACTTATTTGGAAGGCGTGCAATTGATAGTGATATAACCATAAGCACATACGAAACAGCATGCATTTAAACCATTAGCCATGCATGAGAGACATCACTACTACACGCTGAGGCAAACAGATTGGATAAAAAATATATATAAGCTAATAGTACTTATTTTTAAAACATACCATTTATAGTGCTATAACTGTAAGCACATACAAAACAACACACATTTAAATCATTAGCCTTGCAAGAGAGTGACCACCAATACGTGCTGAGGCAAAAACATAAAAAATAATTTTAAAATCAAATGTACATGTACTCATTTTGATTACATGCCATTTATAGTGCTAGAACTGTAAGCACATTACAAAACAAATTATCCATATAGAAATATAATTAAATATACAAGCTTTGTAATGACGAGTAAGGACGTATCGCAATGCACACTTACACATTTCAACTATGTATCTACAGTAGAAACACTGTCCATCGAATTTCAGGGGACTGACAAAAATTCTCTAGATGCTGACATTCTGTAGATGTGGACTTGACATTAGTTGCCCAAAAAAAACCAACCTCATTAAACTTTATGTTGAACACATTGATAATCCTATGTTGTGGATATTTGTCAAGTTTAACTAAAATAAAACAATGCAAATGGGAATATTAAAGAAAATAATTTCCTATACACTCACACTTAAACTGAAATAAAAACTGCATTTAAACACACTTTTGAAATCACTTGCTCAGGAATACCTATTTGGTGTGTATATGCCACACAGAATTATTGTATTCCTGTGAATTTTTTTAAGTTATGATTCCTTACAAACATAATCAATTCCAACGTAATATCTCCACTACAAAACATTTGTGACAGATAATTTTATTATGTTGCATACAAATAAAAGTCGCACAATTACAATTCCATAAATTGTAAGGTGACTTAAGAAAGCAAAGCCACGGCAACATGTTACCCAAAATGGCCTTTATCAGTGTAAACTTGTGATGCGGCAGCGGTGGTGGCCGTGCAAATTACGTAAGATATACATCTTGTAAAGCAGCGAAATTATTTACTCATACGCGACTTGTATATTGTTGTTCATAAAGTGCAGTGAATAGGGTTTCCTTAATTTTGCATTGCCTTTGTCTAACTTTCCGGGCATATTTATTAGAGTTACACTTTATACATAATGCATTCTTAATTTTCATGCAAAAATATTCACGTGAAAAACTATAGTTACGGGTGTAGTTGGCAACATCGTATCCCGAATCAATATCTCAAAAATATGTTACCGCAGTTGTCGGTGTTGATTGGTTGCCATACCATCATGGCTGCCATGAGTGCTGCTGTAAACATTGCAACTGCTTGTTGATAATCTAATAAAATTCTACAGTACATATTTCTTACACATATGTACTGTTTTCCCACTTTTTTTTATTTCATGTTCTCTATTGTCTATTATTTTTTGTTACAAAGTATGAGTTAGTGCGGCATCGCGACTTAACAAAGGGTTATTTCGGAATTTATAAATTACATAAATAGGCCTAAATGCGGGGCAGCGAGACGTAAGAAAAACGTGTGTTGAAAATTAATTTAATTTGTGATTTATATTCGTATTACTTGTGCATGTTTACATGATATATATGCGAGTACACTTGACTTACACTTTTTTTTATAATACTTCGTTGTTTAATGATCGGAGCATGTAATTTTTTTCCGATCAATGCGAATTAGATTAAATTTTGAGTTTGGCAAAAACTGACTTTTTTTCCCCCCCATAGGAATTTGTGGTCTGGACCAGAGAAAATGCTCGTTGGACACTCACTTTTCGTTCAAGCGTGTTCGATGGTTCAAGTTATGAGTGTACTCTGCTTTTAGGAGATCCAAAATCTAAAGAGCAGAGGTTTACCTCAGCTGAAAAAAACTAGTGTAGCTGTTTCATACACAGGAGGACTGCAGTTCGCGAGTACATTTCGTAGCTTTTGATGCGAACTCGACTGATGCACAGATCACAATGACTGTTCTGCCTTTCTATTCATTATATAAATTACATACAAAGAATGTGACTATGCACTTGCAAGTACTGTAATTACACCACCCTTAACAAAACTTACAGTAAAATCCCTATATAACGTGGCTGTTGGGAGACATTACACAGACCTGTGTTACAGTTTATTTTTCTATCTGCATCGCGGGACTTGACAGTACCCAAGGGAGAGTAGCAGAAGAAGAAAGACATGGTGTGATGAAGGGTGTTATGTGCATTCAAACAAGAATAGCAAAAATTACTGCTTTTTCCAGGTAAACTATGTTCTTATTCCAAAGGTGGTGTTCACTGCGATTTGTTTGTCATGCGGGTTGGAGAAGGTGGCTTCACCCCCGCCTCCTGGTGGGTCTGATTGGGAGGAAGTGAGAATGACAAACGAAGCTCACGTCCAAATAAAACTAAACAAACTTTGAATGCACGCTTGCACTGCAGATGGGATCTATCAGTGTCTCATGTGTTGTGTATCATGTCGCTTGCTCGTCTCATTTACATTTTACAAAGGAAAACTAAAACAAACAAGACCGAATTTTTTGTGCCATGCAAAGAAAGACTTTTATGAATTAAGCCTTGTCCACAAGAGTTCATCTGCAGTTTGTGGATGCACATCCTAACATGTGTGTCTTTGAGTGTGTTTCACAGCCTGCGTCAAATTTCTAATTTTTCTTATTTATTTTTTTATTTTTTTCGAAAACTGGAGGACATACCGAATAACCGCTATATACGCATTATAATCAAAGTGTCTATAGGTGGTTCACAATAAAATTAGCACTTTTGAGAAGCGCCGCTTAAGATCTACTTATATACACTTTGTGTATTCTTCTGCTTTATGTAAAATTAACATTGCCATGGGCCTCATCACTGTATTCATGCGTCGGTCAAGTGAAACTGTGAAATTATTAAGAAAGTCTTCACAAATGGCTACCTAACACTTTTTATTTGACATTAAAATATGGAACTACTTTTCAGCCATCGTTACCCAACCTTGCTGGGCGCATGTCACTCAGGGTGCCTGTTGAAATACATGCAGTTAGGGGCAGTGACTTTTTTCAAAGATTGATTTTAAAAGTGCTCACTTTATTGTGAACAGCCTTTACATCATAATTATAATGATTATGTAGCGCTATATCTAGTAGGAGTTTAATTATAAACCTGCATATGACGTAGAAGCACAAATTTTGAGGCCTGCCTCAAATTTCAGAATGTTTTTTTCTCGAAAATGGGAAGACATACGAATAGCTGCTATATACACATTATAATCAAAAGTGTCTAAATTATAATGATTATGTAGATTTATAACCCACAGGAGATTAATTATAGGCCTCTAAATGACTTTAAAGAACGAATTTTTAGATACGCATCAAATTTAGAATTTTTTTCAAAAACGGGAAGATGTACCATATAGCCACTATACACACATCATAATCGGTCTACATCTTAATTATAATGATTACGTAGAGCTTTACAATGTGGGTGACTAATTATAGGTCTGTAAATGACTTACAAGCATGAATTTTCAGGTCTGTCTCACTATATGCACATAATCTAAGTGTTTACATGGTAATATAATGATTACACAGAGCTATGTCATAGGAGTTTAATTATAGGCCTGTAAATGACTTAGTCCCTACCTTACCTGGAATCTGAACCCAGAGCCCCTCGCATTGCAAGCCAGTTTTATACTGAATGGGCCACAGAAGTCGGCATCCCTTTTACGGCAATATTTCAGCGTATTTTAACATACCTTAGTTAAACATTTTTGCATCAAATAATTGTAATATTTTTAATGTGTTACACTATAAAACACATGCACATTTCACGTTATCTTGTAAGTGCCAGTAAATGCTTGACAGCAGAACACTTGCAAGTATGATATACGGCTTGGAATGTGGCAGTGCCATCCCCCACACCGATCCAATGCCCAGATAAGGTGGAAAAGTTGCTACAGTTACATTTTTCTTGCCTGTTTACAGCCAAACAGCAGAAAAGTTATAATAGTGTCATATAAAAAAAGGACCACTAGGAATTATTCTGTCAAAGACATCACACCACGCGAATGAAACTAAATACAAAAAAAAAATACAATACTGGCTGTAAGGAATCAGTAAAATAGATCTCGGCACTGAAAGGAGGGAGACCACGTGCCCACTCCATCCGCTCCCTCCAGAAACGTCCCTGACTCACGACCATCTGCCGACAGACCTCACGGCTACCTGACCATACAATTTCCACTTATTTATTTATTCAGGCTGTGGGACATAAATTGCCTCATAATAAAACGGGCTGTGGTATTCCAGGCTTCCACTCTACTTAAGTTTTACATATTGATGCGTGACACTTAAATTTCATGCAACCACGACTTCTTTTCATCTGTGTGTAATTTCCTTGGTGCACTGGATGGTGTCCGAACTAATGTAATATCTACTAGAGTGCCAACAGGTTTCTCCCTTGTTGCTGGGAGTAATGCAGGCACATCATTATTATACTGTTCAACACCTGCGGTCAGTAAGCTATGCCATGCCACCCCCTCAGAAGATAAGATGCGTGATGAGCCAGTGGTTGAGCTGCCGCTACCACCCCTGAATCTGTCAAGTAGTTCAAGGGGGCGCAGAGGGATAGCACCACCTGCGCTCGTCAGCAGCAGATGCTGTAGCAGACAGCCCTTAGCTCCGCCCAAGAACAAGTGACTGACCACCCCCACCATCCACATATTCGAAACTCGCATGTCTTTGTCGCCAAAAATGGTTATTTACATCAATTTCTTTTCAATTTTATATGCTTCTTATATGAAAGATAGAGGATTTGTTACTGAAATAATAGATTTTAAACTATAAATGTTTTTTAATAAACTTTCTTCATTGTTATTTGCTGAGAGTGAGTGGTGTGATTTTTTAAAGGAAACTTTACCAATAATTAAACAGTATGTATTTGTAAACCAAACATTACTTCATGTTTGCCAGATATAATTTGTTCATTTTCATATTTTATCTTCGCTTTTTTTTAAATAATATTTTTTAATTTTATTTATTGACATGACTAATTGTGCTATAATTTCATGGAGGCCATGGTAAATATAAAAGTTGAAGCTTTATTCATTTACGTCATAATGATATTTTACTGTATACACAACCCAGGTTCCTATAGTGACAAATGTGGAATGTTATGGAAACTGCAATATGTTCCCATATTCATATTCAGGCATGCGCACATAAACAACATGAACTCCTCCAGACTGACAGTCAGTAAGCACCTTAATCTGAAATAACCCTAATATTTGTGTCTCGAGCCACATGTACAAAACGTACAAAATTTCACGCGGGGAGACAAAAAAAATGTTTATCTTCTAAAACATAGTCACGAGCATGTGTTAAGAATTGGGCTCATTCATATTACTACATATACTTGCAAACCCTTATTGCTTACCTGTATATTAGTTTCATTATCTTTAAGTTTGTTTTCTTGGTGTGTGAAATACAATTTTTTTACTAGCATAATTATTTTTAATGTTTTTGTTTATATTATGTAATTTTTTGAGTTTATTTTATTTTTTGATTTGAACATATGTATTTGCTAGCCATAATTCAGGGACATCACACTGGCTGGATCCACGCCTTTCAAAATTTCAGAAGAAATCTCTGGAAGAGTGCCTTGATGATGAGTTACCCTATGGCTGGGAAAAGATAGATGACCCTCATTATGGTACCTACTATATAGACCATGTTAATAGGAAAACTCAGTATGAAAATCCTGTGATTCAAGCCAAGCAAGCTGTTCAAGATAGTAGTGGTGAGTTTTGAAATGTACAGTAATCCCTTGCCAATGGCATAAAATACATTTTTGAAAAATGTGCTGTTGAAAAAACCATGGTAGAAGAATACAGGTTCTTACAATGAACCAAGGGCAAGGTTTTGCCTGCAAACTATTTGATGTATCATTACTCAGAAATTGGACTTATCCGCCCCTAATAGATACAATATATCCTTGTGGTGGTACACAACTTTTCAGGCAAAAAATAGGCCTGCATGTTACTAATAAAATATAGTGATTTATGGCCACGTACCGTAATTTATCATGTGAACCACTCTGTGATAACATTAGTGAGATGACAGTTGTCACTATTTACAAAGAATCAGCTGACATGTTTCAAATATGTCAGATTTTCCTATACAAAATATTTGTTCACAAAAATAAATAAATTTCTAATCAATAATGCTATTAATACATCAGAATTGGTTATAAGACACTACGTGAAAATGTAGAATCACTATTTTGCATTTTTTGGATTATTAATTCAAACTTGTTATTGTAATACATTTTAAAATAATTTCAAATTACCTATTGATTATGTGTGTGTATTAGTTAAGTTTTCTATTCAATACAGGTTATTTTATGTCACATTCAGGATTATTCTTTCAACAAAATACATATGTAACACTGCATACAAGATCAGTAGATTACATTTTTGTTGCTTCTGCATGCTAATGAGTTGTAACATTAGCCAGACTTTATTTTTATTGCATGCTTTCAGTCATCAGGTGCTTGAGTATCACAGTTTGCAGTCTCACGTTAAATCATTGTCTGTTAAGCCACTTGTTTCAGACAAATAAATTACACTAAAGCAGTCCTCACAATGAACAATGCATTGCAGCATGTCAAGTTTGTCATATAGTTGACACTTGTCACCAGCGACTGGGAATGTTTCATAAGTCTCAATTACAAAAATGGCAAGTAGCAGAGGTAAATAATAAATTAAAATCTATGTTGTATACTGCTTGCAGAGCTACTCATAGTCCAAATTAATATATTTGTATCTTAAATTTGTACGAAGCATAGTGTATTCTGATGCCTGACGAGTCTTTCATTTTCTGAATAACATTTTTTATTTTTTATTGAAGAGAGTGAACAATTATTTCATTCATAAAGAACACTAAATGATGACAAAAACACAAGAGATTTAATGTCTTTCGTTTACTAATAGGATCTATATGTGGACTTCTGCACAATATCTGAAGGCAGTACTAGCTTAATCGCTGGTGGCTGGCAAGAATCCTTGTATTGTGGAAACAGAAAAGAAATTGGCTGTCTGCTGCTGACATCAGTTGTGTTGTGTAATTGTGGGGAAAAAAATGACTGAAGCTTGCCCAATATCATATTTTAAATCATTTAATTTTAGATTTAGAAACTCAGTTCAAGAACGTGTATTTATACTTGTTTTTGAAGGCGAGATGATGTATTACATATTTCTCATGGCATTTGAAGATTTTCATCATTTTAAAATCTGTTAAAAACCTTTTTTTGGGAGCAATGTAAGAACATTTCAAGCCTTCATGGCTGCCACCAACAAACTATCAAGTGAAAAAGCAGCTCCAAGAACTTTTTTTAAAGCCAGAAAAGGAAGTGAGCATGTCGCTGATCAGGACAAATATGCTGAACTTCTGCTCTATTACCACCTTGTTGAGTTTACGGCATGCGTAATGTATTGTTTTATGCTGCTCAGAAAAGGAAAGTGGAGTTCTAGTATTGTTAGAAACATACCAACTCAAGCCACAGAAGCATGTAATAAAATTCTTTCAGCATGACTGAGGAAACTGGCTACAAAAACAAATCAGTGGATAATTTAAATCAGAGTTCAAGAAGCTACGGTTGACTAGAGATTATTGTACTATATTACTATTATTATTATTACTATATAAATAAATTATTATGATTATTAAGGCTCTGAAATGTATACTGTTTGCAATATACACTATCGACCAAAAAGTAATTGTGCATCTGTCCACAATGTTTGCTCTGTGGTTGTCGCCCCGTTAGAATCTCGTAGGGCCACCTCTTGCGGCTATACCAGCAGCCACCCTGTCTGGCATGCTCTCTTGGAGTGTTTGCAGGACATCAACGGGGATTCGTCACCATTCCTCTTGCAACCATTCCATGAGTTGAGCAATGGACTTTCAGGGTGGCGACCGACCTGGAAAACAGGGAAAAGTCTAGGAATTTTTTACAGCAGGTAAATGTCGGGGAATTTTGTGAATTGCCAGGGAAAAAATTAATGTCTTTTGAGTTTTTGTGAAAGCAATTAACTTATAAATATTTTAGGATATTTATTTGTTACACTTCAATAGCAATTGTATTGCCTATCCAAATTTTTGTCTACTTTGAAAAATAAACATGAACCTAATACCAAACAACGCCATTGTGCGACTTATAGGAAGGAGGCCAATTTTTGGCATTAGAATTTGTATTAAACTGTTCACAATCCTTCACAATGTAACGTTTACTTCACCCTGTGGTTGTTCAACTCGTCAAAACTTCCTGTTGCCAAATTTGTTATTTCTATGGGTTGCCAAACACAAACACCTGTAAATTGTATTTCGTGCATTCACAAGAAGTTAGTGTCTAACCATCTCGTTGCTTCCAAATCATTCAAAACATAAAAATACATCAGCGCTAAGTTTGTTTTGGTAATTTATATTTTGCATTTTGTAAAGTTGCAGTCAGAACACCGAGACATTCAACTGCTAAGCCATCTGACTACAAATGAATACAAAATTGTAGTTTTAATACTAAAATGTCGGATTTTTTCAAATGAACCACACAGTAATAATGTTAAGCACACCTTTTCAGTGGTAATGTAGTATGACGAAACATTTGGGATGAAAAATTGTTGTTACAGAATAAGTATGTAATGAATGAAATATACCTTTAATGAATATTTTGACAACTTACGTTAAATAAGTGTGATGCACATCTGTTTATTGCAAATGACCTCTACAGTGTGCATAGTAACCTTTAAAGTTTGCAATTTAGTCATTTTTAATTGGTAATTCATTAGCTTTGAAGTAGGGAAAAGGTCACATGACCAATTTGTTAGAGTACCAGTTGGAACCTCCTGTTTTGAAAATGCTGTGTGTGTGATAAATATTTTGTGTTGATCGAACAGTGTGTTAATTTGGTAATATGTTAAATCTTCATACTTTGTCATGTGGCAGACAGTATGTAAACATTCTATGTGACGTGCTATTTTAATACTAACTCAATATGTATGATTACCTTTTATTGTACACTTGTTACAAAGATGCTTATGGCAGTGAAACTTAACCTCTTCCGATCATTAGACAACTGAAAGTATGTTATAATTAATTAAATGATTTTTCAAGCAATATTTTCGTTATTTCATGACAGCGAACATATTGATTATAATGCGGTATTTTATACGTAATTGAAATTACAAATTTTCTACAAAAGTGAAAAATAAATTAAAATAAACAATTCACAAAATGTTATATTGTATTTTACTAATTCATGTTGCATAAGCATCAACTGTCAAGTGCTCTTCTGGACAAGGCCTTGACAAAATTCTTTCATAAAGCTTGGAGAGCATGACTTCAAAACAATGGGCATTAAATGTCACAATAAAGCAAGACATTCTGTTCTTGCCCAAACATATTACTTCGAAAATTGCAATTTAGGGAAAAGTAACAAATTTTGTCATTTACCTACATTTGAACATTGAATTTAACTGCTGTGTAGAATTTGCATGTCTACAAGTTTTTTCCCTTTTTACTAATGACCTGTCAAAACAGTTAGAAAATAAGCATTCTTTTGTAATTGTGGTGCAGTGAAAAAGTCAAATCTAGATAAATTTTATTTTAAATTGTAGGGAACTCAATATTGTGTTTGGTCAGGGGGAAAAAAATTTTGGTTCTGGAAAACAGGGAATTTTTTTTGTTTTTTCACAATGTGGTAGCCACCCTGATTTTGGCAGCGCCTGACGAGTCCACACCAGGTGATACAATTCATCCCAAAGATGTTCTATAGGGTTGAGGCTGGGGCTCTGGGTGGGCCAGTCCAGTCTGCGAACATTGTTTTCGGCGTACCACTGCATAGTAGCCCTTGAAACATGGCACTTGGCATTGTCATCCTCCAAGTAACACGGGTCCATTCCATAAAAACGCCACAATGTTGGGACCATTTATTTATCCAGAATGTTACAATTGGCCTCTGTGTTCCTGCTACCACGGACAGACACCAGCGGTCCTATGCCGAAGGCCGTTTAACAGCCCCACACCATCACTCCACCACCACAGAATTTCCTAGTTGGCACTATAAACTCCGGCAGAAGCCATTCCCCGGGTAGACGCCACATCCAAACACATCCATCGGACCGGAATAATGTAAACCTTGACTCATCACTCCACAGAACCGATTTCCACTGCTCCAGTGTCCAGTTGTGATGGTCCATACACCACCTGAGTCGCCAAGCTTTATTGCTTGTGATATGGGGCTTATGTGCAGCTGTTCTTCCGAAATATCCAAGTTGGTGGGCCTCTGTACACAATGTTCCAATGGAAACCGATACTCCTGTCGAATGGTAGCCATGGGTTGTGCCCTATTTTGGACAATTTAACGTTTCAGGGTTCTGCAATTTCTGTCAGTTAAGATTGGAGGTCGCCCAGAACGTGCAGCATTGGCACACTGCCCATTGACCTTCCACTTACGCAGGATGAATGCAACCATTGATTTGGACCTGTTTACCTTCCGTGCAATCGCCGAGCTAGACAGCTCACTGAGATGACAGCCCACAATCACACCCTTATTGAAGTCGGATAGCTCTGTACCTTGTGCCATCTCCTTGTCAACTGGTTCTACACCGGCCTGCAGTGTATGGGGCCACACAAGTCAACTCACGTACTGAGTTACCTTTTTTAACGGGTGCCTGATTACTTTTTGGTCGATAGTGTATATTTAAGACTAGTTTGAATTGTAGATTTGTAATACATGCAGTAGTCCATGTTAAAAATGTAGTGGATGTTGCACTTGTACCTTTAATTTCTTTGTACTTCCATGCTCTTTTTCTATGTCCTTAATTATTAGCTGACCTCTGGCAGCTATTTCCCAATTATTTCTTTAAACTACTCAGCTGTTTCCTTTTTTTCTGCTGTTTGTTGAATGCAGTTTCTGTGTAGGTGATAATAATTGAATTAGTTTCAGCACTTTTTTAAATATTTCAAATAAATGTTGGTGGTTTGTCACATTGTGTAGAGCAAGACAACGAATGATTGTGGAGGTCAGCAGTTCTTCATGCAGCTATCATTTAAGTTTCCAAGTAATACATCCTCAAAGAAAAAAATTAATGTTTGGTTCATGGCTCAATTTAATACAAATCAAAGAATAGCAACAAAGCGGTCAATATTTGTGTCCAATTTGGAAGATGTCGTGGTATAACATAGATACTTGATTTTACAGATTGACATAAAAAGATTGTCAAAGAAGGAAGATAGTCACTGTAGTGACTTCAACAAAAATAAACCAGAGGTAGAATCGTCGATGTAACACACAGTAACTAATCAAGGTTTAGTTGTAAATGTTGTATGTAACCTTTACCAAGAGCTTCAATTAGACTAGCATAGAGTTCCCATTTAACAAAACCCAGAGTCCAAACTTAATAAATTAGTGGAGGTACATGAACGAGTAAGGAACACTACATTTCTAAAAGATGTTATTTATAACTTCTGTTTTTGCTGGACCCAGAATGTCCTAACAATTAACTTTACCTCCATAACAGAAAAGTAAAAGTTACTTACCTACATGGTTATAGACATCCCTCTGCCATCTGCCTTGGAACAAACTCGTCCTCTCACAGCCAACTTCTCATTGGAAGGGGGATCAAGAGCGTGGACAAAAAGCAGCCAAAATCACCCAAAGTGTATTATTTATAAGCTCATGCACACGTGCCACGGAAATAGAAAGAGCTTTCTCACTACTGCTGACTGTTTGCAGAAAAGCCAAATAAATATATCACCGGGCATGCAGAAGCACCAAAAAACTTGCTCACTATCATGCTTCAAGCACACGTGCCTAGCGCAGTTCTACAAATACATCACTCAGCAATGGTCACAGACCATCTGTGACATATTCTACCCATTATAATTAGTGTGAAGAGCAGTACTGACAGCATTCATAAGAAGAACAGCAGATTGTTTCTATAAATTGCGGCCAGTTGCTGAAGTAAATAGTGTATTGTCTTCCAGTGTCAACAGATCCTGACAAAAGAATTACCTGAAATTAAGGCTGTCCAACTTACATTGTGCATCCATATAAAAAAATCAGAAGTATTTATCTCCAAAAAATCACAGTAACAATAAACATTACACATTATCCAGGTAAACAGCTTTTGTAGAATTGGAACCAAACTTCCATTACATCCATCTTATTGCCAGTGGGTTGATGCTGAATTTATGTAATTTAAAATGAACTTAACATCTCTCACTTAAGAGAAGATATGTAAATTGTATACCTAATTTATGCACTTAATTCCAAACAGTTTGTCAGAAGGCATCATAATAAAAAATAATTTACCAAAGATTCATGCAATCTCATCAAATAGTCTATAAATATAGCTGAATACTTGTGACAAAAGCAGCACTTTTATATATTTTTGTGTGATAAATTTAAGATGCTCACTGTTTGTGTGCTTGCTTTTGTGTTCAGAAGATTAATTTATGTTCTGCTGGGAGCATATGAATGGTATAGTGAGGGAATAATATTTCTGTAAGGAGAAAGGGGTCACACAGGTTGAGGAGTTTTTTCTCATTGGTATATAATGTTCTCATGGATCAAATTTGTGGGGTTGCCTACTTGTATAATGGACAGTTATTATAGATGTTGTACAAGAAAGTTTGAGAGTTATCAATGAAAAATTATGCTTGAAAATGCAACATTGAAACACTGAGTCTGCTAGTCTGCCTAGTAGCTCAACTCACCACGTTGGTGATCCAAGAACAAATGGCTTCCTGTCAGGATATCAGGCTTGCCAACTCTTGGCATGCTGCACTGCATGAAGTTTTGCATTGTGTGAAATCACAAGTGTTACAGCATAGAAAATTAAACTTTAGATTTGTCCAGCACACATAGGAGTAAGTCACTAAAGATACCGTTTGTCTGGTAGACACAAGTGTGCCAGCATGTGTATATTCGGGTGGGGGGATGAAAGGAGGATAGATTCAACACGTGCAACAACCTAATATGGGACGACTCGTAGGGGAGAGATATGTAAGGAAGCAAACTGCGATTGAACCCCTAAACACACTATCAAGGGCAAACATCTTCAATGTGGAGATACTCTCCCTCTCAACTCCGCATCAACACAAGTAAACAACAGCTTATCTTTAGCGGCAAATAAACTCCTATAAAAACACTGTATAAAATAAAACATCTCAACCCTACATCTCTGACCTATCTTCACAAAAATATAGGGGTGTTCCACCACAGGGTATTTGTTCGGGTAACCTTCAAGCCCTTTACTTTCAAACTAAAACAGCATACCAGTAGAGCAGTAATATTGAGCAATTTATGCACGAGGTAGTACACAATATTTAAGCAGGTCACTGACAAGATTAGGAAAAATGAAATAAAATAAATCATTTTGTGAATAAAAATCACTCTCAAACACAGTAGCTTCACCAATGAAAGTAATTGTTCCAATTACTCGTTTCTAAAGCTCAAATACTTATGATCTGCAAAACTATCAGATAAGAGATTTAAAAAAAAAAACTTCAAAGTTAATCAATTCTGTTTAAAAAAAAAAAATGATAACAACTAGTATAAAATTTATTAACATTGAGTATAAACAGGTAGAATAAATATAATTTTAAAAGTGGAAATAAAAATTAAAAACACAAAAATACATTTTTAGAATTTTACTTGTATGGGATACAAAAATTAGTAAAAAACAGTTTCCTTCTATAATAATTAAAAATCCATGAAATTTAGCTTCGGTTACAATTACTTTTCTGCAAATCTTGTACATTTAAACAAACGACCATTGTATGCATCTGATGTTTAACCTTGGTCTTATACATCAATCAAGTAACTGGAAAAAAAAATTCTTTCCACATCTGTAGTAATCTCACAACACACAAATCATGAATGAACTAAGTTCTAAGAAAACAAACAAGCATAAAAACTCCAACTTGATGCTGCCTACTGGAGCCCCTACAATAAAAAAAACTACAACTACAAAACAAAGCGTACTTATCTTTGCAAAGACCTACGTGGTGTACGGCAACCCCAGGCTCCTCCAGTCTGTCTGCCTTTGACGTCCCTCATCAACTTACTCTCAACTCGACACCTCTGCGGACCTTCTTAGACTACTCATGCAATACTGACTCCTGCACTTTTCCACGTAGGCTCCCCAACTACTCTTTAAAAATGTCACCCCTCCACAACTGACTTCCATCAACAAAGCCTTCAGCCAATAGGAACCGCCCGTGCACATTTGAGGCTGCTCACAAACATACTTTCAGCACCAGACCACTTCCCTTGTCCCTTGAGCTGCCTACACTTCATTCACTGCCCGCATCATATCTCCATTCCCAGTACATAACCATCGCTTGCACAGCATTGAAACGAAATGTCATCGTCAGTTATAGCTCCGGGAATGTCTGCAATCAACACAGGATGACACAAAACAATTTGAATGATGACTGTGACTTTACAGACGCAGTGGCGAAGGCAAACATGCACAGCTGCGGCCGGTACCAAGAGTGCCGAGGCTGAACTCGGCTATGAAAGATGGCAAACGTGTCCAACACCGTCTCTAGAACTATCCACAGGCAACTTATGAGTGTTCCCGGGAAGACAATGTGAATGACCTAATAATCTTATATCCCAAACCCTTAAAGAAAAATAATTTGAACCCATCCTGCACAAAATAAAATTATAAGTTTTGAACCCTTCACATAAAGTAAAAAGAATAAAAAGAATTTTAAATGACTTCCAATTCAAAAGTAAAGGCTCTGTATTGAAAATTAATAAAAAGAATTTATGAATGTATTACAAATTAAAATAACAAACAAACCACGACTAATATGTTAAGGGCAAAAGACCCTAACACCAAAACAAGCAAAACAACTTTCCAAAATTATAACCAAAAACCCAAATTAAAATTATTAAATCATTACCAAAAGAACAACAAATTTAAAAAGAGGGACAACGTAACCCCAAAATGACAACCACCACGGGAACCATGACTAGGATCAATCTGAACAAAAAATTGAAAATAGTCCTAACCAAAACAATATAATTAAAATCCCTAAAACCCAGCAAAAAATAATAAAATAACCTATTCCATGATAACAAAAAAATAAGTGTGCTTCCCAGAGAAATTAAGGGCATTCTAACAAAAAATATGAACTCTCAAATATCACTCCGCAACTATATATACCATATTTTGGCATGTAAATGCAACACCAGAAGTTTTTGATGAAAAATTAGGAATAATTAATTTTTCATGTATCAGCCGCACTGAATTTTTGTATTCCTGTAAATATTAAGTCACTATTCCATACAAACGTAATAAATTCTGACCTAATTTTCACTTACAAAATATTTGTGACGGAAAATTTGTATTATGTTGCAATGTTTACAAATATGTATCACAATATTACTATTCCACAGATGGTAATGTGACTTAAGAAAGCAAAACCACTGCAACATGTTACAAAAAAATGATGTCTTAGCATAGAAATTATTTTCTCATATATGGAATCTATGGCAGAACTTCAACATGTTTGCATTTTACACATGTGGGATGGTTATTTTGTTTATTAACACAAGTGAACAAATAATATCACAAGCTGTTCTCTCTCTCTCCCCTCTCCCCTCTCCTCCCCCCCCCCCTCAATTTCCTTTGAAACTAAGTTAAAACATTAAATGTAGTATGTTGATAAATTTCTAAACATGTTTTGGGTTTTTTTTATCTCGTATATAAACAGCACCCCCACTTTTTGTAGTCATTTTTTTGTGAAAATGTGCAGCTTATACATGCCAAAATACTGTGTGTGTATTTGTGTGTTTGTTTGTTTGTATGTATGTATGTGTGTGTGTGTGTAACTGGATGACAGGCATGGAGGCTCTCATCTAAAATGTTGCCAATGCTCAACTGCGTCAGCGGAAGTTCAGTATCCCAGGCAATGGTTTTCAATCAGATAATTTGTAGATGATTTTCAGCAAATATTAGGAGGGGACTGAGCCACCCTAGAGGGTCGAAAGTTTGTGAACTTGTAGAGAGGATGGTTCGTTTGGTAGCATGATCAGAGCTACCTTGAAATCGGAATGCAAGTGTGTCTGATACTGGTTTCCATTGCAACCCCAATATTTTGACCACAACCTTACAACCATCGGGGTCGAAGCTTAACAACTGTGGTGTCTAAGCATCATCAGGAGGTAGTCAATTGAGAGCTGGGTTGTTGCTAATGAATTTATTCAGTTTCAAACGTCCCTTGTCAAGGCATGGAATTGGTTCGTTTTAAGAAGCCATTGCTGAGCTGATAAAATTTGAACCTGTGATGTCAATATAAAGGGCAGACTGCAAAACCCTCAATGCAACAGGAAATACTACATCTTCATCCTTAGCTAGCTGCTACAAAGTGCAAAGACCTAAGTATAGAGCTCTGTATATGCTCTGTATGTGACTGTTTTCAAGTTTCCCTCTGCAGGTTTGGACCAATTCAGCAAATTGACATTCCATTTGAGCCTTTGCCTAAGGCATCAAACACCACATGCAACTTGGTGGTGGAGCTCTTTGGCTTGATCACAGACTGATGAGTAATGTAGCATGTTGGCAATGAATGAACTTCATTGGCAGAACCCTTCTCTATATGTCCAAATGCAAGATAATTTTTCATAAAGTCTGAGTACATGGAAGAGATTTAAGAGTTACCTGTGAGATGTCTTTCAAGACTAAGTAAGTTAGTTATTGCTTGGGGTCTGGTGGCATCAGTTTCAAAGTGTAGGGTGTGAAATTGCAAGCAAACACAGTAACTACTATCTTCCATACATGTTTCAACAAACATTTTCTGACAAAACTGTTTTCAGATGCACTTTGATTTGTGGTTGAAAACTCTTCAACGTCCCAGAATTTACTCATGACTTTTTCCAGAGGAGGGAGGGAAGGAAGGGACATGAAAAATGACTGGAAGTGGAGACGAAATCCATCGGAATACTGATTTGAATGCCAAGGGTGGGTCCTCAATACTACCTCAGTCACCAGTTGGGGGAACAGATCTGCACCAATTAGGTTGCTAGTGCCAGTCAGGAGTGTCAAATAAAGGGTTTGCCAGTTGTTTGACACATTATTATGAACTTCAGCGGACCATGAGGCTGGGCAAGTCTCCAGTATTGCATGGGAGTATGAAGATGTCAACAGTGCATTGAAGACCAGTTCTGCCAACTGGCACAATGACAATTAATGCACAGGCCTTTACTACATTGACTTGTATGTTCAATAATCCATGAACTGGCAGGTGCATGTCTCAAAGCAGTTTCTGCATACAATGCTGTGTTATAAAGCTAGCAGCTAGCTTGACATTAGTATTAACATATGTCCAGACAACACTCAGAATACCTCCAGAGTCAAAAGCATCTACTTGGGTTATTAACAGCAGAATGTTGTGATCGGATCTAGAAATGGTAGATTTGACTTAAACAGCAGCTATAATTTCTCCAAATGGAGCTGCAATAGACTTCTGACGTTGGTCAACAAGAAGATTTTGTTACAATTGCAGTAGGCTGTGGTGTTACTACCACACTTGCGACAAGATTAATTCAATGGGCAGGTCTTGGACTGATGTGATTTAACAATATAGTGCAAGCATAATTTCTGCTTTTTCGCATAAGTATAATGATCTTGGCGAGTCAGCTGTTAAAAATCTGAACTCTAATACAAAGAACGGGAGGCATTGCATATACATAATGACTGTGCAGAACTAACCAGATAATATGAAAATGTGAATGCATTTGGCAGGAACGGGAGGTTTCTTTTTAGTAGTCTTGTGTCCCAGGAACTTTGTAACAAGATGTGCTAATTAGTTCCTGGGCTCTACGATGCTTTTCAAGAAACACACAAAACAAATCTGTGGAAATTTGTGACCTAGTGTCATTTCCCACTCCACTTGAAGCTTGGGATCTAACCGCTTACTTAATATGGGGAAGAGAATCATATGCCAATGGTTTACAGATTCTTCCAATGCTTAAAGTGCAAATACATTTTTGGATGGGACTGTCAATAATCTCCATGTTTATGTAGACTTATTTGCTGAAGCCAAAGGTGCTTGCAACAGGGCCTCAGAATGCACAGATACAATTAAGCGTTTGTCCTCTTAGGGCTCCGTAAGGCTACTTCAAAACTATCCCCGGACAAAGACAAAGAATGGATCATTCCAAGGGGTTCACTAGTAAGTGGATCCTTCAAGTATGCCACCTTCTAGAAGTTAAAAGAACTGGGTTATCAGTCACAAATAAATTAAAGCAATTTAACAATGTTTGCTAGATGCCATCAAAGTTCGGAAGTTTTATCTTTGATGAAGCAACTTTCAACTTAATATACATTTGTTGCATCACCCTCAGTCACTTGCAGCATTTCTGGTATGTTGAAGGCATCAATGATGACCTTAACTATGTAGTATTGGTCTTCGAAGGTGGCCATTTGCTGCAGATATTGTTCATAAAGCCTTCAGTTTCACCTGGCAAAGCTTCCACAGCTATACAAACAGCTTTGTAGGATTGTTTCAGGCCCGGGAGGTCCCAGACAGTAGTAAGGAACAAATTCATTTTTTATGTATCACTTGTGACTGCCTACAAACACGCTTCACTTGCTCCTCGGCTAAACAAGCTGTAATGCAGCTACCTTTGCCTCAGCCATTGTACTAACTAGTTGACATGCAGATGTTATGTGTTTAACAAATGAACTGAATCACTTCTTAGTCTTTCTAGATTCTGAAAAATATCCAGTATCCACTGGTGATGAAACAAGTAGTGAACAAATGTAGCGATCACAATACACAGCAGGTCAAGTAAAATATTTCAAGATGATGGGATGGTTGAACATTACCATTACTACAGCTATTTAAAAAGATCGCCAACGTAAAGAATCACCTCTATAAGGGATTATTGAATTCTATATATCAGCATGCCTATAATAGTCAACCAAACGTGTAGAAAGCAAAGCATGTAACATACATGATGGAAAAATCTCATATGTGCCAATTGGCACAAAAGTACTGGAACTGTCCTGCCCAGAAATAGTGTTGTTAAGTGAGACAAGTTGTGGACTATAAACAAAAAATTATGCGAAGATGTGACATTGGAACACTGATTGGCAGCCAAGTCTGCTAGTTAGCATAACTCACCACCATAATCCACAAATAATTGGCTTCCTACTGTCTTGGGTTGCCAACTCTTGGCATGCTGCACTGCATGAAGGTCTGCCAACCCTGAAATCACAAGTGTCGGCACACAAAATAATTATAGTCAATAAATACACAATTTTTTTCCATTAGAAACTAGTGTGCCAGTAACATATGAAAAATGAAATAATGACATATTTTTTCTTTCAAGTCCAAGTAACAGGTCTCACGTCTCGTAAGGTGTTTGTGAATGATGTAATATAGTTTATTACTGTCTTTATCAATCTGTTAAAGGTAATGAAGTTTGATGTTTCTCAACCAAATTTGCACTTTTATAACATATTGGAAACCAAATTTTAGTACTCTCAGTATTGGAGGTTGTGGCATCTAGTTTTATTACAGTACTACCACCTTCCTCCTCCTCTCTCTCTGCCATTCCTCCTTTGTTGTGTACCAACCCTCCCCTGAAAACCTGAAGTTGTTAACTGCTCTTTTCATCCTCTCCCGAGTCATCCAGTGTCCCTCTTTCCTGCATTTTTAATGTCTCTTCATTCTCCTATGCAGCATCTCCCTCCTCATTGTTTGGACACAGTTATAATATCTCACCTTTGCTTTCTCTCTTACCTTATTAAGGTCCTGCATACCTGCTCATGCTTGTACATCATCATTACTGATGATATCTTGCACCTTATTTCCAGCATGTTCCTTATTAATTTCATGCCTATAACTCAGATCATCTCAGGATCTCACTTATAAGTTTTCCATGTGTCTGCTCAACATAATGGCTGTGGGGACAAAACAAATTTGTATAGCTCCTGTATACTCGTTAATGACACTTCTTTTTCCACTCCAAATCTATTACACACCTGTACAATGCATCTCCTTGTCATATCTGTCTCTTATTTTTACCCCCACAATCCAAGGTACTTAACTCGGTTATTGTGACCTAAGTGAATAAACATATTGGCTTTATTCATTGTAGATTTGTTTGAGATATCACATCCTATAGGGTTATAGTGAATTTTGTACTTTAAACTTTTCAGGCATTACGGGTGATTTGCAAATTGGCAAGTCTCACAGTGTTCCTACTTCACGCCCTAGTGGAAATACTATTAATACAACACCAAAAAGGCCAGTTAGTAAGTATTTTGAACTAAAACCTTTAAATAATACAAGCTAGTTTTTTTAGTGTTTGTTATGTATTCGTGAGCCTTGGTGACTATAAATAACGAGCCAGTAAGCTGGACTAACAATAATTAATGGCTGCTACCAGAAGTGCTCAGTTTTGATCATCAAGCCGGTCGACAAGTAATTTGAAGTTGGCCATATTTTGTTAGTACCACGCATCCTTGTGTATCACACACACCCTAGTTTTTGAAAGAGAGAGAGTGTGTGTGTCTGTGTGTCTCTCCCTCAGTAGGAGAGAGTGGGGCATATTAGCAACCAAAATTTCTCTACCCATTGATTTTAAAAACAAAATATAGTTACTATAAGAGTTGAGTTGGCATCATTGCTGGCAGGTCTGACTGTTTTTCCCCTTCAGTTCAGTGAGCTTGCAAAACATGAGTTCCAGATTTTAGGTAAGTAAATTAAAATTTTCACTATTATTATCTAAGATTCTAACTTTTTTTTATAACTATTAACAAAACCAACAATTGTGATTGCGAAAAAGCATTTCAAAACAAAAATAATTATGTACGTGCACCAATAGATAAATAACAAAATAAAAAAATTGTTTAGACGATTAACGTTAAAGGAAACTAAACACCATAATAAGAACAACAGAAGTTTTAAACAGGAATGACATTAATACATAGAACCGCTATAAAGTAGTTATAATCCAGACTACATACAACTGCATATGTATGTTAAGTTTAATTGACGATGAAAAACGTGTACTTAACGAACGTATACATATCAAAATGAAGGTAGGTATGTATTCTTTATGGCACAGTTCATGATCATCATGTACGTAAACAGCTTCGACATGTGAACCAAGCCATAATGATTACCTAATTTTATTTTCATATGGACATGTTCGTTATGTACACGTTTTACATCTTATTCAGTTATATCAAAAACATAGTCATATGTATCAATGTCATAGGTCTCTATGTATGTGAACTTCGCCACAATATTATTTGCGAAGACAAATACAGAATATAAATGTTTCGTATATCTTTGGTGTTTTCACCATTACGTTTGTCGTGATATAGGCATGTGCGCTATATGTTTTTTGGTTATGTACAAAAGTGCGAAGCGCACACACAAATTGAATTTATGATGTAAGAAACCAATGTACGAAAGTGTGAATTGTATGAGAGTCGAATGTTCGAAAGTGAAGGACTGCCTGTACTGTATTTCAATTACTGTACTGACATGAAATTAAGCTCAAATTTATTATATAATGTGGCAAATGATTCCTGTATTTGTTTCTAAATATTTTCCTTTTATTTTTGGATGTATTTTTTCATTTAGGTCGAATGTTAGCGGTTTGTTGTAGGCTTCACAAGGTTATATTGTGTGAAACTGTGTGTCATAGAAGACTCTCCCTCAGCCATATGAAGAAGCCTTGGAGCTTGCGATTGCCGATGTGCAAGATAAAATCTTTCTTTGAGGAAGGCTGCTGCCAGGTATGGCATAAGTCATAACCCACTCTTATACCATATGGAAAGTTAAATGCTGGAGATCATGAAAATGATGGTGAGGGAAGCACAAATACAATTAGCAAAATGCCATTGATGTTTAGTTCCAAGTACACAACTCAGCAAGTTTTTACTTCCAAAGAAGAAACAAAAATTGTTGACTATGCCTTAAACTGTTCCAAAATGTGTTATAGAATGAAGAAGATATTTGGGCGGGTCTTTGTTATGGAATGACATACTATCAGTTGCATAAACTTACTTATGAGTGTGCTTTGAAAGCAGGCTGTAAGGTACTTGCAAGTTGGTCACAATATGAAATTGCTGGAATAGACTGGATGTATAGTTTTATGCGAAGGCACAAAGAGCTTTTTGTGGAAACCTGAATAACATCAGCTTGTTAAGGGTAACTGCATTCAACAAAAATTCAGGACAATTAGAAAAGGGCTATTCTGTCATATCCTTTCACTCCTAGCAGGATCAACAACTTAAAATGAAACATGAGTTTCTACATTAGTTCAAGCACCAAGTGTAATTGCTGCAAAAGGAATTGCAGGTAGCACAGGCTTTCTCGGCTGAAAGAGGCACACAGGGTACAGTTTGCATGATTGTAAGTGCTGAAGGAAATACAATTCCACCATTCTTTTTTTTTCCAAGAACAAGATTTCATCATGATTGTTGATAGGAGCTCCTCCTGGTAGCCTGAGTTTAGCCAGTAGTCCACAAAGCAGCTGGATCAATAGTGAACTGTTCTTAATGTTCTCGAGCATATAAGGGCACATACTTGCTGCTCCACAGCAGACAGAATTTTGATTTTAATGGGCAACCACAATAGCCATTGCTCACTTGATGCTGTCCTTTATGCAAGGGAAAAGTGTTTACTCACATTCCCCTCTCACTGTACCTACAAACTACATACAGCCTTTGGATGTGGGTTTGATGGGACCATTTACGACCACACTCAAAGTAGCATAAAATTATTGACTTCTTTGCCATCCAAACAAAACTATTTACATTAAGGACCTCCAAGAACTGACTTGTCAAGTCCTTCTAGCAGCTTGCACGAAGAAAAACTTACCTGCTTTTCAAAAACCGGGAATATGGCAATTTTTAGACTGTGTCTTAGTGGTGATATTGTAACAGGCCAGAACCTCAACAGAATGCTATAGTCACCGACTTGGGGACCATGGATTCTTATCTTACCATGACTACCGTTTACTCATGTATAGTGCGCCCTTTTTTTGCCAAAATAAAAGAAAACATTTCTGGGGTGCTTACTATACACTGGGAAAAAAGAGGAAGGGGGAGTGGTAGCCATAAATTGTCCGGGGGTGTTGAGGAAAGTAGCAGGACTGTCTGTTGTCTCATCTCTCCCTCTTACATCACTCCTCACCCATCTCTCTCTCTCTCCCTCTCCCCCTCTCTCAGCGACCATTCAGTTATGTGTAGGTCAAAATTCCCCCCCCCCCCCCCCAACCCAACTAATGGCATCCTTTCACGCCATAAAACCAGAGCTTCCATGTGTTTATGGCCCCCTTGTCTTAACACCCAGATATTGCTGGTCGATAATTTCACCATCCCTCTTTGTTCCAATGGCAGTGGCTAGCGAGCCATGTTCCCCGGAAAGGGAGGGGGGAGAAGGGACGAGGAGGCCCTTTTGTTTAGTGATAAGGGTAGTGACATTTTAGCACCGCCAAAAAAGAGCCGGGTACTGGTAAAAGGAGAAAAAAGAATCAAACGAACCTGGAAACGAGTAGTAGGAGAAAGGCTGTTCCAGCATTATTTTTATTTTGGTTTTTTGCACCCAAGTTATTTAATTAAAATATTTTCCAAACATATCACAATCACCGCATATCAATGTAAAAAAAAGAATAATTTGGTCCATACTTTGCACTGCCGCCACTGCAGTCGGGCCGACGCCGACCCTAACCGTTACTCTTGCAGGCAACACATGGTGTGGTGGTTGGAGAGCAGGTTTTCTCAGAGTTGTTTCTACAAAAGCTACGGGTGTAAGTCCTAGGGCAGACATGCCCAACCCAGAGCTGGCCAAACACTCCCTCCAGCAATTAACGTGATGCGTTGGATGGAGTGCAAGCTGGTCTGGTGGTCTCTACTCTGTAGGGGAGTATGGCTAGTGGTTGGGGCTCTACCATTTGATGCAATGGGTGCACCAAAAGGGAGGCCATCGAATGTGTGAGATCTGATGTACAAGTACCTGAAGGGGAGTCTGCAGTCCTACACTAGGCGGTAAAATAGTGATCCTAAATTCTGGTCTCCTGCTCCACTCGAGGAAAAGAAAAAGGGGGGGGGGGTGGTCTACTAGGAATCTTGGTCACTTAAGAAAATGAAAAATCAGTGTAGGTGAGGAATGTGTTTATTCCGAGAGGAATAGAACATGGTGGCCCGTACTACCTCCTGACTACCTTTTGCTGACCGGAAGTAATAGACTATGCAAATATCCAGGTGAAGGGGACCTCGTAACTCATAAGGTAACTCAGTAGTTACCCAGTCTATGCTGTTCCGTGATGTAAAGGGACTTCAGGGGCCCACTTCCTGAAGGGTTGTGGTGTAGCTGTTGGTGAGGGCAATTTACTGGGAGGGTGGACTGCGTAATGGGAGGTCTGGATGCTGGCAGCGAAGATGCTGAAGAGCTTCTGGGTTGTCTAGGTGACGATAAGTGGTCAGAGAGCTCCAGGGCACGAGGTAGTCGCGAGCTGCTAGGGCTGAAGTGGCTCTAAGAAGACCCGACAACAAACTGTGTTCTCTGGCCGGTGCAGGTGTATGTATTCTGTCGTCCGAGCCCTAGCTGTAGCTTCTGGGGGTGCGACAGGTACTTGTCTGTAGACGGAGCTAAGGACTGTCTGCTCGGCATCCATTGCTGGCTGGAGCGCGAGTGGTGCTATCCCTTAGTACGCCCTTCAACTACCTGCTTGCTCGGTAGTGGCAGCTATGACTCACCCTCTAGGTCACTCATACTTGACGTCTTCTTGAAGCAGGTGGCTTGGTGTTGCTTACTGACCGCGCTGGTAAAAATTATAATTCTGACATGTCTGTGATATTCCCCGCAACCAGGGGATAACCTGTAGCCGCTGTGGTAGAAATGATAAAGTTCAGAACCCGTCTGGTGCACCTAGGAAAATACGCATAGACGAAAGAAAGTCGTTTTCATTTGATGTACTCTTGACCAAGTTTTCACTCACATCAAACTCTGTTGTTATTGTTTTTTGACTCCAGCTTGAAGGTAATAAACGTAATATTTTGATGATGTCCTTTACTGATGTAGCTGATATCATTTTGCTTAGGCTTGTTTATTAAAATACAGTACTTGTCAGAATTATCAAGCACCACAAATAACCCTTCTTCAATATATGGCACATCAAAAGATATTGACAATTTTTTTCTTAGGATCTTTGATACTTTCTCGACTTTTCTTGAAATGACAAACATTCTTCTATCTGAACTCAACTCGGCTACTTTTAATGGAGACTTACCTTACAACTGACAAGCTGTATTTACATTTTCAGTGGTTTGTGAAGAGGGTTCATAAGCTAAGTCGTTACTGTCGGTTGCACAGCCAAGATCAGATGTTCTTGTACATAGAGACTTTACTGGAATAATTTTAATGTTTTTCACTTTAGCTTCATTATATCTTTCAACAGTTATTTCTCTAAGAGATTTTCTAATACCTTTTTTATGTATTAGAACTGGTTCTGAGCAACAATTTCCAAATAAATGATTATACTTTTGCAGCAATTTTGTACTATGATAATCACACACACATTCAATGTTTGTGGTATTAAGTCTTAGTTGACTACGTAACTTGTTATCATCGTCAAATTCATTTATCTGCCGGATTCTTTTTGACTCGCCATAAGCAGTCTTATGACAAGGTTCAGTCAAGAAGATTCCTAGAGAGCACTCCATTAAAAACAATGTCCATAAAATTAAGTAAAATTTAATGACATACCTAATTTACATAAGCCGTGGCAAGAACAAAATAAATTACTTACTACGTACCACTTTAAAACACATTGAACACTGAGTGCCTAAGCCTACATCTGCACTGGTCTACTTCCAGACTGACACTGGCTTACTAGTAGCAGTTCCTATCCTAACCTCGGCGCAATCAGGTGAGACACGAGACAAACAATGACACAAATACTTACTGGTAATTTGGGCGCCAGCGGTGCTTCTCAATCACCGCACTATTGAGACTCGGGGTTCTCAGGGATGTTGTGGGTTCTGTGTGTCCATTTCACCCGTGCGTACTTACAAACATGTTGGCAATACTAAAATTTTAATAAAATCAATGAAATAAACAATAGATAAAACATATGTGGCTAGGACACTGTCACTACTGAATATAAATTTGTGTACACTATAAACTTGTTTTTATTGATATTATTTATACACATCAACGTGCCAATGAAATGGTTATCTCGGTTATATGACTAGCCAATTCCACTTGGGTGCTCCCCAACCCGTAATTAATTTAGCGCATGCCTAAATGGATGATCTCATTGAGGTGCGTGAAAGCACAACCTTCACAAGGGAAGAGGGCCGACAGCCGCTAGGGTGGACTGACGGTTTTTCCCTGAAGACGGGACACTATGAATTACAAATGAATACCCTTAATACACATTAACACAAGTGATTACTCTGCATCACTAACGAAAACTCGTCGGGGATCGCTCTCCAGCACGTGGTTAGTGTGGTGACTGCCTATACACAGAGCCAGCTAGGACGGGAGTAATTGCACCATACACTAATTACACAATTACATAGACCCTTGAATGAGACATGAAATAAGATGGGACACTAGATGAATATTCACAATAAACACACACATGTGAAAACAAGCTTAGGTGGCGCGGATGCTGCTGAATGAAGTTCGTATCAGACCACGTGGTGCAGGTAAAATTTCAATATTTCTGCTTGGAAACAGCAAACTAAATTCAGATAAAATATTTTTCGTATTTGGCAAATGGTGCTCTTTACGATTAGCATTGTTACAGGCTTCTAACATGCCTGATGGCGGTAAAATCAAACATTACTGTGACCGTGTGGTCAAGTACAAAAAGCATCAATTTACATGAAAAGTACATTAAACCCTGAATGAAAAATACATAGAACCCTGATATAAATGATTGCACGGATGATGTTATACAAATAAGCTCTTAAAATGCAATGATGGCGTATACAAAGACTTGGCTTCAGTCGGCTACGTGGTTATACGTGATGTTGCCGTAAAATATTCAAACACGAAAATTTCCCTCAAACACATACATAAAAATAAAGCTCTTAAAATTGTGTGTTGCAGTTATGCAGAAGTTACAATGAAATGCCATAAACATCGTCAGATGGCATCTGATTCAAAATGCGTGGGTTTCGTGACCTTTCTGACAGCTTTCTCCTCCTTCTCGATTAAGTTAAAAATGCCACAAGGGCATAAGAAATTAGTAATGTGGGAGCATAATACTAGGGGAAATGTCTGACAAAAATGTACGCAAGCAAAGATTAACCGGTACACTACATGTACTATGGAAACCTACATCAGTGAACAAAAGTTGTAGTGCACACATGATAGTGTCTTACCTCGCCAGCTCTCCTCGACAGACTGTCCATATTCAAGCGTCGCACGGACCTATCATAACCGCCTATGGGGTTCACATGAGCAGAAGTGCTATGCACGCCGAGTGAAATATTTTATAGTGAAAATATAATGGCATAAATTAAATTAGACATTGTTTTTACATTTCTATAATTTTGTTACGAATTTCAAAATTATTTTAATGTCTCTTTGTGATGGCATTCATGCCAGAATAAAGTGTTCTTAATCTCAGTGCCACAGGCACTTTGAATATTCATAACAGAACAATTAAAATTAGTACAAGCACTTTAAAACATTTTAAGACATATTAAACACTGTAAAGACAATATAACACATTGTACCCTGAAATTAACGTTTATAGGAAAGTTCGAAATTGTCGGCCTCTTTGCGCACGTGCAGTACATGTGACACGTGAGCGCCGTCGTAGGTTCTAGCGCCGCTGGCTGTTAGTCTGCGTCAACCTGCTCAGACAAGCGTACAGACATGCTCATAATATGAGTACACAAAGCTAACTAGGAACTTCTTTAAATTGTATAGCAATGTGTAAGCAATTAGAGGTACGTTCACACCAAATAAATTACCAGGTAGCGTAATAAAGACCAACAATTAATTTAACTTGATTAAGTACTACAGTTGAATTTTTTTTTGCATCTTTGGTCAGCTACAGAAAATAAAATGATTAAAAACACACACAGGGAGTTTAGTAGTGTGTTATGGATCACAATTACAATGTTTTGCCAATTTTTCAGAATTTTTGTACATGCCCTTTTTTAATAGCTTCTCAAAGTTGGATTTTTTTCCAAAAACACCAACTTTAAGTAATTTTTTCACCCAGAAGGGATTGAGTAGAATTTTTTGATAACATATAATTGCAAAGTACTCTATGTAGACTTACTTGTTGAAGGTTTCATTGTGTTTTTTTAATTTGGGAAGAAAGTAGTTGGCATTGAACATAGGAAAATAGCCAGTTTCAAGGTCAACTTTCGTGTCAATTTAGAATACATAAAATAACGTTCTGTTTATTTTTAGTGACATGCTTAATAGACCTAAGTCTCCTCTTTGCAATGACTTCTCACATGAGTTTGATGCTTTTATAGTTATTAAGATATTTAAAAAAAGTAAATGCTTGAAAATGTCTATTTTGCGGTGGCCATATTGGTCTGTAAAAGCAATATGGTGGCAGATAAAAATCTATAGCTTTGGGTTTGCACTGTTCGAAATGTACTTTTCGTATGACAAAATTTCAATTTTTTTCAAAATGGTTCGGTAACAAAAAAAAATTCAGATTGGGTGATTTTCCATGGAATGACCCCTGGACCAGTAAGTGTCATGCATCAATCCCCTCTCCCTCTCTCAATGCAACAGCAATTCACCTGGGCGATGAAGAAGCTTTCCGTCCTCTCGGAGATGATGTAGAACTTTCATCGCTTGAAGACAGCATTTCACCTCTGTACAGCTCTGCTCTATGCGTTGGGTCTGACCAAAGTGGCAGCACGTGCCGCGTGACTCATCTCTTTCTGGTTGGGTGGTGGCTAACTAGCGCTGTCTCTCTTCCTCACTGGCTGGGGTTGGCATCAACAGCCTCGTTAGTCCTCCGGCAGAGGGCAAAGAGGACCGTCAAAATATGTTATTCCCAGTGGCTGTGATCATTACCAGCACTGAGTCAGAGGCTCTTCTTGAGTTCCTCGTTCCTCCTCTTAGTTGGGTTTGCTTGTGAGTGGGAGGGGGAGTCCAGTTTTCGACTCCCCATGTGTTGCACGCCTTCTGCCTGTGCTAGCTGGTGAACTATGCCATTGTCTGTTAAAATACATTGTGGGTATCCCCAGCATGGATAAATCTCCTCAAACTTCCTGATCATGTTCCTTGCCTGTTGACTGGGAAGTGGAAAAAGACCTCTACCCAAGTTGAGAAGAGGTTAGTCACCACCAGTGAGTAGTGGTTGCCTCGGGTGCTTCTGGGGTATGGCCCCATTAGGTCGGCCGTTATCTTCATCCAGGCGGTGTGCGGATATGGGGCTTCAAGACTGGTGAAGGGACAGGGTAGACCTTGCAGTGGCAGCACATATCGCAGCTGTTGACGTACTGCTGGATGTCGTGGCTCATCCTGTCCCATATATAGCATGTTCCCAGGTCACGCAGGGTTTCCTTAATTCCCAGGCGTTCAGCTTGCGCGTCATCTTGGTAATAGCGGAAGATGTCTGTCCAGCCCTTTTGTATTTCATATCGCCAGTCTGCCCCAAGTTGTCAGGTCTGGGACCATACTACAACTCGGAGCTCGAAGCGCTGAGGGTTATTGTGGAGAAGCCTATGGATATCCGGGTTTTGCTGTTGGTGATATGTGATACGATATTTGCTCAGCCGGAGCTGAAGTAGTTGTATGTGCTCCTTGGGGCTGCGGTCGGTCACGGGAGGTGCATCTTTTCCTGTTCCTCTTCACCGTTGAGGTCTGGTTGGCATGACAAGGTGTCTGGTAGATTGTTTTGTTTTCCCCGGGCAGTGCTGAACTTCAAAGTCAAACTCTGTAAGAATTATCTCCCTTTGCCCGAACTTGACCTTCGAACTTTTATGACTGCAAGGCATTCCGGCTCATTTGTATTGTTACGAAGTGATTTTTGCGAGTTCATTTTTGTTTGGACGCCCTCAATTTCTCTCGGAAGCCCTTTAGTTATTGTTATGATGCGTTAGGTTTTTTTTTTGGGGGGAGGGGGGATTCAGGGTAATAAATTATGTTTATTTGGTTAGGTTGATTCTTTCTTTTTGTTCAGATGCGAGTCCTTTTTTGTGGTGTTTTGATAATGACTTAATAATTATTTTAATTTGGGTTTTGGTTAGAATTTTAAAAAGTAGTTTCACTTTTGTTCTAATGGTAGGGTACTTTTGACCTCAATATAGTTCTCATGTTTTTGGTTGGATTTTAACTTTTATTGCATGGTTAAAATTTTAATTGCTAATTATTTTACTTTTTTTAAATTTGGAAGTTTTATATTATTCTTTTTATTTTTTGTGAGGGGTTCAGGCCTTTTAATTTATTTAGTTCAAACGGGTTTAAATTATCTTTCAAAGGATTTGGATATAAGACTGTTAGATCGTTCAGCTTGTTATCCTGGGAATTTTCCTTAGACTTGCAGTAGATAGTTCCAGAGAGTTGCTGCTGTACTTGTTTGCCGATCGTGTCAGGCTGAGATCAGCCTCCGCACGTGTGCCGGCTGCATCTGTGTTCCAACTTTTGCTTTCGCCTCTGTGTCGGTAACGTGCCGCCATCGTTTATAACTAACTATTTTTGCATTGCTTATGTGCACGTAAGTTCTCTGAGCCGTACTGATGGGGATGTTACACTTCATCAGCTGTGCGATTATAGGTCCCGAAATGGGAAGATAGGAGGTTTCGTGCTGCGAACAGCAGACAGAAGTTTAGGACCCTCTAGGGTAAAGGGGGCTAACGTCATGCTGAGCCCATGTTTGTGAGCTGCTGCACATGTGCATGGAATGTTCTGATTGACTGAAGGCTGGGTGACGAGAGCGATAAGGTCAGGCAATGCCAGATGTTGGACGTTGATGGAAACCAGCTGTGGAGGGGTAACATTTTTAAAGAGTTGTCATAGAGATGGCAAGGGAAGTTTTAGGAAGTTGTTGGAAGTTTGAAGTCTGAGTCGGTCAGTGAAGGCAGACTGGAGGAGCCTGAGTTGGTTGTACACCATGTATGCCTTTAAAAAGATAAGTACTCTTAGTTTAGTAGTAGTTTTTTTTTTAGGGGCTCCAGTAAGCAGCATACAGTTTAAAGTTTTTATGATTGTTTGTTTTAGGAGTTAAAAGTTTAGAAGTCTCTTGGATATTTATTATAACTTTGGTGAGGAAGAACTTTCGTGTTTTTTTTTTTTGTTCATGATGTCTTTAGTTGACACTGACATAAGATTAGCACTGTTAGGTTGGTAGATCAGGGCCCTTATTGCGATAATGTAAGTGAAACAATGTTGAGACTTTTTTTTGCGTTAACAGCAGTCTTCCTCCCATTTATAGATTTGTGAGCCGATAGTCACAAACTTAAAAACTAAAAAAGATCTTAATTGTATAGAAAGAAGTTGTGATCAGTTGCCAAAAGAAGAAACTCTGGGATGGAGAGAGTTAAACGTAGAATTCACTTTAAAAACTTTGTAATGAATTTATAAAAAGACATCAGTCAGTTCTGTTGTTTTCCAAACTAGCCTTTGCAGTTATACAGTTGTATAACATTTTTTTAATGATGCAGTAATTACTTGTATTCTTTTATTCTTGTAATTTATAACAGAACAGAAGTTAAATTATTGTTATGAAGATTTTTACTCTTGTTTGTTATCTTTTATTGTGAAAATCTTTTCTTTTTTTATTATTATTATTTTGGTAATTTTATAAACAACTTAAAAGACTTTATTTTGATGTTATAATTTTATGATTCTATTATGTTTAACGTGGTTTTTTTATTATTATTATTATTATTATTGGAAAAGAAAGGATTTTAGTAAACTTTATGACTTGAAAATTATCTTCTTTCATTTGTAGAGTTTTAGAAGTTCCCCTTTTTATCTGGTAAAATTCAAAGTTGAGCACGGTGTTTATTTTCTATTTTATTTACTGGATTCTATTGGTGCTGAGACAGTTCACTATGAGCAAGATTCTCATTTGAACTTAATCTTAATTAAATAGTTTGTCTTATTTAAATTAGTCCTTGCTACCTACCTCATTTTAATCTGTCCCAAGTTCCCAACATTTATTTTCATCTCTCCCTATGGAGTGAGTACAATAGTTATGCTGAGCTACAGCAGTGAGTCAGACGCAAGTTTTCTAGTTAAGGGTATTTCAGGATGGCCCTCTAAACAGCCCTGATTGTGGACGGCCCCTGTTACTTCAAAGGTCCACTGACGTAATTCTAGACATTCATTCATGTTCAAGTCGCGATGTTCATTTGACACATAGAAGTTATTTATTGTAGCCGTTGTTTTTATGCTTTGAGGGTGCTACAATGTTTACGTTTTATTCAGATGATGATGTTATGTCTAAAGGTTCTATGAGTATTTAAGCGTTGTTGATGTTGTGACAACCTTTGAAGTAATAATGTTTGCAGGTTCTCGTGGAACCAACCATAGTTGCAGATAGTTAAGTCGCTGAGTATGCAGCAGGTAATGAATTGGATTGATGATTGAAGTGATGTATTAATACTTTTCTAGAGAGTTCGGTTAGAGTCCGCCTTCCTGTGTTTGCCGGCTTTTTAGCTCGAATCTAAGTTTATCTATTTCCTCTCTTATTGCTTTATCATTTTATTTCTTCTCTGCTACTTTTACCCCCATCCCCCTTCTACAATATGATACTACTGTTCTGTGACATTTAAGTGGGTGCTGGCATACGCAATTACTTGCTGGTGGCCTTCAGCATCTTCTTGGTACAAAACTGCTCCGGCAGGCATCTGTCTGAAGTATCAGGGGCTCTCTCCCTGTGGACGGTGCTGCAACATGATGTGGCGGAAGCTTTCTTTGAAGGCCTGAAATGCTTAGTATTGTTCAGGTCCCCATTTTCATCGAGCTTCTTTGCCTAGGAGCGGTGCAGGGGGGTCATTTAGCTCTAGGCAATGTCCGTCACAAAGTCATGTAGCCAGTTGCATAATGCAACTGTCTCTTCGTCGCTGGTTCTTGGGCCTCTTCGATGGCTCGTATTGACAAGGCTTGTGAGTAGTTCCCTTCTGGTGATACGACGTGGCCCAAATAATCAATTGACATCTTGCTGAAGTGACTCAATAGCTTGCAAGTTAATCCATATAGTTCAAAGTGCTCCAGGACTCGTAAGTGCCCACAGTGCTCTTTACCTAAGGAAATGAAAATTCAATGTAGTTGAGGAACATGGGTAAGTACTTTCCCTGTCTACACTGTTCCGTGTCATGAAGGCACTCGAGCCCACCTAATGTAGGGTCGTGGGGTAGCCGTTGCTAAGGGAAATCGACTGGTAGGGTTGGCATCTTCACTAAGGTCTGCTGGGAGAGAGCCTCTGGAAGATCTGGATGCTGCCGGCGAAGATTTTGAAGAAGCTTTTGGATTGTCTAGACGACGATAAGCTGTCACTAAGCTCTAGTGCACGAGGCGGTAGAGCAAGCTGCCAGGGCTGAAGTGGCTCTAAGAAGAGCCGACCAATACTGCATTCTCCGGTCTGTGCACAGGTACATATACTGCCGTCCGAGCCCTCGCCGGGGCTTCTGGTGGGGATGTGACAAGCACTTGTCTGTCGACAGAGCTAAGGAATGTCTGCTCTGCAGCCATTGCTGGCTGGAGCACGCATGCCATTATCCCTCGGTGCGCCTTTCAAATGTCTGCTCACTCGGGGTGGCAGCGGTGACACTCCTGCTAGGTCACTTGTACTTGACGTCTTCTTGAGGGTAGTGGCTTAACATTGCTTACTGACTGTGCTGATGAAAAGCATAATTCTGACATGTCTGTAATATTCCCCACAACCAAGGAATTGCCTGTAGCCTCTGTGGTAGAAATTATACGGTTCGGACTCCGTCTGTTGTACTTAGGAAAATGTGCATAGATGAAGTCAAGTTGTTTTCTTCTAGGCCAGTAAGCATCATGCTTCAGTATTAAATCAGAATAACTGAAAATTGGGTCTAAAACTAAAAATATTAAACTCCGTATTAAGAAAAATCTAGTGCCGACTAATCTATTGTATAGTGATCCTTCGGCTGATAGTTGTATTTCAGATTCTTCCATGTCAAGAGTTAGAGAATAGTGATAAGATTGGTGCAAATTATATTGTGCTTATAAATGTAGCAAGTAAATGGTCAGTTATTTCCGATTTCGGCCAAGTTGTGAAAAAATATGCAGGAGGAGGCCAGTTGGAAATTTTAATTTCTGGATGAAGAGGATGCGAGTTTTGGTGAAAGGTCTGAAATTAGACTAAAACTACTTCAGCCTGATGTTTGGGGAACTGAAAGAGCTGTTGCTGTTATGACTTCAGTTCTGTAAATCAGAAACTTCTCTGAACTTTTTGGGGTAAGTTGCTGCACTGTAATTAAAGACATGCCCACCTGTTTTTAAAACTTTGGCCTATAACTTTGGTAAATACAGTTAACTACCGATTTACCGGGTTTGGCGTAATCGGGTTGCAGCTTAACTGTGGAGCCACCATTTTGAAGTGAAACATTGAACAGCTACCGCTAGTCACGTGCTACTGATATTATTAATCTATGCACATGCTGTTAATCACCAGGCTACAGTCGTGTGGTTCGGTACTGAATTATTTTAAAAATAAGGTGTTCTGGTACTACATTTACATGTTTTCAACATTAAATATATGTGAAACTTGGAAGTTTTAGGGGTTCTAGGTAATTGGCAAACATCACATTTTCATTCATAATAAGTATTTACAGTTAAAAGTGGCATCTACTCGTCAAAAATGTGAGATCGTGTCATTTACAGTAGTTAGTACACGCAGAGGCTATTTTTATAAATTAACTGTGGCAACAAGTGTGACTGGATGACAAAATATTTCATTAAAATAAGTATTATTTGCTTCAAAAATGATTCCACCACATACAATGCGTGGTTTTAATAAATAAGTTAAGTAATTAATAAATTACATTAATTTTTGCTTTGCTGCTTAAGGGGGGGGGGGGGGGGAGTTGGGACTAAAAACAAAATGTCTAGCCAGCCTCAGAAATTATGGGTGATTACAGGCCGATTCCAAATGATTAGCAAGCAGAATTGTTTCACACTGAAATATGTTACGTTAAAATATTTACAGAGCTCGTGGAAAATTTAAAACTTTGAGAATTCATTCGCATATTTGCATATCACACATGAAAAAACGAGTCATTTCATGGCAGTGTTTTTTCCGATGTAAGCAGTGCGCACTGGTGAATGGATGGCCGCACGGTCGCCTATTTCGCTGCTGTGTCGTGAAAGTATATCATGTCTTTTTAAAAGTAAATTTTTCATCTTGTGTGGGGTCAAAACAACTCAGATTTGAAATATATTGCATGAAATTAATGTAGCAATATTTGAAAACTACTCTGCAATAGATGTGTGGCCTCTTCAATTAATATGAAGCATACACATGGTGATGTTAGCAGCAAGCTCTAGCTATAACTTATGAATAAGGGACAAACAAAAGTTAAACTATTGCATACAGTAGTTCATTTTGCTTAAACACCTACACATTTTTCTAGAACGTAGTTTAATTTCCTACACTTATAATAGCGGTTTTGTGATGGTATAAAATAAAATACAAATACATTCTGCCTACAATCACCTTCCTGCCTGCATGTTTCTGTGATGTCTGTTGTGCAAGTGTAAGCTGTCAAAATAGCCAACATCAAATTTTTTTGCAATTGTTCATGCATAAGCTGATACAGGATTTTGTGTATGTGATTATAGTAATATCATTTATAATGTTACCACACACCGGCTGTAAAAAAATTGACTTCTTATATGACTCTATTATTTATTTACGTACCCTACGTGTACAATATGTAGGCTTAAAGTAAACATTTTTCCTCAATTGCTTTAACTGTGAATACTGGTTATCTGTGAACCCTTTGCCAGAATTGGTGGTACAATATTGAAGGGGAAGAAATGGATGCCACTTTATTGCTTTCATCTTTCCGTTTTATTCCAGGGAAGTAAAAGTGTGATAACATGACTTGATAACTTAACCGTCGTGTAATTAACATGGCAGAGTGTATGGTGGTTGTCCCCCTATAAGTAGTTGCCACGCTGTCCTCTTCTTTTTTGTGCAGGAGTGAGATGCTACCATGCATGAGTTGTCTCGCTGGACAGAGATATCCTGCTGTCAGAAATATGGGTGTTACATCTTACTAACCAGACTTTTTTTTTTTTTTTTTTTTTTTTTGTTATTAAAGGGAACAGGTTTGGGTTAGGTGTAGCTCAAGGTAAAGACTAGGTTAATTCAAATGTCTTTACATAAAACCCAAATAAATAACAATTAACATAACTCTCTCTAATTGTTGAGTTAAAGCGGGCATTAAATTATAATAACTGCTTACTGATTATGCAGTGGCCACATTATTATTAATTAGCTAAATGTCTCTGAAACCATTAGAACTTGTTCACCTTATCTTCATCATGTCTCGGCAGCGGCTGTCCACGGTATGCCCACGGTCCGTCTTGACCATACTGCGGTTGGCGGCAGGCCTCGTTTCATGTCCCCGTGGCGCTAAACAATTGCAGCGTGTTTACTAACTTAACCCTGTATCCAAAACGTCTCTCAGCTTTTGGCCTTGCGTTGATTGCAGCAGTGTGTCGCTTCTCGTGCGTGGGATGTACTTTCTAGCCAGTGTTATGGACATGGCTTGTTCATCGTAACTCTACCATCCTTTTCCAAAATAAAGAGTTGTCCCGAGCTCTAGGAACTGGTATTGGATCTATCTTGCAATGAAACCCATGGCTGCTTCATGGCAGCGGATATGAGGACGGTTTTACAAAAATTTATTAGTGAATGACACTAAACCCTAGTTATTTCCTTAGTAGGACTGAGTTTAATAAACTGGCTATTATGATGCAAAAACAGTACTACTCCTAAAATAAAATAAGTGGGAAGTTATGACAAAATATGTTTTGTTTATTTTGAGATTTATATGTGGTGTACTAATAAAACTGTATACTAATTTCCTCTATTTGTTTGACTATTTTACTCGTTATCAAACTGATAATTTTTTTTGTATAATTTATTGCCTTTACAAATAGGTTGCTTATTAATGCACAATCTGAGCATATATAATGCTTGAAAAAAATTTACATTATATATCAACTTGGCCTTCTTCTGAAACTACGGCCTAAAATATGTTAACTAATTTGTTATATGTGAGTAAAACCTTTTGTTTATGTTTTTCTAGCTTTACGAAGCACCTTTGTGTAATTTTTGCTGCGTATAGTGCTTCAACTATGCCTGAGTGCCTATTTTGGTGTTCGTTTTAAACCTGGTCGGGATGCTTGGATGTATGTTATATTGAAAAAGATATGCTGCTGCGTTACCTTATGGTGAAAAGTTAATTTTACACTGCATCGCACTGCGCTGCCTTGCTGCGCTCTGCTATGCTCGCTTAACGCATGCACTACGTAATCCTGAGCCTGAGGGGGACTGCTCTCTCTCTGCTCTGATGCTCTGTTACGGCATTGTGGTCCTTTTGCCCTGTTACCCGTTCCGGAGGAGTGCGAGCCATGTTGGCATTTCAGCTGCTGTTCATTTGTTTTGAACCACTTTCAGTATGGCTTAGCATTCAGACATAACAATTCTATTTTGGATATGTGCCCTTGTATTTCTATTTTAATGATTTAATCATAAATTATAATTACACATAATATTTTATATTTATATAATGGTAGGTTTTCGTGGTCGCTCTGTTTATATTTTATCATAAGTGTCCCTTAACTAATATATCATAATTTCATTTAGCAATTATTCTGTGTATTAAGTTGTCATAATGTTATACTGCTTTGTGCTGTTGTACTGCCATGTGTGTTTATTTATGTATTTAATTCATATTACCGTTCATACTAGATAAAATACAATGCCCGTATTGGTAAATTTGCATTTTATAATTTATATAATAGCTCACCTAAGTAGTACACTTAATTATAATACAGTAATTGTTTTTCTCTCGGAATTCTCAGTGTATATTATTCTATTGATAGTGACTATAAAATATTATTCATGGCTTTCTCATTTATACTAAAGTTTTCACTTACTATAACAACAGCGGTGTGTACTAAGTGATCACACACCCAGGCGCATGTTTACAAAATAACGTGGCACGCATCGAACATGCAGGTGTGTTTAAGGCATGTCTCGCTGACGCATTGCAGCGGCGGCGGCCTTTCCTTGCATAATGTGGAAATACTGAAATGCAGTGAGGAGGGAGGGTGGTGAGGTTGCGTGAAGAATATGTTGCCTCAACATGTAATGAGGTTGCAGCATTTCGCAGCATCCTTGGCACGTTCCTGTGCTCATTGACTCACACGAGTGTATGCTTCGAGACTTATATTATTCAGTACTTTATCATACTCTATTACTCTACAACATTTTCAAACACAATAATTGACATTGTTCGTGCCTCACCTCTATATGTACTTATATAATGTCATACTATGAGCAGAATGCACATTATTGTTTAATTTATTAAGTTTAGTTTATATTATAGCTCTGACCTGTCATGCCATAACTAATGTGTTTGTCTTGCGTAAAACATGTACTTTACATTCCCAAACTCTTATTAAACTCTCACACACAGCTTCCTGTATTTAAATTGCTTTATCAATGTAGCACATTATAAAATAATAGAATTTGCTGTTATAACGACTTTAAGATATGCACATTCTGGCAATTGCATTTATAATGAATTACTCGAGTATGTTACTTTAAACGATTTGCATAACTTTAACCTTCTATATTTAAATCATTAATAAAAGAAGATGCAACTCTTCACATTTATATATTTTAAATATTATCTGCAGTCTCTTTTTACCTCTCTTTGTAGACACTTATATACTTAATAACATTTCAAAAGTCGTGTATTTCATAATTTTGTTTTGTCCCATTACTGCCCTCCATGTACGCGCGGCTAACAGCTAATAGAGTTCATTATCCCTATGCCACTACTTTATTTGTAAATAACTTTCAGGCTCTAAGCATCTCACTTAATTCTTCTGCTGTTATAATGTGCTAGTATTAGGGAAATGTATGTTCAGGCATAAGGGCATTGAGCATAGGATGGCAGGATTCGGCCACCGCCTTCTTGTTACATCACCGTTTGCCATATTGGATGTTCTTGACCTTGGTGACATCTGACCCCAAAAACCAAAAAAATGCAAAAGAAAAATTTAATTACAAAATTGTTTAAAAATTTAAAGATCATTCTTAAAAATTATAAAAAATCTCACTTAAAAATTCAATTAAAACATTGTTTATAAAACGAAAAAAAAAAATCATTAAAAAATAATATTTTTATAAAATAGCCAGCGGCTATTTTTCTCTTTTACCCTCAAAATTTCCCTCGTGAAATTTTTTTTATTAAAAAATTGTTTGAAAATTTCTTAATTAAAAAGTCTTTAACCACTGTGGCCATTTCCCCCTTTTTTCCCCTTAAAATTTCCCGTAAAAATGTTATTAAAAATTGGTTTATTAATAAACTTACATTTCTGGAGGTCTCCCCCCCGCACCACTTATTGGTAATCTCTGTTCGAATACAGTTAGGTGACCATATTGATAACTTAAATTATTTCTTTCTCTTTCTGATCTTTTTTCAATTTATTGAAGAAGTGTAAAATTGACCAGATTTATAACATATCTACTTTTCTGATGAGGTTCGTGGCAATGTTGATTTCACATAAGGTGGAGGAACACACAACATGCATACAACCATAGTCCATTCCCCATTGGAAACAATTTTCTCGGAGCCCTGCTAAATATCTACTTACAGGCCCGTTTTGTATCCTTCCGCCAAATGTAAACAAACATTGCCATGTGACTGCCATGCAGCATCTGTCAAAATCAGTGTTTACTTTCCCTTGTGTGTGTACATGTATTTGTATACTTTTGCTACACCTAAAAATAAATATTGAAATGTGACTTCTGCTTTTATACCTGTCAAATGTGTGGTTTACTGTTTACAGCTTTTCAAAGAATTCTGTCATATTCCAAAAACCATTCCATACGAATATTCACAGTTTAAGTCTCTAACGTTATTTAGGTCACCTTTATGATGTTTTAAAAATGCCTGAATTGAAGACAGTTCTTTCGATTATTTTACATTAACATATTTGTTTTCCACAACATAGCTCAATACAGGTAATGCTGCACGTTAGTATTTTGCCACGACTGTGTTTAACGCTGTTACAACTGTGAGGTAAAGGGCTGTACTAACTATCCTTTTGTTATTGATATGTCTTGCGGTCATTTTTTTTTTTAAGGACGGCCTCGGTTGGAATAAATATTAAAACGAAGGAACAACCAGTCAAACGAAAAAGGCACTTTGAATTCAAGCACACAACCCGTGTTTCTCATTTTTGTCATACAAACTTTAAAAGATAGCAGTTATGCACACAAATAAGCCTACGATAACTCATATTTCTATGTATTGCTACTTACTGTTTATTAGGTTTATTGAAATTTATCGGGCTGAACTTAGTATTTTTCTTTTGGGGTTGTGGCAGATTACATTACACGACTGTGTTTCAAACCCCTTAGGGCAAAGGTACAACATTGTTGTAAATAAACATACATGTATGTAAATAATTAACTTCATCATAAAAACAGTTCACATTTAAAATGTATAAATAGTGCTAATCAAATATTTGAAATCACGCACACACAGGACCAACGTATCGACCACGATGCACAAAGGCACGTCATTTCACAGACATAATAATTAAAGAAACACACATCACAGTATATTACTGCTGTGGAAACACAGATTTATCACAACATCGTAACTTTCCTAGGTAGGTTTTAAAAAAAGTCTACAAACATGATGTAATTTGAAGTATTTTTCGGAGTAAGAATAATTTACGTATTGTTAGGCAGAAAGCAACACGCCATGTCATGGCTAGCCACGTCTGCCAACATCACTTGGTAACTGCCCCGCCATCATATCTAAATATATCAAAATATGTATTCAAACATTAAAATATAACATTAAAATAGTTGTAAATTACAAATTCAAAAATAATTATTTTGCTGTAATAATTATAAAATATGCTACAATTGAAAACATGTATAATGTGATTGCTTACGAGCAAAGTGAAAATTCCTTATTTTGAAAGAGACAAAGAAAGAGAGAGAAAGCGACAGCCTCACCCAGCAGACAGTTTTTCAGATGCTTTCTTGCTCAATAAAACAACACTGTACCATTACGGCCTACTCACAATATTTCCCGCTGTTATTTTTACTGTGTTCTATTTATCACCGGTCGTTGCCAATATGTCACTTCACTTGCTGTTGTTTTTCTCATTTAAAAAATAAATAAATATTACAAGTTATAGAAGATGTTAAGGTAAAGTTTCATTTATTCAATAATACGGTACTCTAAAGTTAACCACAGTGTTGTATATTTGTGGAATACAGGTTATTGAAAAAACAAGTTGACATGTTATGCCTAGAGTGTTTTTTCAAAGGTTGATTTTCATAAGTCGCTTCCAATCAGGAATGGACTATAGATATTAAGCAGGGCTTTTAGAAGTGCTCATTTTACAGTGAACAGCTTATACTTCAATTTTGTCTGCATTATGCTATGGAACATTGTAATTATTTGTTTAGCTGTTCATTTCTCCTTTGGTTGTATTTTATTGTAAAATAGTCGTACATTTATAGTACTTAAAAAATTGAAGAAAAATATTAAATTATAGATTATAACTCTTCAGGTGGTGTTACTTATGGGTATTTTTTTGTGAGAGAATGAACTATCTTTTGATAAAGATCATTTTGCAGACACAAAAGCAAGAATTGGAGACAGTGAAACAAATGTTGATTCTTCTACAAGTAAGGCAGGGGGTTCATCAGGCAATGGTTTCACCAAATTAACAGAAGGTAAGGTTCATTTCTGTAGTATGAATGTTTGTAGATGGTTTTTTTATTCTTTGGTGATGGGAGCAGACCTATTCCAATGCTTACTATGGAGAGAGAAACTGGCTGGTACTAATATGGTACCCGATAATTTTTTGTGTAAATTTTATTTCAAACCGTTACTATAGCCAGGAGGCGTCCTGGCATGTCCAAGCACAGGGAAGCGAGGTAAGCCAAGCAAGAGGGGACAACATGCGTGCGCAGGAGTGGCCATGCTATAATCTATTCCACAAACATCAGTTACGGCGGGCTCAGTTGTATGTGAGGCAATGGAGGACAAAGGACGTTCACAGAGGTACGGAAAAGTTGTCGACAGTAGAGAATGCGAAATTATAAATTCTGTCATTACATGTTGTGACAAGGAGGCGAAATGCAGGTTGTCAACGTGAGCCACTTCAAAGGGCAACTGCAAGAGCAGCCAGATATACGGCGGTGAGTGAGAAAACCATACAAACACTGTGTTTATAAAAGACCAAACAAAATAATACAAATTAAACAATGGCGGCACTACAACATATTATACTATACAACTTAAATATCCATTTATTTACAACATCCACCCAATTAACCTGCGTGTAAACATTCTTTCCACATGTAACGGTAGGTTATGTGAATGTGTGGTCTACATACGCCTATGTGTTCAAATTAAAAAACCCACAAAAATCACAGTAAATCATTAGAGACTCGTATACAAAGGCTGTAAGGATTTCATCGGCTTTTTTTTTATTTCTAAACCTCTGAATCACGTTTAAATGTACTGTCACCCGTAAAGATATGTGTCCACATAATTCTGGCTTTGGCAGCATGGTGGAATTACTGTAAAACATTTATGTAGCCTTTACGATAAAATATTTTGTAATTAACAGTCCGTAATAACATTTTTCTATGATTTATGCCAGTACAAGTTATTCCAAATGCAACGTTCATTAAGAGTAAACATTTTCATGAGTATTAACCAAAAAATGTGAAAATATGTAATCTTATTTGAAAAGCATTAAATACTACAACATTAACAGTTTGAAATTATGTGCCTTCCAAATTACTACACTCTAAAATATTTACCTTGTAAACTTCCTGCTCCATAATGGAAGCGTCTATGCATTTGACTGTTTTGTGAGCGAATGTGGGATCAGTACCATGGACGTATGGGACAATAGTTTACCTTTCACACATTTCCACTATTTGTATACAACTACATGGTAATGTAGCAAATATTTTATTGTATTGGACTTAACGTCCCCCGGTTTTATGCTGGAAAAGTTATCGGGGGATGGCTTATGGACTAACATATAACCTAACTTAAATTAACACCCGTGCTATACCTGGGAAGTTGCGAATAATATTGTAGAATGTAGGCAATCAGTTTCAAAACAAACTCTATCTTTATAGTAATAAGTACGTTTGTTTGTTTGCATTGAGTTAAGGTCACACATTCTTGCTTAAGATGTTGCAGATTCAAAGTCGTGTTGGTTTGTTTTATTTCCATTTAATATAAAATATATTATTATTACAGTTGTGGTATAAAGACATTTACTGTCAAACAGCACATGCAGAAGGTAAAGACATTATCCAGTGCACACTGTCACAAGAGCACTGCTATCTGTTGTTTCCAGAAACATAGGTCTTCGTGTCCACTTTTGCATTTGGTGTTACTCAAGGCACAACACCGAATGTTTTTATGTCCACGCATATACTACTGGGCCACTTTCTCGCCACTCCGCTACAGTCCGGTCCGTGTTAAGCCATAGTCTAGGGAGGAGGAGGGGACTCGCGTGCCCAGACTTTTCCCGGCTACAGTAAGTTGTTCCAAATATATATTGCAGCATGAAACAAAGGTTCTAATTGCCCAGATAATTGTTGAAAAATTTTATATTTCACTCTGTTACTAAGAAATTAGTAATTAATAAATACTCTATTTGACTGTGAATACAAAGATGGAATTCAGACTAGCTAGAAAGAACAGTGCTAAAGTTGCAGTTCATATGAATTTCATGGTTGAGCGCTCAAGTTATTAACTTCTGAATTTCATATGTTTTGTTTATAACAAAAAATTAAAAAATTTGCATTCTACGCCTACCTGACTATAAACGGAAAAGAACATTTTAAGTTAGGCCTATGTAACTGGAAAATAAATATGTGCGGTGAACAGTGTTTGTGAGCAGCCTCTTAAGATACAGTCTTGGAACATACTAAATCTGCAGTGAAAAATGAGTGGAGTGAAGACAGAGGGTTGATATGAAATTCTCCCGGAAATGTAATTTGAAGAAAGGCATTTTGTTTTTCATCAACTATTACTTTTCAGATGTGAACACAATATCTTATTTGTTTAGTCATATGTTAAGCTACAAAATCCTTGTAGAAGAATCATCATCACTTCAGCAAACCCAGGCTGCAAAACGTGCTACTAAAAGATCTCTGCAAAGTACAGCATGTAGAAAATGTAGAAGAAAATGTGAATTGATCTGTGCGTATTGTCTGGCCTGAAGATCTCATCCCAGAAGGGGATGAAGGAAAACCTGTGGCTAAAATATGATGGGGTGTCTTGTGATTGCTAGAGTGGCTTAACATGTGCCCAGAAATTTCAGACATTAAAATTGCAGCTTCAAAGTAAATGTAAGTAATGTTGCTAGTGACCACTAAAGAAAACTTCTGTATTTACCTGTGTACAATCCACGTTTAAGGTACATTGATCTCCACTTCTTTGTGCGGGGCTTCAGGTGGCTTAAGTACTTCGGCTAATTTTTGGATGTGGATGGACCCGTGTTCCCTGGTGGTGGTGGTGGTGGTGGCTTGCTTCATACCCCGATATAGGTGTTTACTGCCTGGCTAGCTCCTTTAACTTTTGTCCCTCACTGCAGGGGTTCAGGCACCCCTGTTGTTCCCCCTTCTACCATTTGCCACCTGCCTGCCGGCTTGACTGGCCAGTCCCGTTTAAAGTTCCATTCCGGACGGAACCAGCAATTAGGAACTTTTGGGGTAGGGGAGAGGGAGGAGGGTTCCTCTTTGGCTTGGGCGGATTAACGAACTCCTGGCTCGTGGCTGCTGCGCGTTTTGTCTAGAATGGCTTACGCCTTGCAAGTTTGTGTTTATCTCACAATCCCTCTCAACTAATTTGTCTAAGGATTGCAGCCAAGGAAGTTGAAGATTTCGTAATCTCGGGAACAGCATATGTGTAACATTGCTTACATAGCTTTCCTCGTTCACTTCTGGAAATATACTGCAGTTCATTTGCACTTTACGCCTGATGAAGATTTTGGCCTCTTCCTCAGTGGCCATACTAACTCCTAACTAGCAATGAACTGGACCAGAATTAAACAACTGTAATACCAGGTGAAGGGGACCTGGGTCTTAACTAGGCAAGAGCAGATGCGGCTAGGTAGCTATAAAACTAGCTGGCCGTATCTAACACTAATGCTTTTGTCCAGAAGGGACTAGGGTGTCACTACTAGAATGGTAATGAGTTTTAAGGGCGGGCTGAAGACTTCTTTGGTGGTTGAAGGTCTGGAAGATGACTTAAAGGTAGTGGTGATCCTTTGTGAGGAAGGCGGTTGTAGCAGAGAGCTCCAGCACACGAGGTGTTGGAGCGAGCTGCTGAGTATCAGCTGATGAGATGGGGCTGTGTACTCGCCTATATGGAAGGCTGGCTGCGGACCCTTCAGCTCCCTTTGGCCAGTTGGGTATATTCGTGCAGGAGCTGCCATCTCTCGGGGGAGACTGTAAGTACAGTTTTACTCGTATGCAGGTTGCATCGCTCCTGCAAGATTAGGGGCAGTACTGGGCTGCCTGCCTGGCTTCTATCACAGGTGGAGTGAGCGTGACGTATGACATAAGGGTGAAGACAGTCTTGACTGCCATGTCCGTGGGTGCCTCTTGCCTAGGGGCGTGCTGCTGGGCTCTGGTTAGTCGTCCAGGGTTGTAACGCCGCCTGGGGTAATGTGATGACACTTGAATATGATTCGAATTTGTGTGTATATTATATGTCATTATGTGTCACGTGTGAACATGTTTACATAAATGGTGATTTAAAAATTCAAGGAAGCAAGCGATTAACTCCGATTGTGATTCTAAATATACAAATGCATATAAAATTTATTAAGGAGCTCAGTGGCCTAAAAACAGAATGACTTTGTGAAAATAATATATCAGTTTTGCTCATTTCGTGGATTGTAGCTTGAAACGCAATAAAATGGTAACTTTTTGTGTTCTGCATGGTAACTAAAGTTATTTTTCATGTTATTGTGATCATAAAATTTTCAGGTCTCTACTTATTTACGGAAAACTCCTGATTATACGGGATAGTTACTGCCTAAGGGTTCGCAGATTACTGATATTCACAGTTAAAGTAATTGGGGGAAAAAAGTTTACATACTTTACACGGTCATATAAACAAATAATATAGTTATATGAGAATTCAATTTAACAGCTTGTGTGCGGCAACATGTCATTAGTTATATTAGCATCATCGCATACACAAAATCTCTGTATCAGTTGATGTGTGAACGATTGCAAGAGAATTTTACGTTAGCTATTTTGACAGCCTACATTTGCACAATAGACATAGGAGAAATATGCAGGCTGGAAGGAGATTGTAGGCAAAATGTTTATGTATTTTATTTTACATCATTACAAAACAGCTGTTATTAGTTTATCAAATTTAATTTAATTCTAGAATAATGTATAGGTGTTTAAATAATATGGTACTTAAATTGTATATGATAGTTTATCTTTGTTTACATCCTATTCGTAGGCTGTAGCTAGTGCTTGAATATCACCACATGCATGCTTCATATTAATTGAAGAGGCCATACATCTGTGGCAGAGTATTTTTCAAATATTTCTACATTAATTTAATCTAATATATTTCAAAACTGAGTTGCTTTGAGCTTAAATGTGATGAAAAATTTACTTTTAAAAGGACGTGCTAGATGCACTTTTGCGACACAGTAGCGAAATAGACAACCATGTTGCCATCTGTTGGCCATTGCGTGCTGCTCACTTTGTGAAAAACCATGCCCCTGTTTGACTCGTGTCTTGTGGAAAATGCCAATATATGAAAAAATTCAGAGTTTAAAATTTGCAGCAATCTGTATAAATATTTTAACGTAACATATTTCTGTGTGAAGTGATTCTGCTTGCTAATAATTTGGATTCTGGCTGCAATCGCCAAGCCTTTCTGAGGTCTGCTTGCCATTTTATTTTTTTCTTTTGTCTCCACTCCTCTCCCACTTCAGTAACAAAGCAAAAATTGATGGTATTTATTTATTAAAACCCATCATCCAGTCACAATTGGTACCACAATTAATTTATAAATAGCCTCTGTGTGTGTGAATTACTGTAAACTACACGATCTCACCTTTTTAATTACCAGACACCAGTTTTAATCGTGAAATACTTTATTATTATGAATGAAAATGTGCTGTCTGATAATTTACCTCAATTTTTAATACTTACTTCCAAGTTTCACGTAAATTCACTATTAAAAACATGTGTAAATGTAGTACCTGAACACTTTGAATATTTAAGAAACCGGTACCACATCCCTTGACAGCTGCCTGGAAATTAACAGCACTTGCATAGGTTATTTATAGCAGCGACACGACACGGGACGGGGGGAGGGGCAGCTGTTCAATATCTGACTTTGCTGGTGGCTCCACAGTTAAGCCACAACCCGATACAGCTGCCCCCAGTAAAATGGGATTTGACTGTATTTTGCTCTTGTTATAACCTCTATTTATTGTTCATGCAAATGAACCCGACATAAATTAATAAAAAACATTACTGATTTGTTAATTGGTTTTTTTTTTTTTTTTTTTTTTTTTTTACACAATCATAAATGCATAACAAATGGTGGGAAGAATAATTCTGGTGGTGTCTGGTTCTATAAACAGTTTATTAATGAAAAGGAGAATGTAGGGTACAGGAAAAAGACATTATTTATGACTGTGACTGAAGAAGCTACTTTAGTCTTCAGTTTGACAGCAACACATTTTAATGTCTTCACTGAATTTCTGAAATGATTAAAACAAGCAAAGAATATTTGGCAGGTGAATTCAAACACAGGAAACCCCATCACTTGTATAGAAACTGAAGAGGTCAGTGACTGACAGGTTGTTAAGACATGCACACTTGAAAATATATTACAGCACCAAAGAAAACCAATGTCAAATGCTAAATTGCAATATCACAACTTTCTCGGCTACAAATAAAAATTTTTTGTGAGAGTGCTAATGGGAAATTCATTTTAGACATTTATATGATCAACTAGGGAGTGTAGGATGATGTGCAAAAGAAAATATAGGTAGAATTAAGTGGCGTCTTTATTGTAGTAAAGCATGGGAATTAGATATAGTTCAGTGTTACTGCATTTTAATTTTAATTACCTGAAGTCTGTAAGTGTTGGTTTGCAGTGTTATGTAGAAATAATATTATTTTATTTTAATTGTGCATGAAGCCATAGTTGTGTAAAATTGCATATGTCTAAAATATGATGAAATTGGTAACTATTTGTTTAAGAATTATAGAATCATTAATGGTTTTAGCTCTAATTGTGTAATTTTGTAATTTAAGATTTCATTTATTATTTAATTAATAATTACAAATCAGAATTTATCTTATTCTTTTGAATTTTGCTAACATTTGATATTTATGTTAAAATAGAATCCCTTTTTTATTTTCCATCTCCTTAGAGTCACACTTTTCATCGTATTAAACCGGTTTGTTATTAAAATTTATTCAGAAGGGAAGAAAAGTCTTTGACTTCTTTACTAGGAGTGTGCAGGATCCCAAACTTTTGGAAAAATTTTGAGAACACGTCTTGATTTTCTCATTGGGCAGGAAATAATTTTTTCCCAAAATTTTTGGAAAGATTCTGTTTACATCTTAATGTTACAACTAAAATACAAGTCATGTTCCGTGTCCCTGCTAGAAGCTTCGTATGTATCGACTGTGTTGTCCCATTTTGTTCCTACATATTTTGTCATTGTGGTCTTAATTTTTTCATGCTGGTTTCTAACCTGTGTTGATTTCTATTTGTTATCTATTAATTGTGTCTGTCTGGTTGGTTCGTTCGTTCGTTTTGAAATTGTGAATGTATATGTGTGTCCAGGTATCCTTGTTTAGATTGTCTAAAAGGAAATAGTTACTAAGACATTTCCCCCTGGTGTGCAAAGTTTGCACACAGTAAATTAATCATCTAAGCATCTGGTTTGTGACGTGCTTTGTTTATACATAATGAAAATTTATCACAGAAGTGGTTTACTTACAAAAGTCAAAAGGAAATTGACGAAACATTCAATTTTTCTGGTGTGCGTACCTAATGTTTGTACAATCAAAATGATGTTGAGTTAACTGTAAATACCAGTATGGTGTGAGAGAACTACTGTGAACTAGAAACTGGGAATACTCATTCGCCCACCTCACTCTTCATAAGTGTTTGAAATGTCGATCACTCTTTATGAGACATAACTCTGCTCTCTTTCTTCTGTTCGTGGTTGCTTGGCAGACTTCAGCACTGATGAGAGATAAACATACTGCCCTGATTTTGTCTTTTATGCAATGTGAAACGAGTTACTGTCTGAATGAATTAACTTTCTATTGTCAGTAAACTTGAATGCAAAATCTATAGTTCCAGTAAGTGGTAAATGGCATATGTGCTTGCTGCTCAGTGCTATCTTATTCTCTACGTTTGTTCAGAAACAGTCTAATAATAACAGTTAAGTGTATCCAATTGTCATTGGTTGTGCATAAACTATGCACATCAGATACACAATGTGCGCCATTAAGGTATTTCTGGTTGGAGTGTGAGATTCGCTCTGATACGAGCAGTGACCTGTGTCCCTTACTGTATGGATTCATGCAGTAGGTATTAGACTGCTTCTGAGAAAAGTGGAGAATAATGCAGCACTACACATTAAGCAGATGAGTCATCTACCACTTACAGGAACTGTTAGCTTTGCATGCAAGTTAACTAACAATCAAAAGGTCGTTCATTCAGTCATTCATTTTACATTGCAACCATTAATTGTTTTTGTTGTTTCAGTGTTAGACATACTCTCTGTGGTGTTGCTTTTTGAATGGAATGCTGTTTACAAACACAGAAATATTTGACATGCTGATGATACTGGAAGAATGTCGTCAGAAATGCAGAGCTGCTGCGCGTTTGTACGTTTGGTGCAACTGGCACACAACAAATGTCATCGCATCAGGTGCCCTTTGAGAGATAAGAAGTCTGTTTTATGCATTTGCTGCAGTGGTTGTTAAGCCTCATAATTCTACACAAAGGATTGCCTGCGACTCAGGATTGTCTCAAACTACAATGTGGAGAATCCTCGCTGATAATCGTTTACATCCTACATCCATGCTATGTACAGCTACACCAAGAGCTTAGAAATAATAACTGTCCTAAGCCCATTGATTTCAGCAACTGGTACCTGAGCAAGGACCGTGCTTTCCATCACAGTATTTTGTAGATTGAGGAGGCCACATTCAAGCGTAATAGTGACATTAACATACATAATTCCTATTACTGGTCTGCAGTCAACCCTCATTGGCTCCATTAAGTGGATAATCAACATGTGTGGAGCCTTAATACTTTGTGTGGCCTAATCGGACATCATGTTGTAGGACCATAGTTTTTGAACGGCACTTAAATGGGTCAGCGTATGCAGACTTCCCAGAGAATATTTTGTATCGTCTGATCGAAGATGTCCCTCTCGCTCTGAGATCAACACTGTGGCTTCAACAGAATGGCTGTCCTGCTCACTTTTCACGCAGAGATTGGCTAGTTGCCGAGATGTTATTCCCCAGATGGTGGATTGAATGAATAGTCATGTAATTTGGCCACCATGTTTACCAGACTTGGCCCCAAATTACTTTTTTTTTTTGGAGGAGAATTAAAGACATTGTCTGCTGCGTGCATCCAACAACAAAGGAAGATATTAAAGATAGAATCAGAGCAGCATGTGAATATCTCTAGTAAGATGAAAAAAACGTTAATGTTCCGTTTCCTTGTTCATAAACTCTGCTTATTACAAACCATATGCTTACATGATTTATTTTATTTTGCAAAAACTATGCATGTCAGAAAACAACTGTCTTCATAAATGTTGTTTCCTTTTTGACAATCTATCCAACGATAGCATTTACAACCCCTGTTTCCATTTGCAATTTCAAAGCTCACCCCTGTACCCTTACCTCTGGTATGTTTGGGGGAATGTATTTACTACTACTACGACTTAATAATTCATATAGGGTTTAGTTATCATAATTTTTTCACGAACCCCCAGTGTCATCATGTTTCTGAGAAAACGGAGTGATATGGGTACTGTGAATGACTGTGTGTGTGACTGGCAGTAATGGCTAACCAACAGACACCTATGAGTAAATCCCATATTTGACCTATCTGGTCCCTCCCCTTAATAAGTGGTTGGATCCACCCCTGTTATTTTGTTGGCTCCTACCAAGAATGAAAAGACATTTACCAAAGATGATTAGGTCATAAGCAGTTTTGTGAATGCCTTAGTCTTGTTTAGCTCTAGTGCCTTTGTTTAATGTTGTGCATGTACATTGACTTCTCTTGCAAATGGAGGTTGGATCATAAGTTATAACAGTAAAAATAATTTAAAGAAAAAGTTAACTCTAAGTATGTTGCTTTGTTCCAGGTTTTGAAAATTCATACTTTACACGCAATCCAAATGAATTGCAAGGGGAGAGAATTAAGACTACTTTAGTAAAGTCATCACGAGGCCTTGGCTTTACAATTGTTGGAGGAGATGATTCTGAAGAAGAATTTTTGCAAATAAAATCGGTGGTTCCAAATGGCCCGGCTTGGCTTGATGGAAAGTTACTTACTGGTATGGGTATTTTCATACTGTTTATATTTTCAAAGTTTGATACCATGTATTTTTTTGATTAAATGTTGCATTCTTAATTTGAACTTAAGCACAAATATGTTTTTAGCTAAATGTGGTAGTTAGATGGGTTCGTAGAAAAATAAAAACTAGAAAATATTTAAAAGAATATTTTTATGTTATTCATTGAGACAAAAATAATTGATGATTCATGCTTATTAAATGATTTTAAAATGCTAATGGCATTTATACCTTAAAATTCTATAATATTGTGGGTGCTGCGTATTACATGATCTGCCGAGCAAAAGTATAGGGTTTTACATGTTACAATAAAATATAACTTTCAAACAAAAAAAATGCTTTGAAGAGAAGAACCATGCTACAATAGAGCAAGTAGGAGTCAATAAGTGTTTGTATTGTTGTGTTTTTTTGTCATTTGCCAGCTTTTTCAGGCTATTAAAAAAGCTATTTAGCAACGTAGCCCAGCAAAGATGCACAAAATGTTTTACAACAGTATTGTGAAAGATGGCTGAGACACGCCTCAAACAATTCAACATGTAAAACCCTATCCATTCACTCAGCCGGTCCCATACTAGGCAGCTGCATTTAATTGGGATCTTTTTGGATTGCAAATTGTCATCCTAGACTGTTTCCAACCTGTGGCAGGGTCTCTCTGTCAAATTACCTTCAATATACTGTACTCACAAATTGTGGCAAACATTTTAGTTAAATAAACAAAGAAGAAATGTTGTTTAAGAGAAAGCCACCCCCATTTAAAGTTCAGCATTTTCAGGCAGTAGAGATCTTCTCCTATCACTGACAATGACAGAATACTTTGAAAAAGACCTTTCAGTGTCCACATTTGATGTTGGAAACTAAATCTTCTTAAGTGCAGCTGCAGCAAACTGCGGAAAATGTCACATTATTGTGTGCACAACAAGTTTACGATGTCTGCATTGGCTACTTGTGGTTTCTGAATTTCACTGTTCACAAGTTCCTGAAGGGCCATATAACCAGCTGCTATTTTAGCACATTTTTTTATGAAAGTTAGAGTATTCTATCAACCATTCTGGAGAATTTCTTGTCTTCTATGCCCATGGGGTGTGTGGTGTGTTGTGTGTGTGTGTGTGTGTGTGTGTGTGTGTGTGTGTGTGTGTGTGTGTGTGGGTGTGGGGGGGGGGGGGGGGGTTTTCTCACCAATGTCCTAAATTGTGTGAGAAGGATCACTTGAGAGAAATTCATTCAGCTTCAGTAAGCCAAGTTGTGACGTATGTTTGAACTGTTCTTTCAGGGCTGCAGACTGGACACTTTTCATTTTACTGAGTTACTTTTCAACATCTTCTGGAAAAATTTCCTTTGTTAGGATTTCCAGTGAAATTTGCAGCTTCTGAAGCTTTGAATATAGAAGATGAGCACTTGGATAAGAGGATCCCTACAAAAAGTTTATTGCATCCACAAAGCAAGCACAATTTTCATTGACAAACACACTGAGCTTCAATGGCCTGTACCTCAGCTCCTTGCGTTTCTTTTATGAACTTCACCCCTGCATTATTTTGCTCACTCGAGTGTTCAAAAAAGCAAACAATGTCTCGCAGATGGACAGCCAAGTAGAAAACAACATAGTGAAATCAGGTGCTCCATCGTGTTACAATGGGCATTGGAAACATCTTCACTTCTTCATCTTCTTCATTCTTGTCCCTCGAAGAATTTAGTTGGGCATGCCATCTTTTTCTTGTATTTAAGAATGCATTTTTTACTTTGATTGGAACATTTAAATCCTCGAAATTGTTGTGCCAGATCTGCCCTACCAAATCGATTTTATGTGCCCAGCACTGAATATGGTACATATGATCACGAAATAGACTTTTCTAAGTACTTGTAGATCTGGTCATATATCTCGCAAAATCTGTTACATATGCAACTACATTTTCCTCAACTTCATACTTTGTGCAAATGTCAATAACAGCTTTAGAACAGGCAACAGCATTAGCTGCTTACATGAAACTCCTAATAATATACTACAGTGTTCTGCCTCTTGGTTGCAATATCTGAGAAAGGATGTTCAAGACAGTTATTTCCTTTATCTGTTTTTTCATCTGCAAGAATAACAACTTTCTGGTCTGCCAGTATTTCTGCGATTTCTGCCCCCCCCCCCCCCCCCCCCCTTAACAGAGGAATGTATTCTTTTCATACCCAGTCTGCAGTAGGTATATCACCAGCACTGCTAACTTGTTTCCCCATCCATTATCTGAGTTTGCAGTTGTCTAATTTCTCAACAGGAATTCCAGCAGCACTGAACGCTTCAGCTGTTTCTAGCACAAATTCTTCTTTGTACTGTTTGGCTCGTTTAACCACCTCTTCAATTGAAAGCTGACATTTTGCTGTTGGTTGCCCCACTTTTTTCCATATGGACAATCCCAAATGGCAGTCACAGAATTTGCACATCACTGTTTTGCTACAACTTGCATAAAATCGTGTTTCTCAAACTGACGGTGCAAGACACACACTTATCTGCGAAAAAGTAATAAACATTCAACGTTTAATATTTGACCTTCAGTACAAATATTTTGTGTGTTTCATGCAGGTTTAAAAATTTAATGGCAATTTTCTTGTATTTCTTTTACAACAAAATTTACATGCAAAGAGATAGCGGACCATGCATATAAACATGGTAGTGTTAAAGCACATTAGCCAACATAAAAGTCAAATATTTTCGTATTAATTTAGAGGTTATATATAATGTATGTTACATAGGTAGGCTTTGTGTGCTATATTACATATAGTTTTTCAGTAAAAAATGAAAAATTGATTTTCCACAATTCAAAATGCATTTTAAACAATTTCATGTTCAGTTTGTACATTTTCATAAATTTTTTAATTGATTACTTAATTAAGTATAAGTTGAACTTAGTGCAAAACCAGGGGAACTATCGGTAGCAGCCTTGTTTAGGCGGGAGGCAGCAGGCACGTGCCGGCATCTCCTTTCTTGGACCACTAGGCTTGGCGTTCGATTCCCTGGTGGGGGGCCTGTTTGGGTCCGCCGGGCACCAGAGAACTTCGGGATGTCCTTTCCTCCCAAAAAGGCGTTCTTGGAGAGGTCACCTGGGGTCGGGGTTCTTGGACTTCCTTACCCCAGAGACTGTGTGATACCCCTTCTCCCGTCCAGGTGGTGCTGCATCACGGGCCCTGATGCCATCCAACGTCTGGATCGGGTTGTTGCCCGGTTCCTCTCGGACCTGCAGGACAGACGTGGTGTTGGCTTTAGGTAGAACCTCTTGGGAAACCTCTACCTCGACAGCTAACTGGAGGGGCTCGGCCTTCCTGGCTGGCTGAGTTTGGTGTTTTCTTCCACGACACCTCCAGGTTTCAGAATTGGAGCGGCCATCGAGAAGAGTACACTGATAGTCTCTTCTCCCCCCTCTCCCCCTCCGGTGTGATGCTATTAAACCTCCTTGCGAAGGCGTTACAACCTGAGGCGGAAGTACGGGCTGTATCTCAGCCTTTGCAATTGTGGGTCTGTTCTCCTCTTGGGCTGGTCGGGGAGAGAGGTGGTCAGAAGCAGAGGTGTTTGCAACACGGGCAGAAATGACTTCTTTTTGACGTTATCTGGCGGCAGACACTCTGAAGCTGAGGGAGAGAGTAGCATACTGGGTTCTCCTTCCTCCTCATCCATGCTGATTTCCAAGTCCTCTGGAGTAGGCGTGGATGGAACAGAGCCTGGTTGTAGAGGTATCTGCGTTACATCTAGCTCTGGTTCTGGTGGGTGCCCTCCTAGACTGGAGGGGAAGCAGTGTGGACTACGATGCCATCCAACGTCGCAGTCCAGGCATTGGCCAGGTCCTCCCCGACCATGGCATCCGATGTGGGGGCAGGAGGTACAGGTTCTTGGGACCCCTCTACCTCGATGGCTTTCAGAGACTCGTGAACCTCGGTGATGATACTGGGTTGGGGAGGCATCTGACAGGGAGCACTGCCAGGAGATCTCTGGTTCCAGGATTGTCTTTCTGATTCGTTACGCCGAGAGCGGGAAGTAAGAACTCTTGAATAGAGGGGAGGGTCCTTGCAGACGTTCCACTTCTGTAAGGTAGTTTGGTCACAGTCCTGGTGAAAGTTGGGCTTGGAGTCTCCTTTACAGTGGTTGTTGGAAGTGCGTTTCCTGGTTGTCAGGGGTTCAACCTCTCGAACAGGCTGCAAAGGTGTGTCAGCCTCTCCTTTGGATTTCAGGGTCTGGGTCAGAGGATCCATTTTGTCTTGGACTCCATCAGGACAAGGCCTCATTTGCCAAAGGTTCACTTTCCAAGTGCTTCCACGGATGTCCTCAACCCAGCACACATTTTCGATATTTCCCACCACTTCGAAAGGTCCCACCCACTTGTTGGCTAGGCTAGCTGCAAACTTGCCTGTTGCCTTACTAAGGGTGTGACTTTTGATGAGGGCTTTCTGTCCTAGCGAGAAAGTGTACACTCCTGTGTGGGGTGGTGGGTATTTGCGAGAAATTTACCGCTCCTGGGCTTCTCGCCTTTTTGTCTCTGGCTGAGGCTGCCAGACAGATGTCTTTAGGTGTGGGCATGGTTGTGGGAGTAGTCTTCCACTGCAAGTCCCCGGGACGTCTGAGTGTGCATCCGAGGAGGAACTGACTTGGGCTGGAGTGTACGGCTTCGTTCTCTCTCTGGCGGAGGGCAAAGAGGATTGAGGGGATATTTTCATCCCAGTGCCAGTAGTTTTCACCCACACTGAGGGGGAGGCTCTTTTTAAGTTCTTGGGGATGGTATAGAGGTGTCTTCCAGGTCTCCACACCCCAAATTTTACAAGCAGCCCTCCATTGCTGGCTCGTAAAAGAGCTGCAAATGTTCTCCTAACGTACCCTAATTCTAAGTTTTAGATGTACGTCCAAGGTAGGGTCGGATGCTTAGTGCATCTCAGGGCGACCCTCTTATGTTTACTAGGGAAGGAAATCATGTAAGGAGACATGCATTGCAGCAGAGAGGGATTGTACAGCCATGGCCAGCATTTGGGGCCATGACTACCTCTCTAAATACTATACCTATAGTTAAACTATAACTAAGAAGAGACTGGGAAAAACCGGCATAGACACAGTAAAATCCCAGTCGACAGGAAATAATTCAAAGTTGTTGCATGCCTGAATTAGAAATGCTACAGGAGACAGTGTGTGTGGAAACATGCTCTTCTTAGTAAAGATGGAAAATTAGTAGAGAGGGGACAGTAAATTTATTCATCATTTACCATGGTTTTATGGGAGAGAATGTTGGCTTTAACCAGAGTGGTGCTTGCACACCACTCTGGTGAGGGAAGCGGTGCTATTGGTCCTCTTCCCCCTGATTCTCCAGTAGAACCTGAAAACTAAATAAAAAGAAAAAGTGAGCTGTAAGCGGACTATCAATTTAAGGAAATCTAAAAACTCTGACACATCTAGTCCATCTGTTATAGGCAGCTCCTTTATCATACGTTCAAGGGGGTGAAGAATTTTTACAATAATAGGTGAGGGGACTTGATACTTGCTCGGGTAAACTGCAGGAGTCATGTTCACTCCGGGTACAAAAACAAAAGTGGAAGTGGGGCCAAGATTTGCACAGTAGAGGGAATAGTTGTCGGAATACCAGCACCAAGATTTATGAGTGTATGAGTGGATGTGGAAATTGGAGGGGGTAAGCCAAAATTTTGGTGTTGGATGTTGGACCATGAAGGGTAAGAACACAACCTGTTCAGAGACACGTGACACAATATTTTCATCCTGTGTAGTAGGAACCTCACACACATTGTTTTGAACTAATCTTACAGTATCACTTAGTACTGCTACTTGCTCAATGTTATTTTGCAGAGATGCAACCTCCAAATCAGAAAGGGCCTTCCAAGTCAAGCTCAACAAATTTCTTGCTCATCTCTCCAGGTGAGCAAGCTTTGTTTGATTCTGGAAAGGGCCAAACCACTTTGCTCTTATAAATTCTCAATAACTTCCATGAATGCAAAAACCTTAGAGGCACATGCCTAATACTCTGCCTTAACCTCAATATCAGTCGAATGTATAGGACTAATGGGCAAGTTTGCCTGAAGGGCATTACGTAGTTTTTTCTTAACTCGGCTACTGTAAGGTCAGTAGGCTGGATACCACGTACTTTTAGCTCGTGCGTGGGCTTGTCTTTAAGGAGCCACTCTGGTACTATAGTACCCGACAACATGAAAAACATACAAAGAGCACAAACTAAACACAATGCACCAAAATGTTAAACTTACATGAAACCTAAAACAATACCTAACATGCACCATTGGGAATAGCTGCAATAAGGTAGGGTGCCGAACACATCCTGAAAAATCACACGAGCAGAACACCACATAGTTACATTAAGGGAACTTAATGGTAAGCATGCAAATTTGCTACCAGATGTATTGAGCCACTCCTTGGCACTAAGACTGGAAACCCTGACAAAGGGAAATGGCAGAGAAATCTCCAGATGGGGATTGCCCACCTGAAGGTCTCCAATCCAAGTACCAAGGTGCCCGAGAATGTAGGAGCGCTAACTGCTCCAAGCATGATTATTCATGCCCCAACAGAGGCCAAGCCAGTTATCATCTTCCCTTGGCTGTTTCCAGACACTTTTACCTTTATATTATCCACTTGAAGAGACATAATCTTATTTTGAACCAGTGGCTAATAAATTTTATAAATTGTCATGCATAAACAGCATATCCAATGTGTTTTACACCATTTCCATCTCAGAAATGTTTTATTTTATAAATCATAATCCCTTAAGAACTGTTGGACATAAACATTAAGGTTCAACAAGCACAATTTTAGTGAATAGTAAAAGTTACTATAAATTAATAACATAAGGTGACACCAAATTATATTTTTGTACTTTTATTCTTTTTTTCTCAGATGTGGTCAGGGGACTACAAAGCCTCAAAAGAAGGTACAAAACATAACAAAAGCTAATTACCGGCTTAAAAGAAACAACTGAGTATATTTTTGAGTATTAAAAAAAAGAAAGTGCTGGGTGCACCCACTATTCCTTACATTAATTATTTTAATTTTTAGTTTTTAATATTTTATACAATAGCAGAAAATTGCTTTGTTTTAATTACAAACAGAACTTCATGTTTGTATAGTCCTTTCCTTAATAAATAAAAAAGAATGTGGGATAAACGGTTCTTTAATTAAGAGAAAATTTAGGAAGTGTCCAATTGTCAGAATTTGGCTGTATGTCAGCAGGACGCCATGCTGCGAAGGTTTAAGTCCAAAGTCATCTGAAGATAGAGTTCATACCAAGAAATGAAAAACAGTCTGATCAAAAAAAATTCAGAAGTAGCTTTCTGACTCCGACACAACGGGATCTATAATTTTCTAAGCCCCAGGCACAGAGCAGCCATGCAGGTTAACAGATGGGCTCACATAGTCAACACATCAGTCCTTCGGCAACTACTACGACCGCTTGGTGGCGGTCAATTAAAAACTGTAACTACGTGAAGTATGAAACTCCGCAATGAGAAAATTATGCAACTTCACAACATGGCTGGTTTGGAGTAAGAAGACGATAGTAGGCACTTTTGTTCTTCCGTAAGGACAAACTTTGGAAACTTACTACACACGCGACATGACCAATCAATATATATTGAGAGACCATATCGCTGTTCCAAAGCATCTTGATAAAGTACATCAATTATATCATTTCCATTTTTAAATTGTAAACATTGTTATTTCAAAAGCTAGAGCATTTATTACAGTAATATGAAGTTATAAAAGGACAATATACAATATTTCACAGTAATGAAAGTAACTCAATTTTTAGACAAGTCATTGTGTTATTACAGAGCTCAGACTGCCACCTATCGGGACAGAAGTGAAACACAAAACAGACATGTAGACACCTCGGTTAATGAGTCGCTATTTGGCGAGTAACTAACAACAAAAATTATTTTACTGCTGTTATGGCATTTACAATTAGAAAATTATACACATACAGTTTTTAAATTAATACAACATGAATCTTAATTTTCTTTCTACACAAAAACAAATAATTACAAATTCGCAAATTAAAAAAAGTTAGTATCCTCAAAATAAATAAGGAAAGATAATAAAAAGGGCTTTGCAAAAGAATGTAAATTGCTACAAAAGCAATTTAAGAAAATTAAAAAACTAGGTTACAAGGGTCTAGTCGGACCTTTCTCCCCTGTTCCACTATCAATAGGTTGTGTTATGGGGGCCTCTGGCAGGACCTCTCTATCCTGAGGCCTCCCCATAATGAATAGAAAATGTTACGTTTTGCAGTAAAGCATCACTTCGGGCCTGGCTGACATCTGTTGGCCCTGAGGGTTGGGCTCCAAGGGTTATGCAGTGACTGACACTGCTCGGTTTCTCCTGGAGTGGGGATTCCCCAAAACACACTGAAGTGTGCCTGGTTAAGTCTTACTGATACATATGCAAAGGATCTTTCCACTAGACCAAAATCGGGGTGGTTAACTATGGTTAGAAGACTGGAGGCGAGGGGTGTTGGTTATTGCGTACTTACACTGTCATCTTTGGTGTTGTTCAGGTGGGTTTCACCCAGTAATGGCGAGCTCGGTCTACTCCGAAGCGACGATTCCAGTCGTATGCTTCACGGCTCCAAAAGTTTGGGTTTGCCCAGCTGTATCTTATCTCCATACAATTTAGCAATCGTCTTACCACTGGGTGGTACGATAGATGTGTGCGAAAGCAAGGCGACAAGAAGATTAGTATAACCGGAGCAGACCCTACTGCTTGGTGCGTAAGTTGGGTGGTGCGATCCCGTTCCGCATGCCTTTCCTGCATAGGAGGTGGTAATACATCCACGGTTTGAAAGCAGCATGAGCTAGGTATTGTTCTCTGCGTCTTTTGCCACTCTGTACCTTGTAAGGCATAGAGCACAACGGTCTTACAGCCTACGCAATGCACTTAGGAACGGTAATTATAGTGTAACCCAATAGTGACTTGCTGGCACAAGCTCGATAAGTCCCCACTGATCCCCCATGCATGCAGGCTGATCAGGGACATGGTGCAATGTGGGCAATCAAGCCTCTACTGATTGTGCATTCGCACCGGGTTAAGCGGCAGACCCCAAGCTAATGTCACTCCAGCACTAACTTAGTGCTCAAACCGAGAGATAACCTAAGCTTGTAGCCCCTTCCTGTGCGAAGGTGTTTCTAGTGGTTGGGGCATCGCTGTTTCTCCCCAACAGCACTAACTTAGTGCTCGGGGGGCTGGGGAGAAACTGGTAGCCGTCTAATGTGGATGTTAACAATCTTGTGGTTCCTGTTGGCAGTACACGTCACACTCTGTCTCTAACCGTTAACACAGACAGGTACCCTGTAAATGAAAAATAAGCACGTGACCTACACTACCGCCTACCAAACCGTGGAGAGCTGAAGGTAACTGCTGTTTCAGGTGTAGGCGAACTGGTTCTATGTCAAAAGGGGAGTAGCTTTTGCTAGAGGAATACATAATTATTTAAAGTTAAACTGAGCTAGGCAAAAAGGTGTCTGTTAAATATGTGTGTACATATTTGCTGCTCGTTGAGACGTGGTAAGTAGCCGCTGGGGGTGTACTTGAAGCTTGCGAGGTCTCCGGAGGTCCCAGCACTGAATTAGCTGTCTGGGATGTCTTTATAAAAGTTTGAGAAAGAGTGATTGCCTGAGGCCGGCAGCGTCCGTACTTATATAGGTGAAGCTTTTAGGCTGCAGGGAGGGCGAGCATCCTGCCCTGGTTGGCGTGGGAGTTGAAAAACTTGTGTCAGCAGTAGTCAGCGTTTCTGCTTCATGCCTCTTCGGCGGCATTTGGCCTTGCCAGGTGGCGTATGACATGTAGGTTCTCTGTGCAGGGTAGGAGGGGCGACATGACAGCTGGGTTGCGTAACCTTCAGATGAAGAGAAGTCGCTCATAAGTTTCTGTTGCCTGATAGAGTAGGCGGCCAAGATTTCCTGTGGAAAATTCTCTGTCTACGTCTGTAGCAGTGGAAGTAGGAACCTTTAGCGGTGAGTCGTAATCGTGGTTTATTAATAGGTTGAGCATCACATGTCGATCCCCCCTCCCCCCCTCAAACTCTTTGTGATGAAGACTCATCGTGGAACAGGTGATGGAGAAAGTCGTAGGCCCCCCTCTCTGGAAGGTCTAGAAGGTCTGGGTAGATGTAGGTAGACGTGGTGAGGCAGATAGCACGAAAAAAGAATTTTCCGTCAGGTATGCGGGACCCTTAAGGTTGGGTGGCTTGACCGCTGTAGCGGCGCGTGGTCTGTGCACTCTGGATTCTCGGCCAGCGAAGCGAAACATGGTGACGGTCTGCTGTTGACCTTGATTCTCTCTCGGGCGGGCATCCTCTGCCCCTGGCCGTGGTGATGCGGTGAAATCTGTATTCACCCAGTGTAGCAAAGATTACTGGGATAGGAAGCCACGTGTGTCGGGTGTCCCACCAGCCTACACTTTTTACGTGTGCCATTGACAAAATACAGCATATTGCTGGTGGATATTACAAGGGAATCATGATAAAAATCTGAAAGAAAAATGATTTAAAACAATGCACGACAAATTGAGGGGAATAAAAATAATAATTAAAATATGTACAAGCCTTACCTGCAGAAGGCAGGGAAACTTCTCTACTATCCTAGAGCTTGCTGCAGTGTTTTAAGGAAGAAAAGGAAATTCTTTCCAGGGAACCTTTGTCTCTGTCAGCAAGCTAAATAGTTACGTGTAACAGGATGCTAGGTGGAAAACCACAGGCCCTTCAACACCTGGGTTGACTGGCTGAATGAACAACAAAGCGAGTACACTACATGCATGAATATTGCAGCAAATTGTGCATTTGTTGGTCATTTAATACAATATACATAAACACTGAATAAAATTGAAGTTAAAAATATCTTGCACCTGGTTTTGGGAGCTCTGAGTCTCGGTGTCTTTAGTTCGGTACTCAGTTGGTGTACAAGGTATTGCAAACATATACACTGTAAAAACACATGAGTAATTTAAGTTTTGACTTTTTCATTTAAAATAATTCTTCTTGGTAATCTCTTCACGTATGACCTTTTCAAAATGTTTAGTTATTTATAATTGTGTACCTACACATCAAATCATATTTAAATGCTGGAAAATAGAAAAACTAACCTAGCTATCCCTTGCGGGATTCCATCTTATCATGTAGGTCTAACAGCTCATTTTTACACTGTGTATATTTGTTGAAAGTTTTCAGGTAAGTTCTCAAGGAATGTAAACGCCAACAGGTGTTGAAAATACACTCTACATGACGGCATTCTTCATGTAGGCGATCTTCACAAGTACACTGTAAAAACGTATTGTAACATTTAGAGGTTTACCTACACATCAAGTCAGATTTAAGTCATGAAAAATTATAAAAATAGAAGAAACTAAATATGTCATTGTTATGCTGAAGTGTCTGTCTTCAACTTAATCACTGGCACTGTGGTGAGTGTCTTTACGTGATGCACTTATAGCAGCCATTACTGTCAGTGAGCATCTATTTGTAATTCTACCTACTTAAGTGGGCTGTCTGCCACTGAAAACTACAGAACCTTGATGTGTAAAATGTCTATATTGCACTGTGGTGAAAAGTTATTGTTTGGCGTACAGTTGTTAACGGCTGTATTTAAAAGTTACTTAGCACATAGTCTAGTGACTAATTAATTACGGTTGCATTTACCTCTTTGGTTCCTTACACTTCTCCCACCCCCTCCCCCCACACCATATTGTTGGCGGTGGGTTTGAGGCACGTTTATGGGACACTTTGAATTTAATTTATCCTAAATGTGGTTGTTCTGCTTACGTCACTGTCCTGGACTTGCGGCTTAATTAAATATAGTGTACATGACAGTTCTGTGGGTCTCCATGGCTATTCTCGGTACCGGCCAGTTGTATGGGAGGCCTTGGCGGCACTCTGGGGCATCAGGCGTCGTGGAGCTGCCTGTGATGTCAGCTTCTGCCGCAACAGATTGGGAGGGCACTTGTACAAGGGACGTTGAGGCAGTCCAGGGGAGTGACAAGCCCTCCACCCCGACTGCAGTGCGAAGGAGAAAGACCTCAACCTCGACTGTGGGTAACACAGCTCGTCGTGGGACCAGGTCGTGGGCGGCATTTGTGGTCTTTGGGCGACATTGGGAGGGAGGATCTCCTCTACCTCCACTGCGGGTGATGTGCCAGGTGAGGAGTAGTTGGCAGTGTTGGCTGTCTCGACAACAGCAGCTTCCTGTGTAGCAAAATGGCAGGGCAGAGCACTTCCACGTTGGCAGCTCAGTGTCCAGGTCTGCGGGGATTCCTGCATCGCAGAGTCTTGGAACGGAGCACTCTCGTCGGAGCTCGGCATCCTGGGTGGCGGGAGTTCTTCGTTAATGGGTGCAGTGGTCCACATCGTAGATGCTGGCATGTCCTTGGCCGCTGCCCCTTGCGATTCTTCCTCTTCCGCCTTATCTGCTCTTGCGCTGAGCCCAGTGTCTGTTGGTCTAGTGGCTGTCGGAGCCAGAGGTCGTCTTCGTTAAAGTAGGAATGGCTTTGACTTCTGGCTTTGTAGTTGTACTGGGTGGAAAGGTAGGCGCTTGTGTGATTCCTACCCCTCTCGCTCAAGGTTCTTCTGACCGTTCGTTAATGCGACTTGAGTGGCGGGGTGTCTGACGGGGTTCTCTGTCTTGTGGACTCCGCCATGACAATTCGGAGCAGCTAGATATTGCTTTATCGCGTTTGGCTGCAATTTTCTCATCATAGCTGTGTGGCGTCAAGGGCATTGATCTTAAAGAAAATGTGCCTTGGCGTGGTTCTACATCAGGCTTCCATGGCGTGATGTAACTAGGAGCCCTGTCAATAATAATAGGTGGCGGCTCAGGTCTCGTCGAGGCTCCCAGTTCGGTATCTGGAACTACCCTTTCGGTTGGGGGTTCATCTTCATCTTCCGACTGGCCTGGTGTTTCTTCTTCAGCGTTGTCGTCACCAAATGTCGGCATGTCCCCTGGATAGGGTCGTATCTGGCCTCGGGTGGCCTTGCGGATCCATCCATGTATATCTTTGACCCAGTAGACGTTGTCTTGCTTGCCTACAATACTGTACGATCCATCCCACTTGTCGGCAAGGCCAGCGCTGAATTGGTTGCTGGCTTTGCTGAAATGGTGACTTCGCAGAAGGACGGCATCCCCTAGGTTGATTTCTCCTACCCCAGTTCTTGGTTGAGGGTATTTCTTTAGAATGTAGGCTCTCTGGGTGTGTGTGGTGCAGGCCAAGGCTGCTAGTCGGATGTCCTTGGGTTGAGGCAGGTCGGTGGGCTCACTCACCCACTGCCAGTCGCCTGGTCGACGTAATGTTTGTCCCAGGAGTAGAATGCTTGGGATGTGTCGACACCTTCGTTCGTTTGGCGTCGAAGGGCAAACAGTATGGTATGGATGTGCTTATCCCAGTGCTTGTGATCGTTACCCACACAGATACGGAGGCACTTCTTGATCTCCTGGTTCCTCCGCTCAGTAGGGATGGTAGAGTGGGGTAGTCCAGGTTTCCACCTGCCCACCCCTAACAGGCGGTGGACAGGTGGACACCATCACGACCATCCCCTAACTTGGGGATGGTCGTGATGGTGTCGGCATTTATCAGTGCGTAGTTGCGGTGGAACCCAGATCTTCCAGGTTATATTGGACTGTTCGCTATGCATCCATATGACGTTATCCCATAGTTCAAATCATTGGGGCTGTTCCCGTAGTTGGCGTTGGATGTCGGGGTCCTCCTACTGGCTCAAGGTTATTTGCAGTTGGAGAAGCCGGATTTGCTCTTCCGGATTTCTTCCAGCCTGAGGAGGTGGGGAGACATCATCTCCTCTTCCTCTTCAGTAATTTCCTCCAGTGTCAGGAATCGAGACAGGGCATCAGGTAAATCGTTCACTTTACCTGGGCAATGCTGGACCTCAGTCGAACTCATTAAGGATCATGTCCCACCGGCCGAGCGTAGTTTTCAAATTCCGGGACTTGTGTAGCCATTGGAGGGCTTTGGAGGCGGTCCGTAGAATGAAGTGTTGACCGCGGAGATAATACTTGAATTTCTTCATGGTCCAGATAACAGCCAGGCACTCCTGTTCGTTGATGTGGTAGCCCTGCTCTGTTTCGTTCAAGCGAGTTGATGCATATGCTATCACATGTGGATGTCCTTCTATGTCTTGTGGTACAGTTCTGTGTCCAAACCATTCTGACACGGGTCCGTTTGCAATATTAAGGGCTTGTCTCCTGGTGGTCGATAGAGCTGGTGGATATTCGTGAAATGGTTCTTAAAGTCGGAAAAAGCTTGTCGTTGTTCCAGGTCCCATCGCCAACATGTATCTTTCTCGAGGAGTGGATGCTGTGGTGCCATGTACTTGCGATATTTGGAACAAAGTCTCATAGCCAATTACACAGACTCGGGTACCGTCAAAGTTGTTGCTTATTCGTAGGTTCTTCTGCTTCAATCGCTAGTATTGAACTGTGATGCAGGAAGTTTCCCTCAGGTGAGATGACGTGTCCCAGATAGTATATTGAGGACTTACCGAAGAAGCTTTTCGACAGTTTGCAAGTAATTCCATGTAATTTGAGTCTTTCCAGCACACTTTTTTTGCAGGTGGCCAAGGTGCTCCTCTCAACTGTTCGAATATATTATCATATTGTCGAGATAGGCGAAACAGAACTCGTCGATGTAATCTGTTAATACTTCTGCAGACATTAATAGTTGGAATGTTGCTGGGGCGTTTTTCAAGCCGAATGGCATGACTCGAAATTGAAGGGTTTCGTCCTCTGGTGTTGTAAAGGCAGTATATTTGCAAATGTCTGGGTGGACCACAATCTGCCAATGTCTCGTAGTGTATGAGACAAGTCTAAAGCTGGGGGAGCGATCGGGTGGGTAACTTTATTTAGTGATTTATAATTTACGCAAAATCACAATTCCCCATCTTTCTTAGGTACGAGGACTACATGTGAGTTATGTGGGGACTTTGATGACTCAACGATTTCCTGGTCCTTCATGTCATTGACCTCCACAATGAGGTTACGACGGTGGGCTGACACTCAATATGGTCAATTGTAAACCGGTACATCAGTGATTGGACATATTTCGTGCTGAATAGAACGTGTTTGTCGTAACAGTCCTTGTCCGAACGCTCTGGCGTGCTCGTCTAATACAGCTTTTAATTGGTAGAATTCTGGTTCTTCAAGTTCGTGGTTAATGCACATTGGGTCCATGGGTATTGGCGGGACGTCATGTGGGTTTTGATCCCAGTTATAGGCTGTTCACGGTAAAGTGAGCCCTAGTTACTTTTCCTTTCAGCCATATTTTATCCATTAACAGACTTTTTAAATGTATTGCCATGTAAGTAATAAACATATTGTGTATATTCCACTGCACTCGGAAATCTAAGACTAAAATAAAATATATTTATTGACTCTTATTCCAAATGAGAGGGCTTTCAAAAGTGCTCACTTTACCATGAACAGCCTATAACTGTGATCCGGTGGGTTTCTCCCAGATAGGCTCTAAGTTGTCCGTGATCTAGAATACATTGATTGCGGATGAGTCATGGACTATCAATTCGGACAAGTTTGGAGACACAAATTCTGTCTGTGTAGCAATACTTTGTATTTTCACTGTCAAGGTAATTCTTCCGTTTACGACTAGGGTGGAGTTGGGTTGCACAATTCGTACTGTTCTGGTTTGCAGTCTTGTTTCGGCGAGTGGGTTTGGTGTTAACAAATTACTCCAGATGAAATTGCCTGTTGCCACCGAGTCTAACAAGGCTAGCACCCTGTCATTGTTTACCTCCACTTCTATGTGTGGGGCTATAGGAACCGGTACTTCTTTTCTTAATCCCTGGAGGATGGGCCCTTGTGAACTAGGGGTGGTGGCCCTCTTCATACCCCGGCGTCGGCATTTCCCGACTTGCTATTGGGAGTCTGTTTTCCAGTCTGTCTGGCTGGGGTAGTTGACGGCAGTTTGTCAACTCGGTTGGGTGGAATGGCAGCCCCCTCTGGTTTCTAAGGGCAGACCTTATTCCAGTGGTTCTCTGGGCACAACTAGCATTTGGGTATGAATGCCATGCAGGGAGTTGGAGCTGATACACTCTTAAGAGGTGCATCCGGTGGATCTCGAACGTCAGGGGCCTTGGTCGATACTGGTTTTACGAGACTAGCCTGCACTGCAAAATTTTGTTCTGCTTCTCGAGCTCAGTTTACCAGTTCGTCCAAGGGGGTCGGTCTAGTGGCAAGGAGGACGTTCCTGAGACTGGGTAGTATCATTCGACTAATGGTGCAAACAGTGGTAGCTTCGTCAACACCAGGGAACATGCGTCTGAACATCTGTTCCTTTCTCCGTATGAAGATTTCCGCTTCGTCGTCGGGTACCTGGGTCTGGCTATAAAATTGAATCGTCAATCTAGCAAACACCTCCTCGCCCGTGAATTCCGCAGCTAGCCTATAACTGAACTGCTTCCAGTCTATTAGGAATTTGCCATATCTTTCCCACTAGGTAAGGGCGAGGCTCTTCAAATGTAGTAGGGCCCTTTCGACCCATTGTTTCGGTGGCATGTCCGTCTCTCTGAATTCTTCTTTGCATTCTTGCGTGAATGCCACCAGGTCTTCATGGGGTCAGCCTGCGAAGTCGGTAATTTTAATATCGTCTTCTCTACCGGTTGCGGGATGGTCAGGTGCCGTTCCTGGTTGTATGTAGATACGGGATGTCGTGGATCTGCTGGAGGGAGAAATGTGCTTTCTTTGGCATCTTGCATTGGTAGGCCATTCCTGGCATAGAGACACGCTCATCTAGCCACCCTATACATAAGTGATGATAGGGTTCACTGCATGTTGTACATCTAATACAATTTATGTCTCGGCTGGGACACGTGATTTCATTGCAGAAGCTCGTGTGTTGTTTACGGCAGTTGGCTCAGCTGTATTCTAATCCAACTGTATCATGTGCCTCTTCAGGCCAGCCTATGCAGGCATAATGAAACATCTTAGAGCAGTATGTGCATTCAATTTTCAGTGTGCCACTGTTGGTACAGTCGGCCTGGCTACAGTGTACATCGAGCTCACTGTCGTAGTTCTCGCCGGCAACATTAACTTTTGGGTCCGACCTTTTCATGGTTAAGGGCACCACGGGGTGTTTTGTGGACTCCCGAATTTCACTTGATTGCTTGGTTTCGACCCTTAGTCCTCAGGGTATGGTTGGTCTAGTTCGTTCCGTTCACTGCGCGCAGTTACTTGTCTGATGCCCACATTGGGCGTCAGAAAATCTCTTGACACATGTCTAATACTTATGTCGACGATCTTTCCACTAGACCAAAAGTGGGGTGGTTAACACCGGTTAGAAGGCGGGTGGTAAGAGGTGTTGGTTATCGCGTACTTACACTGTCGTATTGGGTGTTGTTGAGGTGGGTTTTACCCAGTAATGGCGAGCTTGGTCTACTCCAAAGCGACAATTCCACTCGTAGGCTATTGGCAACCGTAGTAGTAAGGAAGGTAGAACTCCCTGGCAGGAAATTATCTCAATTCTGCCTCACTCTGGAGTTTAACTCCACACGTTTCCGATGGTACCCTTCCATTAAGTGGCCACCCACGGAATTTAAAACAATCACGACCCACCGAGCCAATATCATCCAATCACGCCACGGTAGGTGTACCTGACGATTTAGAGGTCAGTCTGCGCCTTAACAAACCTACCCATCAAGGTAGGGCGCACGTCAACGTCCTCACCAATAAATAGCGTGGTGAGGCAATCTGTTAGTTGGTTCCAGTCCACGACGAATTCACCATATTTTACTCACCAGTCTTGGGTTTTGCTCCGCAGTTTCCACTGCGTATTTAGTGACCCACTGCTTCCTCAGTATTCCATCTTCCATGAATTCCTTCTTATATTCTCTAAGGAAGATGATGGGGTCTTTGTGTGGTGAGCCTGCTAAATTTGGGCTGCATGAAATCACTGTCCACTACTAACATCACTATGCTACATCTCTAATCTGGGTTTCTAGTTTGGTAGGACAGGCTGCATTTACATACATCACTGTGATAGACCTGGCCAGGATGAGTGACCCTCTCGTCTGGCCAGCCTATACAGATGTGCATTTTGTTTTTGCATGTTATTCAGTGAGTGGTGTACAACGCCAGCCTATACAGATGTGGAATTCGAGTTTGCATGTTATACACTGGATGGTGTACAACACCTGTCCGTTACAGTTTCACTGCAGGTCCAGTGGTCAGCGGTGAGGTGGAGTAGGGAAGAACTCTGATCACTGAATTCCACACATGAAAAGTATTTGTCTGCCTTCGTGGCTTTCTCACGTAGGTGCCTGTTGTCTCATTAAAGAAAGAATTAATGCTGGCCAGATGGGCCTGAATAGAATAAAGTAAAATATTATAATAAGAATATGCCTTATGCGCTAATGAAATTAGGTAACCCTTATTCACAAGAAATAAAAGATTTATTTCAAAGGTATGAGCTTGTATTAAAAAGTTTCTAAAACAATGGGGCTGCACTCTCCTAGAAATATATTTTAAAACACTTAAAAGAAAAAGGGGTGAATCTATATCAGGAGAATGTGTCCTGAATACAATTGAATGTTTGGAATATTGCATCATTAGTAGTAGCCACAATAAAAATATTTAAATAATTTAATATTTAATAAGTACATGTTCTGAAAGAACCTAAGTGAAGCAGCACCAGAGTGTTGCTGAAGATGTGTGGTGGCTGTTGAAATTACCAGAAGGAACGTCATAAATAGCGGGAGTTCAAGGAAGGTAACCAAGAAAGGATACGGGTTGATGGCATTGGCAGACACACTGGTGGCGTCGGCGTCTGGGAGGCCTCTGGAACTGGAGATCTCAGAAGAGGTGGAAGACCCCCTTGACTGCTGGTGGGTTCTCTGGAGCTGCTGGTGGAAGTTTGTCGAGGACCCTCTGGAGTTTTGAGTTTACCAACGATGCGCAAAGAGTTCTAGCACTTGGGGTCCCTGTTAGATCGTCTCGTGGCCTCGTACAGTGGGAGATGGGGGCTAGTGCTTACCCTTGCTGGCCGGACACATTCCAGTGGCCAATTACGGTGGTGAAGGTGCAACAGACTGCCCTGAGGCCATGTTCTGGAAGTCTTTATATAGTGATTCTCCCTGCTTGGTGGCACTCAGAAGGGTGAAGGGGAAGCAATCTCCACCCTCGTGGGGGTTGGTCTAGTGACGTCGAGCATGGATGACTGGATTCTTGTCTCTGCGGCGCTCGATGCGAGGCTGTGAGATGATGTGATCTGGCCAGCCTGCGCATCTCGGAGGCTGTGAATGCTCTGGCGGGTGGCACTTTTCTTTCCAGCTGCGGAATTGTAAAATACCACTGCCATCCTGGAGTAGCAGGCGATTTAAACAGTAGCAGAGGGGTTTTTGCTGTTGATGGCTCGTAATGCGTAGCTTTGCTTGGTATGCATGTTCGAGTCTTAACATGGGGGCTGTGTACAAAGCGCTCATGTAAACACGTGGTCCGTCTCCGTCTCTTCCTTCATCAGTGGTTTTGGACTGGCCCATAAGGATTACTGCATTCCAAGATGGGTTGCTGTCGCAAGTAGAGTGCACTACATAAAAGTGCAGATAGCGTCACCCTAACCTAGAATGCACCTCGTGATCCACCACCTCGGGTGATGAAAGTCATATGTCTGATGGTCCAGTAGACCTCAACGACATAAAACGAACAAGGCAGAAGTTGGTGAATATAAAAGGAGTGGATCTGGTTGCTCTTACCAGTGTTTTGTGAAGAGAGGATAACAACTTAGGCAGAGTCCCAAAACCCTATAATTAACAGGCAATCCATCATCTTACACTGAATTACAGTAATATAAATATTTATGTTTTTCAGCACCAATTATACTTTCACCATAAAATTAATTAAACACGGGAAAATAAATTATGAAAGAACAACACTGTGCACAATTAATTTAATAGCTTCTTTATTAATGTAGATGTTTTATAAATATATAGTTTTAAAACATTATCAGATTCTTTTCAGTTACTGAGTAATGACTTATTTTATAATACCATGGTTGAGCTCACAAATATAATTCATTAATTTTAGTTTCATGTTGAGAAGGAGACGAAAGAACACTGTCTCAGCATGTCTAAACAGTGTACATGTCGATACAACTATCGATAAATATATGGCTACACTTATACTCAGATGGTTATGTGCTGAAAAATTAATTATTCAAAGTGTATCAGGATTCTAAATAATTTTGCTAGCAAATTTTATGGCAGCTGATATAGACATTAATAGTAACATAATTAATTAATTAATTATATGATTTACAAAAAGTGCTGCCCTGTACAACATTAAATTGAATACAAATATAAATTAAAGACATATTACTTACAAGTGGTGCTACCTAGGACGAAAAGAACTCCAGAAATACAATTTAGTAGCTATATTATTTAAATGCCTTTATCAAAATTAGTGTTATATAAAATTTTAATATTTACTCGTTGATTCTTCTTCCTACATTATCACTTATTATACATAGTAAATTTAATGACACAAACATTATATGACTAACACAGTTACTTGAGCACAAAAGTGGGATATTCTATTGCAATGAAAATTCAAGGAAAAGACTTTGTCTTAAAAAAATAATTTGCGTACAAAGACAAACACACAAAATACAAGGAAATAAAGAAAAAAACATAAGCCAAATGCTTACCGTCTCACAAAAATGGCATACTTGGCGATGCCTGAAAGAAATGTAAATTGTGACTTGCTTTGTATTATTTTAATTTGTTGACATCTTCTATCTTTGCATATCACTTTTTATTTTAAGGTGTTGTTCAAGTGCATGTAATTCATTTTGCTTTGAAATTGAGTTTTGACAGTTATAATTTTTTTTTGTTAGAACCACATTTGTTTGACCTAGTTTTTGTATAGGTTTGTTGTTTATGTATGTGTTCATACACTGACTTTTATATAAAATATTTCTATAACCTTGTTTTGACACCTTATGTTAGCATGTAAAATATATATAAAATTTGTTTTGTTTTTCATTTTAGGTGATGTTCTAGTGCGTGTGAATGAAACATGTGTTCTTGGTTTCACACATCACGATATGGTGAGTGTGTTCCAGTCAATTGCTCCAGGTGAAACTGTGACACTAGAAGTGTGTCGAGGTTACCCTTTGCCATTTGATCCTAATGATCCAAACACCGAAGTGGTTACAACTGTTGCTGTAAATGCACCAGGTAATATGAAGTTTCATGTTCTAGAGCAGGGGTCATTAAACTTTGTGATTTTGTTGACCCCTTTGACATGATGTACATTTTGCTGTACCTTAAGCAGTTTCTTTAATACAAGCCAAGAAAATATATATATGTGTTTATTATCTTTATACAAATTATTACAATCTCAAGTTTAGTTTACAACAAAACATGCAAAAACCAGCCTCATTAATAACAAAAATGTTACAGTTATAGCATAATTTTTTTTTTTGTGTGTTGCTTATGAAGTAAAATAAATGAAATTTAATTTTTCTTGCAAATCCGTGAATATTAACTTTAGGACCTCTAAAGTCTGCAGGTCGCAGTTTAAGAACTGCTGTTCTAAGTGTGTATACTACTGGTGTCATAGTTAATTTCTTTTTTACGGTTTTCTGCAACACCTTAACAGCTCACACATGATCATTAATAGTTCTGAAATCCTTTTGTGTGGGGTATATATCATGGTACATGTCTAGTATTGTGTATGGTAGTTTTTAACATACAATTCTTACTGTGTATTAAGGAAGATAACATGCAGTGCTACGTACATATTCATTTGGAATTTGAATTGTGACCAGCTGGATGATATTTTTCAAGTCATCATATCATTTTGTTGTTCCCTTCTGTGAGCCGACTGTTTTGTTACATCTATATAATTTATGACCTTGGCATGCAGTCACCTAAATAGCATTAAATAATAAGTATCAGTATTCGGTACCTAGTTGAAACCATCCAAAACAGTTTTTGCTGCAAACATGAGGTGATAATGAACTCTCTATTTCATGCAGACTCTGCCATAAATATCAATTACAGGTACAAATGTTTTACAGTGATTGATAGTGGTGTGGACATTTTCTTGTGAAGCAGTACCTTATAATATTTTTATAATTTATCTGACACAAACAATTGCTCGTGTACTCTGTAATAGGCTTCAAATTTTTCCTGTTTTTGTTGCGTTTTTCTTTCATCTCATTTTGTATATATTAACATTAAATTTACACAGTTTGCTCTAGTTTCATGATTTCTACAGCATCATTGTGATAACATAAATTGTGTCTGAAGATGATATGTAACATTCGCATTCTTCACTTAATTTTCTGTTTGTCCTTCAAAAATTATAATGTTTGGAGTGCACTAAAATACTGACAGATTTAAACTTTTAGGTATTTATTTTAATAAAAGACTCATGTCTTGAATGAATAATTTGTTTGTGTGTGTGCGCACGCATGCATGTCCATAGCTGTTTGCATTTCTCTCTCATGGCAATATTTACTGCCATAAACACATTGTTTTGCTGCTCATATTAGTAATTCTGGTTCATGTAGCGACCCAAGTTTCTCAAATTGCCCATATTCCCGTTCCCCCTGCACTTGCATTCCAGTGTTGCGCTATTTTCTACCTTGCTTCACCCTAATCGGCTGTCAAGACCTCTTTGCTGAGAGGCGCTTAAAACTCTCCATTCCTTGCTTGGTTATTCCCAGCTGCATATTCATTTTTTTCCCATGGTGAGTTGTAGCTAAAGGTAGGAAAGGACAACTAAATTTTCTCCCCCTCCCCCCCCCCTCCATCAAGGTTGCCACAAAAAAAAGTTTTTCCTCTTTATTTTAGTTGACATGCACTATTTGGGTGTAAATGTGTGTGGAGGCTATTGGCCTCGCAGGCTGGCAGAGAGAGGGAGAACATGACCTCACTAGTTCCTAAACATGACTTTCCCGCTCACCTGGCATATAATGGGAGGAAGCAATGTTGTGCCTGAGTGCGATGAGCTACAGCAGAGCATGCCCAAAGATAGCCAGTATTTGCCACTCACTGGCCAGCCAAGAGGTAGGATGCAAAGACACCACTTTAATTGTTTGGTAACTACGTCTGCTCATGTCAGGTGAGAATGGGGGGATCAAGGTCACACTTGACTGGACGGAGTAGCATATGAATAGGAGAGGTCACAGTGGATGTTGTGCTCACACATTTAATTTCTAGTTATGTGATATTTATTTAAGCAAACAGTTTTGACAATCTACACAATTTACAAGGAATGGATTGTGAGTGCTGACCAGGGACATAGACATCAAGTTGAATATTGGCGTTAATAGTTTTTATTCCATGAAATATCCAGCCAGTTATTAATGCAATGGTTGTATGCCTGTCCCCCAACTTTTCAAATAAAATTTTGTATAAATTTCTGTTCAAAAAATAGTGAAAATCGTTGTTAAATTATGGTGTTTAAACATGAAAGCGGTGTTAAATTTCGGTATTTAAAAAATGAAAGCAGTGTCAATTTTGGAGTTTAAAATGAAAGTGATGCTAAATTTCTGTGAATTGTTTTAAAAATAAATTAGATCAAGGAATTTCTTTGTATTTATATTTAAAAAATAAACCAAATTTCTGTGTCTGGAAATTAAAAAAATGTGGTAAATTAGAATGTTTGAAAGAAAATTAATGCACATGTTCAGTGTGTGAATAATAAATATAAAAGTAAATATTTAATACAAGAAACAGCAGTAGTACAATTCATTAATTTAAGAAAAAAACATTAATTTAAGAAATGGGGGGTAAATTTTCACAGTTCTAGAAAAGTAGCACGGCCACAATGCATCCTTCCACCACAGCTGTTTTTCACTGAAGAAAAAGATGTTTGTTAACAAATGTGCGTCCAATGCACACTTGCATTTTCCTCTTTCCTCATGTTCCCTGTCACTGCAAGCACTTAAAGAGTAACGTTATCTAACTTCCATCCAATAATTAATGTAGGATGTTATGACTAGGTTGGCATTCCAACCTGCTTTAATTTTGTAATTGGTTGGGGTTCTTTTTATTTTATTTTGAGGGGAAGAAAGAACAGTGAGGGAGTGGGGGTCTTTCGTTTAAAACATCTTTCTTGAGACGGCATTGTTTTGAGGTTCTTGCGGGTGTGTTGCCTTTTTGAGTTGCATATTGTTTTGATGGAACAGTGGAAAATATTACTCATTTTGAAATAACATTTAAATGATTGTATTTTTGGAAATTTTAACTTCAATGAAAAAACAAAACGCGATGTAGATGTCTCTGTTCGTATCGTACATATATTGCTATACACACATAGTTTGGCCGAAGTTAACCTTACACTCGAATGTACTACCTAGACAAATAAACAAATATTATTCACACACTACTTAAGTGTTGAAAGTGCTGCTTCTTCAGGCCATGTGCATTTCAATAATTATAGTATAAGTTTACAAATACGTTATTTACAAAACATGTAAACTTGCTGTTTGTAAAATGTACATCTCTTGAACACGTATTTTTCTATTGTAATCCTTGCAAGTTTACATCACTAAAATCACATTTGTTCGTCACTAGCATTAAATAATTTATTTGCAGAATCATTCAATAAAATCAACACTGTGTACGTTTCCTGAAACCAACAAACTTAAATTTGATATGAAAATGAAATTTGTGTAACATTACATTTCGCGTCTTTGTTTCCACCTAACCTCAAAAACTAGAACACCCAAGTACTTTTTCACCACTCAGTTGGCATGCATTTTACAGAACTTGGACACCATTATTTTATTCTGGATGTCAAAACTGTAGAAACATGCTTCATTATGCATTCACAATCAAAAATAGTAGCTATTTTTGGCATCTCAGCACAAAAATAATCGCTACAAAATACTACTAAGAGATGCAAATTGCTGTGTTGGCAGTACAATCGATTGTCGACTCACAATCAATTGTCGACACTTAATTGATTGTAAACAATTATTTACCGTTTCTGAAGAATGTAAATATTCCTTTTAGCGTCTTGTCATGCAAAATTTTTCATTTTGTAAAAATGGGATAGATTTCGCGAAAACTGTGAAATAACCGTCTAATTTCGTGGTTCACCATTTTCTGGGGTATCTACTTATTAGCTGTTGGATTAATGAGGAGATATTTAAAGATCTTGTCATATAGGTAAGTTAAGTCTTGGACAGTTAATTGTTGCATTGTTTGTAGGATATTTGAATGACTGTCTTTACTGTATGGTAAGGAGACTTTTTACACCTAGTGGCCAAGTGCTTCTCTAGGTCTGACCTCTAACAAGGTGTCTGCAGTCATTGAGTATTGTTATGGTAACCAGCTGCAGCATTGTGGTTTTGTTAATGTTTTCAGCTCTATCCCAGAATGCAGAAATGTAATAAAGATTAGACTCTTTTGTCTCACTATAATTTTATCAACCACATATTTCAAAGCTAGTAGTTTCAACTGAAAATGCAATATATCTTAACAAGTTCTTAATTTTTCAAAATCATTTTCTTTTAATTAATGTTGCGACCATTCATATGTAACAAAACTCTTGACATGCCTTTGCAGCATAATGAGCATCAAATTTAACATCTGTATGCTGCTCCGATAACAAAGCATAAAAGGTAAATGCTTGTGTTGAACAAGTTAACAAGGGGGATAGCATTGAATACATATTTTTATATCAGTAGAGAATAGAACTGAACACATGTTGTATTTATATCAGTATATATATTTAGTGGTTGAAAAGATAACTTTTAACATGAACTTGAGATGATAATTTTCCTTACGCGTATTACAGTGGATAGATTGATCTACATTTACACTCTTCACATTTCCTGCCAGCATCATCACCTTTCTGCACACCCCCTTCCCTTTTGTGATGCCTCAACATTTCACCCCTCCTGCCCCTGCGCTATATGCAGACACTTCCTCTGCGCTTTTACTCATGCCATGAACATGCTGCCCATTCAATAATCACTCTGCCACTCTTAGCTGATTGAGCGCATGTGGGATATTCAAAACTCTGTTTGCATTTGATGTCATTTTGTTTTTGAGAAGGTTGGATCTTTTAAAGTCACCTTGCATTCAATGTCAGATTACAGTTAATTGTTTATTGTAAAACAGAAATTGATTTATGAAATATAGTACGTTAAACTTTGGTTTTGTCTAAAAATATTGTTTTATATTTAAATATGCCAAAACCTGACAATGCCTCACAGTTTCTGGGAATAGGGTATGTTCATACTTGTGTATTTTGTGTGGTGTGCATTATGGATAAACTTCTAATTTGTTTTTCCCGCCCATTCTTTGTGGATGCCATTTTATCCACCATATTGACTAAATAGACAAATGAACAAAAAATAGTTGTGCATAATATGGTATTGCCACATGATGTTTGGTTGTGCGCAATCGTTTTAACATTGTCGTAATTAACTATACAGTATATACAATCCATTCTCGTCCTGTGCCCAGACATTTTGGACCTCTGGGCAGGACAATGAACATTTTGTGTTTTTGTGTAGATTTTTTGCTGCCCATTAATTTCTGTTTATTATTCACGCATAGCGCAAAGTTGCATTGTGACTTGATGAACAGCATTTAGTTCTGCCTATGACTTACCACGCCAGCTAATTTTCACATGATTTTGGAAGTGTTATTGAAGGTCACGTTCATTTATCGTTGGAAGCTATGGTAATATTTACCATTAAAGTTTTGTGAAGTTCCAAAACTCCGCATGAACAATGGTAGTGATAGCTACAGCATACTTACGACTGCAACGAGTCTAGAAACGTCTGCACAGAGCCTCCTCCTTGGCAAATCAAGCCCTCAACGACCCCTTATAACAATGGTTGTTCCAAGCCACCTGCTGGGATCTGTCGATTTAAAACAAGTTATGAGAATGATCATCTAATCAAAGCACATAGTTATGATGACACATCTTTCAACACTGTGGAACATAGCAAGCAGCTGGAAAAGTTTTATGATGGCAAATATAAAGTTATATGTGCCACTGAGTTGCTAAAGCAGCTATTAGTTTCATTAGAACAGTGAACAACCACCCAGTCGCATGCTCGAGTCACCCTTTCAGCCATCAAGATCCCCACATTTTCTGGTGAAATCAAATGTTGGTTAAATTTTCCATTTTGTTCATCACCTTGATTAGAGATAAGAAGGACCTTTGTAGCGTGAAGCATTTCACTTAAAATCTTTACTTTCTGGAGAAGCATTATCTCTTATTCAGTCACTTCCAATAACCTTTTTTACATTGCATGGAATTTGTTGATTAAATGGTATAACAAATGGGTCATCATGGCAAATCATATAGACCACATTTGCAAGCTCCGGTGGCTATTACAGATTCAGCCCAATCCTTGTGAGGCTTGTCTGCTGTCATTGAAAATGTAGCTACTTTGATGATGTGTTATGTAAAAGATGTTCATTGAAGGCTGCACTCGAGCTGACACAGGTAAGTACAGTGTAGCCCTACCATTTGAATTTCCCGAGCCTCTTCTGCTCTGTGCTGTTTTCACTCTTTAGAGTGCCGGCTGAGAAAACAACCAGAGGTGAAGGCAGAATGTATTGCCTTCATGCAAGAATACCTGCCTGCTGGACACATGAGCCAAGCAAAAAAGGTGACCTGGAAAGTGTGAATGCATACTAAATTCCACGTAATTGCGTGTAAAGGCCAGACCACACTACCACCAAGCTACGTGTAGTGTTTCATGCTTCGTCAAAAATAGAATTGGCTGTGTCTCTTAATGATGTTCTTTTAACTTGTCCAGAGATGCAGACAGACTTTGTTACTGTTTTGCTTGATTTTACACATTGTTTTCACTCCAGTTATAAGTAAATGTATCAGCAGATCATGCTACATTTTGAGCGTTGTGACTATCAACGAATCTTTTGGGTCAGAGGAGCAATCAGTTGAGATTTATTGGCTTAACAATGTCACTTACGGGGTCTGCTCAGCCACGTACTTAGCAATTAGGACATTGAGACCGCTGGTGCAATATGAGATGACAAATTTTCCAGATGCTTCTAAAACAATTTGAACAAGCACATATGATTATTTTAGTGGTGCCATTGACCTAGCCACTACCCTCTAGCTTAGATGAGACCTTCAGCTTCGAAAATTTGCAAGTAATTGTCCAGCTTTTCTTGATGACTTTCACCACAAAAGTCCATTCTTTTGGTTAAACATACTCTTTTTAGCGAAGACTCCTGCATTAAGGTATTAGGCTTACGCTGATGCCCCCAACACTGATGCCTTCTCATATAACATGAAACCCGATCCTCCAGTGTAAACAAAATGAGGTATTTTATCAAATACTGCCAGAATCTTTGACCAGTTGGGATGGCTTGCACCATTGACATTATTTGCGAAACACATTAAATGCTACATTGTGTGTGAAGAGTTCAACATGAAGCCTCAATTAGTTCCAGTGGCCAAAGTAGTGTTGACAGTGGCCCGTAATGCACACATCAGTTATCAGGTACACTTGGGAAACCAAAAGAATTTGAATGAGAAGAAAATTAGAAAAAGGTAGAGGCTGAAGAAAAAAAAGGGCTTTAAAGGAAATAAAGCAGAGAACTGCATCTATTGTGATTGAGGAAGAGATACTGAAGTGTGTGAGAAAAGAGGAGAAAGAGAAGAGCAGCACTGCAGATAAACTGTTAGAAGAGGCAAGTTTAAGATTAAGAAAGGTTATTGCTCAGAAAAACATGAAAGAAATTTAATTAGCATAAGCTATGCTTGAGGGTGTGTGCAACGTGAGAAAAGGAAGAATCTGAGACGACAAATGACATGGACAATATGCAGCTAGCTCTCCATTAAAAAAATAAATTCTAAAATTATATCAGACAATTTTTCTTAAAATCTGACGAATAATTAAATGAAAATGACAAACTCTTTTTCTTTCCCCTAGCAAGCTCTACTATTAACGTAATTCAGTTTGTGTCCAAATTATCAATTATCTATAAGAAATTTTGTGGAGCAAACCCAGATTTATTTACAGACTGAAAATAATCAAAACTGTCTTTTGGAACTTTATAAGCGTAGAATGTTGCTATGACTACATGAAATAGGACAGACTTTTTAGACGTACTTTATTTGTGTAATTTTTACATTAATTGTACTGCCAAAGAAGTAATTTAAACTACCAATGTCCTATTAATGTTTTGATTGTTACTCTTCTAAATAGCAATTCAGTAATGGCATTCTCATTATTTTGGCAAAGAAAGGTGTAAAATGAACTTTGTTTACAGAAAATGTGGCAGGTATTATACTGTGTACAGAAAATAAGGCAGGTATTATACTTAATTATTTTACAATCCTGTTTGTGAGCTTTTTGATTCAACATGTGTGTTCTTTTACATGTATTTTTATGGTTAGTAATATTTATTATATAACTTAATGAAGTTTCCATGATGACATGTTAAGTTACTTAAGCCACTTTTGTAATTTGTTAATGTTCTTTTTGGTCACTTTTTCACAATTTTAGAGGAGGCAAACCACTTTGAGGCCTGGGTGAAATGATCCTATGGAGGGATTGTCACTATCTTTGCCACTGTTTTTGACTACAATCAAATGAGACATGTTGAAAATGTGTGGGTCAACAACACTAATTCATAAAATCAAACCAAAAATTTACCAAATTGGTGTCCAAACAAAACTAAAATTTATAAGTTGTTAAACTATAATCCAAACCAAGATAAATCCAAAAACTGTGCTCAAATTCAAGTATAAATAACAAACAGTCAGAAGGTAGCATATCCACAAACAAGCTAGATCACAGTGGAAAGACAAGTGCATGGCATATGATATATCACGTGGGTGTTGGCTAATTCTAACAGCCATAAAGGGGAGGTGGTTACAATAAATGGTCACATCAGTCAAGTTCTATTATATTGACAAGCAGCCACCTGTGTTAGGCCCCCCCATCTCTTTTTCTTGCTGGTGTTGGTCCGTCTGGCAATCCATTAGCTAATCTGTGGCATCCAAATCCTATCATTTTTTATATTTAGAATTGTAGTTCTATGATGGTGCACTTTTATTTGTACTTGATTGAATAATATTTAAATTGGTAGTGTGTTAATGCAACAATATCACATGGAACTGTTAAATTACAAATGTATTTATTGCAGTATGTATAATCAAGCAGCAGTGGTAAATCTGACTTTTATGGGCATTGCATGGGAAAGTGATTAGGTGCTGCACCATTATTCAATGTTATTGAGAGATTGGTGCACAATTGGAATATGCATGCATCAGGGAAGATGTTTATTACTGCAGGGAAGATGGCTAGTCTGGGTGGGTTCCCAAAGTTTCTAGAGACTATGCCAGCTTTGGTGGTAGGACAAGGATCTTGATCTACAGTAATATGTCTATAAGTTTGCTTCATGCCTGTTATTATTTTAGTCTTCTTATGGGAACAAGCACTGGCACACAGGTCTCACCTATGACTGTCTCAAAAGTGGAGCTAGGGAGCAGGTCATCACCTCAGCTTTTCAACATAATGTCAGGGAATTTCGTTAATTGCCCCACATCATCCACTGGTGATGAGACACCTGAAATTTGCATTACCGATTTACTGAGTGTTGTGTAAGAATTTATTTTAAACCCTGGACATTTTTCAAAGTCTGTTAAATACAGTGAAACCTCGTTATTGAGATCCCGTTTATTTCATTTTCCCGCATCAGTTTTGTGTGTGTTTTCTCTCTCTCTCTCTCTCTCTCCTCTCTCTCGCTCTCTCTCTCTCGCTCTCCGCTCGCTCTCTCTCGCTCTCTCTCGCTCGCGCTCTCTCTCGCTCTCTCTCTCGCGCTCTCTCTCTCGCTCTCTCTCTCGCTCTCTCTCTCGCTCTCTCTCTCGCGCTCTCTCTCGCGCTCGCTCTCGCGCTCGCTCTCGCGCTCGCTCTCGCGCTCGCTCTCTCTCTCTCGCTCTCTCGCTCGCTCTCTCGCTCGCTCTCTCTCTCTCGCTCTCGCTCTCGCTCTCTCTCTCGCGCTCTCGCTCTCGCTCGCTCTCTCTATATAAACAATGTTAAAAATACCCGCATGCCATAACCCTTGAATTATTAATTTACCCCCATCCGTCAATAAGATATTCTGTCCAAAACCAAAATATATTCGGAACAATTGTTTAGCTACGAGATGCAGTAGATTTTCGATGATTAATTCAAGTTATTTACATTTTGCTTATTTCTCTTCTGTACATTTACCAAAGTTTTCACACATCATTCATTTTTGAATATTATGTGAATGCAAAACAACACGGAAAATCAATAACTGGTGCTGTCGAAAGTATTGGTTACATTTTGCAAAAGTTTTTCTTCTTCCTATGTCTTTACTGCATTTATAGGTTCGCCACTATGAAAAAACATCTCAAAATCTTATTCTTTTTAGGAGTTTACTGCACACTTAGGTTGGCGGCAATGAGAACGAATCACACAATCTCCGACACTATGCGCCAGTCTATAGCCTTGTTATTGTAAGCGGAATTTGCAATGAGGTTAGAGCTGTGGCTGTAATTTAATGGGCGTGATTATAGGCAGTCCTCGACTTTCATACATTCGAGATTTGTAGAAAACTCTCTTTCATACATGACGTATTATCACTTCTACTAAAGCAACTTTCATATGACTAATTTGGTCTTTCATAATTCTTGCAACCTACCAACATGTTGATATAGCACTGTTAGTTGCCATTAAACACTGCCTGTCATGTTTTCCAGTCTTTACGGATCATGTTATGAATATTTAGATATGGCTGTCATATTGGCACAATACAAATGAGTGCTGCTGTTAAAACAATATACAAATCTCTGGAAAACTGTTTCATAGTTTTTACAACCTACAAAATGGTACATTTGCACAACAATTTTACAGAAAGTAGAAAAGTAGGAAGCATATTTAATTACCTTATTTATTCACATAAAATTTACAATCAGATACATATACAGGTGTTTAAAATCAACATTTCAGGTAAGAAAGTATTTCACATGTATATTTATTCATGATTTTCAATTATATACTAGTTAAAAATAAGATGTTTATTGATTAATTGTATTATTATTATTTTTTTTTCTTCTTCTTCCTTGTAACATTAAAACAGACCCCCTTTTATTACCTGCATATATGATTAAACTTTCATACATTCAACTTTCACACAAATTTTCATGAACACGTGTATGAAAGTAAAGGACTGCCTTTATTATCGGAAACTATTGGCTGCACGTTTGGCTAGAATCGTAAAGGTTTGACAAAGACTTCCCAAGTAATGATTGGCAAAAATTGTTGCAAATAAATAAGTTATAATTTTTACCGAGGGTTTGAGTATGGCTCTGCCGACAAAGGAACACTTAATAAAAATTCAAATTAAATTTTGCAAAATTTAAAAATTAAAGTTTTTATTTTAAAGTGAATATTTATTCATAAATTGACTTTAATAATTTTTTTAATGACATATTTTGTCTGTTGGTTTAAAGAAAAATGCATTTTAAGGTTATGAACAATATTTCTCAGGCCTAGTCCACATCCTTAGTTTTTCCACATTCTTTGTTTTTTTTTGTCCACTGAAAAACAAATTATAGAGGTTCCACTATATTTGCTAAGATTCTGATTTATTACAATTGGTAAAATAGTGCCGTTTCTGGGAAGAGTGATTCATAGTCTCTCACTCTGCTGGTTTTGCTTTACGGAGCAGTGTTGGAATGTAAGGGCAGGGGAAAATTGGAGAACTCTGTGAAAACCTTCTGACCAGCGGCATTGTCCAGCACAATTGCCAGATGCAAAATCTGGGAGCGTCAATGCCAGGAACCTCTGTTCACCTTGGTGGGAGGCGAGTGCTCTAGCTGCTGCACCACTGCAGGCCCCATGTCACAGTGAATGGTTAATGTGTGTTACAGGTTTGTAATTAAAAGCATTACCTAATTAAACAGAACAAATAGTTTACATTTGAAATAAAAAGTAAGGTAATGTGTTACCAGCCAGTTCCATGTAACAGTCCTCTTATAGGCTGTTCATGATAAAGGGAGCACCTTTGAGGCTCTAGTAACTTTTATTCCACCACACACTGAAGATAATGTCTTAGGCTAAAATAAAATATATTTATTGACTATTATTCCAACTGAGAAGGCTTTCAGTAGTGCTCAATTTACCGTGAATATCCTATAAATAAACTTTACTGTGATATATAGTAGAGTATAAAATTACGTTCGTGCTGTAGACCTAAACAACAAATCTTAACCAAAAGTGATTTTTTTTTTACTGCAGGAACATGCAATTTTCCACTATCACTAGTGAAGTAAGGTGCTTCATGCAAAAAATTGTGTAGCCTATATATTTGTTAATAAAATTATAGATGATGGCAACTACATTAATTTCGTAATTGCATATACAAATGATATAATTTTCTACAGTATTATACAAAAATAAAAATAAACTATTGGCCAAGTTTTGAACCCAAAACATATTTTTGTAAGAGTTCCTAATTGCAAAATATTATTTTTTGGCCACTTTTGCAATTCTGAAAGTAGTGTGGGATATACGCTCATTTCCAAAAAAATATTGATGACCTTGAAGGTATAATTTTAGGGGCATGTAGATGGGTACAGGACATGGTAGTATGTATGCAAAAAAAATGTTAAAATATTGTAGCAAACTGAGCATGTATTGCAGGGGACTACCACTTGCAAAATGCACTTAGTATGATGACCACCTGTAGCATGGATACAAATGGGTACCTATATGGTTAGGCATGGAAGTATATAGATGTTGGATGATCTCCTGAGGAAGACCCTCCAAATCTGTCATAACTGCTGCTGGCCGAAATTGCTGCCCAATCTGGTCCCAAATGTCAAGATGCGTATAGGTACCAGATTGGGCAGCAACCTTGCTGGAAAAGGAAGCATGTTGACATTATAGATACAGGCCAGAAACACTCAGCTGTGTGTGGCCGGGCATTGTCCTGCTGGAAAATGGGGTTGCCAAGCAGCACCAAGAATGGAGCGCACATGATCACCGAACTTCGTGGATGTATTGTTGCGCCATTAGGGTTCCTTCAGTCACCACCAGTGGGGTGCAGGAATCATAGGAAATGGACACCCCACACCATGGCACCTCTTGTTGGGGCTATGTGCCACTCTACAATGAAACATAGATCACGGTGCAGGCTAGAACATCTTTAGACTCAAATTTGGCGTTCATCTGTATTCAGAAAGAACAGCGATTATTCACTTAACACCACTGGTTGCCAGTCCACAAGCTGCCATGCTACTCATTCATGGCAGAAGGTAACACGTGCTCTACAATGCTAAGGTCATAATGTTAGACATTGTAAGAGATGACAGATCCCTCTCTACTAGCAGCCTGGATATGGTACTGGTGGACATAGGTGTATGCCCAGCTGCCATGAAATGTCCATGGATGCTCATGCAGTGCTTACAGCCTGTCACACAATGAAGCAATCCTATCTCTGTTGGTGGTTTAACAAGTTGATCCTAGCCTTCTCGATGGATGTGTGTACCCTCCTATACCTACTGTGTCTAATACTCTCTCACAGTGTAGGCAGTGAGTTTTAAGAGGCAAGGACTGCACTTAAATTTCTAAAAGTACCTCAGGTAGGCTGTTAATGTGGCTTCTCTCAAACTCATCCAGCTGTGCAAAGGTTTGTTGAATGCACCATTGAGGAATGTTGAGTGTTCACTGAACTTGGCTCTGTGGCTCACACTGCTACTAAGGCCATATTCTGTGACTAGCAGCCGTGAATGTTGAAGGGACATATATACCCTCTTGTGGCACATCCTTGCATGCAAACTGCATGAAATGCAAATTAGTCACATTGGGCTGTGACAATATTGTGTGGCAACCTTTGTTGTGCTCACACAGTTTGTTCATGGTAATCAATTATTTTGCATATGAGTGCAACGTAATTGACGTTTGTTAGAACATGCATTGATAAATTTATCCAAGTTTAATAATGTTCCATTGGTAAGGTAAAGTTAATGTTTTGTGGTTTAGGACAGTTGTGTAAAAGTTGTGCCTGTTTATAGTAAATACAACCACTGTGTTTCACACTGGCCGTGTTGAAATTGAGCTTGCTGATTGGGAAGGTAGCTTATACATATTAAGTATTGAAGACTCCGTATTTTCTCTTGAGAGTCAAGAAGTAATTTTTAATTTAGAATACCAAATACCAGAAATATTATTGTAATCGGATTTAGTGGCGAAGTCTTTCCCTCCCCCTTACTCTCCTCTACAGGTTTCGAGTAGTGTTGATTTTTTATTTGTTTTGTAAATAATTTGGATTTCAATTTTATGTGAACATAATTACTTCACCTGCAATATCCTGGCAACTTATTTTTTATCACATGTGCTTTGTGTAAGGGCCTGTGTGCATTGAACAATGGTTGATTTTATTTATTTCTGAAACTTAAATAAAACAATAGTATAATTATCTTTTTTTTTTTGTTCTAGATTCAAGTTCTTTGAATGCAAATTCATTTAAGGACAGAGAGGGAAGCTTGAAAGATAATGGATACAATTTCATAGCAGATGTACCTCACACTCCTAATAGCTCAGAAGAGGTGACTACAAGTTCCGTTGTGTCCATGCCAGACTTATGTTCCACTGAGAAGATTAAGAGCATTCAGCGTCCAAACAGCACTGATGTTCTTCTCAGTGATACAGCAGCTATAGAAGATTTTGAATGTTTTGATAAACCTGAATTCCTTAGCATTGGCATTGTGAAAGGTGCTATGGGTTTTGGGTTCACAATAGCTGATAGTGCCCATGGTCAAAAAGTTAAAAAAATATTAGATAGGCAGAGGTGTAAAAATTTAATGGAAGGTGACATTCTTGTGGATATTAATTCTATTAATGTACGCAGTATGTCCCATGGTGAAGTTGTGCAAGTTCTAAAAGACTGTATTCGCAACCAAGAAGCCACAGTGACTGTACAAAGAGGTGGCGTAAATTCTCCAGCAAAGAATAAGCTTAGGATGAAAGATGATTCAAGTGTTGGGAAGAAAAGCATGTATTCGGATACAGTCTCTGGCTGTATCGAAGTAAAACACCTACTGCAGAACTTTACAGCACACAACAAAAAGAGGTAATACCCAACAGGCCAAAGACGCCACTTGTGGATACAAGGAACCGTCCAAAAACTCCAACGTTATCGGTGGATCACAGGCCATGGTCCCCATCAGCTGGTAATGAAAGTCCAAAGTTGGATGCAACTACAGAAATGAATAAATCTGAAGAAAATGGTTTGGAAGAAAATGTTTCCTCCCCAGTGGGTTCCTTTGATAATTGTAGGACCAAATTTCCATACCCAAATTCTTGTAAACCTGCAGTATCAGAAAGTGCCATAAATCCATTGTCTGGTTTGAGTGAACATTTAAGTTCAACAACACTTCAGAATAGCAGTCCACTTTGCTCCACAGCTATAGACTATGCTCGTAGCAGGAGTCCTGCCAACGATTTGGATTCTGATGCTCACAAGCAAAGGGATGCTTGGAACAAGGACCATGATCATTTTGATTACAAGAGTGGAGATACTTTTGCTGATACCCCACAGTCGCCAAGCACTGTTGATTCAAGTGTTATTGAAACAAGTGCACACAGTGACAGATCAAGACCAGGTGAATACCTCAGACATTATGTTTCACACCCATACTACAATGGTTACAGTGTTAGTGGTCGGTATGATGCAAGTTACAATTATGGGTATAGTGATGTTCCTGCTAGTGATTTTGGTTCCCATAAAGATTTTACGTATCCGTACCATGTGTTTGACATGCCAGGATATAGTTCCAAAGTGCAAACTGTGTCTGGGGGTTTGGTTCCAACAACAAGTTCAGGTTACTTTATGAACAAGAAGAAGGAAAGTACAAGCTTTGAACATGAACAACCTCACCCAAGTAACTTAGTAAGGTAAATCTCTAAAGTATCATACATTTTATTCATAATATGTGTGTATTTAACATAATTGTTAGATTTAAGAGCTCGTTAGTTAATGTTAAAAATATTGAAGGCACAAATTTTCAGAAAGATGTTAATTTTTTAGCCTTATCTGTAAGCACATGCAATGAAGACTGAAATAGACACATGATATCTTCTTGAACCATTTCAGTGATATGGCTTCAAAATATTATTTCACTGTGTACTGTGGAAGTGCAGACACTTTCATTTCTGAGAACAGCAGCAGCCTTTGTCATTGTGTGAAACCTAAACAATGTCAAAGGCAGAGAAGCTGTAGATGAACTAGCTGCTAACTGGGAAAATCACTTGCTCTTTTCATTACTGTATATCTGTCTATTTTGCTTTTCCTCCTTGTTTGCTACCTCTGCTCATTTAGCTGCTTGCACAATCAATACTTTTGTCCATCCTTTATCATTAGTTTTTGTGTGAGCTTGGAAATAAAAGTTATTACACACAGGAAAACCAGGGAAAGTTTCACTTGTACTGTACATGGAAATAAATGTAAAGTTTAGCGAGTAATTAGTTCAAATAACCAGGAACATTCAGAATATACTAATTTTGCTGTTCCTGCTAAATATTTTTATATCACCTAATTAATAATATAGTAACACTATACGTTCACCGGATAACTTGTGTTTGTTCAATTTGTACAGTGCATCTCTCTCTTTCACACTGCCATTTGCAATTATGATAATCTTGCTCGTGTACACTTGTTCAGTACTACAATAATCTCGCTGTTACATGCTGTTATTCAATAGTACAATGTATTTTTTATGCACTCTTGTTGACTAGTAGGGGCATATTGATCTGTGTTGATAATTTGTTTCACAGGGTTGCCATTACATGTATATAATTGTGGCATACTCTACTTTCAATTATAAATTATGCCTATTGACACATGACGCATTCCTGCACATTTACAATCAGCACTCTACTTTAAAACTTCACCCCATATTTGAGCACGCCGTTCAGAATGGGACAGGTCATGAACCCTAAAACAATACTGAAGAGGTAGGAGACAGGGCTACAGGATACATTGGCGCCATCAAGATACTACAGATACGTGATCCTTGCTTGTACTGTTCATCCAGACTTGCCCAGATTATGTCATGCTGGCACCCCCCTGCCGCAAGATTGTACTGTTGACCGAGCCGCCGGCTCCCTCTAAGTGAAGGTCATGCTAGTGCCATAGCACACCACTGGAGGGCAGCACATGTTTTACCCAGTGCCTGTGGTAAGAGATGATAGCGCTGCTTCAGCATCCTGAAATTTTCAACCCCTGTGGCCAAGGCTATCACTCCCCGCACCCATCATCACCAAATGCCCTGGGGAGATAAGTATAAAAGGGCTGATTTAGCCGACGCTCTTCAGTCTGTGCTCCTTCACCACCTTCTTCAGGGCCGTAGGTAGCTATCGGGGTACACGACCACAGGTACCACCGGAGATTCCACCGCCTTTTGGGGCTGGAATCTCTACCAGCAGGAAAACTCTCCATCCAGAAGCTTACAACCTCTTCAGCAACTGCTGAAGACATTCAATCTGCCACCTTCGCAGATCCCACCAGCAGCTTCTGGAAGATTCAGCCACCAAAGGTTCCCGAGGATGTCGCTTCATCCCCCCCCCCCCCCCAAATTCCTCATCCAATATCCTGGTGCCCACTCCATTCCTCGGTAAGATCACGACGATGTTCCCTCTGGACAACCCTCACCACACCAGACAGTGTTAACAGCAAATGTACATACCATTCTGGTAGACGATTACCCCCTTAAAATTACTTCAGAACACCCCTGATAGTTAAGATGCTTTCAATTTATGTAATTAACTAGTAATTTTTATTAAATCAATAATTAATCACCTTCACTCATTATCTTTTGCCCAGGGTGCCTTCACCTGGTTAATTACATTAGATTTATTAACTTCCGTTGCAAGTCATATTATTGAGGAGGTAGTACGGAGCCACAGTGTTTTTATTGCTCCAATAATAAAACCACCTGTATTTTGGTCTCTTCCTGAAATCTTATATTTTTGGAAGTAATGGTAATCCTGTGTAACCTAATCATTAGGGGTGAAGCCGGCATTACGCGAACGTGAATTTAATTACCAATGCATTAAGAGGCCGCTCGAGTTCTGCCACTTCTGTAGTCCTTCGATGGTACGCATTCATCAGGTGAATTGACCGAACTAAGTAGTTCCATGCTCTACCACCGCTTCTTTTGGGGCCGGAACGGTACTGTAATTACCTAGCCTGATCAACCTTATGTGGTGCCCTCACCCGGGTATTCAGGCAGGAATCAGCTTGAACAATATCAGTGTTCTGTCCATCACCTCGTTTGGGGCCAGACAAAAGGAACAACCGTGGGTGCCATTTGCTGCAAGTCTAAATATTTGGCAGAATACAGCAGAGTAGGAGTTGCCATCTCGTTCTCTGCGAGACCCTTTTTCTATCCTTCCTTATGCCATACTCCCAGAAAGGTGGGGTATGGAGGAGATTAAAGAAGGTAATACATGCCTCCGAGAGTAATATCACTCATTATCTTGTAGTAACACCTGTGCAACACCTACCTCATTGTTTACCCCACCAGAAAGAAAAGAAGGCCCTCTTCATCCCATTCTAGAGCCCTTTAGGCGAGGAGAGGAGCCACCATTAGGCTTAGACAACCCCCTGATGGTGTTAACATAATTTCCCAGTTATAATTACCAACAGTCCCCTACAAAACCTAGCTCCCCACAGCTGCCAAGCCCACCGGAACCCTCTACAGCTTCACCACCTGCGGAGTCGCTGAGTCAGCTGCAGAAAAGGAACCCGCTTCCTCCAAGTCACCTCATGGTAAAGTCCAGGGTTGTAAGAAGAGTTGCAACTGCAACTGTGGATATTGTCCCTACCAGGCCAGTCTTATACACAGGCAAGGCATCTACCAAGCATTAAGGTCCCTGCCTAACCCATGTTCCTCACGATACTGGCATCACGTTATTAAAACTCTACTACAGCTACTTTGAAATCCACTTGTGTTACTTTTCCATGCTCGGAATTTTAATTAATTTCCCCAAATGTTGGTTCGAATCCAACAGCAAAAAGTCCAACGTGTAGAACCATAACCCAGCAGGTCATGCATCAATGTTATTGTCAGATACTAACTATACAGTGTTATATTTTTATCACTTTTATACATTGCAATTCAGATCAAAATAACACATGAGAAGGAGCATTTGTTTATTCTAATAACTAAATTTGTATGTATGCTGAAAATCTGAACTATGGTGTACTCTATTTACCGTTATTCAGGAGATTTCAAAAAATTTCCATACATCCAGAATTTCAGTAGATGAGAATCTGACATGTACGTCAATAAAATACAACATCTAAAGTTATAAAACATTATGTTGAGTATAGTGTGACAAGTGGTGCATTTCCGCATATCTGATGCACACTCTACTTTTGACTTTGACCAATCTTGGAAGCAGTGTTCAACCCTTTGGACAAGTCTTATTCCCAAACAGTACTGAAGAGGCTGAGCACATGTCTGCGTACAGTAAGATGTCTCTGTCATTTGTACTTTTGAATTTTGACGCTGCGCTCTTAGCCATAAAGCCTTTCTACGCCTCGGCCTCCCAATAGGTGGGGGAGAGGAATTGCGTCATCCTCAGCAGGAGGGGGCCATTACAGATTAATGCCAATGTTGACCAGATCCAAAGCCAAAATCAAATCTGGTGCGCTCGCACATATCCCCCCCCCCCCCAAACAGTTTCTTATACCTTTGCCCTCAGAAACCAAGGTGTTGAGTGGCCGGGGTTCTATCAATACCCCTAGTGCCTCTCCAGGGCACAACCGGAGCAGGTTGCCGCTCACTGCCTGGTCTTTCAATAAGAGTGGGAATCTCTCCAGACCTTCTCCAGCAACCACTGCCAGCACGAGTCCAACCTCGCAAGATCGGTCACCAGAGAAAAGTCTGATGGGGTCAACTGATTGTCCCATGCTCCCACTTAATTTCCTTCCATAGCATTTGTGGGTTAGGGTTATTGATGACTGACCGCCCCACGGCAAGTCAGGTAAACAGAGGCAGTCGCTTCCACGTACGTGGTTGAGAACACTTTAACACTTCATTGGACATAAGCCTTGCACTCAATTAAGAGCTGGTCACTCGCCTTTCTTACCCTGAGCACACCATGTGAACAGGGGTGATTATGACAAACCCAGAGTGGCATACTTCCTCGGCACCCAACTTCACCAGGAAGCAACAAAGCGCCATCCGCCGGTGTCACGGTTCTACGGGGAAAGCAGCTCTCTCTCTGAATTAGAGAATATCATTCATTACCCGGAGCCGAAAGACAGGCAGACAGGGAGAGCCACTACTCATTCTTGCAGTCGAGGACAAATCCCACAGGGCATGATGCCACATGCCTACAGGATACACCGGCGCAATGTTGGGTGCAATTACAGACTTGTGACTCCAGCTCATACTGTTCTGCAAGAATCTCCAAGAAACATCACGCCAACACCCCTGATGCAATATTGTACTGTCTGGCTGAACCATCGCTCCCTCCAACCAAGGCCAAATAGATTCACGGCACGCCACGGGAGGGGAGCACCCATTCTACCAGCACCCTGCGGCTGAAGATAAGTGATGATAACACCGCCTCAGCACTTTGGAATTTTGGACTTTTGTGGCAGAGGCTATTGCCTCTCGCACCCCTAACCTCCGGAGCTCCTGTACGAGATTAGTATAAAAGGGATGGCACATCCAGCTGAAGACAGTCTTTGCATTTCCACCGCTCTCGTACAGGGTGGGGGTAGCCATCGGTGATTCACGCTCACTGGTACGCCTGCAGATTCCATCACTCTTCTTGGGTCTGAATCTGACTATCAGCCGAAGACAACACCGACCAGAAGCCACTTCTGCAGCAGTTGCAGACCCCTCTGCTTCTGAGAGACTGGACCTGCCAATGGCTCCTGAAGACTTCAGCTCCTTGCTTACCACCCCCAAGTACAGACCCCAGAACTGGTAATGGTCACGACTTCAGGACCACTTCGCCCGCCGGATGGTCATGACATTGTTGACACTACCCATCCGGTAGCTATCCGCCACTTCTGTTCCTTCAGAACACCAGGTGATAGTTAGGGTAAGTTGTCAAGTAGTGAACCTAGCAGGAATTATCGGCTTATTTCCCAGCCAGTTTAGAACCAGGTAGTCTTCATTTGGAATTGCGCAGGTTAAAATTCTGTGTGAAAGCAAATTACGGTGAGATGTAGTACAGGGCGACAGTGTAACATTCACCCCTATTGCGGTTCCTATTTCCCTTAACTTCCTACTCAACACTCAGTACTCCAGGATTACTTGTAAGTTAGGTTAGTGATGTACTTGGGGACTGTAAGCTCAGTGGAAAATGACACAAGCGACTTGAGATTCACTTACAAAAACACTTTTATTACAACATTAAGTACATTAATAGTATGATGCAATTACATTAAATTGAACAATAGAATCCTTTACTCTTTCTTCAATTGTACAAAACGATCGCATTCTCATGGAAATGGATTGTCAACTATGCGGAACCTGCCTATCTTTGCCAGAACGTAAGAATTCAATCTTATAGAGTTTGTTAAATTTATGGAGTCCCTAGAGATAGCCTTCCAATCAACTACCAAGTTGATGCTCACCCTGAAGCAGACAACTAGGATCCACTGTAGGCCTGGACAGTGGAGTTGCCTTCAGTCTCGCTGGACTCTGGCATCGTCTGCTCCGACGAGTGATACATTGCTGGGCTTGTCTGGGGGGGGGGGGGGGGTAACACGTGGTGGTCCGCATTTTTACCTGTCGGCTGATTGGGTCAAAATATGTGTTTTATAAATACGGTGGACAGGCCAGCTCTGGCAGCCGCACCCCGCTATATGCTTAAATTCTGTGAGCAGCCCAGCTCTGACTGCTACACTACGTTAATATAACACGTGAATTTTAACTATTGTCTGTGCTTAATTTCTTGTGTATCATCCTGTTGTGTTTCCTACGTAGTTTCAGCCCTCTAAAAGTGAAGCCAGCAGACCACGAGGCACTAAGCGAAATACACACCATTAATTGGCCACCAGAGCTGGTAGAATTTGGAGGAACCTATATCACTAGCAACTCCTCCAACAGGAGAATCGAGCAAACTATGCTATTCCATACCCCACCATCGCTCTTATGGGCCTGGAAGGGAACTGGAATTATCCTGGATTCAACGACCCCCTTTGAATACCACACCTGGGTATTCATGTCAAACACCACTAACACTCTGTCCACCGCTCCTCAAGGGGTAGAGCGACAGGAGCAAAAGGTAACCGTTCCTGCCTGGAAGACAGTGAATTACTCAGAAGTACACTTTAGGGAACAGTGACACTGGCTCTGCTTTCTCGAGGCATTAGTTGCATCCTTGATTTTCCATGCCTTTCACCCGAAGGGAGGTCCACAGAGAAAGACAAGAAGGGCAGTTCATACCTCCGAAACTAGCTTCTTGCCTTGTAACCCAAAGTCTATAGTTGCACGTTACACTTCCATTGAGCCAGGCAGAGTTCATACCGCCCTCCCTACTGAGGGGCCTCAACCCTCAGAACTGCTGACTCCTTTATTTCCATCCTTATTCAAGCTCCAAGGTCCCATTCATCCCATGGTCAAGGCATTTCTAAGGGGTGAAGAACGTCCACTAGGGATCGCAAACCCTTTGTTTTGTGGTCACCTAGATCAGTCTCCAGTAGTCGGCAGTAATCCACAAAGCCAGAATGTGCCACAACCTACAAGCATACAAGGCAACTACCAGCCCTTCCCATGCCAGGGTAAGTGTCAGGCCACACCAGTGGAAGACCATCATACCACCAGGTAAAAGTGTGATCAAGGGTCTGACAGGCCACCAGACCTCCCCTGTACACTGGCAGTGCACCAGTAAAACATTAAAGGTGCCCAATGTAAATTATGATTCTGGCATCATGAGTTAAAACTGTCAAAGTGACTAAGACATCATCTTCCTATTTTTAAACGTTACGTGACCAGAGTCAGTGTATCTTTTAACCCAAGCATCTTTCATTTTTTGATGCGACTAGCCCCTTTCACTTATTTTCCGGTACACGTCAAGTGAGAGCTGTACATTATCTATGAATAAAGCGTTTAATAATGCACACAATAAAGTAGGACTTCAAAAAAAATCATATTACTGTTTAACCTCAGATTGCCTAAAGGAAGACCATAACAACACAAAGTGAATTTACCATCACAAGTTCTTGTTGAGCTGTTATGACCAGTGAAATTGCAGTGTCCTTTCTGTCGCAAAAAAAAACTGTACGGAAAACACACACAACATGCATGTTTACTGTTGAGTACATTATGTAAAACTAACCTTTAATCTTCGTAAATGAAGCAGTGTAATTTCCACACGCAACAAGTTTTCTTGCCATGCTCACTCATGTTGTTAACATAGTGGATAGAAATACAAATATTCCAAAGCTGAATGTGCTTAAGGGAAGGATAGTGTGTTGATGCTGGTTCTGCTGAAGCATCCTCAATTTTGTCATCACTGCTGTCCCCAGCTACTGAGCTTGCCTCACACAAAGTATCAGCAGGGTTGCTACAAGTGTGGAAATCCAAGAATCAGGGAATTTGAAAGTGGTCAGGAAAAACCAGTAAGTCGGGGAATTTTGTGTTGCTCACTCAAAATTTCTATCTGTGATAAAACCTTACGAGTTGGTTTTCTGCAAGGCCTAATATTCTCAATAATGGCAATTGGAATACTTGAATTCTTCAGATTTCTATAATTTAGTTCAGCAAAATATGTCGCTTTTATATTCCACGGAAACAAGAAATCAGATCTTCATACCTGTCATTGCATATCAACACAGCTATGAAAGCGTTTAATATATGTTTTAACAATGTTGCTACAATCGCTATTGTGCGGAGTCACTTAATCCTTAGGTATCAAAATGGCGTAGTTTTTAAACAAATATGCATAAACTATATTGAAGTTAACTACAATTTATGAACGATAGTTTCTTGTTCTTAATGTGATATAAACCAGGGCATTTTCTGTGGGTTTTTTTTTTTTTTTTTTTTTTTTTTTTTTAATTTTATTATTTAGATAATACAAAGTGAATGGTATGAGGAATATAAAGTGAAGTGATAATAGGCAATTCATGGTAAAGTGAGCACTTTTTAAGGGCCTGCTGAATTTTTCTTTTTATTATATTGCTATCTTCCTGTCACTTTTTAATTTAAACATTGCCATCAGACTAATAAACACAGTGTATACATTTCACCACTAATAAAAGTTAACGTCTGGAGCTGCAGTAAAATCTGTTTATTAGTCTGTTGAAAGCACCTTAAAAAGTGCTCACTTTACCATGAACAATCTATACCAATGTTGTTTGCAACAACAGCAATTTTTTGTTGAATAAATAACAAGTTCTTACATTTTTGTGTATTGTGGAATAGCCCCAATTCACTCCGTGTTGTCAGGTTTCTTGTTCAGTGTTATTCCTACCTATAAGGAGAAGAAGCTATCCAGTGCATTTTACATAAATGGATTATTAGTCCTGTGCCGATTTAAATCAGCAGATACCGATATTGCTGATATTTGAGTGTATCCGATCGTATTCAGGATGTGTCATGGCCAAATAAAATTTGCCGATGTTGGGAAAGTACAAAACCACTCTTATTATTGGCTTGTTTGCAGAAAACTTGAAAGAGCTTCTTTGTGTTTTTTGCAAGAAAATATACAAATAAGTGGCTAAATGAGTTTACCATATATATTTTATCAAACTCCGTAACTTTCAGCCTCAGTTTTTTGTATTTAAAAACAGCATGGCTCCGCTCAACCTAGCAATGTAGTTCGAGAAACTACCAGTAGCTGGCTCGTGCTTGTGTAGTTCACAGTTCCCCAACAAGATGGCTCTCAAGTATAATCAAAAATTCAGCGCTTATGTTTGTGGTTTTGGTAACAGGCTGGTCGGAAGTATTTCCAACAAAAATGTTGCATTAATAAGCAGGAAAACCAAAGATCGCTTGGCTTCGAGCGGAATCAATCTAACACCAAGCCAAAGAGCCAACTCCTCTTAAAAGCACATAGTATTAAACACTATGAAAATCAACAAGATCTCAGACTTGTTAATCAAGAAAGCCTAATTGAAGTAATCTTTCTGCTGGAAGAAAATAAAATTATACGTTGTGCAAGGATTCATTTTCTGCATCCATGTAAATTGTGGATATGTATATAAATTTATATATTTAAAATACTTCACAGTTTTAACATTGGCAAAAACATTTAGCATAATCTAAATATTTGGTTGTATTTAGATTTTTTATATTGACAGAGGATTGGCAGATATTAATATGTAATATTGGCAGATTGGTGGATCAGCATATGTGCAAAATTTAAGGATCAGTACAGCTCTAGGGATTAGTAACTGTGTGTGTGTGTAAAATTTCATACTTGTAACACAAGATTCATTTTCAGCTCGATTGGTTAAATGATCCTTCCTTCTCTGATTTGAAAGAATGTCCCTCAAATAAGTGGACTTATTTTCGCATCTGTGTAACAGAACATTTTCGTTGAGCAACGTAAGTAGAAGAGCATTTACCAGTCATGTTGACGGCAACAAACACAAGCAAAGGGCAAAGAGCAGAGATGATTCCTATGGCATGAGATAATCACCACAGTGAAAAACCAGGCATTCGCAGGCTTTTCTGTTTTTGCAGGCTGATTTGGTGGTGTAGAACAGGGCTGCCGTTCGTACAGATTTTATTCATTTTTATGGATTTTTATATTATCAAACTGATTTAAAGGCAAAATAAAGGATGGTTTTTTCATACATTGCACACACACTTGTTTACAAACGAAAGAGTGGAGTTATACTTATGCAATATGTACACCAGCATTGGCATTTTCAACATGCAATAAACACCCAAGCGGTAATAATTTTCTTTACACTATAATTGAGATGTCAACTTTGAGCAGTTGGTAACATGCTTACAGAAAAATAACTTTTAGGGTTCTTTGAAAATGTTGATTATTACAGTTCTACAATATTGCAAATAGTTACTTATTTAAAAATGTTTTGTTTTATATCTATCAATATGAGTAAAATATCTGCCTCCACGCAGTGAGATAAGTAAAATATCTGCCTCCACGCAGTGAGATAAGAAATAGTAATTCATCAGGTGAGCATGTATTGCAAGTTATACTTAAATAAGTAGGGGATGTATATTCGCTCATACGGCATCGTGCGTGTTGAGTATCAATTTGTAGTTGACTAGTTTAGATATATGCTGTACATAACCTGGAAACAATACACGTCGCAAGAATACAGCTACTAATATTTATTCATATTGAATCTGAATGTTCTGCCATTTGGTTTTGTTACAAACAATTCGTAACACTAGAAAATGGAAGTATTTATTGTACGGAATGTGCGTTCATTCTTCCAAGTTGTGTTTCGTTGTTGTGACATTTCAAATTCTGAAAGGTGAGGAAAGTTTACACAGCACAAGAAAAAAAATCACTCTCATTGCTGCAGTTTTAAAAATAAATTTGATGAATTAAAATCTTATTTGATTTAGAGCACTTACACAAAATTTGCAATTTTAGTTTGAAACAAAACATAGGCGTATTGTGCAAGATACTGTGTAATAACTAACAGCATCCCCATTCACAAAAGAAAGACATCTTCTCACAACTTAATGCTTAGTATAATCTTGAAAATATAACGTACTGTTCTGATATAATTTGTAAATAATTGAAAATTCTCTTACTTTCCTTCCTGCGGTGGTGTTTGCCGATTTCATTGAAACGAAGTGAACTATAATAAGCATTCTCAAAATGCTCAATATTTTATAGTCATAATGACTTTATTTATATCATGATTTATTTTAATGTGACCTTATCATTATAGGTTAAGGATTTTTGGGATTTGGATCAAGGATTTTTGTTCAAAGCTCAGTGGCAGCCCTGCACACACTAAGAACTACTCATTCAAATATGTGCACGTTTTCTTCAGTAGTGTCTATTTTATTCACAATTCTTTGACAGTAAATCCAAAGTGAAACTATCACAGTAATACAAAATTGAAATATAGTATATTTGCCTACATAACATTAAATATTTGCATTAAATAATTCTATAAAATAGTATTAAAAGTCAGTTTAATGGTTTTAGGGTTATTCCCAAACAGTAGATGTGGTCTATGTGAAATCCTTCAAGAAATCCATTTCACATGGTAAACATTAAGCATTTCTGCAGTTGCATCACCACCATCTACTGTCATTGTCAAAAGAATATGTTACAGCCCAAGATAGCATGCAGAATTTATCCATGTATGTTTTATGAGAAATCATGTGGTGCCTTCAAACACTTGTAAACTATTCATCCAATCCAATGTCTTCAGCAGAAAAATCCATTGGTTTTATATAAATGTATATAACATTCTCTGGCAGTAGAATAGCATCTTCAATGCAACTTGGATATGGCAAAATTGCTTGTACAATAATGTATGGTCTAGATCCATTTTTCCACAGCATTTTAGAAAGTGGAATTAGGGAAACTGATTTTTTTTTTTGACTAGTCACTTAACAAGTATGCTAATTTACTGTTGATGGATATTACCGTAAGATTTGGGCGAAATTCCAAAGGTAATGTTTGTACTTACTACTTGAGTTCTGCATTTTTAGGAAATGCAGAGTCAGTAGATTTGGTTTCTGCTTTCAAGGGAAATTTTTCTCAACCTAATCCGGATTATTCTGTAGTGTCATTAATGGGAATATGTGGGTTACACATAATGCATTTAAAACTGCAAAAACTCTTGGGGCTTAAAATTGCCTCTTTTTTGAATGAGATAATGTTAAGTTGTCTACAAGTTACAGCAATTAATGTTACAAAGTCAAATAAAGAAAACTTACATTTTCAAAAAATGCAAATTTTGTGCAGCTTTGAACAGCACAGATGCATCACAGTTACAAATATAATGTTTTAAGGAGGTTTGCCTTCAATTCCTTCATATACTGTTCAAGAATTTTATAATAGGCTCCTCAGAAATATAAACTCTGTAAGGGTGTAACATTTTGTGACCCAACTCTGTTTTCAAAATCGCTCCATGTGTCCTTGAAACAACTTCAGATGGCTTTAAAAGTTTTTCAAGAAACTATCTGGCTTTTGGGGAGTGAAGCAAATAGGATTGATAGGAACTTCAGAAAAGTCTGTGCCAGTCCAGCAGTCGTGAACTGGTAAAAATATAATCTCGCAAAAAAGAAAGGCTGGATAGTTTCTGAAGTTCTGTTCTTTCTGATTTTGATGTGCCAGACCTGTTCAACTTCACAAAGAAAGTTCTCATCTTATCCTATGGACATGAGAGGATTCTCCATAAACAAAGGATGTGTTGGTCAATATCAAGGATCCCTTGTAGCTTGGAGAGAAGTTTATAATGGAGTTATGGGTTGCATGGACTCCAGGTCTGTAAGAAGATACAGTATATGAGAAATGCAAGAGCATTGTATGGAAAAGCTCTTAAGGATGAAGAAAATGCAGAGCAAGGAAATGAAAAAAAGGTGGTTAAGAAGAAAAGGATTAGTGAAAGACTGAAAGTTGTCAGTCAAGCGAAAAAAAAATTCTCACCGAGATCAAGGGGAAACTGAATAAATTAACAATGAATGACAGTTTTTGAGCTGTGGCAAAAGTAAATAATATAAACACATCTTTCAGTGTAAACCTATTTGTGCTTTAATATTATCACATATGGACGTAGCCGGGGGGACCGGATGTTTGTAATGGTTAACACCAGTTCTTTCTAAAGCCAGTTAAATTTTCATTCCTGAAAAGTAGTAAAATAAATAAATCCTTTGGTGAGGGGAGTAACTGAATACAGAATTTAAAAAAAAAAGTTTTAAATTAAAGGTTTTGTTCATCGCTCAATTTAATTCACATCAAAGAATAGTAAACAAGCGTGTTTACAGTTCTGTAAATATTTCTGTTTATATAGGGATGACATACCAAGATTATGAGGATTCTAACAAAAATAAACTGTTAAGTGGAGTCATTCGACAAGTGTTAACCATATGTTAAACATTGCCCATGTAACAAAATCCAGCTTCAACTTAATTAGTTATGGTACATGAACGAGTAAGGGACACAATTTAACTCAAAAATTTCTAAAGATGCTATTAACTCTAACAATTAACTGTGTATACATAATAGAAAAGTGGAAGTTGCTTATCTACATGGCATTAGACACACCGCTGCCTTGAATGAACTCGCCCTCTCGCCACCATCTTTACATTAGAAGAGTGATTAAGATCAAGAGAGGAACATCATTCAATATTAAGTAAATATAAATCGAAAGAACCTTCTCAATGTTTTTCCTATCATCCTATTGTTGACTGTTTGAAGAAAATCACAACAAATATTGCATAGCGCACACAGCAGTGAGAAAGAAAACTCGCTCATCATCACGTTCCACTTGCAAGTGTGTAGCACTAGTGCACAAACATGTCACTCAGCAAATATCACAGACCATCTGTGACACATTCTACCCATGACAATGTCAAAAGCAATCGGTGTGATGTGCAGTACTGACTGCATTCACAAGAAGAATAGCAGATTGTTTCTAAATACAGCAGCCAGCTACTGAACTAAAGGGTTGAAATTACGTACTATTCTAAGTAGATATTCTGTTTGGATCGGAACTTTGTAAATTGTATTTAGAATGTTAATTGTATAGGCACCAGATTACTACAGTGATCGGTTTAGTGTAGGTATGTGAAGAGATTAAAATCATGTGCTTGCGACCAATACAAAACCATTGACAACTGTTACCATAATCTTACCAATATTACTCATCTGGATTGTCATCTGAAACGCTGAAATAAGTACACATGTACCCTCGTACAACAACATTCACATGTAGAATCAACTCAATACAAGGATAACTCACAACTGGGGTGAAAAATAAATTTAATTGGCTTGAGAAAATATAAGAGATGTGTTTGAGATAAATTATTAAATCATTAAATTGAATCAGTAGAAAGAAAAATAGAAAATTAATTGGTTTAAGCGAGTAGGATTACTTTCAGTGAAATAAAATTATATCACCATCCTCACAAATTAAGATTTATGAAGAGAATGGAAAAATGATCAAATAAATAGAATTAAAATAATGAGATGCTGCCAATTAAAATGTCTTAGAAAATAAAATGAATGAATATTGAAATTTACCAGAAGTAGTTCACTTTAGAAACACGTGAGATGGATCCTGACGTAATCATATCTGGTGTTACATTAATGCACATTAAGTCTCAGTTCTGCAATAAAAATAAAATATTATCTCTTCTTAACACTAAACGTAGGAAATAAATAAAAGTTTGTCCAAATCCAAACGATTAAGAGTTCAATGAAGTCTTTATACTTGATTAATATTGCCCCGGACTAGGCTCATTAGCAGAGCATGGACCTCTAGGTTTCTACGTATGCCAAACATGAAATTACACCAGAGAATACTGTAAAACAGGCCATTATTCGATAGAAAGTTAATTAGTCTCTCATAATTATGCTCAATTATACTGAAAATTGCGTTGATAGCCTTTAAAATTGGATGGCATCACCTTGACTTAGCTGTATCTTAATGCCCGGGAAACATGGCATTGGCACGGTTCTCTGTGGTGTCTTCTTAGGCTGGAACCACCCCAAAATTATCTAAATAATTTTGAGAGACTCAGCCCTCTTCTTAAATGTGACTGGCTCGCACAACACTTAAACTAACTTCTGGGGGAAAATCCTGCTCTAATCTTACGATGTATCAGCAGATTGCCTCAATTTAAATTTTAACTGTCAAATGCGCATCTGTGCTTTTCAAAGGCCGTCCCCAGAAGCCTCGACTTCCGACAACAGCAAAAAGAAACACTAATCGCACGAAACTACTTCCAGTGACCTAACTGAAAAATGAATAAAATATTGATCTCTCTCTCTCAAAAATACAACCACAATTAATAATTACATTTCAAAATAAAATAAAATGATTATACAATCAGAAAAATAAACAAATAAATGAAAATTAACATATGTAGCTCCTAACCGCTTATCTCAGAATCAATATCAGAAAGTCATAGAACAAAAAATCAGAATAAAAATATTAACAAAATGTGGATTGGTGGTTTACAAAATAAAAAAGTTACATGTATTTTTTAAAAATATAATGATGAGCCTAGGAGGGGTTAAAATAATTAATATTGCTTAAATCACAAAAATACGCATGCGTGTTGGAGTCCAAAAACCATATGCAGTAGACTCTTGATTGTCCGCTTTGCAGCTTAACCGCGGCATATTCAGAAAGATAAAAATAAATTTTGGGAAAATTATCTCGAACACTGCCAGAACGAAGTTATTTAATAAAACGCCCATATTAACTAATGCAATTCGTAACCGGTACTCTTTGAAATTGTCTGTGGAATGAAATATGTTTGTTTATAGATGCACATGCACGTCAAAATGTGTTCCCGATGGTGCAATGAGCTTAGTTACGTCGCAAGACAGCGAGCTGACAACACCGCACAACTCGCTAGCCTAGCTGCCGCCTGCCAGGTATAACTGGAACCCAGCACGACCGCCGCATTCCTCCCGCATATCGCATTCCCATGGTCGGTGTCAGTTTTATCGCGCCAGTTAGTAGTTACGTTTGGTTTTGTTTTTGCTCATTTTCAGCCATAAATATCTGCAAAACGTAAACATGTGGTTTTAAATTTACAGCAAAAACTGGAAATTATTATTACACTTGGAGGATGTGTAATAAAACCGCTTTCATTTATGTATGGAGTGGAAGAAACAACAATTTGGGATATACGAAACAATAAATCCAAACTTATTGAATTTGCGAGCAGTGCGGACTCGATAAGTGGATTGGCGAATAGGAAAACGATGAAACTATCGACGTACGCGGAACTAGATAAGGATATGCTGTAGTGATTTAATCAGAAACGTGCCGCAGGAACGCCAGTGTCGGGCTTAGTGTGTGTGAAACAAGCGCAATATTTTTTTTGAAGAACTGGGAATGGAAGGCGAAACTTGTTTCCTACATTAAACATTGTTTTCCACATGTTGAAACACCCAGCTGTATACCGCACACACTGGACAATGTGGGAGGTGTGTGTGTGGATGAGTGGCATGCAGTGCTCTTTGCACGTCTTTGTTTCCCATCTCCAGGGGGGGAGGTGGCATGTTGCCTAGCAACCAAGTGACATCAGTCTGCCTTCCCTCTTACGCAACTTCAGATTCCAGTATCACTCAGCAATAAACACCACACACATCCCCCTGTATTGTTTGTATTAACTGTAGCTGCACATTTCTTGTAATGTTTGTGAGAGAACTACCGTGATTACCCACATATTTTACACACTTTATATTCCGGTTTTGTAAGTTAGAAATCAGGGGTGCATAAATTACGCATGTTTTTTTAAATTTCTTGTTTTGTTAATAAATAATAAGGTACGGAAATTATGCGAGGCCGGAAAATATGCGGGTAAATACAGTAGCATGTCAAGGATAGGGTAGGTTTCACACTGAAACCGTAGTATTCAGTTACGACCATACGGAACTTAGTGTTGGAAAAACTGTATTTTTCTCTTAGTATGCAGATTACCCACGATTTTGGATTATCCACAGCAATCGCCCCCTCCATTATCGCGGATAATCGAGAGTCGACTGTACTGTAAAAATTGTGTATATGTACTGAATATTATTAACTGCAAATAATTTGACCATGTTAAACATGTATTCACATGCCAAGGTAAAATAATTCTACTAAGTTGTGAAGAGGGAGAGTTTTTGTGTAGACCAAAGTAAAAATACAGGGTTTGTTGTATTTTTTTGAGTGTGTACTATAGTCCAGAAAATGTAGTATTGACAGTCCATGAGCGCTGTCATATACATATCTTACCCTCTGCCTCTGGTGCTCCACTGGTGTACCATAAAACAGAACGGCACCGCTCATTTTGCCTCTGTACTATTCCTATACACAAGTGAGCCAACTTCTTGCCAACTGAGAGGCTGGCAATCCACACAAAAGCAGTGCTCCAGTCTGAGTGGGTGGACCCACCCCCTCCCTTGCCTTGCAACAAGGGAGGTTTCCCCCTCCATGCGGCCACCCCTCGCTTGCCACGTCTCTTAAGGGTATTTATTCCTACGCACGCCCTCTAGTCAGGGAGTTCGTGATGCATTTATGACCGAAGCATCATCTGCAACTCTTGCTATCTTGTCACACTTAAGCAGTTCTGACCAGAGCATCATCTGCAACTCTCGCTATCTTGCCATGCTTACTGTACCACTTGCTTTCAGCAGTAGCAGTTAGACTTAACGTAGAATATTACCATTTTCAGTAATTGTGTGTGTTTCTGAACACACTAGACAGATGCTCTTGTCGTGGAACCTTCTCCTTCATTTTGAGTGTTGGCCACATGCCTCATCCGCACCAGGCGTGGTTTTACCAGGGTCTCTCTTGCCCTCACTTCTATCAATATCTCATCACCCTGCTACAAACAGCTTGGCAAACTTGGTCCCTCATTCGTCAGACGTTAGCGGGCACAGGTTGGAGATATGCGTCTTGTAAATTCCTACTGATGGAATTAAACATATGTCTACCATATAACATCTTTTTGGTCCTATCATTCTCTTTAGCTTTCACCTCCAGTTCCCCACTTTCCCTACTGTGTACATATTCAAACATCTACTTCTAGGCGCACGCTCAATCAACCATGACAGAGTGTCGAACCAAAAGTCCCCACTGAAGGGTGCTCCCACCTCTTGTCAAAGTTGAGTGTGCTGGTTGCTTGATGGTAATGTCACTCTTGTAGTGCCACTATGATAAAGGGGGAGAGAACCTTTCTCCAAGGGTGCTGAGGCTTGAGATCAAACATGCTGAGACAGTATGAATCTCAAGCTACAAGCTGGTCAGGCACTTACCTGAGAATCATAGAGTCCCTACGTGGGGGGAACACTGTGAGCAACCCAAAGGAGCAGTTGAGGTCTGTAGCTGGTCGCGCTGCTCACTCAACTTCTTGCAGAGGGGGATCAGGGGACCCTCTCCTCAAGATGTAATAGGCCCGAGCACCGTCTCTCATGAAGCGCACACTCCTGTGCTGAATGAGCGATAGGACTCCAGCAGGGGTTTACCCCAAGGCACAGCACTGGCCCCGGGAAGAGTAGATTCCTTCCTGGATGGACCATGCCAGATTTGTCCTCCCACTGTGCTGCTAAGTAAATTTAAATAATAATTACGATTGTGCTTGCACCTCCAGGACACCCACTAAAGCCTTTTAATAGTAATGCCCTATTTTCTTCTTGTTTTCACCACTGAGATTTAACATAATATCACTGGAAGTGCCTAGATGTGTTCCCACAGCTAATTTCTTAACTGCCCAATCACCGGGCAGGCTATAAAAGGGTTAGCATAACCATTAGTGCCCACTACGTGCTATGGTAAGCCAGGGCCAGACGCCCCCAAGGTGGAACAACGTTGACCCACATCGTCGTTAAGGAGACCCAGTTTTCCTGGGCTCTAGAGGGATACTGGGCCTGTTCAATTTCATTGTTACCACGTTGAGTGTGTTAAGGCATCAAGTTATTTCTTGGCACCCAACTTGGGGCCTCACGATGCTCTGATACAGCAAGTGAAACCAGGGAACACTCGGAGAAGAACGTCACTGTCTAGAAGAGCAATTGCCACTCCATTCAAACCCATAACACTTAGGAGAGTGTTGAAAATGTCAGTGGCCCCCAAAAAAACCTCAAAAGTATTTTTTTATCATGGCAACCAAAATTTGCCGGTGCCTGCGGGTTAAGAGAAAGCATAATTCTAGGGCAACCGAGGCTAACCAAACAACAGGCGATCATTGACTGCCACTAAGGCAAAGTCTAGGAACTGAGAAGCGGATGTTGATTACCTGGAAGGAGCCAGAGACAACCGAAACTCGACTGGGCACTACGGGTGAAGAAATTGATGCATGCTGGACTGTAGAACTATATGCATGGTCAATTTGGTTTTAGATTTGTTAGATCAGGCACACTTGGTTTAGCACTGGCTAGACGTTTGAGCTATGTTTAGGGCTAGCAACTCATTTTTCGGTATGTCAGTTGAATGGGTATGAATTTTTCCACTGTTGGATGGCCAACAGGTTTGTTTGGGATGCTTGTTTGTTTAGTGGTATCTGTCTTACCAGGGGTTACTTTGGTCACTGAAAATAGGGCTGGTGCTTACTGGATGGAACAGGCGACTCTTGTAGGAGAGTGGTGGGTATTGGTACAGTGTTGACCAACATAGTACAGTCAATTCCACTCCACAGCCTCTTAGCTCCAGAACCAGCTGTTAACTGCCCCGTAACTTACCTCGGTTCCCCCTAGCATAGCACGTATCACAGGGTGGTATTCTCTGGTTATGCGAATGTGCACAGGGAAGTAGATATACATGAATACTGGAGAGGAAGGTCTCTCCAGATGACGGGTAGTCTGAGCTCTGTCCCATCATGCTTGCCTACCAAGAGTAGGCGGGTCTAATATGCACATTCGCTTGGCGGCGGTATGTGTCGCCTTTTGCTCCTCCCTCTGTGATCTATGCCTTTTTTTCCCAAAGGCATAGAGGTTAGGTCGACACTTAGATACTTTTCAATCGTTGTGAACTTGAGACAGACTCCTATCTAAGTGTACTTCCAATGCCCCGCCACTGGTGCACAAACTTAAAGCATTGAGCCATATGAGCCGCCTTTCTTCCACCACTATTGGGTGAGGGTCCCAATAGGGGTTAGGCCTTCAGCCCCAAGCAAATATCCCTTCCAACGCCATAAGCGCTCCAGTAAAATACAGCTTGAAGTGTGACTGTCTCATCCCTGTTGGATGAGTTGTTAGTGGTGGTCAAAGCCATTGAATAGTGTGTGTGTTAGACGTATGGATTCCAGAAAGGACTCCGCAGTCCTACTCTAGGCTTCGTACTGGTATAGCAATACCGTGTTCTCGGTTGACGACGTACGGTTGGTATCATTTTTATTGGTCAAGGGAAATATCTCAAAAATAGATACCCTCAGTGAAAGGAACAATATGTAATTATTTCAGATAATAAATACAGTGACGCGTGCTACCTCCTAACCAAGCAGTGTGTGATATGGAAGTAACCTATGGTAAACAGGTGTAGGCGACCTAAACTAACCCAGATCGCTAGTGACATTGACAAATATGAAAATAACTCTGGTCACAGCTGCTCTATCCAAGGGGCATCTAGAAGAGACTTTATAGAAAGGGGACCACTACTTAAAGAGCAATGGGTGTAGTTGCCTCTACTAGCAAGTAGAGGCGGCTGCTGATCCAGGAGCAGCAGTGGAAGATGTGTTTACTCTCCAGGTGTGGAAGAAGAAGAGCATCTGGAAGATGCTGGTGGTGGTGATGGACAATGGAGCTTCTGGTAGTAGCTCTTAGTAGCTGTTGCAGAAGCCTCTGGTGACTGTAGTGGAGCTTCTGGAAGACGATGCAGGAGCCTCTGGTAACGTTAATGGTAGCAGCCTCTGGAGGGTGCCGAAGACTGTTGAATAGTAGACGGTCCCAGCACACAAAGTCTTAGAATGAGCTGGGAGTAACTCCCGAGCCCGGGGATGCACAGTCTTATATAGTCCGCTGGACAGGTGCAACACCAGGCCGCGGTGGGAGGTGTGGCATCTCATGACATCCCTCTCGTGCGAGGCCGGGGTAGGAGTAGCTACCCTCTGCCCGGCGCTCAGCTTCGTGCATATTCAGGTGTATTCGATTTTGCTCTGAGGTAGGTGATGGCTTGTAGGCTCCCGCAGGGGGGAGTGGTTACTTCTTGGCTTGTGGAATCTTATTTTCCACGTGTTTAGAATCACCCGATCCAAGAACACTCGTGGAATCTGTTGCCTGGTTTGACCCTTCTTCGAGTTACGTAGAGGTATGTGAGGCCGGTGAGTCGTAGTCGTTTAGTATTATAAACAAGAAAGTGGCACATGTCAATTGCCCCCTCCCCCCCTTCTCTCTCTCTCTCTCTCTCTCTCTCTCTCTCTCTCTCTCTCATCTGTCTAATTCGCCGGAATAGGGATTGGAGAAGTGTGTGCCCCTTATCTGGAAGATCTCAACGTGTAGGAAGTCAAAGAGAAATTAATTTTGGATTTCCAGGCGGGTCCCTCAACTCTGGGCTGCTTGGCCGCTGTAATTGTGCTCGCTCTGTGTGCTGAGGTCCATCGGGAAACATTGTGGCGCTCGGCATTCCGGCCGTAGCGCTCTCACTCTTGCAGGGTTGGCTCTCTCTTCCTCTCATCCCGGCAAGGTGGAGCGACTGCCTGCTAATGTGTCCCCCCCCCCCCCACTGTGAGGATTAGTGTCAGGGGTGACGAGGTGTATTGGATGCCTCCTGGCCTACTTTATTACACGTACCATTGACAAAATTCAGCATAATGCTGTGGTGACTTACAAAAATATATACAACAAATGCCTTTGGAAATAAATTACATAAAAACAGACATGTAATAAGATGATTGTGAATAAAAATATGTACAAGCCTTACTTGTGGAAGGCGGGTTGAAAAAACAAATTCTCGCAGAGCGTCAAATGAATCACCAGCTAGACCAACCAGCAGTAGCCCAGTTGGTAGCTATTTTGAACACATATTGCAAGTTGTTTGAGCACTAAGGAACCCTTGCAAACCAGCAGCATAACGCATGTAATTCACCTTTGCTGCCCTGACGTAATACATAACAAGCCAAGCAACCTATTAACCTACCGAAGGTAGCTCATTGAGAAACAAATCAAAGAGATGAAGCAGCTAGAAATCATAGAACCTACCAATTCGGCCTACAATGCTAGGGTGGTACTCCTGCCAAGAAAGGACGGAACACTGAGTTTCCGCATGAACTGTCAGGACCTCAATCAAATCACAAAATCAATAGCCTGACTTCTTATCAATGTGGGTCACACGCTAAAGGCTCTGGGCAAAGCAAAGCAAAAATTTTCAGTGTGCTTGATTGACGCAGCTGGTATTGGCAGATCCCCGTTAAAGAGGAATCCAGAAAGTATACCGCATTTACCACCCCTGGCGAGGGAATTGTACCAATTTATAATGATGCCATTTGGCCTTAAAAAAAACGCCCCTGCCACTTTCCAACGATTCATGTCAGCAGCCATTGTGACTGGTTATTTAGGAGATTTCTTTCATGCATATCTGGACAACGTGAAAATTTTCTTTGATTCCTGGGAAGACTACAAGGCAATTGGTGGATGTCCTAATATGATGGCTAGGCAAATGCCACTTTGGCGAACGAAAGGCTGAATTCTTAAGATAGCATGTTACACCAGAGGGAAACTTCCTGCAAACCAGAAAAAAATCTGAGCGATCAGCGAAGCTAACGGCCCCTGAAACCAAACACAATTAGGCCAGTTTTTAGACACATGCAACTGGCTGAAGGATTTCTCCCAAATAAAGCTGACTTAATGGGACCCCTTAATCTACTGCTACAAATAGACCAGACATGGAAATGGACACCTGAACATGACCAGGCATTTAACGTTTTAAAAAGTTGGTTCGCAGAGCCCGCAATATTGTTTAGACAGACGGCCGGCACACTACTAATTCTGCAGACTGACATGAGTGGGGTTGGATTGGGAGATGCATTGTATCAGGAAGATGTCAAGGGCAACAAATGCATGATTTCTTATGCAAGTACGCTGATGTTAAACACACAGCACCATTTCCATGGTAAGGAGCAAGAATGCTTAGCTATCATCTGGTCTGCTAAAAAGTTCAGATATTGCCTGGAAGATACCCCATTCATTTTACGCACCTACAACAGGGTGTTAATGTGACTATATACCACACATTGCCACAAAATCAAAGTTGTTAATGAGATTTGCTCCTGCAGGAGCTAAGTTTTGAAATTCAGCACTGCCCAGGTTGACTTAATGAACTCCCCGACACTATTCCGAGCGCCGAATGAAAATAAAGGGGAAGCAGACGTAGAAAACTGGGAGCGTGTGCTACCCTCCGAACGTCTAGTTACGAAGACCACCCCCAAGGAGCTTATAGTTCAAGCCCTTGAAGTATAGCTGGACCGTGAGAAATTTGCCCACTATCAGCAGAACAACCCTGAGATACGGGACACATTGTAAAAGAGACCTAATGAATACAAACTAGAACAAGGTTATGTATGGCCCCTCCCTCACCCGCTCATCTACGACTGGAAGTTGTGGGTTCCACCCACATTATGGCAGGATTTTTGCTACTATTTTCACAAGCACCCACATGCTGGACACCCATGAACCATCGAGATCCTGAAAGAACTGACCACCTGATTCATATGGGACGGGGTAACCAAATACGTACGCAAGTATGTAAGCCACTTTTGATATTAGGACACAAGTTGGACAAAAACACTTTCAGTTTTTACAGTTTTATTTAGGACATTTCCTTTGATTCTTGAAAAATTATGAAAAACCTTAATAAAATCATAAAATAGTGATGCGGGCGTTCAAAACTGAACGTACCTAAGCCGCATCACTTTAAAAAACACATTAAAAGACAAAAAGATATTTACTTTTAAATAGGCCAAAATGTTAAACACCTCTAAAAGGCCTAATTAGCTTGGACAATAGGGAAAAAACTAGGCCTTTATTGATCACTGATTGTTTTCACTCTAGACATTTAAAATACAATTCAAAAACCTTGACTTCCACTAGGGGGCAAGATGGGCCTCCACAGCCTAGCAGAATAAATTATCGACATTTACAAAGACAATTAAAATATTTAAGTAAAAGAAATGAACCAGCAACAAGGTTAAAAATAAATATTACTTTGCACAGTTGGGTTACCATGTCATATACTGAAAAAAATGTGGGAGCCAGTGCAGTTCCATTCACTCACGCCATCAAGTTTCCAGGCAGCTCACAATTTCAAAAAAGCAATACTATATTCAGAAAAATGACTAGTTACACTGCACACACTTGAATCTACAGGGATCCACACACATCCTGAGAAAGTTGAACCCAAACCATGAATTTTACAAAACAGGCTTCCAAACCAAATTTTTAATACTATTGCAAATATGCTCACTCCTAGATTTCCTTTAACTAGCCCAGTATTAACTTTCAAAAAGCACTCATCAAAAGGTGAACCCTCCTGTACCTTTGCCCTTCGGCCATCATTGAAGACTCGGGTACTCTTTCAGCTACTAAGCTGATTGACGTAACGATGCCTAATCAAATGAAGCACCATTTTGGGCCAGGAGCAGACTTTACACTGTGATATTTCACAGGCTGGTCGGAGAAGAATTGGCAGATCAGAGGGTTTAGCAGAAGGCCCAAAGCTAGGAATAATACATTAGCCAATTAAATTTAATGTTGCCCCACATGTGTGGAAGGGAGGGGATTCCACAGAGGAGGGAAGGTACAAGTAGCGGAAGGTAACTCAAAGCAACATGAAGGCGGAGTAGAGAGCGATGAGTTGTTATATCCAAGAGTGCACTCTATACTGTGCACAGTGTCTGCAGTGTGCCACTATCTAAGTTTACGGGGCTGAACGCACCGAAGGAATTCTATGGTGACTTAATTCAAGACACCTTGGGACGACCATGGCAGCCGACCTAATGGGGCCTTCCCCGAGATCTCATAAGGGAGAAAGGTACTTGTTAGTCGTGATCGACTTCTTCTCACTGTGGGCAGAGGCATATCTGCAGCCAAATGCTAAAGCCTCTACTATTATACACAAGTTAGACAAATTTTCCAGCACTGGGGTTTCCCGAAAAGCATCCTAACGGATAATTGAACCCAGTTTACAGGTAAAAAATGCGAAGTTGCCTGCCACCGCTGGGGAGTTGAACCCTAGTCGACCCCGAGCTATCACCCCTAGGGTAACCCTACCGAGCGCAAAACCCAAGAAGTAGAAAAAAATGCCTCAAGTTAAGAATATGGAAAGACCACCAGAACTAGATCGTTGCTTCCCTGACATTTTATTCACACTAAGGAGATGGCAGAATGAGACAACAGGAGTCTCGCCTCTCCTAGCAAACTTCTCTTTGGACATGCCATAACACACCCTAAGTATTGGGTATGGAACAAAGAACAGCAGAAATACCAGGAGCAGAGCAGATACGCCAAGACTGCCAAAAAAGGGTAGAGAAAGTCAGCAAGGTGCAGCAGTATCTCGCCCAAGAATACGGCGCTCAGGATAGCCAGGAACCGTCCAACCTGCAAGCTGGCAACACAGTGTTACACAGCCACCACCTGAGCAACAAGGCAGCAAAGTTTCACTCTGGATTCTGTCCAAAGTGGGATGGTCCACACACCATTGTTGAATGGTGTGAAAACATCCTGTGGCTCGAGGATATATGGGAAAATGTGAGGAAAGTGCAAGTCACGTACGTGCAAATTGCACCTAAAAGCCAGCCTGTTGAACAGCTGATGCTCTTATGCAACCCTATGGGGACACTGGCTCAGTAAGAGAGCAGTGCAGCCCAGTGGTAGCGTATGGAACCTGCCAGCAGCACAAGCCCCAGGAGGCGCTGCCCACACCAGATGTGCCGCCACTCCCAGCGGAGCCCACAACACGACCAGCAGCAGATAGGACCAAGCACGCCACGTCCACTCCAGAGCGGCAACGAGCTCACCCCCACGGGCCAAGACTGGGCCAACGCCCAGACGATGGAGGGCCCGCCAACTACAGAGAAGTCTTGCGCTCTTGCCAGGCCAGATGAAGCTCCAGCCCATCTGAGAAGGAAGGAGGACAACACAACCATGCTCACGGTGCCTTCCAGCACTTTGCAGCCAGGCGTGCCTACCATCATACCACCCGTAGCCCAGCTAAATCCAGATGCAAAAGGTATTCCCCACCCACCAGGTGGCAGCAGCAGATATCGACGTGAAGAGGTACGTGCCACCACAGTGTTGCCAAATGTCTTGACGTGGTTGCTGAAGCGACCACAGCAACAGCAAGGGAGGTACAAGGAGATGTCTTGATGTCCCTCCCCCTCTTTCAAATGTATGAAAAGACTTGGTGCTTAGGGGCATGCTTCCTGCAGTCTACTTTGAGCACAGACTGTGTGCATAGGGGCTTGTTCACCTCTATATCGTCCACTATTGAAAATTCCGTGTGCATCAAAGATATTCTACTTCAGTGCATTGCATGAGATTAGCCCGTAGGTTAGTTTATAGTTAATTATTATTGTTGCATAACTTAAACTAGCTTAGTTATTTTGTTCGCCAGTACAGTGTTGAACCCCCAACCAAAAGCAAAGCAGTTTTTTTTTATTCTCCCCAAGTGCGTCGCTACAAAGAAAATGTTGAATGTAAAAGAAAAGTGTCTGTGTATAAATGTATCAATGTATCCTGTTTCATCTACCCCTGTATGTGTGTCCAATCATTTATATTTTACCCACTGTTCAGTAGCGTGCATTTCCAGTTAATTTATGCTCAGTATATATGGGCTCTCCAGAAAGCTTTAAGATTTAAGCACTCATAATTGTTTTAAGAGTAAGAGTTGTCCAAGACCAATCATAATTTAAGAAGTCAAGCAATACGCCTCCGTAGCAAGGTTGAGTTTGTATTTACCTGTATTGTGTCTCTGGGTGTTCTCTATATTTCATTACCTAATTGTGTTGTTTGATTGTTTGCGTTACTGGTGTTAGGTCAGCCTTACTGACAAAGCACTTTTGCATTCAACTAATATATTTTGTCTGCTTTCCAGTCTCTTTTTCAGTTGCATTTGTAAATAATATTGGATTGTTACTTTGAATGCTGTTCTGGCCATAAGCCACATTAAGCACCTTGCCTAGTGTAACTGTGTGTTTGTAGTTAACTAATTAAAATTTTTACTTAACGCTTACGAATCACACTTTACCAGCTTTTGCTATTCTTACCTGTGTCCTTAATCGGCTTATCAGTGTTTTCATGGCCAGTGGCCTCAGACCCATGGTATTTTATATAACTTTTCATTCAGTGTGATGTGTCTTACATTGTATAAATTATGTTTTTAGTCTGTGAGCCACCCTTAATAATCAATTTTCATTGGAGAAATACCATTTTCTCTGAGCCAATCACAACAAAGACTCTTTACCAAAAACTGGCTCGCATAACTTTGAAAGAGTCTTGTGTTTGTTTTTCATAAGTGACTCCAACCGAAGTTAAGTACCAATTATTTACCCCTTATTGCCAAGCGTAGGTAGGAAATATTCTCATGCAATAGTCTCTTTCTTTTAGCTATTTATTTGTGTTCTAGGTGTGGAATGTAAATTTGTGTTTGTTGTTTTTTTCCATTGTAGTATCCAACCTTTGGGCATATATTTTGTACCATTCTGTTAAGTATGTCGCACGCGTCAGAACTAAAATTACTTACCGGCATTATCTCACTGAATTCTTCCAGTCACCTTAGCTTACCCTTGAGGATAGTTAATTTCTTTATGGTATCGTAGCTTTACTTACGAACTGTGAATAAGATTACTCAGCTTTAAATTTGTTACAACCTTTGAAGACAATATGTTTACTACAGTTACGTACCCTAGAGCAGGGATTTGCATTAGCCAAGCAGCTATGAGAGTTTAAACTCCAACCAATCTGAAGTCTAATAACTTCCACCATAATTTTGTTGTATGTTGCAATGCTAGTTTTCACACAGTTATGAGGTAACAGATACCATGCTGTGGTTTATCCAAGAGAACGTGGCTGGGAGCATTATGGGTCACATCTTTAATATCTTCTTCAGGATCCCGAACTGCAAACTCATCTCGATTTCAGGACAGATGGACAGGACGCACCTGTGGTGTCGGCTGATGGGCCAGGAGGGGGAGGGGTAGCTTGACGCCCCACAAGTGCTGTCAGATACATTTCTTAGCCTCAGTCTCAGGTGCTCCCCTGGTTTACCGTAGTGCCAAATGCTGTCACTCATTTCGCCTCTATGCAGTTCTTATAAACAAGCGAATCAACTTTTTGCCGCCTGAGAGGCTAACAATCTGCACGATTCTGCACTCCATTCTGAGTGGGTGGACCCACCCCCTCGCTTACCTTGCCCTGGCCTGCAGGCACCGAACCTGTAAACTCACCGTGCATCAGGGGAGGTGTCCCCTTCCATGCGGTTAGCTCCAGCCACCCCTTGCTCGCCACATGTCTCAAGGGTATTTATTCATATGCATTCCCTCCAGACGGAGTTTGCGATGCAGTTCTGACCGGAGCATCATCAGCAACACACTCTATCTCTGCATGCTTACTGTACCGCTTGCAGAACGTTACTATTGTCAGTACTTGTGTTTCTCAACACACTAGGTAGAAGCTCTTGTCGTGGAGCCTTCGCCTTCATTTTGAGTGTTGACCACATGCCTCGTCTGCGCCAGGCATGGTTTTACCAGATTCTCTCTCACCCTCACTTCTATCGATAACTCGTCACTCTGCAGCATACAGGTTGGAGATATATGTCTTGTAATTTCCTATTGACGGAATAAAACTTATATCTATCAAGTAACCTGTTTTTGGTCCAATTGTTCTCTTTTGCTTTCACTTCCAGTTCCCTGCTTTTCGTAGGCAGGGGTCTGCCCCAAGATACCAGTCCCAGGAAAAATGTATTCTTTCCTAGATGGACCATGCCAGATCTGTCCTCTCCCCCACGCTGCTATGTAAATTTAAACAATAATTAGATCTTGCCTATGTCGTCAGGACACCCACTAAATCCTTTAAATGGTAATAATCTCTTTTCTTATTTTTGTTTTACTCTCTGAGATTTAACGTAACATCAGTGGAAGTTATTAGCTGTTTTTCCACAGCTAATTTCCTAGATGCCCTATCACTGTGTTGGCCATAATATGGATAGTATAACTCTCAGTACCCAGTTACATGTTCTTGTGAGCCAGGGCCAGATGCCCCCAGGGTGCAGGGTCCCCTTAGAATCGTCGTTGAGTCCCAGTTTCCCTGGTTTCTAGAGGGATACTAGGCCTGTGCACCTTCATTGATGCCATTTTTAGTGTATTAGGCATCAATATATGTATTACTTGTACAGTAATGTGAATGCAGAGGACAGTAAACCTAGAGGAGGCATTTACTTAGTGCAGCCATAACACTTAAAGAGCAGCACTGCCACTCATGTATTTCTGTAAAAATGTTTCTTATATTTAAACTGCAATACCTCCATTAGTCTGAATGTTATAAGAGAACATCAGTAGCCAAAAGCAAGTGAAACCATGGGTAAAAAATTATCTTATGGACTAGATTTTTGCAAAAGGATCTGAACTTTGATTTCTGGATTAAAGAGTAAAATCAATAATGTTAACATGCAGTTTATTGTAATACTGTGCTGACAGTCTTCCGGCACATCTTTTAGTATTTGTGCACACGTACCACTTTAATTGCTTCGAGTGTGTATCATAACAGTGATGGAACTTGCAGGTATGCCAATGACTTAAGGTGGCTGGGTATTAGTCCATCAGTCCACGTGTATCCTGCGAGCCCTGGAGTGGACTGGGTTGAGACTCTTGTAACACTTGTTCGTCAGGAAACTGGCTTTGGCTTCCGCATCGTAGGAGGAACAGAAGAGGGTTCGCAGGTAGGAACCACGGTGAGATCATGAATCAAAGTAATCGGTGTAGATGTTGTCTTTCAACTTCTTGGCCTTGCATTTAGAGATTTATAATATTTTCATGCAAGTTTTGTTAGTGTTGTATAAAATATTTTGTTAATTTAAATAATTTTTACATTAGTTTCTGCAAGTTTTCTGAATTAAGTTTGGAGGTTAAATTTGCCTGCAGGAAACTTCTACGTTATGCAATGGTTGTTTATAATATGTATAGGCCGTTCACTGTAAATGGAGCACTTTTGAAGCCCTAGTTACTTTTTTTCTTTCAACCTATTTATATCCTTCCACCACTTGTTAATGTAAACCCTGCCATTTGAGTAATAAACATAGTGTATACATTCACCATACCCAAAACAAAAAGTCAGAGGCCACAATAAAATGTATTTATTGGTTATTACGTCAGATGAAACAGCTTCAGAAAGTGTTCACTTTACCGTGAACGGCCTATAATAGACTTTATCAATGTTATATGAGTAAGCAAGTTCGCATTTGAAAATAGATTTTAATTGGAAGTAAACTTTGTGTTTTTCATCATAAACAAAAGTTTGACAATGACTACTCTGAGAACATACAAAACACATGTTGTCAGCTATAATTATAAATTTTTTAAGAATTTAGTTAGCATTATAGAATATGTATATTCTAAAGAGGCAAGGTTGAACCCAACTTTCAGAAATAGCTGAACAGGAGGGAACACACGGATGGTGTGATTGTCATGCTTCTAATTCCAGCTACGGATTTTTTGCATTGAAATAAGTACTGTTAATGTTCCTCCACCATAAAACATATGTTCTTATAATGGATGTGCCTTTGATTTTCAAAGAAAATTTTAGTAGGGCATATAAAATGTGCGGTAATACGAGAAAGTGAGTTAAACAATATTATAATCATTATAATGAGTTTGATTGTGTATCTGCTGGTGAACTTCAGTAAGACAGGATAGCGATCTGGAAAAGTGGGAAATATACAGGATTTGAAATGCTGCAGGATATGCCAGAGAATTTTTCTAAATGGCAGGGATTTTTTTCTGGTTTATAAATGTGCATTAGAACTTCAAAATGGTACCAAGGGAACTTGACAGTTTAGAAAATCAGAATACCACACTACATTACTAACAAAAGTGTCATGGTCATGCAGAGAAGAAAGAAAGAAATAATAAAAGGATGTCCATGGAGCCCTCTATGTGGATGAGGGAGGTGGGGGTTGGTTTTTGCAGCAAGGAAGCAGTGATGTTGGAATGCTTTCACACCATGACCTGAGCATGACCACCTCTGCTAGCCTAGTTAAACAACATTCTTTACAAAAAATCTGCCGTATATGTGTGCACAAGTCATTGCTGTTGTATAATAGCATAATTCAGCTACATATGCAAGGACAACTGAAATGCTAAAGAATTGAAGCTAAGGATTCTGTTGTAATTATACAAAATAAATAAATGTATTAATTTGGTGTGATATGTATGTACATGCTTTAAATATGATTTTTAATGTTTGCCCAAATTCAGTTGATTGATACCTACTCTACCTTTCACACCATGATAGGTTATACATTTTCATATTAATCATATGTTTTGTTTTGTTGCATCCGTAAGATCTATTTTCAATACATAGCTGTACAAAGATATTGGACATGTCAAATTACAGTATACAAAGTTTATATACTGTAAACAGTAAACACACACGTCAGACTACACGTGCACGCATCACATCTTTTCCTCATAATTTGGCCAATCCTCATCCAACATGTTGTAGGTTATCGTCGTTTTGCTGAAACAAAAGAAAGAGGAAACGAGAAAAATTGGAACAAAAAATGCATACAAAGATATGTTATGCAATAATTTCTTAGTTTCTGTAGTTTAGATATTCATCTACACTATAAAATGCTAGTTTAGAAAAAAAATTTCAGCTGTTTTTTAAAGAGTTTTTTGGTTAGAGAAGCAAATTTCTTGAAGGTGTTGTGGTAACTTATTGAAAAGTTGGCTACCAAGTTGGGTGGCCCTTTCTGGAGAAGTTTTAAGTTAACTGAAGACACATGTGTTTTTTATTCTAGTGTCATGCTTATGAAAGGACTCATTTTTCTGAAATAAATAACTGTTTTTGGACATGAATATAAGTACTGAAAACATGTACTCACATGCAAATGTTAAAATCTCTGTGCTCTATTGTAAAGAGGTCTACATGAGTCTGACTTTATTTTGCCATTGATTATTCTTACAGCTCTCTTTTGCATGTGAAACACTTTTTTGCTTTCAGTGGAATTACCCCAAGAAGCGTATATTTTACCTATACTAAGTTCAGCATGTTTCACCCTGTGGAGTGTTGCAGAGGTCTTAAACAAAAATACAGCCAAAATGGTATATTTTGCATATTTTCATTCCATCACATTTGCATGCGAGTACATTTTTTCAGTTCTTATAGTTATGTCCAAAAAAAGTAATTTATTTCAGTAAAATGAGTCCTTTCATAAGCATGACACTAGAATAAAAAACATTTACATATGGCTTCAGTTAACTTAACGTGTGTGTGTGTGGGGGGGGGGGGGGCAGTGTGCGTGCATGTATGTGTGTGTGTTTACTATCTCAAGTGTATAAACTTCGTATACTGTAATTTGACTTGTCGAATATCTTTGTACAGCTATGTATTGAAAAAAAATCTTGCGGATGCAATAAAACAAAACAGTTGCAGCATTGTTACCTTATGGATAAAGTAATCTTAAAAATAATTTTTTTTAACAAACACAAAGATCACAGACTTGAACTACTTTCACGGTAGATACTTATTATTTGTTACTTTATAGGCCTAAGGGAACTGCTACAACTCAACATAACAGCATGAGATGCCCACCTGATTGCTGTAATGTTGTAGGGAGGATTGAAATTTTTCTAATGCTACTTTCTGTGCCAGTCAATCACAAGTATGCAACTGTGGATGTCAATGCAAAATGATCTCGTGACAGAAAGTGTCTCTTCAATGGACTTCGTAGTAGGCCTCCATGTTTAATTAATTAAGCCAAGCTTTGTGTTAGGCTTGTATAAACAAAACTCGGAAATGTAAATATGCAAATATTTTCTTGCGAAAATTAATTTCTTTATTCATGAATAAACAAAAATTAACATGCATGCAACACATTGGGTTAGCCAACATACTGTTAGTAAGCATTCATCACCCATTAAATCCTGCCATTTTTATGTTAGTTTCTGATTGGTCACATAAGTGTTTCCTAACGGGAATGCTACATCGATTAAAGCACTGCCTTAACAAAATAGGTGTGTATAAATTAAGTCTTCAAATTGCAATGGAGGAAGGGAAAGTCGCCAACTTGAAACAGGTTGTAATCAGAGTTTTCAAAAGTATTTAATAAATTGCACATTTTTATTTTTATTTTTTCTTTGCACAGCTTTTCAAAATCTAAAATCATCAAATTATCACTAAGTTTTTTGTTCTGTGGCTGTAAAGAGACATTTCGTCAGTTAATAGTTCTCCCAGCATATTACGCATGTGTGACAGCAGAAGCTTAATTATTTATGGAATGATGTATGAAATTCTGGGTGCTGCAATCGTAGTTCCTGTTCACACGTTTTATTATGGAATTAAATATACGATTCTGTATTGTGTGTACTGGATCTTAAGGTCCTATTTTTTTGTTTGCGTTTTGGAGCTGTAACATTTCTATGTCTCTTAGTCAAGTAAAATATTTATTTTTATTTTTTTTCAATTGTGACCATATTTTTTGGTGTTTTGGTGATAGCTACATTTTTGTGCTGCGGTGGTAATAATTTCATACTGCAGAATGGTAAACCTTTTTCAAGTGGTCTTGAAAATTGACACACTCCTGTAAGATTTTTAACTGTGCGTGGATGTAATGTAATAGAATAGAAAATACATGCACATGTTCCACCATTTTTGCCCGAATGCTTGTTTTTACAATGGTAGGAAATAATTAATGTTTTTGTTTATATTTACTGCAGTGTTAGGCAGCTTCACTCTTGTGTTTACAGTTGTAATCTTCTTGTTGTAATATTAGTCATTAATGATAAATAATTTTTAATGAAAATCTTTCAAATACCTCTACTTCAAGCAAAGATGATGATCGTAATGTCTGCATTTTTTTAGGTACAATGGTGTCCATTTACTAGCCCATTTCTTTGTGTATGTTACTTGAAACAGCAGGTTTATGAGAATTGCTAGTGCTTTCATAATTACATGATGAGTTGTAGCCAGAGTGAGGTCGGCTGGCTGTCACTGGTTGATGGCAATAAATATGTTGCAGACATCGGTTTTGACTGCACCTGACATTGGAATAAAACAGTGTGGGAAATACAGTCTGCAACACAACAAAAACACTAGATATGATTATTTGCCTGGTATGAGTATGAAGCATTGGTGAAATTTTGGGAAAATGGAACACTGTTAGTTCAGTGCTAGCAGTTTGCAGTAGGGGGTATTTTATTGGTAATAATTTTTTTTTTTCACTTTCATGTCAGGTTTGTATTGCCATTATAAATGTGCCAAAATTATATATGTATTGAGATAATGTATTGTTTAAAAAAAGTATTCTCTTTAATATAGATTTAATTTAATAATTTAATGCCTATTCATTAGTGGATAATTTTTTATAATTCAGAAAGCTGGTGGTGAAATAATACATGTTGTGCTGTCATAATCTGTCAAACAAGTATATAATGCCATGCAGCATTTTTATATTTGATCCATTCAGTTAGGTTTTTCTTGAACTTGCAAATAATTTTCATTGATTATGTTAATTTTAAAACAATATCAGTTTGTTATACTGGATGAGACACTGCATGTTAAACTATAATTTGAGTAAAAAATAACTTCAAACTTGTTAATAATTAATTTTTACCTAAATCTAAGGACAACCAATGAAATGTTTATAAAATGGTTAAATGCAAATTTGGAGTTCAATAATTGTCATTGCAACAAAATATTAAAATTTATGCACAAAGTTTCATATGACTTGCAGTAAAGTAGCGCACATTTTTTCATGTGGCAAAACTAGAGCTATGAGTTGAAATAGTTGAACTACCACTTTGCTGTGCCTAAGTATAAAAAATATTGGGTAAAAGCTATTTTAAAAATAAATACTTGTATACATATTAATTTGTCTTTCAGTTCTTTACATCGTACAGCAGGTGATAGGGGCCATAAAGTATTGTTATTGTATACTTAACGCATCGCATAGTCTTCTTTAATTCAGACTCCAGCAACTGTCACTTTTTTTCAGCTGCAGAGAAAAAAAATTCAATTTCGAAAACTGCATGGTAAAGTGTAAAACATCTTGTTACTGAAATTGTTATACCTAACACAACTTTCTCCTCGATAATTTTTAATTTGTCAAATTGCCACATTATACGTGGCTCTTGGTGTTCCTTATTACAGTAAGACAGGGTATTTTATATATTAACATTGTGCTGTTATGTTTTGATCACTAGTAGTCAGCCATTAGTAGTTTTTAAAATAACTATGTAGTTAAAATTAGTTTTTGCATTTTGTTGTGTATCGTAGATTTTTGGTACTAAAATAATTAATGTAAGTAAGATGTACTGCATCTTTTATGTGCTTATTTGTAGAAATATAAAATAAGCCCCAATGTTTTGGTATTTTCATATAGTGGGACAAGAGACAAAACAACATGCGCAGACCCCAGTGTCAGCGGGGAGTCACATGACAAGTACTTACGGTAGTGTAGGGGATAGTCACTTACCGGCTCGTGGCTCTGTAGGATCTGTCCGGCATGGTTTTTGGGCAGCCTGAGTTACACAATACGACTAATCTCCATGGCATCTACGTCACGTATAAAGTTCAGTACACCACTACGGAGCTTGGGTATAGAGGCCATGGGGGACATGCTATTCCATTCCCCCACTGAGGTTGTAAGGATCCCGACTGGAATCACAATGAACCCCATGGATCCCTGAATCATATTTAAACCAAAATTCCTTATTTATTGCAACTTTTGGACTGTCTCCTAAAATAAGAGTTCCACTCAGTTTATTCTTTTACTTCGCTATCGGACGTAAGATTTTAAGGTATGCATTCAGGGTGTGGCAAGCACCACAAGACATTGGAGGGTACGACTATACTATGGAAAGTTAAAACATTTTCCTGTATCAAAGCAATCGCAAAAAAGGTGGTAGCATAACACAGAGAGGTTTATTATTTTTAATTCAGTCATGCCACTTAAATATTATATGGCAAGAATAAAATAATACTTTGTTAAATTTCTAGGTTCACTTAAAAATAACAATTTGATTAAAAGTTGTTAACTAGCTTAATTGTTTTTGCACTATATAATTTTCAAAACTTTATAAATTGTGACTTAATAGCAATTTATTTTTAAGGCAGCTTTATACCTGGTGCTAGTCCTGTTGTAACACATTTGAAAAATGTGTATTTTGACTATTGAACAGTAGGTTTACCTACAAAAAGAAAGCATATTCCAAATGGTGTGATACAATTAAGACATTGGAAAGATTATTTTCATGCCCTCCAAATAACTAACAACTGCTTATTCAGACTGCTGTATATTACAATATGTGAACCGGATGCATGGGGAGCTACAACAGACGCGTGCATTGAACTTTGCTACAAAGACACGTCCAATAAAATTATAGGGGCGCCGCTTAAATTTCTGAAGTTTAGGGGTGGACGAAGCTTCGAAAATTCAAATTGAATATTTTCAATATTCGGCTTTGTATTCTAAATCAAATTTTTGCTTCGAACTTCGAAACAAAAAATACTTTTGGGCAACTTAAATTATTTACTATTATTCGCTAAAAAGGAAAAGAAGACAATATGCGCTTTATAATATCAACGTTTTTATCCCATCTTTGCCACACACATGGCTAGTGAAACTTGAAAACATAACCTCCACTCAACAGAATGCCCACAAATTAGTCCAAACTGCATTGTGTAAAATAATCGTCAGTATCCAATTTTACTCACAATATAGCAAAACTGAATTATCTGGGAAAAATCTTTTGATATTACTAAACACTTCATTATATTTCCAAACTTAATTTGGCACCTCACATTTTAATCTGTATTATATGTTTGTTTTCCTCATGTACGGCAAAGTTTTGCAGTGTGATAAATATGATATTAAACTTCAAGTTTTACAGACTTAACTGGTGTGAAATTTAACTCACTGCTATTCAAATCTCACTTTTCAATAATGTAATAAAAAAAACAGGGAAATTCTTAATAAAATACAAGTGTGGTTTCATGCCAGAAGTATTGTATCGACTCTTTACGTACATGATTATGATTTGATGAATCAAATTGTCGAGAAAATTAATTTTTCCGCATATTCACAGACAGATTTGAAAGTTTGTGGTATAAGCAAAAAATAATAATTGTACGTCATATTATGTAACTTGAGGCGTTTTGCTTCCCAACCAAAGCGCTTCCTCTTTGCAGCCATTTGCAAATTATTAGGATTAGCGATTAATCGGATTAGCCCTTAATCCGAAAACTCTATTTTTAGACCATCTGATCAATATGGTATTCACATAGTGAATTAGAACCCGTCCGCCTCTACTACTACTACTTATAATAATAATAATAATACTGCTGCTACTACTACAGAATTTTTTTCTCTGGGCGACATCAGATAAAGGGACCCTTGTCAAAGTTGACAGGTACAGTCCCAGCACTACAAAGTTACGTCCAACCATAGGACACAATATTTAAGCATGAAAAGTATTTGTCAAAATCCTCTCTCTCATGGCATGCCAATTTTGGAGGATTAACTTCTTTTTTAGTAAAAAAATTATGAATAAGAAGCCTACAGTAATGTTGTGCATGTAACACAAACTTAATACTGAACTAACAGTGTCGCACATGTATGGTATTTGTGGTGCTAGGTTTTGAATTGTAGACGACCCCTTATTTTGTCTATTCCTTTTCTGTCGAAAAAAACCTTGTCTTCCTTTCAGGCAGATACCTACATGGTAAAAAAAACTACAATTTTTTTTTTCAAATTGGTGGAAAACATTTATTTTGTATCTGCCTTTTACCTATCTTGTAAAAATGTACATAGTTTATTTATTTATATATATTTACCAACTTTTACTATTTTTCCGTAAAATGCACAGAAACCATACCCTTTTTACGATTTTACAGAAAAGCCTTTATTTTTTCCGAATTCCACCACAGGAAAAAAATTTTGTGTGAATATTTACTAGAGATGGTACTTTTGATTCTTCGATACCTCGATATCAGGAAGTATCGAAAGAATCGAGTATGGTGTCGTTCATATCGATACTTTTGTTCAATGTGTGAAATGTTATATTATCAACACAAGAATGGCTTTGTCCGCCATTTTCCCAATGGTCTGGAAGAAACAGTGTTTTCGTTCTGCAGTTGAGTTTGCTAGTTTCGGAAAGCCGGTGAAATGTCGTATTTATTTAATGAATCAGCTAATTAAGTTGCATCGCTGACAGAGAAACGTGGCCTAGGAAACCATTATTTTAGCTCTGTTTTGCAGTGTAAAAGTAGGCCTAACATGTTTATTATATGGAAAACTAACTTCGCGAAAAAAAATTTACGTCTCATGTGTGTTTAATATTCAAATTGTAACTACATATTTATTGCATTTTCTTTCGGTAAGGTTAAAACTTGACAGGTTATATAATAATTTATTTGAAACCGTGACATATTTTGTATTCAGTGGATGTAAGCAAAAATACAAAATAACAAAATCAGTGCCATGTTTGTTTTTACTTTAAAAACATGTGAATGCATAAATAAAATTATAAAAAAAAAAAATAGGCCTATGCCTAACTGTACATAAAATTCACGAGGCATGTTTTAAAAAGCAAGTAAGTGTTGTGCTTTGTTTATATATTCCGCAACTGCATTTTTTTGAAGTTGTTATTACATAATTTTTATTTTCTTAATTATTAGCGTATTTTTAGCATTGCCGTGATAATTATAGAAATATTATGTCCGTTTTAAGCAGTAAATTTAAATAAAAATATATTTCACTGTTAATGTAATAATGCTTTGCCGCCATTTCCTTACAAGTGACTGTCGTCAACGTCACAATTGATGCCGACCAAATCAAATTTACAAAATAACGCAAATTTTCGAGTCTTCCATTCAAGCAATGTGTAATTAAAAATTATAGTCTTGTAAGAAGAGGTGCAAAATGACGTCTCGTGAAAGACATTAAACTAAAGTCTCTCCCAACCTCATCCGATCCACTGGCAATAAAATTAATGGAGGCTCAGCAGTAACAGAAACAAGGTGGGTTGGAATGGTAATCTACATTGATCACAGCATTTGTTTACACTCATTGCTTTCTTCGTAGAAAGCAGCTGTTTAACAAGGATACGTTGCGGTCGCTCTACATTTCTAAAACTGTTAAAACTTAGTGATCTTCTGAGCGGTATTCTGAATGCAAGTATATATTTCAATTTTTTACATGCCATTTGTGTTCACAGCCAGTATTTCATATTTATTTTACCTGTTTTGTGTGTGTACAATATTTGACAAATACAAAACCACAAACAAAATTATAAATCTTACTTCAGGTAGCGGTAGAATTGCTATTGTTGTTTTTCATCCGGCGATAAATAATTTCCATAATTTCCTCTATCTGACTTAATCCAGAAAAAACAAAAGGAATACTTGTTTTTCTAAATAAAAATTCTAAGCTTTCTTAGTCTGAAAATTGTCATGTGAGTATATGCACATTTTTTATATACAAGTTTGTTTTAAATGTCATTTTTAAATTTAAATCCTTGCAGAATAAGGATTTTGTGTATTACAAAGTGAATTCTCAATACTTTTATGGCATGGAAGTTATCATAAATTAATGTATATTTCAGCCAAGGCAAGGAATAAGTATATTTTTGCTTTGCATATCATACTAAGCGCACACATTTTGTTGATGTATAAGTCTTGTCTAGGAGAAATCATAGTTTCTGGCCTAAAACACTGATCAAATGTTAGATTATATAAAATTTTCATTGTGAAATAATGGAAATTTTATTACTTGAAATTAAGCGTGAATGATAAGAAAAATTAGTGTATGAGAAATAGCCACGGGAAGTTTACGCGTGTTTTAATAGTTTTTAGCCATTGTACTGATTGAAAACTTTAAAAGTTGACAAGTGTGTGTGTGTGTGTACACATGTGTGCATGCATGCATGTGTGTGTGCACGCGTGTCAACAAACACTTTGAATTGATATTCTATTCGAATTCGTGAATAGTTTAACAAATTCACTTCAAAATGAAATATCCAGCTTCGCCCACCCCTACTGAAGTTATACGATCACGACGAAACCACTCTGTTAGTTCAGGGGCATATGCGTAGAGGCGATAACGTTTAACTTACGCCAGTCAGCATCTATTGGTTTTATGGAAATAAACAGTGATCTAACATTATTGTTTTGTAATCAATAACATTACATTGTGTCCTAACAAATCTATTTAATACACCTGAAATTGAAGCTCGGCCACCAAGGCCTTCTCTTTCTAATGTTCGTGGACATAGAAACCGAGTTGATGTTGTGAAAAGAAATGTCCTTCAAGAACGAACCCTGACAATATAAATATGCTTTCTACACCCTTATTGCATAGACAAACATGGGAGATCGTATACAATGCTGCAGCACAATTCAGTGAACAAAAAAAAAGTAATTTCAATTTACGTGCATCATTGAAGCAACAAGTGCCGCCACAGGAAATTTAGAATCTACAGTCAAACGAATTTGGCCGAGGGTGAACAGGAAAAGCAAGTCTGACTTTTCAATACCTACAAGAAATTAATTGAAGTAGACAATTTTACATGCAGTGCGGTATGGAGAAAAATACTCAAGTTTTCCTACATGGTGAGGAAATCATTCCAAGTTACACAGTGTAATGTTCATATTTGTCTATTATTTGTTGTGGCAAAATTCTTATGATCGCAGTGACTCTGTTTCTTTACAAATTTTTATTTTATTTCCATGTTTTGCTATTTTAGTAGGTTCATGAGCCCTAGAGTACAATTTCGGCACTTGCTTTTGTTTTTGTTAGCTTCCCATAGACTGGGCTCGAACAAATCACTGGTTAGTTACATAAACTTGGAGGTATTTATACATTTTTATGCTTGTCTGAAAGACATTCATGTTCCGATTTGTGGCATAAACAGCTAATCAAGACATTAACATTTACCGTCACTGGTTCAGTCTTGTATTACCACTAAATTATAGGAAAAAACATTTTAGATATGCTAGCTTCGTTTCAAAAAAATTAACATGTTTCAAAATCTAATGATGAACGCGTAATGAAATAAAATTTTAGTGTTCTGTTTTTGCTTGTGCTATACGGACTCAAATGCCAGGAAGCATTTTCTGTCTCTCCAGCCACGCCGTGGCAGGAGAAGGCCCGCCACTATGCAGAAGGAAAACGGAGAAGGTTCTTTTGTTTCTTGTCCAACTAAAGTCATGGATGTAGTTTGGTAAATGCTTTTCTTTGATGTTTTGAGTTGTAGCAAATACAGAGTTTCTTTAATTATAGATTTATAAAAAAAATTTAATACAAATTGTAACTGCTGTAGAGCATGAAATGAAAGTAAATAAATATAATAGATTAATACTGCATTAGCTATATGGTTATGATTCCTCTTACCACAATTGTAGGTTTCTGGCCCAGCCTCCTCAATTTGTCGTAATTTTAATGTTCATTATCTAATATTTTCCATTATTCTTGTACCTTCTAGTATTGTCACTTCACTGAACATCTCTACAAGTAAGCCTTCGGGAGTGAGTTGAAGCGAGGAAACTATGTGCATATCATCACAACAAAGTTAATATTGTTTCATTTTGGCCTTAGCATAGTGTTAGTTTTTAATATATTGTTTAACATATTCTTCAGTAAAAAGAATAGATTTTGCAATGCTAGATGTCCTAAATCAATGTCACCACATTCTGTTTTGCTTGCGCAAGTATTTTTTCTCCTTGTGACACATTCATGGAAGCTGTTCATGACTACCTCCCACCCCCCATACCAACCTCCCAAAGCTTGTTTGAGACATGCCAGAACAAGATACTCGCTCATTCGTCCATCCAGCACAAAAGAGTCTTGCATTAAGATTTGTTTTTACCCTGAAACACTTGCACCAGCATCTTTCATGCAACGTAAATACCGCAAACAAAAGTGTTAGCCTCAGACACGCAGTTCTCACAAACCAACATGACCAGGCCACTATATCCCACGTGCCCATTGTTCCACCACCACTCAAACTAGCATCAATTATGAAACTATGTATTGCCTAGTCAGTCACAAAACTACTTTCACCTCTTAATGCATATTAACCAATTCGGCCTGGAGGACCACCACACTGCACAGACACGTACCTAAAGCGCTATCTCGAGTCTGAAACTGCCATCTTTCAACAACACACAAAAACTTGTTCTAATCACCTCACATAAAAAGTACTCAGCCAGGTTACAGTCAACATACACCATATACAACATGTACAAATTCAGTGTCGCCAAATACTCAGAAAACTTCTAACGTAGGAAAATATCCTCTTCCTTGTGGCATAGTCATAATATGTAACGATAAATCTACTAATGCAAAAATTTTGCAATGAAAAACTGTATGTAACAGTGTTAAGACAGTTCACTTCAGGAGGCTGATCTTCAAACTCGCTCCAAAGGATGCGCGCAACAGGAATTCACATCTGAATGGTCAACACAACTCCTATATCCCGAGTTAATATAATCTTGCATAAATTAAACGCAAATTGTCTTGAGATCTGGCTGGCATTTAAAATGATGCTCGAGTAAATGTAAACGACGAAGTGCAGTGAAGTAGGAGTTTCCTAGGTCAGGGTACAGACTCTTTAAATTGAATACAACACTGTAGCTACCATTTTCATCCGGAGCATAGCCTTCTGCAAACGACTTTTCACAGAGGACATCATCTGGTGATTGTGTTGGTGTATCAGGAGGCAGTTCTTCCAGTTTCTTAAGTCGTTCCACAACAGTGTCCAATGATGGGTTTAACAAACTGGAAACCACAAAGAATGATGAAATATATGATGATTGCAAATGAGGTAAACTGCTGTCGACCTTTTCCATCACGATCCAGCCAAAGTGCATGTCCACAGCTATTGGAGTACTAGGCGGTCCTTCACACTTGCTTCCTTTCAATAACTAAGGAAAAAGCTCTGCACCCAGCAGCATGTCAATTGGCCCTGGAGTCGTAAAGGCTGGGTCTGGCAACTGCAGGTGGGCAAGATGACTCTAGACTTGGGAGTCCACAGGTGCGGATGAGAGGTGTCCAGTTATGTGAGGTAACACAAAGGCATCTAATAAATATACTGTCCCTGTCCGTCCACAAGATTTTAGCACACAAGAAACCACATCACGAGTAATGTTAACTTGTGCCTGAGAGAACCCCTGAAGTGGTAAGAGTTTTCTTCCTACAAAGGATACCACAGCAAGATAAGCAATTTTTAGAGATAAAATTGGCTTTACTACTAGAATCCAGTAACTCTTTGGAAGGACCCTGACACATCTTGTACAGCAGTTGACAGCATAACCACAGCACTGCTGGATGTCCTTGAAAATTAGGAGCACACATTCACAGTAGAACTTTTATCACCACTTGAGCTGTTATCTGGCGCACATGAGCTGCTATCTGACACATCTACAGATCATCCTGATCCATCTGAAACATCCTCTTGGGTGGATGGTTCCGGGAAAAGCAGCAGGGAGTGATGCAGTGACTTGCAGTGATGACACAAGACTGCTGAATGACAGGTTTTGCACTGGTGCAAAGGCTGCAAACAGTTCAAACATAGTTTGAGTTCCTTGACAAGTGCAAGTTGTTCCTTATGTTGCTTCTGTTTAAAGTGGGGGCATTTGTGCAACAAATGTGCTCTGTTGCACAAATTACAAGAAGGGGTAGGTTTCACAATAAAGACATGAAATGAATGGTAACCTTTAGCTAATTTGTGATCTGAAACCTGCACAGGTTTGATCTTTGAAGGTGCCGGCCTAGATATTGATACAACTGCTTCCATAGCACTGCAGTGTTTTTCAAAAAACAGCACAAAGTACTTGCGAGTGGGGAGTTCAGTGTCTGTCGAGACGATCTCCCACTGTGTTTGAAGTGGGGTATACAGTTTCCTGCAAAGGATAAGCAGTAAAATCAAATCCCAGTGCTGCACATCAACCTTCAGAGGTTCCAGTGTTGCCACATTCTCTGTTACAACTGTCAGCATCTCTTGCAGTGAGGTGGGCAATTCAGAGGATTCTGTGAGTGCTTCCAGCAGAGCTTCCACATGCAAAGAAACAATTAATCTTTTGTTTGAATATCGCTCCAATAACAACTTTCGCGCAACTTCAAAATTTTCATCTGACACAGATAATGCCTGAATCATACTTAATGGATCACTGTTAAGGGACAACTTTGAATAGGACAATGTTTTGACTGGAGTTAGGTCGAGGTGATCAGCTACAAGAGCACTGAACAAGTTATGAGTTCACTTAGTCTTTTGCACTTCCACTGAACCGTGGCAAGGAGATCTTTGGAAGTGATACATTTAACTTCCGTGTGCTGGTAACTACTGCCTGTGCTGCCTCCGTTTGTTCGTAAGAGATTCTATTGCTCCCATAATATTGTAGTATTGATCTTCAAAGTTCAGCATGTGGGCTGCATGTGCATCTTTATCAAAGCCTGTTATTTGTTCTACTGCCATTTCTACAGTTATGTAATCTGATTCAAAGTTACATTTTATTTCTGGCAAATCTCACACTGTTGCATGTAATAAATTCCTTTTGGCAGGATCTGTACCAAAACACTTGGCAAGGCCAAGCACATGCTTGAGGCATACTTCAGCAAGTCATAGATGCAGTAGTGCTGCTTGAGCATCACCCATGATTAAAGTTGCTACGATGTGCAAGGACATCTCCACAAACTACATATCACAACACAAGAGCTGTGTGTTCATGAGCGTAATACAGCACAAAGAGAGAGAGGGAAAACAACTGGCGATAAAAAATACATATCCTAACAAAACATGTTATCATAGCACCAATGTTTTAACTTTAAATGTTTGATGACATTAAGTGATAAGAATGTATGTACTATTCATGTTAAGAATGAAATATGGAAAAAAATATATATATAAAACAATCAAATCCAGAAAACAGGAACTGACGAAGCTAAGTAACGAACAAAACAAACAAAGAAAACAACATTCATGTGCACACACATGCTATCCCAAGTTGATAAACTGTGGTAATGTTCACTGTTAGTCATAATATATAACCAGAGTGTGAGTTGTGTAAGTTTGCTGCTGATAACCACACTTTTCCATTACGCATGTGATCACTAAGCAAAGCAAAATCACAACAAATATACGAGTCCCAACGATCAAAACAAATATTGATCTCACACACCAGCGCATATCAGGGACGAAATGACCAAATGTTTGGGTTTGAGAACAATGCAGACTGTATTTTTAACGAAAAACATTTCTAGTTGTGACTTACATATACAAAAACCAAGCCAAATTGGTGTTGTAGACTCTGGCATCGCCGCTCCAGGCCAATGGCGCCACCATCGACAGTGTTGCCACAGTGTGGCAGGTAATTTTAACTAGTTCAAATGGAGCCATGGCCCAAACAATCCCACTCCAGTCCATGGTAGTACTTGGTTAGCCAGTGGTTCATCTTCTTGTCCATCAGTTTCCACGAGTAAGGGGGGGCAGAAGGAGCGTGTGCACGTTTTGACATCGTCGTAGGGCATTGCAAATCTCCTTGAGCATGAAGCTGCTCTTGCTCTTAAAACCCTGCAGATTACAGTACATCCTAATACTGTATGCTCAAAGATGACTATAAACAGATATTGTGTATGGTGCATTATATTTATATCCTCTGCAGTATTCACGAAAATATCTTCACAACTCTGTCTCGACAATTCTATGATGCGAGTCAGTATTGAAGTATCGGGCAGAAAGCATGTGCGTGCATGAGCGCGCATGTGTGTGTATATATATATATATATATATAATATCTCTGTGTGTGTGTATTTCCATGCGTAGTGAATTTTATCCTGCAGTCAATCACATTCGAACTGATAACGCTCGTCCTGTTTACTTACATTGAACACCACAAGTGGGGCCAATCTTTTGAAGTTATCTGGGCTCAGTATCTATGATTGTGGGTTTTGGGTGCCCATAATATACATTTTGTTATTGAGTGTACATTTGATATGCCAGCAGATACTGACAATTTTCAAAGTTCATGCTCATGTCCATATACAGATAGCTTTCACTATTCAAATGTATTTCCACATTTTCTATTTGACATCTGTTCAAATGTGAACGGCTCACTCTCACATTATGCTGTTTTGCTGTCTGTAGTCCAACGATGATGTACCTCGGTTTGCTGTGGCAAAGATGGACTTCACCATCCAGTTGATTCACTGACTTGTGGACAATTCAAGGGAGGTTTCAATACTCCACAACTTGAAAGCCACATCAATGTTTTTACCATATTCCACATTCTTCAGCAACTTGATACGTTCGGTAATACTTGAATATGAGGCAGCATCCATTTCATAGATTGTAGCTTCAATTACACTTTTTCCAGGTTTTCTCTCATACTGACTATGGCATTTGCATGCATATATGCTAGGAGTAATACCAGTTCCTGCTTTGAATTGATAATTTGTTTGTAATCTTCGCTGAATCTCAGTAACATCACTCGAGGAATGCAGACCTTGAATTTCCTTCTGGGGTATATAGGGAGACTGTAGTCGTCTTCTATCCCCCATCCTACCATCTTGACCGCAGACAGCTCATTCGGTATGAGCAACAGGTAGTTTTTTTATCATGGTCGTTACGCCGATATCTCTCGTCTGTTCCACCTCGATGCTATTGAGCAAATACGTGATACAACTGATAAGTTGGAGAATATCATTGCAATTTATTTCCGGCGATGCTGGGTTGAATCCATCTACTGTCCCCCTGAAATGCAGAATGACTGACAAAGAAGAGTGCCGATATCTTGGTGTTGGACCGCTATCCAAACTTCCTATAGTAACGTGTATGGTCCAATCAGGAATGGCTAGTATGCATTAAGGTCCAGTTTTGTGATGCTGTCTTCCAAAACGAATGGCTCGTCAACGTGTATTTAATCTTTCACAGTGATCTACCTCAAAGCCAAAACTGCAAAGGAAAATCATGTTGGCATGTGTTAACACCTTGGTGACTTACAATGTACTGATATCCAGATGTACTGATATCCAGTTTAATAAGGTGCTTTGTTTTATTGCTTCTGGTCGCAGTAAATCTTAATCCCATCTTAACAGTTGGAAGCATAGGGTAACTTATTAATTTTTAAAGTTCAACTCTCCGTATTGGTTTACGATTGTCACGACCACCTCGTGTGGTCTCTTCGCGACGACCAGAACATAAATTACGCTTTGCGGTGCCACAACCAGTTTAAAACCTGGAGGGATCATTGGTGAAAACTCATGCAGCGTATTGCTTGGCCTACAATTGAGATATGTGCCTGTCGCCAAATTGCAGTTTATTTGTATGACATTAACATGCAAGGTTTTACAGGTCGCCACAATTCATGGGTTTTGCCGCCTTCGTATATGTGAGGCTTTAACTCTAGCATCGTAGCGATGGAATCCGGTTTTGTAAAGTCAGTATCTACTTCACTGCATCTGATGACACTCTTCAGAGTATTGGAATTTCCTCGTAGTTCTAAGTTTGTGTCAGGAGACAGTAAATATTCTACGCACCTTGCAATGTTGTCTAGTTCGTAAGAGCCAATGGGAAATGTTACCTCGCAGGAGACATTACCACTTTTCACGAGATACATCTTAACAGTTTTATTCCTAAATATTCTGTATCATATTGTAAGTTTGAAGTTCGGCCAAATCTATGCTCCCATTCCCCCTCCAGGTCGAGTGGAGGAAAGTGTACCGTATGCAGCTCAGAGCTGCAACCCGCCAAGATAAGCATTATCAACTTGACTGATGGTTTTTTTTGTAGATGTGTAGCAATTTTATTCATTTACTTGTACGAATGAACAAGGGAGTGGAAACATGTGTCCGCAGTTCCACTTTTCGGCATCTGCTCAATCTCGTAGTTGTCTGTTTGGAATTTTTCAGGTACCACTGCAGCTTGGGCAGAGGATGCAAATTCCCAAAACTGTCGTAGTAGTGTGCTTGTTTTTTAGATTTCACATAAGTTACCCAGCGAGTACCAGGCCCGCCTGTTGTGTCCAGGTTTATTACCATACATTCGTCACGTTTGGGTTTAGGGGGCAAACATTTCTCATGAACACTCCACGAAAATGAGGTATCTTCAATTTTTGTGCACGCAGTTCTAAATCCACATTCATGAGCTGTAGTTTTGGTAGAGATTCCATTATTGCATCTTCCTTCTGCATTGCTTTTGTACACATCCTCCTACTAGATATGACCTTAGGTAGAGGCCTTGGCCTTTTTTTTACGGGTGACTATATCTTCCATATTTACATTCTGCCACTGGGCCTCTGAATACTGCTTTCATTCTTTCAATGCAGTGTTGATGGCTTGGATGATACCACTCGTGTCTCCGATTAGGCCCCAGAGGGCCCTGAGTGCATGCAAAAGCAATGGAAAAATCGGCCAGTAGATGTTTTCTTTGTCTTGCATGATTTTCTTCCTTCATCACTTTTTGTTTGAAGTGTGCCATCGATTGACGCACTTAGCAGAGCGCAGAGGGATGGAGTTCGAACGAAAACTTGAAGTTCCCAACGCTCAACCACTCGGTACTGGGTTTCAATTCATCCTGTACCTAGGCACTATTGGCGGAAGACTGAGACAACTCTGGTCTGTATGATGTGGGTTCAAATCTCGGATGCCAAAACAGAAGGGATGTATGCTAAATCCAATACCCATCTAAAGTCACCTTAAAGCAAAAGCACACAAGACCCTGGCTTACTCTAGTATGGGTTCGACCCATACTGGGGTGTGAGAATCTGGAAAATGTTAACTTGTGGTGTGAGGGGCTTTGGTGACTTGAGGGGTTCTGACCCCGATGAATACCTTGAATTTAAACGTACTTTCGTACATGTCACGTATGCGAGTGGTTTGGGTGACCTTCAATCTCTTAAAAGCCAATTTCACATACCACGTGCAAGGAGGCAAGCAAATTGAATACGTTTGGGCAAGGTTCCAGCATATAGAGTAGGACGGGTAGGTTTACATAGCGACAGAAAGTTTTCAACAGTGGGAAGAACACCTTTTCGATGTGTTACCTCAGTTTTTGCTGTATCGGGAGCTCTCCTCAGCTCTGTGGATGCTGCTGCAGTGGCCGGCTTTGGAACAACAGCTAACTCCATTTGCGGAGTGCTCTGGCTGCTGAAAGTGATGTAGGTTTGTCTGGAAGGGATATTAGCATATCGAAGAGAAAAGATTGGCATCCCTATTCATAGCAGTTCTACTCCTCCATGTAGCATCAGCAAATGTTCGAAGGGAATATGACCCAGTAAGTGGGTAGGTAATTCCAAAAGACAAAATCCTTTTTGTGTTTCACTGTTACTTTGCTCAAGTAACTCTTTCTCTAGCTGGAACAGCTCCTGTTTAAGATGTTTACAAACTCCAGATTTCACTGCTTTCGGATGAGGTTTATTCACTAATACTAGTAATACTTGTAATTTCCATGTCCATAAAATATGTATTTGCTGTGAAACAGAGTATGAGGAAGAGTCCTACCAGTGTACGTCTGGGTAAGTCAACTAAGCCCTACGTATCTCATAGTTTAACCAACTGGCCATTCACTAGCACGAAGGTTAAACAGTAGATTACGTGAGCAGTCGAAGTAACTAGATTTATTGAGTTCATAGTGAAGGGTTCCCTCGAAGATTAGCCCCTGCGTATTACTCTGGCTAAACTCGAAATACCGATCGGTGTTACTTGTATTTGCCGTCAAGCTATACATGACATTAGTGTTACTTCACATATGTCAATTAAGAAACAAAATATTGAATTTCAAAAGTTAATTGAGAATATTTACTTGTGGCTTACTTTAATTCAAACACTCCAGTGAATCAAGGGTTAGTACATCTACTAAATAAAAAGCACTTGGTCAAAAAGAACGTAGATTTATTACATCTACTTGAAATCTTACAGTAAAGCAAGAATAATACAATATCAAAAGCAATGATTTCTACCATGTAACTTTACTGTACTATTATTAATAGTAATACAAATTAACTTGCAGAAGTTAAAAGTACCAATCAAAGCAAATCAGGTGAAGGCAGCCTGTTACATTTACTTTACGTCACTTGTTGATGATTAAATTAAATTTAAATCAATTTATTTAAACTAATAACTATCCGTGGAACCTGACTGAACAGTACGGGGTATGTCCAGAAGGGACCTCACAGTATCTAACTGGGGTACTCTATTCGAGCAGCAGAGTGGCCTGGCTAGGGTCTTACGGGGGCTATGCTGTGACCTTAAGGAAGACCTAAACAAAGCAGGCTTTAGGAGTGGGTAGATCAATGTAGGAGGTGCTAGAGGTCAATGATGACTGGAGGCGCTTATGAAGACGTCCTTCAGGGAAAGATGGCCTCTAGGAGAGCGCAGTCATTGGCGGCGGCGATGCAGGCTGGAATGTTAGTCCAGTAGGTCTGGGGTCTCCCACTTCCACAGCAGAGAACTCAAGACTGTATGTGGCTTTCCCAAGCCACACAGAGCATCTGCTCAGATGTGGGCTGGCTTGCCTTTTATATTGATCTCTCCCTATCTTGGATGCTTCGAGGGGTGCTGGGGTCTTAACCTTGCCTCCAAGGGGTGGAGCTTGTGACTTCGATGCATGGACTAGTGGATGCCTTATCTCGCCTCTTTGCTGTGTGCCTGAATTGCAGAACTCAAGTTAAGGGAGCTCGTGCTGGTCGTGCTCACTTTAATTGGGCTGTGTCTCCGGCAGCACCAAATTCAAACTGGTGCACTCTTCTACTGGCGATAGTGTTGAAGCTTGTTGAGACACTGTCAACGTCTAAAAGATTCCCTGTGTTTTGCCTCCAGTACTTGGGTTAGACTTGCCCATTTAATCAGCGATCTCTGATGGGACGAAGTCATGTTTCAGAATAACGCTTTCTATTTTTGTCATACGTCACATTTTAATTGTGCTTTACGCTTTCTCCTGTGTCACAGCATGCTAGTCTTTTAGCTGTCTTCGTTCATGGCCTGCAAAACTTGCATCCGATAATGTGCAGCTCAAACTGTAGATTATTAATCAGTATATAAACAACCCCTCTTCCAGCTACGGTCTTAACTCTCTGCGAAATTGCGGTGAACTGGTCCAAGAACTTATAAATTTACTCCTTTTATACAGTTTTGTTTCAGTTTCAAGGTAGACTTTGAACAGTATGGAGATAACTCATATTCAAATACTATAAAATTTCAATGCCTAATTTGCCAATGACAGTTTGCCCAGAGTGATTTGAAGACATTCTACTGCAAGAAACATTTATCTGCCAAGAAAATGTGCACAATGTCATCAGAAGGCTTGTTTATGCTACATCCTCCCTTCTCTTCCTTCCTCGCCCTTCTTATTCCACCCCATCCTCCTTCATCCCTCCCCTTCTCACTCTTCCCTTTCCTCCTCCTTCCCACCCACTCACCCCTACCCTCCCTCCCCAACCAGCACCCACCCTCCACCCACTCACCCCCATCCTCTATCCCACCCATTCACACCCACTACCCCCACACCCTCCATCCCATTTACATACCACACACCCTCCCCACCTCCCACCCTTCCCTCCATTTGCATGCCACGCCTTCCTTACCACCCTCCTTCCCACCTACCTACCCACCTCACTACCACCCACCCACCTCCCTCCTGCCTACCTCCCATCTCCCTTATCCTGCCTCCCTCTCCCCTTCCGGTAGTGTCAGGAAATATATGTTCCTCAGATATAAAAAAAAAAATTATATTTGTTATTATTTAGTGTGTTGTGGAGTGGGGGGGGGGGGTAGCAGAGGAAGGGAGTTTAATGTTGCATGTTCCTCGATTTTTAGAAATTTTTTTTTACTGTGGTTTATAATTGGGAGGGTGTTGTTGAGGTATGGGGGTGTTTATGTGGGTGGGGTATGCGGAGAGTAGGGTGTTAACATGATATGTTCCTTGCTTTTAGAAGCTTTTTATTGCTCTGTTTTTTATATATATATAAATTTGGGGGGGGGGGATTTGGGAGTGAGTGTGGTGAAGCTTGTGGGTCGCTGGGAATGGTGGTGCGAAGGGAGAGATGAACATGGCCACCGTCCTTGACCTTTGCATGTGATGTCAACCAAGATGGCAGACGAATTCTGAATCCTGTGGCAAGAGCCTGTGTGCCCAGATCGACTATAGCACACTACTAGCTTCACCTTAATTTGTTGGAACCTGGTCTTCTAGCATCTGCTCTCCATTCTTCAACAGAACGTTTGGCTGGTCAATGGTAGGGACATAGTTGGACAACAGCTGCATCTACGTATTATCTGTTTTCACTGTAGGCCTGACCCTAGTGCTTAGTGTGGATGTGGTCTTCCTGCAGCATGACTAACTCAGGCTAAACCGTTTCTAAAGGCTGGAGTGGTCACTACGCTGAGCCATTCTTCACAACGACTGCATCATGAAAGCCGCATATATTATGAGTATACATCTGTTTGTGTGTTTCACCATAAGGCAATTCATTTTGAATTTATCAGATTGGTTGACAGAAGCATCACTGACTGCATCTGGCAGGTTTGTTGTATGCTGTGGCTGTTTTAAAGACATGTTCAATAACTAAGTGCCAATCACCACCTGAAGCTGTATGAATCTTTCCTCATAACCCATCTAATAGTGCAAGTTATCTGTAGTTCGTTGAGCAACCAAGGAATAACATGGCACTTCAATCCACCAGTTGCACCATATTTTGGATGCCTGTAGGTTAAAACACATTCAAATAAGGTCATAGGCAGTCATCTCTATTACAGTGTACTCACACAAGTCAAAGCTGTTCTAACTCATGCTTACTGACACCACTGTCGATAGATCCATGTGGTCTTGTTGCATTAACACCAAGTCTCTTCCTGACTTTGGGGTCCTGGCAAATCTTGCCTGAGGAAGATATATCAGTACCTCTTAATAGCCTGTAAAGCTGGAATCTTCTACAGGAAGCTCATCAGTGCTTCTGGTATTGGTGGTACAAGCACTACTTTCTGCTGCAAGTTCAATCCAACTGGACAAGGGGTATGGTGAATATGAAGGGTATAATTGGCATGGTTCTACTTTGTACTAATCGAGGACTGGCCACTCGACCAGTTACTAAGCTGCCACTCTTGCCACGAGAGTAATTGAAATACTACAGGTTTAGTATTGATGTTTTGAATGCTATTCTCGATTAAGTGACACTTGTTTAAATGTAAACACATGAATTTCGAAACATCCTTCAAATAGCATGTAGCACATTTTTTTCATCATTGGGCTATTCTTTTGACATTGTATACCTTACAATCACATTGAAACTTTCATTTTACAGTCTCTCAAGTAGAGAGATAGTAACACATTGTGTGTGTTTTAAATTGTTACGTAGCCTTACAATATGTTAATTATGACACGCAACGGAAGGTTGTGGTTATAAATTTCCTTTTTGGACCGATCATTAGCTCGTGTCTGTTTTCTTATGTTAGCAGTTCAAGGTGACCAGCAGACTTAAGGTCTGAGCCGGCAACTGGACAATGCCTCAGTCTATCCTGATGGGATTTTCCAATGGTTTATTTAGGCCCTGTTGACACGCTGCAAAGGACCTTGTCACTGGTACTACACACGGGGTGAGCTCGGCATCTCCGGGTCGGATGAGCTGGGTTGTGTAAGCTGTTGTAGGATTGAGGCTGGTTCTGGACTGGCGTTCATTTGGGGGGATTACTCTGTGTACTTATCACTAGTTGAGTCATTGGTCTGGCAGCATACTCTTGGCGATGAAGATTTATTGGAGAGTTTAAAGTTACCTCCAATTGTAAATGGCAGCAGTGGCCGACTTGTCGATGGGTGGTGATGTCCAAGAATGACATGTACTGGGGACATTGACTACAGGACCAATGAGTTCTTGATGTGGAACCATCTGTGAGGCTACTGCTTGTAATTGGGTTTACCGAGTTTGATCTCTCAGATTATTGTATTAGCATTAACCGAAGCCAGTCAGATTGATAAAGGACAGCTGGCATACTGCCTCATTCTAATGGGCTTTGAAGCAACTCCCATGTCAGGAGGAATAAGGTATCACACACTCACTAGGAAAGTGAAACTAATTGCACGTAGGGAACCTCAATTACTGATTGGTTAATGTGTAGTCAGAGGAGCAATAATGTCCCAGGCAAGCTTCTACAGCCTTGAGATAATGAAAGCTGGGCATGTGGTAACGCAGCAACCTGGTTGGTTAATTCTCCTTTAGTGGGGAATTTTCCCAGTAGGGGGCTCCCCCATGGTACATCAGTAGTATGATTTACCAAGGCCGGTTGCAGAACTTTTCTCTTCATATATGTGGGTCCTCTGGTAAAGGGTCCCACTGATACCCTTATTCCTGTTCATCCTTGATGGGCGAGATCCCTTAAAACATGCAAGGTTTAGACAAGGTATGGTTTATTATTAGGGTAGCTAGGTAGAGTAAAATCAACCGAATTTAGGATTGGCATGTAGCCTAACAAAACAACAGAATTTAAAAGCACGCCTAACGGAAAGCCTCGAGTTCACCTGTTTGGATCACTATGGTTCATAATGAACTGAAGGTACCAAAGTTACTTCCCCTGTCTGAAGAATATTAATTACTAAGGGTTCAGATAGGGCGAGAGTGAATTGCACACTGAAGGTACGCTGAACAGGTTCTGGTAGGTAGTGTGTCTGGATGCTGGATAGCACTGGTTGGTGTCGAATGATGAGAGTGCTATGGCAAATGTTGGTGATATACGTGAAATTCGAAGATGGGCTAGCAGCTTATGGTGCAGTTGTAGAGCTTCAATTGTCAGTAGTACGTCATGAGGGAGTGGGTTCGGATAGCATTTCTCATGACAAGGCCTTGTCTGTGAAGTGATTCTAGAGTGATCAGTGAACAACAGTTCAGATAGGCCCCAGCACATTGACCTATATACTTGCATTAGTGCTGGCAGCCGACATCAGGGGCTGCTGGGCCTTCTCTACCACTCCCCAGTGGCTGCGCATAGTGATACGTATGTGGGCCAGCTGCTAGCGGGTGGAATTGCCTGATGCATGAGTTACATTCGGCACTTGCTTAAGTGCCGGTGGTTTCATACTTCATTCTTGCTTCTAGCTGGTTGATCTCCGTGCCATGAATTGGAAGGTGTCTACCTTCAAGGGGGCGTCGTGGTAAGTAAAAGCATCATGCGTCAATCTTTTGTTTGGCAATGTTTCAGTGCAACAATATTTACATAGAGTGTTTGTGTAGTGTGTGAAGGAATGGAATTTGGTTTATGATTTGTGTAGTGTTACATAGTTATTATGTATATATTTTGAATTTTGGACACAATATTGCACACTGTCTAATGGGAATTGATTAATCATGAGTATGGGCTGCTCACGGTAAAGTTAGCACTTTCGAGGCTCTAGTTACTTTTTACTGTCAACCATTTTTTAATCCTTTGACCGACTTTTTAAATAAATATTGTGATATAAGTAAGTGCTCACTTTTACGTGAATACCCTGTAAATACAAGTCATTGATCATGAACTTTTTTTGTTGCAAAATTTTATATTTATATTCCTGGGTAAAAACAAGTCAACTTACAAGGGTGGGATGGAAACATTTTTTGACCTTTGTTAGTAATAATGAAATATGAAAACATGGTTAATTTTTAGTGCATATTTGTAATCGCAAACATTCAAATTTTGCAGTGAACATTATAATGTAGCAAGTGATGGTTTTTCTAGGTTTCAATTGGTCACATAGTACCTTGTGGTGCAGCAGACTTAGATGGGAGGTTATGCACAGGTGATGAGATAGTGAGTGTGGACTCGCAGTCTGTCCTCAGCACCTCCCATCATCATGTTGTCCAGCTTATGGGCAAGGCAGCAGCAAATGGAAGAGTTACTTTGGGGATTAGGAGACGAATTTCAAGCCAAGGTGTGTGTGTTATCACTTAGCATTATGTATTAAAAGTGTTTTATGAGTACACATGAATGTTCAGGTGTACATGTGCATGCTAAAAAGTGTAAAATTATGTGTTTTAGTGTATATAATCTACCAAATTATTTACTCTCTTATGTAAAACTTTTCGGTTTTCTGAAGCCCAGTTTGGAATTGCTTCTTAAAGATTTCACTAAAATTACTTAGACTATTGGTAGTTTAACGCAGAATGTCATTTACATACATTTTTAATAATTATGTACCTGGTGTTAAAAGAATTTCATTCATTTCAAATAATTTTGATTTTTTTCCCAGTTAACGGCAAAGAAATTTTTCTACTGTTCCAAATGTGCACATACACTTGTCGTCTTATGACTTATTCACCTCTCAGGGCCTGTCCGTAAATATTAATTCTGGTAAGGAAATTGCTGCAGAAAATTATTTTTTAAACGTATTTTATGTGATGCCTTTGATGCTTACAGTAAGGAATTTGGTTTTGGGGAAGATCAAAGGTAATTCTTTGTTATGCAATTCCCCTGCAGCTTCTGCTGAGCTATATTACTTTATGCTTTCGAAAACAATGAGAGTACAAGTATTCTGAAAACTAAAATCAACTTTAATAAGAGCTATACATTAGCAATAGCATGTTATGTTATAGACCTAAACTATGCCCAGATTCAGAGCAGTAGCCATTTACTCTTAAACCATCCTAGACCAAAGACAGGTGCATCGCAAAGAACGGTCAATAGTGAAAAATCCATCAAGCTATTGTTTCATGTTTTGTTTTCGGCATTCACATATACCAGTGTTTTATTTATCCTCATAGCTCTGAAAATAGGGCAAAGCTGCTAGAATGATGCAAGTGATGTATATGTGAAAAACATTGTAATTGCTATCCAGAACAAGCATTAAATTTGTTATGGGCTACCGTAAACACCCATGTACCATGCAAACCCCGATTTTTCGATAAGCATCTTTGAAAGAAAAACATTTTTCAGTGATTTGTGAAGACAATTATTACTGCTTTTGTGCTGTATTGCGTTCGGTACTTCTGTTTTTTTTTAACCTACGGCCAAGCACTTAGATACCACACACAGTTAATGCGTTCTGGCATTTTTCAAAACAGAATAGGTCATAAACCATGCTTGTGGATTCAACTTCTGTGCACAAACTGACAGGGATGTTAGATGCTCACAAATCCTGGTATACGCGCCTCAAAAACTGGTACTACATTTTGCTGTGTATAGGCCGCGTTCATTTAAAAGCCACACCATTATTTTGAGCCTCTAAAATTTGGAAAACAATCTCCTGTACTGACTGCATTAGCTGTTTTCAAAGTCTGATGTTTGTTCATGTCGTGCAAACTGGCATTTGGCAACTACACGCTCCTGCGAGCAATCGTAGGCATCCTTGGCAACAGCACAGTTGTGGATACGTGCGACCGACGTGACATTGCCGTGCTGGCATTGATTGTTTCAGTTCATTCACTTTTTCTTGTGTCATGGGTGCTTCCCAGATACACAAACATGAGTGATAATGGAACGAGCAAAATATAATGAAAAATTGAAATTTAATTTAGTTTGAAATATGCATGTGAACATGGAAAAAGGACGGCTGTTCAATAATTTGGCATTGACGATAAAAATTTACGGTGTTAGTGCAGGAAAAAATATGATGTCAAAATTGCCCAAAAATGTGCATTGCAAGGCAAAAAGTATAATTGAAATTATAGTTTGTCAGTTACTCGATTGTGCAATTTGCCAGCAACTCAATTGCACGATTTGCTGGTGACTAGATTGCCCAATTGTTAACAGTTGTTCAGTGCAATGATTTATGCCAAATTTCCTTGCAACTTTTAACGCGTGTAATTGACACATTTCAGTAGAAACAGTATAGCCAAACTGCTGTCATTCTTTTACGTATACAACCAAACTCTCTTCAACTTGTGGGAATTTTGCCTTCTTACTTCTAAATGCTCTCCTGTTTACATTGCTGTCCTGCAGTTTATCTTTCTCTTTACGTTAGTCTCTGATGCAAGAGACTGAAATATCGTACTTGTGGCCTGTGACATGCTTTTCTCTCTCCTCTGCTTCCTTTATGACATTCGGTTTTTCACACATGGTAAACATTCACATTCACTTAAAATTAATCATAAAACTGACAGGTAGCACATGAATGAAACAACTGAAATTGCACTGGTATAATGTATGCACTGAGTTTTTGTAGTCCTACTAGATAACTACCACGCGGGCGCACGTGGCTTGGAAATTGTGACTTCCCGGCCACTTCTGTGTTAGTGAGCTGCACCAGACACACTGTTGCCAAGTGTCGTGCCCAAAACCGATGCACTATATGCACCTTACTTTTGGCAGAGCAATTTTTAGATGAAAAAAAGTGCGCATGGCACAATGATGTTTATGGTATTTTGTGATGTTATTTATCTAAACAAGTTAAGGTGAAGTGTTACTGAATGTATTATTTACAGTAATACTTTTTAAAAAAATTGCCATAATTATACTTTTTATTACTTAAACTTTTTTTGCAGATAATGCACAGCTCTCGTTATGCTTAACTTGAAGTTTAATAAGGTTAGAAGTTGTACTTATTGACATACATGTTAGACCCTCATCTACTGAAATTCTGGATGTATGGAAAATTTTTGACAATCCCCTGAAAAACTGTAGATGGGAGTCACCTGTACATACACACAAGTGGAATTTTATGTTCATGGTCATGGTGTCACTTGGGTTGTCATTGTTTAAACAAGCCATTGTTTACTGAAGTAGCCAATTGTGAAGTTATGCCCCCTTCGTTCATTAGTTTGTGTAATTGTAAACTCTGTATAGTATTTTTATATATGTATATATACATATATATGTATATGTGTGTGTGTGTGTGTGTATGTATATATATAATATAAGTTTTTGGGCTGAGCCAAATTCTTTATGGAATGAGTCTTAATTAAATGTAAATGATTTCCTGTTTTATTTACATATTTTCCAAACACGTACTCTAGACGTAATATCTCAATTTTAAGTAGCTATTGCATGCTATTTACAACTAATATTTACATAATTGTCCATTGCCTCGCAGAAGTGAACACAAACACTTTCAATCTTTATTTATAAACAGTTTTCTAACTCCTTTGAATTAGTATTAAATTTATTTATTGGATATTTGACAGTTCCAGTATTAACAATCAAGTCTATATTACTCGTCTTTTCAGTCCTACCATATTTCTGTCCAAATATCACCAGTCTTTCCTGTCGTGAATTTTCTGGAGCATCCCAAGTGCTCCTGCTCACACACCCACTACTTATTGGATACATCGCCCTCCACAGCACTGGCACACACTTATTCATCCCCGCCACACACATGCTAGTCTGCTGCAGTTTCTCACACCATTGCTCGCAGTAAGTTCACACTTTGCTACACTTTGCCAAATGATTGTCATAGTCTCTTGACCCTCCGACTGTAACGGTATTTATAGTGGCAGGCAACCTGGTCCGGAATCTTCTTCAAATGTTGAGTTGTGGCAATGGAGAAGATAACCAGAAAGTTCATGCAATAGCCAGCCAGCAATTCCTCCAGAAGGGTTATGGGTGGAGGGGACAGTAATGCCAGTTCAGGCCTGCCGTCAAATCATTCGCTGCCTGCTGGTCAATCATTCGCTGTCTGCTGGTCAATCATTCCCTGCCTGTCTGGTGACATAGCAATGGCCAGGTCCGCATAAGTACACCTCACTGTGTTGAGACGGCAGCTTTTTCCCGGCACGGGGGTCTGCATATAACTATATATAAAGGAGAAATTATAGGCGGTATCTCAGTATGTGATGGATGGTTGATACGAGATGTTTGCATGGTCTGGTATAGATGTTTCTCTGTGAAAAACTTCAATTATTTTGTTGTAGTGTAGAAAAGGCAACAATTGTATACATTTTTTTTACATATGTATGATATGAAAAAAATGTTTATTTTGCAGATGTGACTAGCATAGCACAGTCAGATGTTGGCTATCCATATGATGTTACCGTTACAAGAAGAGAAAATGAAGGGTTTGGTTTTGTTATAATTTCATCAGTGAATAAAGCTGGTTCTACAATAGGTAAGATTTTTACTTGTTAATTGTTTAAGAACTAACATATTTACATTTGAAGTATCGTATTTACTCCCGTGTAAGACACCATTGATTCTAAGCTGCACAGAAATGATTGATGTACTTACGAGGCCACAGTTGAACCACCACTTTAGTAGGAAATTTAATTTTAGTAAGATGTTTAATATTGCCTTCATTAGAAATATTCCTTCGAAACAAATATATTTCACTATGCTAAAAAGAATATTGTCCTTTTGGAAGCAAATAATTGTGTTGCGTGCTTCTCGCCAACTGAAGTGTGATTCATGATTTCAAAAAGCTTCCCAGCTTCTGTATTAACAAAAACAGCATGGCTAATAACATAAGATCATTTGAAATGTCAATCACAGCAGTGGTTTTTGTATGCAAAACTGTTTCACAGAGTAAACGACCACTATTTATTTGATAGTATCATTGATTGCATTTTTTAAAGTACTAAATAATAATTTTCTTGCAAAAAAATTGATGGTACTTGATTCCAGGCTGCATCATTCATTGTTTTTGAAAAATAATTTTGGGGAAAATGTGCAGGTTAGAATCGAGTAAATACAGTTCAACATTTGTACTTTACGATCATGCTAAGCAATAAAAAAAATGGTATCTGATGTAATGTAAATAATCGTTATTTATATTACAGTAAAGGACCTTTTTTTTTTTGCCTGTTTTAATGTGGATCAGAATTTTTTTTTTTTTTTTTTTTTTTTTTTTATTAATTCAAGGAAAGTGCTGAGGCATGCTGATCCTCTCTTGGTGTAAAAAAGGAATTAACACAGGTAAATAACGTGGATTGAAACCTCAAAATCCAAAACAGTTAAATGAGGAGTGGTACAATAGAGGTTTCCCTGCTGTTGCTGGAGGTTAAACACAAGCCGTCAATAGTGCCCGGAGTTTAGAGGTGGGTTCCCCACGTATTGAGGTAGCAAAATGTGGTTTTGAGTGTGTTCTTCCAGATTTGCAATTTGTATCCCTGGATTTACTCTGAGTGAATGTCTTTAAGATACACAACACGAGAGTCGCGAGGAGCATACCTTAAGAATTCAAGATAGTTTAGGTAAGGTTTCCTTGTATAAAGTTGGTCGAGTTTGTTTCCTGGTTGGAACGAAGTCACATAAGATAGTAGTCACAAACGTTCAACGCTATACCTGAGAAGTGCTCAACTGCGGTGTGCTGCTCCTTGCCGGTTGGCTGGTAGCAGAGACTGGCGGCTGGACAGCTGCAGACTCTGGTTGCAGTGGGGTGGTGCAGACGAATGTCTCTTGAGGTAAATGGTGAGGAATAGATGTGAATGAGTCAGGTAACAGTTGGGTCTAAGTCAACAAGAGTGTGGTCGATTTGTACGAGCAGTAAATGCTCGAAACCTATTCGTCCTTCAGGTCTGGTAGGTGGTAAAAACAAGGGGTTCACCTCCTCTTTAGGTGGAATAGGTAGACTTAGTATCTCATGTTCAAGCTTTCTTAATATAGCATTTAATTTACGTTTGCTTCAGTCCTTCTTTGCGTAAGGCATGAGGGCTAATAAGAAACACTAAAGGAATTCAGGTGGAGCCGGTGAAAAGAATTGTCCTAGCTGTGTACACTAGTTCAATTGAGTTCACAATGTGCAATCTCACCCTGGTATTCCGCATCCAGCTGAGCGAATGGCAGTGGATGGAATTATTGGCCATTGCCAGCAGTGAAACAGAACTTCAGATTTTCCACGTTGTTTACATTAAACAGATGAAATTGAGTTTTCTACTGCGGGTCCAGTGACAAAAACAATTGCCTCTCCAAACCGGGTCGTTCTCCAGCAGGCTCAAAGTGAGAGACTATCCAAGACGCTCAATTTCACAGGTAGAAATGTGTACCTAGTGGTTTGGGCGCACCCGATAATCTACCAGAATAATATGCAAAATATTATACCGGCAGAATTTGATTTTCCTCTTAAGTGCTGGTGTACCTGCATTAGTGGCTGTGATATGCACAACTGGCTCTACCCTAATATAAAATTTAGCACTTCAAAAAATACTAATAAAATAATTAAAGAAAATCTCAATAGTTTACACTGGGTTTACCAAGGTTAGAATCAATAGAATAATCAACCCCAGAATATTCTTAGAAAATTTAAAATTTTTATTGAACCTAAAATTAGACATATGATCTCCACACACTCCTAGATTAAATTAAAACAATTTTAATAATTTTATTTCTTATATTCTAAACTAATTTGTAGGTGTTTAAATCAAATGGAACACAGTATGCTATAGTTAATCTTTGTTTGTTTCTTCTTCATAGGCCGTAGCTATTGCTTGCTGCTAATGTCGCCACGTGCTTGCTTCATGTTAATTGAAGATTACATCTTTCGCAGAGTATTTTAAAAATATTTCTACAGTAATTTCACATAGTATATTTCAAACCAGATTAATAGCTTCTGCATGTATGAACTACTGTAAACTACACAATCTCGCCTTTGTGATGAGTAGATGGCAGTTTTATTCATGAAAAACTTTATTGTTATGAATGAAAATGTTCTGTCTGACAATTTCCCAGAATTGTTCATATTTCCAAGTTTCACCTATATTCACAATTAAAAATGAGTAAATATAGTACCCGAAAAATTTTGATATTAAAATTAATTAGTACCACATCGCTTGACTGCAGTCTGGTAACTGTGAGCATAGGTTAATAATAGCAGAGGCGCGGCACACGACTGGTTTAGGCTTTTTAATATTCAACTGAACTTGTGGCTTTATGGTTAAGCTGCAACTTTGTGTTAATCCTACATTGATTATCCCTGACATGACTGCTCTGTACCATACATTCTGGGGATAATTCCCAATTTAATCGTAATTTAAACTCTGCAGTGTCCAATCAACTGTCCTCTACACCTTGTGCCCCTTTCGATTCAAACATCCACTCTAATTTTGCCACTTGGCTTCACTGGCATTGCCAACCTTGTCATCACTCCCCTGTAAAACCTTCACATGATTTGCCAACTTACAGTAACAACAAAAATCCCAGCAGCTGATCACCAACCTGATAGTGACAGAACCACTACACTGATTTTAACATACTTTTAAAATAAAAAAAGTAGGTAAAGGAGAAGGGAAATGGTGGTGATGCAGTGAGAAAGGGACTAGAAGAAAAATTGCACAGGATGGACACTTCAGGTTTTGATTAGATAATTTGAGTCTTCAATACTGGAATGATACATTAATGTACAGTTGATCGAGTATATGTGTGACTTTCGACACTATGGAGAATTAGGTTATACATAAGCACTTCTTCCTTAGAACATGTTAACATATTGTTAACGTGAAAAACAAAATAAATTTTTGTTTGCTTTTCAAAGAAACCTTGTATTACTGGTGCTTTTTACACTTTGGAAACTTTATTGCAACATTTAATAATATATAGTTTGGTATGTATAAGTATGTCCTTTTTGTAAATGTGTTCATTATTTTACTTTGTTCAGTGGTGTTATGAATATTTAAAATACTTTTGTGTTTACATTTTCGTATGTCTTGTAATACCATTGAAATATTATTGGACACAATTGCACATAATTTAATCCATGTTTTAAATAATAGTATTTTTAAAATTCGTGTTCAATCTTTGCAGGTCGGATAATTGAGGGTAGCCCTGCGGAACGCTGCGGGCAGTTACATGTTGGCGATCGTATCCTCGCAGTAAACCACATAGATATTATGAATCTGTACCATGGAGATATAGTTAATCTTATCAAGGATTCAGGATACACAGTTACCCTCACAATTGGACCTCCTGTTGGTAAGAGATTCAACTACGGAGAGTTAATTTTTCCTGTCCTAAAGTTTGTAGAGTGGTTTGAAACTACTATACATTTGGAAACTAAGATAAAATTTGATGTGTTGTTGTATGGTTACTATAACGACATGTTTTGTAGTATTAATGCATTCTTAAATAATTCTGGGCAGTACAGTGTGTAGTTTGAATGATTTTGGTATTTGTAGTATGCCAACTAGAACATTACAGTTTTGTATAGTATGTACTTGGAAAATATGTATTTTCTTTTAATTAACTCTTTGTGAATAATTTATATCCAAATGAAAACTCTCATCACAATAAGCAGTAATGAAGGCAATTTTTAAGATTTTTATGATAGAAGTATGTAAGACAGTAATTCTTGTGTTGCTGTCATGAGTTGAAGATTTGGTGAGGTCTGCAACACACATGTTTTCAAATAAGTCCATTGAGAACTGGGTGACACGTGGTATGGATGTGGACACATGGTGGAAAGTCAATTACTAGAATCAGAGCAGGCACGACTGCTTGCCATCTCAGTTTGGCAGCATGGTCCCATTCAACCGTAGGAGGGCTGATCAGGTACATGGAGCAGTGTGGACCGCCAAGCCTCTACTGGTTGTGAGTTCGCACTAGGATGCCCGGCAACACTGCAGGCCATAGTTGCAGCGCACTATTCAGTGTGGATGGTGAGAAGCAACCTTAGTCCGTCGCGCCTCCTGGTGTGAAGGTGTTGCTAGTGGTTATGGCATCACTCTTTCTCCCCCACGAGCACTGATAGTGCTGATGTATAGCTGGGAAGAAACAGGTAGCCTTTTAATATGTATGTCTTAATTCAGTTTAATAAAATTCCCGGTTTCCGTTGACAGCGCACAGCATAATCTACCTTCAACTGTGGATAAAAATTAATGCCCTGGGAATAAAAACAAATATAGAGAGCAATGTGTGTTTATCGAGAGCTCAAATAACACGTGACCTGTGCTACCTCCTACCAAGTCGAGGATAGATGAAGGTAACTGCGTGGACCAGGTGTAGGTGACCTGGTTCTAAGTAAAAGGTAAATACAGTGAAATCCCATACCTACGAGTATGGCCTATTACAAGAATTCTGTACTTAAAGCAGGTTTTTAATACACCTCTATATAGTACTGTACTACCAGGGTTAAATTATCTGGTTACAGTGAGTGAGGGGTAATTTTGTATTTCCATTTTTACGAGCTATTCAAATGCATTTCGATTAATTGTAATTGCCTTTTCTAACAATTGTGGGGAATTGTAATTGCTTAGATTGTGCATTTAGTATAATTAATTTCGTAAAACGTGTATAAGCCACAGTCAATGAGAAGTGGCAACGCTGCAGGGCAGTAGATGTTGGAACGCTGCACACTTTGTCCGACTCATGCTCCATGCTCACATCTCGCATCCTTTATCTACGCTGTATTTGCTGTCAGTTGCGCTCTGCTTTGCTTTGTGCATTGGTGCATGCTTTTAGCATGTTGATTATTTGTGAGATTTTAAACCTATTGTGATTTTAATTGGCAAGTTCCTAGTGCCGGCAAGTATGTAATGTGAACAGCCAGAGTATCGGATCAGCTTGTGGCGTGCTGTTGAGGCTTCGCAAGACGGCCATTACATAGAATCAATACGAACACAAGCAGATGATTGGTTGAAGTTATGTGGAACAGCCTGCAGCGTGCGGTTTAGGTTCCACAAGATGTCCGGTATAATAGGGGCACTGGCATTTAGTTAGAACAGCATCACTGGATCAATACGAGCACAAGCAGATTGGTTGAACATTCGTGGAACTTTTTGCAATGTGCGATTCAGTTTCGTTATCAATAAGTTTATAAATTGCTGGTTTACGTGTGGATTTAAATTTGTTAGTAATTTTTGCATAAACACAGACATATTTATCACCTTTTTGTCTTGGGGGATGTTTTGACATGTACATAGCTTAAATGTTATTGTTTTTGCTACTTCACTACCATGTTGAAAACAGTTACATTGCCATTATGCCTACAGGTGTTCATGCATGCCTGTTTCTACGTTTAGCTGCACAGTAAATTAAAAACAATTTGCAGTAATGCTAACAATTGCCCTTTATTAATTAATTTTGTTCCTGTAATTATTTCAACTGACGACATATAACTAGCAATCGGCCATCATAACACTAAGTTCAATAGACTACATTTTAATGTTTACATGCATGTGTCTTCACGATTCCTTGCATAATTCACCCTAATTTTTGCACTAAAAAAACCTGTAAAAAAGTGAGAATAATGCTAGTAAATATGGTATACAGTAGTAACTTTTTGCGAATAATTTTTGCTGCTGTAATGATGTCTCCCACTATCACATCTGAATATAAAGTTCATACTTAAGTATTTTAACATTGAAATCATGTTTTAACTATGGATCATGAATTCAGACATTGTTACTTATTACTATATAACTGATAGCGCACATAATTTAGCTACATTTGTAATTCCCGCCGTGTTTATCAGCTGAGTGACTCTACATTATCCAAAAAATGAATACTTAATTTTTTTTTGTAATGAATCTGATGTTACGAGTACTCGTAATTGAGTCAGTTTTTCACAATTTTATGAACTCTCGTATGTACGAGATTTCACTGTACTAGTTCCAGACGAAAAATAGAGTTAAAGTTAAACTGCTAAATAAAGGTGTCTAGAGGAGACCAAGTGAAGTTAAAAGAAAATGTTTGTCTTTGTATGTCGTCAACATATGTAGTAAGTAGCCGCGAGGGCGTACTTGAAGGTTGGTAACTTCTCCGAAGATCCTGAGCACTGGCAGTGCTGTGGGAGGTTGCTAGAGATGCAAAAGAGTTGCGGGCAGCTTGTTGGCGTTGAGCAGTGGGAAGGGGGGGGGGTGTGCCTGCCTGGTTGCGTATCCTCCAGGTGAGAACGAAAAACACAAAAGTTCCTGTTGCCTATAGGGTAGGCAACGTGTTGTTCATGTCTGTAGAGAGGAAAGAGGTGCTCTAAGCAATAAGTCGTAAGCATGGAAAAGGTTGTGGAGAAAGGCGTAGGCCCCTTCTCTGGAAGGGATAGAATGTCTGGGTAAACGTCTGTAGACATGCTGCTGAAGTAGGTAGCACAAAAAAAATTCAGTAGACAGGTAGGCGGGACCCTTAAGGTAGGGGTACTTGATCGCTGTAGCAGCGCGTATTCTGTGTGCTCAAGGCGTCCAGCAGGCAAGGTAAAGCATGTGAGACGTGGAGCGGTGTCGGCCGGCTGGCGACCTTGATTCTTTCTCTCTTGCGTGTGCTGGATGGGTGGGCAGCGGACTTCCTCCTCTGTCTCTCATCCTGGTTGTCGGGCTTTGCTGATGCGGCGAGAGCGTGTATTCCCCCCGTGTGCAAAGATTACTGGGTTAGAAAGCTGCGTGTGTCGGGTGGATATTGCAATGGAATCGTACATGAAAACCTGAAATAAAATTATTAAAATAAATAGCACGTCAAAACGAGGGTATTACAGTAATAATATGTATTATATGTACAAGCCTTACTCACGGAAGGCGGGGAAAGGTAATACTATCCTGGAGCTTGCTGCAGTAAATTAAGAAAGAATAGGAAAATCTTTCCAAGGAACCTTTGTGTTGTCAGCAAGCTAAATAGTTACGTGTGACATATTGCGAAGTGGCCAACCACAGGCCCTTCAATACCTGGGTTGACCGGTTAGACGAATACGAGTACACTACATGCATGATTAACGTGGCAAATTGTGCACACGTTGGTCACTAGATACAACACATATACCCTTAAAGATTGAAGTATAAAATATCTTGCACCATATTAAGGGAGCTTTAATGCTCAGAGTGTTGCTGAGTAGGTGTACAAGATAGGGCAAACAAAACACATACCATACAAGCATATACATAATAATACTCTCCTACAAAACAGCATTCTTTCTTGTAGACTGTTTTCACATATACTCTTTGCAAATGTAATGTCATATTTAAAAGTGTGCCTACACATCAAGTCATATTTAATGCTAAAAAGCATAAAAGACTAACCTAGCTATCCCTTGTGGGAGTCCATCGTATATTGTAGGTCTAACATCTGAAATGTACAATGTGTATCTTCATTAGTATGTTCAAGGTAAATTCCTAAGGAATGTTTACTTTTGTCCGTGCTGAAAACACATTCTTACATGACGGCATTCTTCATGTAAGCGATCTTCACATAAACACTTTCAAAACGTATTCCATATTTAAAGGTCAACGAGTAAGATTTACAGATGATTATTATAAAAAAAAAATGTCTGTGATGTCAGTCTCTCTTAATCACTGGCACTGTGGTGAGCGTCTATACATGATTTTAATTATACTAGCCATTACTGTCACTGTGGAAAGTGTCTATTTGTAATGCTACTTACTTAAGTGGACTGTCAGCCACTGAAACATTTGAACCAAGAGGTGTAAAATGTTTATCCAAAAGTTAGTGATGTACAACTTTTACGGTTGCATATAAAAAGGTTATTATCACGTAGTCGTGTGATTAATTACTAGTTCATTTATCTCATTAGTTCTTTTCACTGGAAATATACTGGATACTTTTAATTTAGCCTGAATGTGATTGTCCTGCTTACGTCACTGTCTTTTGGCTTACAGCTAAATTAAATATAGTGCACGTGACCAGTCTATAACGAGTCCTGATGTCATGTGCATGTAGTAGTGGTTCATGACTATTACACAATTTATCAACTTTGCGTACTTATTGGCGATCTTTGTTTTCATTTTCATCTGACCTCCCCTTTGGATGAAGGGCACCGTGCAGATGTTACGGCCACATATACCTGGTTGTGGGTCTCCATGGCAATGCCCTGTACCGGCCAGGCGTGTGGGCGGCCTTGGTGATACGTGGGGACATTGGGCATCGTGGAGCAGCCTGGGGCGTCATGGCATCTGCTTCTGTCACAACAAAGTGCGAGGGCACTTGTTCAAGGGATGTTGAGGCAGTGCTGGGGATGGTCAGCCCTTCCACCCCGACTGCGGGCAGCACAGCTCATCATGGTTCCAAGTTGTGGGTGGCATCGGCGGTCTCTGTGGCCAGGTCCTGTGGTGAGGCAGTGAAAGAGAGGTTCATGTCGACCTCCACCGTGGGTGATGTGCCTCTTGAGAGGGGAAGTGGGTGGCATCGATTTTCTCGATGGGAGCAGCATCTTGTGTAGCAAGATGGCTGGACGGACCACTTCCAATGTGGCAGCTCGACGTCCTGGGTAGCAGAGTTTCCTGTGTAACAGGTGGCTGGGACGGAGTACTCTTGTCCGAGCTCGACGTCCAAGCTGGCAGGAATTCCTGTGTGGCAGGTTCTTGAGGCGGATCACTTTCGGCGTGGCAGCTCGACATCCTGATCAGCGGGTCTACCTGTATGGCAGGTGGTTGAGGCGGATCATACTCATTTGAGCTTAACATCCCTGGTTCCGGTAGTCTAATGTAAATTTGTACTTCTTCGTCTGGGGATGACCTTACTGAAGTTGGGATGGCTTTGACTTCCAGTTCTGTAGTTGTACCAGATGGAAAGGTAGGTGCCTGAGTGATTCCTACCCCTCTTACTGAAGGAACTTCCAATCGCTTGCTGTCTTAATTTGGTTTAGTAAAATTCCCGGTTACCGTTGACAGCGCACAGCTTAATCTATCTTCAACTGTGGATACAAATAAATACCCTGGAAATAAAAACAGAAAGGTATAGAGCGTGTGTTTATTGAGAGCTCAATAAACACGTGACCTGTGCTACCTCCTACCAAGTCAAGGATAGATGAAAGTAACTGCGTGGACCAGGTGTAGGTGACTTGGTTCTAAGTAAAAAGGAAATACTGCTTCTAGATGAAAAATAAAGAGTTACAGTTAAACTACAAAATAAAGGTGTCTAGAGGAGACAAAGTGAAGTTTAAAAGAAAATTTTCGTGTTCGTATGTCGTCGGGTTTGACTGGTGGTCAACGTACGTAGTAAATAGCCGCGAGGGCTTACTCGAAGGTTGGTAACTTCTCTGAAAATCCCGAGCACTGGCAGTGCTATGGGAGGTTGCTAGAGATGCGGAAGAATGACTCCCGAGCTCGGCTGTGGCCGGACTTTATAGTGGTAGTTTGTAGGCTACCGGCAAGGGGTGCGGGAGAGGTGTGACGTCCTCTGGCCCTGGGTGGCGTGAGAATTCTCTCTTCAGCGATTCTGGTTTCGTGCCTTGTCGGGTGTGTTCGGCCTTGCCCGAGGTCTGGGCAGCTTGTAGGCGTCAAGCGCGTGTAAGTGGCTGCTGGGTTGCGTGTCCTCCAGGTGAGAAGCAAAACCACAGAAGTTCCTGTTGCCTGTAGGGTAGGCAACGTGTTGTTCATGCCTGTAGAGTTGGAAGAGTTGCTCTAGGTGATGAGTCGTCATATTTGAATAGATGTAGAAGCGGCATGCTTCACACCACAGCCCCCCCCCCCCCCCCCCCCTTTTCAGTTACGCCCGTAGCTACAGTGGATCCCAACCTAGTCTTTCTCAAGACTAACATCCTGTCACATACCCACTTAGTTTCCCAAGCTCGCTCGTGTCGGTGATCACGTGACGTTTCTGCAACACGCACGCCAACAATGCAAGAGTTTATTCTACAGTAATACTCACCACATATTCCCTTTTTCTGAGTCAGTCGCCTCTACCGGCCAACCTAAAGGTAGCTAAAATGTAAGTGGCTCCTAACTTTCGTCCCCTTCCTTGTAGTATAGTACCTTTGTAGTTACCCTTGTAACTTATTTGCTGGTATTCACGGGAATTACTAATTCGAACTACATACTTACTTTCTGCACAGTCCAAGCACTACTTACTTGGCGAATACTTCTCCTCAGAGCAGCTCTGCTGAGGAATTGAAACCCCCTGAGTTAGGAAGTCGACTGCTGGGCCACTTACCCTAGTGGTGACACACGTAACTTCTGTACAGATGATTATCTGCAGTTGTGGTACAGGTTTTAAGGGTAATTTCCACTTCCTGATGCCTTTTGCCAAAGTGAGGGGCTTGAAGGAGAGAGTCAAATTCACACTCGCTGCATCAGGTCGAGCGCACGAGTATCAACCCTCCTTAGTGAAATAGATAGCTAGCCTTCCATCACGAGATCAGGCACAAGCTCTACACCACCTTCAATAGCCAAGAGATGTTCCCATGCCTGCAACTTATCCTGACTGGATATTAGAATATCTTAGATGAACTGAACTGACTCCGACTCCTGTTATTGCTCACCTAACACCAGTCGTACTCTACCCTACACCACCGTACAGACTTCAGGAGTTACCCGTTCAACCAATCCCACCTGACACACCTGCACCTCAGAACATATCCTCTGTACTGAAACATTTCCCAGGTAGTCTTAAGTCTACAGTACCTGCAAAGTGCCAATTTCTACTAGTCAGACAAGATTTTGTGCAGTGCCGAGTAGCCATTCTACCAGTTCTGTACACAGGCAAAGCCCGCCCCCAGGCAGAAATGACCCACATAAAGAGGAGAGCCTGACTCAACTCCTCGACAAAAATCCATTGGGTCCATCTTGTGTTGCCAGACCACAGTACGTATATGTTCCCCTTACGTCACTCACCACCACTTTATGGTAGATTTCTGAATAAATTCGTTTACATACAGTAGAACTCTGTTAAGATGTTTTTCAAAGGACAGAATGCTAAAAACTTCTTATCAGGGATAACTTCTTATGGGGGGAAAAGAGATTTATAATTTTAACAAAATTGCAGAATCTACAAATAGATAATGCTTTGTGCTTTATAGGCCTGTCACTACTCGTAGAAGCCATCATGTACTGCACTATAAAACAGGATTTACAATAATCAGACAGTCCGACAAAACAGCCCCAATCAGGCTGTCACTCCGACAAACTCGCAGCCCTGACAGCCAGACAAAAGTAGATTCTATTTCTACTTTCTTTGGACGTCAGACTGGTTGGACTCGCTTGTCAGCAGAAAAAAAAAACAGGCATAACCTTACAGCACAAAATTTCCTACTGATTTCACTATTGTGGTAAATTTCACACTAATTTTTTTTTTTTTTTTTTTTAATGTTTACATCCTGGTTTTCTTTTAACAGAAAGCTTTTAAATTGACGTACATAAATATTAGTGGACAATAACTGCTCCAAAATCCATAATACATTGTTTACAAATTTTGTCAAAGTGAAATTGTGTACATTGATTTGTGATTTCTTTGTATTCCATAACAAGTTACTGGCGATTCTAGATTTTCTGTAATTGACTCAACACTTGTCAGATGGAACCTGTCGAGGGATTGTAAACACTGAACAAATTTTGGTGATGGAAATGTTCAGACTGTTGGGAAAAGCTCGTCATGGCATTGTAAATCCAGCATAACTATTGCTGTATACACAAAAAACTTATTTATTTAAAGAGGCCTAAATGCTCCTATATGCAGAAATAACATGGGCTTTTTTTTTTATTATTATTATTATTATTACAACTGCTAATATGAACATGGGCAGGTGCCAATGAATGATAAACAGCGGCACACCTGCCTATATCACATTTTCCCTGCTGGTTCTGAACCTTTTTCAAATGTTTTGATGCATACGTGCGTAACTGTGAAAAATGTCTTTTGAATAATTAATAGTAATATGACACTAAACCCCTTAAGATTACAGTATTTGTTAACTTTCTACAGGATAAAAATGGCTGAATGGAAAAAGTAACTAGGGCCTCAAAGAGCTAACTTTAACATAAACAGCCTATAACTTCTTGTTAAGTCATTTCAGCTATGAGATTTCAAGCAAGTTTCAGATACAATATGCAACAATGCTTACTAGTGTTATGCACGGTAAACACAGATTTTTGGGGCTTTTGTTTCTGTCTCATCGGCGTTGCCATTTTTCATCGCTTCTACAAGTTTAAAATAAATATTGCAATGTAAGTAATGAACACAGTTTGTATATTCCACCACGCTTGAAACTTAACACCTAAAGTTAAAATAAAATATATATCTTTACTTTTATTCCAAATGAGAGGGCATTGAAAAGTGCTCACTTACCTTGAATTGCCTATACCAGCAATCATGTGTATCTAAGCATCTTTACTGTCTTACTTGAGTAAGCCACAGACATCTCAGCAAAGCGGCCTTGAAGAAATATGATGATGTTTTGATTAATATGATAACACAAGACAACATATTTTGCATTAGAATTTTAAGGTCATCTCAGCCTGAAAACATTTCTTGCAAGTATTTAAATAATTATGCCTCTTTCATCAGTACACACAGTCGTTGAGAATACGCATAAGCATTTTACTTCATTATGAGAAGTAATTCATTTTAATTCATCTGACAAAACTACAGTGCAGTTATTATTTCTGCAACAACTACAGCTTTCCAATTTAAAAAAAAATTAATATTCTGTTAGCACAATACTTCATGCATTTCTGATATACAACAGGTCATATGCATAGTACAGTGCTATCAGATAAAATAAATAGTTTTATGTTTCTCCCACACAAGTACCTGCACGAAATAACTTATTGCATAGAATTGTGACTTCTCCTAACGATGGGAATAGAAAATCACCACTGTCTAACCATGATAGTATACACCTAGATACGTGGAGAAAGTACGAAGTTTAAAAATGTGACTGAATATATGTCAATGCTGGTATTAGTTACAAATGTGGAGAACTAACTGGTGTCAGAGATGATGATGTTTCACAAGAAGCAAAGACTGCACACAAATTGTTGCGTTCTTACCAGTGAAAAATCTGTCAGATTTGGAATAACGTAACACGATGGTCAAAGTCGTGAACGTGTTTGAAATATGTGGCTTTACTGTAGTAGCAGTTATTATTGACAACAGGAAAAAATACATGTTTAATATTTTCACTGCTGATTCTCCAAGAAAACATTTTATACACTTTTCAGGTCACAAGATAGTCTTGACGTATGACAGTGTTCATTATTTCAAAATTAAGAAACAACTGGCTTAATGTGAAAGATCTAAAGAAAACTATTATGCTTCCTCCCTTTAAGGCAGTTAAGACAAACGGTTTCTTCAAGCAAAGTTTAAATATGTAATTGATCTACAGATACAGTAATCCCTCATCAACCGCGGAGGATACATTTTTCGAAAACCCTGCAGGTGAGGTGAGTGAAGAAATTTGGGTGGCTCTTAACAGTGAGGTCTCGATAGCCGGCCAGTGGGTGAGAAAACTGCGGGAGGAGAAGGCAGGTTCCTATAGGGGCCAGAGGGGTATGTCATGCTGGCTAATTATTTGACGTATCTGCTCTCAAAAATCAAGCATAATAGACTGTTAATAGTAATGACAGAACTTTTAAAGGAACAATACTCTTAGATCTCTTAATTTTACTGATTGGAAATAGCAATTTGCAGCCTGAACCACTCAACCTGATAACATCAGTGAGAGGACAGTGTCTCGGTCAATGAAGGGGAACAATAGCACAGCAAGAAAGTCCCAAATACCATGTTTTGCACACAAAATATGAACTTATTCCACTAAGGGCTGGGTTTTTTTGCATGTTTGTGTTTGTCACGGATTGGAGGGGGTGGGTTTCCCCACTGCTGTGGGAAGAAGTGATGAAAAGAAAGGAAGATAACACCCAAATTAAACTAAATATAAAGAGTGCTGTGGCAGCGAGAGCGGGGCTGGCCGAGTCTGTCAAGGTTACTGCAATCATAAAGAAAGAGGGGAGAATAAAATAGTGAGGAAGGAATAAAAAGTTGTGCTGATAGAAAATCACAATCCGACACATTTAGGATTGTTATATTTTCTCGCAGCAACTCATTTTCCATTCTGTGCTGCATAATTAATCACTTTTAACTTGAACCTGACCGTGTAGTGGCACTTTTTTTCCACCCATTATTTTCCTTTGTATTTCACTGTATCGCACTTGTGCAATAAAAAGTTAATGGACAGTGCAGTAACAGTGTAGCTACTGTATATTGTAAAGTAGATGTCGCTGGTCGCCTTCTTTGTTTCTGTGCGTGATATAAGGCTTGCAGCGATAGCCAACCAAAGCACTCGTGTCCACCTCTCACCCACCCCTCGTATTCTTAGTGCCTTCACGGCAAAACAGAAATATCAATCACATTACACCTTCCTCTCTCTTCAGCCATGGTCAATATATTTTTCTTATGAGCGCATGGCCACGTGTACACCCAGGCGCATTCACACACACGACTTCTTGATACTGTACAGTGCGTCTCGTGGCTTACTTTTCCTGTATGACGTCAAAACAGAATGATGTGAATCAGTCATACTGTACAAAGGCAAATTTTGTTTACATACATATACACATAGCTTTTTAATCCAACAATTAACTTGAAAATTGTTTTGCAATAAAAAACAACAAAGTCACAAACTAGCACATCGTAAACAAATAGAGATTTTGACAAACACAAATTTAAAAACATTAAATAAATATTAAAAAGTACACTGAATTTAAATTGTATTATTGTCCAAACTTGTAGATGTGTATCGATCCTAATAGTTTAAAGGGGAATGATAGACTTACTAGCGACATGACTGGAAAGTTGCTTCTTAAAAAAAAAAACTGGAAATTCTTGTTTTCTGGCTCCTGTTTTGTTGCAATTCTTTGTGTGCTTCCCTGTATGGCCGTGATAATTTGTCAAGATCCCACCTGAACTTGTGGCTGCGTTCCACAACAGGATCAGTTTCTACATTAAAGTCGGACAGTTGTGAAGCCAAGAGCAATGCTTACTAGTGTTGTGCAGGGTAAACACAGATTTTTGGGGCTTTGTTTCTGTCTCATCGGCGCTGCCATTTTGCATCGCTTCTACGAGTTCTTGGTCTTCTTCGCTCAGCTCAGCACTGTGAAGTTCTGCGACTTCATGAACTGCATATCAAGACCTTCACCTTTTAACTGTTGTGTAATGACAACAATGCGTGTTATCTCATCTTCAGTGGCAGGGAATCCTTGAAAATTATGGTCTGCCTCAGGCCAGAGCTTATGCCAACATGTAGTAAGAGTTGATTCCTGTAACTCATCCAACAACTCCTTGGTTACAGTGATGCACTGGGAAATGATGTAGGTTTTCCAGCTCTGAAGAACATACAATATTGGGTCCTTGTTCATCATATCCATTTAAATGCTACTATCATTCATTGGTCCATTTTTGAATTAATGATGTGTTAGGAGGCAGGAACACAACATTGACATTTGGATGAGCAAACTTGAGTGCATCTAGGCATCCAGATGCATTGTCTAGGATGAGGAGAACTTTGAAGGACAAATTTTTTTTGGTGAAATTAGTGATGGGTCGATTCCGATTCTGGAATCAATCAATTCCGTTGATTCCTGTGGAATTGAAAGATTCAGAATCCATAAATTTTGGAATCAAAATTGATTCTGTAAAAAAAAAATCAAGGAAATAATTTTTACTGATATTGCACTACCGTATTTACTGGTATAATTCTCGCCCTGGTACAATTCAGGTACCCGAATTTTATGGTGCAGAATAAGGGGAAAAACTGTTCCTTTCATGTTACACGCAACATGTTTCTCTCAACGAGGTATGTAATACTAACGGGCCCACGCGACACGCAATTTGTTTGACTGCGTCAGGTCGCTGACACTTTAGGGTCACTGGTCCAGTTATCGATTTCTGGCTGCTGCAGCCACTCTGCAAACATGTAAACAAAATCATTCACTGAGTTTATTTGTATTGGGTGGTATGCAAAGGGAATAGTTTATTTTTATATTTTTGTTTAGTCTGAATGCATAATATATAAATATACCAATCAAACTGCTGCATTTAAACTTCAGGTAATTGCGTATGCAGAGGAACACGCAATAGAGAAGCATGCCAAAAATTCACTGTTTCCGAGTTTAATGTGCATGTCATGTTTTCACAATACCGTGCCACTGGTACAAATGAACCAGAACTGTAACAACGGCAGTGGCGGGCACTGCCGCCCACCAGAGTAATCTTGTAGCGGCTGACCGAACTGACCGACAGCTGCCCCGCCCGAGAATCTAGGGCCCAGCGGCAAGCCGCAGCGCCCGGCCGTGCTCCTGAGGATCTAGGCGCTCGTCTGATGTCCAGTTTCGTGCACACTGCAACTTTATAAACAAGAAAGTGAAACTAATTCCATGAAACTTGTAAGCAAAAGGTAAGCCCCAGTTTCTTCCCTGCTTGTATAAACATTTTATTTCACAGTAAAATTGACGCATGACCGATTAGACAGACTGGACACTGTAGTTACAGATTTTACTCGCTAGACCAAAAGCAACTTAGGTAGCAGAGATGAGGCAATGAGTGTTGGCTAATTCTGATACACTCACCTCTAGTTAGGAAGTTGTGGTAAGTTTTGTCTTATGCGGGGTGAATGCCTGTACGATTGTTCCAAATTCGTGCTTCTTTCGTCCAGAAGACCAAGTTGTCCCAACCTAGGCAAACTTCCACTCCGGTTAAGAAGACGTAGACAACAGGGTGATACTAGTAGCTGGTACGGACACACAGTAAAAACTCAATTAATATTGCCGGTGCAGGCGCGACTGCTTGACATCTGAGTTCTGCGGCACATACCCGTTCCGCCTGTCTATCCTGCGTAGGATTGTGTGATACTATCCTCTGCCAGGCAACAGGGTGAGCCAAATGTTGCTCTGTACATCTATCACTCCTCTCATGAGGCATAGGGTAGCAGTTCTATAAATCACACAGTGCACTGAAACGGAAATACTAAAAGTGTACCCCAATAGTGACTTGTCGGCTGGCTCGAAAAGAATCCCCACTGATCCCCCACCGTAGGCGGATTGATCAGGGACGTTGAGCCGAAGTCGCGCCAAGCCTCTACTGGTTGTGCACCCACCCAGAATACCCGGCAGCACTGCAGGTCACAGTCACTGCGCACTAATAGTATGAGTGGTGCGAAGCAACCCGGGTATGTCTTGCCTCCTGGTGTGAAGGTGTTACTAGTGGTTGGGGCATCTGTTTCTTCCCTACAAGCACTAATAGTGGTGTGTTTGATGGGAAGAAACAGGTAGCCGTCTGATATGTATGTCTTAGTTGGGTTTAATAGCATCCCCGGATTCTGTTGCCAGTGCACAGCGTAATCTTCCTCCAACTGTGAATACAGATATATACCCTGGAAATAAAAGTAGCAAAGTAGAAAGCAACGTGTGTTTATTGAAAGTTCAATAGACATGTGACCTGTACTACCTCCTACCAAGTCGAGGATAGTTGAAGGTAACTGCGTGGTTCCAGGTGTAGGTGACCTGGTTCTAAATAAACGGGGAAAGCTAATTCTAAACGAAAATAAGAGTTACAGTTAAACTACTAATTAAAGGTGTCTAGAGGAGACAAATGAAGTTATAAGAAGAAAGTTCATGTTTGTATGTCACTGGGTTTGACTGGTCCTCGACGTACGAAGTTGGTGGCCGCGAAGACGTACTTGTAGGTTTTGAACTTCTCTAGAGCTTCCGACCACTAAGAGTGCTGTGGGCCGTGCAAGAGATGCAAAAGAATGACTCCAGAGCTCGGCTGCGGCTGGACTTATATAGTGGTAGCTTGTAGGCTGCTGGTGCTTGGAGCGGGGGAGGGGTGACGTCCTCTGGCCCTGGGTGGCGTGAGAATTATCTCGTCAGCAGTTCTGGCTTTGTGCCTTGTCGGGTCTGATCGGCCTTGCCCGACGTCTGGGCAGCCTCTTGGCATCGAGCGTGGGGAGGGGGGTGCCTGCCGGGATGCTTGCCTTCCAGGTGAGAAGGAAAAACACAGAAGTTCCCGTTGCCTGTAGGTGTAGGCAATGTGTTGCTCACGTCTGTGGAGATGGAAGCAGTACTCCTAGGCAATGAGTCGGAGTCGTATTATAATAGGTGTAGAAGCTGCACGCGTCAAAATAAAATAAATTTGTTAGATTTAGAGTTAAAGATATATTTTGTGTTAGTGGCTTTAGAATCTGAATCAAAATCAAAGAATCGAATACCAATTTTGAGAATCAATTTTGGAATTGGAATCAATATATTTCAGGAATCGACCCAACACTAGGTGAAATACTTTTCCACTTCTTTTACAAAACAATTTTTAAACCAGTCCAAAAATATTTCAGCAGTGACCCAAGCCTTTCAATTTGCTCGCCAGCAAACAGGTAGTAGATCTTTTGATTTTCCAGCAAGAGCTCTCTGCAAACGACAGCAGCATAGGCTTGATCATGCAGGTTTCTGATTGTTTGCACACAAACACAAAGTTAAATGATCTTTTCCTGCCTTGAAACCTGACACAGTTTTTCTGTTTTTTTATATAAACATACAGATTGGCACGCGCTTCCAAAATAAGGCACTTATCAGCATTAAAGACTTTTTCTGGCAGGTAACCCTTATTTCCAAGTATTACTTGAAGTTAATGTGAAAAACTGGCTATAGCTTCGTGGTCTGCAGAGGCTGCTTTTCCAACAAGTTTTAATCTGTGAAGGTTTTATTGATTTTTGAATTTTTCAAACTACCTTTAAACTGTGAATTTTATTTCCGTTTCACTAATACTTCCTTCTTCTCAACATGCTACCAAGTGAGAGTAGATTTGTAAAATTTTCTCACGAATTATCTTAAAGGCATGTGTTTTTGTGTTTGATCTTCCATCCACAAATTAAGGGCTTTTTCCATTTTTTCTATGTTACTGTTACAAGAAAAGGAAGTTACTTTCATGCTTGTGGATGTCACTAAACCATAACTGTTTCTAATAGCATATTCATTCATTTTTATTGTCCTCACACTAGACCCATTTATTTCTATCGCTCTTGCTACAGAAGCGTATGATTCGCCATTCACAAGACTGTTTAAAATGTATATTTTTTCACATAATGTAAGACTATTTCTAGGCTGCTTTACTGTTGTGATGTCTCCGCTACTGTTAGCATGTTTAGACGGCATTTCAACGCGTTCTAGCAGCTAGACTACTATAAAAAAAACTGGCAGGAAGTAAACAAGTAGCTCCAGTTCCAAACTGCTTGTTTTGACATCCCCAAAAAGGTGCTGGTGGAAGAGAAAGGGGAAGAATGCGAGAGCAGAATGTGACACGTGACATACAAAAACTACTTTCTACCCCTGGTCCTCTTTTCAATGTCAAGCCACTGACATGGAATATTTATTGCTTTATACTGCCCACAACAGAAGAAAGTGGGATGGTGACGACAGTTTTTTGAGAAAACTGTCTACAAAAACAAATCCATGGGTAATTCAAACAGCGGTTCTAGAAGCTGCGGTTGATGAGATAGTACTCTATAAAGTAGAATGCAATTATTTGGTGAAAACAGCATCCACTACTAAATTTAAAACAATCTCTCCTAGTATTTAACTGCAAAGTGTTCAATTAGTCCAAAACATTTTTAGTGTCAAATATCACTGCTTAAAAAAAAAAGTTTGAGAGGACAATCCAGTTTATAGACAAAACAGTGGTGGAATACTGTAAACATGCAAAGCTCTTTCATAAGTATTCTGAATAAAAGCAATCTATCTCTCCCCTTTACAAGCATGACTGACAAAAGAATGATATTTTTGCAGCAATAAACATCTTGGCTGAAATCTTGGAAATCACTGACTTTGAAGTCAGATTGTTTAACTGCTGATACACTCAAGTGTGTTCACCACAGTATAGTAGTTCTGGTGGAGTATATTTGGTATTCACTTCATGATTCAGGGATTGTGTACATTCCCACATAAAAGATACAGATTGGCAATCTGTAAGCCTGACTGAGCCAATGCAGACAACTAAGGCTGTTCATGGTAAACTGAACACTCTTGAAATCAAAATTGGAAAAATGTTGCTGCCCCTACCTGCATATATTTTAACAGCCACACTACTGGCATGAGCCCAGTTAAGTTGGCAATGATGAAGGGAAGGTAGTTCCATATCGTGTAAGTTTTATTACAAGTGTAATGTTAACATTTTAGTCTGAGACGTTAGGGTAGAAAATTGATGTCCGTATGCTCCTTAGTGAAGAAAGCAAGAGACAAATTTTATTGTAATCCTTTGTGTTCCGGGATACTGAAATGCTTCGGTGCCACTTTCACAGTGAAGTCATTGTATAATGGCGGCCATTTCAAAATACAGTTAATTGCATTCCTAAAACAGGCTGTAACTCTGTTTTCCTTTATCTGATTTTCATTTTATTCTTTTAAACTAATAGCTCTTTTGACGTTATGAAAAATTTTGTAGGCAAACAAATTAACTAAGTCTAACCATTTTCCCATGAAAGCTTGGAAAACTGAAAATTTAAAAATTATTTGTTTAAATTTTGCATTACTCTAAAAAAAAACCAAGCAGAAATTGACAATAAGTGGTTTTATAAACATGAAAGATAATTTTATAAGCTTTAATTTGATCTCTTAAACGAGGATGCTGCTCTTGACTACAGCAGCATAATAAGCGAAATAATCTGGAAAAGTGTATGTTTCTAAGTGGCAAATGTCACAAATGTTTCTTCTTATTCTCTTTTTCGTCTGTCTGATCAGTAATTTTGTTTGTAAGAAATCTCTTACTCTTATGTTCAATATTTTCAATATATCTGAATATGTGTTGCGGGTAAATGGTTGGGTAAGTAATGATGGCGAATATGAAGGCAGTGGTAAGTTCGACCTGCCACCTTCTGCTAAGAGACGACTTACCTCGGACACTACATGGACACCGTGTTTATTCGGTCAATTAGACACAACAGAAAGTCTTCAGAACCTAAAAGTAAAGCAAGTTATGTTAAGTTATATAACTTCATCCCTGAGCGAGCAACATGGAATGACTCGAACTTTGTGGAGTTGAAAAAGTGCCCAGGTGAGATGACAGCAACTCACTTCGAAGCATACCATGCAAGGTGGCATTGTTCTTGTTATCAAAATGCCACATATAAAGGGCATACGAAGCGTGCCCACATAATGTTCATGGAACAATCTCTAATCTCACTACAGTATGATGAAGAAGATAGCTTTTCTCTCCTTGCTTGCACCATTCACAAGAGCAAAAACTAGTGCTTATGTGAAATTTGTTTGCCTTTTTTATGATAATGGCACAGCCAAGCACAATAAATTGCATGCTGTGTAAACTGACAATGCCAGGGCAAAACTGTTTAAAGCTATAGAGCTCAATGATGACAGGTTACGTGTGTGGGTAAACGGAAGTATAAATTCGACCAGTGCTTATGCCATTGATGTATGTATCACAGAAATTGTTGGAATGCAAATGTGAAAAACAAGTTGTGGTAGGTAAATATTTCACGTGAAAGGCAAGATACATTTAGTGAGCATTAAACATTGAATAAATTAATTTATTGAAAGATTTTTTTGGAACAAGTAAAAATTTAGTTAGTGTGACAGAATATTAACAAGTGGTGTCCCCGAAAGTTAGTGAAGTTAAGAGATCTGGTACCGTATTTACTCGTGTATAGCATGCACCATGATTTTTGCAACAAATCCCAGGAAAAAATTTAAAAAAACTAAATTGCACCAAAAATATATGGCACCCTATTAGTAAGTATGGAACCAATTATTATTTTTGACATTAATGTGTGGTAATTGCAATATGTTTGGAAAATACTTTAATTAAATAGCTTGGGTGCAAAACGCCAAAATAAAAAAAACCCGAACCATCTTGCTCCTACTACTCAATGTCTCCAGCTTCGTTTTTCTTTTTTCTCCTTTTAACAGTGCCGGGCTTTTTTTTTTTTTTTTTTTTGCCCTGCTAGAATTTCACACTACCCTTATCACAAAGAAAAGGGCCTCTTCATCCCTTCTCCCCCCTCTTTCAGGATCATGACTCACTAGCCACTGCCATGGAAAGAGGGATGGCGGAATTATCGACCAGCAACACCTGGGTGTTGTTATAACGGGGCAGGGGGCCGTAATTAAACACCTGGCAGCTCTGATTTTGTGGCGCGACATGATGCCATTAGTTGGGGGGAGAGGGGTTTCGACCTACACATAACTGAAGGGTCGCTGAGAGAGAAAGCGAGAGATGGGTGAGGAGTGATGTAAGAGGGAGAGATGAGACAACAGACAGACCTGCCACTTTCCTCAACACCCCTGGACAATTTATGGTTACCACTCCCCCTTCCTCTTTTTTTTTTTCCGTGTATAGCGCGTATCCCAGAAATTTTTTCCTTTATTTTGGATAAAAGGGCATCTTATACACAAGTAAATACAGTAGTTACTTGGAGACTGGCTGCTAAGAGAACAAGTGAATGTGCATCGAATGTGCATCTTATCTGAGAAATGCACATGAAGAGGCAGATACAAAGATTATTTTGAATGCCATGGAAGCAAAAAAGTTCAGAGCAACACAATTAGGCATCTTCTCTCCTCACACACATGTCCTTGATCTTGATTTGAGCAAGTATCCGTCACTCATACAAAATACTCTCTCGCTGGAAGTGGAAAGAGGAACCGAACTATACTGCTTCAACCTATATACTACAAGAAGTTACAAAATATGAAAGCTGAAACACTTGTGGGTATACACTCAATATTAGGAGCGGACTTCATTGGATCATTTCTTAAAAAAAAATATATATATATATATTCTGGAAGCTTTTCATGACGGTGGACAATAATGTTCTACATGCATTGGCGAACCTTGGTAAAACTGAAGTAGTATTTGATGATGTAATGATTGATATTGAGATATTCCTATGCAAAGTGTTTGTGCCCAATACAATTATCATTAAAATTGGAGACTCAGGTGGTTGCGTTTTATACAAAAGTATGTGGTACGTGAAAATCTCCCTCCAACGAGGTCGTCACAGAAACTGGCTGTATTAAGGGCACATTTGCAGGCAATAGAATTGCTTCAGAGCGACCAAAGACATAAAAGTTCACCAAATCGCACAATCTTTGGCTGGCAGCATGAAGATGGACACTTAGTCCCTGTTACTTGCAACAGTACGCCAGTCCCTCTAGCAATACTTGAGCTTGTTAAGTGCAGCTGTGTTAAAAAATGTCAGTGTGTTTGTTGCAAGTGTTCAACAAATACCTCCCTTGCACAGAAATGTGTAGCTGTTTTGGAGATAGTTGTGTGAAAACAGTGTTAGCTGTGAACCACTTATAAGTTATTTAAAAGTGAAGACATGATCATTTAATGTTGAAATTTTTAACAAAATGATTCATTTTGGATGTATTGTTGTGTCTATGCAGTGAAATGATGTGTCCATAAATAAAATAGTAACTTTATACTAGACGATTTGAAATGAGATGTAATTTAAACAATAATTAAAGTAAACATGATTTCAATATCATTCAAAAATTTTCTGAAATGTCTTAGATACAAAAAAAATGCCCAATTTTGTTAACATTTTCATTTAAATTGTAAATTTAACACCACAAATAACGATTATGTATATGCATTAAAAACATGGTTTGCTAATATCTCTCATTTTTACCTTTTACCAAGCAATTACAAAATAATAGGAATGAATTCAGTTGTAGTGGAAATATTGCGCTTTAGGTAAAAACAGACTGTGAAGTTAAAACAGGTCAAAGATAAGAAATGATGTATAATAAGAAATATTTGTCACTTAAAACATACACTTTTTCAGATTATTTTGTTTGTTATGCTGCTGTAATGAATAACATAATCCTTGTGTACGATATTGAATTAAAGATTACAAAATTATCTTTCAGTTATATTAAAACACTTTGTCGATTTCAGCTTCGTTTTTTCATAGTGATGCAAAAAAAAAAAACTATTCTTAAATTTTCAGTTTTCCAAGCTTTCCGGGAAAATGGTTAGACTTGTGCAAAAAATTGTAGGGAAACGAATTAACTAACATTAAAAGAGCTATCTGTTATTTAAAAAAATGAAAATTGGATAAATGAAAACAGAATTACAGCCTTTTGTATGATTGCAACGGTGGCCAGTTTGAAATAGCCACCATTTTGAAATGAGATCACTATGAAAGTGGCACCAAAGCATTTCAGTATCCCGGGACATATAGGAACACAGTAAAATTTGTCTTTTGCTTTCTTCACGAAGGAGCATCTAGAATACCCTAAGGGCCTCTACTATTTATGAACAATGAAATAATTTCTTTTCGTTTTGGTTTTTTAATAATTTCACAATTTTACTTGACTAGCGCATGTTTAAAGTGTACAGGCCCATTGCAATTTTAATTTTACACTGACCCTTGGCACCGGGTGGCAGACGTTGACGTCAAGATCATATCTGTTGTGGTAAAAGTCTGTCCTCACTGGCTGGCTGGAGACCGATCAGCATATAGTGCGGGCGCATTGCTTTGTGATACGGTACAAAGTATACAACTGGTTTTGCCGGCAGGCTGAAGTTGCTCACTGGGTAGACAGAGGTCCAAGCAGGCTGCTGACCCAGTGGTGGTGCTGCAGCTCCTGTAGTTATAGTAGGTCCGAGTCGGGCTGACGCTGCATGGTCTCAGGAACCATGGGTTGGCTATGCCTATGGGCATGTGTTCCTCTCGGCAGATGCCGGTAACATTCTGTGAACCTGGCGTTTTCGTAGGGACTGCAAAATAAGGATGGGGAAGGAGCTGGTAAGTGAGGCCTTTCCAGCTGGTGGGCAGATTGCATTAGTTCCGAGGTGTTATCACTGCAGAGTGCAGAAGGGGTTTGGGTGCAGCTGCTGTTAGCTTTGGAGGCAGCTGCTGCCTTTCTTTCCTGCCACTTGGTTCCACTCCTCTGGGTGTAAGGCATGGGTTAGGTACTACGATCAATCTCACAAGAGGGAAGCAGGCGACGATAGTCCCTAGCTAAGTGTTCTGCCACAGCCAAAGTCGAGCCTATACAGTGCCATGCCCATTTATCCTAACCTACGACACAGCGGCGTGGTGGTTGGAGAGGTGGGTTTTCTCTGAGGCATCCAACAAATGACTGAGGGTATGGGTTCAAAGGCAGTCAGGCCCCCAGAACCATACTAGTAATCTCTCCGGAAACAGTTCAGCACTGTGGATAGAGTACATGCTGGGCTGGTTGTATAGCTTCCTTGTGGATTGTCTTTCTAGTGGTTGTGGCTCTATCTTACTGTACACAGGATGCACAGTACGGATGACCATTAAGAGTGTGTGTTAATGACGTATTTGTGTCCCGGTGAGGAAAGCCCTCAGTCCTACACTAAGTTCGGAAAACTGGTTTTAAAATATGGAATCTCCTGCTTCTCTCAGACGAGTTGATGTCTAGGAGTAAGTTACACTCGTCCTTTGAAATGATAATGCACAGGTTTAGAGAGAACACACATTTATTCTGTGAGGAATAAACACGGTGACCCGTACTATCTCCTAACTATCAAAAAGATGTCCGGAAGTACTCTACGTAAGCCAGGTGAAGGGGACCTTGTTCTTACCTGGACAAGGCAGATACGGCTAGGTAGCTACAAAAATAATTGGCTTTAACTAACTCTATACTGTTGTCCTGAAGGGACTTGTGGGGGCCACTGTCAGAAGGGCAGCGAGGTTGCAGTTATGAGAATGGTGGGAAAGGCAAGAGGGGTGTTTGACTTCTTCGGGGGTTGCAGTGGAAGAGCTTCTGGAAGGTGTGGAAGATGTTGAGGTTGGCAGAGAGTTCCAGCATACAGTATGGTGGAGCGAGCTGTAGGAGGTGTGCTGCTCTTAGATGAGTAGGCGAACAACTGATGTTTTCAGGCCGTGCACTGGCATTTACTCTTTTTGGCTTGCCCTCATCTTAGTGTGCGGGGTGAGGGCGGTAATGAGCTCCTGGCCAGAGCTAAGTAGGTAGGGATGCCATTCCTCGGCACGCTGTGGAATTACCTGCCCTTGGAATGCGGTCTCATACGCTTGGCTCATTCATGTTTTAGGGGGGGCAGTCCTGGTTCAGACCCCACCTGGGGTGATGTGGAGGCACGCACTGATGAGGCGTAGTCATTTGTAACTGTCAGAAAGTGTAACACATCATTGCCACCCTCCATTGCGACATTAGGCTCATCTGGGCGAAGAAAACTTTGGCATCGTGAGAACTCTTCTACTCTTAATGTGTGATGCCAGATGGCAGATGACATCATGGTCAAGGTCAGTTTTGTCGTGTCAGGAATACGGGGTTTAGCAAAGTGTGTCCTCACTTACTTGCCGGCTGGAGCCAGATCAGTGTATAGCACAGGGTGTGTTGCTTGGCAGGACAGGTACAAAGTCGTATCACGTGTTTTGCAGTCTAGTGGGTTGGGTGGCTCACCGCCACATGGTTACCTGGGTAAGAGAAGGTCCGGCAGGCTGCTGACACAGTGATGATGTCTGCTGCTGCTGGAGCTAAGTGTAGTGGTGGTGCTGCGACTTATGTAACTGGAGTAGGTCACGGCAGGCTGATGCTGCCTTGTCACTGGAACCACGAGATGGCAATGCTTATGGGCACGTGATCCCCTCTGCGGAAGGTGGCGACGATCAGTTGCTGCAATCTAGGCATATTTATAGGGGCTGCAAGTAAAGATGGGAATGGAGCTGGGAGGTGAGGCCTTTCCAGCTGGCGAGCGGCTTGAGTTCGTTCTCTGGGATTAAGAGTGCAGAAAGAGCTGGGGTGCAGCTCCTTTTAGCTTTGGAGGCAGCTGCTACCTTTCTCTCCTGCCACTTGGTTCCACTTCTCTGGGTGTAAGGCATGGGTTAGGTACTAGATTGACCTTGCAAGAGGGAAGCAGGCAACGATAGTCCCTAACTAAGTGTTCTGCCACAGCTGAAGCCGCCCTGACACAGAGCTGTACCAGTGTACCCCAACCGGCGACACAGTGGCACAGTGGTTGGAGAGAGAGGTGGGTTTTCTCTTGAGGTGTCGACAAATGACTGTAAGTGTGGGTTCAAAGGCGGGCAGCCCCCACCCTCCTCCCCCATACTAGTACTCCCTCTGGCGACAGTTCATGGTGGTTGACAGAGTACAGGTTGGGCTGGTTGTCTAACCTCCTTGTGGGTTGTCTTGCTAATGGTTGTGGCTCCACCTTACTGTACACCGGGGGCACAGTATGGGTGGATGTCGAGCAGTGTGTTTATGGGTGGATGTCGAGCAGTGTGTTTATGGGTGGATGTCGAGCAGTGTGTTTATGACATACATGCATCCCAGTGAGTAGAGTCTGCAGTCCTACATGAAGTTCGGAAAACAGGTGGTAAAATATGCTGTCTCTGGCTTTTTTCTGGCTGGTTTATGTCGAGGAAGTTACAGTCACCCTTCAAAATGTTAACACAGAGGTTTATAGAGAACATGTATTTATTCCATGAGGAATAAACATGGTGGCCTGTACTACGCCTATAAAAAGATGACTGGAATTACTCTATGTAAGCCAGATATAGGGGAACTGGTTCTAATCTGTACAAGGTAGATGCTGCTAGGTAGCTATGAGTATAACTGGCCCTAACTAACTATACCGTTGTCCTGAAGGGACTTGTGGGGGCCACTATCAGAATGGCAGTGGGGTTGCCGTTACCAGAAGGGTGGGCAAGGTAAGAGGGGTGTTGAAGACTTCTTTGGGGGTTGCAGTGGAAGAGCTTCTGGAAGGTCTGGAAGACATTGAGGTTGGCAGAGAGGTCCAGCGTACAGGGTGGTGGAGCGAGCTGTCGAAGGTGTGCTTCTCTTAAAAGAACAGGCGAACAACTGACGTCTTTGGCCAGCACACTGGCATATATTCATGCTGGTCCGCTCTTGTCTCAGGGTGCGGGGTGAGAGCGGTAATGACCTCCTCCTCTGGGTGGAGCTAAGTAGGTAGGGGCGCACCCTTAGCGTGCTCTGGTACTACCTGCCCTTGGAATGCGGTCTTGGCCGCTTGGCCAGTGATTTATTCGTGCTTCGGGGGGTTTGGTGTGATTTCTGACTGCAGGTGAACAGTACAATCTTACGTGTCTGTAATAGCCCCCATGACAAGGGGCCTATCCAGTAGGCACTCTGGTAGCTGCAGTCCTGGTTCAGACCCAGCCTGGGGCGACGTGGAGGCATGCACTTGTGAGACAAAGTCATTTAATTAATTGTCAGAAAGTGTCACGCATCAACTCTTGGTGTAAGGATACACATTTTGCTCTCAAGTACATCTTAAGCAAGGCTTTCAAAAATACTCATTTTACCATGAACATCCTATATCAGGATGGAACGATAACATTTCTATAGATTAGATTGGAGTGATTTAGGTGGTTCTTACAATTGAGTTTCTGAGGGCCAATGTGTGTGAAGCGAGGCGTGAAGCAGCACTGGAATGGCAGGGTTAGGAAATGGGCGATTCCCTAGAAAACCCACGCACCAGCAACATCATCCAGCACGATTCCCACATGTGGATATCCGGGATCAACCTGGCCAGGAATTTAACCCTGTTCATCTTAGTGGTAGGCGAGTGCTCCAGACACACTGCACCACTGTAGCCCAATAACATTTCATTGTATGAGTTAAATGAGTCTGAGAAAAAATTATATGTAAGTATTCTCTTGGGGCTGCATTCGTCCAGATACAGACAAGTAATAATTTAATTTTGACATGTTCAAAATGTATGTTATTCTGATACCAGCAGTTCATCTTATTCTTCAACTGATACAAATGAAAACTTGAAAGACTTCCTGGATGTCAAATTAAATAATGTTGAAGAAGAACCTTTCCTTTTGCATATTTGTGTTTATACTTCCCACAAATTATGTATATGTTGGCTGTTATTGTACTGAACTTTGGATTCATCCATTTACTGATGATGCAAATGCTGACCAAGTATTACTTCAGTTGCTGTTGTACATGCAAGACTGATTACAGAAATGTAGTAATGAAACTCTTGGTTTCTAAAAAGTGTGGAAAAGAGAACAATTTTTTTGTGAATTTGGCCAAATAGTACATTCTGTGCCATATGGAACTCGCAGAATTTGTGGATTGCATGTGTCACTGTGGAAACTCTGTGAAGAATTTGTTTAGCATGTCAACTTAGGACAGTGAACAATTTTTCAAGGTACGGAAAAGTAAAGTTCCAGAAAACAAACACAAGTTAACTCTGTGTGATATGAAATAACGTAGCAACACTGTGTAATATCGTATGTATATATGTATGTATCTATTTGGAAAAATCTAAGCTATTAACAACAAATCCAAGTATTTACATAATCTATGTTAGTAAAACAGAAAATTACACACATTAAAATATGACTAAAAATGTAAAAAAAACTGCAGATTACTACGTTGTGTCGATGAGAGATGATTTTCTAACAAAATATAACCTTTAACAACTCTCCTGTTGCATACTGATAATATGTAGGCGTACCTACATAAAGTTGACTAAATAAATTATGTCTTGTTTACCCATGGTTATAATTGCCGTATATAAATCTCGTCAGAAATATTTAAAACCTTTTGAAAATAGAATCGAACCCAGGAGTTGATTGCAGGTCACACACACTACACTTTAGTCTTTAAATAATTATTTTATTCTTTTTTTTTTTTTTTTTTTTTCCCTGGTATATATTCAATTTTTAATAAAATCTCTTGTTTTAAATGGTTTCTGAATTTTTTAAACACAGTTTTAGAAGCTTAAAAAATATTTTACCATTTTTTTAAAGGTTACCTCGAGGCTGAATACCAGTCATGAGCACTGCCAAGTGATACAATCCAATATGGTGGTTTTTTTTAATAATGAAAACACATATCTGGTGGCCAACTTTATCTATAGGGTTTGGCTCAAACGTTAAGGTGTCTTGACTCTGTCTTGTTTCCATTAAAAATTTTGTGATTAAATAAATATTATTTGGGGGTGTATCAATGTCTTAAGTGATTTTCGGGTAAAAGGGATTATTCAGAGGTCTTGACATCACAAGATGGTTGTCTAGTGTAACCTGAGCACCCATCTGCTCTGGCAAAATCCAAGATGGTGGATGATTCCTGGCTCGTATGCCCGATGCCATTGTCCCGAAACTATTTCTTTTATACTATTCATCAGAAATCCCACATTTTGGCTGTACTATAGTTAACTCAATTTGTCTATCAAGGATAGCTTATTATTAAGGAAATCAAACAAAAGTATTGAAGCTTCATATGGTTAGGGTTGCCATACATCCTCTTACCTGGACACACCCTCTTTTTTGAGGCCTTGTTAACTGTCCGACCAGGTTTTACATAACAAATTTTAATGTCTTTCCCCCCCCCCCCCCCTTTTTTCTTTCTTTCTTTCTTGAAATAAAATGAAAGGGAGCAAAGTTTTACTTTCTCATAGGTTTTTTATATGCTGTCAAACATTTAGTAACTGCAAACTAACTTCCTATAAAAGTGCAAACTTTTTGGAGAATATCAAGTCATTCTTATCTTTATATATTTTTCCCTGGATTTTTTTAATTTTTGTATTTTGAAAAGTGTCTAATCTTTTCAAAAATATGTGATTATTAGCTACTAAATAAAAACCTGTTAGAACAAATAAAATAATAAAAGAGATACAACTGAAATGTATATGAACCTGAGCTGTGCAAGTGTGTCCGTTTTTAGTGTGACTACTTATATATTATTTTCTTGGAAAATATTCTGTAGTGCCTTCAAACTAAATGGATTTGACTTTCACATTCAAAGTGAACATGATTATCACTATCTGGTTGGGGAAAAAAAAATTTTAATGCCAGTTACTTGAAGAAGTTCCCTTTTTGAGTACCACATGGTAACCCTGCATGTGGTGTTATTGCTTTTTCATTGTATGTGCAAACTATCCATCCCGAGTAGAAGAGGCAGTAATGCCAATTTGGCATGGACATTTTAGATTTTTGTGAGGTACAGTACATTGTTATAATATATGTTCTAGTTAGAGTTACCTTAACAAAACCCTCATTGATATTCCTAATTGGTCATTCAGAGGAGGATACTGCAGGAACCTTTAAACTGTGTCAGTATACTGGACTCATTCAGGAATGGTTTTGTATAATATAAGTATTGTTAAGAGTCCAGGTTCACATTAGGGATGCCCTAGTGTTACAGGATCATGAATTAGTAAATGTATTATGCTGGTTCTGATCAGGCATTGAGAAGCAAGGTAGCTCATAACTGGTAATTCTGAAATGATCTCTTCTAAGCCAAGTAGCCATGGATCAAGGAAGTTGGCAACATGGCTTTTTAGGCTGACCCTTGTGGGAGGATTCCGATCAACAGGAAAAGGTCAAGGGTGACAGGGTGGGTTACAGCCCAACTTTGTTTCCATCCCGGAACACTAATGCCACTTCCTGCAGGCAGTAATCTGTGACCTATGTACACATCCCCACAAGGAGCATGGTACCTGATGTACCAAGAGCCTTTTAATAAATTGGCCTGTTAGACCACCAGCGTGACTCCACCTCTCAGCCTAAAGGTACAAGCCAGGGTTGAGTTGATTGAAGCAATGTCCACAGTACAGGTACCAGAGGTTACCGGCATTAACCAAGGGCAACTTTCCATTGTAGTAGAGGTTGTACTGATCATAGTGAAACAAGATGGGTATCCGTTTATTCCACACAATATTATTGAGGTTCCAGATGGGTATGCAGTAAAGAATGAATGATGGGATGCCTCAAGGAAGGTTGTCAATCAAGTTTGAAATCTTTCATTAACAATTATTTCATCTCTTGATCATAGTAAACACAAGCCTGTTACCTTAAATGCATGATTGGAAGAGTACCATAAATGACACAGGATGTCACAGCAGTATGATGAACTGGTAAGTTACACTGCCTGCTGGCCAGCCAAGGATCAATGTCAATACATGTAGCATACAGTCAAAGTTCACGTGAAGAGGTAGGAGTATGTGCAGCATCAGTCTGGATATATGTAGCCTCTTAGAATCCTGACTGTGGACAGAGACTACTCAGGGTAAGAGAATGACGATGGCAGTTGCAGAGATAACCTGTAGTGCTGTATCCTGTCTACATACATTTCATATGGATATGTTTAAGCTAAAATAGCAAACCTCATTGGTTGATGGCTACAACAACTGAGCCATGGAAAAGGCATTTTGCAACAAAAATGTTTTTCAGGGAAGTTAACTCAAATCAGTTGGGTATACTTGCATTGAATTATTACCTGCCAAGAAAGTGTGTACATTATTTGAATTTCTACTATAGTTCTGGAATCTAATGTTGAGCCAAAGCTTTTGTAACGTGGTTTAGTGTAGTATCACACAGAGTTGTTAGGAGTTATTGTGTAGAGTAATTTGGTGTCATGGTATGCAGAGCCAAACATCAACCTGAAATACTTTTACCTGTCTTGAATCATGTTAATGTACTATCTGCCTAGTGGAAAAGTGATGTCTAAATTTATATTTTTTCAGATGATACTTCAAGTACTACATCAGCTCCACAGAGGGTAAGTTTTTCTGCTTCTGATGTTTGTATGGTTTTGATGTTTTCAAGTAATTTTATGAGAAGTACTTCTAAGTAGACATTATTGTATCCCACATTAAAAAATAACTCTGCTGAGACTGATACGAAAATGCAATTTTAGGTCCTGAAAAGTTATTTTATAGATCATGAAATTATGTAGAGTAAGCACACGGCCCCTCCCATCTTCAGCACACTTTTTTATTTGTGCAATTTTTTTGACAGTCCAGAAGAATAACCTTGTAAAATTTCAACTCTCGTAAATTCCATACTGCTAACGCTGTTGCTATGCATGCAGCATAGAGCATACTGCTCACTGATAAGGATGCATGGTAGCACAGAGAAAAGTGTTCGAGACAAAGCTTCTCTTTATGATGTAATGAGTTAGCCAGCCTAACTTAGCAGATGCATCATGGTTCAGGTCAAGGTTTCGGTAGATATTTTTATTATTATTATTATTATTTATTTACAGATTGTGGCATACAAATCAATGTGAGTGATACAACCTCTATATTTTATTACTGTGTGCTAACAATTGTAATAATTTTTAATGAACTCTAATTGTGATTTCTTGCATTTTTGCATGCAATTTTTTTCCTTAATTTTTTTGTGATTTGATGATTTCTTAGAAAGTTGTATCAAAATTGCTACTGATGCAAAATCTGGGTTTGAAAATCAGGGGCTTGCTGTACTGTGACGCACAGCAAAATTTTTGGTTCTGTTTGATATTATTGTTATGTAATCATTCTTTGCAAATAATTGGAGATATATGACAAAGTTACGCGAGATGCAGAATATGTTCATCCATCCATTTCTCCTCTAGAAATATGCCCTGTGACATGAAAGAAAAACATTTTTCTAAAATGGGACTGGATAACTCTAAATAATTATAAGTATTATAGTACAGTAAACTCCGAATTTACTGGGGGCTGGCTTAATTGGGTTGTGGCTTTACCATGGAGCCACCAGTTCGAAGTAAAATGCTAAACATCTTCTGCCAGTTGCACACTGCTGCTATTAATAACCCATGTTCATGCTGTTAATTACCAGCCTGGAGTTGAGTGTTGCGTACTGATTTATTTTATTATCAAAAGTGTTTGGATACCATACTTACACACATTTTTAACAGTGAAGATATGTGAAACGTGGAAGTACAGTCTACTCTCGATCTATCATTATTCAGGGGACTGGCAGAAAATGTCTATACATGCGTGATTTCAGTAGATGAGGTTTCTGATATTTACATCAATAGAATACAACATCTAACCTTATAAAACTTGTATGTTGAGTATATTAAGAGGTAGAAAAAAGTATTATTGACATTAAAATATTACACCTAAACTCGTTTAAGTAAAGAAAATAACATCTCAAAATACTGTATATAATTGATTGTAATCCGACACCATATGCAAGCTGGCCTAAAACTTTCAAACCCTCTAAACATGAAAATTATATGACACAAAATGCAAGTCAAATTTTGAGTGTCCTATGCACATTCTATCAGCTGAGAGAGCGTAGAGAAGTTATCCAGAATCCAGCCCACACAGTGGGCTGGATTTACTCTTCAGGGTGCCAAAAATCCTTCCTGGCTCCCCTTATTGTAATACCTACTTCATATTTGACACACTTATACAACACATGAATAAAAACCAACTGAAATGACAATTTTGAGTAAATTCTGAAGGGGTTGGAATTTGTGGGGAAGGGAGTGGGATTTAAAAATAACGTAGGTGATTTTCGTGCGATTTGTCACATCTTAGTGGAAGGAGATAAAAAACTGAATGTTATCATCTAGTAACTGATAAAAAAAATAATACACAATCTCCATAAAAACCTTCAGAATTGAGGGTTACTTGATGTGCACCGCAAGAATGCATCAGTAGGGTCGATTCGTTTCGTCATTATATTTTATTTTCTGTATTTACTATTTAGTATATTTTTATCATTTTTTTTTTACGCATATGTTGAACAAATGAGCTGTGAATATTCCGTTCAACAACTAATATATATTTGTTCTGGCATGTGATGTACGTATTATTTATTCTAATATAAATTATTTAAATCTAAATAGGTATTTGTATGCGGCAGAAGCAAACATTTTAAACTTTGTATTCAACTATGTATGAACATGTACTTGATATTTATGCATTTTCTACTGTGTTAAGTTATAATTGTGATACAAACATTTAAATAATACAAAAAGAGAAAAAAATCTACAGGATAATTTAAAAACTGTACCAGATGATGAGTCTTCACTGCTGTCTTTCAGGTCATTTTTGTTGTCATATTCACTGTCAATTACAGATTCATCGAAAAGGAAATTTAGTAAATATTCTGAGTTGCTTCTAATTTCAGGGTGATGTTCCCGAACATTCTGTCTGTAATTTGCGCACAGATTAAATTACTGGATCTGATTAAAATTAAAGCAGACAAAACAAATCACTGATATTTAAACTTCTGCTTGATTTCCGGCAAAGAACTCGTGATAATTTCTGACTCCTTTATTTCTTGTTCTTGTGCCTCTTCAGACAACTTGCCCCTTTACAAATGACAATGTGTCAAGATAACTGCACTGTGCTCTAATAATTTGTCAATACTGACCTCATGACCACTAGTCAGAACCAATAACATGGCAGAAAACATTTTTTTATAAATTCCTGGTCAACCCCTGTTCGTTGGATGCTGTAGTTGGATCACAAAAAAAAATTTTGTGTATTTTCAGTCAGTGGTGGAGCTAAATTCTTGTCTTGGGCTATCGGGATTAATGTGCATTAATATCTTAAACTCCTGTAAAACAACTTCCTTGTGCTGATGGACTTCGGGATCATTTTTGTCTTCACACCAGTTTGGTTCAGAACCTTCAAAAATGTTGAGTTGTAATATTGCACCCACTAAAGTCATAATCCCTTATAGCACTATTTTAAATACTTACCTAATCTGTAGGAAATCACCTAGATTAATTCCAAAAATCTGGTGTAGGCATGCAGCATCTTCGTTTATGGCCTTTGAAAATGTCCACGAAGAAGAGCCTTTCGCAGTCTGCTTACAAATCAGACACAGAGAACTTTACCATCAATCATTGTCAGTAGCATATGATATGTTATTTGTAATACTTCTCTCTTGAAATGACATAAATTGTTAATTTGATTTTGGATGTAATTCCCTTCTTTAAGAACCTTTTTAGACTCTTTAATGAACTGGAGCCGTATGGGCAACAAAAACGTGTGGAGCTTGGTCAAGGATTATTCCACACCTCACCATCTTTCCCTTTCAAAACCAGTGGGACTAAAGAACTAAGAAAAACAATTTCGTCACTAGTCTCCGTATTCTATTCCCAAGCCTGCTTGTACGGAGATTTCCCAGATGACCCATCGAAACCCCACTTACAAAGCAATGTAAATTCACCTTCAAGTTAGATGTCCAATGTCTGCAATATTCGTACCAGTGTATGATCAAGTAAATCTTGTAATGGAACCTCACAACCAATTCCTGAGCACTGAATATTTCTTGGATAGCATAGCTTCACATTTCGACCAAATTCAAATAGGTCAGGTAAATATCTGGATTTTGCATCTTTGATGACAGTCTGATTAAATTGTATGATTGCATCGATAATCTGGCTTTAATTAATAGAAACAACGCTTCTTCGGGAGAATAAGGAACGCATCCTTTTCATGTGTCGCTGTCGTTAGTTCCCAAAGTAAATATTGTGAAGATATGACTGTACTACCAGCCACAAGTTTTACTGCAGACACTTCAGCTCTGTTGCCTTCAGCTCTGTTGCCTTTAACTCTTAGGCTAGAAAAGAGAATTCTGAATGCTTCAGGAGTAGTAACAGCATTGAATGTATGTTTTATGATTTTTTTTTGGTCATTCGCTCGTCTCACTGTATGATTTTTGTGGCCGACCATGTTTTTTGGGTTTCTCTTTTCTTGCTTCACTATGCCCAGGGATTGAAACTGTGTGTTTAGGAAAATTCATATCAAGCCTTTCAGAATATTTCCGTTCTAATGTTTTCCGATTGCAAAAACATTTTTTCAACCTTAATATCAAATTTTGATTGGCTTTTTTCAACTTTGATGTTATAGGGTCTTTATGTTCATGTAAACTATAATTTTTCAAAGCACTAGCATAGAATTTGTCCAAATCTCTTGAATTAATTATAACCTCCTAATTATCTTCGTTACCATTTTTGTACCAGTAAAATGAAAACTGAGGAATTAAATACTAAATTTAGTTAGTAATCTGAGTACATTATACACATGTATTTTAGTGAACTTTTAATTGTGGAGTTACGTAAATAGTATTCAAATTATTGAAGTTATAGCAAAATGATTTTGTATTGGTTTTGTAGAGAATACCATATTACTAGTTATGAAATCATTAACTCTAGGTATGCTAAAAATGAGTGACTAAGAAAAATAAACAGAAGACTTATCACCTGAAATGAAACATCCACAAGTACAGCAAAAAAGTGAATGCACTCTACAGACTTTTGTTGCTCTTCCCTTGCGACACTTTTACCTTCCTAATGCAGATAAAGCTAAGTTGTCAACCTGAATGTGACAGCTCTCATAGCCTTACATGTAATGGGCCATAACTCGCCAGAAATGTCTTACCTACAGGCACATCCACGGGATACACCATTGTTTACAAAAGTGTAGGCCTACTGCTTAGTACACGGGAATTATCGCTGTTGCATTGGGTCACGAGCCTGCCGTAGTATTCCAACTTCAATTTTATCTGTACCCCAAAGCCACAATTTTTCTCAACCAATTGTTACATCCCTTTTTTCTCCGATGTTTATCTGCATTATGAGCTGAGAAACTCGGTGAGCTTTGGTAATGTTTGAATTATACAACTTTATTTACATCAGCTTACTAGTTCACCAAAATTAAAAACATTTCTCTCACATTTAGTATACCTCACTTAGAATATGTAATTATTTCAGTTCAAAATAAAAATGTTTGTTTTTTCTATATTTGTCACTGTGATGGTTGGATTTAGCCCACTGTGCACTGGTGGGTGGAGGAGTGGTGGCGGCGAGAGGATTACTCCTCACGCTGCTATGTGTTGATACCCATGACAAATGTTTATCTTTTGAAGTAATTAATTATATTTTACTGCAAAGAAAATTTGTAATTTTGAGACAGAGATGAATAAATAAGGTGATTAGAATTGTGTTATTCACTGTCTTTAATAATTAATCATTGAAAACCACATCCTCTGATTTTCCCTGTTGTGAGTTATACTGCACTCAGCTTGGTGCTTACCTACCCATTGTTAAATGGCAGATGGTGTTGAATAGGCCCTTCCATTTTATCAATTTATTTAAAAGAGGCGTGTATTGAAATAAATTAATATAAATCCTCCTTTTTCACCGCAAGAGGTTATTGAAAATGAACTCTACACTTATAATACAAGTCGCTCAATGTTCAAACAATTTTTGGCAACAATGGTAGATAAAGTATATGCTTCTGGGCATATAATTTTATTCATGAAGATGCTGTCCCTTGAGTTAAATAAATAGTACGTTTAAAAGTCATGTTAATTCTACGCCATATACAATGAAACGCCAACCTTACAGGGAAAAAATTACCTTTAATCACAAAAGAAAACAGCTAAACAATTAATAATTCCACGTTAAAATGTTTTTTGTAACATTTTCAGGTGAAACCATTTGCTTTGAAATACAAGTGATGATCGGTGCAACTATTTTCAGCAATGCATAATCTTGATAAGATTTATATTTTTGCAAGGCGCAATTTATTGGCTCTGTGCCGTGGCCAACGTGTGTAGGCAAGCACGTGCAGCTGAGACTTGTTTTTCTTTTTGCTAGACAACTACTTCCCTTCTCGATGGCATGTGAGGGGAGAAAGGAAGGTGCACAGCTGAGAGAGACAAAGAAAGGCGACTCCACAGAGCAGTAATAATCGACTGTGCACATGACTTTTTCACACCCAGTTACTAGACTTTTGCATAAATAACCAGCTTAAAAACAATAGTTGCGGGAAATATTGGGTAAAGGGACCCAAAAAAAAATACTTTGATTGACGCACCACACGATAAACGATTCAAGCAATTTATGTTGACATTATTTACATAGAAATTTCGCTGTGATCACAAAAAATTATTTGATGCGGTTTATTGTAACATTGATAACGCTACATCGAGAATTGACTGTATTAGGAATTCTGGGAAATTGTTAGACACCACATTTTCATTCATAATAATAAAGTATTTCACTATTAAAACTAACATCTGTTCATCAAAAAGACGAGATTGTGTAGTTTACAGTAGTTCATATATGCAGAGACTATTTATAAATTAACCATGACACCGAGTGTTACTTGATGGCAAAATTATCCCTTTAACATAAATATTATTTGCTGCAAAAATGACTTCATTGCAAACAACACATGGTTTCAACAAATAAATACATAAATATTTAAATTAATTAATACCTTGTTTTTCGCTTTGTTGCTGTAGTGGCAGGGGAGCAAGGACAAAAATAAAACAAAATGACGGTTCAGCTTCAGAAAGGCTTGGCGATTGCAGGCCAAATCCAAACTATTAGCAAACAGAATGACTTCACCCGGAAATATGTGTTGCTTGACACCCTGAGGTTAACGGAGAACGTTGTTACGTCAAGAGGGTTTTTGGTGGGTGCTAGGTCATGCTCACCCGGTGGCAGGGGTTTTTTGGTTTAATTCAGTCTTTACATGGTACTGGAGCACTTCCAGTGTATGGAGCACGTCCAGTGTAAAGTACTCGCATGGTAGCTTTACAGCAGGACATGAAATCATGTTCTGAGTGTGTGATCTTCCGTTTCAGTGGATTGGCTCTAGACAGTATACTTGGGCGATGCGTAACCCGTGGAGGCTGCTTAACCTGTCAACTCCGGCTGGTGTGAGTGTGAGTTAGGTTGGCTAGTCGGCGGGAACTCGTAGGTATGGGAGTCCCAAGCACTGGTCCTGTTCGCTTAGTAAGCTGCAAACACGGGTGGTTATCTCACTTAGCCGAATGTGGTCTTTGAAGATGTCCTTGAGAATCTCTGGTGTGAAGGGTATCTACAGTTGACGCAAAGCCTGTGCTTGGTAACTTGGTGAGAGTTTCACGAGTAGTCTGGAGGAGAGGAATATGCTCTGACTTGACGTATATGGGAAATACTCACTTGTCTCAATAAAAGGCTATTTCCACCTCTTTGGCTAGGAGCAAAGCCAGATGCTCCTATAAACTAAGCCTGACGAGTAACGAGAACCTTCTCGCTATAAAGGACAGGTCTGGTAGCTATGCGGCAAGGTACGAAGTCTGGGACAGGTAAGCTGATTTTCCATCAAGGTGCTACCTTCTTGGCAATGAAGCCTGGGAAACGTGTCACAGGAACTGGATTATTGTTCGGTGCAGTAGAGATAAGTACAGTAACGTTAGAAGGTGTGTGCGATGGTGATGGATGAGGTGTAGGTCATAGAATGGTTTGGACCACATATGCAATGGCTGTTCAGGTTGGTTCAGTTGCTCTACTACCCACCAAGGGTACTCAGTCAGTCCTTGCTTCTCTGGAGTGGCGAACAGAACCGTAGGTATTTCAACCTGAACTGGGTCCTGCAGGTGTCGAGTGCCTGGGCCTGTGCTCTTGTTTCTCAACTAGCTAGATGTGTGACCAGACCAGGCTTCAACTTCTGCTGACGGCCAGAAGCCAGGAGAAACTGTCTCATCCTCTCCTTGGGTCCTCTCCACTTGGAGTAGAGCATCAGGCATTGGACTTACCCTGCTACAACTGCAACGATATGACAGGATCCGTGTGTTCAGCTTATGTGTAAATACCACGTCTGGGCCATAGACCGATGGGCACCTTAATCCCAGCATCTTGCTCAATGGTGCAGTACACGCCATAGGTTCAGGTTTAACCTGTCCAAGGTCGCACACGAGTGTGTGGGCTTGACCGAGTCTTCCCAATTCAGGGAACATTTGTCTCTCTTGGCGGTATCTTGTGTTTTGGCTTGTTTGAATAAATTTCCCAGGATCTCCTGCAGTATTTTTACGTGAGAGTAACTACAGAAATGTGCTAAGTCTATAGGCAAAGAACTCAAGTTAAAGGTGTTGACCCACATGTAATTTCCGTAAAGGAAAGACACGTGGTGAATGCACCCTAGCTCCTGGTCAATGGCATGGGTCTCGACCAGAAAGCTATCTTACAGTTCACTGAAGGCCAGTAGAGGTATCCGGTGATACACTGGGGCAATGCTGAGTGTGATGCGTAAAATTTCTAAACAATCTTCTCTGGCATTGGTGAAATGTGTAGTATGTGTATAGGCCTAATGTTGTTGCGCTCTGGGCTGACACGAAGCTAGGTAAACTAAACAAGGCATGTTGAGGATTAGTCCTTGAAAGGACTTAAAGAAAGGTTAACCTGTAGATACGTCCTTATACTACAGGGGTCAAATGGTAAGCAAGGAAACGGAAGCTTTGGGAGAGTGCCTAACTATGTAACTTTTTTCAGAGCTGCAAGTGCTGGAAACAGTTCCTATTATAAACAAAGGTTGAGGGGTCAGAACCCGAGCAGCGAGCACTAGGATCATAAAAGGTAAATTTGGTCAGAATCTGACTGGCTAGCTCTAGAAGCAAAGACTGGTGTAAGCTAAGCTTAGAGTGCAGGTTCGTCAGTTCCGAGCCACGAGGGTTGGAAATGAAGACTGGCCTCAATCTGGTCACTTCCCGAGTGGCAGGCGCTAGGAGCTGGGAATAAAAACTGGCCAAGAGACGCGAGCTCTCTCTCCTTTTATACTAAGTTTTTTAAGGGCTGTTACCCGCTGCTGATTAGCTGGTACCAATAGGGCTAGGGGTGGTCGCGGTGCGGGAAGTAGCGAATGCATGGCTTGCCTCTGTGATGTCACCAGCCGACTGGAAGGGGATGCGAAACAAAACACAAAACATAATTACTACTAGAGCTACCTAGCAGGGAGTAAAACAACTCATCTTTAAGCATTGTTACAGTGAGCCATTGAATAAAAAAATCTGCGTTGCAGACAGTACAATCTCACATTACGTCGGGACAAGGGAAATGTTAACTTCGAACTCTGAAGCAAACTGACCTAAGAATGGTGCGGAAGTATTTTAATCTCCATTACTAAAAAAGTGTAATGAATCAATTTGCCTCCTCTCCACTACGACTGAAGCTCATCCTGAAGGTCGTGGAAAGGCATATTCTTTTGTGGACAGTGTAGCTCTTTCTCTGTGGCCTCTGTCTGAACAAGATGAGATTAGAGCTCACTCTGAGGAGAGATGGAAAACTATCTGGCTAGGAGAGCTCTGTTTTTCGTTCAGTAGTCCAAACTACAAAGTGATGCAGATGATTGGGTCTGGTCAGGTGGAAGTGGCCGGCTCTTGCAGGCATTGCTTTGCATCCATTTCCCTCGGGCACTACACTCGACTAGCTTTCTGCAAGAAGAAGGGCCATAACTAATCCCCTTGGAGAGGAACAGAGTGTCTCTCTCTACTAGCCGCCATTGCAGGCAATCAGACATCCATGCGCAGAGATAAAACATACTCCGTTTGTCTGAATATCCTGTAGATGTGTAGAGGAATAGTGTTCTGCTCAACTTTTGCTGTCTTAGCAGCCTGAAATGAAAGCGTGTTTTCTCGGGTCACTATCATCCTTCCTCTTGGCCATCACTCTCAGAGGGATGGTGAAACGGGAAGAAAATTTCTTTGCAAGAATTCAGAGCTGTCCCCTCAACAGCAATTTTCTTTCCTCCCTGCTTCTCTAAGAAGCGCTACTCTGTGTGCTGCGTCACAACATGCCGCTCCCCTAGTTTTGAACTTAACCTTCTTCCTAACAGCTGGGATGGGGTGAAGATCGTTCACATCGCAGGTGGCATCTAAATGCACTCTTATCCTGCCTGCTACAAACAAGAATAAAAAAGGGGCCCTTACTGTCTCACTCAGATCCACATAGCTAATCCTATCTCGCTCTCTCTTGCTTCTAGGATAAGAAAGGGAAGACTAGTCGAGTATCCAGTTGGCATCAGGAGGCACGCTGTTGTTTTCTTATTGTCAACTCTCATGTTACAGTGCGTGTTCTTGTCTGCGTTTTGTTTTATTCTTTCTGGGAAACCTGACAATTTGCCTCGTAGGCCTCTTTTCATTACAGTGTGCATTCACAAACTTATTCTTACTAGGTGACTCACTGCAAACACTGAATTGCAAGCAAACATATGACTGGGTGGAAATATCTTTTAACATACTATCCTACAACAATTTGCATCACCATTTTTAAGCAATTAATTTTTTTTTCTTATAACTTGCAGCATTGCTGTGGCCATCTACACAGAGGTCTTATAGTGTTTCCTAGTGTCGCACAGCATGCTATTGTTATGTCTTTACCATTTACAAACCAAGGGTTTTCCAGGAGCCAATTGCTTTCAGACTCGTCTCCTGGCTGAAGGATTCCTTGCAGAGCGACGTGGCGGGGGTTCATACACACCTATGTGAATGCATTCACTGCTACAATGCAGGCTAGAAATATAAGAAGGAAAACATGTGCCCTTCAAAATGTACAACTGTGTTTGATCTTCTCGCAGTCTTTCTCGGTTTCTGATTTTCTCGCAGCCTTACTCTTATAAAGTTCATAGCTGCTTGCAGCAAATATTTTACATATCATTAGAAAACTGATTATTTTAACATAATCCTCAAGACATCACACTGGAAAGAAAAGAATAATTATTTATTAAAGAAAGTGGCTCTCTTCTCGCGACCTGCTTTCACAGCTTTGGTCTTTGGTTGCTTCCTTTAAGCCTACCCTACTCATTTACTTTATATTTATACAGATTTCAAAAAGAAATAAACTAAGATGAAGATTCATACAGGTTTACCTAAGGTGTGCTGGAAAATAATGTCAAACACTCAACTTGCCAATCTGTTAACTGATTCAACGTTTTAAGAGCTTTTTAATCGTACTCACTAACATGTCGAAGAACATACTGGCTACTCTGACTAACAGCAACTGCTGTATTACTGGGGTCAAGTCCGGATGTGCACTGACCAACATACGTAGCACTGGTGTTCGCTATCTAGCTACACAGCCACTGAGGGGCGAAGGCATAGGCTACTATTCGGCTGCTAGGGGCGCTACCTTCTGCTTCTCAGTTAAGGCTAGCAGGTTCCATCACTTATTAATGGCAGCAATTGACAACTGCTTAGTGCCACCTTGCACTGGCGTGGGGCTTGGCTTTGTTTGCTAGGGCACTCCCGTTTTTTTGGATGTGCATTCGGGGGATGCGGGCACTGGAACCTCACAGAGGGCCGCCAAGGGTCTCTGTATTGTCCTGTCATGATGTTGGCACTGCAGGCACGAGGCGGTTGAACTCGTAGTTGTGGCCAGCTGGGTTCTTGGTTGCCATCTCGTGGGTGACTGCAGATGTCATTGACTGACCGACTGGTAGTGCTGCTCGCCCCAGGTAATAGCGTGTGAGACGTCCGGTCTAGCAAGTTGGCTTGCTTTTCCACAGTAGTAGGCTAGGACAGCTGGGTGAAGGGCGAATTAGGTCTAGCCCCACCAGCTGACGTCAAGTCCATGTAGTTGGCAGTTTCCCCTCGGTTGGAATGGGCAATCTCCTCTGCTGAATGGGCTGCAATGGGTGATTCGGGTGCTCGTTCGGGTTACAGGTTTGGCATCTCAGGACAGCAAACTACGTTGGTATGGTCCTTGAAGCAGGTCTGGAACTGGGAGGCGATGTCCTCCGGCTGAATGCCCATCACATCCGTGTCTGAATGCCCATCACGTCCGTGTCTGTTCTCGTTCACAGAGCTGTTGGAAAAAGTCGGAGCACAGTTTACTGTTTCACTATAAGGGCTAACTACACAAGAATTAGTAATCAAAATCCCAGAGGTGTCACCCTCTGGTTTATCCTGTATACCATCCTGATAAGAACTCTGTACCATATTATGCACCGGATACTGAAATGCGGCAGCCTCCGCGTTGAGCGTCAACTGCACAGCTAGGTCGGCCACACGATCAAGGGTGACTGTGGCCGTGGCGGTGAGTGGGCATGGTGTAGGCGACTGGACCTCGTGGTCTCAGGTTGCTTGGGGTGCTGCCCTCGTAGAGAACAGCGGTTGCTTGCAGGTTCAGCCGTGATAACATCAGTCGTCATTGGCTTCTGGCTGGCGATGCTTGCGTGAACTGGTGATGCAGTCTGTCGGAATGCAGGCTTCGTTGGCACTGGCAATCTGGCGGTACTGACTGAAGGGGTTCTACTGGTGTCGGCTGTCAGATGCAGGCGCTGATGGCTAGTCTTTTGATGTGCTCGACTTCTCCAGGAAATCGCAGTAGCTCTCGGGAGTCCACTTCCCAGGGTGCTATGTGAACTTCCATCAGAACTCTGAGGATGTAGATGGTACAGTCCTTTCTGAGGTTTCTACTTCGCTGACGTTAGGTGCCCTTATCCTAATGGGTTCGGAAGAGTCGCTGGTCGTTCCCTTGTGTTCTCCTTCATTCGACCTGACGGAGAGAGTCGTCGGTTCTTCCTGGCAGACGGACATAGAGATTGGTTCTTTGACATTGTCCGTAGTGTTGGGAGTAACGAAGGTGGTGAATACTGAACAGGTGCCAGTGTGGATTTGGGGTACGGACGTATCTGGCCTCACGTAGCTTTCCTATTCTTCCCAGGACAATCTTTTGCGTAGTAAACTTTTCCTGGCGTCTGATTATCTTATGGAGTCCTTCACACTTTCCTGCCAATCCAGCACTGAACTAATTGCTCCCCTTGCTCAGTGGATGGCTGTTAAGTAGTACTGTTTCCCCCATGGTGAATGGGCTGACTCCAGTGCAGGTCGGTGGATACTTCCGGCTCACATATTCGTGCGGCTTCTCCTGGGCTTGTTCAAAGCGTACTTCAGCGGCTTGACGAATAACTTTGGGTTGTGGCATAGTTGTGGAGGCGTGCATCCTAGCAGAAGCTGACTCTGGCTGAAAGCAATTGCTTCATTGGTTCTCGTGCATAGGGCAAATTGTATCTTCGGTAAGGGGCAGTCCATGTGATGTTGGTTCTCTTCCATACTTAGGTGCAGGCATTTCTTGAGTTCTTGATTGCGCCATTCTATGGGGTTGGCCTGGGGGTGGTACGGCAGCGTTGTCCATGTCTCTTCTTTCAGCGCTTAATAATTTACACAAAAACGTAGTTGCCCATCCTTTTTGGGTACCAATACCACATGAGAATTGTAGGGCAAAGTTGTTGAAGACTTGTCAATCCCTTGTCGCTTCATCTCTTAGATCTGCTCTATGATTACTTTCATGGAATCTCGTACAGACCATAAATGGCCAGTTGTAAATAGGCATGGAGTCATTTAGCAATATCTCATGCTGTACTGTGTGCATCTCTTAGATCTGCTCTATGATTACTTTTCTGATAGGTCGTGCTGAATTTCTTGTGCATTAATGGTGAATACTTCTTGCTGTTCGGCCATATACTACCAGTGTAATGTGACTTGTCTTTCGTCACCCAGGTATACCTTTGCGCTTCCTGTGAGCCATAATGCATTGCTGCTTGCGAAGCCATGGATGCCCAAGGATAACGTCTTCTCTGATATATGGAGTGACAACAAAGTCTGCATGGGTTTTCAGGCTTTGTACTTCAAAAGGCAAGGAGATTCAACAGAGAGGGTGCACTCAGGCTTGGCCATTCGTACTGCCTTATTTTGGGGTTCCAATTCTTGGTGTTGTTACTCTATAAGTAGGTCACTGCAAATGAAGTCTCTGATTCAGTTGAGTCCAACAATGCTAAGGCTTTTCTGCCGTTTATCCCAATTCCGATAAAGGGGGCCACAGATGCTTCTGGCTCCTCATCTAGGAGCTTGACGGTTGGTTCCGTTTGCCGGGTGGAAACGCTCCCTGGTTTCTGCCGGAATTGCCATTTCCCTTGGACAATTTAGTAGGTAAGGCTTCTTCGTCCTGGTTGAGTCGCGGCACCCGGGTTGCATCCCGCGATTCCGTGTTGATTTGTCTGTGGCAGTGCTGGTTTTTGAGGGCAGTCCTTATTGAAATGATTTGCCGGACCATACCTGCATTTCAGCAATCGTGGATTCTGCGATGGAGGTGACAGGGGTGGCTAGACACGTTGTTCCCCTGTTTTTCCCTTGCGACAGGCTTAACTGACTAGGGCTGATCGAGCAGAGCTTGCGCCTGGGAGTTCTTCTCATCTTCACGGGCTCTGTGTATTAATTTGTCTACTGATATTGGCTTAGGCAAAAATAAGAGGTTTTGTATCCTTTGTAACAATAGGTGTGTGATCTGGCAGATACAATCGTCTTCCTCCCCATCAGGATATATTCTGCGATATATCTGTACCTTTCTACGTATGAAGGTTTCCACCTCATCCGTAGGCTTTTGGTGGCGGCTATAGAATTCAGTCGTTAAATGGGCGACTACTACTACTACTCCAGTGAAACGCTGTGCCAGGTGAGTACCGAATTGCTGCCAGTCCATTAGAAATTCTCCGTAGACATTACATCAGTCTAGTGCCTTACCCTTCAACTTAAGGTGTTCTCGAGAACCCCAGTGCTCCTCGGGGATTTCATGAATGCGAAACTCATGCTCATATTCATTCATAAACATACAGGGGTCTTCGTGTGGCTGTGCAGCAAACTCTGCGAGTTGTGGTTCTCCTGTGCAGGTATGTTGGCTGCGTTTTGAGGTAGCGCCTGGATTTGCCGCGGTTTGTTTACACTCCTCACATTGATAAACTAGGCCCTGTCTCTTTACTGGATCATCGGGCCGCCCAATACATGCATGGTGGAAGTTGTCTTTGCAAAGGATGCAGCGCACTATGGATCCCTCGTCCAGGGCAAGTTACCCAGCTGTAGTATGCAGTCTGCCTGGTACGACAAACATCACACCGGTACTCTAACCCGTCAATGTAACAGGGCTCATCTGCCCAGCAGAAGCAGGTATAGTGGTGCCAAAGGCGACAATGGACACGTTGCATTTTGTGCGATAAGTTGCAGTTCTTGGACAACCTGGTCGTGAACAGTGGTTTGGTCTGGTTGTGGCAGAGTTGGCCTCAATCCCATGCTCACTGATGGCTGCGACTGACATGTTGGCGGTTTGTATGGATGCCACAGGGTGTTTTTCATGACTCCCCGAAGTCTGACAATTTCTGGGCTTGTACGTGGAGTTGGTGGTTGTGTCTGGCTTGTCCGTTCTGCCTTATGGAACTTTGACAGTCGTGCCCCACATTGGGCACCAGAAAATGGTGGTGGTCTCGCCCCTTCTACTTGATGCGTGACGTATCGAGAACATATACTTAGTTGTCTCAGTAACATGCTATGTCCACCTCTTTGGCTAAGAACTAAGCCAGATGCTCCTATAAACTGGGGAATTAGTCCTGACGGGTAACAGGAGCCCTCCCGCTGTTTAGGACGAGCCTAGTAGCTATGCGGCAATGCACGAAGTCTGGGACAGGTAAGTTGATTTTCCGTCAAGGTGCTACCGGCTTGGTGATGAACCCTGGGCGATGTGTCACAGGAGCTGGATTATTGTTAGATGCAGTAGAGATAGGTACAGTAACGTAAGAAGGCATGTGCAATGGTAATAGATGAGGTGTAGGTTGTAGAATAGTTGGAACCAGATATTCAATGGCTGATGTGGGAGGCTGTTCAGGCTGGTTCAGTTGCTATACTACACACCAAGGGTACTCAGTCGGTCCTTGCTTCTCCGGAGTGGCAAACGGAACCCTAGGTATTTTAACCTCAACTGGGTCCTGCAGGTTTTGAATTGCGTGGGCCTGTGCTTTTGGTTCTAAACTAGCTAGATGTGTGACCAGACCAGGCTTCAACTTGTGCTGACGACCAGAAGCCAGGAGAATCTGTCTCACCTTCTCCTAGCATCCTCTCCGTTTGGAGTAGGGCATGAGGAGTTGGACTTACCTTACTACTGCCACAATACGACAGGATCCGTGTGTTCAGCTTACATGTAAACACCACGTTTGGGCCAGAGACCGGTGGACACCTTAATCCCAGCGTTGGCACAACAGTGCAATACATGCCGGAGGTTCAGGTCTCACCTGTTCAAGGTAGCACATGAGTCAATTCAGAGAACATCTGTCTCTTTTGGTGGTATCCCGCAGTAGAGAGGCCAATGGACACAGACTTAAGCTGGTTCAAGTAGTGCGTGTGGAAAAACTTATGTTTTGGCTCGTTTGAATAAATTTCCCGGTATCACCTGCAGTATTGTTATGTGATGGTAACTACAGAAAGGTGCTAAGTCTACAGGAAATTAACTCAAGTTAAATGCTGACCCACGTAGATTTTCCATAAAGCAAAAGACACGTAGTCAATGCACACTAGCTCCTGGTTAGTGGTATGAGTCTTGGCCAGAAAGCTATCGTACAATTCACTGAAGACCAGTAGAGGCAACTGGTGGATATACTGAGGCAATGCTGAGTGTGATGCGTAAAATTTTTAAACAATCTTCTCGGGCATTTTTGAGACATGTAGTACTTCTATAACGACATTGCACTTTGGACTGACACGAAGCTAGGTAAACTGTGGAAGTCGTTTTCAGGATTATTTCTTAAGCGAACTTACCTGTAGTTACATCTGTATATTAGGGGTTGTAAGTGTAAGCGAGGAACGAAGCTTCGGGAGAGTCCCTAACTACGTAATTTAACTTTCCGAGCGGCGAAAGCTGGAAAGCAACTACATCATAAATGAAGGTTGAGGGGTCAGAACCCGAGTGGTGAGTGTTGGGATCATAGGAGGATATTCTGGTCAGAATTTGAACAGCTAGCACTAGAAACGAAGACTGGTGTAAGCAAAGCTTAAAGGGTGCAGGCTGGTCGGTTCCGAGCCACAAGGGCTGGAAATGAAATCTAGCAAAGAGACACAGGCTGTCTCTCCTTTTATACTAAATTCGGGCCGCTGCCTGCTGCTGATTAGCTGGTGCCACTAGGGCGATGGGTGGTCGTAGAGGGGGGGTATCTAATGCATGGCTTGCCTCTGTGATGTCATCGGATGGCTGGAAGGGGATGCAAAACAACAGATGAACAATAATTACTTGTAGAGCTATCTAGCGGGAGTAAAGGAACTTGTTGCCTTTAAGCATTGTTACAGTGGACCGGAGAATAAAACAAACTGTGAAGCAGACAGTACAATCTCACATTATGCCGGGACAAGGGAAATGTTAACTTGGAACTCCGAAGCAAACAGACCTAAGGATGGAGCGGAATTCGTTGCACCTGCATTACTAAAAATGTCATGTGTCAGCTCCTGCAGATACCCAGATGCAATAAGCACCTGTCTAACCTTCTCTCGGATACCACTCTGGCGGGAGTAGGACATTTGGGCTAATTCACACGCTCACATCCGAATGTGGTGGAGCAGCAGGTACGCTAGAGCAGGCTGGTCAAGTCCTTTGGCAAAGTCTGCGGTGCAGAAAATGAAGACTGCTCACAACCGGGCAAGCGGCCCGCTATTTTTACTGTGGCTGGTATTTCCCCTTCTGTCAGCTGGATAGGGGTTGTCGGTGGAGAGGGGTAACTGTAGCATGGCTTCCTCAAGGCGTGATGCACTGGCTGGCTTGGAGATCAATATGCAGGGAACGTACTGGTAGAGCCATCTGGCAGCGTGTTGTGGTACTGAAGTGCATAGCCTCGGTGGCTCGGTGGGTGAAAAATACAATCTTCTGTCTGGAAAGTGCGTCCATGAGCTATGTAGACAGAACAGTTTTGCATCTTGTGATGCATGGCATTAATGAAAACTCTAATGAAATCTAGCGGTAAAGCTTGCTTATTGATGAGGCAAAGTCGTTAAATCATTGTGGGAAAGACGTCATGCGTCTGTTTGTCCCCTCTCTGGTGCGATGAAGACTCGTCTGGGAAGGAACGAGATAAGAAAAAAATTCTTTTGAATGTCAAACTGACCACTCAAGAACAATTTTTTTCTCCCCGGTTGGCTTCTGTATTTGCCTCTACTCTGTGCATTTCTCTCTGCTCTGGGCTCGACCTTGAGCGATAAAATCATCTGAGCTTGGAGGTCACAGCTGCAGGTGGTGTGTGACTTTTAATTGCTTTCTTCGAAGCGCTGGCTGGCTAGACATCTCTGTCTCTCTCTTATGCATGGTGAACTGGAATTTTCTTTCCCCCCCCCCCCCCCCCCCCCACGGTGTTCAACTGTGCCTCCTGTGGGTGAAGATCGCTGTCTTCTTTTTTCTTAAGCTCTTCTTGGGTTGAATAAGTTATGTCGCGAAAGGGATTCCCAGAACGGGTGTAACGAAAGCCTTCTTTCTTGATTTGTGCTGCCCTACAAGAATAATGGTAAGGCTTGGGTGTATTCAATAAAAGGTTACAGAGTTGAACCTGTGAAAAGAGTGCAAAACCATAGTGGACAGGACATGTAATAAAATTATACCCTTGGGGATTCAAATTATGATTGTAATTGTTGCAATTAATATTAAATTGAATAATGAAAATTGTCCAAAGCCTCACTTGTAACACCTTGTGTCAGCTGGTTACCCTTCTGTGGCCGCCTGGTGCGGTAAAATAAAAAGTGGCCTTTACCTGGGTCTCCTACATATTGCAAAGCAGGAATATAACTTGTCTATAAGAAAGCTAAGGGATTAGTCAAGCTTAGCGCTTCCGTGGACTCGGCTGAATGCTAAGCTTTGCAAAGAGTGTTGTGGTAGTGAAGTTAACTAACAAACATTACATGCGAACACCACTAGACATCAACGTAGGATAGAGACATGAAGGGTACCCTTCTAAAAACACAAGTCACTGTCATTTATATACATTATGCAGATTTCATCACAATCTTTTGTTTGGTTTAGAATGTCATTGTTAGGTTGGTGATTTCTTGAGGTGATTCTACACAATGCAACATATGAACTGCTTTAATTATTTATAACATAATCAGCAAAGCTAGAGGCTACTCTAAGTGATTCTACACAAAGCAAGAATTTGTTTTTAAAATGCAAAGTTGTTTACATTATTTACAGTGAATTTAAATTTGTTTTGAAAATAGAAAAAGTGCAAATTGATTCTACACAATGCCAAGAAAATATTTACGTTTTCTTGATGTGATTCTATACAAAGCAAAGTATGTTGAAATTTTTGAAGTCTTTCAAGAATTGTTTTCAACATACACAGAAATTTTTTTTAACGTTTCTGTCCATTTTATTTTTGACAAGAATATAGTAACGTCAATGTTTTTACACACATGATGTTTTCAAAAATCACTTCATAATACGTGGCACTGTTACTAATGTGTCAAAAACTTTCACATAAATTACGCTTTTCCGTTCCCATATATTTAATACAAACAATTATGATTTATTAGCTTCTAGTAATCCTACTTCACCCAAGTGAGAGTCTAACTCCACCAACCTAGTACACGGACATGTTGGATTGCCACAACTCTGGATGGCGCTTCCAAACACATGGAAACATAAGTTGCACAAGCCAGCGAGCACGCCATTCTCCCCTCCACCGCGCTGAGAGCGCACAAGCCGTCAGCCGCCTCCGGGCACAGCCGAGTGCCACCGAATATGCACGAAACCGAGAGCCAGACAGAGGGTAACTACCCTCACCCCAAACTCGCGCTAGAGGGACGTCATGAGGAGACGTCACACCTTTCACCGCGGCCCAGTGCCACACCTGTCCTTCGGAATATAAAAGTCAGTGTGCAACCGAGTTCACGAGTTATTCTTCCTGATTCTTGAGCCGCTCCACCACTTCTTGTGCTGGGGCCTTCAACGAGTTACCATGTCTTCAGCAGCCACTAGAGGCTGCTTTCATTGACGACAAGTCTTCGGCAGCCACCAGATGCTGTTACCATTGCCATCACCAGAAGCTCTTCTGCAACCACAGTTACCAGAGGCTTCACAGGTGACTACCGCCATCTACCAGAGGCTTCATTGCAGACAGCCTTCATCTACCAGAAGCTCTTTGACTTCTACCATACAACACCCTCCGCTACTGGATCCTCTTGGAACAACAGCCACCTCTACTTGCTGGTAGGGGCACCTACACTCCCTGCTATTAGAGCGGTGGATCTCTTTTATTAATTGTCTCATGTAGACATCCCACCAAGCGGTAGTGTGTACTAGCCCCTCCTACTTTGAGTAAGCAAGCTGAACGGGACAGCGCCGCTTTAACCCGCTTATTAGAGATGGCTACCTCTCCTGTATATATGTATATTTATTTCCCACTCCATATATGTATCCTCGGGAATACCATCTCGTCGTGCACGGACTAATACGTGGTACAGACACGAGGTACGGGATAACCAACATGTTTTGGAGAGTCAGCCGTCTGGAACCTACGATGCCATGTTGACCAGCATGGTATAATCGTACTACAGCCAGCTTTCTTCACCTCCAGTTCCAGCCAGTCGATACCAACAGCAGCATCTTCGGCCGAAGATAAACTGAGTAAGCCAAGTATCCCCGACACCTCCCGCCAGTCGATTACCTCCGTAATCCATCCCACAGTGGGAAACAATACCAGTAAGGTAGTTTCACGTAAACTAGCAAGGAAAAATAAGTTGAAAAAACTGCCAGATTGCTTTCTATAAGTGTATGCAAAGTTAAATTTTCAAATTGTTGGAAATCTTTCTACTTATGTTGAATGTATTACCATTTAATGTTTATAATACACACATAAACCAATTTAATTTTTGACTGATTCACATATTACTTATATGTAAGATGTTAATATTTAGAACGTTTGCTGATTTACTATCAAATTTATAAATAGACAATAGGCAATCAATATTAATGATGAATTATATGCAAAACCAATACATTATTTTTAAAATATTTGATTTCAAAAATGCTCATTTCATTATGAACATTTTATATTAATAATTTCATCATAAAAAAATTGTGATGTAAATTAATAGGCTGTGCATCAGCACAGTTGAAATGGCGGGATATTTGTTTATAATGGTCTCCAAACTATTTGGTGGCCAACTTGATGCTAATATTATGTTTTATTGTGTGTTGATGTGGAAGAAACGTAAGTTCAACATACTTAGTGTAGTCCAAATTGACAAAAATGGAATGTTGTAAATTTTATCACAAAATAATTCCTGAACTGTAAGTGTAACTACTTTTTGTGGATCTTATCTAAATAAAACATGGTTATTTAAATAAAATCTCAAATCGTGAATTTGCTAGAATTTTCTCATTGTGTGATAGAATGTTGCTACCAAAAATGAGGTCATCTTAAACTATACCTTATACTAAATGTTTTCTTTTTTACATAATGTGATTTGCTAAGCCATCGTGCATATTTGTTTTTGAAATATCTGATGCAATATTTATGCCAGTATTTTAAAGATGTGATTTACCACGTGTGCTGTTTTGTGTAAATGTTATTTATAAAAATCCCTTTTAATTTTCTCAGTAGATATATATATATATATATATGTATTCATGCATGCATTGATAGGAAGAAGAAGTGCTTGGAGAAGAAGAACAGTATCATGCTGTGGAGCTAAGTAGAGGCACAAGAGGTTTCGGTTTTAGCATTCGTGGTGGACGAGAGTTTCAAAATATGCCACTGTTTGTCCTTCAGATAGCAGAGAATGGGCCAGCTGCTATAGATGGAACGCTAAATGTAAGTTAATAACTGACCTGCAGAAATTATGATCCCTTTGATAGTTGTGTGTTTCGTGTGTTGTTTCAGTTTAGTTCCGCAAAGTGTGTCCAGGTCCGCACAGTGAGGGGAGCATGTGAGCGTACCGACTTGTTTATGCCAGCTGTTCAAATTTAGTAACTGTGTCAAAGGAGAAGCAATCATATGTAGCATCTGTCTCGTTTTGTCATTGCTGTTTCAAAGGTGATTTCAATGTCTTTCAGTTGTTACCACTTTTCTCAATCTAATGGAAGGAAAAGTTGTAGTCTTTTCATAATGTGTATTCTTGTACTGACCTGAGAAGGGAAAAGGTAATTCATTTATTTACTAGCACAACAGTATTCTTCATGCAAACCTACATGTGGCCTGGAATAGATGCTGTTTAAGCACTATGCAGTACTTGTGATAGAAAACTAACTGTTATGTATTACTTATGAAGCTTTTATCTAACCAGTAAAGTTAATTTCATTTAAATGTTTCTAATTTTCAAATAGTGCATGTAATATACTTTGCTTAATTGATACAGTGTTGTTGAATTTTCTTCTAGCCTTCTGTTGCAGTAAATTGACTTTCCAGATATATTATTTTTTATTTTGGTTTCTACACTCTCCCAATGTAGTGAAATTACTATGGCAACACTTCAAATGTGTTGTGTTCTTAAGTACTGCTTATATACATACTTAGGTCCCTTTTTTTTTAATGCCACATTACAATTTTAAAAAGCTACATTTTTGAAAGTACCAGGTGTATTAGAAGCTATTAATGTTTGATGCCATCCATCAGCCCCACAAAAGCTGCATGTTTGGTATAAATCAGGTGAAGGGTTTAAAAGTTACTTCTCGTGATACATAGGGGTGCATGCACAGATACTCATTGATGGACAGTCACCTAAACCTATTTTTTCCTAGGACATAAGCAGAGCCAACTAATAACGTTTTTGCGTATTGATTTTAATTAGAACTGTACATCCACTAACAACTTGTTTTAATGTACTTGAATATGTGTGAATAAAATTAAGTCTTTGTTTTTTTATTGAATGCATTTTGTGTAGGTACCAGAAAATGTGCATTACCAAATACTTTTTTTTTGTGTGACAAATTTGCTAACTGAAAATTAAGTATGTTAATTATTTTCCTCCACTTGAGTAATGCTTGAAAAAATGTTTTCAGTTTTTCCCCTCATTTAATATGGGTGGTGAATAACCATTGGTTTTTGTTTTTATTTTATTAATCTACAACAATATGGCAGTTATCATAGACAACTATTTCTAAGTGGTTTTGTGATTTTAATTTTTTCTGCTGTGTGGCTTAAAATTGAACCCGAATATAATGTTCAATAAATAAATGTTATTTTAGGTTGTTGTTTCTCCCTCAGGAAAAAACGTGGAAAAGTGAGAGACTTTTGGGGATTATCAAAGCGTGTGAGAGAGAGATGTAAGGCATGTTGTAGTGGAAACTAGCTGTGCGGGCGCGCCGTTATTGACGTAATGTGTTGTATTGGTTTATATGTAATGTTGGAGTTCTACTCTTATCTTGAATTTGAAAGCCAAAGTCTACACTGAAAACTTAAACAAGTCGGTCAATTAATAAAAAGTACAAAATTGAATTGTAAAACCGTAAAAACAATTATATTCCAATAAAAATAGCATAAGCAGGTCATCAACAGGCAATGCAATCAATTCCAATTGCAATCCATTATCGATATTGAAGGGTGGGGAGGGGGGTGGGGAAACAAAAATGAAAGTTACAACAGCACAATTGAAAAATGTATCCCAAAGCTATACACTGTACCCCATGCACTAAGGCATAGGAACATGGCTTGGTCACAATAGAAAAAGTGCTTTTGGGAATGAAAAGGAAGATCTGCAACTTGCGCTGTTTTTGGCTACCACTGTTGCTATGCACGTTTGATTGGGGGGTAGCCATGTACTCAGAGTGTGGGAGGCGTGCGCAGAGAAAGGATGGTGAAGAATAAAGGAGCTCTTCATGACATCATGTGTCGCACAAAGTTTATTTTGCTTGGCGTGCATGCGCACCATGCGGGGCACTTGACGGTCGCTGTGGCCTATGTTTCTAATGGATTTTGACCAGGTTTTTCCCCCTCCCATATTTTGGCTGATGGTTTAGGGTAGCTAGCGACATATACCTATTTATTATTTCTGTGGCCCAGTGGTTGTACTCTTAATAGGTTTGCATTGCAATTTATTACAGTTTAACAAAGGTATTTTATTTTTATCATAAATTTTTTGCAATTTTTGTGGCAGTTCTTGAAAGTCTTAGGATCACTGTTTTCATTACCTACATGTGCATTATAATAAGATTGACTATATTTCTTTTGTGTGTTTATTTATCTGCACAAAATCCCCCCCAAAAAAAAAGTTTGATTTCAGAAGTAGAATTTAAATGATTTAGTTTGCGAGTATTGAGAATCAAAGTATTTTGGAAGTAATTGATAATTGTGTATTGAAATTAAAATTTTGCAATCACCCCATCTAGGCCTATATTTATTTCAGTAATAAACACCAATTTGAGTACTTCTACGATAGGTATTACAAAACTTGTTTCCCATTATAAATTTTGGTAGAAGTATTACTGTACTGCACATATATGCCTGGGGAGTTGTTTTTGAATGGAATCTGAGAAGATAAATGCTTGTTTCCAGTAACTGCATGCGATATGTGAATTAGTCTTTTCTTAGCAAGTGCAGATAGGCACAATTGAATTTCTTTTATTTAATACCATAAAATTAGAAATGTTTGCTAATTACTTGTGCAATCTCTCCAGATATTTAATAAATCATAAAGAAATCCCCCTTACAGTAAGCTTTACAGGAAGAGAAATCTGAGCAGCAATTCACCATCTGCACCTGTCTGGTCAAGACATTTTTTATTGATTGTAGCCACTGCTACTAGTCCTTTAATTGCCAATTTTGACAGAATACCACTGCCTGAATTTCTGCAAGGCATAGCAGCATTGCCTACAGCTAGGCTTCCCTGACTGGAAACGTCCATTACAGGGATCAACCCCTCCAGAAGTTTGGTGTTTTTCACTAGTTTATGCCAATAATTCTTGGAATTTTGGCGACCCAGTTTAATTCAGAGGGTCAATCTTGCTGTCCCAGTGAAGACATCAAATTACCCCTGGAGCACTGTCTAGTCATTCTCACAACCAAATTAGAGAATTCAGCCCAGCAGGAGAGGTGCATGTCTTGGATGGTTTCCTTGATGTGCACTCTTTGGAAGTCATCCATTGGACAGTGCAACTTTGTTAAGCGTGTGCAAATATCACACCAATAAGGACCTCTCTCTAATTATATAACATGGGTCACTGTATATTCACACTTTTTGGAATGAACATTTGAAAAATAACCGCGGGTGTAACATGTTTACCTGTTTTATAAATTAATTTGTATACCCAGTTTTTTAATGTAGTTATTCTGAAAGTACACTGAAACCTTGTTGTTGCAATCCCGTTTATCCTGTTTTCCTGTATAACTTTTTTTTATGGTCCCGAAAACTATCCTATTTAAACAATGTTAAAAAAAACTTGCATGCTACAACTCTTAAAACATTAATTTCCTGCATCTATTGATCAGATATTCTTCCTGAAAGCCAAAATATATTCGGAACAATCGTTTAGCAATGAAATACAGTGGATTTTCAACTATTCATTCCAATTATTTATATTTTACTGTATTTTTCATCTGTACATTCGCCAAAGATTGCATGCATCATTCGTTTTTTAACTATGTGAATGCAAAGCAACATGGATAATCGACAATTGGTGCAGTTGAAAGTATTGTTTACATTCTGCAACAGTTTTTCATGTTCTATTGACTACAATTCTTTTTCTTCCTACCTATTTACTGCATTTGTAAGTTAGCGACAGTGAGAAACCATCACATATTCGTAGTCTTCTTACATGTTGTTGCATTCGTAGGTTGACGACAATGAGAATGAATCTTACAATCTCCAACACTGTATTCATCAATCTATTTCATTGTTATTGTGAACTGAACTTGGAATGAGGTTAGAACCGTGGCAGTATTTTTATGGGCATAATTATTATTGGAAACTATCTGCTGCGTGTTTGGTTAAAATTGTAAAGGTCTGAAAAAGTCTGGCAAGTAATGATTAGCGAAAATTGTCGCAAGTAAATCAGTTGAGGTAATTTTAACCGAGGGATTGAGCATGGCTGTGCCAACGAAGAAAAGCTGAAAGAAAATGTTAATATAAACAAACATTTAATTTTGCTCAATTTAAAAAAGTTTTTATTTTAAAGAGAATATTTTATCATTTGACTTGAATAAGTTGTTTTAATAACATTTTTAGGCTTTTGGTTTAAACAAAAATGCATTTTGAGGTTATGTACGATATTTCTAAAGCCTAAAATCCAAGTATGCATCCATTGTTTTCCTGCATGCGTTTTTTTTTTCTTTCTTTCTTCTCCCCCCCCCCCCCCCTCCTGTTAAATGTTAATATTTATTTCATAACGAACAGGAATTAAAAACAGTGAGAGCAGTGCTGTTTTGGTAAAGGTAGTGTGTGCAATTTATTTTCCCCCTAATGTCAGTTTTATCAGAGTGTGTGACAAGCGAATGATAGTTGCATGATGTAATGGTCACAACTAGAAAGTTGGCAAAATTGGTGACATAACATGTTGTTAGACCATTTGTTTTTCTTCCCGGAAAAAATATTTCAAATTAGTGAATAAAGTTTGTACACAAATTATTTCCTTGCCTAGTTAACTTACAAATTTCTGATATATTTTAGTTTTTCTGCAGGCATAAAAATGTTTCAGCCTGTGTTGTTTTAATTGTACTTGTAGAGTTAAAATAGCCATTGTTGGCAGAGAAATGGGTACATTTTGATTCTCTATGTCACAAAGTATTTGATATACATACAAAGGTTAAATGTTTTTAACTATAAACAAGTTTTGTTATAATAATAATAATAATTTAAAGGCATCATCTATTTGTATTACAACTTTGTAATGTCTGCCTAATTTTTTTAACACGTGTAACATAGTACTTGGATATTTTTGGCTTGATTATTTGTCACAGCTTCAGTAGATTACTCAAACTACTAAAGCCCGGCAAGAGTTATAAATAATTAAACCTAGGAAAAAACTACATATATGGATTAAATGAGTAGAACAAACTTTAAACTACGCCTATTATTTTGCATCTTCGCCACCGTCTTTTTCTTCACTATGTTACATTACATTACACAGGATGTTTTGCTTGCTGTCTGTCCCTGATGTTCGTTCATAAATACCAAACTATTTGTCATAATGTAATGCACCGATGTGCCGTAGTGTATGAAAAAGCACTGTGACTTGGAGGTGGCACCCCAATCTCTATCAGGGGTGAATATTTCATTGAACCAAGGAGACCATTGGTTCCCTGCCCAAATGTATAATCAAAAAATTTTGTTAGTTGTCTTGTAAGTTATGCACAGTCACACATATTACTTCCACAAAGATTTTCCTACTTCTCTAGCAGCATTGCAATCAATTATTTCCCTTAAATGTTTGTTCTTTCCGGCCTCCTTGCCCCCTCTTTCTTGCTTTCTAGCCACACAGTAGCGCCTTCCCCCTGCCATCTCGTATGGCCTGCACCCCCAGTTTTGGGTTCGCCTACCCTTTGCCTTTAGGCTTTTATGTGTGCAGACTCCCCTGTTCGCTCTGCCATCAGGCATTTCCATGCGCGCACAGCTGTGGGAATAGGGAACCAAGTCATTCAACCAGTTCCATTCTGACAGGTGGTTTGCAAGTTATCACAAGTTTTTGTGTGAAAGAAACAACTAGTTTGAAAGTTAATTTAATTTAGGTAGTATTTTTAACTGTTACGTTCACCGTGTTGTGTTTTGACCTCACTTCAAGTTTCTTGGTGATGAACAACAGTAAATTGTAGACTGGTGACATAGCCATGCTGATCTTGTCAGTGGTCTCCTACTCGCCAGGTCAAGGGAACTAAGAGTGACTTTTTCAGGCACTGTGAGCAGAGGCCTTGCATGAGTTGTGGGAGGAAGAAGGCATGGCAGTAGGCTGCTCAGTGAGGGAAGGAAAGATGTCAGCAGACAGAATAAAGCAGGTTAAGACATGCTACTGTGGAGTAGAAGAATTGCTCAATTCATCTTTTAGTGCTAGGAGTTTTGAATAGAAAAGAGATTTAATGTTATGTGGTAGGTCAACTCAAGATAATGTGTATTGAAACAAAGGTGAAATCAAGCAGTTTGCAGTGCAAAACACTTTTTACAGCTAATGTTTACAGCTCCCACAAATAGCTTACAGTATGGTAACACAATTTTAAATATATTGTTTGCCGTGTATAATGTTCAAGAGGAAGTAGTATGGAATGAAAGTGGTTTTAGTGACATGAACAATTTTCATAAAGCTGATCACAGGCACAAACTCTCGCAGATGTATTAGTCAGTTGTGTATAAATGTAAGATGTTCGGATCCACAGGAGTCAATTTAGACTTAAAATGAGCAACTATGCGCTGGTGTTCAAAAACACAATAATACTGTAGACATAAGCAGAGAAGTTTTGAAACGTCTTATAGGTGTGACTTCGAGGCCATCATGAAAAAGAGCTTTCTCCATACTGTGGTATAGGTGGTTCACGATAAAGTTAGCACTTGGAATCATCCTTTCAAAGAAAAAATCTCCGTCCACAACTGCATATATTTTAACATAAACTTTAACAGCAGTACTCATCAAGTTAGCAGTCAGGTGAGAGCAGTAGTTCCAGGTCATAGTGTCTCACTAGGCACAAAAACATTAATGGCATTTGAAAGTCATATGTTTCTTTTTGTTTTGCGCACATAATAATAACACATTTGTATTTCTATCAAATTCATAACATCACTTGGCTGATGTATTGTTTCAAGTTATAGGATCCATTGTTTTAATTTTTCTTATGTCTTTCCCATTCCCACGTTTAAATGCTCTGAACTTCATGTATTTATGTAGCAGTTCCTGTACCATTCACAGGTTAGTTGTCATAAGTGCCTTGAACAACTTGATTTATATGGCAGTTTGTAACACCAAATATAAAAGAATAATTTACATAATAAATAAGACGTTTAGGCGTATATCTGTTCAAAGAAGTTGTACGTTTTATAATTCCTTTTTGCTGTATTTAGACAGTGTTTATCGTCATGGGAGGTCTTAACATTTCCCTTAATATGCTGGCCTGACCAGTTTGTCTACTTGTAATTAAAGTTGTTTATAATTTAAAACTTGATGAAACTTAGCTTGAGTGCATTTAATTATATTTGCAATATTGTGTAGCAATTTTGGAGCTTTGTTGGATATGAGTTATTGACTATCTAGAACAATGTTTAAGTCGATACCTCTGTACATAGTGCATTAGTTTTTAACTAATAATGCTATAAAATTGCTTTATATTACATGTTGAACATAATTCCTCCCCTTTTCATTTGTTTACATAGTTCCTGGACATTTTTGTTGAACCTGCATTTAGTGAGTGCTATAAAAATTTGTTTTGGTTCAGAACAGTTTTTTTTACGATTATTTTTTGTATTCATAACATCATCGTAGCAAAATTGGCAATTTGCTTACATGTAGTGTGTGTGTGTGTGTATATATATAAAATTATTAATTTCGGAGTTATTTGTGCTTTAAGTAACATACTTTTATCAGTAAGAATTGTGGTAAATTGGCACATATTGTCACAGTTGTAATTTATTCAGTGGAAGACTAGTGTATTTTGTTATATTCTGCTTAAACCAAATGTCATTTAAAGGTGTTTAAGCATGCCGTTTTCTTTAGTTCTGCCCATAAATGTTATTTAAATAACTTTCATCGCTTAATAATGATCTAACACGTATTTAACAAGGAACATTGTAAATAGCGTGGTGCTGATATAATGAGAGAAAATGAGTAAAATAATATATAAATATCAGACTTAATTTCTAGGTAGCAAAAATCACATCACTGTTTGCAAATATATATTATTTACTTAAATTAACGTGTACTTATTGTATGTATATTGCTGTATCTGTACAAAAATGAACAGCGACATATCACATTTTGTTTTTTCATTGAAGTTAAAGTTTTAAAGTTACAATAATTTAAATGTTATTTCCGTACAAGCAAAATTTTCCACTGCTCCATCAAAACAATGTGGATCTCAAAGTAGCGCACACTCGTAAGAACATCAGAACAATGCCACCTCATGAAAGACGTTAAAATAAAGCCCCCAACCTGTCACTGTTTCCTTTTTTCCTCCAAACTAAAATATACAAAACCCTAACAAAGTTAACTTGGCAATTACAAAAACACAACAGGTTGGAATGCCAATTTAGCTATAAAAATATCCTACATTAATTGAATCTGCCCATATAGAAAGGGCATCAGTCTCAAAAGTATCATTTTGAGAAAACTAAACAAAACTGATTTATAAATTACTTTCACATTATAAAAATATATTAATATTTTGCACCTTTTTTACTTAAGTATAGCATAAAGTGATATTTCTATAAGGTTTATGGTTCCCTAAAAATTATAGTTAGCTTTGTGGATTTAGGCCCTTTCCCGTTGCATTGAGTTAAAAGAATTTTGTGTCAGTCAAATTTATTTTAGAAAATCATTTGTGGACAGATGTTCATATCGGGAATAGTTTGTATTTTATTATAACACACATTAGTCTTTCCATAATGTTTCTGGTTCAATAAAAAAAATAGTTAACTTCGTTGACTTAAGCCATTTCTCAGTGTAGTGAGTAAAATAACTTAGTGTCAGTCAAGTTCATTATAATAATTTGTGGATATAATATTTTTTAAGTGCATATGTTCATGTAAAATCATGTAATATACAAGCAAGCGTGAAGTATTATTCTGGTGCTATTTTATATTTTGGGCTATTTCCTACACGTCTGCTGTTATATAAATGCAAAATTATTGCATAATGGTGCAGTAAAATATATAAGCTGCAAAACTTAAATAAAATAATGACATTCTAAAACACTGAAAAAGTGATTTTTGTATGTCTTTAATATTTTCAGAATACAGAATTAAAACATGTAACCGAAGCAATGCTTAACATGTAAATGTTATTATTTTTTAGACATATCAGAAAGCACAGTCACATTCCATGGAGAAATGGCATTAGACCAGAACTGATGCCTTAAACAGAAAACCCTGGTTTAAACAGGACTGTAAACATTTGATTTTAATGGTAATGAAGCCCATTCAACATAGAAAATGTGTCTATCAAAAACATAATTTTACCTGCTATTAACTTGATTTTGTAAATTTTATGACTGGTGCCCTTTGTCTATGGCCCAATTCAATTACTGAACGGAAGTTAGCTAACGCCAGTAAAGGTAAGGCTTGTCATATCTAAATGTTTATTAGTATTACTTCTCATTATACACTAAGCTGTAAAGTTTTTTTAAAATTAATAGAAAACATAATATTCAAATGTATTTCAGTAAACTATTGGACAATTTTTCACCTATTTGCAAGGAAATTTCCTTTGAACTTCAGGTTGCCATACTCCCATTCTCGCAGAGTTAACCTATAATTGTGAAAATTGCATTTTCTGCTAGTGTTAAGAAGACGTGACCACAATAATTTTTAACTTCTACTTTGCATTTAATTTATAATTTAGGGTTCAAATGTTGAATTAACATGTAAGAAAATAGGCCTGCGTGGAAGAAATTTTCTTTCAAAGTACTTTAGGTTTTTGGAAAAATGACATTTTCAAAAGGTTTTACTGATTGAGGATTTGAAAAGTAGGCAGGTTGTACCTGAAAATTTGCATGCAACTACACTGTTCAGTTGTAATAACTGAACATAAATATTCAAGTATTTTTGAATAAACATAAATTAGGCTAATTTAACATTGAATTAAATATGAGTGCAGTTATCAATTCCATATTGTCTGCTGTGATGTCATTTAATTTTTCTAATCAGGTAGAAAAAAAATATTTTGAGAATTATTTTTCATACTGTATTTAAGTGAATGTGGAGGGGACACCAACATATAGGCTTACTGCATTTTTTTTATACCCAAATATTTATTTTAAAATAAAACCTAGGCTTGTGAGAAAATTGTAGCATGTGTGCTGGCAATTAATTCCTTTCTTTCACTAAAGCTTTGTTTTTCTTATGAGTAGCACTGCCCTAGATGTGTTTTGGATAAGTGTCCTTTCTAGCCCATTCTATTTGTATGTTTCAATATTTGCACATAAGTATTTTATTGACTTCGTCAAATACATAAAACCTCTCGCGAGAAAATTCTTTTTCACGGTCAAATACTACCACGACCATTATTACTACCCACGTCCAGGATATTTTTTTAGCGTCACGTTGTTACTGTTTATTGGGCAATACTACAATATGTCTCACACACTGCGGTATATATTGTAATTATTATGATAATTATCTACACAAATGTGTAGTAATCTATTTGGTTATATTGATTATGTGGAGAGAAATGTTATTTTCGTGATTATTTCGCAGACTTACGAAAATTAGTCCATTTTGTGGAAATAAATGGATTTCAGCAAAAATTTTGCGGTTTTGCATTCCGCGAAAAACAGGTGAGACTATGTAGTGTTGATCCTGTGTCCATATGTACACCTGCAAAGCTCAGAAGACTCTGAAGTGTTTCAAAGCTGAGTTGTTAAAAACTATTAAACAAGAATCCAATATCCAATGTATGAATATATAGTATGTACTATGAATTTTTTACTGTTGACCACATTTTGTGCAAGCCATTTCATAATTTGGCTAAATCCAGTAACATTTTTCACATTATAAGGCTGTTATTTCAGTTTCTTCCCACCCTTCAGTTCACATGAGAAATATAGATTGTTAATGGCACTCAGGTAATTGCAGTGTGAATTGGTCCTAGGCTGGATTAAAGAAGCAGGTAATACAGCCACTTGCAAAGTTTCTTTGCAATGATTTTAAACAGTTTAAAAAAATTTAAAGAATATCACATTTTGTATCTTAGCCTTGCACCCTTAGGAAGTTGCCTTACTTGTTATAAAGCTGTTGGCATAATACAAGCATTCTTGCTCTCCTAAAAGTTAACAGAAAGCATTTATGACACTTTGGAAAGCCCTTGAATGCTTTCTTGTTAGTGGTATCTAGCAGAGTGACCTTGAATACCCCAGATATGTTTGAGAACCCTGATGCATGTTTGACTTTTTTTATGCAATTGTTAAATTTGTTCTTCTGTATGGAGTTTTCTTGGTTGCCACTACTGAAAATTATGCTAAGATTATCCCCCACCATTTCATATTTTTCTGCTCATTTACACATTCCTAAGTTTCACTTTTTTTTTTTGTTGCCTTGTAATATGTGTACAATATAAAGGTCTATGCCAACCCATCACCAACCCTAGAATCATCACTGTGCCCAACAAAGAAGCATCGCTGTGCAACTGACACCAATCCTTTCACGCTTCCCGTTCTTGACTTATCATGTCCAGTAATAAAGTAAAATATTTAGAACATATGCCATTGCTTCACTATGTCGTTATATAACCACTAATTCTCTACCCCATTTGGCTGGCGTAAAAAGCTTATTTTGTTTGTGCTTTTAGATGTAGTATTATTTTTTGTTATAAATGTCATGCATGACTTCTATATCATACTTTATATTATTATAACTCACGCTTGATTCTAGTGATTTAGATAATTGTTTACGTGGAAAATAATGACTCGGTGTTAAACTAAAAATTGCCATTCTATTAAAAATTTTCAACTTTATACATCTCAAAATTTTGAACTATATTAAACATGCAAAAAATACGTATCTGGTAAGCTATGAATTCTCAATAGCTGTAGTAGAATTAATAGTGGTAGTAGCAATAATTTTTATTTTTGCAGATTGGTGATCAAATTATTGAAATTAATGGTATCAACACTAAAACAATGACTCATGCAGAAGCAATAGAAATTATTCGCAATGGTGGTCCTACAGTGAGGCTGTTGGTTCGTCGAGGTGGTAAAGTTCCTCTTTCTCCACAAATTGGAGGTAAGTAAGCTGTAATAAATAGATTTTGTTTACAGATTTTAAAATCTGAAGCAGTTATGAATGGCTTTCATTTTTGTATCTGTAGCCATTTTTTAATTCTGTATCAATTTTTGAATTCTATATCCATTTTAATTTTCAGATGCATGTATCTGCATAATGGATAGTGGAATCACTATTTATTTTTCTTACGTCTCATTTGTCCACAAGAAACTAGTTGGATTTGAATCTCATATTCATTTCCTTATTGCCAATTACAAAAAAATGAAAGCATTACTATAAACAAATTCACACGTTATAAATTGTGGCATTATTACAATATGTATGTGTATTGAAACCTCTTTAAGAAATACAGTAAAATCTTTATAAAAAAAATTGAAGGGACAACATTTTTGGGTGTTTGTTATAGAGGATGCTTTATAGATAGGTGATTTACAATGTGTTTCTTATTTCATCATGCAGTCAATTTTGAATCTAATTGCTGCTGAAATTGAATTGCATGGTTTCTTTTTTATTGATTTATATAAGAAAAGTAAAAAATGGATATTCTTTTGAACTTTTATGTAGTAACCCATTATGGTCACTATTAATAAGTTACTATTGCCATAGAGAAAAATATGCTACTAATTCTATTTGGAGCAACATTACATCAACAAAATATGTGCAAAATTCTTAAATTTTAAATAACTCTTATGGTAAAAAAACTTGGTACACACAAAGTGAGACAATACAGCTTCCACAGCACTCAAAATAAAACATTTGGCTTTTGTAAATTTTTTAAATCTGAAATATGTGACAAATGAAGTGTTTTTCGTACAGTTCTAAGTCCTTCCCTTTTCCATTTCTTCCTTCCTTCCTTCCTTCCCTCCCCTTTCCCTTTCCTCCCCTCCCTCCCTCCCTTCCCTCCCTCCCCTTCCCTCCCCTCCCCTTCCCTCCCTCCCTCCCTCCTCCCTCCCTCCCTCCTCCCTTCCCTTCCCTTCCCTTCCCCTTCCCTCCCTCCCTTCCCTTCCCTTCCCTTCCCTCCCTCCCTTCCCTTCCCCCTTCCCCCTTTTCTTTCCTTCCTTCCCAAAACATTAAAATGTACTGTATGTTGACAGATTTCTTAACATGTTTTGGGGAAAAAATTTTCATTCCAATATCTCGTATATAAGCCGCACCCCACTTTATGTAGTCACCATTATTTTTTGTAAAAATGTGCGGCCTATACACCCCAAAATACTGTGTTCTAATTTGTGGCATATGAGGATTGTCATTGCTGTGAGTAAATAAATGTCTTAAAGTGTGTGTCTTTCTCATAAGTAGAGTTCATTTTACGTGGATATCATCCAGTTCTGTTGCAGCTTTTACTAACACATAAAAAATTTTAAAAATTTAAGCCAGCAAGTTGCTGGAGGCTTTTTTCCAATCACCTTTTCTACCCTTCACAATGTTCCCTAGATGCACCACACTCTCGGCCATAGACGATTGGCCCTCGGTCATAGATCCTTTGCCATTAAGTAGCCAATAACAAATTGCTTATGGCTGGCTGTGACATTGTGCCTGGTATAGATGCACTTAGCAAAATTGGTTTATAACAGACTAATCGTTCACAAATACAGTTAAAGCCCAATATAACATGGTTGTTGGGGAACATAACTCAGACCCACATTACAGCTTTTCTGCACTATTCCGGGAGTGATTGAGTAGTGAAAAAAAAAGAAGCTTCTTATGGGGTGTGGTACCTCTCTGTCGAACATGGCGCAAATATTTTTATTTGCCAACATAACTCATGAAACGTTTAACCCCTTCCTATCAGAATTTTAGTTTAATTTTTTTTTTGTCTGCATCACTGGACTTGACAGCACCCAAGGGAAACAGAAGAGAAATGTAGTGTGATGAAGGGGGTCATATGCATTCAAGCAAGAACAGCTAAAGAAAAAATACAGCATTCTATAGGCAAAGGATGCAAGTATTCCACCAAGAGCGGTGTTCGCTGCGAGTTGTTTGTCACACGGTCTGGAGAAGGTGGGTTCACCCTCCACCCCCTGGTGGCCTGGTTGGGAGGAAGTGAGAATGAGAAACAAAGTTCACATCCAAATGAAACTAATTAAAGGTTGAATGCGCGCTTGCACTGCAGATGAGGTCTATCAGTGACTCATGTGTTGTGAAACATGTCACATGCTGGTCTCATTTGCATTTTACAAAAGAATACTTAAACAAAATCAAACTCTTTGTGGCATGCAAAGAAAGGCTGCTTTTATCCATTAAGCCTTGCTCCTCCACAGTCCGTGTACGCATGTCCTAATGTGCGTATCTTCGAGGCAATAACACTGCATGTCTCAAATTTCTGAATTTGTTTTTGAAAACGGGAAGACTTGCTGTATAACTGCTATATACACATTATAATCAATGTGTCATCATAATTATAATGATTATGCAGTGCTATATCCCATAGGAGATTAATTATAGGCCTGTAAAGGACTTAGAAGCACATATTTTGAGATACGCCTCAAATTTTGGATTTTTTTTTTTTTTTTTTTCGGAAATGGGAAGACATACCGTGTACCCGCTATATCCTGTAAGAGATTAATTATAGGGCTGTAAATTACGTAGTCCCTACCTTACCCAGAATCTGAACCCAGGCCCCTTGTATTGCAAGCCCGTTTTATACTGAATGCGCCACAGAAGTCGGCATCCCTTTTACGACAGTATTCCAGCATATTTAACTTACTTGAGTTTAAATTTTTGGCATCAAATAATTTTAATTGCTTAAATGTGTTATGCTATACAACGTACGCACATTTTATGTGAACTTGTAAATGCCATTAAATGCTTGACAGCAGGACACTTGCACGTATGATATACAGCTGGGAATGTGGCCATGCCATCCCCCACAGTGTTCCAACGCCCAGATTAGATGGAAAGGTTGCTACAGTAATGTTTTATTTTGGCCTGTTTAAAACAGAACATGGTCACATGAAAAAAAGGCCACTAGGAATTCTTCCGTCAAAGACATCATACCACGCCAACAAAACTGTATACGGAAAAACGTACAATACAGGCTGTAATGAATAAATTAAATAGATCTCTGCTCTGAAAGGAGGGAGAACGTGCGAACTCTCTCTTCGCCCCCTTAACGTATGTCCCTGACTTATGACCACCCGCTGACAGACCACACGCCTACCTGCCCACACAATTTCCACTTATTTATTTGTTTAGGCTGGGGGACATACATTGCCCTGCTGCATAACGGGCCCAGGTATTTCTGGCTTCTACTGTAGGTAAGCTCTGCATTATAATTGAAAATAAGTTTACATGTAGAGTCAGGTGTGTGCATAGTACAAGGCTCAAAGTATCGTTGTAATTATAAAAACATGATCCTGAATTGCAACAAACTGCACTAAAGAGTTGAAGCATTGTCGTCTTAATATAAAATTATTGAAAAAATAATTTTTAGCTAAACATAAATCTCCTATATTTGCACCACTCTTACAGTAGGTATCATTTATTGCTTTATAGGCCTAACAAAATATATATGTTAGTCTTCAACGGTGGATTGCAAAAGTTAAGTTGAAGGACGAAATTCAAATTGCAATGGAGGAAGGGAAAGTCGGTGACTTGAATCACATTTTAATCTGCATTTTAAAAAGTAGTTATTCAACTCATTGCAATTATTTTTTGTTTTTATTATTCTAAATTCAAGGTTAATTGAAAATGCCTGCAGTTTTTCAAAATTTTAAATTGACAAATTATCAGAAAATTTTACTAACTTTATATTTTAAAATGTAGTTCATGTCCTGCAGTCGCTAGCCAAAGCAACATTCCAAGACTGTTACTAGATCTCTCAGCATGTTACACATGCGTAACAGTAGAAGCTACATTATTTGTGAATTTATGTACGAAATTCCAGGTGCTGCATAGGTACTGTTCATAGTACAGAATTTATAGACTTGTGTGTTGTGAATATCGGGTCTTGTCATATGTTTTTGTTTCGTGTGTGTAGTAGTAACATTTCTATAATGTGTTCTAGTCAAGAAAATGTCTTTTTTTTTTTTTTATTGTGTCCCTATTTTCTTGCCACGTGGGTGATTATTTAATGCTGTAGTGATCAACATTTCTCATGTGTTTGAAAATTAATATTTTCTTTGGAAGCTGTTCAACTACACATGGATCTAGTTAGTGTAGTATAATAGAAAATTACATTGCCGGTGTGCTGCAGTTTTTGCTCAAATGCTTGTTTTCAGGATGGCAGGCAATAAATAATTTTATTGTTTATATTTATTGCAGTGGTAGGTAGCTTTGCTCTTATTTTGTTTACAGTTGTATTCTTGTTTTAAATATTGGTCATTAATGATTTACTGTGGCAGCAAAACTTTTAAATGAAAATCTCTTTCAAATACTGCTACTTCAAACAGAGCTCATATTTGTAATTTAGGCATATATATATAATATAATATATATATATATAATATAATATATATATATATAATCTCCCTCCCCCTCCAATGGTGTGTATTTACGGGCCCGTCTCTTCATGTTTGCTACTTAAAACAGCAGGTTTAGTAGCATTAAAAGTTGGTTTCATAATAACGTGATGTAGTGCGATGAGCTGTGACCAGAGTGAGGCTGGCTGTCACTGCCCGACGGTGATAAATACTTTGCAGACATTACCTTTGTCGGCTTTGGACGTTGTCGTGGAAGACAAACACTTGAATACTTTCGTTTGTAAAAAGAACGGAAAGAAAACGTGGAAAAAGCTGTATGCAACACAACAAAAACACTTGCCACAGTTATTTGCCTCTACAGTGAAAGTATGCTTGAGTTACTGTTATTCATTCTAGTAGCCAGATGCACTATATATTGTGTAAAATTTCTTCACTCCAATTTTTAAATTCTTAGTTTGCAAGATTTTGAAACAATTGTGTCAAGCTGTTGAATAATTTGAAACAATTCTGACCACCAGTAGGATTAGCTGGTAATTGAAAGTTTATTTGTGAAATGTTTATATTTATAACATCATTTGTATGGTTTGTGCTTTTGTTAAGTTTTAAATGCAGTGCTCCTTGGGCATGATCGAATTGTGCACTCGTCAGTAGTAACAATCTCATTAAATATATGGCAGTGCTGTTTGAGATGACTCTTGTGACTGACCAAGTGTCACTTGATGGTGAAACGGCATTGAATTTTGTTATTGTCTCTGTTGGATGTGTCATGCTACATTGTCGCTGTATCGTGAAACTAGTTTTACATGCAACAGAAATGTTCACAGATAAGGAAAATTACTTTTATTCTACTTGATAGTATCTCGTATAATTTTGTGCTGTATGGGATTTTAGAGAAAAAAGTGGGAAATGTACAGAAAATTCAATTTAAAGTCTTGAGGGTCATCCTGAATATTAAACTTGGTTTGGTTTGGAGACGATACAGTTCGGAACTAGGGGCGGTTTAGAAGATTCAGAACACTTGACAAAAATATATTCTTCTCTGAAAATTTGAAATTGTGCTGCACAATTACTTAGACACATTGTGTATGTATAGATTGCTATTTGTAAAAGAATAATAGATTCAATACATTGTTTGATTTTGAGACAGTAGGATTTCAAACTGGGTGTGATTTGGAAGATTGAGACAGGGTGTCTACTGACAGGGAAAACCAGGAAAAACGGGAACTGTACAAGAATTCCACTGCCCGGGAAAATTATGGGAATTGCACAGGATTTTAGTCAAGATGTCTGGGAATTTGTTTCTCTTTCTCTTCCTCCTCTCCAAAAGTCTATAATGTGGTCATGAAAGCCAAAATGCTTGGTGGCGAAGCAGTCTCGCTCGTGAATCTTGTGATTAGTGCATCAATTGATGTTTTATTGCCGACGTTGACTGCGCCTGTTGCTCGTTGCTGATAACCCACAACAAAATACATGCGTGTCGGTCAGACAAATGGACTCGCCCAATCTCAACTGTGGCCACTTACCGCGAGCTGTCATGCCAGTCTGCATGCAACTGTGTTTCGTAACGTATGGTACAGTAACTATTAAAGTGTGTCCATCTGGTAGCTACGTTCGTAATCTGTTAACGTCTGGTAAACAGACAATAATATTCGTGTAACAGGGCTTGCACTACATTATATTAATTGTAAGTATAAATGCTTCTAAACATTTAAGTAAAACCTCGATGATTCAAAATGCCCAGAACCGAAATTTTTGACTTTGAATTCTATAATTTAAAGTTTTAGAAAGTTTTTTTTTTTATTATTAGTTTTTTTTAGTTGGAAAAGCTATTTTCCTTAGAAAACAGTGGTGACATTGCATATTTTAAATATTAATATATGCAGTATTTACCCATGTGCCTCTTGCATTTTTCTTCTCAAAAGTAAGGCCTCCAGAAAGGGACTCTATGCACAAGTTACTAAAACTGTGCAGCCTGTAACTTGCCCCTGTAACTTCCAGCGGCGACTAATTTTATGACGTGATAATAAAGACACAGCCTCTACAGCATTAAAAACACCAGTTTTTACCATTCTCAGTTTCGAAAAACTGGTATTGAAATAACTTTAATCTCCGGACATGAAAAGTTTCACAAATGCCACTTTAAATATATAATACAAAAAGAAACGGAGCAGTTTTAAAATAAAATTTACTTCATGGAAACTTAGCACAAAATGATACTACTGGGAATAAAAATAATACGATGTAGACTAAAGGTTTGGAGCTAAAACAAGAAAATTCCCATCACTAGTTTTCCCTGTCTTGCAAACAGACACTGAAAATAATTCTCAGGCAAGGAAGCATTCCCCCCCCCCCCCCATATATATATATATATATATATATATATATATATATATATATATATATATATATATATATATATATATATATATATATTTGGCTTGGTAGATGTCAAGACCTTTTCCTCTTCCCCCATTTCGGCATTTCCCTTCCTTCTCCAGGCTATTGTTTGTCAGCTGACCGTGGGAGTAAGACCGTAGCATTCCAATCCTGCAAAAAAAAGGCAGCTTGGGAACTACCTGCATGGAACTACTACACACAATATCCATATGGGCAGTGGTAGTTGCACCCTTTCTCTGATGCCGTTTCAAAAGTTAGATACCTGTTCACACGGTACCAAGTCATGTTATTTAACACAAAACCACTCAAACTAAGTTCTTCCAGGTCAAAAGATTTAGCGCAGTGATTTTTCTTTAAACCCATGTCCTGGACATTATGACAAGAACTTCTGTATCTCTCATTCTTGCATGTGTCTCATAAACACGTTAGGGTAAAAAAAAAATACACTAGGCAGGAAACGGCAGCATGACTGCGTGGGGTTTGTACACACAAAAGGGGCGGGGTGGTGACAGCTCTTGTTACGTGCGACCACCTGCCGACAAACGTGGAAGGTGGCAGTGTGTGTGTGTCACCGCATACGACCGACTGATGCGCTCACATAAAGCAGCCGTTTGCTATGCTTTTTGTTTTGTTACATAACAGTAATATAATTACTGCTGCATTAATAAATTATCAGAATTTTACATAAATCTATAAGTAACGACATTTGCATACTTCTATGACTGTATGAAAACTTCGTTTCTTTATGCATTACATTCTCTACAATGTGTTGTTCTGAGTGATTAAAAAGGCGATAGCATCTGAGCTGAAACCAAAGAGATCCTAAATTACTTAATGACAAAATTATCAGTTTGCACTCTGCCTTAGTATGCAGTGTCAACACTAAGTTCAATTCAGAATTTGAAATACTTGCCAACTTCTGATTATTCACCATAATTGAATTGAAGAATTGTGCCACATGTCTGACCCATTTTTACCATAATGTAGCTACCGTTTCTTTTCAGCATTGCACTTTGCAGTGCTAAGAATTTTGCATACCTGTCTCTTGCTTGACTGTGTAAAATGTAGCCTAGTGCGAGAACTTGAGACAACATGCATTTGTATAAGTATATGCAGCACAGAACAATTAACATTTTCTCTCCCCTTACTAAAAAATTATATTTTATTAATAAAACATAATTTGTAAGACAGGACAGCTTCAGCTTTCACAAACATGTGCACTTGATTAAATAAACTTTTTTCCAGTAATGACTTATTAATTACCGGTAGTAAAAAAATCCATCCCACCTTCTATTAATGTCACTGACTGCATTTGAAGTTTGCAGTGGAAAAGGCAGACCATAAGTTTATTTTATGTGCAACATGTTAATATTTGTAAACACATGTACATAATGATTAAATTGATGTGTTTATTTTAAGCATTATCCATCAGTGTATTTGAATGAACTGTATTTGAAATAATGAGGAAATGCATGTTATTTTTAACAATGTTTGTTGTGTACTTTTCTGTGAGCGTCATTAAGGATACTTGGAAGCTGCAGATGTACATGGGTTTTTTCATTGCTGTACAGGAATTGTACAGGAATTCTGTGAACCAACTTGGTAGACACCATGTGAGAACCCTTGACCCGGAAAATTTGTTTTCCCTTGATGATTTAACATTGTACTGAATATTTAATGGAAATTTTGTAGGGGAATATCTTATCCAGTGCACCATTGTTTTGTTTTGTGACAGTAGGGCTCTGAACTGGATTTATTTGTAAAATTGTATTAAATTTGCCTAGAAATTGTGACAAGTTTTGGTCTACTCACTCTGCGATTCTGTTATGCTCAGGACCTTCTTTGCTAAAGAATATCCAATTCATGTGACAACAGGGATTACATCTAAACAGAATTTCAAACATTCCCTTATCTACAATGGATAACTTTTTCTTATCACAGATGATTTGAAAGGGTACTTGATATTTATCTGTTATTGTAGTTTAGGCTTGGCGTCTAAGTCATTAAAAAATTCCCGAATGACCATAATTGTACATTCCCCCTCCCCACATTTCTTCTGCCACTACCCTATTATGTGGGTCACTAGCATCAGCTTCAGAAAGTGGCTTTCAGTGTTTAAAATGTTGTACTGGTTCTTTGTAAATCACACAGTTAACAAATTCACTTTTCATTTTCAAATTCCCTTTCATACATTTTTCCAGATCAAAAATTTTTTTGCTAATGGCAATTGTGCTGGATGATGCCGCTGGCCGGCTGGTTTTCTTTGGGGTCTCCCATTTCCCCTGCTCTTGCATCCTGGTGCTGCTCCATACCTAGCTTCACCCTCATTGGCTCTCAAGACCTCAATGTTGAGTCACTCAAATCTTTCCACTCTACTTCTCTGCATATATCAAAAGATTTGAGCCATAGAACACATCTTAATTATACATAGCTGCACAGTCGAATCACATTATTATGACCACCTGCTAGTATCCAGAGTAACCGCCCTTCGTAGCACTGACAGCAGCTAGACAATCTGGCAGTGACTCAGGTGCTGATAGGTCTCCACAGGTATCTGGAGCCATGCTGTCTGCATTGCATCTCACAACTCTTGAAGGGTGCGTGGCGGAGGAGACAGGTGACAAACACGATGATCAAAGTGGTCCCATAGATGGTCAATTGCATTGAGATAGGGGCTGTTTGGGGGCCAGGGAAGAACTTTGAAGTCTTGATTATGCTCTTTCAGCCACATGTGGACACGTCTAGCCATGTGGCAAGGCATATTATTGTACTAGAAGATATCCTTTTGAGGAAAGACGATCATAATGTATGGGTGAATATGTTCGCAGAGGATAGATTCATAACCAAATTGATCAAGAGTGCCTTCCACACAGATAATGGAACCTAAAGAATACCACGAGAACATTCTCCAGACCATAATATTGCCCCAACTGCCTCGTGTCTGTACAGCAATAGATGCAGGGAGTCAGTTCTCCAATGTTTCTCGCAGGACATGCTGACGTCCATCCACTCTACGCTGCTGAAACCGTGACTCTCGTCGGAGCAGGCTACCCGTCTCCAATCAGCAGCAGTCCAGTCATACTGTTCAGTAAATTTTAGTCATTTCCATTGATGCACCTGTGTTAGCATAGGTGTAGTCACCCTCAGTCTACTCTGGATGCCCCCTGGTTCATTTGGACGGTGAGCTGTTCCACTGTAGCCTGGTGGTTGCCCTTCACGCACCGTCATAATCAATGTTCACCTCGGACATCAGTGGCACTTGGAGCTCTACAGTTTCCATGAACTGTTATTCCCAGTGATGCCATTCGCCCGCTCATGATTCACCTTGAACACAGAGGCATGTGAGCATTTCACAAACGTTGCTGTTTCCAAAATGCTGCTCTCCTTGGCACAAAAGCTGATGATCATAGTCTTTTGCAACTCTATTAAATTGCTTCCCTTACCCATGACAGCGGGTAGTGCACTGTGTACAGCCAGCCTGACAGTCGCATTATATACCCACTTCACCAGCCCACATCATGGGCCATACCTCATATCTAGAGCCAAGATTTTATGGTGTTGTTCAAATGAAAATTTTGTCATTAAAAATTGTAGATTTCGTCTTTATCGTCATAAAAGATTTACTATGTGTGCATCAATGCGTACTTGCCAGATTCAGTTGCGATGACTTCAGGTTAGTACAGTAAGTGATTATCAGAAAAATATTTTACCTCAGATTGATCTAAAAAATTTAATATTTCTGTGTAATTGCTATTATTTGTACGTATTCTGGGTATAATTGACAATAGTGTATACTTACAAACCTGTTCAAGTAAACACTTTTAATACTTAACATTTATACAACTAATTCAAGAGTGAGCATCTCTGTATTTAAACTAAAGGAAAGAATCACATTTTACGGATTATTTTTTTATGACAAAGATGATAAATTTTCCAGATAAAGTGGATTTTATTTGGTTACTACACAAAACTATTTCGCATATTAACAGAAAAAAAATCTTTCTTTGGAACCACATTGAAGTCCTTTAATTTCTCAATTTTGCCAGCCTGGTTTAAAGAATATAATTTCAACCACATTACACAGCATGCAGTTCACTCGTTCTACATGTTAACAACCCAAAATATACATATATTCTTTCGCCATCCTCCCAATGTGGAAAAAAAAAATTGAATTAAAATTTGCATTATTTTGATTAGTACATAGCTCATAAATTTAGTTTTAAATTGTTAAAATTGTTTTTAAATGATTAAAAAAAAAATTCTGGCAATGTTTAATTTTATTTTGTGTTTTAACTCTAATTTTGGTGTTTTGTGGTGTATTAACTTTTATTTCTGTGTTGGCGGTGTAATAACTTGAATTTCTGTGTTATTTCACTTTTATTTCTTGTGTCTACTCATATCCTGTGCTGTAGATGACACTTCTAGCAGGTGGTCATAATAATGTGATTTGACCGTGTGTGTACATAAAATTATTAAACACAATTATTATTCCACAATGAAATGATAACAGGAAAATATATCTCATGAGACTGGGACCCTAGACTCCTATAACTCAATGGTGTTTGTAAAACTAATGCACCCTTTAGAAATAGTTTACTGTTAAAATATTGTTTTAATGTTTTTTGTATGATATTTGTAAATCAAACGTTGCCTATTGAAATATTTAAATTTTTAGGTAGCACTGATCAAAATATATTTTATTGTTACTGTTAAAAATTTTCTCTCATTCTCTCTCTGTTTCGCACAGTGCCCGTCGTAACAGGAAAGTTATAAATGTTTTCAATTTTAGCATATATTTTGTACTTGTTACAGCAAAAATTATTTATTTCTGAGTTTTGATTTAATACTGGAACAAGATTTTAATATTTGAATACTTATTATATTATATATTTTTATGTGATGGCGGAACGGTTACAAATCCAAAGTTGGCAGAAGTGATGAGACTTGGCGTGGCATGTTCCCTTTTGCTGATTGAAGTGTTAATTTTACTTTATTTGAAAAATATAAAAAATTACCACATCAAGTTTTTACATGTCGAGTTTCTTAAACCTACCTAGGCAAGTTACGATGTTGTGAAGTTTTTCCATGGCAGGAATAAATGTACTGTAACGTGTGTTTTGTCAACTGTGTGTGAAAGGGTATTGTGTCTGCATCATAGTTGTTATGCTGGGCCCATGTGTGTGTGATTGCAAATATTGGTTTGCATAATTCATATGTTTTAACCATAAACTGTTTTATGACTAATGATATTGAAAGTCACATCTGTTTATTTATCATAACTTTCTAACTTTGCCTATGGTGTTCGTGAAACACAATAGTGTAACATGCTTATGTTTATATTATTTGATTGTTTGCCACAATCCCAACAAATTGCTAAGCCCAACCAGAAATTTTTTATAGATGCTTAAATAAAGAAAATTAGTAAAAAGAAAGGGCCTACACAAAGAAATATAAGTGGATCACCACTGTCTTTTAAGTTTGTCTCTGCTATGTGCAAAAAAATAAGCGACATGTGTGGCGTGCTTAGAGTTACTGTCTTTTCGATTGACTGGTTGCTCCTTGGATTTATGTTCATTCCAATTGAGGCCATCCTTTTCACGAATTAACCCAACACACATCAATAGCTAGAGTTTAGGTAACTACTACAGTTCTTTTCCCCATAGTTGTAAGATTGTTGAACACAGTCGTGGATAAATATTAACGTGTATTATGTGAAATGTGCTATATTGTGTATAACATAAATATGTTAACAGTATATAAAATAACTGCCATGAGAACTATCATCAATACAGACATTATTAAAAGTCATTAAACTGACCTAAATATAGTTACAGGCCTAAATTGTGAACATTCATATGTAATGGTTTTTGAAATATGACAGAAATATTTGAACAGCTGAAAGCAGTATACAAAGCATTTGACATTTAAAATTTAGAAGTCATGTGGTAGTGTTTGTTTACATGTAGCAGAAGGATACGTAATTGGTAGCCAAAAGCAGAACTTTAGCAGGGCTTCCGATAAATATGAAGTAACCGTGAATCAAGTACAATTACATTCAAATGCATACTGATTACTGGTCAAGGAGGTTAAGAGTAAAGCTTACAAATTATATGCCATTAATTTCCTCCAGAGAGTACTTCTTAACATTTTATGTAATACACTTTCAAAACCACAGAAATGTGTGCCCATGTACGACAAAAAGACAGTAAGTAATAAGCATCATATCAACAAGCTGTATGAGTACTTGGCACACACAAGCGACAAATAACACAAACGTACCAGTGGCTCAAAGAAATAAACAACATAATAAAAGCCAAAGACCCTTCAACCAGGTACGTAATACTAATAAATAATCATACTGCGTGTCATACATGTGTACAAATAAAAAAGAGAGAATTAATAAACACACAAACATTCTTGTATAACCAATGAATATGGGCCCAGAGGAACAACCAGTATCATCAAATAATAATGTCAGACTTGTCGTTGTGCAGAAATAAATATTTTGTTTGTTTATTTCCTTTTCAATTCAATTATGAGAACTGAATAAAAGTTCTTTAAACCAAAAATGGAGGTCAAGAATATCTGTCAACAACTAGACAAATCCAGTAAACTGGAATGCATTAAAGTACTTGCCAATGCTTTTTTTTTTTTTTTTAATAACAAATTTATAATGAAACTTATCAGCAATTTTACAACAACAACTACACTTCAAATGCCAATCACAATATTGAATCCAATTACTTTATATTAGAAAGATATTTCTTACAGATGTCCACAAAACTAGATAAATGAAAAATAAATGCAGAAACAATAATTTATGTTAACTTCAAAATATTATCAAGTAAAACAAAAAATTTTCAAGTCCTTGGAATGCAGCCCTAACATCTAAAGCTGCGAATTCATATTAAATTTAAAAAGTGGAATTAGCCTCATACTTAATATGCGATACAAAATATGGTATGTAAATGGTAGAATATTGACAAACTATAATTAAATAAACAAGTGTGTAAATTACATCCTATGTACACTTTGATAGAAAATTAAATCAACATACACAAAACATTTTATATGATGAGTTATGTCCTAAACAAATACCGGACAGTAGAGTTCAGTTAATCAAATACATCACAGATGCTCAGGTGGATAACAAAAGTAGTAATTATTGCAGTAATTAAATACAAAAGGTAACAAGACAAAAATATTCTTTTATAGAGTTAAATACTGAATTTAGGTAACTCAATTATTTAAAAATAGTACAACTGTGACTCAACAGTGAAACTGTCGTGACTTATTCTAAAACTGCACAATGTTATGTCACATAATGGATGTACCTGTAGGAAACACATTAATTTTCCTAATGAAATATTTTCCATATCAAGCAAAATATTTTCCTGAAAAACAGATAAAGAAAATTGACCAAACCATACCAGTGACAATGTTGTACATTAATTTAATTTTTGGAATTGTGGAAGTTTACTTAAGCTGGTATGACACCTTTCAATGAAAAATTGTGCAATCTTCTGTCTTAGTTCTCATAATATCCTGACGCACGACGCTCTTGTCTGGTGGGCAAGCGGTTAGGATGCTGACTGCCCTCTCGTACCTTACGAGGTGGAAGGGAGTCAAACCCCAGGGTGAGCCGGAGCGTTAGACTGTCCCTTTTGGGCAGTTGTATTCTCCTTGCCACTAGGGATGTCAATAGTCGAGACGCCAGCTGTCCCTGAAGGGTGTAATGTTCAGTTGGTTACGGGTTATAGATATGTGTGGTGGTGAGCAATCTGGTAAGAACTTACGAGATTTATCCGCCACTGTGTCGTTGGCTGTCTAGCGGGGACAAAGTTGACCAGGGATCGTTCTTCGTACGTCCTGGGAACGGCCTTAACAGGGATTTTAAACCTGATTGTTCTCCCGGAGGCCAACTTCACCAAGCAGAAGCTGGGGAGTACTTCTGTGTTCGGGTGTTGAACCCAAATTACCTTGCCTGATGTAAACTTTACAATATTAGCTCTGATGGGTATTTCGTGAGAGGCGTAATTCTGCATTTTCGTAGTATGATTCAATGTAAATTTAGGGGTTGGTTCGGCAGGGGTTTCCTCTGGGTCTGAATCTTCGTTGGGGGTACACCAACCTAGCCAACGTTTGAACTCTCTCTCGTGATCTGGTGGTGTTAATATGTCGAAGTCAACTGGTTCGTTCTCAGGCTCACAGGGAACAAGTGCACTTGGGTTTGAATAATTGATTAATGATGTCTTGTTTATTTGTGGCGAGCCTCTCATGTCACCTCTTACGGCTACGTGTACCTCCGTGTTGTTTGCGCATTTGAAAAGAACACATAACAAGAGAAATGCTGTATGTTGGGGTTGCAGACGTGCAGTCCTAGGCGGGGCGAAATCTGCGATCACTTCTACTGACCTGCCGTGTAATGGGTAGTATCGAGACCTTCTGCCCCGTATCGGCAGCGGGTGTCCTGGAATCTCAGTGATAGATCCTGTACCAGGCCCTGTCTACTGAGGAATTCAGCATACTGCATGGCCGAATAGAGACGTGAGATTGAAATTTACTATTGCGCAATTAACTAATTAACTGGAATTCTTTAATGATACACCACACTGAAATGTAAATTATTAAAACAAAAAATGATCCAGGGAATTAAAGCTATAAATTACGGTAGACGACACACACAATTTAAATGACACGTAAGTTTTATTACGTCTACGGAAATACGTTGGAAAGTCCCGAGTGACTTGTACACTCTAAAAGCTAGGCTAAGAAAATATAAAAATACTCTAAAATGCTTAAAATATTTTGAAAATCAAATTTTCTATTCAACAGGCAAAGGTAAGCCTAGAGGAAATTAATAAATAAAGATCTTATCAAGCAAATTTTCTAACCAACATTATTTACATCATGTAATTTAGAGAGCTCAATCCAAGGGGATGAATTTGCGCAACAACCTGTTACCGCTGGAGTCGAGGGAAGTTGACTGAGGTGAGGGTAGTGGGCATAGGCGTTGGGATTTACCATAGATGAGGTGAGCTGTCCCCGGGCAGTCAGCTGTAGGATGAGCCTTCTTCAAGCTGCACTGGATGAAATGCTGCTGGTTTCCAAGTAGTTGGAGGATGGTTTGAGCCCTGCCACAGGCTGCTGGGGAGAGGAGAGAGAGTCTTGTGCAAACTGGGGTAGAGCTCACGAACCTTGTCAGTCGGCGACCCCCGGCGTCTGCTGAACCACATTCCTGGTCTCGTATTTATTCAAAAATTGCCCCGTGTCAACAGGTTAAAATAGCCTTCCAACACAGGGGCGGGTTTGTTAGGTGCAGTAATGCTGCTCTGTTTTCTTATCACCCCTGGTGGAGGCCGGCGAGCCGTGATGTCACAAAGCCATGGAGGTGCTGCTATCTGTGGGGGTTGTTTAGAACTTCTTCGGCAGTTAAAGTAGCGTAATGGAATTTTATTATGAATTGAATTATGTATACAAATACCACTGTATTTAATCATAAGACTTTGGTTATGCAATAAGTGTCCTATTTATCATTTTCTTGATTCGTGGTGTAAAAGTTTTTTTGAGGTTAGTCGCACAGTATACCAACCATAACTGCAATTGTTTATGTTTTCACCAGGCCAGCAATTTATTTGAACCACGATGAGAAATTGTTAAAATGTCTCAACACCAATTGAAGTGTCGTATAAACAGACTTCTGACCTTGGCTGATGAAGTTGACAACAATCCGAGTCGGGCGGACTTTTCAAGGCAATATGCTGCGATTTGCAGCAACTGAAAACAGACTTTGAGGGAAGCCATCTGCAACTTGCTGTTCAAGCATCGGAAACTATGTCATTTGCAGAGTCTGAAGACCGATAGGGAGCTCGAGTTTGACGAGGTCTACTATAGAATACAGGGAAGTTTTCAACAAACTTGTTGTGAGCAAAGAAGTCGGAAGAAAACAGCAATGTCATCTCGGCCGAGCCTCATCCAATGTTAAGTTACCAAAATTGCAGTTGCCTACCTTTAAGGGGTTGTTTACCGACTGGCCTACCTTTTATGATTTATTCACCTCACTGGTGCACAACAACAAGGCCCTTGCTGCGATGGAAAAGCATCAGTATCTCCTTATGTAAGTGTCAGGTGAGCCATACAACCTTATTAAAGTTATCCCGCTGTCTGAGGATAATTATAACCTAGCATGGCAAACATTAACTGAAAGGTACTATAATGTCAGAGCAGTAGCTACGATGCGTTGGGAAAATATAATGCAACTTCCTCGTTTATCTGCTATCTCTCCTGACAAATTGCAGAATATGGTAGACATTCTTAAGGAGAACTTGGGTGCCTTAAGAATTGTAAAACTGCCAGTGACTGAATGGAGCTTTGTGTTGTTAAACCTTATGTTACTGAAGCTTGTTCCAGATACAAGAGCCCAGTTGTTTGAAGTAGTTCATAAGACCATACAGATGCCCACATTTGATCAGCTTCTCGAATTTTTGGAATCGCATTAAGGCATTGATGATGGGTAACTATTCAGCATCAGGGTACACTTGTGCACGATCAACAACTAAGAAGTTTGTAACTTTAGGCAATAACATCAAAGTTTCATTCTTGGCAACTGCGGAACAAGATATTTGTATAACCTGTGAGGGCGCACACCGTATTCACAAGTGTCCTAAGTTCAATGGTCAGTCAGTTGATGAGAGGATCGAGTTGGTGCGACAAAATATATTGTGTTTCAACTGTTTGCAAAGCCACAGGGTGAAGGATTGCAAGTCGAAGAGAAACTGTATGTACTGTAGTAGGAGACACCACTCCCTTCTTCATACTGCTATCTCTCCAAATCAAGTGGAGCAAACTCCAGATATTTCTAACCAACAAGAAGCAGTCACTTCCACTCCCAATGAGGAAACTGTAGCTGTAGTCTCACTTACCTCTTCCAATGATGTGTCGGCAACTGTCATCTTAAGTACAGCAGTCATTAGAGTTAAAGATGTAAGTGGCAAGATGCAGAAGGTTTGAGTGTTGCTTGACTTAGGGTCCCAGAGCTCATTCATCTCTGAATAGTGTGTCCGCAAGCTAGGGTTAAAACGCCAAAGAACTCCTGTTCCTGTTGTGGGGTTGGCTCAGTCTGTTGTTCTTGCAAACAATGGTTCTGTTGCTTGTGTTCTGACACCTGCGATAAGTGAAGGGCCTCAATTAATCACCAATGCACTGGTTTTGAAGGATATAGCCTCCAAATTACCCAGCATCCTACTTCCTCACCACATGAGGGATGTGTATCATTTGGAATTAGCTTACCCATAGTTTGATACTCCAGGGACAATCAATATTCTTTTGGGTGCTGATGGTGGGCGGTACCAACCACCACGTGGGTTCCCCATTGCTCTTCATAGTATATTTGGTTGGGTTCTAATGGGTAGTCAGTCAGACTGTAGCTGCTGCCTCCAGTAGTGTTGTTTCTCTGTTTGTACTGTCTGGGGCTTCCCTAACAGACACCATGCGCAAGTTTTGGGAGAGGGAAGAAGTACCTTCTGTTTAACATTGTAGCCCAGAAGATATTGAATGTGTGTGTCACTTTGTTGAAACCCATTTGCGAGACCCAGAGGGTAGATATGTCCTGAGACTACCTTTAAAGGAAAAGGAACCAGAGTTAGGAGATTCCCGCAGCTTTGCTGTCAAACGGTTGCATCAACTGGAACACAGATTGCATAGTCAGCCAGAAACCAAAAGGGAGTATTCCAATTTTTTGCACGAGTATGAACAACTTGGACACATGCATCCAATTAGGAATGGAGTAGGGCACTCTCCTCGTTATTATATCCCACATCACTGTGTGTTGAAAGAATCCAGCTCAACAACCAAGTTAAGAGTGGTGTTTGATGCTTCAGCGGCCTCCACTTCTGGAAAGTCTCTTAGTGATGTTCTTCTGACTGGACCTAAACTTCAGGATGACATTGTGGACATTATTACACATTTCCGTCTTCATCCTGTTGTAATGACCATAGATGTTTGTAAAATGTATCGACAGGTGTGCGTACATCCAGAGGATGCATCTTATCAAATAATTCTGTGGCACGAGTCCCCTGATCAGCCACTACGTGAATTCCAACCAGACACTGTCACTTATGGTGCTTCAGCAGCTCCTTTCATGGCTATGAGAGCCTTACGACAGCTTGCAGTTGAGGAAGGTGGCTTGTATCCCAAGGCGGCTAAGGTCATGATGGAAGACGTATTTGTTGACGATGTCGTGACAGGTGCAGCATCAGTTGCAGAAGCCCTCTAGTTGCAGCAAGAACTGATAAATCTTCTAAAGTAAAGGGTTTTGAATTAAGAAAATGGTCCAGTAATAGCCAAGCTGTCTAGATGCAGTACCAGAAAACCACCAAGAGATTCCACTTAGCTTTCAAGGAAATAGTGACGTGATCAAGGTACTTGGTCTCCAGTGGGACTCAAGGTTGGATATGTTTTCATACAATATTCAATTAGCCAGCACAAGAGTCACGAAACGAGCTATTCTTTCAGACATTGCTAGGTTGTATGATCCACTAGGGTGGCTTACTCCAGTTGTAATTCGAGCTAAGATTTTCCTCCAAACCATTTTGTTAGGTGTGTCATGGGATGAAGCTCCGCCTCTAGATGTACTGGAGGACTGGCAGGCTTTCATCTGCCAACTGGATGTTCTCAGCAAACTATCCATACCTCGTATTTTGTCAGCATCGCAGTCAGAATATCAGCTTCATGGCTGTAGAGATGCATCCGACGAAGGTTACACAGTTGTTGTATACCTACGTACTGTTCATCAAGGTGGGGTAAAGACACACCTGCTTCTGGCCAAATCACGTGTTGTGCCACTAAATACAGTCACACTTCCTTGACTTGAGTTGCAGGCTGCACATTTACTCATTTAATTACATGAGTCAGTAATGTCGACCCTTTCAGAACGTATCCACATCAGCTGTATTACTGAATGGTGTGACTTAACAGGGGTCCTCGCCTGGATCAGGATGCCTCCTCATCGTCTGAAAACTTTTGTGGCAAACAGAGTCGCCCGTATTCAAGAGAGCAAGATAACGGTCCAGTGGAGACTTGTGCCTTCTGCTAACAATGCTGCTGACTGTGCTTCCAGAGGACTCTCGCCCCAAGATTTACTGACACACTTTGGTGGACTGGGCCTAGCTGGTTTATATCTGAGAAGGAATCGTGGCCATGTGGAGGAGTAGTAACCAGCATTCACGAAGGTGAAGAAGAGCTAAAGCAGCCCAAGGTAGTCTCATTGGTTGGACATTGTGAGCCAAACCTCGCAAGCCTCTGTAGGTTTTCTTCCTGGTCACAGCTTCAGAGAGTGCTTGCTTACATATTAAGATTCATTTCAAACCTGAAGGTATCACTAGGGTGTCGACGCACTGGTCCCCTTACTATCGTAGAACTTGATGCTGCTAAGATGATGTGCCTGAAGCAGGTTCAACGAGAATGTTTAGCTCTGAGATTGAATGTTTGATTTCAGAGGGTGAATGCCCCCCTGGTACTGGTATTAGAAAGTTGAATCCATTCTTGGATTGTGCTGACATTCTGCATGTAGGTGGACGTTTACAAAATTTGCAACTAACTTACAAAGCTAAACATCAAATCTTACTACCCAAGAAGAATTTTGTGACAAATCTGATAATTGATTATCATCTCGTGCAACTCCATGCTGGTTCTAATGCCACACATGCAGCCATTCGTTGCAAGTGCTGGATTGTGGCAGGGAAGGGATCTGTCAAGGCCAGGATCCACAGTTGTATAAAGTGCCACAGGTTCAGGGCCACCAATACACAGCCATTGATGGGAAATCTTCAACCAAGTAGGGTTCAACAAGCGAGACCATTTCTAAATGTTGGTGTTGACTATGGGGGCCCATTCCAAATCGAACAGTCGCATGTTCGGAACAGTTGTGTGTCAAAGGCTTATTTGTGCCTATTTGTTTGCTTAGTGACAAAGGCAGTTCATTTAGAAGTTGTTTCTTCTTTGCGCACCACAGGTTTTCTTGATGCATTATTCAGATATACTGCTAGGCAAGGGCTGTGTTATAAATGTTTTTTCAAACTGCAGAACAAACTTTACTGGCGCACGCCGTTATTTTAATGATCTGCAGAAGTTCTTTAGTGAGAGTGCCAACTTGCTGTGTGTTGCAGATACCCTTGCCACTCGTGGAATTCAGTGGAACCTCAATCCCCCATCTGCACCACATTTTGGTGGGTTGTGGGAGACAGCCATCAAATCTACTATGTATCATCTGAAAAGGGTTTTAGGCCAGCAGGTTCTTACATTTGAGGAGCTGTCTACTCTCTTTGCCCAGATTGAAGCTTTCCTCAAGTTGTCACCTACCTATTCATTGAGAACCACATATATCATTGCGACATTGTACAGATTTTCTAGTTTGCTTATAAATGTTATTTTTGGTGGGCGGTATGTTTAGGTTCGTTTTTGTTTGTGTCAATTAGTGTATGTACTTGGATTCAAATTCAAGCTTGGCGCCAACTGTTGTTGCGAGTGCCATGGCCAGTGGCCATCTTGACTTGTGGTGCTATATATGAATGAAAGCAGTTAGTTACCGCTACTCTGTGTTGCTGGAATGTGTTACAAAATATACTGTGTGGAGACACAGCTTTTGCTGAGATTATTTTCCAAGGCGCACACAAGGTGGGTGAAATTGCTGCTAATGTTGCTAAATATTTTAGGACACATTATAAAGAATTTAAACATTATTTTATCACACCTGCTTCACCAGCGGAGAAAGATAGGCTTGCTACGGCTATACAAGTTGAAGACATTTACCCACTACCTTTAATTATAAAAATTGTCTCCTCACTTTACCATGTTAACATTGACGTCATCAGGGAAAGTTTCACTCACACTCACACGTATTGATCCTGTCCTCAAATTTACAATTCTTGTCGTCCGCTATGCCACAATACTATACACTTTCTCCCTGTGTATACACACGAACAGAAATGTATTCATATGACTCAAATTTCTATTTATGCCCCATCACTGTTTCTCAATCCCCATTCATTGGTGAATATGATTACAACCTCCATGTTTCAATACTCAAATAAGCATTACTACACCCAGATCAGGCGGACACACAATATCGGAGATTAAGCCGTCGTTCAATGGGGAAATATTTTTAAAGGTCAACACACCCCAGGGCCAGTCTAAATTGACTCTTGATCCCACGTTTTACGTCCCAGAAGTCATTCAGGCCCATCATGATGCCATATTCAGGGGAGGTCACTTCGGTGTTCTTAAGACACTACGTAAAACCAATCAATCTTATTTTTGGGATTCTATGACTGACTATGTTAAAAAATATGACCAGAAGGTCAGAAGCTATTACATCTCAACCCATGGGCCAACTTAACCGTTCCCACCTCAACCCGTCCTCAAAACTTTGGCTCTGGATGCTAAAGGTCATTTACCCTATGGCTCGTAATAACAGATATATATTAGTAATGACAGAATATACCACATGTTATGTTGTTGCCAAACCTGTTCAGGCTATTGATGCAGCCTCGTGTGCTGATTTTACTAAGGAAGTTATATTACAATTCGGCTACCCCGAGCAAATACTCACGGATAGGGGTAACCAGTTTCCAGAACGAGCTTATTAGCACTCTCATGTCATTAGGTGTCAAAAGCTCACAACCACAGCTTACAACCCCCATTGTAATGGTTTAGTGGAACGTCATAACCATATCATCGGAGAACAACTTACTGTGCTTGTGTGAGTGCTGACCAAGTGAATTGGCATTTTAACATCCCAGCACCCTAGCGGCCGACTCCAGAACCAGTAATCGAAAAAAGGTGAGTAAACATTTGAGCGAGTGGTGCGCCACATAGTGGCCAATACCAAAACTAAGATGGCAGCACTCCTAGCAGAAAACCCTGCTACCAATATGGCAGTGGAACGCATGCAACAGATGAGAGATAAATGACAAAAAAACCAAGATGGTGTCCTCCCGCAACCGCCAATATAAACAAATATGACAGGTCAAAGAAATGTGAGTTATTGGGAATCAATTGACACATGAATGTGAAAGAGAGAGAAAGGAAAGGAAGAGAGGAAGTGGTAAAGAAAGCACGAGAAATAAAAAGAGGAAGAGGGACAGGAAGATAGAGAACGAACTGAAGAAAGGAAATTAAAGAGCAAAAGAAAGTATGCAAGAGTGGAAAAAATGGGAGCATGTGGAGAAAACCCTTGGAATGATAGAGCATGTGAAATGGCATGGAATAATAGAGCATGATAAGTTACATACTACCAAAATGATGGTCAAAGATGTTTGTGTACTGTACACAAATATGGCCGTGTACGGGCTACAAAAATGGCGGAACCCAACGTGGAGGCCGCGTGACCAGATTGACACAGCAGAAAGTCAGAAATCCAATATGACAGCCAGCCCGGGCAGATCCATCCATCCACACCCTGCAGCCTGATGTGCCCGAATTGCCATTATCCATCTACTGTGGCCCGTAATATCTCCTAGCTATTAACTGAACTGAAACTGGTGGAAGTTCGTTATGGTAAACCAGGTGAAGGAGACCTGGGGCAAAACTAAACAAGAGCAGAAATAGGCTAGGTAGCTATTACAACTGCCCCTAACTAATCTATACTGTTGTCCAGAAGGGACTTGGGGTTCACTACCAAAGTGGTAGTGAGTGTAAGTGAGTTTCAAAAATTTCTTCGGGAGTTGCTGGATGCAGGTCTCCAATTCTTCTAGTAGACAAGTTAATCTCTCATTAGAAAAGCGGTAGACAGAGAGCTCCAGCACATGAGGTGTTGAAGAGAGCTGCAGAGTATACAACTGATGTTTTGGGGCTGCATAACGGCATATATAGTTGGCCGGCTGCAGGTCCTTCGGTTGGTCTGATATCTTTCGGTTAGAGCTCTTCCCTTATCAGTGCAGGCCGCATTCTCTCGGGGAGTATGGATGGGTAGTTTCCTTGTGTGTGGATTGTGTAGCTCCCGCGAGCTATGGGGGCAGCGCTGGGTTTCATTGCTGGCTTCTGTCACACACGGGGTGATTACCAGATACCTCATGTCTGACATAATTGCATAGACTGCCTCGGCTGCCGTGTCCTTGGGTGCTCCTTGCCTAGGAGCGTGTTGGTTGGCTCTGGAAGCAAGTCGTCCTCGGTTAAAACTCAGTTCGGGGTAATGTGACATTGCATGAAGATGAGTCGGAGTCGTAAATTATTATTATGCCAGTACCTCCCCCGCCCCCCTTGTTCCTCTTCCACTCACCTGCACCTCCCTTCAATATGACGTAGAAGACTCGTCTGGTAAAATTCTGGTGCTTGAGTGATGTAGCACTGTCATTCGAAATTTTCTATGTTGGCTTCTGTATCATTCTCTCTCTCTCTCTCTCTCTCCCCCCCCCCTCTCTCCCCCCCCCCCCCCCCTCTCCCTCTCTGGCAAGCAGCTCGCTAATGGGTTTTACCCCCTGGGGAGTATAGGTGTCACACGTCATGTACCTGTGTCTGGTGAATGCTCGTGTCCCTTATTTAGTTACAAGAAACGTTTCGCACAAGTCAGCTAAGGGCTGGGTTTATTTACATTACGTTGCAGAGTTTTGACGTGGAATAAACCAATTTACAGGCGTACAAGTGAAAAAAAACTCTACACTAAAGTGTTTTTTCTCGTCCCACTCATGAGGAGTGTGTCGACTTACTGCTTACTTGCTGTGGTGCTGAAGGCATATTAACTGGCCCTGCTCTGTGGCCACCTAACTGGTCGCACAGCATGTAGTTTGTGTGGCACGTTGCCACCCAGGCACGCTCTAAGCCTTCTTCCATTTCTTAGGCCGGCTTGTACATACATAATATACATGAGTTACCTTGTTAAAATTTACATATTCTACTAATTGTCATACAGACCACTCACAAATAATAAAAAACTTATAGCACTCTAAAATATTAACAATTTTAGAGAAAAAAAATTGTTCTACAAAATTGTACAATTTGCATTACTGCAGTCCATTTCCATATTTAATGGCTGTCTTTCAGCGTTGTTTTCACTTTGGGTGTCGCTTGATGTGGGTATTCCTTGGTATACACGGGCAACCTCACTGCCTGTGTGAGGCCACATGAATTTAGCCCTGTGGCGCCATGGTGACTCCCTGTACTGCAGCGGCTAACTTTGGGAGGCAGTGCAGCAGGTGCAGGGAGGCACCACTTTCGTTTGGCTGGATGTGGGTCAACTGCTGGGTTCATCGGGATCGTCCTCGGCAGTGGCCAGCTCGGGGTGACCAGGCGAGAAGCATTCACCTGGAGGGGCAGTGTTAAGGGTGTCCATCAGAGGCGGGGACATCTCTGTCTCCCCTGTCCCCTCGGCTGTGCTGGGCTCATCTTTCTATGCTACAGGTTACCAAGGTGGCCATCGAAGGTAGGGGCTCTTTGAACTCCCTTATCTCTTCAGCGTGGCTGGGCTCATCCTTCTTGGCATCTGGGCCTCGAGGTTATCCAGTTTCGAGATGCTGCGGGTCATCATGTCTGGGTGGACACGGTCGAGTCTCCATTAGAGGTAGCGGCTCTTCTGGCTCCCCTACCTCGTCGGCTCAGCTGTGCTCATCCTTCTCGAGAGCTGGGTTGGCAGCTCAGTTTTCGAAGCCATCCGGCATCGAGATTATGTGGGTCACCACATCCTCTTGGGAGGATGAAGTCGGGGTCATCACCTGAGGTAGGGGCTCTTCGGGCTCCCCTACCTAATCGGCGCGGCAGTGTTCACCATCCTCCTCAATGGTGCTGGGTGACTGAGGTCGTCGGCAGGGCTCCCTGTCCAAGGGGTTTTTCCACGAAAGTTCCGACCTGGTTGGGGTCATGCGGCCAAGCCTGGCTGCCACTTTTCTGATGAAGTCGGTCAGGGTTGAGGCGAGTGTCCTGACGGATATCGCTAGTCGGGGTGCTTGATCTTCGTTCCACACCAAAGTAAGTTGGATGCTTCTCTGCCAGATGTCCGGGTTTGTTTTTGGGGTCCTGGCAGGCTGCATTCTCTCGGGGCTAGTGGCTCGGCTTTGCATCGCTTGGCACTTCCACTTTGAGGTCCTGGGTTCTGGCGGGACAAGGGCACATCTGTCCTAGAGTTACTTTTTCACTGTCTGCTCTGGCATCTTCTGTTGAGTAAACATTCTTCTGGCGCCCTACGACCATGTAGGGTCCCTCCCATTTGTCAACTATTCCTGTGCTAAATTGCTCTTTTACCTTGAGTGGATGACTGCAGAGTAGCACTGCTTCGCCTATCCTGAAACGTCTCACCCCTGTACTTGACTGTGGGAATTTCCAGTCATTGTGTTTGTCTTGGTTATCACGCACTCTCAGGGTCCAGGCTATGGCGTCTAGTCGGATGTCTTTGGGTTGCTGCATTTCGGTAGGGGCTTGTCATTTGCCAGCCACTTGGATGGTGGAGATTTGGTTCTAGGATAAACTAGCTGGGACTGGTTCTCACTGCTTCATTATTTTGCGTCCACACTGAGACAGAGACTCTTCTTTAGCAGGCAAGTGCACAATTGTACTGATTCCTGTTGTCATACTAATTGGGTGATGAAGTCGCCTGCCTGCTAGCATTGTGTTGTCAGTTTTTGCAGCCGATAGTTCTTCACATGTGTGCTGGATTGAGGTAGTGAGGAACTGACATACATACATCTCACATATGGTGAAACTATGTAATCCATCAGCTGCGCATCGACAATACTATGCCAAAAAGTTTCCAGCCAGACACTTACCAGTTTCAAGTGCATTCACTTCTGTTTATCGGCGTTTGGACGATGACCTGCCACAACTACTTGAAGATGAAACACTGATTCTATGAGAAGACATACGGTACATGGTGCACTGTACTCAGCATAATGGATCGGCCAAGGTGAGATGGCCATGTGAGACATGCATGTTTATCAGCTCCTCATTACACGCATTGTGAAGAACTGTTTGCTGTGTTAACTACCAATGAAATGCTAGCAGGCAGGCAACCTTGTTGTCTCTTGGTAAAACAACAGGAATCATTGCAGTGCCTGCAGTAACTTCTCAGCTGTCCACAATTTTTTAAACCTGTTGCCATAGGACAAGGACAATAGCCATGGTATCATTTCAGACATCATGCATGACTGTTACAGGCTGCCTTCCTCCCAGACAACCATTGATCTGCTTTCCAACCAAACGTGATTTCTCAGGAAATAGCGGGGGATTAGCAGCTACTATAGGCTTTTCACTGTAAAGTGAGCACTTTCGAGGCCATGGGTACTTTTTCCTTCCAGCCATTTTTTAACCACTGTTTTAAAAAGATATTGCCATGTAAGTAACAAACACAGTGTGTGTATTCCACCGCACTTGAAAGTTAATGTCTAAGGCTAAAATTAAATATATTTATTTGCTGTTATTCCAAATGAAAGGACTTTTAAAAGTGCTCACTTTACCATTAACAGAATATAGGAAGGCAATCTTTTTTATTTTTTTAATGTTGATTACTAATGTGTAATGTTAAATTGCATCAAGCGAAAGGTTACAAAGTTCCAAGCAATTGGAGGATGCCAATCCGTATTTAATGTATGGAAGGGTGTACTCTCTGTATCATCATTTTGTGTGGTAACCTGCATTGTGAATATTTGCTTTAATGCCAATTTTCGTTAATTCACAAGTAGTTTCCATTTTATCATTGCATAACACATTTCCAATTGCAGCGTTTCAGTTTCACTATCACCCTTAGAAATCAATTTAGGCACAATTTTGTATGTGTTTTCCTATTTACTTATCCTAAGGATTCTGCTTATGCCGGTTTGTCATACTTTGGTTCATCTTGTTAACACTGTCTCATTAAATAGACTTTGAAAAGTATTAAATATTATAATCAGCACTAAAAACAAGTTCATTTCAGTAAATAATATCGGTTTGTGAATATTAACTGTTCGTGATTCTTTTTCGGTTTATATAGAAGTTAATGCACGTAACTAAGGTCAACACTTCTGATGTCATGACAATATATTTGATTAAGGTTGTAAACAAAATAGAGCAGAAGAGTTAAACATTATTCTTTTTTCCATTATCTAAACAATGCCAAGACATTTTGAACGTAACTTTCCAAAAGTGTGAAAAGCTGAAATGCGTGCCCGTTAATACGTTCATGCCGTACTCACAAGAAAGGCACACTTTTAGATACATTGTTTTTAATCTTTCATAAAGAAGACAATGTGCCTTAAACAATCGTTAAATGACCTAAGAATTATATTTACCTACTTTCTAAGTATAATTGCAATGCATAGATACCTCACGAATCAATATTTTAATACCAGACCCTGCACAAGCAAATAACGGGCATTACAATAACGAGTATTGAAAACAAATGTCATTAAACTAAATGGCTAAAAATGTTTGGTCCAAATTTTTACAGCATGCTTCCACAGTAATATTTGTCACTCGATGCTAGTTTCGTAATAATTTGTCCAGCCACACACTTTTTAGAACACACAACACTGAAGTTTGCTAAGGTCTACTACTTTTCTTATGGGGAAAAATCACTTTTCACTTATAAAATTCAAATGCCTGCACTGATATGAACGTAACTTTGCCAGAATACTATAACACTATACCTAGTTGATGAAAATGTATTACATGAAACATCATCCACAAATTTAATGTATAATCTAATTTTGCCCCATATTACAGTAGAAGCCCGGAATACCACGGCCTGTTATACTGTGTATTTGGTTATACTGCGGGGCTATTTATGTCTTCCGGCATGAATAAATAAATAAGTGTAAAGCATGCAGTCAGGTAGGTGTGTGGTCTGTCGGCGGGTAGTTGTGAGTCGGGGACGTTGATGGAGGAAGCAGACATGCGTTCTCCCGCCTTTCAGCGCCGAGATCTGTTTTACTGATTCATTACAGCCAATATTGTATACTTTTCGGTATTCAGTTTCGTTGGAGTGGTGTGATGTCTTTGATGGAAAAATTCCTAGTTGTCCTTTTTTTATGTGACCCTATTATACCTGTTCTGCTGTTTGGTTGTAAACTGGCCAAAAAAATCTTACTGTAGCAACCTGTCCACCTTATCTGGGCGTTGGATCAGTGTTGGGGATGGCACGGCCATATTCCAAGCCGTTTATTATACTTGCAAGTATCTTGCTGTCACACATTTACTGGCACTTGCAAGTTAACATGAAAAGTGTGTTTTATAGCATAACACATTTAAGCAACTACAATTATTTGATGCCAAATTGTTTAAGTATGATAAAATATGCTCAAATACTGACCCAAAAAGGATGCCGACTTCTGTGGCGTTTTCAGCATAAAACTGGGTTTTCAGATTCTGGTAAGGTTGGGACTAAGTCATTTATAGGCCTATAATAATATTCTACGTGGTATAGCACTACATAATCATTATAATAATGGTGTACACACTTCAATTATATTGCGTATATAGCAGCTATATCGGTATGTCTTCCCATTTTATGAAAAAAAATTCTGAAATTTGAGGCGGGCCTCGAAATTTGTGCTACAAAGTTTCTTCATGTTTATTTGAGGTTTAAAATTTACGCAGAATTAAATGTCGTGCAGTATCAAATTTTCCACGTTGGCATATTATGTGAGATTTCGTGAATTTCTGAGACAAGAAATTATGTATGTGGAGATACAGCAGAAAGCATTAACAAACAATGTCACTTCACTCAGAACGTGTATTGTAATGTTTTATTTATAATATTAATAAATACTTTATTTCAGGAGTTACGAACTAACAAAATGACATTGGTCATGAGTGAATTGCTATTTTGTTAATACACAGGAACCGACCAGGAAAAATAACAACAAAGCAGTGAACCAGCTAACTTGAATGTTGCATCAGCCCGGTAATAATTATTACAATCATGCCAAATTTTCTTATTTCCATAGAAAAAAAAGACACTGAATGGCTGGTGACGACAATTTTTACTTTACGACTAGTAAGACGTAAAAACGTGGAACTACTTCTCGTAGTTTACTACCAACTTAACTGTATATATTGCAGTTGTTGCTTATGTTAAAATATATGCAGTTATGGGCGGTGATTTTTTTTTTCATGTAGGTTGATTCCAAGAGTGCTCACATTATCGTGAACCACCTATAAGTACAAGTAATGGAAATACTATAAATGACTTTGCACCCGATGTCTCAGGTACAGCAATTGTTGGTATTGTTTGTTTTAAGCTTTGTGCATTACTTTGACACAGTAGGTCCAGGCTAGCTTGCACTATGGTAAGGCCAACGGTGCAGAAGACAACCAGATCATGGCTGTTGCCATGTCTAATGAACCCAAGAAAAGGGAGAATAGTGGGATGGGGGAAAGTTGTTTGGAAGCGAGGAAGTGAGAATGCATCTGGCTCTCATCATGTGAGATTGGTTGGGAGTATGCCAAAAGGAGAGGAAGGCGTGTTATGGTTTCACATTGCCTGTGATAAAATCAGCTATTGTCCAGAGTTGATTTCATGAGTCAGTTCGTTGGCATTCATAGGTATGGGAGTCGTAGATCACCATGTGTCCATTAAGGGAGAGTACGAAATCACTGCACAGTATAAAATGTTGTGGTACTGAAAATTTGGATATAACGAGAGTTTGTTATAGCGACAATTTATTTAGCAGTTGTTCGCTGTCATAGCATGGTTCCACTGTATTTTCTCATGAAAAATGTTAATTCGTTGATGTTATATTCTTTATTTCTGTGAGTTGAGGTAAAAAAATGTTATGTATCATTTACAGTAGTAATTTTTTTTAAATTCATATTTTTATTGTATTAATTAATTAAATTTTACTAACAGATAATGTACAGCTCTCCCTCTTATTGTTCTCAGCAGAAGTTTAATAAGGTTAGAAGTTGTATTTTAGTGATGTACTTGCCAGTTCATATACTGAAATTGGATGTATGAAAATTTTTGGCAGTCCCCTGAAAAACTGTAGTTAGAGAATACACTATATATTTTCTTGATTGTTTTAAGATGTTCTTTACAGTACATTTAAAGTCACATTCAATATTTTTTAATGACCTTAATTGTTACTTACGTTACCTCTTACACTGAAACCACTCGTCTGAAACGTGCCACACAGGTAACATAAACAGAAAGACAAGCTGGCATGTAAGCACTGACGTCGGAACAGACCAGGTGGTGCACCAACCGCATTTTGGAGAATACTATATTTTTTTTGTAATATTGTTAAAACTAATTTTTTTAGTTTTGGCAGTTTATAAGTGCAAATTGGTACTGCAGCAATTGTTAAAAAATTATCAGAATAAAATGTTTGTTACCAATTGTGCACAAAACCAAACAATGTAGCACTGAAACAAATTTTCAGGTACATCCAGGATTCAATACGTAATAGAATGTCTCAGCACCAATATTGAACACGAGCAAAAAATAAGTTTCATAAGTGTACGATACTTGTTTACATCCTTCACTTTAGAGTATAATTGTGTATTGGTTCATAACATGCTGACTAGTTTTTCTATTGAAAAAATGTGGATATAGTATATGTCACTCTTGTATTGCAGTGAGGAGTTAATAAAACAATTTTGTATTTTTGTATTCATTTGGCAACAGAGTGCACCTTGTACTCTCTACTGCAATCTTAAGTGTGACACATACTATAGATAACACAATTTCTCAAATGGTAGTACAGGTATGTGAAACAAAAAACTTGTTAAAGAAATGTGTTTTTGCAACCAAAGTAAACTTGAAACTGTCTTGAACACTCTTCAGCATAAGTATTTTATGAATTAAAGACTAATTTATGGAATCATGTTTTAACTATCCCAAGTGTAGTATGCTTGTATTATTTTTGCTTTCTATTTTATGCAAATCATACTTATATTGACATCAACAGGTGTGTAGTTAAAACTTCTTGTAGAGATAACATTTTAAAATTTTCTTTCCTTTTTTCATCTCCAGAAACTGTAGGGTCTTCGCCAGGAAACTTAAATCTGCAGCTGAAGTCAATTTTAAGGCCTGGAAGTTCTCTAGCACAGGCAAATGGCCCTGTCAGGCACAATTCACCATGTGAAGCAGGCTATTGGGATAGCCACAGCTGACACCGTCCATAATTCCTAGCATTTTGGTATAGTGAAAAAGGTAAGTTACAGGATCATAGCAAGCTTTATCAGCTGCCTTACTTAACAAAGGCCAGTGCAGGTTCATACTGTGTGTCTATTTCCCTACCCACGTTTAGAATGAAATTTTAGTCTGCACCTGTAGATGAACGGAACATTAACTTAAATAGCTAGTGTTTCTTGTAAGGGGTGGCAAAAAATTGTGTTCCTCAATTACCAATGATTATCATTTAATTTAATTAAAATAATATCTATGTGAATGGTGGTCATGTGCAGAAAATGCTGTTGTCAAACATGCTTAATTGTATTTTTATGGTTGACGTGTCAGTTTGTTTTGCACGTCACTGCAGTCAGAACATGCAGTGTGCTCATAAAGTGTGTGTGTTAACACTGCATAAAATGATGAAGCATATTACAGTTTGGCTGTAATGATATCTTGCCATTATCATTTATTGTTATAGCACGAGTTCACTATTTTCGCAATTGCAGTAAATTGAATTGAAATATTTTTTGTATGTTTTCATTAATTAGTGTCATTTATTGTTTCAAATGTTCCATTTTTAATTGTTTTATTTTGATTCCTCTTAAATTGCAATTAACATAGGCATACCAATATGCTCAACAGTAATTGTAACGCTGTGGATTGTATATTTTGGATTTAAAACAGGGTGTCTACTCACAAGGAAAACAGGGGAAAGTCAATGAAATATCAGGAATTTTTACCTGGGTCAAGAGAAATTTATTCAATTTGCTACTCTGCAAAAGTTGTTAGTTGTATGAATACAGGGTCAGATAATTATAAGCATATACTATTTAAAATTTCAATTTTTAAGTTTGTGAACTGGCAAAAATACTTTTTTGCCAAGTAACGTAGGGCCTATATGTACAAAATAAAGTATTTTTGTGTTTGTAATGCATACTAATGTGAAGTCAGTAGCATACCTTGTGAAAAGCATATATGGGCTGAATAAAATGTTGGCCCTGTGAGTGCTTGGTTTTTGCAGTGTAATTTCATTCTACTTAACTGTTAGCATGTTTGTTCTGTCAGTGGTGGAAAAGTATTCTTACATGGGGATCCTGAGAGGATTATCTGAGTTTGTGAGATATGGAGGTCTTAATAAAAAAAAATTGAAGAAACTAAATTTGATTTTAAATTGATTCACTCCGCTATTTACAGCATTAAATTATCTGTCTGCACTTTTACATGTTTTATTTAACAGCGAGTGCAATATTTAAGGTCGATTTCATCTCTACTTAACGCCCTTCTTAATCTCTGTTTGGTTACAGTCAACTCAGACTGAACATGTGTTAATGATGAGTATATATGTTACCATGATTTATAATGTCTTTCATTCATGCATCTAGTCCAATAGCCTAGCCTGCCAGCCGCACACTTCACTGCTTGATACTCGCAGCCGCAGATTTCCCTTCCTGTGGTTACTTCTCTCGCTGCTTGTCTCCTATCACTCGGAACTCAGCCACTCATTCACTCAACTCCAATTCAACTCGACTCAACTCCTAGCCCAGAGGCCTGTCGCACTCATAAAGCGTTGCCTTGACCATCTGGAAGGTTCAACGCACCCCGAATTATGCTGAGAGAACAAAGTTGGTAATCCAGAGCAATCATCAGAGCAACGCAGAAATGAATACTACCACAGTCTGCAGCAAGTGTTGAAAAAAGAGATTATCGTGTCTGCTCGCTTTTTTGTAACTGAAACTCTGTCACTGGCCTATCGCTCACACTACCGTCGCTATCATATAATAATTCTCTGTCCTCTTCGCTTACATGCATGGGGCCAGCCAATGTCAGCGGCATGGAGCAACTTGTAACAATTGCCCCCTCCTCAAGTCTGTTCATCCCGAACAGACTCTGCAACATCCGTACCTTCGAGATTGTCAGTCGGTCAATGTGGGCAACCTTCGGCTTTGCCAGAGAGCCTTGGGTACAACTTTGAAAGACCACATCATTGAACTTCAGAATCCTGTAGGGGCCTTCCCAACATTTCTGCAGCTAAGGGCAGTACCCTTTTCTCCTCTGTGGGTTGTACAAACACACCAGTTTTCCTTGAAATACCATGCCCTACATTCTCCTATCATACTTCGTCTTCATTCTGTCACTATTTATTCTAAGGTGTTGTCGAGCAAAATCATGAAAGCTAACAAGTTCGTTAAGTAATTCCCTTGCATAATCAGGGGCTGCAGCTTCCTCTTCTGTCGGTTGGCCAAACAGCAGGTCACTGGGGAGGCATAGCTCTCTTTCAAACAGCAGGTTACTAGGGAGGCGTAGCTCACTTCCAAACAGCATCCTTGATGGTGTTACCTTGTCGACTCGTGAACTGCTGAGCAGTAAGCAAGAAGAAACGATGACAACCTTTGAATCCCAGTGCTTTTGATTGTCTGCCATAGAGATTGATAGGTACTGCTTGAGAGTGTGGTTAAGCCTCGCAACCTATCTATCCAACCAAAGGTGTAAGGCTGTGGTGGTAGTATATTTCATCCCCAGGATTTTCATCACCTCTTGGAAGACTGTAGCTTTAATGTTTCTTCCATGGCCAGAATGGAGTTCTAGTGGCACCCCAAACCTCGAATATACATGTTCTATGAGTGCCTCAGCCACAGTATGTGCTTCCTGGTTCAGGAGGGTAATGACCTCAGGCCACTTAATGAAATAATCTTACAAGTAGATACCAATTACCTCTCTCTGCGACAGGCAAAGGACCCAGTATGTCTACTGCCATCCTTTTGAATGGGGTTCCAATATTGTATTTCTGGAGGTGACTTTGTCCTCTGGTCCTTGGGCCCTTCCTTGTGGTACAGGTGTTAGATAAAATGTCTGCCATAAAGGTAGGGGCGGAAGTGTGGAATTGCCTTCACCATGGCCAGAAGATCCCTGCCTGTAACACAGGAATTTCTCTCAGGCTTATGCAATAACTTACTGAACTATTCTAGTGGTCTTAGTAATAAATTACTATAAATACATAACTACTGCTTAATTACTACATCTACATTTCTACTTGGTTCCAACTAAACTAATGGGCTTCAGTATAGTAACTAATAATTACCGCACTGTATTACAGTTTCTCAAAAGCGGTTATTTTTGTGAAGTCATTTCAGAAAAAAAACTTAACTAAACGACAAATAAACAACAATAACTAACAAATTTTATAGCATCTCACATCAGTGATCCTGTTTACTACTGACTAGTATGGCTTGGAAAAAAATTAATTTCTCAAGCAAAATGTTACGTGCATCCAAAATAATTTTGAAATATTCCTCTCGTTTCTAGACTGAAATACTTCTACCCGGTGCCTCCACCAAATGTAAAATAGTGGAAGCTTAGGGTACTGGCAACTATACCAAATAAACCATAGCTGAACTTTAGGGTCTGACTAAGATAGATACAAATTCCACATACTACTAACAACTTCCATTACTTTTACCTAACTTCCATTACTTTTACCTATCTTGGGGGGGGGGGGGCATAACTATACAACAAATCTGTTTAACCAATCATTGGTCGCACTATGAACATTTCTCTCGCACAAAATAGTAAAATGGTTCTATTTTTAAACAATAGGTGGTGCGACCTTGTATGCTTGTCTGACTGAGTTTTCAGCTTTCATCAGATAACAGGCACGATGGTTACCAGGAATGATGCATCGTTGACCTTGAAACTGTTCTTTGATTACTGGTATGCGTAGTGTGAAACCAGAGGAGTTATTGACACTGCAGATTCAGTTTACTTTATTTTTGTGTAGTGATGCTATAAAGTATTTCCTGAAAATGAGTCGAGGGAAAAAAAATTGTGGAGTTAGCTCTATAGAAACTTGCTGAATATGGAAAATAAGGGAACTAGTAAATAATATTGTGTATATTGTTAGCTGTATTCCATGTATATGTAGATATGCCATATATGAATAATATTTTCAGCATGTACACAGTTTTCAAATTTTGTGTGCGTGCATGCGTGCATGCGTTTGCGTGTAAATCTGTGTGTGTGAGAGAGAGCGTGAGAGAGAGAGAAATGCCACTATGGTCCTAGACTTGTCGAAGGGAAAATTCTGACATTCACCTCTCCTTGGTAGAGAGGGGGCAACGTTTGAATATACAAGTCACGGATATTCAAGCGGCTAATGAATACGGAGACCAAATTACTCCTGGGATAAGGAGTCCCTATCTATCAAGTGTCAATGGCATCTTCGAAGGGCAGATGAGCGGATAGAGGTTGGGGCACCCTCTTGCCCTTGGGGTGCGAAAGCATCCCAGAAAGTGGATGAACCACAATGTGGCCCACGGCATGAAGATGCAGAAAGCAACAAGAAACTACTGCATTAAAGATCCATATGGATTCTCTCTAGTAACACATAATGGCTGTGCTTAAAACTAAATATTCTGGAGTTTCAAGTCCCCCAATCAGATATCCAGGGGGTGGGGGGGCAGCTTTGAGCAATAGTTTGAAAAAGTTGAAAGCGGAGTCACTCAGTAAAAGATTGGAAGGCTTCAAGATGTAGTTATATCGAGGAATGTTAAGAGTGCCATGGACAGACCATGTTACAAATGTCGAATTTCTTTGGAGGATGAAAAAGTGTAAAGAATTATTGACCACTGTGAAAACAAAGAAGCTTCGGTGCCTCAGCCATATCATGAGGAACGAAAGCAGATATCAGCTACTGCAGTCTATTCTACAAGGAACGATACCTGGGAAGAGAAGTGCTGGTAGGAGAAGAATCTCCTGGTTGAAAAACCTCAAAATATGGACCTCTAAGACATCTACAGAGTTATTCTGAGCAGTGCTTAATAGAGATAGCACAGCTCTGATGGTTGCCAACATCCGGAATGGATAGGAACTAAAAGAATAATATGTATATTATATACATTGTATTATATATATTTACTGAAGTTGTGTAACAGGATATATTATTTAATATGTATGAAATTTTATATATTACACACACACGCGTATATATTTATAATTCACACACATATATAAAATGTTTCACATAACTTTAGTAAATTATGATAGCTGTTGCTGTATGTATTGTTCACAGGTTTAAGTCTAAGTGTTTTAAAAATGAACCCATAGATATTTAAATAAATTTTGTTGTTTTTTTTTTAATTTATGTTTGTGTAATTGTAATATAAAAATGATTTCAGGGCACAAAATATACAGAATTATCAACATAGGACGGAACCAATACATTTACTTGTATTTGCTCAAATATGTTTTTTAAATTAAAGAAGCAAATGTGAGCAAAATGCTCACGTGTGACCAATGGCAGATTAAGAAGCAGCCTAAAGCTCCATACTCTAAACTTTAAAAAAAAATTGTACAACACTAAAAGCTGAAACCACTGTACTATGAGCTCTCACTCGTTTGAAAGAGGTATTACCTAGGGATCAAATACAGAAACTGACTTACTAATTAAGTCAGTTGTCAGTTTAACATCTTAGAACAAAAGAAAAACATAAGAATAATGATTACACACCTTAGGGAGGATTCTACATCTATAGAAAATAAGATTTAAGATTCTGAACACCAATTTTACTTTTGCAAGTTATTTTCTCAAGACTAATTTTGAACGACATTGCTTGGTCTTTACATAGATACTTTTTACCAACAAAAATAAGAGCTTGATAAGTCTCGGGACCTCTTATAAAATTACAATACAAAATAACTAAGTTTCTTAAAACAAAGCCGTTGTTTGCTGAGCTAGTTGTACAAAAAAGACTATTTGTCTTGTCTTACTGGCTACTTTTTAAAACTCAGATTACTGGAAAGATTTCACATCTAATTAACTATAATGAATTGTTCACAAATTAACCTCGAGTGGAAAAATGTCTTAGAACTTTTAAAACCTCTCATTAAATGTTTGAAATTAAGTCACACAACAAACATTGGGTAACTGCAATAAAAACTATTAGGGCTTAAGAATACAATTACTTCAAGAGTTATCTGAAATGCATCTGCAACATCCTCTTAGCGGCTCTAAATTTCAACATGTCTCAAAATTTAGCAATGCGAAGATCTAACTACATCTACTCCATACTGGGGCCCAGGAACTAACTACTAACAGCAAGAACTACAAAAGCAATATTCACATAATCTTTCTTTACTACATGCTGCAGAACCACTCCAGGTTCCTCCGACCTAACTCCTGGCTTCACCTGCTGTCAGCCCCATGCACATCCTTCTCCTTTCGTAGACCAAGAACTACTCTTCTCGACCGTGACCGCTTCCTCGCATCCTCCATGCTCGTACATTGCTGTCGCTTGGCGCACGTCAGCGGAAAACTCTGTTAATGCCGTCACTGCCTCACCTCATGGTGCTCCAGCATACTTCAGCGAATCCACTTATTGCATCACTGCACCACCGTCTGCTGTACCTGTGCTCGCGTCCGGTCAGTCACGAGCCACATGCATACATCTGTCGACTGGGCTGCCCACACAAAAGCCCAGGTCACCACCAACTCATGGCCGTGATGTGCGACTGCTAGAGCCCCAGCTATCCTAATGTCCCTAGCCCAGCCGCTATAAAATGGGTGAGCAGCTTAAGAATTTGGAATAAATCTACATTTTCTTCAAACAACAAATGCCAACTAGCAATTAACAGCCAAAAAGGATCCTAAATCAAACAACATTAACCAATACCAAACGATTAAAAAAACAACACTAACCAATACCAAACGAGTAATAAACCAAAAACAACCAAAAATTTCCAAAAACAAATAATGGCCCGTATACGAACAAAAAAAAAGGCCAAAAGGTCTATTCTAAACGTCAAAAAACTAAAAAGTGCGGTCTAACATCGATGGTAACAAAAAAAAAACTTAAGAAAAATATCCACCTCTAAAAATTAACTTTGTAAAAATATTGAAGATACGAACACATCAAAATCAAGATTTTAAACAATGTTCTAAGATTATTAATGTATAGTATACATTTACAGAGAGTGTTAAAAGGATTCTCCATCGTCTGTTAGGCACAGTAGCATCATAGACAAATGTAGGTAGAATTGCCAAGGGCTAGGTACTGTATTGCTACAGCTGGAAGTTTGTGTGTATTTTACACGTAAATGGTGGATGCAGGGAAGTCCTCATTTGCACATGGTTGTGTGGATATAAGACTATGCAAACTTTGAAACACATCTGTGTATGTAAAATACGATTTGAAGATTCTGATCTGTGTGGGCTCGTATTGAAATGTCAAATACATCGACATACACATGTGTAAGATGAATAATGTGAATTTAGAGATGGGCGAGCCTCAATTTCAGAGCCTCGAGCCAAGTCAAGCCAAGCTTAAGAAGAATGTCATGCCGAGCCTATTTTAAAAAAAAATAATATCGAGCCTAAGCTTTATGGCACCGACATATTCAGTCAAATTGTTTGAATCGTGTTTCATTTCAGTCCGAAAAAAATTCCTAAAATATGTTCATTTAAATTTTATCAAATATAATTAAAATAAATTAGCTTAGGGAGCTCATCTAAAATGTCTGACATAAAGAAACAAATAACTCAAAATTAAAATGCATCAAAAACTAAATTACGATAAAATATACTGGTAAACATATATTGGTGAAAATTACCACAACTGATCATATTTGCAACAATTTTGGCCAATCATTACTTGCCAAGTCTTTTTCAAACCTTTACAGTACTAACCAAACATGCAGCTGATAGTTTCTGGTAATAATCATGCCCGTTAAATTACGTACCATCACAGTTCTGATCTCATTCCAAATCCTGTGTACAATAACAAACAAGGCCATAGAACGTTGGATACTGTGTTGGAGATTGTGAAATTTGTTCTCATTGCTGCCAACCTAGGAATGCAGTAAACACGTAAGAAGAATAAGATTTTGAGATGGTTTCTCGTCACCGACCTACAAATGCCGGAAAGATGTACGAAAAAGAAGAAAAACTGTTGTGGAATGTAAACAATACTACTGATAGCATCAGTTTTCGATTTTCTGTGTTGTTTTGCATTTACATAGCGTTCAAAACCGAACGATGCGGAAAATCTGTGGTGAATGTACTTGAATGAATCATAAAAAATCTGCTGTATTTCATAGCTAAACAATTGTTCCGAATATATTTTGGTTTTGGACAGAATATCTGATTGATGATGGATGGTAACAACTTAATGATTTAACTGTCGTGGCAGGCATGTTTTTTTAAAACATTGTTTATGTAGGATAATAGTTGGGACCGCCAAAAAAGACATATGGGAAATCTACATAAACAGGATCTCAACGAGGCTTTATGTATTTATCTTTGTTTCAAAATGTAAACAAAGGCAAAATGTTTTTACTGTATTTACTCATCTATAGTGCGCACCATGATTTTTTCAACAATTTTCAGGGAGGGGAAATTTTTTAATAAAATTACACCAAAAATGTGTGGTGCACTGTTAGTAGGTATGGAACAAATTATTATTTTTTACATCAATGTGTGGTGATTGTGATATGTTAGGAAAATACATTAATTTAATAACTTGGGTGCTAAAAGCCATAATAAATAAAAATTCTGATAACCAAACGCTCCTACTACTCAACACTTCCGACTTCGTTTTTCTTTTTTCTCCTTTCTCCTTTCTTCGTTTAGCAGTGACAGGCTTTCCTTTTCTTGCCATGCCAGAATGTCACACTACCCTTCTCAAAAAAATCTCGCCTTGTCACTTCTCCACCCCCTGACCATAGTTCGCTAGCCTCTGCCACGAAAACAGAGGGCTTGGCCGAATTATCAACCGGCAACATCTGGGTGTTACGTCCCGGGGAGGGGGGTAAAAACGTGACAGCTCTGGTTTGCGGTGTGACATGATGCCATTAAGTTGGGTGGGAGGGATGCGCCCTACACATAACTGAAGGGTCGCTGAGAGAGAGAGAGAAGGGAGAGGAGTAATGTAAAGCGAGATATGAGATAACAGACAGTTCCTTCACTTCCCTCAACGTCCCCGGACAATTTATGACTACCACTTCGTCGTCTTCTTTTTTTCTCCATATAGCGGGCACCCCTTTATTTTGGGGGCAGTCTTAAAAGTGGCTTGATTATTGAGCCGAGGTTTGACGAGACGGTAATGTTGGTTTAAGTATCAAGCCAAGTCACATAGTAAAAGCTTGATTCGGTTTGGCTCGAGTTTTCGATTTTCTGCCCATCTCTAAATATTCAGCATGCCAGTTCACCTTCCTGCAAAAAAGGGTGCACTGAGACTCGCCTGATTGCAAGTAATTCCAATGATGGAAGAGTCTGTAAATTAATAAATTGTTTACCAAAATAATAGAAAGATGCGAGACTAAAAAGTGAAAAAAAAAAAAAAAAAACTGTACCTTTTAAAAGCTAATATTTTATTTATAAATGAACTAAAAAGATAAAATTAATTATAAAAAGGAATTACAGATTTGTAGGACATGTAAGACGTATTCGAAAAGCCATAATAAACTTTACATATTCATATTTTTTATTATTTATATTTAGTATATAAGGCTTGGCACAAACAGTTAAGAGTCTTCTGCAATATATGTTTTTAATTCGCTTACGCAAATGAGGTATGTGTTTTATATTTTGCAAGCTTTTATATACTAAATTAAATTTATACAAAAATTATAATTTGTAGTGAAGTTTCTTATGGCTGTTTGACCACTTGTTACAAGTTTTACAAATACTCTTAACTACTCCTATAATTATTTTAATCTTTTTATTTCATTTATCAATAAAAGCTTTGTTTTAAAATGTTTACAGTTAATTTATTATAAATTATGCCGTACTGTCAATAAACCAGCATCAAACACATACTGATGGTAATAAAGTTGTTTGCAGTAAGATGGTTGCCACTCTTGTTTTTATTACAAGTGGAGGTTTTAATAAAATTTTGGTATTTGGTTGAAGATTCCAGTAACATAAAACAATGATTACAATGTTTGAGGAATTGTAACTTAAATTCACTATCTTTCTGATATTTTGCTCATATACATTTTAAAATATTAGTTTTCAAGAGCTTATGCTTTCCTTAATGTTAAGTTTAGTTAGACGGTGTCCTCGATTTGCTACGATTTTGAACATGGAATCACCTGACCAAGTTTTTCAGTCAAATTCAGGCTTACTCTGTGTGTGTGTGTGTGTGCGCGCACACGTGTGAACATATGCACGTGTACACAGGGTGATATAAAAGGTTGTTTACAATGTTTATGGGATGATAGAGGAGGTCAAAATGAACGTTTGTATGTACCAAGTCATGTAATTAGACTGTTCTGCTACGAGGGAGGCAGATAAGATGAATGGGTTAGGGGTCTAGGAGTGTGCATTCTCTGTGACATTATATATTAGGTCTGTTGATGTTGCAGGGGCTGCCATTTGGTCATTTTTCTCATTTTTGTAATTTTTTTTAATGCTTGTCTCTCTCTCTCTCTATCTCTCTCTCTATCTCTCTCTCTCTCTCTTTTCTCATTTCTTACATAAAATAGTCATTTTTTGTAATACCATGGTGGAATATTTTTCCTGTTTGCTATTTCATTGCACACTTGATGCCTATATTAAAATTAATAAGACTGTATCCAGTCCCGTGCTACGATGTGGTTATAGCCTACATACCATGTGAGAAGTCGCAAAACAAAAGCAAGTAGCAACAGATGGTAACACGATCAATATTATGGTGGATGTTACTGGGCAAGTGCATCTTGCATCGGCATCTTTGCGCATGTGCTGAAATACCAACTGTGCCTGCCAGTTTATTAGGGCTGGTGTCAAAAGCATTGATAATTTACCTGCAAAGTAATTATTGAGGGACTTGTGAAAATACCTACATGGATGTTCCCGTCACAACTTTTGAGTTCGCTTGTGGTCAAGATAATTTGCTTTGTTAAGTTTTAAATGTTTGATGGAAAAGTTTGTAACAGAAGGTATTTTTTTGAAGGTATGCGTAAGTAAATGTTCAGTGTGAATTTTGTATACAGGTGTCTACTAACCAGGAAATCACCGGGAGTTTATTACAGCCAGGAATAAACCTGGAAAATGCCTGAAATTTATTTTTTAGTTGTTCCGGGAGGTTTGTGTAGAATAAAGGTTGTCAAAACTGGGGGTTATTGCCACCAGGCACGGCACAGCAACGAGCACTGTGTCTATCTTCCCAACGCGTCTGTATCGTGGTGCGATATGTGTAAGTCTGGCTTGGTACCTCCCCTTACATGCCTGTAAGTCTGGCTTGGTACCTCCCCTTACATGCCTGGTGACTATAGAGAGGGGAAGTTGTTGCCCAACATAAGAAAAATTGTAGCGAGTGCCGCATGCCATTATACTCTGTTTCATATAACTTCCATAAAATTTACTGACGTTCTGACCATCCTACACAGGGTGTAAATAGTAAACGCCCCTATTTGCAAAGTACTGTGTCAGCTAATGGTTGTTGCAATATGCGTATTATTATGTTGGCACTCTTTGCGATGATTGTAAAAGAAAATATAGCATTGGTCTGAACATAAGGCGACCGTTTTTACATAAACAAGAGATGCAAAAATCCTCAGTCGCCTTATTTTCGCATGCTAGACGTGTGGCAGTGCGAACATTAGTTCCAGACTAAAAACAGAAATGCACGTGCAGGTGGCTGCATGCCTTTGAGGAGGTCATTCACAGGCTGGCAGCTGTAATGCGTCAGTGACTTGTATTTTTTTCTTCCGGTAATAGTAGGGGTGGGCGGGTTCTGGACCTCTAGGCGAATGGCATGTGGATGGAGCGGATTAATTGATGGATTAGTGGCTAATCCGATAAATTGTTGGATTGGAGTACGCCTTAATCCGTTTTTGGTAAATATTGATTTTTAATGTATTTTTTTGTATTTTTGGGGTGGTATGTGTACACTTGCTCTTTTTTGGGAGAGTGATGTTCAGTCTCTGACATTCGGCAGCCAACTGAGTGGAGAGGTTTAGTGTAATTTAAATATTAACACACAAACAAAATGCCCACCACACACTAAATTACTCCGTTATCGCCCAAGAAGGCCTAATATATTTTCTTATTTAATTTATACCAAAATAGTGTTTTATATTTGTATGGGCCTCTAAAACTGCAGGTCGCCTTATATTTATGGTCGTACTCGAATTAAAAATTATAATGTGGAAAATTTATGATAATTACAACATTTAAGGTTAAAATTACGCTCATATATTAACACACAATATTTCTGAGTTATAGAGCAAGGGCTTTAAATTATTTATAAATATTATGGTAGAGCGTGCGAACGTTACGGTTATGTAAAAGGTCTCCACATATCTCCGTCGAGTCTGTTGTCTATGGTCTCCATCCGCCTGGTGAAAAGCCGTTGTCATTGTGTTGTCATCCATTATAATTTATCTAAATGCGAGAATTCCTTGCTGGCGATGTCGGAATATTATATATGCAGTTAATTGTCATAGGTGCCTTTTTAGAAGTCTCCTCAGTGAAATGAATTATCGACACCTGTCTGCCACTTTGTAAAATAGTTTGTTGTGTGCTGTGGTCCGCCATTTTTTGTGACCATTGCAAAGCACGAATGGCAACCAGCTATAGTAGCCTAAGTACTGGACAGAAGTTGTCGGTCTTTTAATGCTTGCCATTGGATTCGTAGTTTGTTTACAAAGATTGTTTTCTTCTCCGACAGAACAGATGTGGTGGGCGATACATGGTGACCACACTTCTTTTCGAGAACTCAAAATTTACTGAAGTTGTATGAAACAGAGTAAATAGCCTTGGTTATGTGTCACTGCACTCGTTTTGAAATAGAGTTTTTTGTGATTTGTTTATGTTGTATGTTATAATTTTACTGTAGTTATATGATTCATAATATTAGGTTTTATGTTTGTTTCTCTGACTATTGTGTAAACCTTCTGGACTATGTATTATTTTATCTAATTTGGGGGGAAGGAGAGATGTTTTAAATGGTGGTATTGTTTAAAACCATAAATTAATACAATGCACAGTATACATAGGGTAAAGGAGTGTTAATTTTCCTATGTTATTGGTCTTTTTATTGGCCGTGGACATGTAACACAAGAACCTGGAAAAAATCAGGGGAAAGCCATGAAAACCTGGAAAAAGCCAGGAATTTCAAAAGCCTGGTTTGGTAGACATCCTGTGTATAGCATTTCTTGTCATTGATAATTACTACGTTTCCATGTTATATTCAATACATTTACCATACTCTATATGGTTATCTAAACATCTTTCAAATCAAATTGAGTCTCGAGGTATAACTATATTTTTCGCTTTCTCACTTTCAAACTACAAATATGTCTATCAGAAAATCACCTTTAATTTTACATTGGCAGAATTATTAATTTAACTTTAGATTGACAGTTACAAATATTTACTCATATTAATTTATAATTACAATTGCAGTTTTGAAATATATTTCAATTCAGGTCCAAAGTGTACATGTAAACAGATGTCATACTCAGATGGCTAACTCTGGAATGTGCGGTAACGAGGCCTTGGAACATTGAAAAGGTTTACTGAAATACTGAAATATTTAACCAAGTTTGTTCCTTAAAAAAAAAAAAAAAAAAAAAAAAAACCTAGCTGGACAGACCTACCTGAGAATTATAAGGTTACTACAGTACCCCACAGTTAAGTCAGAACTTCTTTTTGTGTGCAGTAGTGCTAAAATATTTACCCATTTCACTAGTTTCTTCCAAAGAGAAAAGCCACTTATCCATCTTATTCATACTGAACTTTACACCTTGGCAAAAACTATCATGGCTAGAATTTGCAAGCCTGCTGCCATCAAGGAGTAGGGTGTTCACGAATTACCTTGAAAAAAGAAAATGTCTTGCCTCCAGGTGAAATTGTGTGTGGCGATGAAGTCTCGTCAAGTTGAAAGAAGTAAGTGCGGTATTATTTATCGTCATTTTAGGGAACGTAGAGAAGTAATGTTTGGAATTACAACAGTGCTTACCTGCCCTGTTTCATATAAGTAAGAGTATTGCTTTTTAGGTGAATGAAAAGTAATGACTTGTGTTTATTTCAAAAGCACAGGATCACTTCATTGCAGTCTGTCAACACATTCTCGTAAAGTCCACTTTAAAATCAAAAAACTTAGTAAAGCATTTCAGATGCCTTCAACCTCAAGAGAGGGTGTCCTTGTGTAGCACCAATGATATTGCCACCACTGCAAGAGTTATTTCAGAGGAATTGGATGTGGATCTGCTGTATGATGAGTGGGAACTCCTCCAGAATGGAAAAGATAAAAAAAGACTCGATAGATAGCTGCATTGATATCTATTGGAAACAGTTTCTTTGTTTGAAGAAGCCTTCTGGAGATGCCCCAAAGTATCCTACAGTTGCTGTAATGGTGAGAGCATCGTTGGCTCTCTTATGGTCAGGCTGATGTGGAACACGGCTTTTTGTTTACGCATTGGAATTTGTCACAAGACCGAGATTCCATGAATGAAGAAATCTTCGATGCATATATGATAGTAAAGAGTGCAATGGAGATTTTCAGAAATTGTCCACATGTTGTCATGAGCAAAGAGTTGCTGGCCAGTGCTCACAGCAAACATTCTCACTTACACAGGCCCTGATCGTAGGGGCACAAACTGTTACAACTGAGGCAGCTGTAGTAAAGAAGCAGGCTGATTCAATGAACAGTTAAAATTGAAAAGAAGAAAGCATAATTGATCACAAGTTTTTTTAAGTAAGAGGTCAAAATGAAAAAAAGTCAAAATCAACAATGCATATGTTATTATATAATAGTGCATCATAAATTATTGGTACTGACGCCGGCTAACAACCAGTGGTGCTAGAGCCCATGACGGCGCTCACGTGCCACGTGTTCTGCACATGCACAAAGAGGCCGATAATTTTGAACTTTCATATGAATGTTTTTTTCATATTATATTATCTTTGCAGTGTTTAATATGTATTTAAATGTTCTAAAGTGTTTGTGCTAATTTTAATTGTTTTGTTATAAACATTCAAAGTGCCAGCGGCACAGAGATTAAGAATACTTAATATTCCGGCATGAATGCCATCACAAAGAGACACTAAAATTAAATTGAAATTCATAAGAAAAATATAGAAATGTAAAACAATATTTAATTTAATCTGTGCCATTTTATTTTCAATATAAAATATTTTACTCTGCGTGCATAGCACTTCTGCGTATGTGAACCCCGTAGGCAGCCATGGTAGGTCCATGCGACACTTGTATCTGGACAGTCTGTCGAGGAGAGCTGACGAGGTAAGACACTGTCACATACGCACTAAAACTTTTGTTCACTGATTTAGGTTTCCATAGTAAATTTAGTTTACTGGTTAATATTTGCTTATGTGCATTTTGCCAGACGTTTTCCCCAGCATTATGCTTCCGCTTTATTAAATTCTTGCACACTTGTGGCATTTTTAACTTAATCGAGAAGGACTTTCTCAGATGTCTGAGAGGTCACGCGACCCGCGCAATTTGAATCAGACGGCATCTGCCTATGTTTATGGCATTTCATTGTAACTTCTTCGTAATTGCTACACGCAATTTTAAGAGCTTTATTTTTATGTATGTCATTGAGGGTAATTTTCGTGTTTGAATATTTTACAGCAATATCACGTATAACCATGTGGCCGACCGAAGCCGTGTCTTTGTATACACCATCATTGCGTTTTAAGAGCTTATTTATGTAACGTATGTGCAATCATTTATTTCAGGGGTCAATGTATTTTTCACGTAAATTGATGCTTTTTGTACTTTACCACACCATCACGTTAATGTTTGATTTTACAGCCATCAGGCATGTTACAAGCCTGTAACCACTCTAATCGTAAAGAGAATCACTTTCTCAACAAGAATAATATTGTATCTAAATTTAGTTTGCTGTTTCCAAGCAGAAATGTTGCAATTTCACATGCACCACGTGGTCTGAAACTGAAAAAAATGTGGAAATGCAGTACGTATGTATATGCAATATGTACTGTAGAAGATTATTAGACGTTCAGCAAACAGAATGTTTACAGTAGCAGCCATGTTGGTAACAACCAGCAACGACAAGAAACATCAATGCCATATTTTTGAGATATTGATTCGCAATTGGATGTTGCCAACAACACCACGTGTAAGGTTTGCTCTTGAGCATTTTTTCATAAAAATTACAAATGCATTATGTTTAAATGTAACTCTAATAAATATGCGCGGAACGTTATAAAAAGGCAACTCAATATTAAGGAAACCCTATTCACTGCACTTTATCAATCACAGTATTCAAGACATTTTTATTTCTTAACTACTTACTGCGACTATTAGGTGATCTATGGATAATACTTGCACCACGACAGCAGCTGTTGCTGTGCACGCAATTTCAAAAGAGGTGTTTAATTACAGTTTTTATTATGTTTGAGTGTATGTGTACCAAAAAAATTTTCTTTAATATTTCCATTTGCATTGTTTTATTTTAGTTAAACTTGACTAGTATATCTAGTCCATACCTACAGAATGTCCGCATCTATAGAATTTGATTGATAGTTTCCACTGTACATGACTTTTGATACATACAAATTTTGTTCATCTTGACCTCTTCTATCATCCCCCAAGCATTGTAAGCTGTTCAGCCCTATATGTATGTATGTGTGTGTGTATATATATCATGACTTCCAGCAGCCCTGAAGCTGAAATCCTAGTTCTTGTATATAAAAATCTTGTAAAATCCTGGAATCATTGGGCCAAATCCTGTAAAATCCTTTGAATTAAAAAAAAATTTGCAAATTACAGAAAACCGTGGATATGAAGGACATTTACATATTTTATGTAACTGTTTTTGATTGGAATGTACAAATCATGGTAATTCTTTCCTCCACTCACACTTATGTTTATACAACAGCCGTATTGGCAATGATTTTTGTTTCCCCTCCATTGTAATATCAATGCCAAATGCAAAACACGGTCACCAAATTCGGCAATGTGCGGCAAAGGTTCTTTTCAATAATGGCCTTGGTCTTTGCTTGTGATCATACAGCCAAGAACAGAAATATGTAAGTAATTGTATACCTGTGCCAGTGAATATTTAAGCAAAATATTTTGGACATACGCTATTTAAGCAATAGCGTATGTCCAAAATATTTCACTTAATTACTCATCTCCGCTGTAAAAATTTGACGGATGCGTCAGTGAAACTGCCACACACCGCTGTGGGCACTATTGTTACATTTATGCAGTGGCCATTTTGAATAAAGTGCTGTGTGCATGCACAATATCTTTGGCACATGAAAAAAAAAGTTTTGTTTACTTTTTACGTTTATCGAGGTATCACTATTTTGAAGTGAAATAAGGTCAAATGTTTTGTAGATGACACTTATGTTATTTATGTATTAATAACTGATATAGATATTCGTTCTGGAGATAAAAATTTCATAGTTCCGGACGTAATATATTTGGGTAAATGGAGATAAACATGCAGTAGTCTTACTGATCTTCAAGAGCTTTGGACGAAACTTGTTTACATTTCTTTGTTCCGCATAGTTTTGTTACACATCATAATCGTATAGAGATATTTTAAAACATGCTACTTAAACATCTGTACGATGCCTCAAGTATACAACTGATGTGGCTTGGGGCTTACGAGGGGCCTACGATGCCAGATTACCTTACAGACTCTCCAGATTGTCGATGAATGCAGATATAGATGTTGAAATTCACAGGGCGCCAGTTCTACAGGCGCGGAGGAGCACGAGATCATTTTCTCAGGGTCGTTTACAGGTCCACAGCCTGTGGCGGCATCCCCTCGAAGTGCACCTCTCTGTCATGTTGTCTGCGACCACATGGTACACTTACTGGATAGGGCCTGTTCACGAGGTGGAAATTGATTAAGTTACTGAATAAAACAAGAGTTCCAATGAAGCAATATATATTACCAGTAAGAGAACACGTAGTAACATACAGTTCCCGTGTCTGAAGCGGGCCTGGCAAATGAGGCCTGTGAGGGGCCTATGCGGCAAGATGGCTTAACAGTGCAAAGAAAATTACAGTATGAAACTCTCAGGGGTTGCGAGTCGGCGGAGAGGAGGGTCGGCATATGGGAGAGCAAAAGTAGTACTAAAGGTTCCAGAAAAATTACAAGATTAAACTATTGACACCTTACATGATAAGAAACACTTGATGAAGCTCCTGTGGTGCGCGGAGCAGCACACACCCGCCCTCGAAAACCCACTTGACCGTTAGCAACGGACACCTTCCCGCCAGCATCTTGAGGGAAATGTTCTCAAAATGCAAAAGGAAACACTTTACAAACAAGACAACTTGCAGGCAGAAAAATAATCAGGAGATTATTTTACGTATTTCTTGGCTGTTAACTGTCTTCGGGAAAGTCTTTTATAGCTGTTGCTAAGCATCTCGTAAAAATACGTTTCACTGTTAAATTCTGGGACAGGCAGGGAAAAGACACGAATACACTTTAAATTAAGCGGTGTATATTAGAATTATTTCACAGATATTTTCTTAGAACTAAAAATCCATTCAGATGGATAAAATCCTTTAAAACGGCAGGCCTGGTATATGTACATATGTTGTGTGTGTATATATATGTATGTATAATCTTAATATATTAGATTAAAATTTTGTTTCCAAATTAGTTTTTCCCTTTTTCTCATATTACATACTTTGTTGTTTCTTTTCCTTGTTTTCAGGTGTAGTGGGCTTGCCTCATTGCCAGGAGTATAGGAGTGCATCTGCTGTGTTTACATAAGCTGTTTAACTTATTATGTGATTTGCTACTAATTTTGACTACAGGGTGCAAAAAAAGGTATTAAATCATTACCGGTTGTTTTTAATTTGAGTTGCGCCATTCACATCAAACCAACACCCAGTAGGTAGTTTTGACTCCCTGCAGCTGAACCTTTATGAAAATAGTTATAATTGGTATATAAGATACACTGATATTGAAACATATTTTTGGCAAGTTTCTGTTAGTAAAATTAGTTTTATTCTGATCCTAATTTTGGTTTAACATGGCATGGCCTTTGTGAGAGAACATTAGATGAAAACATCAAAATGGAGATGTGCTATGATAGAAATGTTGACAGTATGGGACTTCATTGCAGTAACGTTTTTGTGAAAGGAACCTAATTTCATTACATGGTACATGTTAGTGCAGGATGTGTGAGGACTCTTTCTGCAAGCTGAAGATGGTATAGGTTTAGAAAAATCCAAAGATTAATTGTATTGTTAGCAGTAAATTGTATGAAGAGTAATATTTTAGTGACTTTTTTTGTAAAGCTCATTACATACTTTTGTTAACTAAAGTTGTCTTTTTTTTTTTTTTTTTTTTTGCAAGCAATAGTAAATTTTACATGCATACTGTATTCTGTATTTTACTTAGGGGATTGATGTCTTGCTGTTTTTAAGTGGATTTAAACTATTGTATCATATGACCGTACATTTAAGCTATTGAACATATTTCAACTCTGTAATCAAGAATTTTTTTTGTTACTAGTTCCATCTCTGTGAATATGATTTTTCTAGTGTGTCATATTTCACAATCACACGGTAGCTCAATATCAAGAAGTACAATGCAATATTTTTTCATGAAAATGGTATTAATAACCCAGTGTTATTTATTATATTGTATATATTTTACACCGGGGAAAAATTTTGTGATATAAATGTGATGTATAATAACAATAACCTTTTCACTGCAGTAAAGTTTTTTATAGTATGCTGCATAACTTGTAAAATGTGTTGGAAATATTGTATATTTGTATTTAATGTGTTGTTTAGTTGCCCATAGATTACATTTATTTAAATGTTACATATATGTTGATGCAAATTTTATACGTAATTTCTGTATTAACTTGCAATTATTCAGGTAAACTGTCTCTCTTAGAATACTCTAGTTTTTTACTGTAAGGAGCTGTGCTGAGATGTTGTTTTATTTAAGATTTTTGTGTTTTTGTCATTTACTTAATATAATTAATTTTATTCCTAATAGTAATTAATTTAATTATGTATGAGATATTAAGGTACACAATATACAGGCGTTAAAAATTTTTTAGTTCAGTTAGGTTCTCGACTGTAATAGGAAGTCTGTTGTGTTACTTCCAAAATAATGTTTGCTTGTTGGTACTATCTATAGCAGCATTTTTTATCTATGTCCACATCACATTTTTATAGAAGTCAGTTATGGCACGTGTGTTCTATGCACATGTGAAAGGTAGTACTAATTTATTATTTTTCAAATGGTAAGCTCATCCAATTTATTGCCAGTAAATATTTTTGTAAACTTATTGATTATATGGTTACAATCACCACGTGTTACTTAAAATCTGTTTCAACAGGGAGATTTGAGTAAGTTATTATTTAATGATTATAACAGCTCCAGGTTTGCATTTTAAAAAAATAATCCTGTTAGTTTTGCCTCCATAGTTTCAGATTTTAAAAGTTTCTGTAGGCATTCTGTATATTCAGTTTGGGTCACACAAAATTGCTTAAAATGGTTCCAGCTTTTTTTTTTTAACCTGCTTTTTCTATTAGCTACTTTTTTTTAAATTTGATCTTAAATTTATAAAATAATTGCATTTTGCTGTTTGACTGTTAATACCACTTTAGTTGGTTGAGGACCATGTATGTTCTGTAGTGCATTACATTTGTGTGGTGAGAAAGCTGGACCAGTGTTTGAGCCTAATCCCCAGAGTGACTTTAAATTTTCTAAGTACTGTGTTGGTATTCAAGTGGCTGGAGCTGTTTTCTGGTGCAAAGGTCCCATTGTTTTCAGCCTCTGTCCATAACCTTGTAATGTAAAGCCCACATGTGAGTATTTTTACCCACTTTTTCAGCACTATTTTCTGTGCTTCATTTAAAATTGATTGCATCAAGGTAGTTGTAAGTTATTCCACCATATTATCATAATTTTAGGGGTTTTTTTTTTTTTTGCCAATTCTTTGTTTTGAAGCAGCTCACGTGTGTCTCGGCCTGCAGTTCTTTTGTTTGATATTAATTAATTTGTACTGCATTACAAAATAGCCAGCATTTTTAGTCGTTTTTCATTGTAATAAAAATTTGACGTGGCACCACTTAATTTGAATTTTGTGACTCATTGTGTGGGAGGGGGAGTGTTTTTTTACCCCCTTCATGATTCATGTAGTGACTTTGCATGTAACTCCTCTTTCGCTTAAAATTCAGTTTCTTACTGCTTTAAAGATATACTTGCTTTTACTGACATGACAGAAGTCTGCCATTCATTACATCAGGTTTCCTAATATGTTACTTCAAAAAAAATATTAATCTTCTAGCATTCTGTTTTTCCTTTCATAAGCTGCTGACAAATAGCAAATTTTAAAGTACATATTTTATCATCAGTTTTTCAGCATGCTGCACAGTTTCATACCGAAAAGGTAAGGATCAAAATTATCTTAATGTAGGCGTACATGTTTAGTAGTGGTTACAAATATTTTGTTAACCACAAATTTTGAAATGTTATCTGTTAAAATTTTGGTTTATTTTTATTACAATTTTTTTATTATAATAATTGGTTAAATATTTTGTTAGTCAGGTTTTCTAATGGCAGCTTATCCTTAAAATGTTACTTTAATCAGTTCTACAAAGATAATTTTTTTTTTTTGTTCATATTTTCATTGGGCTTTTTGTGTATTGTAAATATTATGTATAGAACAGGTGAACTACAGTCCATAGATTCATGTGGTTCTCTACTTCAATTATATGAAATGAGGTTTTACGTTTATTTTAATTTCAAACGCCTTGGGTTAAAAACCTAGAGAAGATTTTTAACCCGATTGTATTTAGCAGTTGTGTGTCTACTGCAATTTTATCATGTTCTGTGTAATTTTACCAATAGTCTTGAATTTCACTTCCTGTAATAAAATGTGGAATGTTAATGGTTTTAGAGCATTTTCATTTCCATTGCAATTTTGTTTGCATTAACAGGAAACCAGAAACATGTAAGGTAAATTACATTTTTTTGTTAGCTCCAATACTCAATAAGAAAAATTGCATTAAAAAATATTTTTCCTTAGTTGCACCATTTCATTTTTAATTATTCTATTACATTTTTTTAGTGGTTTTTCAGTTGACATTTTTATATTTGTAACTGTATATTTTGTTAGTGAATTATTTATAATCATTTGTTCTTACAGTTATAAATGAACTAGAGTGGAAATCAAAAAATTTAATGACAATACTGTAGTCTATAATAGTTTTCTAGCTTGGTATCGTAGATGCCATCACGTCAGTTCCCTGTTCTTGTAATTTATCCTTGGCATGGTACTCGGTATTCATAACAGAAGTAACGTAGTCTTATTTTTCTTGATTTTTTGCTCGTGTTTATTGCACCATATCGGCAAGGCTGTATTGGTTAAAGCATCAAACATAATTTTTTCAGTGTGTATACTGCAACAATATTTGATGACATCATCTTCAGTTACCATTTGTTAATCATTAAGTGCAGTAATTGGTATCTTCTTTGCCTGTTATGTTCTCTGGAAACACATGTATATTTGTGACTGCTGATGAAAGTAATGATAATTTTTCTCGCCAATTTACTGGATGGTTGGTTGTTCAGTGATCAAAAAGATATTGTCTGGCCACCCTCGATACTTCTCCTTCGTACTTATGTGTGGACAGCTGCAGAGTTTTTACTTTTCTTTTTGCAACTTCCACTGTTACTGTACGACAAGTGCTGATAACAGACAGTTATTTTCTGTTGCTCCAGCTTTCAAAACTGTATTGGCTTTGTTGACTCTCAATGTATTGTTATTGCATGTATTGCACCCACCAAAAACTTTTTGTGGTACTGGTGAAATTCCTATTTAAATAATGTTAACATAACCGGATTTCATCGTATGTTGTGTCAAAGTATATTTTGGGTCCCGTCGCCTAAGATTTGCCGCAACTATTGTTAAAATGTCATGCGTGCCGCCGTTTATCGCAACTCTGCGGTACATTGTCTGTCTTCCCAAAACATCTGCCACATCTGCGGCACAGTGCGAATCTGACTTGCTACCTCCCTTTACATGCCTACAAGAGGGGAAGTGGTTACCTAGCACCCAGCGTGGCGATCTTGCATCATCTCTCTCAGTCGTGCACCTTCCTTCCTCCCCTTACATGCCTTCGAGAGGGGAAGCTGTAGTGTAACCATAAAGAAAAAGCAAGTCCCTCGACTGTACATACTTGCATTCACATGCTTGCCACAAAGCAAATGTGTGCCTGGTGAACATTGAAATTTTATCAAGATTATCTGTCGCACAAAATAGTTGCACCTGTCATTACTTCTATTTCAAAGCAAATGGTTTTACCTGAATATTTTATGAAAAACATTTTAACAAAGAATTATTATTTGAAAAGATGTTTTCTTTTATGATTAATGGTCTTTCTGCCCGTAAGGTTGGCGTTTCATTGTATGTGGTGTAAAATTAACATGATTTTAAAATGTTCATATTTATTTATTTAACTCAAGGGGCAGCATCTTCAGGAATAAAATTAAATGCCTAGAACCATATACTTGAACTTCCCTTGTCACCAAAAATTGTTTGAACATAGTGACTTGTATTATTTATAAGTGTATTCAGCAACTTCTTGAGGGGGAATTGGAGGTTCTATATTTATTTATTTCAATAGACATGCATCTTTTGAATAAACTGATAAAATGTAAGGGCCTATTCTACACCTTTTGCTGTCTAATAATGTGTTGGTATGCACCGAGCCGAGGAGTGCAGTGTAACTCAAGACGAAAAATCAGAGGATGTGTTTTTAAATGATTAATTACTAAAGACAGTGGAGAATTTACTTATATTTGCCTTATTTATTCATTTCTATTTCACAAGTTTTCTTTGCAGTAATATTAATTACTGTAAAAGTCAGTCATATGCAATGGGTGCAAGGTGTCAGCAAGTAGCAGCGTGGGGGGTACTATTCCTGCTGCCACCCCTACACTAGCCGCAGTGAACACACTACCCAATCGATAACTTCTCTGTGCGCTCTTAGTTGATAGTGCGCGTGGGACATTCAAAATTTGACTTACATTCAGTGTCATATTTTCATTTTCAGCGGGTTTGAAAGTTTTAGGTCAGCTTGCATTTGGTGTCTGATTACAGTCAATTGTATGCTGAATTTGGGACATTATTTTCTTTATTTAAACGTGTTTAGGTGAAATGTTTTTTAATTTATTATTTGCAGTATTACTTCTTGTAAAAATTCCCATTTTTATTGTGTTTATAGCTATACTTTATTCACAGATAATGTACAGTTCTTACTATACTCAACATAAAGTTTAAAGTTGTATTTTATTGATGTACATTTCAGAAATCTCATCTACTGAAATACTGCATATATGGACTTTTTTTGGCAGTCCCCTGAAGAACGATACATCGAGAGTCAACTGTATTTTGGAATATTAGCTTAGTATCTTACTGAACCTGCTATCCCAACTTAGGCTGCAATTCATAGTCTAAAGCATTTTTGATGAATAACTCAAACTTCATTAAGTAATGTTTCTTCTTTAAGCATTACTCATTTGAGCAGTGAATTCATAAACAAGTTCTTTCTTGATAAAGTATTTCTAATAGAAATATTACTTATTTGAGACAAGCTTTCCTTTAAGAAGTAGCCAATTAAGTACTCTATCTGTATATCATCAGTATCAACATAGACAAAACAGCAATTTTATTTACAATAATCACCCAACTGTAATTGAATAATTTTAATTTGTTTTTCAACACAGTTGAGATTAAAATAATAATAATAATGTGTGCATTTCATGTGTTACATAATTTTTTGCAAGAAATTTTTTTGCTGTGGATAAAAAAGTGCATAATTTGCACGCTTGATGTATATCTAAATCTTAATATGAATGTTTCAATGGCATCTTGGTGAATTTACAACGTACAAAACCGTGTGATAAAGATCTGAGCATTTCCATCTGGTATCGATAATTGCGTTTCTACGAACAACATTATTAAATGTGAAATATATGCTTGCTGACATCTCATGCTATCATCCATCCGACACAACCTTGGTTTCAGTACTCTTATTGTAAACCTGTTCAATCATAATCTAGCTGGCTTGGGAGTGTTCTTGTTTGTAGTTTTTGAGGTAGAAATGAAATGGTGGCCCAGTTTTCTGCACCAAAATTGGTGATGTAATTTCTTAATTAGCCTTTTGGCACCATCATAGCAAAAATGTTACTGTATATTGCAATTTTATGTTTGGTTTAATTAAATTTCCATTTGGTGTTGAGTTTAGCTTCAGTGTAAAGATTTTTAATCTGACGTTTTTATTTTAAATTGAAAGTGATTCTCCTTGTTAAACATGTGAACTTTCAATTCAGTAACTAATAAAAAACTGTATTTAAAATGATTTTAAGCAAAGGTTAAGAAAAATGTTTACGTTTTCACAACAAAGTGTTTAAGATTTTAATTTTCCTGTGTGTCCCACATAATTATTTAAACTATTTTCATATTTCTGTCAAATAATTGGAAGGAAAATAACTTTTGAATAACGTAGGTTCCCAATGAGGTAGACTTGATGAAGAACTACTTAAACAGTGGATTCTCGATTATTCGTTTTTCAGGGGACCAACAAACAAATCGTGCACAAAACGATTGATCTGGGCTTAGATTTTAGACGTGAGAAATATCATACCTAACCTCAAAATGCATTTTGGTTAAACCAACAGCCTAAGTATGCCAATTAAACAACATATTCATGTCAATTTATGTTTAAACATTCACTTTAAATTTAAAACTTTAACTTTTGAAATTGAGTAAAATTTGAATTTAATTTATGTTAATATTTTCGTTCAGTGTTCCTTTTTCAGCCGAGCCATGCTCAATCACTCGGTTAAAATTACCACAGTTGTTTTGTGACAATTTTTGCCAATCATTTCTTGCCAATTCTTCTTCAAACCTTTATAATTCTTACCAAACACGCAGCTGATGATAGTGTCCGATAATAATCATGCTCGTCAAAATACCACAACAGCTCCAACCTCATTCAAAATTCTGTTTACAGTAACAAGGCCATAGATAATTCAGTACAGTGTTGGAGATTGTGTGATTTGTTGTCATTGTTGCCAATCTACGAGTGCAGGAAACATGCAAGAAGAATAAAAATACGAGATGGTTTCTCGTCATCTACCTATGAATGCAGTAAAGATCTAGGAAGGAGAATGGTAGTTTATAGAACCTGAAAAAACTGTTGTGGAATGTAATCAATAGTATTGCCAGCACCAGTTGTGGATTATCCGTGTTGTTTTGCATTCACATAGCATTCAAAAACAAATTATGTGCACAATTTTTGGTGAAAGCCAGCGAGAGAGACAGTGAAATGTAAATAACTTGAACGAATCTAAAATCAAATGTATTTCATAGCTAAACTATTTTTCCAAATATATGTTGGCATTCAGGCAGAATATCTGATCAATGGATGTGGTAAATTTATGTTTTAAGAGTAGGTAGGTTTTTTTAGCATGGTGTGTTTTATATATATATATATATATATATATATATATATATATATATATATATATATATATATATATATATATATACACACACACACACACCATAGTTGTCGGGGCCATCAAAAAAAAAACTACTGTTTCAGGAAAACAGAATAAACAGGATCACAAGAACAAGGTTTTACTGTATACGGGAATAAGGAATGCTTGTTTAATTATTGACACTTGAGAAATAAGTTAAACTTATTTTAAGACTAATAAATCAAAATAAACACTTCTTGTATCTGGCGCTATGAATTGCTAATCATGCATGAGTATAAGTAGTTTTTGTTTAAAGTATTGCTAATATGCTCACTATGAATTCACTCCTTACTGTTACATCATCAGCTAGTTGAATAATTGTGGAAAGTACATCAAGGTGAACAGTATGAACAAAAAATTTTACATATACTAGTTTGTATTTCATAAATGTATGTATACAGGATGAACGGAAACTAAAGGGACAAACTTCAGGAGGTGTTTCCTGACCAGAAAGGAACAGAAAAGTCAGTATGAACGTATCTCCAGAAATGGACGCCGAGGCTGCAATAAAGCAATTAGTACCAATACACATTACATGGCATTAAGTGCCTGCAGGTTACAACATATGTTTAAAGTGGACACCATGGGATGCAATGCAAGCGCCCACACGTCGCATCATGGATTGCCTCACTCTTTCGAAAGTCTGTACCCGAATAGCATCACAGGTTACACTGACACGCTATTGAAGGATTTGCACATCAGGAACTGGCTCTCCATGTACAACACTTTTCAGATGGCCCCACAAGTAAAAATCAAGGGGTTTTAAGTCCGGTGATCACACAGGCCATACAGCAGGGCCTCCTTGCCCTATCCATATTCTGGGGAAACTGTTGTTGATGTGTTGGCGAACATTACAGAGAAAGTTGGTTTTATGAAAGAACGCATGTTCACACAGTCAATCAAAAATGACTGCAAAGGTTATGTGATTTTGTTGGCGTTTTCTTTGAGGGTGCGTGGCTCGGTAAATCCGTACGGCTTCTCATCCATTTCTGGTCAGGAATCACCTCCTGAATTTGGTTCCTTTAGTTTCCGTTCAACCTGTATATCGATTTAGATGCAAAAAAACATACAATTTTATTATTTATTCTTCCAGCATTTTTTTCATCACTTAAGAAGGTTAAGTTCCTGACTATCATTACATATTAAAACATGTCTCTTTGGACCTATAGAACTAGTGAAAACCAGGAAGTCTGGCATTAATCCGACAGTCATATTTCTGTTGATGTTTATTTGCCGACATATTATTACATTAACCTAGTAAAAGTGTAGTGTTGCTATGTGAAGTTTCTGAGAGAAAACTGTAGATTATAAATTTTAAAAATTGAAGTTAGAATTTTTAAATTTAAAATAAAAATAGATAAATAGTTTAAAATTTCCAGAATAGATGTTTTTAATCATATTTGCAAGAATCTCTTTAAATTATACAGAAATACAAAACTAAATTTAAGGTAACGATTTTCTAAAATTAATCTGGTGAAGTTGAACTACTGTACTGATGCTTATCTACAGCAAAAGATCCTGTAGCTACTGAATTTTTTTTTTTTATTATTTGTCATTGTGGCAATGTATGATAGCTGGAGAGCATTTACAATCTAAGGAATACTGTGTGGTATTATGTATTCATAGTTTTTAATTGAATCATAGCTACACTTTGAAAACTGTAATATAAATTCCAGCATGATGTGTGATACATGGCCTTAAACACAGTTTTTCTTGCTGAAAGTAAAAACCATGGGAATAGCAGCTTGGTGTTCAATTAAAGCACATTTTACGGTGTAAAAGTCCAATTTCCAAAAGAAAGTGTATGACAACGTGGCTGAAAAAAAATTTTGTGGGATTGGGACCTTGATGATTCTAGTATATGTATTACTTTCGGAGGATTGTGGGTGTGTATATGTAATTAACTTAAGAGAATTCCATATTTTGTGAATAAATGAAGGTGAAATTAGTTTCTTACTTCCAGTATGTTGTTTATTTCAATGACTGGAAGATAATGTGATGGTATGGACAGAACATGAACAGGGCAAGAACCAAATTAATAAAAAAAAACTAGTTGAAAATTCCCTGACTACATGAATGTAGTCATTAAGTTATTGTGTGTTGTTCCAAAACATATGTTCAGAAGCGTGTTTGTTTGAATCATCCTTTGTGTTTTTTTAGTTTTATATTACTGCAGTTTATATCTTTTTGCAACTTATATTTTACACAATTATTTGTAAACTCAATTTATTTGAAGTCTGTTGTGTTTGTATATTTTCTGGTTTTGTTCAGTATCTCTGTGTATTTGTTCATTCTATTGTATGCTACACCAAAATGTGGTATGTTATTTTGTTGTATATTACAGTAACATTTCCAACTGAAGGCAATGTGAATTTTTATTTTCACCCTTGCTATAATTGACTGTAACACTTGTCATTTTAACTTCTGACAAGAAACACTTCCATTTATTGTGAATGAACTGCTGTCATGTATTAATGTATGCTTTTTTTTTTTTTTTTTTTTTTTTTTTTCCTACAAATTTTGTGAGTTTGGGGTTATTCATGCACATCAAAAAAGAAAGAAACAGTTGATAAATGTGCAAGTAGCATTTATATTTACTTGTTTTCATCTGTAATAACAATGGGTTTCTTTCTTTCTTTCAAATTAACTTGCAAGTATTTTTGATGTTGAATTAGGTTTAATGTGAACAAATACACATGCACTTTTCTTCTATGAAATTGAGTGATTTTTAACTATCTATAGCCACTTATTTTAATGTAATTTTTTGTTAGCTATTTTCTTGTGGTTTGTGAATGTTTGTATTTCCCATGTGTAATGTGTATGTAAAGTGCATTATTTTTTTAAATTACTTTTAAGTGTTGAGATTACAGTTACAAGTGCAGATTTAATTTCATTGCTTGTGTTGTTATATTTTTACACTCCAGGATGTTTGTGTTTTTAAAAATATATACTGTGATGTCTTCTTTACTGGAGGTATTTAAAGTTACTGTATTTAAGATGATGGATTATATTGGAATGAATGTGTGGGTGTTACTTGGGTGTACATTTTTCATATGTACCAGTTTACTTAATTCTTAAAGCTTTAAATATTTTGTTTGTACAAATTTTGTAATACATTGGAAACTGAATTTGGAACATAAAATGCTAAATTATAATAATAATAATAATAATGTCTTTATTTTTTGACTAGAAAAGTAGGAGTGAAGTCACTGAGATTTCATTATATATATATAGGCAGGAGTGCCTTAGTTTATATATATATATATATATATATATATATATATATATATATATATATATATATATAAAACTAAGGCACTCCTGCCCAAATAGTAGATGTAAAGTGAAAACTTAAAGTTATATTTTAATTAAATATCTGATTTATGCTTTTAATAGACAATTGTGATTTTGAAGATGATGAACTTTTTGTTTAGCAATATTCTACCTGTAGTCCTGATAATTACACCTTCGATTTTTCATAATGTTCTGTTTCTTGTAGGCAGCATGACGGTCGTAAATTTTGTTTTGTCTGCAATCCTAATTCCATGTTAGGTTACATCTACTTAACATTTCTTTTCCAAATATTTTGCTTATTTCGTTGCAATGGAAACTAATATACTATGTAAATTATCTTAATTAATGTTTATTGATTAATAGTGTGTGAATATCCCACATCAAATCAAGTTTTTTCATAGCAGTATATGAACATGCATGTTTTTTTAAAAATAGATCTTAAAATATTGAGTACACAACTAAAATGTAAAAAGTTATTTTCTTTATATGATGTAGTTCGTTGGATTGCTGAGTAATTTTTCTGTACAGTAAATTACACCTCTAACAGGTTTGTGACTTTTCAATGTTCAGGTCTGCCGAAAAAGAATTCTTGAATATATTTCTCCGCAAGTTAAATATGCTGCTACCTTCAGGTGGCCATTTTTGAAAGGTTAAAACACTTTCCAGCGACTGTTTAAAATGTACCTGTCTGTTTGTAAATCTTAATAGAAAGGCTAAGATATATTTGCAACCAATATATTTATACACTCTAAAGTAGCCTTTTTAGTGGCAATAAAATTAAATTACACAATCTGTTTTGAAAAAATTTGCAATTATTATAATTGGGTATGCATGTTAAGTAAAACCATGAAAAAGTAGGTTAAATATGTGTTTTGTAGTATTTTACCGTTTATTTTTTAGAAATTGTTTTTTTCTAGTGATGGGTTGATACCACATTATGCTGATGGCAAGGATACAGATTTTTTGTTGCAGATGCCTCCGATTACAGCAATACTGGATACCAGTTTTGATGAGCACACTCCTAATTCCCAATTTCCATTATTTGATAATACTTTAATAACTTTAATTTAATTCTTCAGTTTGGGGAAACTTTAAGCACTTTGTATTAGGTGTTTATTGCATGGAAATGAAATATAACACCAATTTTAATAATAAATAAGATAGACAAACTGAGCAAATATGTGACTTAACAGAAGCGAAAACTGTTACCAGACAATGCAGCATCCATTACTAACAGAGTTCATTAAAGACAACCTTCAATACTTCGGGCAATTTTATGTGGAGTTGGATTTTAGACCTGAGAAGCATCACATATGACCTCACAACGGGAACAAATCATCAAAAATTGTTCCAGATTTATTTTGGGTGTAGATGGATGCTGTAAATTAATGCTTCACGAAATGTAGCATGCTACTTTATTTATTACAGTAAAACCCCTCTTTTACAACCCAAGCCAGAGGAACCATGAAAAGTTTGGGTCGAAAAAGTCGAAAATTTGAGGCACATCTAAAAATAGATACAGTAATCCCTTGTCAACTGCGGTTTCAGTTATGCACTGATTTGTTTTTGTAGACCTGTTCTTCAACCGCAGTAAAAGTTTCTATTATCTACGGTTTTCAGTCTATGGAAAATTGGCCTTTACTGATGTTAGCGGTCATCCATTTCTCAAAACTTTGGCAATTGTTGTTCCAAACAGCGTGAAGCAATAAATTACCTCTAGTCAGAATGGGACTGTGGTATTTGGAGGGGATTGCAGGCAGGGTTGAGAATTCTTTGTCTAGTCGCGTACTGTACCGTACCCCCCTCCACCCATACCTACGTAAGGTGATAATTTATTTTGGCGAGTTAGACTGTGCGCGTGTATATGCCATGTCAGAATTTTTTCATGTAGAATTCGTGTTAATTAATATTTCAAGTAGGTCACACTAAATTTTTGTATTCCTGTAAATATTGCTGGGCCTCATTGTACCAGTACAGATGCCAACACACCACCTAAATTTCGTAAGAATTCAACACATTGACGTGAATAGCATCTATGAGCATGTTTTCCCAACACCAGCAGTAATGAGGGCAGTGGCGCTGGCAAGCCGCCGCCCACGAGTAACCTTGTAGTGATCGATCGACAGCTGCGCGAGGCAGTCGGCCCCGGTATGAGCAACAGCTAAGCGGCCTAGCACGAGCGTGACGCTCATGCTAGGGCCGCCTACTTCACAGCCCAGCCAGAGGATATAGGCCCAAGCGACAGCAGTAAGCTGCCGTCCCGGACTGCACTGCAGAGAATCAAGGCGCTCGCTCAGCTATGTACACACGACAATGTATTCGCTGCTAATGAGTGATTTAATCAAAATAATGTATCTTCATATGTATTATCAATAAATAAAGTGTGGTATTTTCCTTCAAACGTAAGGCATCTCCAACAGTGTTTTTAGTTACTGCTTTGGGCGTAATACGTCCGATTTTCTAGCAATGAAACGGCCAGACCAAAGCGAGAGCACATTGTGCGCACAGGTATTGCGCAATGACATCTAAACGTTTTTATCGCTACGTGCCTCATACTAATGTATGACCCATGAGACCTGCTGATAATACATAGTCCAACCTTTTCATACACTTTCAATGGCCATGTAATACTGTTTTATGTCTTCTTTATTATGACAAGGGGTGGTCCAAATATACTTTCTTGGGTATCTAATGAATCACGAGACTTCTAGCTATTAAAATATGCATATGTATTTATATTTAATTTTAAAAAGTGTTTTTTTTTTATGCGCTAGGGACAATTGAACATGACCTTCATGTTAAAATGGCAAGTTTGGTGGCATAGGGCTTAAGGGTGGGTCAAAATCGGCCCAAAATTTTCCAAATATTTTATTACGACCCTATTCGCGGGAACTGAGAGAGGTCGTAATGGAGAGGTTCTACTATATTTAACATTGTTCATAAAGGTTATTTGTCACTACCCTCCAAAAAAAAAAACTTGAAAGGGAAAACTGAATAAATGGGATCACAAAGATGTTCCACTGTAATACGAGCCCTCACACAGTGAACAGTCTGATGTTCGTTGACGTAGCATTGGTAAGCACTTCATACATGCTACTGAAGTAATCTAAGTTCTACTAATCGGTGAATAATAACTGGCAAATAATGTTCTGATGCCGCCTATGCCACTGGTCGTGGTATCGGCCAGTTCATCAGTACCAGCATCAGCCCATCCCTAGTATTTTCAGAAGTAGGTGCTTTTTCCCCCCAGAAAAAAAATTTCTGAAAACTTTTTTTTTTTTAAGTGTTTGTGCTCTTTCTACGAAGATGTAGGTTTGTGCATGAGAATTACTTTTATATTATACAGAGATTTTTGCAAAATTCTAAAAATACTGGTTTTACTTTTCACAGACCATATTTACTTGCCTCACTGTTGCCATTACATAATACCAGCACCTATGTTTTGAGAGGCAGAATTTGGTATTTAGATTTCTGTGCATAATCTCCACACCTTATTTGTGAAGCACTTAGAAATTGAAACATGATTTTGGACACCCCTTTAGGTAGCTGTAAATATATGGCTGCTATTGACAGCAGAGGGTTGCATTAACATTAGGGATATATTCACATTGGTAAAGATGAAAGTGTAGAAGGGAGGATAATGTGTTTTTTGAGCAGTTTGAATTTGGAGGTGTGTTCGGTGTGGTTTTGAAGTGTGTAATTGCTGTAAGCCAAAATGGGCACGTACAATTCGTATACAGCAAATTTCAAGATGAATGTGGTGGTATTTGTGACACAATGTGGGAATTAGGCAGTAGAGTGAGAAATAGTTTAACGAGAAAACATGAACAGGTGGAAGAATCAAAAAAGAGAAATTGTGAAACAAACTACACCAGGCATGCTTTTCGCACCCCAAAATAGGGCAAGTTTCCACTATTTGACAAGAAAGTGGTAGAGTTGGAGAGTTTCAAAACAATGGTTGCAGTGTTTCATTGGAAATGGTTCAGTGTAAGGCATGCAAAATTGCTCACGTACATAATATTACACGTACCCATTTCAAGGTAAGTCGTGACCGGGCAACGAGTTTTTTGCGACGGGAGAATTATTTCCTCCACCATTGAACCATGCTTTCCCAGCAGTTACTAGAGGACTGTAACAAGAAGTTAGGGGACTTCCATAATTTTGTGATAGCAATGCAAAACACAACCATATTCACAGTGCAAATCAACTTCCTGTACACTTTGGTATTCAGCAAAATAAAACTGTGAATATAATGGGAGCATCTAGTATTTGTGTCCATGATTGGTAAACAAAAGGTCACATTGCACAGGGATGCTAGGAGTCACTGCTGATGGGTGGAAACTTCCTACTACAAAATTTTTTTTATGGAAGACAATACCCAAGGGTGTAATTTTTCCCAGAGACTTTTATGTGTGCATGCACGATAAAGTATAGATGGAACTGACAGCGGGGAGCGATTCTGAAAACCTAACTTTTTTGGTGTGGGAGAGTCTTCAGGTTCATTTAATAGAAAAGGTTAAGGATTTCCTGCAAGAGGGAAGTTTGCTGTACATATACTTCCTTTTTAGAGTAACATTTTACTGTGCCAAAAATAAATGTAAATTAACATAATGTAAGCCTACAAGTATATATTTTTGCTTGTTGTTTTGCAGCACTTATTTCAAAATTCCACCATCAAATTTTCTTCCCTGCATAATGCCCATACCCATTATTTCTGGGGCTCAAATTGGAACAGTTAGTGCAGGGAGCAAGTAAATGCAGTAATTTATCAAAAGTAAAAAAAACACACCAGTAATACAGTGATAAAACATTGTGTAACATTATACACACATGTTTACCATTACCATCAATTGGTTCACTTTTTTACTTTTACTATTATTTCCATACATTACTATTTTTTAACATTGTTTTTGAAAGACAAATCACTAGTTTCCTTTATCAACAGAGAACATTGGACACAATTCCACATTTTTTCTTTCAGATTTTGTACTCGGTTCACAACCACACGCCTGAACTAACAGTCTCAATGCACCAGCACAAATTTGTGGTGAGATTAATTTAGAAATAATTTTCACAAAATTGTGCAAGTACAGTTAAAAAAAAAGTGGTTCGTATGAACAGAAAAAAATAATCACATGTTTTTGCACTATCTTTAAGGTAAGATGATATTTTTTATCTGTTACTTGGAAGCCAATGGATAGGGGCTAGAAATTTTTTTGAAATGTAAAATATGGAGAAATTACATTCGCAAAATTCTGTAATTATTCCTGAAATTCCTTTCAGTACACTTAAAAATAGCAACATTGTTGCAAAAAATGCTGTAATGTAGACTGAGAGTAAGAAAAACTGGAATACAAGAAGGAAAACCTAAATACATGAAATAATGGAAATTAAAAGAACTTATATTAACCCATGACTGTCTGCCGTTTTCATGGATTTTGTCAGTTTTCACTGACTGTTTCACTATCGGACAGATTACCGGATTCCAAAGAAATGTCACTGACATTTTCTCATCCCTGCTTTTGCACACACTTTTGGCAGATGTGTACAGAAAAAAAAACTTTTAGAAGCTTGTGACCTCGAATCATTTAAGTATTATATTTCAATAAATGGAGCTACTATTGACAATATTCCAAAGCATCGTGAATATTATAACCACAAATGTGATGTAATTATTGTTTTTATTTGTGAACATAAATAACATACCTGTCCATATAACAAGCAAATAGTAAACAGTTTGTAAGTACTTTGTGAGAGTAAAGAAAACTGTATTCCTAAGTGTAAACGTTAAGAGCAACTTCAGTGACATTACAAGAAATTGTTATAACAACGTATATTTTAATGCTATGACATATACCCAGTTTTAAAATAAATTACATAACCCTCAATTTGGCATGATTTGGAATACTTCCATGAAATTGGCAATTGTAGTATAAACTAAGAATAATCTGTAAGATATTTAACTTAGTCTACAGATATTTTTTCACAAAGCACTATGTAATAATTATGGTTTTATGATAATAGGTTGCTTACAGTATTACCCAGTACAAATGAAAGGTGCATATCCAACACTCGCGTTACTGCTCAACGAAGTCTCCCACCACTACCTGCTGGTGGTGGTGTTTTTCACCAGTTTTATTGTGACCTAGTGAATTATAAATTAAAGATTCTTGGAGCATTCAATATTTTATCCACAGAAGGCCACTTTTTATATCACAAGGATTTCAAAGGATATTTACAGTGTAGTTTCAAGGATTTTTGGAGGTGGATCAAGGATCAAGGATTTTGTTTGGGAATCAGTGGCACCCCTGTTATTAGCCATAGTGGTTATTTTGGTTAAATAGTGCAACTCTGCCATCAGCAGAACAATTATCCATTAAAAATGTAACTAAATTGTTGACTAACAAAGTTTTCTCTCAGATGTTTTAAGTCCAATGAAATAATTACGTACTTAACATTTGCGTGATATTTGTGAACACTTCAGACAACAACATATCTTCTATGATTTGTGGTTAGGTTCTTGGTAATGAATGATTATACTAATAGTCTACTTGTTGCAAAATTGGTTAAGAATGCAAAAATAGTAACTGATTTTATTGTGCCTGGGAGAGTTTAAGTGATGGCAGGGGCAGTGTGTGCGTGTGCATTTGTGGTTTTTCTAATTAAAATTTTGTTACACACAAACAGAAGTTGTATGTAGGTGGTTGGTGTAAAATTATTAGAAAACTCTAATGCAAGTGAATGTTATGAAAATAGTATTAAATGTTTTGATAAAGTACAAGCCTAATCACAAAATCGACCGAGACTGTGATAATGTGCATTACATGACCAAGTGTACTCTCGTCGGATTATTATTTTCATCCCTATCATTAAATATTTTTTTAATGTTTTCTTGGAAATTGAACGTATTAAATGGAGTTTGAGCAACTGATAAGATGCACAGTCTTGCTAACAGTATGTGGTCCAAAAACATATGGGGTTATATGGTAACTTGCATCATCTCGGTCACTGAAGGATAAGAGATACGAGCAGTTGATCTTACTCTTAAACAATACTTTGCCCCAATTCCATCAAAGATATATTCACAACTCAAATTTTATATCTGTATTCAGGAACACGGTTAGTCAGTTTCCAAGTATTTAACTGAATTATGTCATCTGGCAGACGTCTGCCATTTTCGGGACAGTTTGGAATTCTACTTTGCGAGGTGGAATGATTAGTGAGATGTTGCATGAAACAACAAATTGGTGGCATTCACCATGTTAGTATACTATCCTTAGGTTCAATACATCCAAACTATTTGGTGGTAGGTGACAAGAATAATGTTATGAAAGATAAGATAACATCTGCCAAGTTGAAACCGTATTTAGGGTGTGGCTGAGCACACTCCTGGTAATAACTGCCTATTTTACGATGCAAAATGTTACTTCTGCAAGGAAAGAGTAACATTGAATGAGGCTGTCGTGAGGGAAATAAAAAGTTAAAAGGTAACTAAATACCCATTCAATAACACTTAACACCAGCCCAACGTTCAGTCCGAAATTGTGTGTACATAAAAGAGAGACATAACATTAACAGTTTAGTAGATGTTAACAACCAGAATCTCAAAGAGATGATGATGACTCCAAAAATTAAAGGAGTTCCAGTCAAAAGGGAGACTGTGTACTAGGTTGGTGTAATCACACCTGGTGGAGGTAATTTAGAACAATTGCCATTCATTCTCAGCAGTTACAATTACAATCAAGTGTGAACACAAGAAGGCAGATGTGGAAGTGCGATATGGAAGCAATAGTGGCTACCTATAACAACAGATAGAAACCATATTTCTCTACTTGATTGTAACTGGCGTGAACCTCAAGATGTCTGTGAATGGTATCTAGAAGATGAAATATTTATCAATTCCAAACGGGGTTGAGAATTTGCTTAAGTATTTGACGAATCGCTGGATGAATATAAAGTTCCAGAGATTAAACAGAACTTTGGTACTACTGTTCAACCTATTCAGTTGTGAGCTAGAAACATACTAAAAAAGATGTCTTGCAACCATTTTTTGTAATTGGTCCGCCAGATTGGCAAGCTTTTTTTCGTGTTCTTTTGCCATTACTCACCACACAACCAACCAAATGTCTTTACATTGTTGAATCAGAACATGGGTGGATGTTTTACACTCCAGCTTTGCTGAAGGAATGAAGGAAAATCAGAAAGTACATTTTCAATGGAATAGAGTGAAGGCATCTACTCTCAGGGACAAAGTTTATGTTAGCGATTTCAGCAGCGGAGGTCATCGTCAGAAGTTTATTTTTCAGTAGATATAGTGATCAACTGTGCCACTGTGGTACTGATTGGCGAACATGTAAATGCAAATCAAGCTCATGGAGTTTTCTCAACAAGATGGGGTTCAGTTGGAGGGCAAGTTAATTTTCCAGCAAATTTGTTTAGTCAGGGTCACCAGTGTCTAAGATGATGACGCTGATCTAAATACTATGCGTACTCTGTAAGAGGGAGAAGTTTTATGTATCACAATATATATTTTTTTTTTTTTGTGAATGTTCTCGGTGTTTGTAACTGTAACATTTGTAGTATAAGATGCATGTGTGTATGTTATTAGCTTTGTAATCAGTTTGCATTTGAAATTAATTATATGAAAATAGGATATAAATCGTTAAAACTTTGGTTTGTTCAAAACATGTTTGTCATGTTTTGGCAGTGTGTTGTTGCTCATTTGAATCTTTTGAGTTAAATTTGTTCACATCACTGTTAATGTGCCTGATGCATAAAAACCATCACTATGAAAGTTGTTAGCATACTGTTAGACGCTTCCATCATTTTTAGGCATTTTAAACTAACGTGACTTACAGCACTCATTAATGGAGAATACATATGATAAAAATACAGTTAGCTGGAATATTACAGGAGTTAAACACCTGTTCATTCCATTTACTAATATATTTTGTAATATATGTTGGTGTCTATGGTAGTAACTTTCAGCACAGTAAACAAAGCAGTGTTGGAAATCGCACAGAAATTGCATTTGGAAGAGGGTTAGTTTATTTTTTTTTTTTTTTTTTATATATATATTACTCTCATTTGTTTTGTGGGATGGTAAAAATATGACTGCTGATGCTTTTGGTTAAATAAATACTCAAATATTCCAGATCCTGATGAGTTCGTGGGAACTTGCATTAATTTGGCATGAGAATTATAAATTCCTTACTGTATTTTTAAAAATGGTAACATCATTGCAAAAAAAAATGCAGCAGTGTGTAGACTGAGAGCAAAGAACGTCAATACAAGAAAGGAAAACTTAAATAAACAAAATTATAGAAATCAAAATAACTAGAAGATACTAGTCTTTAGTTGTTATTTGGGGCACATGTTGCCAATCCACCATCAGCAGAACAATTTTCCATTAAAACTGTAACTTCTTCTGGAGTGTTAAGATTTTACTGCCTGAAATAGTTGGATTTATAAGCAGTTTAAGTTGCTTGTAGCAATTTTTTGTGAACTTTTGTATATATTTTGACGTTATGTCTCACATGTTTAGTTGAATATTGAGAAAAAACCATGACGCAGTAAAGAAATTTTACTAATATCGATATTTTATTTTTTTTATCTAATTTTGTCTGTAGAAAGTGTTTATAAATGGAGATGACAAAAAATAATAGTGACAGTGTAATTTATATTAATTTTAAATCTTTCTCTCAATTTATTCTTTCCCATTTTATATTACTTTGTCTCCTTAAAAATTGTGAAAAAGTGTTTCACTTAATTTGGCACTAGCCTCTTCAGCGAAATTATTGTTACTGTGAGTGAGTTCATCTGGCATGACTACTGTAGATAACGTATATGATAAGTGAACACTACAAAGGTGAGGTTTCATAATAAACACAAGTTTTTAATGTGCTGCCCATTAAAATGTTCTCTCAAAGTGATGCATCGCCACTTCCACTCATGTATGGCTTTAAATACATGAGGGACAGTACACCTTATGTTTTGTTCATGGTAATTAAATTACCTATATTATCTACCAGTCAACTCTATTTTTGCATTCAAATCTGCATAAAGCACCAAATCGATTTTAAGAAGCAGCTGTTTGGTATAAAGCAATGATAATTTATGAGTAATCAGTGAACAGAAAAGAATAAAGTATGATTAATTGTAAAAATTATGTTGATCATCTTTAATTGGATGTCTACCAGGGAAAAGAACATTTGTGTATTTATTAATTGTCAGAGCATTCTAAAGAAGTTGGGATATTATGTTTTCCACATTTTCTAAATTGCAGATAAAAATTAGTTTGGCTCTTAACTGTAAAAGCTGAAAGCAGTTTTACCTTATCACAGTGATAACAAAACATGTTGAATTTTAGTTATATTGACCCAATATTTATTGTACAGATTGTCATCCCTGTGTATACATAATATTTGTTAACATAATTTTGTAAAGATGTGATAACATGTTAGTTTTGGTAACACTTTCACTACTAAAAAAAAGTCTATGGACTTTTTTTTATACCTCTGAAAATGCGAAGCCATCGATTTACATTTTTTATCTTTACATTGCTTGGAATCCATTTTCACGTCGATTAACGGCACCCACAGATTTTTTTGTTGCTAACACTTCTAGTCTAAAATAAACCGCTAGATTGCATCCGGATTTGCGTCCACCACTTTTTTCTCGCTTCGTTCCAAGTGTATTCGGCAGAGTGCACTAGTGGTACATACAGAGTAGACTGTAGCGATGAGATTACACAACTCTTAAATTTACCATGAAATTAGTCATGATTGGAATGAAATTGAAACAGAATCTGAAGATAAATCTGATAATGATTTTTAATATGTTCCAGACAAATCGGATTGTAGTTCATGTAAGAAAATTGGTGCGTAATTTTATTTTTGTGCTAAATTTTCGTCACAAGTATTATGAAGTCACTGCTTTAAAATTCTATTAAAAAATTGTATGCATTTATCTAAACATTTAACAATTTTATTTGTTTTTAAAAACTGTGTGTGCATCTGCAAGTGGAGAATAATCTGCACCAAATGAAAATTCGGTAAGTGATACATCAAGTGCTGGAGGAAGTCAAACAGGAAATTATCTACAAGGTGCACATGGTACAAATCTTGACAAAAATATCTCGGCATGTGATTTTTTCAACCATTTTATTTATTCGGGTTTCGTGAATTACATGAAAGAATAGACAAATCAGTAAACTCGCCAGAGGTTGAGAAAACCTAGAAGTGCAGGAGAAATTTCTCCACATAGCAGAGCCAAGAACTGGAAAAATGTGACTTTGGGAAACATGTGAAAATTTTTAGCATTTGTTTTACACATGAGCATAAGTGATGAACCACAAGTCAATGACCATTGGTCAAACAACCCTGTTCTGTCCTGTAACTTTCATTTGAATTACAACTTATTGGCAAAACAAACAGGTGAAGCTGGTACAACCGACTGCACAAGGTTTGCCCAATGAGAGAACGAGTGTGTTAACAATTTCAGGCATTGTTTCAAGCTATACATGCCACAAAAATCAGTAAATATGGCTTCAAATTATACATGTTATCTGAATCTGATTCTGGTTACATTTGCAATTTTGAAGTTTGCTGTGGCCAACGGACCATTATTGCACGAGTCCCACATTTGCTAGTAGTTTAGTCTCGGGAAAACTGCTCTGGTTGGTACAACTCAAAAGAATAGAGTCATGCCAGCTGCAGTGAAAGTGTCCAAACTTCAGCATAGCGAGCAGATTTTCCGATGCAACAGCGTCATATTAGCCTTGCATTGGAAAAATAAACTTGTGTGTTCTTGATAAGTACCTGGCATCAGGCACAAATGATTACATATGTGGACAAGTGAGGAAAACAGAAGTCCAAGCCAACATGTGTTGTAGACTATAGTAAGAACAAGTTTGGGGTTTACTTGTCTGATCAGAAAATGTTCTATGATGCCTGGGTAACATCGCAGTGTAAAATGATGGCGGAAACTATCTTTTCACATGTGTATGGTAAATGCTTGTACTCTGTACAAGAATGTGGTGAACAATAAACTGACAATTACAGTCTTCATCAATGAAATCTGTAATGATCTTGTATTCGTTGAAGAAACACCTCGATTGTGATCCAGTGGAAACTAACTGGCACACCTTTCCAGCAAACAACCACTTAAAAAAAATTCCACCCCCTCAAGGAAAGAAAAAAGGATTCAGAGGAATTGTAAAGTGTGCTCTGCTAAAGGAAGACAAGCTACAGGTAGAGCTTGCAGACAAGGCACGAGCTATCAGTGTAATGTGTGCAAGGTGGCTCTTTGCCTGAATCTTTGCTTCAAGGTCTTCAATTCGAAAAAAAAATTACAAAATGTAAAGATGAACAAAAATGAGAACTAACATAAATTAGAAGTAGTGTTCCTATGTATAATTTTGACGCCAGTTCGGGATTGGAGATTGGTAGTGACATCATGTATGCACTGTTTCACATTGCAAAGTTCTGGCAGGAAACACTAACCACAGATGTCTCATCGATTTTTACCAGCTGCTTTGCTATTGTGGGTCGTGACCGAGTCACCCATGTGGCTAGGCTGTCCTCCCAATCCTCTGTGTCAATTTCAGATTTATTAATTGTAGTGTGATTAGTCTGCTAGCCAGGGGAAGTCAAGGGAGCCTGTTGTGAGGTCAATGGTTATGTTGGTATGAAGTTAGCTAAATGCCAACTAAACACTGATAAAAGTACATATTACACTGAAAACACTTAAAATCCTGAGAATGGCTGGTTGATGGGTCCAGTTTCCAAAATGCCTTTAAGAAGCAAGGCCGGCAATCAAAATGCTTGGCTTGGGATTATAGTCATTTATTGATGTTCTGACAACACAAACCAGTTGACGATGTTCACATTGTTATGCAGACCCAATGCACTAAGCCAGTCTGGGGGAGCTATTGGAAAATTAGCATGTGCTCTCTGGACTTGCGTGGCGAATTACACTCCTTGGCCTCAAGTTTACAGGAGGTGGTGGGCGCTACTCCCAGGCGATGAACTTACCTTAAATTAATGTTCCAGTTGAGAAAAGATGAGAAAACTATTGTTCGTGATTGTAGACAAAGAAGTTGTTGAAATGTCTAGGAGTCCCAAACCAAGCGGCCAGCTCCGATGAATGTCCACTTCAGGCTAAATGGCAGCCGATCCCAATGTGTGCATCGAAGTAGTTAGTTTAACTGACTGAATGGAAAAATTCAAATTATATACTGCGCAATTCATGTTGCAAGTTGCATAGTTTGCCAAATACAAATTTGCAGTGAACAATTGGTGTGTGCTGAAGTTGTGGAATAAGTCTCTCCTGTAAAGAATTAATGCAAAGAAGTGTGCATTTTGTGGTCTTGAGGCTTAGAAATACCCTTAACTACAAGTATATTAGATTATGTGCTTGTGTATTATCGCACAAAATTGTGTAAATGCAGGTGTACAAAATAGCCTGTGTAATGAAAGTTCCATAGATGGAATTGAAACCAGTTGTGGGTGGGTTACACAAGTTTTAACAGAAAACCTTTTTTTTTACAGCACATAACATCTCACTGTCAAAATTTGCCAAATAATGCAATGAGAAAGTACAGTGTTTCAGGGTTTTATTATTAGGCAGAGAAAAATCTATGATTACCTTGTTTCACAAATAGGTAATGTGGACCAAGTCCCTGTTATACTACAATAAGTCCAAAATTAGAATAAAATGTCCCTTTTTTTAATTTATCTTTTGCATGTGTTAAAATTGGGCCTAAAGGATATTCACTGGAATTGTAATTGAAGTCTGTCTGCATACACATCTCTGAGCATTTATGAAGTGCGCAATTGCTGTAGATTCTGTTCTGTGATCTTGCGCCGTGTTTTGTAAAAAAATTTCACGACCTGAAAACTAGGATTATCTCCTCTTTCCTTTCTTTGGCTCTATGTGAAAACAATTCCAGCCCCTCCTCTCATTCCCTACTGTCAAGTTGAAAATGCTTCTCTCATGAATCATCACAGATAAAGTGGCTCAAGCTGTAAGTTAACAGACAATATGAGGATGGCTAAGAGTGAAGGCTCCAGCTGGGACGATAAAAATCCATGTATGCAAGAAAACTATGAAAAATGTATCCATGTGGGGCTCGTTTGCTCTATAAAGGGAAGTTTCTCAAAACAGGAATAAACGATGAGTGTAAGAAAACAAAAAAATAGGAGCATTGCATTGAGGTTCCACTTCATTTACTGCTTTTAAATCTTATTCCAGTGACAGCAGATGATTCACCCATTCCACAATATCAAGAAACTAATTTTTACCTACTTTCATATTTTTAAAAATGTGCTTTGCAAGTACACATTTTCCCCCAGATGTCTTCATAACTTTATGTAGACATCTGCAGCTTGCTAGCATTACACATTTTATTACCTGTATAGAAAACTTGCACTTCATTTGCACCCAAACATACATAACTACCAGGTCTGGGAGAGAATATTGCTGTCATACAAGTCGCACCATATGTTGTGCAACTTTTTTTTTTTTTACATATAAATGTATTTGGTAAATTATGAAAATATTTATAACTAAGGGCCAGTTTCACAACTTATTCGTTAAACTTGGCTTAACTAAACGAAGGAAAAATTTTAACTCTTCATTTACCGGTGTTTATGGTAGGAGCATTTCACCACACACATCTAGCAGATAATTAAACCCATGTAGTAAATCTAAGTTTAGAGCCCAACATTTGAAGAAAATGGTGAATCTAGAAGGCAGTGGCAAGGATTTTTGCTCACTAAGCTTTGGAATCTGAGTTGTGTTGTCTTTGGAATCCTGGCAGAAAGAAATATGTAAATTATATAAAATATGAAACAGTGATGGAAACAGCGTGCGGACACATTTATGTTGTAAAATATAACTGTACAAATAATGCTAGTGAATGGGATATCGCAACATTGAATGATAATTGTTGCGGATTTTAATTTAGCCTACGTATAACATGATTTTTCGTGAATCGTATGTTCACTGTCCTCGTGCATCAATTTGTTTGTTATTGCTGCCATCTAGATAAACTAGCATGTCTCAGCAACTAATAATAGCATTAGTCTTCATTGTCAAAAGCACTGTACTTTGCTCAAAGAGCCTATAAAATACAAACATTTTAATGTAGGCTAATCATTTGACATAACATACATAATATTCATCATTAATTTAATATAAAAAATGTTTGACACATTTATTTTGCAAAGCCAATCTAACTTACATTTTTGTATGTATTCATACAACACATATCAATCAAAACTACAGCACAGGGATTACAATTAATATTGTGATTGCAATGAAGGCATCTGCCGAATTTGTTTATCATAACCTTCAAATTATTGTAATATGTTTCTGCAGCTATATTTCTTTCATAAGCGGAGATTAAGAAGTTAAACAGCTGAAAATGGGCGTTTAAACTTAAACTCTGTTAAGTTAATCCTAGTTAATTCGTTCTTAAACTCGGCTTAGCAAGTAAAACTTGTGTAGTAAAACTGGCCCTAAGTTATCTACTTTTTCTGTTGAAGTTCGTCGCATACACTAACGTTGTTTGAAATGGTTATATAAAAAAAGTATGACAATGTGACAGGGGCTTAATGGAAAGGAAAATGTAGAAATATTAATTCTGTAATTTTCATGATGTATCCACGAGTGCTTTGTGATGAGATGTGCTTGGGTATTTGTATTAATTAGGCATTGCTAGTGCAGTGCAGCTATGACATTTGTACAGCAGTTGCCATTACCATTGTAGTTGTATGACATGCTAGTGAAATTTTTGTTATTAAATATAGTAATAGTTAATGCACAATACTTGAGCCAGTGTTGTTTTCAGAGTAAGTATTAATGAATGACATTGTTTGTAGATGTAAATCATTATCTACTACTATTAATGACCCATTGCCAAGTGGTAAATACCCTCCTTTTCTCTCTTGTACCTTCACCATGTGATTACAGTTCTTTTTCCTGGACAACCTTTGTATAACTTTCTCCCCATCTTTATTCCATTCAAATTCTGCCTGTTGTTTTCCATACATTGTCAGGTCCATCATTTGTCGTTCATCTAGTAATGGCTGGAATCCACTCCTACGTTTTTTTAATATTATAATCTTATTCCTGTTCACCATTGCAAACTGCCGCTTTGAGCATGGATATCTAAGCTATGCTTGACTTAATTTAAAACTGTTTACCATGCTGCACTGTCAAACCCAAAATATGACCAGAAAATGTTTAATCCTGCATGCCTGGACTGCCATGCTTAACTGGTTGTGTGTGCAGCTTCCAATGTGCCAGAAATTTGCTTCAAGAATATTTAATTACCACTTAATTTTTGTATTATATAAGTGTAACAGAAAACGTTTAGGGTGGTTAAATATTTGGCATACCAAAATAATAAAAAAAATATATATGTATATATTTTTATTTTAAAAACTATTGGCTAAAATACTTTAAGGAAATAGAATTTTTAAATTTCCAACAAATATTTTCAGTATTACTGTGCGTTTATTTGGGTGATAAACAATGAAAATAACTACTTAATTGGAAATTATGTTATAACCTGTTTTGTTTGCTTTACCAGAGCTGTAGAATGTACAGCTATCTTGATTAAGTTGCTGCAATTAGTTTTTGTATCAATTGGTTTAATATAATATAAAGTTCTAGTAGTTTTGCCTTGGCCTTTTCCTTACTGTGTGTTAGGTAGCTATAAGTGGACATTTATTTAGGTACTTAACTTAAACCTTAATCTTTTGTGAACCGTAAATTTTTTTGTCTTAGCATTTCTTTGTCTCATGAATGTGCCAAATGCAGTTTAGACACTGGATGTTTCTAATATTTTAAGGTGTAATATTTGGAAGTATAAAAAATAATATACTTTTTATAAAATAATTGCCAGTTAAAGTGGTAAATTTTTTTAATTCTGTAGCTTGTAAATTATTTTTGTGCAATTTTTTTTTGCCTAGCTTGTGTTTACTTCTTGTTACATGTTTGAAATGTGAGATAGTGGATCTTAGTTTTGTTACTAAGTAAAGAAATGTTTGTTGTTATACTTGTTGAAATATTAGATGTGTAAGTGCTGCAGTGAAAAGGTTTATGTATCACAATTCTTAGCCAGTGTAGAATAAATTAGAGTGGTGCATTTTCATGTGTTGATTGGTGAGCTGTTGTTATTTATCAGAGGTCTATAAACTATAATCTTTGCAAATAATTCTTTTAATCTCATGATTTGTATAGTAGTAATGTTGAAAGTTTTTGGGGGGGGGGGGGGATATAGCAGAGGGTCATAAATAATAACTAAACCCAAGCAAAATCTGTACCTGAATAGACCATCCAAGACTAATTTTTGTAGATAAGGAAAATGTAAATCTGTGCACATATAAAATATAAATGCACATGTAATTGTATGCATGTGTAGGTTATTGCAAATATCTGTAAAATGTTTGGAATTTTGAGGTGCCTTGTGTTGAATATTTCTCTCTGTAAATTGTCAGGTTTTACCCACAATTTCACCGAAGTCCATGTGTATGTTTATTTAAATTTCCTCAATTGGTTTTGCATAACAATAATCAACTAACTAAATGCTAATATATGTCTTGCAGGTGTAATTTCATTCTTCTTTAATCCTTGTCTTTTGCATGAGCTACAGCAGCTGTTCACCTTTCTCAGACTCATTGTTACTGTATTACATTTTTTAACAACGTAGAATCAGTCTTGTCTTTAATGTGTTTCACTCTGAACAACAGTGACATGTTTTTTGTCATTGAACATATTGTGGAAAATAATTTCCACTTTTGGATTTTTTAAATGTTGCCTTCAGTATTTTTTGTTTATTCCTTGGTAAGGTATGTGGTTCAGATTCTCAAATTATTTATGCCTATTTCTGGATGATAATAATAGAAAATGAGTCTTCATTCTGGAGCATTCGATATATTTTTATGCCAATATGTGGTATAAGTTACTTGTATTTTTGTAAAATACAACTAAACTATAATGAAATGTGCAATTTCTTTGGGGGGTTTTTTTCTTCTCCTTTTTTCCTTTTTAGCTGACTGTGGTCTTGTACGTGAGCCTAAAGTAATGCAATACATAGAATTAGGTTATTGTAAATAAATAATGTTTGAATGAAACACATGCTGTATTAAAGATGACTGTGCATGCATTTTCAGAAATTTTTAATCTATCAAATTTTATTATTGAGCTTTGTATAAAATAGTTTTGTAAGAATAATGTAAATGCAATCAAAATCAATTATTGTTTTATACTGTTGGAGTGCCATCTTGTACAGCATGTGCACTGTTCAGTTTGAATGAAGGTCACTCAGTGTAGCACTCAATGGCTGGGAGGTGGAGAAATGCGCATCAGTTAAAAGGTATATAATGGGAGTGTAAAAGCAACTTGTAAGGACATTAGATCATTAGGGACCATATTTTATGGTAAATAAACTTCCATGATTTCAGCATTTAAAAAATGTGAATTTTGATATGTAAAAGTGGTAAATACAATTAGAGCCATTCTCAAAGGTGACCAACATAGGGAGTGGACCTAGTTGCCCGTGCTTGTGAGCGTGTACGCATGTGTGTACATATATGTACGTGTATGTGTGTGTGCATGCATGTGCATGTTTTTTCCCTTGGTTTTATAATTGCTGCAAAAAATTATAATTATGATATGTAGGCTTTCCTGTTGAGGGAGGTGCTGCTGCGAGCCAGATCTGGTGCCGTCAGGCTGGAGGAAGAAAAGTTATAAATGTAGTTACCTTGTAAAAAGCTGTGTGTGCTCGGGAAGTCGGCTAAGACTTACCACATAATTAAAGAATTAAATGCAGTGCTCAAGAAGCTGAGAGGCAACTACATGGTGTGGTTTTCCAAGAAGTAAGATGGTTGCAGCTGCATCAAAGAGCAAAACACAGCAAAGGATAAATCCACAGAGTAATGGTTTGCCAGAAGCACCATTACTTGTCACAATCACCATTTAAATCATAAGTACAGTTTGACTTTTATCCAACATTAGATAAATAATTTAACTACAATTTTCTGGAGAGCAGACAGTAGATAATAATGTCAATGAAAATAAATATTACATTGAAACACAGGATGCCCACAATCAAGTTGAAGTTTATACAAGATAAAACAGTAAAATATTGATAACTTATCTTTGTTTATTCATTCTGAAAACATCAATGAAAAATTTTTTTGGAACAGTACATGACAAATATGAAAATGACAATGATTATTACAGGTATCAAAGAAACGAGAATCGAACGGTAAATTGTTATGTATCCTCTGCCAACTTCACATGAATTTTTGGAGTTATGTTGCATAGCAACAGCTCTTTGGTTTTCCAAATAGGCGGGATCTATACAGAACTCGCATGCATTGACTGAAATTAATGTATACTTTTCCCGACCCCAGCAGAATTCCTATTTATTAAAGCTGAAAATTTCCGCTACTATCAATTTTCGATTTTTTTTTTTTTTTTTTTTTTATTCTTTTTATCTGCTGTAAAAATTATTCTTTCCCATCACTAAAATTTGTGATAATGCAAGGGAAGAGAGTCAGATAATCAAAACTCGTGGCTATGTGGCAGATGCCTATTATCAGTATTTGGCTGCCTCACTACTCCGTCACACTGTGTGCTCTGTGGCGCAGCTTTAATGGGAAAACTGCACTTGTTCTCATTTTTGTGCACTTTCTGACATGAGCCAGTGTCTGCTGTTGAAAGAATGCTACAAACGCACGTGGAAATCTACCGCACAATATCTAAACCTGTAAATGTCCGCATAGATGAAACACTAAAACAAACTGGCAGTCATGGATGAAAGACCACCGCTGCACACACACAGATACTGTTGGAGATAGCACTTTGTTGCACGTAAGTGTTGCAATCAGCATTGGTTAATTAGCTGTGCGCTGGAAGTCGGAGTCAGTCTGCAACCAGATGTGGTTTGTAGATAAGAACCCTCGCCAGAGGCAAGTTCCTAGAGTTATGGGTCGTTGATGCGGAGCATGCATTGACTTTAGTCTGTTGCGGGATAGTTATTAGTAGTTGGATCATAAGGATCCTGGGTTTTTTTTTTTACAGTATATTAGATAAATAACAGGTACATTTTTCGTACCATACGCATTTCCTGTTTGTGACATTTTTTTTTTGTGCTTACCTTTACCAAAGATTTTCTTTCGCCTCCTCTTCCTCGGTAGTGTTAAAGTTTTCTATGCACTGAGGATTGTATTTACTTAGACGTAAAGAAAATGTGTAGCAATGTGTGGAATTATTTTTCAGTGGATGTAAATGACCCAATTACGCATTTTGCAGTTTGTGCTCTGCAAAAATTTTACGAGGTGGGGTTAGTCGCACAACAAGAAAATTGCCAATAATGATGTTTCAGAAGATCTTTTTGCAATGGTGCATGTAGCAGCAAGTTATCCAGTGTCCCTGCTACTTAGTGTCCATTAGAAGCATTTTAATTTAACAATGCTTAATGGTAGATTTGTTGTATTTGTTTCATTACCGAATAGCATCAATATTTGTGTACATATTGGTTAGCTTCATAAGTTCTAAAATATTGCATTGAGAAGTTGAGAACTTTTGCTTAACTTATTTTGTGTAATACACTGTCTATATTCATTTCAAATCATAGATTTATGAAAAATACTTATATGAATTTGGTTGTCCTCATTAGATAAGTCTGAATGTTACATAAATATAGGAAATTAACTTCACTTAGCAGACCACGAAAGCTTTCCTGTAATTGTCTTAATATTTAGTCTGTCTAATTTGACCTATAAAACAAAATTTCAAAGGGGTACATTGACTGTAGGCACATTTTGATAATCACTATATCCTAATTTATATTGGAATCCGGTAGAACAATGAAAAATAGTTCCAAAATGACACACACATTATGCCTACTACATTTACCAAAAAATATATTTGCGGTAATATCTGCAACAACGTGTAAAAAACAAAAAATTTTATGTAGGTATTTTGGAGTATATTACAATATTCATATCTTCTAAACTGCATAGCTTAACCCAATGAAATTTGAGGAAATATGTATGGATATGCCTAAAAAAATAGAAGAAAACAATTGGAACGACTTACAGTAAAAATTTAAGTTATACATACATTTCCATGATTTTTCACTGGGTCTTAAACTTTTGACCGGTACTGTATTAGATGTGATGCATGGGAAAAAATGTTGCTATAATGTGTGTGTTTTATGTAGACCATACTTGTTAGTGCCATTATAAAGAAAAAATTTTGCCCAAAGACAACACTAAAAGCATTGAATTGCTTTTAGTTTATTAAAATGCCACGTCACCACCTGCTGCCAATGTTCAGTCAAAAGTATGGCCTGCTGGCAATGTATGACTTTGATCTCGAACTATGAAAGGGTAGTGAAATATACCAGAAGTTTTGGGAGCATTAAAAACCTTGTATGGCCATAAACCTATGCCACCATTCAGCTACAAGAATATAAAGGACCGGGTGTGTAAAGTCATATGGGTGGTCAGCCAATGACACTCATGTCTCACTCTACTGGAATCCATAAGCAGTCCATGCCCAAAATGTTATGTTCTCACCGGAAATTTTTTAGAAATAATATCTAACAAGAATTTTATGGATGATGATGATTATTCAACTTAATGCTACGGTCACTTGAGTTAAGGTTGAAATATTGAAAGAGATTTGCATGCAATGCCAAATTATTTATTTTTAAATAACTACATAATGTATTATGTAACAAACTAGTTAACATTCGTGATTTTACTTGACAGCACCTCGGAATAATTAGTGACAGGATGGCGACATGGTATTGTAGGAGACTGTCAGGAGCGGTATTTCAAGGACAGTTGGTGGGGCACTACAACTCGGAGGATTAAAGGGTAGTGTCCGAAATTACAGGATTCCAATGTCCATGTTGACTGGCACCCTGTGGATGTTACAGAGTCTGTCCCGACTTGAGGTAGTGTTACATGTTGATACATTACATCACTTTCTCAGCTTGTCCCACTGGAGAAAGGAAACTTTGTGCTAAGGTCAGGGTGGTTTCGCAATACGGGTGGAGAGTCACTAAGGGAAGTGTGTGCATACTGCTGCAATAATGCTATCATCTCGTGCGCTTCTGACCTTCAGCAGATTGAATTTCTGTATTTATATGAAGAATTTTCTTGTGGTTTACTGCCCTAGTTTCTGTCAGCATGACTTCGGGTGCACAGAACCTTCCAGATCAAGACCAGTGATAGTATTAAATAGCTACAGGCCTCCGAGCATAGTGTTCATGAAAGTGTAGTCTGGGCGATTGTGCAACATTAAGTGATAGACCACACTCTCTAGAGGAACAAGTAGCAGCGAGAGAAAAATCTGCGGCATGTGCATTAAATCAATGAAGACTGCAACTGGGAGCTGGACTATTGGGCTAAATGTGTGAGCGACACACATTATAAATGACAGCAACAGAAGACTGAACATTAGAGTTGAAATAAACATTGTGGGAAATAAATAGTAATAGTAGAGATAGATGGTTACTGCTGTAAATAATAGCTGTGTGGATAAATAAGATATCACATTTAGTTATTTTATTTTATTAATACCTCCATCCATCACAAATTCAGGTACGTTCCTCTTGTAACAATATTCTGAATTGCATGGCTTCAACAACTGCTAGAATTAAGTAAATATTCTAGCAAATAACATTCGTATTAGGACTTAAGTAAGAGGTTAAAGGATAGTAATGTTTTCAGAGTGGAAAAGCAGCATCATCGATCCCTCTTCGATATTAGCAGTATCTAGGGTATAGTATTGAGAATTGGAACAGCCTACAAGTAATTTACTATAAAGGTGCCTTTTTACGAAATCCATATTGTTTTCAATACTAGTATCTGGTATTATCAAATCAAGGAACCCATCCAACCACGAATTCGTTTGACCTCTGTGCAATTTCCCAGGCGCGGTCTGAACGAGTGTAAAATCTAAGAGTGCCTAGAGGTTACATCCCTTGGGAGTAGTACACATGTCATTATAATACTGTTAATCGTCCATGTTCAGCAAGCTATGCCATCCCAGCATCTCGCAAGATGAGTGAGCCAGCGACAGAGCAGCTGCAACCGCCCCTGAAGTGGTCAGTAGTTTTAAAGAGTGCACCGAGGGATAGCACCACCTGCGCTCCAGCCAGCAGCAGACAACATAGCAGACAGCCCATGGCTCTGTCCACGAACGAGTGATTGACCACCTGCACCATGCCGACCAGGCTAGGGTGAGCCAGCCGGTTCTTGTAACTGTGCACAACTCAGAAATGCCAGTTGTTTGTTGGCTCTTGTAAGAGCTCCACAGCCCCGGCGGGTAGCTCCATCGCTAACCCACTGCAAGACCTTCCAGAGGATCTCCCCCTGCAGACCTCGAATAAGTTGTCAATCCCCCTTGCTGATTACCTCTGGTAATGGCCACCCCACAACCCTTCAGGAAGTGGCACAGAGTAGATAGGGAAAGTTAACAGCAACCCAGTCGAACATGCTCTACCCAGTTTAGAACCAGGTCCCCTTCACCAGGAGTCTGCATAGTTTACACTTCCGGTCAGTTCAAAGAATTTAGGAAGTAGTACGGGCCACTGGGTTGATTCCTTTCAGGAATAAAACACGAGTTCTCACCTACTTTGACTTCTTTCCTCAGGTGGCTGTGTGAGCCCAAGTAAACTCCATGCCTGCCAGAGTAGAGCAGGAGATATGGCTTTTACCACCTGATTTTACCGTCCCTAGAGTAGAACTGCGAGCTCCTCCTCAGTGACTTGTACGTCATATATACGCACACACACACACACACACACATGCTCGACAGCCTCCCGTTCGGTCCACTCGTGCTCCGAAAGGTAGAGCCACGACCATTAGATAGACATCCAGGCCAGTTTGTACTCCGTCCACTGCTCTGTCACTTCTATAGGCTATTCGCGGTTTAATGACCACTTAAAAAAACTGCTTTAGATCTACTTGTGTGCAGGTTGTGTATTCTTCTGCTTTATGCAAGATTAACATTGCCAAGGGCCTCATCACTGTATTCATGTGAAACTGTGAAATTATTTTTAATGTGAATATTTAACAAATTGCTAGTTCTTACACTTCAGTGCATTAAAAAAATAAAACCAGAAACATAATTTAAGTTATCAGAAATGGTTACCTAACAATTTTTGTACGACGTTAATATACAGAACTACTTCCCATCCATCGTTACCAACCTTACTAGGCTCACGTCACTCAGGGCGCCTGTTACAATATAGGCAGGTAGGAGTGGTAACTTTTTTTCCGAAGGTTAAAATTTCAAAAGTGCTCGCTTTATCGTGAACAGCCTTTAGCAAATGTCATTCCACGGTTTCCATACTTAAATTTTACTCATTCTATATTCTTCGCACCCCAAACTTTTTGTCTCTTGAGTTTTGTTGGTGAATGCAAAGTGTTGCAGTAACAGTAAAGGTACTGGTGTATCACCTTTGCAAATTGATGGCGAATACGAAGTTCCAGTACTGTATTTTGCGAGGTTACATGTTCCCCTTATCACCTTCCATGCCGCTTAGACTGTGGACTGATTGACGCACATCCAATGGGATTGTGGAATGCTTATGTCTGAAGTGTGCGCGCGCTCACCACCCAACCCAAATCCTTTTACTTTGGTACAACTACAGACGGGCATGTGCCAGTGTGATGATTCAACAGCCACTCGTACGCTGTGTGGGGACATAAAGAGAGTGAACAGAAAACTGTGTGCAAGTGCATTGGCATAGATCAGTGCAGGCCGAACTGCAGACTTGTGTAGCCGCTGTTTTTTTTTCATGTGTCGGTGTGCAAGTGAGCAGTAGACTCAAACATTGTACCTGCACCAACCCATTTTAGGTGAACTCTTCAAATATATAGTAACATGAGTTGGTGTGATGGAATTGGCCAGACCACTCTTGCATGCACTTCGTGTACGAGTGTGCGTCATGAAAAGAGTGTGTCCCAGCAGGAACTTGTTACTGTGACCACAAAAAAATTTCAATATCTATGCATGCCAGCCAGTACACCTATGGCACTTTTTCCGAGCCTGTACGACCTCCTTTCAACAATGTTACCAATCTTAACTGACAAGAACATTTTGTGACAGTTGCAGAATGAGAGCTCACTGTCGGTGTAGGTATCACCGAGCACTGGTGTGGTCCAGAGAGGGAGTGATTTATGTGCCACAACTTAGCTTGCTGCAGCTGCCCAGAACACTGGCGTGCGCACACAACTAAAACCTTGCAACTCACCCCTCCCCCCCCCCCCCCTCTCCAATATTTTCAAGTTTTTATCAACAAACTTTTAGGTCCCCTTAGATGGACTGCAGCGATCGCCTACATTGACAGTATTTTTATATTGGGAAGTACCTTTGAGGAACACATCGTTAATATCCGTAAAGTCTTCCAAAGATTAAGTCAGTTCAATGTTAAGGTCAACTCCCAAAATATTCGGTTGCTCAATAAACAATTAAGGTTTTAGGCCACATCATGACACCCCAAGGCATGTCCACAGACCCCGAAAACGTAGCTGCAATCGAAAACATGCACAACCCCCCCCCAACTCAAAATCTTAAATAACTTCGTACCTTTCCGGGGATGACTTAACTGCGACGATATATTTTGCATTATGCATCCCTTACACAACCATTGATTGATCTGACCAAACATACTACTCCTTTTAAATGGGGAAAAAAGCACCAAAATTCCTTTTTAGATTTGGGACGAGCCATTCTTCAGGCACCATTACTACAAAAATTTAACGAGGCCCACGAGATCATTCTAGCCTGCGACGCCAGCAACACTCATCCAACACGATCCAAAGGCTTAAACAAAGAGAGATCATAGCATTCACATCTAAGAAATTTTCTATGCAAGAAGGGCACTGGAGCACCACCGAGAGAGAGAGAGCGAGCGCTATCGGCTATTAAAAATTTATGCACACATTTTTGTCAGTATCTGTATGGGCGCAAATTTACAATTTAGTCCGACCATGCCAGTCTGAGAAACCTGCGTTCCATGGTGGACCATAACACACACATTCAAAAGATGGTGTTCGCCTTAAGGAAACTTTATTTTCTAATTAATATTGTTACGGGTAAATCACACACACTTCCCGATGCGCTCAGCCGCATCCCCACAGGTTGCTACACAAACTGTCACAGTCCACAACACCCCCTTACATCGTCAAAGACGACAAGATGACTTGTACTTTGCTTTTTAAGGCATTTGCTAAAGCCATTTTTCAAAACCTTAACAAGGCATCCGAAATAAGTGCACCAGTGACAAAATACATTAGACAACACTGGGACGATATTAAACACCATTTCATTTCCGCACGCGATCTCAGTGAGAGGGATAGAATCGCCTTCGCACTGGCTACGGAAGACGTTTTTCCTGTCCATTTAATTATCAAAATCCTAACTACCCTCTACCAAGTAAATGTTGAAGTTATTAGACAAAGGCATGCTGCTAAACTCGCCACAACGAGCATTGAACCAGTTTTCAAACATACTATACTTATGGTCCTTTTTAATTATATCATTAATTTCCTCCCCATCTATACACGTGCCCAGGAATATATTCGGATCATTGACGAGTCAGTATTCCAGCTGTGCCCTCTCACTGTCCCTCCCTTAATTGGTGAATACGATAATGACCCCCATATTCGCAATCTGAAACAGGCCTTATTGCACCTGGAACAAGCCCATACGAAATATCGTAGGATACGTCGTCACTATGGTATGGACACCAATGGTGAAATATTTTTTTAGGTCCATTCACCTCAGAGGTCGTCTAAGTTAACACTTGTCCCTCAATTGTGCATCTCCGAAGTCATACAGGCCCATCACGACGCCATACTTGGGGAGGTCATTTTGGTGTGCTCAAAATATCGCAGAAAATTAAACGATCTTACTTTTGGGACACAATGGCCACTGATATTAAAAAGTATGTTCAATCCTGCCCTGAATGCCAAAAGATTAAAGCCATCACCTCCCAACCCATGGGCCAGTTAACCCCAATCCCTCCGCAGCCGCTTTTGAATACTTGGGCTCTGGATGCCAAAGGGCCTTTACCTGCCACAGCCTGTCACAATAAGTATATTTTAGTAATGATGGAATACGCCACATGTTATGTTTGTGCAAAGCCAGTTCGATCTATTGATGTGGCCACCTGTGCTGAATTTATAAAAGAGGTTGCCCAGAACAGATACTTACAGATCGTGGGACCAGTTTTCAAAACAAGCTAATTAGCAACCTCCTCGAGTCACTTGGCATCAAAAAGCTCACTACCACCACATACAACCTCCGTTGTAATGGTTTGGTCGAAAATAATCGCTCCACTGGGGGACAACTTATAGACTGTGAGAGTGTGGACCTATTAAACGGATTTGGATGTTCCATTAATTTAGTTCAATCACAATACCAGCGTTAATAGCTCGACTAAGTTTACCCCTTTCTATCTTCTTCATGAGGTTGAAGCCATTTCCACCCCCCCCCCCCCCCCCCCCCCTTTTACAAGTAGTCGCCACTAAGTTTTCCGAGCAGGGACATAATTGGTGCGAGCAATGTTTAGCCACTCGTGAAACAGTTCGAAACGAATTAATTCAGGCTCAGAGCCTTTAGAAATCCCAATTTGACAAAACACACAGAAAAAAACACCTTACGTGTTAACGACTACACCTGGGTGCTTAACAGAGGAAGACATAAGGCTCTAACCCATCATTTTCACGGCTCGTATCGTGTCATGGAGGTGTTAGGCGAATCCACTGTTCGCGTACAGACGAATAAATCTGGCGTACCTAAGTTTGACACTATCTGTATGCGACATACCAAGTTGGCGTACACCCGTTAATGTTTTGTAATAATGTCTCTCTGTATTTTGTATCTTTCTGTGTCAGCATCTAATAATTGTGTAAAATGTGATAGTTTCTCTTATTCTGTCGTACGTCACGTGCTAACCTGTGGGTGCTAAGCTGTCTGTGTCCTGACATTGCGGCAAGGGATACGAGGCGTACAGCAACTGGGGCTTACTGACCAAGTTTCACATCAGCACATGACACAGTGGGCACCAGCCACAGCGTGCCTTATATGCTGCATTCTGGCCTCTCCACCCACCTTCATCCTACTGTTCCACTGCTGCACACGGTGGTGGGGATACCAGACTCGCAAACTACACTCCTCATCACTCGCTGTCTCATAGCACTACTTCAGTGCTCATTTCGCCTCCCGTCGAGGTTGGCAGCACTGCGCAGAGGCAGAGCCGCTCTGCGCATGCACCGGGCGTTGCCAAGGTAACTGTCTTCCAGGGCTGTCCCCCCATTGAGATTGGGCACCTTCCCGCACTAGCACCCTAACAGCATTGCTAGTGTGTCTTTTAAACAGCTGGGTTCTCGCTGCCAGCGAATTATCACCCATGTGGTGGTTACGTCACAACGCAGTCGGACGTCACTACATAAATGCGTGCGGTTATCACAGAGCAGAAAGATAATCATTAAGCTCCCCTACTCAGTCTATCATTGGCCACGAGCATAGAGATTTCACATTTGATATTGGGTTAAATAATTTTCTGCCTTATTTAAATATTTCCTGTTTGTTTTATGTCCCCACAAAGGTAGTTGCAATGAATGACATACCAGTATTTCATTTTGATCTCCCCCCCCCCCCCCCATCATTTCTGGACTAATTATGTATTGTGTGACGTGCTGTGCCTCCATAGGTGCTGGTGGTGTGTTCGTGTCCTGCCTGAGAGCAGGTGGGGAATATGAACCGATGACATGCCTGGTGCCCACGTTCGGTATAGAGAACGATTGTTGATGAGGGGCGTACGGCCGACGGCGACTCTGGATATGTGGTCAATATGAAGGAGAGCTGAGTGAATTTGTCTGTTATATTACATAAAAGTAAAATATTGCCTGCTGGCGAAGCTGTCGGCCACTTCGCACGCCTATATTACCACTGAAGTTACCCTGCTTAAGGGAGGCAGGTCCCGTAAATGAAAAATATATTGAAATACACTTGCAAATTTGAATGCTGCTATTAACGTGCAGTACCCGATGAACTCAGGAGAGTTAAATGCAATAAAACACACTTAATATTGGCATGACTGTTTTATTATTGTTAAGGTAAAACGGAATGTTACTGGACTTGTTAATGCATACCTTAGTTAAGCAGACCCGACAGACTGTACCTGCCTATGGTCGCTACTGCTGAAAAATAAGGCGTAGGCCTTAGATTATAATTACATGAACCACGTCCTGCGCATGAAGTCCTGGTATGTTATGTTAGGATGCACGGAGACCTCACCTCGGCTAAATAAATGTACTAAAAGGTTCTTGAATTACGTTAACTATGGATGTGAAGAAAAATGCAGCCTATATTGAATTGCCAAGGGAGGTATGCGGAGCTTACCGTCTGCGCTGCCAGTTGTCTGGAGTGCTGTAGTCTGACTAACGACATGGCGTCGGTTTCGCCGCACTTCCGGTGAATCCGGCGCCAAAATGAAAACATTAAAAAAGCGGCACCGCTTACCCCAGTGTTCCCTCCAATGGCTGTTGCATATAACAGTCTGTCTTCATGGGGCACACTTGTTTAGGTCACATATCCATTCATAACGAGAGTTACTTCTTGTGATGAATGTTAAATATTATGACCTGCAGCCACAAGTTACAGGGCAGCAAGAAAAATGTAAACGCTGTTCTTGTCGACCTGCACTGATCGAGACCGCGACCTAATGTCGATCGGTCGAGTGTTGCTGTGTGGTTGATTCATCTGTGATCAAACAAACGGTCACAAAGGACACATGGACGTCAGGAACACGCCAACCTTATATATCTTAGTTTTATTTTTAATATCGCTGTACGGCATTATATTGTCTATCTCGCCTAAGTGCGTATATTATTTCAACGTACTAGTGCTGGTATAATGCCGGAACTCTTTCTCTCCACGTAATCACATACACATGAAAGAAATTTCTAAATATTTATCTGCTACGAACTTCCCTAAAAAGCATTGCCATCTCAAAACAGTGCTTTCACAGTTCTGTGTGTAAAAACATGCACTTCTGCACGAGTGCCAACTATCAGTGACACGTGGATGAGAGAAATAAACTTTCAGCACCATGCACGGGGCTACCACCTACAGAATATGAACATTCTCACAATGGCGTCCTTGCATATCATTCTTCAGTTATGTATTTTCACATGTTTTGTGTCTCCAATGTTTACTAGTTCCTAAGAATTGTATAATTTTTTAACAAACAACAGTTTTGTCAACCATATGTGGACATAAGTTTAAAATATCACTACATGTATATATGTGCAACTCTTTCTGTAGTGTTTTACATAGAAAATAATCACTGTACACTAGCATGCCTAACGCGCCATACATTACACTTTGTCGTCGACAGGTGAGCATACGTCTGCCGCAGCCAACTGCTCAAACTTAAATTGTGTTGTGCACGTCCTTCGCGTTGCCAACCATTGACCATGTTATATTTTCTCTTATTACAAAATATAATATTACTGCTACCCTACTACCAGCAAATCATGGCACATTGTATTGTAATTTTAAATTGTACCTTAAGCCAGCCGGCCTTGCCTTTTCAGCTTGTCTCCTTTCTAGCAATATTTCTGGCATGTCAAGTGTTCACTTAAGGTGCGCTTATTCGAACCTCTCACCATCCGTGCCCACAGCCTAGCCATTAGGGGAATTTATTACTTAATTATTAAATGTGGCTGTGGACACTTCCCCTCCCCCTCCCATACATCTCACTAACATGTTCAGAACTTGTAATTTTTAACATGACGAGCCAATTTTCTTGTAACACTGTAATCTATTTAAGACTACCCCGCCTTGCCTTTTACCCCATATGACATAAAAACTTTGCTTCTATATCTTGTTCAACTTAAACTTGTATATTACTAAATTTTTTAATTTTGTTTTTTGACGGTGGCTCCTACTTGTAATTGCTCCCTCGATACATACCGCGCTTAAGTCTTCCGGTATGCCACCCTGCCCGACATTCGCCACTGCCTTGAGATCCTGAGGCCTCCCCCCTCACTGATGTACCCCAGGATACTTGTCTCTCTCACCCTATGCCATATTCTACAACCTTGATCTCTTCCACAGCCGGGACGGCTATTATTTCGATGGGAGGGGAGTAGTGTAGTGATAACCTGGCATCGCTACACCGCCTAAGGTCGTACGGGGTATAGCTGGTGGCCAAGTGCAGTGGTTTCACAAGCATACCCTACTTGGCCCAGCATGGCGCCCCCCCCCCCCCCCCCCCCCAAATGGCACCGTGTATTGAGGCAGTAAACTTGAGTGAGATAGTAGGCTGAATAAGATGAAGGAAGCAGATGACCCTAGGCCCCAGAGGAGTTCTGAGGCCAACCAGTTCTACAAGATTGAGTGAGCATTAATGCGTATGCTGTAGGGAGCCATTCTGGAATGAGTCATCGTCCCTTTCCCCGTTGTACAAATAATCGCGTCACGGTTAGAGCATAGCTGCATATACATACATACATACATATATATATATATATATACATATATATATACACACATACATATATATATACACACATACATATATATATATATATACACACATATATATATATACACATATATATATACACATATATATATATACACACACATATATATATATACACACATATATATATATACACACATTATATATATATATATATATATATATATATATATATATATATATATATAAGTGAATTCTGTAAGCTATTGTTTCAGTATAATTAATAACGTAATTGTAATTTCCTTGTTCTGTAGCATAACTTTATTCCTATTGTTGTATAAACGTAAATGTATTGTGTTTTTGTACTTAGAGCACACCCCCCCCCCCCCCACCCATGACACTCCTTGCGTCCTTTGCAGTAATCTAGAGTTCGATGTTGTATCGAGTATAGAGAGTTTGGATACCAGAGTTATTTAAAGATTGGAAGAAGGGAAATGTTATACAACCAAGCAATTGACATGCCAATTATCCTTAACAATAAACAGTGCAGTGCTTAACTTGATGTTGCTGTTTCACCAGTTAAACAGTCGGTTAAGTTGAAATTACAGTTTGTATTTGGGACATTGAAACTCTCACCACCACCTTTCTTTCAAACGACTTAAGGAAAGCTGCCATAATGGAATATCGTTGTTAACAGAGCAAAATACTGTGGTGGAACTTGTTGCATGATGCATCCATTTTGGTCAGAAAGAGTGCCATATGGTCTACATCCTAGACCCTTAGCCTACTGTCTGCACACCAGAGGTACAGCTGAACGATCTTGATGTCATGCCACCCAAACACCGTGATGTAATCCAGCATCTGCCCAACAAGCATCATAATGTCTTTGCTGCAGCTGAGCCATTACGCTGTACTAACATGGCAGAACGCAGTATCCCTTTAATCCACGAGATACTAGTGTACACACTACATCGCCACTATCAATTCATCATCATTCAGTTGTAATGATTTTTAAAGAAATTTCATTTAGTTGTAACGATTTTGAAGAAATTTCACTCAGTTTGTTAAAAAGTCGAACGAAATTCAGCCAGTTTAATCAAAGTTGAAAGAATACACAAAAATTGGAAAGGAAATACCAAAAACCCTATAGAAATTTCTTTTAAATTATTCATTTGCTTAATCTCTTGTAGCTAAGATGGTGATTGTTAAAGGAGACCCAAACTCACGTCAGTCGAGCTGACCGCTACCTTGCTCGACCAGGTGAGCGTCGGGGCAGGCGGGAGGCCAGGCACTCGTAATCCCCTCGAGAGCTCCATGGGAGCGTACCCCGGCAGGCTAGCAAGCGGTCGTGCGATCGCAGTCCCAAGTGAGCTCCGTGGGTGACTTCTCCAGCAGGTGAGGAGGGTTGTTTCCACCGCCACGGCAGAAGCGATGGGCGGGTCCCTTGGTCACAAAGCCCCATTGCGGAACAGACAGGCAGAGGTAAACGGCAAGAGGGCGGCCGATGCCCTTGACCTAGGCACCCTAGCATGCGGACCGGTTCACATGGCTGAAGGTCGGTACACTTTCACGCTCTGGAGGAGAGAGGGGGTCTTGACCCTATGAAGGCACATCAGCAAATGAGCTCCAGTGCTATTTATACCCTCACCAGCCTCCCTTGTCGTAAATTATCAAACTCACCAGTGCCACATTATTAAAACACAGATACAGGAAATTTTGTATTAAGGCATAATTGAACATACTACCAGCCCATATAATTCTGCCATAACCCTCACTCTTAAGATAGACGGTTCTGAAAATTCATCACCTCTGTTCAAAAATATCAATGACGTGCTCCACAGCCTCATCCACGCCAAGGTAATGACATCACTTGATTCCCGTAGTAGCTACTGGCAAATACCAGTAAAAGTTGAAGATTGTCTGAAAACAGCTTTCACTGCACCAGAAAGCCGATGTTTCCAGATCAGAGTCATGTCATTTGGCATTAAATGTGCTGCAGCCACCTTCTAGTTAACGATGGTGCAGGTCTTGGATGAATGCATGGATGAGTTCAACATGGCATATCTTGACAATGTGGTCATATGGTCAGCATCGTGGGAGGATCATGTGACCCACCTGTCCGCAGTGCTTGAACGACTCAGAATTCTTACATATGCAAACAGGAAGTGCCATTTGGGTAAATCCAGTTAACAGCACCTAGAACTTGTAAACAGTTAGGTAAATTTTTTGGACACATTAATTGGTTGAGAGAATACCTAAAGGACTTAGCAACTATTACTGCTCCACTCATATGCTTTCACCTGCTCAAAAATTTTGTCGGACCAACGAACATGAAAACAGTTTCAACAAAGGGCCTAACTGAAATGTTTATTTCCAGACTGATGCGAGCAAATAGGACTTGATGCAGTGCTTTTCCAGCTCAGTGCCAGTGGTACTAAACGAATAATAGATTTTAGCTGAGCTAAATTCAGCCCTGTAGGATTCAGCTACAACATTAATGAACAGGCATGTTTAGTTGGTGTCTGGGAGGTAAACACTACCGTCCGTTCGTAGGATATCAGTGGTTTACATCACAAACTGATAATAGGTGAGTGAAGAGATTTGGACACCTCTCAACATCAAGGTCTTAAATATGATGTAAGCTCATGCACTGGGTGTTGTTTTATGGTTGTTTGACTTTTAAGTCCAACAGATGCCAGGAGAGGAGAATCAGCTGATCCCCTTTCAAGGTTACCGGGCGAAACATTTGCGCAGTACGAGGAAGTGCAGAAAGACATTCTCCCCCCCCCCCCCCCCTTTCTCAGCCCAATCCTCCCTGACTGCCACCAATACCACCTGTGCTACTGTCGCAATGTGACAACAATGTAGTCGAGCACTGGTGTGTGATTGATGACAACATAGAAATGTGTTTCCACACCAACAGTAAAACATGGGAGTGTGTACATTCTGCGTGACATACAAGAACTTGTACTTCAATATGCTCACCAAATGAATGGGCAGGACACCCAGGCACCATATAAACAGAGGAATGCACAAAAATATTTTTACTGGCCAGGAATTCCCTGTAACACATGTCATTTCATGTGTGTGTGTATTCAATTCAACTGCCTTAAAAGCTACCGCTCAGATAGCACACAGCACCAGTTACTACCATCTGAACACTTCGAGAACATTACTCTGAACTTAATGGGCCCAGTCCTTGTACCTCTTCGGGGAAACTATTTCTCGTCACAGACTTATTCCCCAGATGGGTCGAGACGACTAAATCTCGAGAGTGCATGGTAAGAACACTTCAAAAGTTTTGAAAACTGAATTTCCCCCATGCTGAGGATACCCGTACATACTGCTCACAGATAATGGCACTCAGTTCACTGGAAGGAAATGGCGTAATTGTTGCACAAAGTGGGGAGTGCTACATAAGACCATCGCTGTTTATCACTCACATGCCAATCCAACTGAGTGACATTATCAGGATCTGAAGACGCAATGTGTGCATATGGGTGATAAACATGCTTTCTGGGCCGACCACCTGCCTTGTCTCCCTCTTCGCTATTTACACACAATCCAACCTTGCAGAGCCTGTAAGCCCTATGATGTCATATAGACTTTGAACCAATTTTATTGCACCATTAATACATTGTGCAAACACCGACCATCCAATCACCAAGTTGTCATGTGATTGCAGCTGCCCAATCACGTGCAGGCACTGAGACATCACGTGCGTGAGTCAGTCTCCGAGTCCTACCAGACCGGCTCCTCACAAGACAGACCCCTTCACTCACACACTCACTTATATACAAAACCACCAAAACACTTACATGCCGAAACATGGCTACACTCTCCTACACACACACCAACACAAAGAGTCTGTAATACTCCAATCTGTTTACAAAATCACTCCTCCACCACCACCACCACCACAGCCACCTTGGCCCCTACATAGCTCTATTGCTCCATAATTCCATCATGCCGAAATGACACCACCACCACCGCCACCTCACCTGATGTCTCAGTGCTTGCACAGGATTGGTCTGCTGCAATAAAGTGACAACTTGGTGATTGGCTGGTCGGTATTCGCAAAATGTATTAATGGTGCAATACGAATCGTTCAAAGTCGGTAAGGTGTCATAGGGCTTGCATGTTCATATAAAAGCAGTAGGGAGGTCAGCTGAGAGGTATAGTTCAACAGCGGCTGTCGTGAAAGGTGGATTGTCTCGGCTAACTTATACGTTAGGTCAGCCATGCCTAGTTACGTTAAAGTTGAGTGGATATTGCCCACCAATGGTTTTTCGCCATCAACTTCCTCAGCTGCAATGGCTACGTCACTAGCAGCATCTACTTCCACCGGTGCAGTAACATCATTTCAGATTGGTATGGTGCCATCGACTTCTTCAGCTGCTATGGCTATGTCACTAGCAGCATCTACTTCCACCAGTGCAGTACCATCATTTCAGATTGGTATGGTGCCATCGACTTCTTCAGCTGCGACACCTACATCATTACCAGCAGTACGAATATGTACAGATGCTACAGTACCAACAACTCCTTCAGCTGTTAAATCTATGAAACCTTCAATGAAGATACTGAACTTTTCACCTGTTGTATCGAGAACACCATTGCTAACATTACCTGCTGCTTTAGTGCCAGCACCTACATCTCCAACAGGCAGGCCTTCTTGAGTCTCTGTCTGAACCACTACATCATTATCAGTGTCACTTTCGTGATAAGACATTTACTTCCACCCACAATGTACAGCAACATGAGCACTATAATTGTGTCAGAAATCCCTGTCACATGTCATATTTGTGTGATAGGTGCGGCAAGCAGTCCAGTTGTACCGACAGTTTACTTAGACATGCAGAAACCTGTAAAGGTGAAGTGAATTTCTCATCTATACCTCGGTACCTGGTTTGCAAGCAGGTCTCTTGTGACTTCGGCACATGTCGTCAAAAGTGTAATTACCTACATAACCTGTCCTGTACAGTGTGTCAGTGTAATAAATGTCACAATATTGTCGCACAAGGTCAACACAACTGTAACCTGCAACTAAGTTGCATGTATTGGGATGCATATATATTGAAGAATATTGTAATTTTTTTTTTTAGAAGGAATGAGTGATGGTAATAAATCAATTGAATAAAAAATGTGTGAGAGAAAAAGTGTGTTTTATTTTATGCTAACCTAATTCACCAGAATAAAATTTAAATTTAAAAGGTACAGATATAAAATAAATATAATTATAAAGGTATTGTAAAAAAAAACCATTGTACTATATTTACATGTATATAAAATTACTTAAAAAAAATACTTTTTGAAAATTGTACAACAAAATTTTTAATAACAAATATATATTTAATAAATTATGCATGTAGTCAAAGTCTCCCATCATGCTTGTAGGTATACTGCCGATTGGAAACTTTTTCAAGGTCATGGGGTCGAGGTAGTCTGCATCTAATATGGCAGTAGTAGTCTGTTATGTATTATGCTGGTTGACTTTTATTTATTTTTTGGGAGTTTTGGTTTTCAAGTTCATGGGGTCAAATTTGAATTAATCTGCATCGAATATGGCGGCCATAGTCTGTAATGTATTACGCTTGCTGACTTTTATGTATTTTTCTGTAGTTTTTTGCTATCAAGGTCATGGGGTCAGGGTCGAGGTAGTTGCATCTAACGAAGGCAGAATGAGTACAGAAGAGGGGAGTGGGGGATGAAGGAGTCAGTTGTCTGCTAGGGATGGAACTAATGTGACTAATGGTAGTGCAGGGGGGACCTTCGGAAATGTGAGTAGTTTTTAAAATAATATTTAATAATTAATTTTTTGTTATTTTTGGCATTTGTTGTGATTTATATATTTATTTTTAATTTTTTCATATTCAAGAACAAAGGTCCTGAGTCCCACTTGTCCTCGCCCAAGGTCAGCTGGTTCGCTGATTTCAGTCACCTGTTCAGGGGGAGAAAAATGGCATTTTCTGACAATACTTTTGATAATTTTTAATGATACATTTTTTTCAGAATTTTTAGTTTTTTTTAAAGTGGTTTTTGAGGTCAAAGGTCCTCAAGGTCAAAGTAAAATGGGTCAGGGGTAAAGTCAATGACATCCAAGATGGTGGTTGAGTGATGTAACAACATGGCAGCTCCTCCGGCTCAGATCCCGTTGTGCATCAAGGAACATTTCCCTACTACTTGGCTAAAGGTGGGTTAAACTTTGATGACAAATTGATTACAAATTTACTGCTCGGTGGAGGAGTATTAAGTGTTAGTGCAGAACCTAAACTCACAATGATGCAGCTGCAGGGAAATGAGTAGAAGGGGAGCCTCAGATGGCATCTGGAAATGGGCCGGAGTTGCCACGGCCACAATAGTGGAAGCATCACTTTAATGATACATTTGATGACTGAAACAAAAATATTTGTCACGTGCCCAAAAATCAGTTGGAGTGGGGGGCAGGTTAACCTTTACCAATACATGCATGTATTGTAGCCATAGCTTGAGCAGTGGCGCTCATTCAGGGTTGTCCGCTTTATGACTAGAAGGTGGACTTGCTTGCAGCTGTATTAAGTCACTGAACAAATCAAGCCTTTGGGGATGATAATGAACCACAGGTCATGGATGCAGCCATAGGCAAGAATGGCAGCCCACCAAGTGATGAGCTGGCCAAATGATTTCAGGTGTCTAATGAAACAGAAGATCTCACCTGAACGGCATAAGGAAGGCATTCAATTCTATCTAATGGGTACCCCGTACCTTGTCAGAAGCAAATAGTTTTCGTACGACACTGCCAAGCACGACAGATATTGGTTGTCAACACGGGGCCTTGTGCACCACACTGCAAGATGACCACTACATCCATGTCAAGTGGCGCATTGAGCTACTACACTGCAGACCTGTACTTGCAGCAGTTGACACGTGTGTAACAAATATTGAAGCAAAACGAGCCAGCATTAGTTAATGACAAAAGTGTACTGCTCCTTCAGGGCACGTGTGGTGCGGGGTAGTACTCTTAGCAAAATGACCTAGCCAATTTTTCTTGGACATTGCTTAAGCAAGGTTACTGTAAAAGTTTTAATTACTTTTGCTATAAATACACAAAATTAATGTGTGTGCATGTGCTATAAATATATTTGATGGCATTAGCTGAACTTTTCTTGTTTTCTGTATGTTTTATGTCACATTTTGAATTTTCTACAATATAATAAAGCTTAAGAATAATTTATGTAGAAAATAATAGTTAGTTATTCACTGAACCACATTGCAAGAATCCACTTATATACCTTCAAGAATGGCTTGTGAAAATAATTATTTTAAGTAACATCTTTAAATTTAAGAATTTTCAGGTTTCTGTTTGTCAATGAAATGATTTTGTAAAGAAGGCATTTCCTTTTCCTTGTGTAAACCAAATTTCTGGTTGGTATAAACTTGATACCTATCACACATATACTTTATTGTTTATAGCAGTAATACCTGTGATCACGCAAGCCACATCAGTGAAACAATTGGACTCCGAATAGCTTCCACAGTTTAAACTAATTATTTACATGATGGTGTTGAAAAGTGTAAAGAAATACGCAGAATTTACTGGACACTCTTGAGAGATGCCTTAGCAAATCTATTAATTTAAGGAAGCACTATAAAGAAGTTGCAAAGATGTTTATTTCTTCACGAAAAGATATGACTACATTATTCTATTACCTACAGCACGAAATTAGTGTGTTCTGTTTTCAATACATGTGTAGTAAATAAAAAAGTGCAGGTGGTGAAATAAACAACATTTATTAACATCCCAAAATATCACACTTCTTTTGAACAGATGAAAATTGTGGTTTAGACACAATAACCTGCAGATGATTTCAATTAATACTTTACAGCAATAACGCAACATGTGTTACATTAATGCACCGTCATTGTAAAAAAAAATAGGATACTTCACAATGTATCTAGAAACAATGGGCAAAACCAAAGTAACAAATTCAATAATATCATCACAGTAACATATTGCACATGTTTCATGGAAGAGCTTAAATCATTTTAAGGAACTGTCTAGTGTGTGTGACCATGAACAAAGAGTAGATCACACAGACTATCAGCATGTGTTACATTAATGGACCATTATTGTAAAAAATAGGGTGCTTTAAAATGTATCTGGACACCATAAGCAAGACCAAATAAATAAATTCAATAATTCCATCACAGTAACATATTGCACATATTTCATGGAAGAACTTAGATTATTTTTAAAACAGTCTGGTGTGTGTGATTATGAACAGGCAGAGTTGGTCACTGAGGCTGTTAGCATGAAAAGCTATGTATTCTGCCAATAGACTGCTACAACTGAAGTACAAATAAACTAAACGTAAACAAGCCTATTGGTCAAACACTTAAACAACAGGATGGTTCCTTGCCAGTAGACTTAACATCCTCTTTGACCAAGGCAGCCTGCTTGCAGCACAAGCAAACTATAAAACATGAATTGTTCAAAACCTGAAATCTTCCACACTTAAATACATTTATGTAATTGACAAGAACATACACAGCAATAAAAGTAGGTTGTATGGGACCTAATTAACACTGTAGTTTAACATTTATTACGTATACTACACTTTATATTTCATACGAATTAACTTTGTAACTATATATCACTGACCTCCATATAAAACAATTAATTCAGTCAGAAAAATGATAAATTCTGATGAAATTAAAAGCACTAACAAACATACTTAACTGAAAATGTATGCTGACTGACAATTATTAACATTTACCACTAAAACTGGAATGAATCTTAGGTTATACCATAGATAAATAGTAGGTACACAGAACTTGAGAAAACAATGATTTTTCACATATATACAGCTACACAATGATTCACATAGAACTTGAGAAAACAATTATCTTCACATATATATGTACAGATATGCAATGATTCACATATGGCAACTATGGGGCAGATCATCAGTCCATAATGTTTATTACCATTACTTCCAACTTTATACACATATGGCACCACCACTTTGGTGTGATGTTGCTGCAAATATTTTCCATGAGCGAACTGCTTTACAAGCCGGCTGGACTGTGGCGACAGTAAATCTACAACACACACACACAAACTCTGCAATGTAGGCTGGGCCAACTTCACACTGGAGACCACATTCTACCACAAACAGTCATTTGGTACCACCTGATTTACCACACACAAAGCACAGATCTGTGCACCTATAAGCATTAATTTGGCTATTTATGTATTACAATACGGTGGAATACGCTAAAATAAAATTTCAGTCAACCTGAATAAAAAACAAAATTATGAGACAGTTTAGCCTACCAGATAAATGGTTAGTACAATTTATTAGCACATTAAAGTGGTGGTATCCCTTCAAGCCTAATTATTATTATTATTATTATTTTTTTCTCAAACTTTATGACCGGACATTGAAAATCAAATGCACTAATGATTTAAGGGATTACTTAGCAAACATGTATGATTTTGTATGGTTTCAGTTATATCTGGATTTTCCCATGCGTGACAGAAATGATTAAATAACAAGGCAATTTTTTATGATGGTTACAGATGTAAAACAAATAATGTGGGAAGAAGAATTTGGATTTCAACACAACTGTAAATATGTTTCCTGTCCTTAATCTGTAACGAGTGAAAGGGCCGTGGTAGCCAAGCATTTAGCCTGCTCACCTCCCATCAAGGCGAACCGGGTTTACTCCCAAATTTTTGCACGTTGGAATTGTACCAGATGATGTCGCTAGTCAGCGGAATTTCTCAGGGATCTCCCGTTTCCCCCACCCTTTCATTCCGACACTGCTCCATACTCACCTCAATCACTCTCATCGGCTCTCAAGACCTCGCTGTTAAGAGCTGCCCAAATCTCTTCACTCACTCAAACTAGTGAAATAATTATTTTGTCATCCAAAAGGACATGGAGAAGTTAGCTCCTAGATATAACTATACAGAATGTTCCCAAATGTGTCGGAAATAATCACACAATTGATAGCACACCCCAAAACAACTCAAAATGTCCCTATGAACATATATCAAAATCAGTAGTTTCTAAGTCGCAGACCTTCAAAAATTGTACCACATGTATTGGTAACCATCAGTCTTTTACGAGGTGTGCCTGTTAGTGATCAACAAGAATGTTGCAAGTGTTATTACCTGTCTCGCACAGGTGGATAGGCCAAGCAGGACCATTCACCTGACCTGCATTCTTCCCGGCTCTCAATCCACTGAACAATTACCTGTGCTGGCATTTCTTGGCCATTGTTTATGTAAATCCAGTTTCGGCCACAGCAGTGCTTCATCAGTAAGTGGAACTAGGTTTTCAGCACATATATGCAATTCATGTAGTATCTGAATGTGTCACACTCAATTACTAGGTGTATTCAGGTACAAAGTCAACATTTTGAGCACATAGAATGACATATCACTGGTACAGGAACATGGTTACAGTTACTAAAGCTGGAACGTATCAGGAAGACTTCAATGAATATAACCAGTACAACATTAAAAGGTCTGCAACTCAGAAACTAGTATTCGTAGGGACATTTTGTGTTGTTTTGGGGTGCACTATACACTCCCCAATTACTTCCTACATATTTAGGAACATCCAGTATAGTAAACAAAAAATGGTAGTGTGATTTAAGTTGTAAATTAAAATTAACATTTTGATTATATGACCATTAAGGGGAGAGAGAAAAAGAAAAAAAATGAAGAGAAAAAAAGTATTTACACAAGATGATCCAGCCTATGTGAAATTTTAAACAAAGATATATAGAGAAGCATTATTTCTAAATGGTCACCTAATAGAGTCCTTAGCATAAAAGATGCACGGAAAGTGCATCATAGTGGATAAAACAACATTAACTTGGCTTTTGAACTCCCTTAAGAGATCCTGATAAAGCCTGCAGCCACTAACTTTCACGTTTAAGTATTCATTTAGTTGGGTGTTTTCAGCTCAACTGGATTTGCTTCTACAGTCCAGTCATGATTACTTCCTACTTTTCAGAAGCTCTGCTTAACCCTTTCATTTTATTTGTCCACTGTAATGGATGATTTAATTTCCATGGTTTAATAATGTTCTAAAAGTTTAGAGAAGTAAAGGTCATTATGTATATTATAGTGGACATGACAATATATGGAACAGATAAGTGCATGTATTTATTGGTTAAATTTTTAAGTGATAATAATAGTCGTGACTAGGTTCCTGGCAAAGCTTTACAATATTGTGTATGTATGTATGTATCTACAAATTCACACAGATTTACTAATAACTCTGAATAATATTTATTTATTTTGTGTGTTCAGCAATAATTCTATTATTCCTAAAATATTGGCAATTCGAAGCTGATTGTATTGTTTTTCACATTGCATCCCTACAAAATATCATCCACCACAGTGGATGTGGCGACTAGTAATGAATATATATACAAAATGACTGTTTTGACTGATTTTGTACTCATGTCTCATGTTCTTTTAGTAAGCCCTAGATTGTACTTTGTATATTATTTTGGTATGATTGATTTCCAATGTTTTTATGAGGGTGCTAAGCAAACAAAATAGTAACAGTTTGGCAAGACAATCATATATTCTGGATTGAAACCATATGTTTTTATTTTTAAAACCAACTACATAAAATCAGCATAAACATAAGTATCATTCATTTTACATCTTACACAATGAACTTTTGCTGTCATTCTCCACAAAGTTCAACTTTTTGATCACCAATTCAAAAAACACAATATACATAGGTATCGTTCTTTTACACCTTACATGATTATTTTTTATTGTCATTCTCTACCACATTTTCCAATTTTGGCAATTACTAATTCCTTGTAATCGCAACTAAGGCAGTGTCCGAATCCAGTTATATACTGGCGTACTTGCTTTCTTGCATACTTCACTTACCCTTGGCACCAAACTTTATGAATTTGGACAGGCAGTCTTGTTGGCTTCTGTAACAATATTAGCCAGCTAACCACTTTTAATGTACGTGTATTCAGACTAAGAATTTGATAATTGCCTAAAGTTTTAGGGGTTAAATCACGTATTAAATAATATTTCAATTTGATTTTTATAACATTTATTATCTATCATTATTTTACGCGAGTGCAATTTTGATTACTTGTTTTTTATCTTGGCTTCTGTAGGTTAAGAACATTAACATAATAAGAATATATTGTTTAGACCTTGCAATGGTGCTGTGGTGCAATCATGTTTAGTTCTACGATTTGCCACCCTGTTTGCTGCACTATAAACATTTTCTTTGTGTCACTTGGATTCGGAATCCTTTCTCATTTTGTTTCCCCACCCTACCTTACCACCCGATGCATCCTCTTTTAATTGTAGTGGGGACATTTGATCAGCTGGGCTGTTAAGCTGTGACCTTCCAGTCATTGTGCATTAGTGATTATAAGCTACTAAATCCGCCTCTCCACTTCGGAATCACCACCATGGAAGATTACATGATTTAAGAAATTGTAATATCTGTACAGCGCATAAATATTTTTCATATTTAAGATTTTGGTAGTGTAATATCAGTGTAATTTGGTAGAAGAAGATGGGAAGACATAGTGAGATGTAAATAGTTTAATTATTAAATGGGCTTTAGTTTTTTGTGCTACAAAGTAGTTGGTTGTTAGTGTTAACGTAGTGGGTGCACGACATCTTTAGAGTTCCTTGTTCTGCGTTATTGTTTGAGTGTGTTAAATAGTTTATTTTAAAAGTAAATGTTTGAGCATTAGTGTACGTGTTTGCTAGTGCAAATACAAAGTTTCTAACTTTCGTTGCCCCATTCGGCTGGCCTGGTCCTCAAGGTTTTGCATGTGATCGCCTGTGCACACCTCAATGCGCCGCTTTGGTAGGATTTTTAATAGCCTTGTTTGTTTTACTACTGGACGCTTTGTACGGCCCAAGACAATTTTCAGGTACTGCCCTGTAGATTAACTTATTTTAATAGTAATTTAAATTCAGTATTTTAATCTGGTATTTTAACGCATTGCCCTTTGATGTGCCAAGTTTGGCTGCTGCAATGCATTGTAATATTTTTAAAAGTGATGTTCCTTAATGGCGCAGTTAGGTTACTTTTTAAATATTCTCTTGAGTGGATTTTCTAGTAAGCATGTATGCGCTAAGTAATATCTTAAAGACGTTGGAAACATTTTTTGTGTAACAGGTGAACGTGCAGTGGCACAAAGTCAGAGTATATTGGTAAATAATTTTGAAGCGGCGTTACGCTTCATGAAGGAAAGCTAACCGTTTTTAGATTACTGCAATATTTTCTCATGTAAATGAAATTGAAGGTAAAATTGTCAGAATAGCTGATTGCCCCGCTGACGTGTCACACTGTCTAATATGCTGTCGTTTTGCAAACTACTTTGAAACTTAGAGAGCAGAGAGTTCTGAATTAAAAATAATATTGCTACATTTACATGGTTAAAGTATCTGCTCCTGCCGAATAAATATTTTGATTGACTCGTCACTTAAATACAAGAATGCTTATTGTATGTTTATAATTGATTATCAGGTTGTGTCACTCAACTATCTTAATCATGTTTTGCATAAAGTCAAGGGGTGGGTGGGTGGTAGGTAGGTTGGTACGTAGATAGGTAGGTAGATGTACTGCGCAGCATAAAGGTGGCACATTAGTAAATAAGTGATAATGTATATTATGACTGCAAAATGATCACGGGGACAATGATACTGTAGTAAATGCATGTATTGAAAAATACAAAAGTCTATATTTACAAAAGTAAGCGGACTAATCACGCTGTTTACAGAACAGTTCAAAAAGTCCTACCATGGGTTTAAAAGAGGCATTGTGTTTTGTCTACCTGTCAAGCTACTTGCCTTCTGTTTTCCAATTTCTGTATTGATTTCTTGGAAACAGTTCAATTGAGAGTGTTCCAACAAGATTATATTTTCTGTTTATTTAGACGTGCTGATTCATGGTACGACTAAGCTTGAAATGATTTAAGACAAATTAATAGTGGCTTAAGTTTGAAACATATTATGTCACCTGATAGAGGGGAAGCTATTCCCGTGTACCAAAAGGGTTGGTGGAATACTGCACCAATATAGGGCGGTGCCTGAGGAGTAAAACATCAATACCAACAATTGAATAAAACCGTACGAATTAATATCATAAGTCACCGAAAGGTCACACACACAAGTCCCTGGCTAGCTCAAAAGGTAGGTCACATTCTCCCCCACGTTGAATGGTTAAGTCAGTGGTTGAGAACTTTGCAGGTGATTGGACTGGCCGGTGACTTGGGGACTATAACCCCTATAAGTAAATTTTTCTTAAGGTTCAGATGAACACTGAGCTGAGAATGGTGGTGACCTTCAAATACTGCGAGGCCAGCATCACTGTGATCATGCCAAGGGGATTATTCCCACTTGGGCAGGATGCCTGTGTAAAGTGTGGGGCGTGTAGGTTTGCGAGTGGGAACAAAATCAAGCACAGCTGGCAATACACTTTTCTGACGGGTTACCTGTGGTAGGTGGGGTAGCAGTGCTCTCCTCCTCTACACTGGCCGAGCTACAGCGGCCTGCTGTGAAAAAGCGGCCTTTGCCCTGCCTGCCAACTCTTCAATGGTCTGTGGCCATAGGAGTAGCAGGAGGTTTCGAAATGAGGGCAGAAGGGTGCAGGCGATGCTTCTAAACCTCTGTCCCTCATTTTGTTCTGGATAAATACGTTCATGGATCCGCTCCTTTTTGTGGAAAAATAGTTCCACTTCCTCGTCAGGGGTTTGGTTCCTTGAATGAATGTTTGTAATTAATTTTGACAGAATTTCATCGCCGGTGAAATGCGTGGTGAGCTGAATTCGAAACTGGGGGCCATCCCTTGACAAATTCCCCATACTTTTCCCACCATTTCCGGGCTTGACCGCCCAGTTGGTGGCATACTTGGCTTACCCATTGCTTCACAGGTATGATGAGATGCTGAGGTACTCCATCATTTCTCCCTCGAATTCACGAACTACCATGGAACTCTGGCAAAATTAGTTCTGTGGGTATTCCGGAAGTCACCAGACTGGTTCGCGACACCGGGTTTGTGGGTTGGTGGGCATGTTCCAGTCTACACACCTCACATTGGTATACCTGTCCTGGGTTTCTCAAGCATTCGTCTGGCCAACCAAAACATCTATAGTGGTATTCTATTTTACAGAGGATACACTGTACCATGTGATGCCTTCGCACTCTGGTCATTGGCACATTCTCACATGGGTTTGCCTACAAGTCTGACACCTAAACTCTAGACAGGCCATAAACTTTGGCATGTCCTCCCATCCTAAACAAGTATATTGATATTGTCTGTGACAATATGTGCACTGTATGATATTTACGCCCGTTCGAACACGTCTGTACGGGTCACTGAGTGCTTCTGGTTTCTTCAAGATTAGCTATTAGCATCTGCCAATTCAACCTGTGGGTCCTGCAAACTCTCCTCGTAGCTATAAATGGTCTTAGAAAAGTTGAGCACCACGGGGTGTTTACTTTGAGTCCCCGAAGTCAAACAAAGTACTCCTCTGCAAGGAGACTTGGAAGAAAAAGGGGGGGGGGGGGGGACAGGCTTGGCCCCAGCTCACAAGGCTGAGCTATATGGAGCTGTACGTCCCACGTTGGGCACCAATTGACGCACCCTGTCGATTGCTATCAGTTATTGCCTAGAAGGGGGCGGGGGGACTGGCTCAGTCCTAGCTCCCAAGGCTGAGATATATGGAGCTGTACGCTCAATGTTGGGTGCCAAATGACGCACCCTGAGTCGTGGGTGGGTGGGTAGGAAGTACCCGGCCTATACCGTGATACTCCCTACTGGCAATGAGCCCCCCACCTCGTTACGAGGGTGCCTCACTAGAGGTGCACCTATCGTTGGGGTGGATCGTTAAAAGTGCTGATTTCCCTCTTCCCTTCCAGATGGTTATTAGAGGCCCTTTGGTGGCATAGTGGTTTCTAACGAGTGTTCCTTTGTCTGGCGGGTCGGGTTGGTCTCGCGTTGGGGTACTTACGGGGATACCGCCTACTGGAAGGGTTGTGTTTGAAGGGAGGGGAATCAAACCCCAGGGTGAGCTTAGTTAAAAATGACTCCCTCCCAGGGAGTGCGACCTTACTAACTGTGAAGGTTGCCAAAATATGGTACGCCAGCTGTCCAAAAGAATAAAATACCGCAAGTGTGGTTGGATATGCTAATGGAATTGAAATGAGTCTGACTTTCCTCTGATAGTTCTTACTCGGGATCTCGTTGACTTTCAGGATGTCTGAATGGGGCCGGCCTCATGGGCTTTCAAGATGGAACAAAGTTATTCGGAGGGGGTGCTATCCAGACTTTTGCTGTAGCTTTCAGGATGGCCACTCAATTTCATTTTCGAAATTCCCTGACTTTTTCAGGTTTTCCAGACGAAATTTTTGTTTTTCCCTGACTGATCATTTTTGCTTTATCTTTGCTTACGATAAAATTTATCATACAAATAGTTATACATTTATTGTATAATGCGATGAGAATAGCAAAAGTGTTACCTTGGTGCAGCAGCCATAATAATTTAACTCTACAGTCAGTAACCTAATTTTCACTAAATAATACTGTAATGCCGTTTGGTGAACAAAAAACCTCAAGCCAAAAACACATATACACAATGGTAACAATGGATGTGGCATAAAAGAGTTTGTGATACAGTTTTATCCCAAACAAATTGTGAGTGTCAGACATTTCTTATTTGTTAAGTATCTAATGTATCAATACATTTCTTGAGAAAACTGCATATTACATTTACTATCACTGTGATTTGTACAAAAAATAGGATAACATTTTTTTTACACAGAAGTTTGTCTTTATGAAGCTAAAAACATAACGTGAAACCATTTTGAAACACAGATTTGGGCATGAGAATTTAATATACACTCAACAAATCTATTACGACTGCTAGAAAATAATAAAAACATTGTCCAATGAATAGGTGTAATTTTTTTTTTAAGATATTGTGAGCATCTACTGGTTACATGCAGGGCTTATTTGTATTTTCCCACATGACTGGTTCAAAAAAATTTAAGTTTTTCAAGTCTATATGAAAATAAAAAGCAGAATGTTAACTTCACAAAGAAGTGCACCGAGATGGTAATAGTTTATTCACATTTATATTAATGATAAATATTAAATCAAACCTAACAGCTGAAAATAATTTAAACCTCTTCGCACAAATTTCTTTGTTGGAAAACAATTCCCATAATTTAAAATACAAAATTCACACTTCAAAGATTTTCTTAAAAAATTTTACGTAATGTTTACAAATTTCCCTGACTTTTCCCCAATTTTTCTCCTGACCAATAGAATTCCCTGACTTTTCTGGCTTTCCCTGTTTTCCAGAAGAGTCGCCACTCTGAGCTTTGGGCGGTACGGCGAGTTTAATTACCTTCCTGGCTGCCGTTCGGATCATACACAACTTTGGCAGTGTAATGTCGCTAACTTGGGATGGAGCAGGTGGCTTCCCAATCAGTGCGGGGTTAGAAGGGCTGAAAAAGTCAATGTATTCGTAACTTGACCATGGACAACAGATGCCTAGTACAGAATCTAGTTCGGATTCTTGTTTGCAAGCAATATAGGGGGAAATCAAACGTGGTGCAGAAGCAGTGACTTCTGGTAAGCGGGATAGGGGTGCAGTGTCCCAAGTGGAGTTGATTGGCAGACTGAGATAGGTCCCTCTGTAGGGTCCATCGAGCTCAATGATGCTTTCTGCTAAGCAGTCCTCCTCCCTTTATAGTCATCTAAATTTATGAAAATTAACATTACTAAACTAATGTTATATTGCAAGGTTTCTTTATCTCTGAGGCTCTTTTCATTAAAGTACTGGTTGGTCCTACTCTTCCCCCTAGCAGCCATAGTACAGCCCTCGTGGGTGTATCTTCTTCAGTCACTCTTGAGGCGCTGACACAGAGCAATAACAGGCTGAGTCGGAATGGTACCGCAGGTAGGCACGGGCATACCGGACACTCCCTGGAATCCCATTATGTCTTTGCAGGCGCTGTGATCCTGAGAGGTTTGGCCCACTCACACTTATTCCGCAGTGAAAGGTTAGATTTGCTGAAACCCAAATGAAATTAATTAAAATTAAAATGATTAAGGATGCGTAACTGACTACCTCACCAAAGTTAGACATTATTGTAGCGTTTTATTGACGCTTGAGAAAACATTGGGGATCTGGTTATTTTATAATATAAAACCAATATTAATTATTTAATTTTACACCAGGTGAAGGCGAACCTGGATGAATTCTCTCCAAACTCCAAGAATACTAAACGTTGCAATTAACAGCGAGTTAGTTATCGAAGGGGGTGGTTGTCTAGAGGGAACATCGTGACTGCCTTCTTCCGCGGGAGTCGACGAATGACTGAGGTAAGAGGTGCAGGGTTGCGGACTATGAAGTTACTTCTTGAGAGCCATCACAAGCTGCCAGAGCCTTTGCAAGCTGGTGGATGAGCCTTCGCAGGCTGCTGGTAAAGGAATGCTGCCTTCTTCAGGCTGGGAGAGGTGGAGGTCTTATCCAGACCCAGGAGAGCCCTCCGACCTTTGTGGTCGGTGGGCCGACGAACTCTGGCAAGAGCGTTTTCAGGATTCCTTATATAGTCAAAATCTTAGCTTTGTGGTTCTCACAGAGGTGCGGGGGTTGCTAGGCTTCTACCGCAGGGGTAGATTATCTCAGTAGCAAGCAGTGCCACACTTTTCTTATCGCCCTGGGTGGAGGCTGATGACAAGTTTATCGCCTCTTCTCGAGGCTTGGCGGCTGTGACATCACTGGGCGTAGGGGTTCTGCAATCCTGTAGTGACTCTTTCAACTTCCTTATCGGTGTCGGTGTGGCTTGTCGGGTAAAACAACCTCTGGTCAAGGGGGTGGTAACTGCATGTCGAATTCTGGGCGGGCAGTACAATTTCCATAATTAAACATGTTAATTATTTTCTGAATCTGTAGTTGTCCAAAGCGTGGAATCAACCCTGTAGCCACTAGAATAAATGTACGCCGCTTTAGACTTGCCCCAAGGCTCTCAGCGATCACTGATGGAACAAAGTCGACCAGTAGTGTGCACATTCGCGCTGCGCAGCAGTGTGGCAAGCATCAATGTAAAGTAATGAAGTATTTACGTTTAAAGATATTTTATATTTGTATAATATATTTTTTAACTTTTAAACATTATCTGTAATAAAGTTTTTCTTGAAATATTTTTGAACTCATAGTTTTTGCATAAATACATGTCAAAGTCACAATTTTACATTTTAAGTAATGTACAAATAATGAAAACTAACTTGCATAAAGAAATGAGATAATTCACTCAGAAAGAAGATGCCAAGAGCTACTTCAAGACATCCATAAAATAATACAAGGGTTTTCGCGATTTTAAATATTGTGGAAAATAAGGAAATATTTACATTTTTTTATTTGTGGCTGCTCCTATACTTTTTTAAAAAGAACTTTTGCTACTGCTGAGTGACGTGCCACGAAATAAGAGTCTTTTCATATTTAAATAAGTAATATGGTTGTTTCTATTTATGCCATGCTGAGACTACCAGTCGACCTTGATAGTTAGCTGTAGCTCGGCACAACAGGACCATACAGGATGCAAGAGGAAGCGAGGTGTGTCACATTATTGTGTATTATTGCAGCCAAACATCACAAGCAACCAAGTGTCAACACATGTAGCACAGTTATTCTGACGCAACTTTAATGGTTTGGCAAAGTAAAATTGATTTGCAGAACACCAAAAATAACTGTTAGGCGCAAATATTTGTTTGTTTATAACCTAAAAAACACAGTGACTTGACTTGCACATTCAGTAGCTCAATGTCGGCTGAAAAAAACTCTACTCAAATGACGAATCAATCTTTGTTAGTTTGACTCAACTTGAGTTTTCGAGTCTAAACCCATCACTACCTGTAGTATAATCAATCAAATCATTTTCAATATAGACACTGTTAAGTCATAAAGCTAACCTAAATATGGTAATAAAAATTGTGAATATTTAGGTCACACTTTTTTTAATACGCCAACACTATCTGAACATCTGAATGTAAACAGAGCAATTAGCAGTTGAAATATACACATTGCATGATAATTTTTTTGTTTTCAGGTAATGGAAGGATATGTTATTGGTATGTGAAAGCAGACCTTTACGAGGACTAAAGAAAGAGTGCGTTTACCATAAATGGACTACATATACAAAAGCGGACAATTCACTGTGTATCATGTAATATAGAAAACACACAATCATAATTCATTTGTAAGTCAAAAAATAGCAATGTACGTAAAAGTTTGACAGATTGTTTATATAAAGAAATCATGACATGGAACTTGGAAAAAAAAACCTTTTTTCGTTTAATGATACACATCATTGGTATTCTGAAAACATGGTAACAACCTCTAAGCATCTGCCCATCCACCACCATATGTAACACGATGCAAGCTAGTAACAGAATACAAAAGCTTTTTTGTAATCAACTATTATACTACTCTCTGAAAGCTTTGACTCAAAAGATATGCAACTATAATATTAATACCAAACTTTTAAAAATTTAACATGCACAAATCTTTCCCATGCAAGCTTTGAATACTAACAAGTCGATGCAAACACTAACATGCAGTACACACATTTTAAATGTGCACACAATGGCTGCAGGAACTCAAAAACATTATGTTCAGATGTTGCTTATAAACAAGTCTTCTTTTCAAGAAAGAGAGCAAGGTGTAGAAGGAATTAAAGTGTTTTAAGGTGCATAAATATAGTTAACACCTAAACATAGCCAAATATCTACAAATAAAGATTTTTCAAAATTAATCAGATAACCAATATAAGTGAAGTGTAAATGTCAACAGTGAAAGCCATTAAAATAACATCTATAACAAAAGATGAGTGAAACACTCCAATATGTCTAGCAGTAAAACTTATACACTGAATAAATTGTTTGGCCAAGCTTAAAATAATCCATTGCTGAAATTATTTAATAAGATATGAAATTTTATATATATATATATATATATATATAATATATAAACCACAAAAATGCTTTTCTTAACTATTCTTAAAAAATAATTCCATTAAATTATTAAGAGTATTTTAACATTTTCAAATTTTTAATATATTACTAGATACCTATTTCAATCATTGCAGGAAATGCTAACATGACCATAAAATATAAGTATCGGCATTAAATTTTGCTACTTACGGTGCCAAGTTTGAGATATCCACTGAAGAATAATTCTAGTGGTGCAACAGTTGCCAATAGACAGAATAGTTTAAACACTCAGCACTTTGTTTATAAGTTGTGTGGTAGGAGGTGTTCTTCCTACTGACAGAAAATATAAACATGCAATATCCTTCACTAAAGTTCATTCCTGAAAATGAGCTAAAATGCACGTGCACCACACTTGTTGCTTCTACAGAGTGCAAACCAAACAACTAAATGAGTGCACAGCAGGTCTCTACACAATGCATTAATGGCTGTTACCTATTACTCACAATAAAGAAATCCTTGTGGCAAGTTGTCTCCAAGATACTGTCCTCATTGCCTAAGAAGACAAGTGACATCTACAGTTAATGAAAAGTAAATGGCTAGAGAATTTTACTCCACAAGAGTTATTTCATACAAGCTCACAATTTTACACACATTTAATAACACTGCTGGACAATATTTTATTATATATATATATATATATATATATATATATATATATATATATATATATATATATATATATATATATATATATATATATATATATACATATATATATATGGTAACAAATAAAAATAACTTCAACAACAATACAGGAAATACCATTTATATATAAAATAAAACAAAATGTCTATTAAAAAAATAAGATTTCATATTTAAAAAAACTAATATAAATCTACTAAACCTACAAACCCATTTATGCATTCAATGACCTTGCATGCCCAAAGATTGGTTAACGTGTGTTTTTGTAATGCCAAAACTGTTAACAAAAAAAAATGGAATAACGGTACTGTTTTAAATTCCAATATATGCTTAGCAAACATTATATAAATAGTCAAAGTTAGCCAAACACACAAAATTTTTTTTAAAAATATTCTTCTGAAAAAAAAATTACATAATATATGCAAAACATTTTTTTTTCGTGGTATATCTTAGCTTAGCTTGTATTGCTTCCTTTCCTCCTATCTAAATCTCATGTCTGCAAGTCAATTAATGTTTGTGTTGTCTGCAATAGTAAATTGTACTTTCGAAATGCAACTACATACAAATTACAGAATTAATTTTTTTTTACTGGAAACTACATTACTAGTTAAATGTATAAAACATACAGTGGCTACTACAAATATAAAATTATGTATTTTTTGCTTTCCAAAATTTTAACAGCCAAGATTATGGCCAGTGACTGTGGAGCGTGAATCAGTTTTTATTAGTGAAATGTTTTTCCCTTGTGTAACTGGCTTATCACTACTATGTGATCATTTAATCTGTGGCTGTGTAGTACTTGTATAAGTGAATTACTACCATTTATATAAAATGCATTATGTTGATTATGTGTTATCTGGTTGTACCGTAGGTACACTATCTCCAGGAAAAATTTTCTTTGTAATTTTATAACATATTCCTAAAGAAGTTTCTATAAATAGCATATACCAGACTTAATTCTTTGGTTAACTGACCAACAAACTTGTCCTAAAAAATTGTCAAATATATTCATGCAAAGCCTACACAACCTGCATTGAATAACACATCACATAGTTACAAAACATGCAATGCTAGTGAATGAGCACATTATGGCACTTGCAACTATGAGGGGCTCATTTTTATAGATCTTTAATGCAGATACAAATTCTGTTGCATCTTTTACACAGCATTTATTTTCTGAAAATTGTAACAATCCTAAATAAACTGTCATTTTATCACCACTGTTGCTTGTGGAAAGGTTCCATGTCATATAATTTGTAGGTTTGTCTGTCTTCAAACTGATGCCAGCTAACTGCCAGCAGCGTTATGCCCATGACGGCGCTCACCACTCACGTGACACATGGGCATACCCGTGCTCAAAGAGGCTCCAATTTGAACTTTTACATAATGGGATATCAATTTGCAGTGTAAAATGTGTCTTTTGTTTTCCTTTCAAGGTCTCAATGTTTTAAGTGTTTAAAAATGTATGTTTAAAATGATTGCACAATGTTTGGTTATGAAATAAAAAAGTGCACTGTGCGAAGACAGTATTATTCCTAAGTGAACATAGACATAAAAAGTCATTTAGAGAATACAGAAAATAAGAAAAATCTAAAACGTAAAACAATATTTAAATTATTTTGTGCCTTTTATTTTCAAATTTAAACAGTTTTACTCGGCGTGCATAGCACTTCCGCTTATGTGAACCCCATAGGCAGCCATGGTAGGTCCGTGAGACGCTGTCACGTAAGCACTTCAAATTTTTTGCACTGATATAGATTACCATAGTTCATTCTTAGTATACCAGTTAACCGCTTTTTGAAATGTAAACTAGGAAAAGGGAGGAAAGATGTTGGAGAGGCCACGCGGCCCGTGCAATTTGAACCAGGCACCATCCGCCAATGTTAAAGGTGTTTCGTTGTAATTTCAGTATTATTGCTGTGAGCAATTTTAAGGCCTTTAATCTATGTATGTATTTGAGGGTATCTTTCATGTATAATTGTTTTACAGCCACATCATTTGCGACCACGTGGTTAATACCCGCCAAGTTAATGTCTGCGCCACCCATGCACTTCGAGTGTTTATTTGTGTAATATCATGTGCATCATAATTTATTTAAGGGTTTTATGTATTTTTCATTCAGGGTTACGTGTAATTTACATGTAATTGATGCTTTGTATGTTTGACTACACTGTCATTTCAATGTCTGATTTTCTTGCCATCCGACATGTTACAAGTCCAAAACAAATTCAATACGCAAAAGAATAATTTTCTCAACAGAAATAATTTGTTTGGCCAGAATTTGCCGTTTTTGCGCATAAATACTGAAATTGCACCTGTATCATGTGCTCCGCTGTAACCCTTATTATCCAGCGGCATCCATGCCATTTAATCTTGCTTTCACGCGCTTGCATGTTTATTGTGACCATTCATGTCGTGCCCTATCTTGTTTAAGTTGTATTTGTATCAGTCTGTGTAATTTGTACGGTGACATTATTTCCATCCTAGCTGGCTATGTGTATAGGCCACCACCACACTAACCACGTGCTGGAAGACACGTACCGATGAGTTTGCGTAGTAATGCCAAATAATCACACGTGTTCGCCCATTAATTTCATTATTCTCTGCACCGCCTTCAAGAAAAATCATCAGTCTATCCTAGCGGCTGTCGACCTCTCTCCTTGTGAAGATTGTGTTTTCTAACACCACAGAGAGGTCATCCATCTAGGATTGTGCTAGATTAATTGCAGGCTGGGGAGTTCCCAAATGGAGTTAGCTAGACACGTATGAGTGTAATACATAAACTTAAACGCCTGGCATGTCTTTTGTATGAATGGTACAATAAAAGCAAGTAGAACAGTGCATCAAGTGTTTCTTGATGCACTGTTGCAAACATGCCATTTTTTTTCAGTGATAAAAGTTTAGTAATGATTTTTTGTAATGCAAAGTGTTTTGTAAGTACGCTCGGGTGAGATGGACACACAGAACCCACAGAATCCCTGAGAATCCTGAGTCTCAAAAGTGTGGTGACTGGGAAACACCGCTGGCACCCACCTACAGTAAGTTATTGTGTTACAGTTTGTCTTGTGTCTCACCTGACGGCGTCAAAACAATCAGTCCACATGAATTTGTACAGTAATGGTAATTAACAGTTTATATGCAATGCAATGAAAACGATTTTTTCCAGCTTAAAATCTTTCCCCCTCTAAATTCTGGAGGTTTCAAAAAGCTCCACATCTATTATGGCACAGCAACCAAATTTCTCCATTGCTATTTTGTACACTTACGCATGGAATTTCAGCTTGTATTTAACAGCTTGAATCTCTTTTTTAAAAGTAACTTTTAAAATTATATTTTTGGAAAGAGTTAATTATACCAAAGCTGAATTTTCTGTTTAAGTATCCAGATTATGTAAAATGTAAATCATCATATTTGTCTTCACCATACCATCCAAAGAATATGGCTATTCAAATTTTTGCAAAGTTTGGAGATTAATCTTGTGGTCATGTAATCAAACAAAGAATTCTAATACATGATAAAGCACTGTACTTTATTAACCTACATGAATAACTATATATTTCACCAGGTACAGAGTTACTCTACACAAAAAAGTATGTGGTATAAGCAATACAAAAAACAGTGAATATAATGTTATGCTACATTACTAACATTAGGATAACTACCTATCCTAATATGTGAGTGTGTAACCAACGAAACACAAATTTAAAAGGGTTCATTGAAAATGTTAAGAGCACATAAAGTTATCTACATTCATCCAAATCCCAGTAACTGATGACTTCATGAATGATTAGTTTGGTAAATCTAGATAATTTTTTAGAAGCACCCCAAAAAAATTGCAAGAAAATGTTTTATGCTGATTTTGTTTACAATTAGGTGTGTATAACAACAAAATAAAAGTTGGCCGATGTCGGACCACCAGAAAAGGTGGTGGTAGTAGCCCATGTATCCATTGTTATAGTGCTAATACAGGAAAATATAAAGTTGGTCATTAATTTATTACAATGTTTTATGTTTACAACTATTGATTTTATTTGTTTCAGGGTCCATAATGAGTGCTAATCAGCTAACCTGTGCCATGTGTCAGAAGGATTTGAAGACTACTGATGAAGTCGAGATTGATTGGAAAGGAGCCGAGGGTATCAAAAAAGCAAGTGTTGAGAGAGATGATGACGTAACCGTTGAAACTATCATACACAAGTCCTGTTGTATGAATTATGTTAGCAAAAATAATTAGATGCACAAGACAGCTACAATTAATAGTGCTACAACATCCGTTGAAAGAAGTGCACGAGTGTCTCTCTCGGGCAATAAGGCAGTAAATCAGTGTATTTATTTTGTGGGAATAAAGTTGTAACGAGCAAAAGTAGTACTGATTTAAAGACTATAGCTGTGTTAGAACTGATAACTTTATAAAAATGATAATGACAAACTGTGTGGGACGAAGTGATAATGAGTCTTTAAAAGTTCGTAGACGTATTTAATACTTTAGTGGTGACCTTCATGCTGCAGACTGTTTCTACCATGACTCCTGTGATGTCAATTTTCGAACTGGTAGAGATGTTCCTAAAAATTTCAGAGCAGAGGTTAGTAAAAAGGTGAGAAAAGTTGAACGTCCAAAAAAACACTGATTTACAAGCTTGAACAATGTTCTCAGTTCTCTGAAGAGAGAACCTTGAGAAGTATTACTACAGGGACGAATGCTAACGCAGACATCAATGTTCATTATCTCTTCATAATAGGCAAAAGCATAGTTACAGAGATGTAAGGACAATCTGTCTTTGACTATTCATACACACATAAGAGAACAGTCAAAACATTAGTATCTGCTAGGGCTGTCAAGGTAACATACAATCGAACCATCAATCCATGTATTCTATTTCAGAGATTCCTGGTGGTATCACAGTCTGGAGATCTGTGCCTGGAGGTGAGGTCGTACTGTATGAACTTTCAGCATACCCATTTTCTTTGTTAGAAGCAAAACATGTATTGCGAAAGACAGGTAAATCACAACTTCTGGAAGCAATACAAAACCCTGCATGTTAATCAAATGATGCTTTACTTCAGTCCATTTCAAAGACATATCACTACATCCTACATCGATTGAAGTGGAAGGACAGATGCAACGACAGTTCCATTGCCGAACTCTATGTGAATTTTGCATTAAAAGTATACGGCAAAGCAACTGTAGTCTTTGATGGATACAATGGAAAACCAAGTACAAATGACAACACGCATCTACATTGAAGAGGAAATGTCGCAAGTAATGTCACAATATCAGCTGCAACAGCATTTGTTGGGAGAAAATATTTTCTAGATATGAACAAACAAGCTCTCATACACCTCATAGCGAACTGCTTGCAGCAAACAGGCTGCCACGTTATACATGCTGACACTGATGCAGATGTGGATAAAGTGTCTACAATTATTCAGATTTCATACAAGTCAACTCTCCCTGGAGAAGACACACACCTTTTAGTTTTGTTGTACTATGTACAAAATGACTGCACGGAACTTTACTTTCGGTCTGATAAAGAAAAAGGCAATCTTGTTGTGTACAACATTAAAGGTTTGCATCAGTTACTTGGTGATGGTGTCTGCTCAGATTTGTTATTTGTCCATGTGTTCACTGGTTGCGGCAAAACTTATGGAATCTTTGCAGTTGGCAAAATGACTGCTTCTCAAAAACTCATCAAAGGCGATTATATCATGCACAAATTTTCACAGATATATGGTTCACTACAGGTAGATAAATCTATTATTCAAAGCACTGGCTGCAACGCAATGGTGTCCTTGTTTAAAGGAAGACAATCTGAGTCTCTAGCATCCTTACAATTTTTGCAGGAAACTGTCCAATGCAAAGCCATTTATCAAACTGGAAAGACTGCTACCAACAACTTCGGCCACAAAGCTTCACTCCCTGCAAACTTACGTGCAAGTCATGCAGTGAATGGGCAAAAAGGATGGAATGGATCCTACTGACTGGGGTTGGAAATTACACGAGGGCAAATATGTTCCACACATGATGGACAAGAATCCTACACCAGATGAGCTTCTTAAATTAGCAAGATACAACTGCTCTGTACAATGTAACACACTACAATGTACCTTCAAGGAAAATGCACTTCCATGCACCACGGATTGTGGACTTTGTCAAAACGGCAACTGTGACAATATTGCTGAAGAGCCAATTTCAGATGGCGATGACTAATGAAAACTAAGTTACTGTGAACATTGCTATTAAAATTGCTAATGACATTGTAATTGAATGTATAACAATTGCTATTGATATTGCTATTATAATTGCTCTTAAATTTCCCATTGTTATTGCTATTACACTTGCTACTAACTTTGCTATTTTCATTATAATTTATATTGCTATTGCTATTAAAAACTAACTAAGTCATATTTTGAATAGGTGTGTTTCAAATAAATAATATTATTTAACATTTCCACTATTTAATTGCAATGGTAGTAAATTAAGGTTCAATTATAATGATGTGTTTTTTCAACTATCAGAGTTGGGTTTTTGATGTCATATTTTAAATCCTTCTGGTGATCTGATTTCTGCCAATTTTTGACATATTATTCAACATAACATTAGCTACAAAAAAACATTAACATGTTTTCTTGCAATTTTTTTTGGGTTATGCACTATATTTACCAGACTAGATGTTCTAGGTTTTATAGTGGTTGGTAGGAGATGACAGTAGTGGGAACATTTAAATGCTGAACCACCTTGAAGCAAAAAATGTCTAAATGTCATTTGATTATCATAACACCCCTACTTCCCTTAGGAGGATAAACACTAAAGTGGAGTTATATATTATGCTGAGGAATGTGGTAATTTTAGTTTTTATGCAGTAGCATTTTATACACGAGAGCATTTACGTGAAGCCTGAAACATTAGGAATTAAGGGAATTCATCAAACAGCTCATTTTAATTGATGATAAAGTAATTTGCAATTTAAAGTGACATATGCTCATTTCAGTGGCAAGGTCTGACTGCTTAAAGTTAGCGCACGCAACAAGGTTACTTATAAATTAACCATAGTTCCGAGAGCATCTGGATGACATATCACGTTGATGCATGATACTCACTGACTTAGAAGAAACAACTTTGCTTCATCTACATGCATCTTTCAAAAGTGCATTAGACGGGGTCCAAATTGTATAATTACTACCTGAATGGCTACAGGATATTCCTTGGTTGCGGGGGACATCACAGACGTGACCAAATTATACTGTTCATTATCAGCACAATCAGTAAGCAAAGCCTAGTCTCCCTTCGAGAAGACGTCAAGTGTAAATAAGCCAGCAATCGAGCCATTGCTGCCAGCAATCGAGCCATTGCTGCCATCCCTAAATGAGCAAATAGTTGAAGGGCATGCCACCTGCGCCCCAGTACAATAGCCACCACCAGACAGCCCTTTGCTCCGCTCATAGACAAGTGCGCATCACACCCTTACTCCTAGGCCTGGCAAGGCCTAGGCCGGCGCTCTATGAACCCGTGCACCGGCCGATCTCATTGGTTGTTGCTTGGCTCTTCTGAGAGCCACGTCAGCCTGGCAGTTCGCTCCACCACCTAGTGCGCTGGGGCTCTCTGACTAACATCGCCTAGACACCTAGAATCTCTTCAGCATCGTCGCCACCTGCATCCAGAGCTTCCAGAAGTCCACATCCTGCTAACCTTCTATAAGATGTCAGCCCTCCCACTCTTTTGCCCGTGGCAACAGCTACCCCACATTCCATTCAGGAAGTGGGCCCTAAGTACCTTCAGGACACGGACACAGTATAGACAGGGAAAGTAAATTTAGCTGCCTTAGTCAAAACTGCCACCCTTAAGTTGAGAACCAGGTCCCCTTCACCTGGAATGTGTAGTCTATTACACCTAGTCAGCTCGAGGTAGTCAGGAAATAGTACGGGCCAAAGTGTTTTATTCCTCTCGGAATAATCACGTTCCTAAACTATACATTGTTTTCTCATTTCCTTGAGTACACCTAGAATTTTAGTAGACACCATGCCCCGTCAGAGTGTAGCCGGAAACCGGCAATTGAAATAAATATTTTACAGCCTAGTTTAGGACTGCGGGGGCCCCTTCAGGGTTTTATACGTTGGCAAAACACACACCTTTTCACGACTAACCGTTTGGTGCACCCAGTGTACTCAACAGTAGAGCCACAACCACTGGTCATACACCCCTAGGGAGGAGAGAGCACTAGAGAAATTTCTACCCCTCCACCACACGTGAGTTGCGAAGGGAGTGTTTGGTTGGCTCTGGGTTGGGCCTGTCTGCCCCAAGACTACACCCATTGAAATTAATCCGAGAAAACCTGCTTTCCAACCACCGCACCAATTGTGTTGCCAGCTGGAGTAACGATTGGGCTCGGCGTCGGCCCAGTTGCCAAGACGGCAGAACACTATTAGCCACAGAACTGCACGTCATCTGCTCCTATCTGGCGAGACACGGTTTTGAACCCTGATGCCTTTAACCACGAGAGGTGGGAAAGACCTGAAGGAAACGAAGGCTACCTCTACCTATTAAGCTACCTGGAGCAGCACTCAGACCAATAAGGTACTTAGCCAAGACATTCCTTGGAAACGAGCTCAGGCTGCCCATAAGTTGGTGGGTCTTCACCTCCCATCTCCCTTCCCTTCTCTGTTTTCAGCTCCCTGGATGGTACACCAGGGACACCGCACCCTGTTGTCGCCATTATACGTCGGGGAGAGGAGGTGCCCTTGGGATTGGCCTGCCCCTGGTGCAACATCCGCTGCTACTCCAGCTTGCCTAAAGCTGCCAGCAGCAGCAGACCAGCAGCCCGTGGGGACAGCCTAGCTCTGCCAGCAGCCGTCCCCAAGCCAGTAAGCCAGCAGCGCTGCCCACTCGCCCCAGTGTCACTGTAAATAAGCTACCAGCCCCAAAACCAACCACCCGGTCAATAGCCAAACCCACCACTGACTTTTGTGTCCAGCAGGCCAGCAACACAGTCAACACTTTATACAGGTCGCGCCCCTGTGCTAAAGTAATACTGCAATCAGCTGCATTAAACAAGTGCTACCGGCCTGCACTAATAAAGTCACTACTCCTACCATTACGTCTCATTAACCTGAGCCAGTGTGTGTTATGCATCAATGTTAATAATATGAAAAGTTATTCCTGCACAAAACAATGTGTGGTTTTAATAAATAAATTACATTTATTTTTACCTTGTAGCTGAAGTGGGAAGGAAGGCACAAGAGAGAAAATGGAAAACTGTGAGAAAGGCTCAATGATTACAAGCCAAATAGGTATTATTAGTAAACACAACTGCTGCACACTGAAACATGTTACTTAAAAAAAAGTATACAGAGTTTGTGGGAAATATAAAATTCTGGGCATTTATTTGTACATTTGTACTTTAGAAATGCAAAAGAGTAATTTTGAGGGGGTGCGTGGATTAGGAAGTATGCTGGCCAATAGATCACAATCGGCTTGCTGTACCCCTGTAAGTATTTACCCCATCCTTTTCTTTTAAAGTCAGTTTTTCAACTCATACTTGCTCAAAATTACGCAGATTTGAAAAATACTGTGCCAAATTAATGTATAAACATTTAAAAAATAACCTGACAGATCAACAGCCTTGTTAAATAAATATGAATTGTGCATGTGACATAAGCACAAGGTAGAGCATATGGAGAAAGGAGAAATGAAGCAAAATAATTACTCACGGTTTAAGAGGCATTTCATTTTAAATACCTACACATTACTATTTTAGCACAAAATTTAGTTTATTAAATTAATAACCACTGCTTTGTGATGACATAAAACACATATGTACCTAAACAATTTGTCTAAGAACCATTCCCTCCATTATCTGTTGTGAAAGGCTGTCAGAATAGTCAAAACAAAATTCACTTTCAATCATAAGTGGATACGGGATTTTGTATATGAGATGTTTAGTTTGGTTTACAACATGTTACCACACGTAACATGTGGTACATGTTACAATGGCTGTCAAAATATGAAAACCTTACACGATACAAACCACAACTTTGCAGAAGGCATTTGATTCAACAATTACAAATTTAAAAAAACAACAGATCAAGTAAATGAAAGATAACTATGGCATATCAAAATATATGCAAGTATACCTGGCCTGTAAAATGAAAAAACAAAGTATTGATACATGCACCCACTTCACATCATTTCCCTTGCATTCCCCCTTGGGTATTACAAGTAACTGGAGTAGTGTGTGCAGTTACAAATGGGCTAGTAGCATGTAACATTGGCACGTGCCATGATAAGGCTATTGGACTGGTGCCACTCTCATCCTTGGAAGATTGAATATCTTGGGTAGTCACTTCATCAATTTTTTGGTCATCACCCCATTTCCCCCTTAGCATGACTAGAGGTGTAAAGAACCTTCTGGGCCAGGCAAACTGAGCTATACACACCATGGCATTCCTCTAGGTCAAGAGAGTAGAGTCATGGACAGCCATTAGTGCCAGGTGTGTTGTACATCAGAACAATGAACAATATTTTTTAATTTATTTTTTAAATTTATTTATTGCAATTAATGCAATGGGCAATAATGCAATAACCAGTGAGTGTAGTCTGTGAACATTAGGAGAGTGGAGAGTGAAACTGCCCAGCTGGACTGTTGGAAAGAGGGACTGGCTGTGTGAGTGACAAACATTTGAAATGAGTTTAGGCAGTGGATATGCGATGGTACTAATTTGATGTAACTAATAAGCGTGGATTAAGTGACTATCTAGTTTAAATACAGTGATAAGGGCTGTAATTGTAACAGAGATTGGCATTAAATATTGTGATCACTGATTGGAATATTATATGTTAGTATTAGAGATAGGTAGTTTAATGTTGTAAGGAAGAGACACTGAAATAAAGAAACAAGTACCAGAAATAGAATAATAGAAGCAAAAGACTTAGGAAAACCATCCTCAGCAAGATGAAGAATGTACAGAACTTGAAGTTCACTGTCAAGAGAGACTTGGACCAGGCTTTTAATATCATATAAGCTTCAGGAGTCAACCACAATATTGGTTGGCATACACTATGATGGTTATAGCTTGCCAAACAGAGGGTATATCCTTTTACAAACATCTAAACTTTGTCTAAACATCATTATGTCAATTACAATGTAAAAAAAGCAATACACTTTCTCAAAGGTATGAAATTGTGCAAATCATAGAGGTGGGCAATCGCCTTTTGAAGCACTCCATATGATAACTAATTTTATTACTGCATACCAATCCTGTTGAAAACAATTAAATTGCTTAAATATATGTTGAAACCACAATATATGGCAACTTTTGTTCTCAGTGGTACATCAAGTTTATGATTAATGATTAGCACAATACATTAGAAAGGACCAACAGACACACACCAATAGTATGGATATCCTTACAGGCATTATATTCTTTAATAGAATTCAAGAACTGGTAGCATGAAGATTAAAAGAATTTTATTTCTGAAGAATGAAATTATATCTTGAATATTAAATGAAAAAATTAATGCACAATTTTTGAGGCAAAGCCTAGCAGGTTCCTACTTTTTTTAATTTTAAAAATTAAATTAAATCATTAAGGAAAGGAAACAGATGTGTTTGGTTAGCAGGGAAATTCTGTGAGGCAACGATGCAAAGTTGCGATGGCTTGCAGTCCCAAGGAAGAGGAGATGCCTGCTCTCATGCGCACACATTACTCCGCAAACCAAAGCAACACTCGCAAACAAAGCAAAATAAAATTTTTAATAAATAACCTGGTAGCCATGTGCCATTGTAATCTCCAGGGCCAACAATATTACTTTTCGTTCAGAATCTGGAACAAAAGAACTTAGCTAAATAATTTTTTTTGCTTACATAATACACAAATTTTATTCAGCTGTGAAAAACAATGATTACTGTTTTGTTTTGTATACAACTTATAATAGAAATGCATAGTTCCAACAATAAGTGGCATAATCCTAAAGAATCAATATTTGTATACCACAGGTCATACACACATGTTTGTTATACCATTGTAATATCTCTATAATGTATAAATTGTCATTTCTTGCTATTCACACATTCATGCATAAAGATAAAAGTTTACAGCATACAGCTACTTGTACATTCGGACAGGCACATCAACATTAATATTCTGACCATGCTGTGTGTGCCTTTCTCCACTTATGATATTTGCAGAGGAACTCAAGTTCACACCACAAACCACAATGCAGTTACACAGACCATTCCAGACCATTCATAGTTCATTCCAAATACTGAAACCTTAAAACATGACAACCCATTTGTCTCACAAACATCCACCAATTTCTGTACAAGGGCTCCTCATAAATTTAGATTCATAATCTCCAAACATTCTTTAATATTGTAAAAACAAAATTCAAAATTGAATGGTCCGTCGGGAAAGTGATGACTTATGCCATGATCCAGCCACAAAAAAAAATTTCTTAGTTAAATTAAGTTGTCTTTAAAAAATAATTATACCAAATATTTTTATCTGGATTAAGACCGTTAAATTCAATGTTATAATAAAGTCAAAATCTCACAAGCAATATAACAACATATTTTAAAGATTATTTCTTGCAACTAATTATTTTAGTAATACTTTTGGCCTACATTATTTTAACTTGAAACTCGTTAATATATCCATTTTTTTTGGGGTATTTATTGAGCTTACTAAAGCATGGAATCTCAGATGGGTATACAAATTTCTCAACATCTTGTTGTGTGTGAAATTTTTAATTGAAGAAGTTGTTCTGTATTGTTCACATAGTTGGCTCTGCATGAGCACCGTATATGACATCACAGGTATGTGTAAGTTTTAGTAATGGCAGTGTGCCATTACTAAAAAATGAGTGTTCCGCTCGTTTCTTGATAAAAGCACATTTAAGAAATGAGTCCGTGTGTTATTTTCACCACAGTATCCAAGCAATAGGTTATGGGCCCAGTGTTGCCCTAATAATCTAAAAATATCCATCAGAATAGGTAATGTGAGTGAAAATCGCGGAACGTTTGTTACTTCAGCACATATGCAGTCTCGTTTCAGCAACAGGTCAGAAACAGCAAACCATTTGATGGTACGGGCTACACTTATTGAAAGCACAGAATTATACTGATTTTAGAACAGTCCCGTGTTGCAGAAGTACTTGTGAAGAAGCCTCCCGAAGAAGAAAAAGAATTGAAAGAATATAAAATGAGTTATATCAATGCTAGAAATATTATCACACTGTGTTTGGCAGACAACATGTTGGAATCCATTATAGATAAAACAACGGCCAACGAGTCAATGGATGCGTTGGATTCTACCTATATCAAGAAGGCAATCAGCCGACAAGTTGATCAGAGAAAATTAAGAAATTTCAAGCTCACTGGGGGAAGTTTAAAAGAATTCATCAACTTTTTAAAAATACAATAAATGAACTCGAAAGTTCAGGTGGTAGCATTTCAGATGCTGAAACAATAACTCTTCTCCTTTCATCGATGCCGTAAAGTTTTGGTGTGGTGATGGGGGCTATTGACATAATCTTTAGTAAACATCCGGAAGATGTTGACTTGAATTATGTGAAGAATGCCCTCCTTCTAGAAGAATTATGGCATAGTGATAAAACAAGTAATGAAGGCAGGTTAGTTGTATTTAATTCAAAGAAAAAGTTTGTCTCAAATAGGTGGAAGAATAAATACGCGAGTAATAGAGGAAATAAAACCCAATCTAATGTGCCATTTAGATTTAACTGTTACAATTGTGGACGCAAAGGTCATAATAAAAGTGAGTGTAAATTTTCTTTGAGAAAACGTAATGTTAGTTCGACCAGTGACCACCAAGAGTGTGAATCTGAAGATGGTACAACCTTCGTTGCAGCGAACCGCGACCAGAATGTAAACAAACAGTGTCTCATGTCAAATAGCTCTACAAACTTTGTTGTGGATTCGGGTGTTACTATCATATGGTAAATAGGAAATATGAAGAACACCTAATAAATACAATGGATGTGAATTTGAGCATTGCTAAAAGTGGTGTTCATCTAAGAGCACACAAGAGCGAGACTATAAAACTTACATCTCAAGAAGGTAAGCCTATCACTACAAAAGATGTTCTCTCTTGTGATAATAATAATTAATATAAGGAAATTTTACAATATCCCAAGCTTCAAGTCACTACTTGAACAGTATGAAGTGAATCACTGCTCCTATTTTTTATTCTGTACATATTCCAAAAGTGTATTAAGAAATTTTATGTACCTCCATCCCTTTTATGTCTGATGTTCTAATAAGAGCTTCTAAAATCTCTGACAAATTGTGAAATAATTTCACTTTGAATAAAAATTCTGAAGTTGTGGTTACAGGAAAGCTAATTGATAATCTCTATATGATTAAATTCCAAATTGATATTAAAACTGCCTTGATGACAAGTAATGAGGATCTTATACACACAAGAAAATGTTATTCATCTCTTTTTCCTCCAAAGAATTTTTGTGAAATCTGCATTCAGGGAAAGAAAACGAACTAGTTTCAAAAGCTTACCATTAGAAAAGAAACCTACCAGAATCCTTGAAGTGGTCTCTTCAGATGAAATTGGGCCTATTACTCCCCTGACCTACGATTCTAAGAGGTACATAGTTAAATGTATAGATCATTTTTTCCCATTTTGCTGTGGTTTATTTAATCTCTTTCAAGTCAGAGGTCCCTGAAAAATTAGAAGAGTATGAGGCTAACAGCAAAATTTGGGACTATAAAATAATGTATTCGTTGTGACAATGGGAGAGAGTATAACTCAAAGACAATTTATTGAAAGTCAAATAGAGTACACTATTCCAAGAAATCCAGAGTTCAATGGCTTGAGTGAAGGTTTCAAAAGGCCATTATTGGACTCGGTCAGATGTATGTTGCTTGATTTTAAAGTTGAAACGAAATTCTGGGGAGAAGCAGTTTGTGCTGTATCATATGTATTGAACAGAACACCAACTAGGTTCTAAGGTTTTTGGAACAGTAGCTTATGCCCACATTCAGAAAGAAGATGTCAAATGAAAGCTAGATCCAAGATCAAAACCACTAATTATGGGTTACACTACTAATGGATACAGATTGTGGGACAACAGCAAGTGTAAGATAGTTACTGCTTGCAGCGTTAAATTTCTGGAGGAAACAGAACCATATAATGTTAAGAGTAAATCTCATGGATCTGTTATACCTATCTTAGATCTTCCTCAAATAGATAAGAAAAGGGAATTGACAGACAGTACAACTCTCAAAGGAGAACCTGAAGAAGACTTCCTTGGTTTTCCGGAAGAAGAAACAACCAGAAAAATTGCAAGATTTTGATACTAGTATTGTAGCTGTCTTATCAGCAGGTCTTTTACCATCTGAGTTAACAGATACATTTGAAAAAGCATTGAAAGCCAGGTGGAGGACAGCTATTGATGAGGAGCTTCACACTTTAGAGAAAAATAATGTGTGGGAACTGGTTTTAGAACCACGCGAGGGAAATATAATTGACTCGAAGTGGGTTTTTACTGAAAAGGAAACATTGGGCCAGAAGATCAAGAAGGCGAGACTTGTTGCGAGGTGGTGTCTCCAGGACTCAAAGATGGTGGAAGACGTTTATGCACCAGTTGCCTGGATGACATCTCGAAGAACTTTACTATCAATTGCAGTGCAGAAGGAAAGGAACATTGACCAGTTAGATGTTAAGTGTGCGCTCTTATATGGTGAATTAGATAAGCCAGTTTACATGAAAGTGCCTGAAGGTGTTATGGGAATGAGAAGAATGGTACTAAAAACCTTGTTTCTAAACTGTTGAAATCTTTGTATGGCCTTACAGAATCATCTCAGTGTTGGTATAATAGGTTAAAGGAAGTCCTAATTGGTCTGGACTTTGAAAAAGGTTTGGATTATCCATGCATTTTTATGAAACATAATTTAATCATCATTGTGTATGTAGACAATTTATTAAGTTTCTCTGACAACAATCCAAAATTGTTTGTCTTAAGGGGGAATTAAAGAAACAATTTGAAATGACAGAAATGTATGCAAAAAAAAAAAAGGGATATTTAATTTTTTGGGTCTTGAGATGATTTTTGAAAACAACTTGATCCAAATAAGTCAAACAAAGTTGATTGAAGAAATTTTGCAGAAGTTTAATATGTGTAATAATAAACTTTCAAATATCCCTATTGGAACCTAAATTTAATTTAAGTCTATCTAGTGAGTGTTAAGAGGAACTACCTTACAAAAAGTTACTACGATCTCTCATATGTTTAATGTTGGGTAGTCATCCAGACTTGAGTTTTGCCATTACATATTTTGGTAAATTTCAGAACAGCTATAATGAAACTAATTTTAAACACTTGGAGAATGTTTTAAGATACATGAACAAAACAAAAGATTATTGCCTATGTTATTTGAAGTAGGATGGTAGAGATGTGATAGAATCTTATGTTGATGCAGATTTTGCTAATGAAACTCTTGACCGAAAAAGTGTTTCAGGATATTTTTTCAGAGTTTTTGGTGACAATGCCTCTTGGAAAAGCATGAAACAAAGTTGTGTGATCCTTTTTAGCACTGAGGCTGAATATGTGGCTCTTGCTAGTGCTGCCACAGAATGTCTGTATGTTAGAAACATTTTAACAGAGAGTCTTGCTCTTCCTAAAATTGGTATTGTAATATTCGAGGGCAATCAGTCCTATATTAAAATATGCAGTACTGTTGAAACAAAAAGGTCAAAGCATAATTCTGTCAAACTTCATTTTGTGAAATACTTAGTACTTAAAACAAAGATTTTAAGGTTGTCTTATGTAGAAACTTCTGATCAACTTTCAGATTGCTTAACCAAGGCCTTACCTTATTGTAAGTTAATAAAATGTATCGAGGGCCTAGGTATATCAAAATTGGCGGATAGCGTTGTGTGCGACAATTTTGGTTGAAGAAGTTGCTGTAGTTCTGTATTGTTTACATAGATGGCTCTGCACGAGTGCCGTATGTGACATCACAGTTATGTGTAAGTTTTAGTAATGGCAGTGTGCTGTCGGATGTGTGTTCTGCTTGTTTCTTAATAAAAGCACATTTTAGAAACGAGTCCACGTGTTATTTTCACCACAATATCAAAGAAATACATCTTGCATACAAGTACTCGCATTAGGATGAATTACTGATAAATGTAAGTACAAGATACGACAAATTTTAATAATAAAAATATAAAAAATCAAACACTGTCAGACTATTATTACTGAGTCAGGGTTGATCATCCTAGTCCAATTTTATACTAGCAAAGTAATGCTAAGTCAGATTGTTAACATAAATAGAACATAAACAGAAGTTATTTGCAATATATTTAATCATCACCATTATCAAATTTGTACATTTTACATTAGAACACATGTTTTTAAGCTTATATTCTGTGCAATAGATTAACATAGTTGCACAATAGTACGTTTATGAACAAATAATTTTCAAAAAATTTTATTCATAATTTTTTGTTAACTTTTATAGAAAAACATATCAAACATAAAAATTGGCAAGATTTCTCAATGTGTCAGTGTTCCCTAAGAAATGTCACATAGAATACTATTTGTTTGAAACTATTATATTAAAAATTTTTAACTGATGCTTTGACAAGGAATTTCTTTAACACAGATTCCCCACAAACTATGCTTCACAGTCCAATGATGTTTAAACCACTCTAATGTTGGGCATTGCTGCAAGGTTATGGTGGGTTTCTGACAGCGATAATGAAGGGCAGTGGACCCATGCATGTTTAACTGCTCAGAGACATCTGACAAAATGTCAGAATTTATGGACCTGCTACAATCATGCACCTTTCACTTGCACACAACTCTCTCCATTGACTCATGAAAACAAACATGTGCATGGTATTCCAAGCATTTCTGGCTGCACGACAGTCATGATGTGCTTTCAGACAGTATGATATGTCATCTAAACGTCAAACTATAGCTGCCTTACTGATGTAAACATGTCTCTACTAGGTGCCACATATTAGTCAACATTTCAAGGGCACCATTACACTATTCCAGTTTAATGATATTGTTGTCATCCAACATCATTAAAGCACAAATAACTTAAACCAATAAAAAATAAATGCATTTTCATTAGAATTTTGAACTAAAGAAATTAATTTGATGGTTTTTGTATATTCTTTTCACAGCTTATACATAAAATGAGAGTATTTATGTGAGCAACCACAATTATACACTTATGAGATGCAGAATTAGACACACCTGCCATGTTTGCAAATTGACACTGTGGTTGTCTTGTCAAATGAAATAGTGCACACCACATGAGTGGAATGTTATTAGACCTTAGCCTGTCTCAGTAAACGTTGAGCACAGAATGGGGAACAAACCATATCTCAGTGCATTTGATTGTGGTCAAATAACTGGGGCCAAACATCAAGTGCACTCCATCTCTGATGATGTGCAGGCACTGGAATTTTCATGGGCCACTATGTCAAGAGTGCACTGTTTGTTCATGGATTCAGATAAAATTACCACTGCAAGGGAAAACTGCAGTGGTGTACATTGTATCGATGACAGGGGTCACCATCTGCTAGTTCAGTTGGTAACAGCGAATACAGGCAACAGTGCATCATATCACTTGCCAATTGATTGCTGGACCACAACCACTTGTGAGCAGCCATACCACCCAAAACAATCTCCTCACTATGGGGTACAAGAGCCACCATCCCACTACGATACCTCTGCTCACAGCATCTCACATGGGAAAATGGTTGTCTGGACAGATAAGACTAGGTAGGCATTGGTACATGCCAATGGCAGGGTATGAGTACATTGCCAAGCACATGAAGCAATGGACCCTTGTGTCAGCAGGGTACAGTTTAGACCAGAAGTGATGGTATCCTCATATGGGGACCAGTTACGTGGGATGAAATGGGTCTCCTGATAGTGCCAGCACTCCTCACTGCCAAATGATATAGCGACATGCTGGCAGATCATGTGCAACCATTTCTGTATCTACAGCACATGCAAGAGACCTGTACCTAAAGCAAGACAATGCACCAGTCCACCATTACCAAATTAGTGGTTGAATGAACACTCCACGAACTTGAAGTTGCTTTCCTGGTACCATTCAAACTCAATCCTATTGAACACATCTGGAATGCTGTCAAGAGGGATATGCATTCCATGGAATAATCTCCATTAACTTTGGGAGGCTGTGCAGTGGACATGGCTCAACATGGGTTCCCACTGCTTCTAATGTCTTGTGGAGTCCCATGCCATGCTGTATCACTGCCGTCATCAAGGTGAAAGGGGAAGCCACATGCTATAGGCAGGTACATCTTATTACAGTCGACTCTCAATATGTAATTATTTAGAGGACTGCCAAAAAATGTCCATACATGTGGGATTTCAATAGATGCGGTTTCTAACATATACATGAATAAAATACAACTTCTCACCTTATAAAACTTTATGTTGAGCATAGTAAGAGCCGTACATTCTCTGTGGATAAAGTTTAGCTAATAAACTCAATAAAATTCAATATTTTAGAAAAAGAATTAATGTAAATAATACATTTAAAAAACATTTCACCTTAACTTGTTAAAATAAAGAAAAATACATCTCAAAATACAGTATATAATTGATTGTGAACAGACACCGAATGCAAGCTGACCTAAAACTTTTAAACCTCCGAAAATGAAAATAATGACACCAAATGTAAGTCAAATTTTGAATGTCCCGCACGCACTCGTTTAGCTAAGAGTGTATGGAGAAGTTATCAATCGGGCAGTGTGTTCACGGTGGCTTGTTGGAGGCGGGGTGGTGATGGTGGAGGGAGGACTGCCCCTCCATGCCTGTACATGTTGCATACACCTTGCGCCCATGGCAAATCTGTCTTTTAGAGTAATAAATTATATTTTACTGCAAAGAAAACTTGTAATTTTGAGACAAAAATGAATAAATAAGGTGATTATAATTGATTTCTTCACAGTCTTTAATAATTAATCATTCAAAACCACGTACTCCGATTTTCACTATCAGGAGTTTCAGTACGCTCAGCTCGGTGCTTACCTTCCCATTATTAGATTGCAAAAGGTGTCTAATAGACCCTTACATTTTATCAGTTTATTCAAAAGACTAGCGTCTATTAAAATAAATCAATATAAATCCTCTACTTTCCCCACAGGAAGTTAATGAAAATAAATTTTACACTTATAATACAAGTTGCTCGATGTTCAAACAAATTTTGGTGAGAATAATAGGAAGTCAAGTATATGCTTCTGGGCATATAATTTTATTTGCGAAGATGCTGCCCCTTTAGTTAAATAAATATTATGTTCTAAAATCATGTTAATTTTACGCCAGATACAATGAAACAACAACCTTATGGGGAAAAACAACCTGTATTCATAAAAGATAACATCTTTGCAAATAATAATTCCTCCTTAAAAAATGTTTTGCGTAACATTTTCAGGTGACACCACTTGCTTTGAAATACAAGTGATGATAGGAGCAACTACCACATTTACTCGTGTATAGCATGCACCATGATTTTTGCAACAAGTTCCAGGGAAAGATTATTTTAAAAATAAAATTGCACCAAAAATTTGTGGCACCCTGTTAGTAAAAATGGAACAAATTTTTCTTTTTACATTAACGTGGGGTGATTGTGATCTGTTTGTAAAATACTTTAATTAAATAACTTGGGTGCAAAAAGCCAAAATAAAAAAAAAAACCTGCTCACTCAACATTTCCAGCTTCCTTTTTTTTTTCTCCTTTTAGCAGTGACCGGCTGACTTTTATTTACTGTGCTAGAATGTCGCACTACCCTTCTCTATAAAAAAAAAAGTCTCCTGATCTCTTCTCTCCCCCCCCCCCCCCTTTCGTCCTTTCGTAGAACATGGCTCGCTAGCCTCTGCCATGGAAACAAAGCGGGATGACGGAATTATCGACCGGCGACATCTGGGTGTTATTACAAGGGAGTGGGGGGTCGTAAACACGTGGCAGCTCTGGTTTGCTGCACGACACGATGCCATTTGATGGAGGAGGGGGGAGGGGGAGCAGGGTTTCGATCTACATGTAACTGAAGGGTCACTGAGAGAGAAAGAGAGAGAAGGAAGAAGAGTGATGTAAGAGCGAGAGATGAGACAACAGATAGTCCCGCCACTTCCCTCAACATCCCCGGACAATTTATGACTACCACTCCCCCTTACTCTTTTTTTTCCCGTGTATAGTGCGCATCCCAGAAATTTTTTCCTTTCTTTTGGGAAAAGAAGGGCACACTATACACGAGTAAATACGGTATTTTGAGCTACACATAATCTTGATAAAATTACGTTCATGAGGCACACATTTGCTCTACACCGGCATGTGAAGGCAAAACAAGTGAAGCAGGTGTGGGGGGGAAAAGGGGGGAGAGGGAGGGAGGGAGAGAGGACGTACTTTATATTTTGCTAGACAAGAACTTCCTCTCTCGTGGGCATGTGAGGGGAGGAAGGTGTATGGCTGAGACAGGCAGAAAGAAAGGTGACAGAGAGGACGCTAGGTCGCCACGCTCATTGCTATAAGTTACCACTTCCCCTCTCGTCAGGCGTATAGGGGAAATAGCAAGCCAGTCTCGCACATCGCACCACGCTGCATTGTTGACAGACATGTTGGGAAGACAAGACACGAAACAAAGTGCTGCAGAGCAATGACAAACAATGGCGCGCGTGACTTATTTCACATTTAGTTACAATACGTTTCATAAACAACCAGCTTAAAAATGATAGTTGTGGGAAATATTAGGTGAAGAGACCCAAAATATACTTTGATACACGCACTACGCGATAAACGGGTCAAGCGGTTTATGTTAACATTATTTACATAGGGATTTCGCCAGGACCACAAAAAATTGTTGGCGGATGCAGTTTATTAATACATGCGATAACGATACACTGAGAATCGACTTTATACACCTCATAAATGTATAATCAATATAGTAACTAATCATACTTTTTTTTCATATTATTATATTATTTTAAAAGTTTTTGTGCTGAAATTAAATGTTTTTGATGTGGTAAATGGTTTAATGCCTGCATATCTTTTGCTTTTGTTTGTTATAAATATATTTTAGCACTTTCCTGCTAAATTGGTGTGAATAGCAGCAATGTTCATCACTGTTTACAGTGTACAGTCTCGGTAAATAAACCACATGCGCAACCAAAGTGTGTACCATCACTTTATGCTCCGGTCGTTCAAATGCCACTTAGGGTACTTAGCCCACTGTCAACATCATCTACCAATCTCCTGAACATAATTTTCCCATGTCTATTCAATTTCTGGGCATGTCATGTAGTCCAAACCACGTCATGTTATTGTGAATGGTGTCACAGGGGGCAAACAGAGTCCTATTTATGTAGACAACTGTAAATTCCAATGCTCAACATAACCTACACACCCAACTACCAAGAGAGAGCCATACAGTCTGTCAGCCACACTCTCCGACTTGAGGAATTTTTGTTCCTCCAAGCCAAAATCAGATAAACTAGCACTGCAGTATAACAATACTTTCAAACATGCTTGCAGGAGAAATTACCACCCTTGCTCCATTATAGCCAACTGTGAGACAAATAAATACCCTTAACCTCTGGCCAGCAATCGCAATGTGCCAGAAAATGTCACAGATGCCACAGATTCTGACTATTATATTAATTCTAGGTATTATATACATGTAAGTTTTTGCTATAATTACAATACAAGAACTACAGTATATGTACTGTAATTTATCTGTGCATTTATAAACCTTCTTTTTGGCTTATCCACATGACTGTTACCTTGACATATAATGGAAACATGCTTTTACACAACAGGCAGCAATAGCACTATAGCAATTTAACAATGTAAAAAAAATTACCAGACTGCATTATTTAATGCAGTGTTATCATACACTTCTTTCATGGGCACCTGTGCTTCCAGTATGAACCTCTAAACATATTTTCTATCAAAATGTTCGCAAGCTTTATTTTTGACAAACAGAAGCAAATCTGACCCAGTGGTAAGATTTTTTACTAAATTACAACACAACTGCACAGCATTTGAACATATCTATTCTCTCAAATGTTTTGTGATCAATAAATCACTGCATATATTCTTTAAGGGAGTGAACAGTTTAAATGATTAATATGAGGAAACTACAATTTTGAAATGGATACAAAACAACATTAACATAATTTATATAGGAATTTTTACGGATACAAACTTAAATTAACATAATTTATATAGGGATTTTGCCAAGACCACCAAACATAAATAAAATATAACAAATTATCTGTGGGAGAACAGTAAAGAGAAGTTGCACTGTAAATTAGAGACTTCTGTGTGGAAAATTAATCTGATGACCACAAAAACTAGCGTTAAGGCTGCACAAAGCCACTATCATATGAACTTTCAGACAACTAACTACAACAGGTGAGCAACTTGTTAACATGCACCTATAGCAATATTTTCAAAATTCAAATGCAAAAAACATTACTATTCGGTAAGTGCCTCTAAGATCCAAAACTCTCACTGCAACAGAAATTTTAAACTCCACATAACTGTTTACCAAGCTATATTGTTGTTGAAAAATCAGTAACCAATAGCTTTGCTACAAGTTCAAAAATGCAAATCCCTGTAAGGCCACTACCACTATTTTCAGGTACCGCAATGAAGAATATAACAACACTTTACACTATAGCAGCAAGCAACAACGTTTAACTACATACAAAATGACTTTCCAGATAATTTAGGCTGAAATTAAATAATTACTGTGCATGCCTTCATAATTATGTGTTCATAAGCAATGGAAAAATGCTAATTTAAAATTTCATGGCAATCCAAAAGAAAAAAGCATTCCGATTTAGACTGTAAAACTCTAAACAAATTATGCAATTAATTCCATTTTATTTATTACACATGATTGTTCGAAATAACATAAAAAAAAACCTATAAATAATATCCCACACTGTCAAAAGCACAATTGCTGGTTATAACTTCTGTTCTTCTAAATGGAAACCTACAGAACCATATTCAAAGGCGGTCTCATCTGTTGGCTATTATTTTTATTGGTAACATTAGTATAATTACAACATACAATCTTGGAAACTACTAAACTACAAAAATAAAGCTGTATTTTGAACATATACTTAAAAGTAATAACATAAACATCAATAAAAATTTCTTCTTTGAAAAATTATAACTATTAATATGCACACTACAATACTACAAAACTAATGCATCTGTCACATTATACAAATTTATACACAAAAATTACAAGTAAACTATTATAAAGAATGTTGCAATATTGCATCTCAATACTTCAGGGAAACATTCCTCACATCTGGAGGATGAAAATAATGTTACATGAACATAGGTCCGCAAACGCTTTGTTTCTTCTTTTCAGCCCGTAATACATAATGTATACTGTATGGCCCGCAAGCCGCCAGGATGTTGCAAAATTGCATCTGAATACTTCACGGAAAAAACTAATACAATTTTGGGTTACAGAGGGTGCCCACATCGTCCATTGTGGTTGCATACATAAGTGCCTTTAAATGTCCCCATAAACAAAAGTCTAGTGGATTCAAATCAGGGCTCCTCGGGGGCTGGTGTGGGGCTGCCAATTACAGCTGCGATGGTATTCCACAGGAGCATGATCCAGCCCATGGGCCATACACTGTACATTATGATTTAAGGGGTGTAGTACGGAAATACAGCATTTGTGGACCTATGTTCATATAACATTTTTTCATCCAACAGATGTGAGGAATGTTCCCCCTAAGTATTGACATGCAATATTACAACACCGTGTGTGTGTGTGTGTCTAATATATATATAATATACATATATAAAATTGTTATTTACATAATACCTAACAAATTCATAGTTATTAACAATCTTGATCATATGTTATGCAGGAACATTTAACAGTGTTTCAGACTAGTATCAGTTTATATGCAAGGACTACACACGTTAACTGAAATTATTATTTAAACAAAGACACTAACTTAAACTACAGCATGCAATTAACATTTACACTTTCTAGTTAGAAACAAACACGGCACATATACATGACACTCCAAATGAAAGCAGATGCACATGCTCTCAATATTACTGAAATGTGCACATACTGTATCATGCACGTGCATAAAAATAGAAGGTACACAACCAAAAAGACAAAAACAAACTGTCTACTTTTTTATACAATTACAATTAGTAAATTTTTTTTAAAAACAATTGTAAAGCAGAAAACAAACATTCATCAGCAATTATCTCAGCACAACTACAAAACCAAAGCTGAATAAGTAGCACCATTTGGAGAAAACTATAACCATTACGAACAAACTTGGAAGATGCTTAGCAGTCACCTGAAATTAACTCCTGGACCTATCCTTAAACTGCAGCACATCATTTTTAGCGAGCATATTTTAATACCCAGTACATGGACAAGTTTAATAATTTTGTTAATTGCGCACAGCTGGAATTTATGTTCATGTAACATATAGCAATCAATATTTATGTGAAAAAAGTAACAAAACCATAATTCAGATACCTCAAAACTTTTTTCTTTCAAAATACAATAAGGTGTTGCAACAACCAGCAGAATATAAATACTTTTATCCAGGGATGTTACTTCTGTACTGATAAGACAGGTAAAAATATTATAGACAGATCTGCAACTATCCACTTCTAATACTTTAAAACGACATCCCAGTTCTCTAAAAAAATATTTTTTAATTACATTTTAAAATGACTGTACTCTTAGGAAGCTGCAGTTCTACAAAATTCTCACTAGTAACACTAGCAAAATTAACCATTTCTACAAACAAACGTATGATAAAAAAAAAGTGTGTACACTTTATTGATATTGTAAAATATAAAATTAATAAGTGTAATTTTTTAAAATAAAAATTTGTTTTGCTGCTTAAAATATTTAATAATTTGTACAATAATCTACTGCTGTACTTATATACTCAGATTACATCAAAATGATAAAATATATGTGAAGATGGACATAAGATGTACTGAACATAAAATCAAACTCTCAAAAGCTCAAAATTTCAGTTCTCAGCAATGTCTTCATTAATAGAATACGAATAGCAATGCAGATGATTAACTTGGTGCACAAATAGTTTTGGTGTTTGTTTTTCTGTTCTGCATGCATTTTGCCATCTTCAGACAGTTAATATTAAATTTATAAAATGTTTTATATAATATTGACTGCGACACTAGAATAGCTACATAAATTTACCCACTAGAAAGATTGCTTTTACATTCCCGAGTTAATGTTTTTGCTACACAACATATCTTTCAATAAAATTCTACAACACACATCACTTTAAACATACTTACTGCCTGCAGCAACATAACTTTTTAAAAAATCCTTCAAAAGATGACCCATATTCTGACTGGTAAGTTTCTGTTGATTTATCATCGCTGCAAGAAGAAATAAATATCTGGACATCACTCTTCGGAAATCCAGTTTTATAATAAAGCTGAAAAAATTAAGTGAAAATAAACAGTGGAAGATCAACGGTTTCCTTGTTTCAAATACTGCACCCTCAATGGAAAACAACTGTAACTATAAATGTCACATTTAGTAAATAAGAATTAAAGAATTGTAAATTTTTTATTTTTATAGATTATGTCAGTACGGCCCATTGTATCAAAACTGTTTTACTATAATAATGCAGAATATAATTCTTATAAAACACTTATATGTGACTATGAAATAATATTTACTTATTAATCATAAACACGGTTTTCCAATGTGCATCTCATCCTGTCATCATCCTTAAGTCCAGCTAATGAAGGCTACTTTATGACACGAAAATTACAAAACCTCAATTTTTTGAGTTTAAGTAGTCTTGTATTTAAGGTGTGATAGGATAACTAAAAATCATTAGTCATTCCATACACATGGTGTTTGGAAACTCTGTGTCCAAACCCCAGACATAGTTTCTTTGGACCAATCGTAACACAAAAGCCCTGAAGAAACTATGTCGGGATTTTGGGCATGAGTTTACGAACATTCTGTATACCTATACACAAAGTTCCAAAATGTGTGTTCACAACATACACTATTTTGGATGAAAATAGAAATGAAAATACTAGCGAAAAAATGCTATGATATATTGTACTTGTACACACTGGACAATACTGTATTGTTATATTAAAGTTTTTAAGCAACTATTGTTCTTGTTGATCCATCACAGCTTGTTTTGTCATATCATCGTCCAGGGCAAGGCTGTATATAAAAGAGGTTCTCACCCTCCCCTTTATAACTTAATGGCATTTTTTACTTTCACAATTTAATCACAAATAACCAAGAGTGCTGGAAAAGGAAGACTATTATTTCTCTGAATTATTACATCAACAGCCAGAGACATTGATTGGCGGTGTGCTTTAAATCAAGCTAAGCTTACAATTTTTCCTCCTACAGTATACAGTGATGGCAACTTTAATCATTTAACAAAGAGTAGTAGCAGTTTCCAAACACAATCTAGGTGTGGTACTTGGTACGGAAAGAGATTTTTTAAAGGTTGATTTCAAAAGTGCTGAGATTATTGTGAAGGCTATTTCAAGAGTCTAGCACAGTTAAGTAAAATAGTGGCATTATTTTGGACCTCAGTTAACATATTGTAGACTGAAATTAAGCAAGTTGGCAATGATGCTGTATAATCACACTGTTGCTTAAAACCTGGAAGACTTGTGCCTTAATATGGCTGTAGTGTGAATGTGTGTGTCCAATCGTGAAATTAAAAAAAATGAAAAATTGGAAACAAACATCTATACTGACTTTTATGTTAACAAACACAAAGAAAGAGAAAATGAGATGTGACAAGTTGTGTACAAATGAACGTGAAGAAGTATTTTACACTGACAGCATGCAGTCTTGTTCTGCGACAAGTGTTTCAAGTAACCCAAATGAATCCACAAATTACCATAAAAATTCTAATAGGAGGTTTAATGAAACGTGCTGCTGCTGAAAATCCTGACATTGACGTGCCATATCACTTTGTAGGAAACATTACAGTGAGTGAAGTTCGAAAGGAACAAGCACTAAAAAATACTTGGGTAGATTTAGAAGATTTTTTTCTGGTTTCTGCAAAAATGAACCTGCCTTCACAACATAAGTGAATGAAAATGTATCCCTGGTTCACTTGTTCAAAATGTGCTAGCAGTGTGTTGTGCAAGGTAGGTGTAAATAATGAGACACTAATCAATATAGACATTGATAAGGACTTAAATTATAACCGAGATAAACATTAAAAATTGCGCCCATGAGAATAAGAGTAATAATTAATATAGCTAGTTTATTGTTGTAAATAATAGCTGTGTGAATAAGTTAAAAATTATATTTAGTTCTTTCATTTTTATTAAGACTTCCATTCCTTACACACTCTGAAATGCCTCTCTGGCATCTTGAAATATTTCTATGCATTAAAATTTTTGTAGTCGAATACAGAAGAGCTAACTTGGTTGAATGGCAATACATTTGCAATTTGTATTTTCTTATTAAAAGTTACACACTTTTAAAGTATATTATAAGGTGGTATGGAAAATTTGCAGATAGTTTCTTAGTTTCACGAGTTCACGCCTTCCAATTTCATAAGTGCACTAGCTATCATTGTGCTTCGATGATTGTCATTTGGGACATTTTAGTATGCCTAGATCTACATGTCAAAGCAACATTTTGGCCATTTTGAAAGTGATTGGCAATTTATTAAACCTCATTTGTTACATTGTCACCAAGTCATTCTCATTCATTACATATGTAGAATGAGTATGAAGCGTAATACGCATGCCAGATTATAATTCTGACCTGGATTTGATGAAAATTTATTCAGAATGTGTAAAGTAAACTTTAATTTAAGTTAAGATCTGTCAAGACAACTAATGATTGCAAATAGTGAGCTAATGCTTGGTACAAGCTTAGAAGACACAAAAGCATGTTTGCCTCATTGTTACTCTGTTATACTGCTGTCTACCATAGTGGAATTAGGAATAATACACATGTCAAAGGCATTTATAAACTATTTTAGAAAAATTACTTGTCCGTAATCAATTATGGGTGCTTAAAAAAACATGTATGTCAAACACATACAAATATTAATTTTATGTGGAAAAAAACAATGTACCAGTCAGAAAGAGGAACCTTGAATCCTACCTAATAATTTGTATTTAGGATATTAATAAGAAGCTACTAATATAACTAATGAAGTTACTTTCCTCTACATTAGTGAAGATAATTTAAAATAAAGTTTTTAAAAACTTAGATGGTAGACAGGACTTGACATATTTGCCAGCAGTATAAATAGAGCTGAAACCAGAAACATATGAAAACGGAAACAATTCTCTTACAAACACACACATACTTTACCTGGGACTCGAACCAAGAAAGCTTTGTACCATATGTTGGCATGCAATAAACTGCATTACGGAGGTATGATTTAGAGAATCAACTTTGGATGTAATCAGCCTAATGTTTTTAATGATAGGGTTTACTAACATAGCATTTTTACAGGGTTGTCATTTTGAAAATAAGTGTCCAAATCACTTAAAACATATAATTTTTAATGACCTACCACAGTATTACTTGTGTGAAGAATTTGGTGGAAATCAGTTGATTGGATCCTGAGATATGGCATAAAAACATTTTCTTATTTGGTGCTATCTTACAAAATTGCCTAAAAAAAGAGTTTCTGTATATGATGCTTCTAATAGAGACTCTACATGCAAAGTTTGGTTTAATTTTGTGGCCAACATTTTGAAAATCAATGTTTGAATCCACTTAAATCATGTGAGTTTACATGACTTTCTATAGCACTACTAGTGTGAAAAATGTAGTGGAAATTAGTTTAATTGTTCCAAAAATACAACAAAATGTTCAACTATCTCACCTGGCACTACTTTGCAAAAAAGCTGGCACAAGAATATCTCTGTATGCATAAGTGATACTTCTGAGAAATACTGTTAGTGTACTAAATTTGGTTGACTTTTATCGAATTGTTAAATGGCTATAACATACTAACATAAATGATTAATTTTAATGCCATTAAAAAACTGCCTGCCATATCTAAACTATTAGTTTACATACCCTACTGGAGCACAAGTGGAAAATTTGGTGGGTATCTGTTAATTGGTCCATGAGATATGGTAAAATTTCCTTTTTTTAATGTGATCTTCAAAAATTGAGAACAGAAAGGTTATGTAGACCTACTACATTTGATTATTATTAAGTAAAATCAGTTACCTAGTTTTGTAGGTATAGCACACTAAGCTAAAATGTATTTATAGTTGCCATTTTGAATACAAGCATCTGCCACACTTAAATCATACACAGTCAAATCACATTATTATGACCACCTGCTAGTATTCAGAGTAACCCCCCTTCGCAAGCACAGACAGCAACTAGACAAGCTGGCAGTGACTCAGTCAGATGCTGATAGGTATCCACAGGTACCTGGAGCCATGCTGTCTGCAGTGCATCCCACAACTGTTGAAAAGTACATAGCAGAGTAGACAGATGGCAAACACAATAATTGAGGTGGTCCCACAGATATTAAATTGGATTGAAATCGGGGCTGCTTGGGGGTCAGGGAAGAACTTTGAAGTCTTGATTGTGCTCTTCCAGCCATGTGCGGACCCTTCTAGTTGTGTGGCGAAGCACTTTACCATACTGGAAGATCCCATCCTCCTGAAGAAAGACAATTATCACGTACAGGTGGACGCGATCACAGAGGATGGATTTATAATCACATTGATGAGTGCCTTCCACATGGATGATGGGACCTAGAGAATATCAACAGAACATTCCCCAGACCATAACATTGTCCCCATCGCCTTGTGCTCGTCCAGCAATAGATGAAGGGTGTCTATTCTCAGACATTTCTCACGGAAATGCCGACATCCATCCATTACGTGCAGCTGAAAACTTTATTTGGAGAACGCTACCCATTGCCAATCAGCAGCAGTCCAGTTGCCATACTGTCGAGCAAATTCCAGTGTTTCGTCAATGCACCTGTGTTAGCATGGATGCAGTCACCATCTGTCTACTCCAGAGCCCTGTTCACAGAAGGGTTCACTTAAGTGTTGTGTTGGACACGTGTCTGGATTCCCCTTGGTTCAATTGTATGGTGAACTGTTCCACTGTAGCCTGTCGGTTGGCCTTCACGCACTGTCTTAGTTGAAGTTCACCTCAGATATTGATGGTGCATGGAGCTCCGCAGTTTCCATGATAGTTATTTCCAATGGTACCATTTGTACTCACGATACACATTTACCACAGAGGCATGTGAACACTCCACAAATGTCACTGTTTCCAAAATGCTGGCCCCCCTTAACCTGAAAGCCGATGATAATCTTTTTTTGCAACTCTGTTAAATTGCTTACCTTACTCATGACAGCCCAAAGTGCACTGTGTACAGCTAGCCTGTTGGTCTTATTATATACCTGCTTCATCAGCCCACATCAACGGTCATATTTCATGGGCTACGTACTGCACATGGCACTTGTAGCAGGTGGTCACAATAATGTGATTCAACTAGATGGAAATTTTTAGACATTTGCCATTGCGATGCAGGTGTCAGTATGTATATTTTAATAGCTGGACATCTCCTGATTAATTTGATACCCAAGAAAGGCATATTGGACCACCCCTTGTCGCAAAAAAGGCCTAAACAAAGTATGACATGACCATTGAAAGTGAGTAAAAAGATTAGACTATGTATTATTAAAATGTAAAGTTTTTAATTAAATATCTATCACGCAGATCTCGTGGGTCATACAGTGCTATGAGACAGTAGCGATCAAAAAGTTTAGGTGGCATTGCGCAATATGTGTGCGCACGCCGTGCTCTCGCTTTGGTCTGGCTGGATGGTGGAGAGGGGAGAGGAGAAAGGGCGGTTAGCTGGCTATCCTTTCCAGTCTATGTGAGCGATCAATACCGCTTGGTCGGCACTCGTGGTCATGACTCGACTTTGCTTCCGCCTGGCAACAGAACACACATGTCGACTGCTGTATTAATGAATTTTATTTTCTGTCGGATGACATAACATTTGGCTACACGTCCATTTAGGCCTATGTGGAAGTGTCCGGCAACGTTTAAAAACCTCTCAGTATGGTGATTATGTGTTGCGTTTTTATTACTGGGTAGTGACAGTAAACACATGTGACAATAAATGAATTTGCACAACTATGTTTGTATTGGCTAGAGGCATGTGAAGAGATATGCAAATGGTTACAACAATAAAATACAAGGACTTTCAAACGTGATTACTTTACAGTACCGTATGATGCATTATGTTTTTAAAATTCTCAAATACTGTGAAATGTTTCATCACAAATAATACTGTATGAACTATGAATAGCTGATTAATGTAAATTATACATTGCGTAAATAAGTTCAGAATACTTGAAGAGTTCATTATACAAATAGAGATAGGTATATGTAGGCATATCAGTACATATAAAAACCAACCAGCATAAACAATAGTTTTAGGCACTATGACAACTCAGTAGATAATAAATATCCAACAACGTGATAGATATGACAGCTGTAAACACACAGAAGCACAATTATTATCTCACATTGTACAAGGCACGGGCACAACGTTTGTAAACACACAAAGACTGAGTTATTTTCTCGCATACGTTTTTCAACACAGTACTGAACAATTAATTGGATGAAACAGTTTATCAGCACAGAATTTGTGAATAAATGTGAAAAGAATTATACATCGCAAAATTCATAAGAATCTCATGACAAAACTGTGAGTATTTTTTATATTACATTACAATAAAAAAATACAATCTCCCTACTTCTCGAAGAAGTTGTGGTCTGCTTCTTTTCGACTAGAGTTTGCTCCACAAACTCTCTCAAATGCATAGGTCGTCGACAAACAGTAATAAATACTAAGAGAAAACCAAACACCATGCACAAATCCAATTATAAATAAGACAAACAAAGAGGGGAAGGGGGTGAGCATTGGCTGGTGCTGACAGCAGAGAAGGGGAGGTATCTATTTTTAGATATGCCTCAAATTTTTTACTTTTTCGACCCAAACTTTTTACGATTCCTCGGGATTGGGTTGTAACCGAGAGGTGGTCGTAATAAATGGGGTTATAATAGAGGGGTTTTACTTATGTAAGATCAAAATGGGACAACACAACAAAGGAATGCATTCAAACAAAGCACTTTTACCAGAAATAACAAAATACAAACATGCTATTCTGTAGTCAAGAATATATATGCACCAAGCCAGAAAATTCCACGAAGGAATAGAGTCAAATAAAGCAGGACAGCAAACTAAATTTGGAAAACTGATATACTATGTATGTATACAAAAAACTATATATGACCAACAGACAACACAATGAAGACGACACATGATAGTTATCTATAAAACAAACATAACAAAGAAACTCCCACAAACACAGTAGTTTTCCCAAAACTGACAGTTTTGCATACAATATATTTATTTTCTCGTCCAAAAGTTACTTGTCTTATTTAAGGTTTTTTTTTTGTGCTCAGTACTGATTTTTCCACGACAGAATCCTGCATCGCAATGGCAAATGTCCAAAAATCTCCATCTAGTCATTCTCCCCATTGCACTAGTCATTCAAAGATCACTATGTGATTTGACTGTGTATATATTAATATGTCTACCTCAGTACAATTTGTTCACCAAATTTGGTAGGAATCAGTTAATTATATCCCAAGATATTACATAAAAATTTTATATTTTCATGGCAACCTTACAAAATGGTAGAGAAATAACACACTTTATAAATGGTTATTATTGCCAGCATACAAAGTTAGAACCGTTGAAATCAGTTTCATAGGTATAACAAAATAAACTGAAATGTTTATGGGGCCACCATTTTGAAAGTAAGTATTTGTCCAACTCAAAACATATAAAACTATATGGCCTGTTGTAGTCCTACGTGTTTGATTGTTTCAGCAACATAGCAAACTAAACTAAAAAGGCTATATGACCATTATTTTGGAAATAAGTGTCTGATATACTTAAAACTTATCAGTTTACATCACATGCTGCAGCACTACTTGTTTGTGGAATTCGGTAGGTATTTGGTCAATTGTTTCCCACAATATGAGATAAAAACTTTTATTATTTTGTGTGTAACTAACTTACAAAATTGCATACAAAATATGTTCCATGTAAACACTTGAAAGTTGCAGTATATACTGCCAGCATACAAAGTTAAGTTGGAATTGGTTACATGATTTTGGTGATACAGCATACTATGCTAAAATGGCTATGTGGCTGCCATTTTGAAAGTGTGTAATATACTTAAAGCACAACAACTTTTATCACCTGCCACAGTATTTTTTGTTTGCCAATTGGTAGGAATAAGTCAATTGTTTCCCCAAGATATGACAGAAAATTAATTACTTCATATGGTGGTATCTTACAAAATGGTAAACGAAACAATCTATGTTCCGGCATATATATTGCTCACAATAGATTTTTTTATTCATACAAAAATTGGTTAAAATTGGTCAAACGTTATGGTAGATATACCAAATGAACCTAAAATATTTCTATGGCTGCCATTTTGAAAATAAGTATCTAATTAATTTAATCATGAACATTTACATGACTTACCATAGTATTACTTACTTGCCAAATTTGACTACAATTGGTTGAGCAGTTTTCCAGTTATAACATAAAAGCTTTATTATTTCAAATGGTGCTCTTTTCCAAAATGGCGATCAAACAACAATATCCATCTCTAAAGTTAATGCTTACACTATGGAATGTCAATATACAACATTTGGTTTAAAATTGTTGAATGTTTCACATAATATTAACATATCACCCTAAAGTGTAAAATGGCCACCATTTAGAAATAAAGCACTTGGCATAGTCAACAACTACAAAAGACAGATGTCCTTACCAAGTACTATATTTGTAGCAAGTTTGGTTAAATTCGGCTTACACATGTAAAAACTGAAATGGAGGGGGAGGGGACACTTGGGGGAGGGGGGAGGGAGGGACAGAGGGAGGGGGGGAGGGAGGGAGGGACAGAGGGAGGGAGGGAGGGAGGGAGGGAGTCATAGTCATACAACATAGGGTGGTGCTTGGGAAGAGTAAGGTAGGTAGATCCAGCAGCGAGCTGACGTAGTATTTCCAGCAGCAGAGGTTGGCCACAAATTGGTATGCCTGTGGCAGCTCAGAGGAGCAGCAGGAGGCTAAGGTTGGTTGCCCTGTATGTAGAATAGAGACGGATAGATAGGGAGTTCACCAGCGAGAGCACACACTAGGAATGTGAGAGAGGCCGGTACTTCCACAGCAGAGACAGATTCTGGCTGTGGGAGAATCAGAGTAGTCTAAAGTTCCTCTGGCCGTGCGGGCACACCCTGGAGTCTGTCTCCCTCGGAAAGGTTGCCTGGAATCGGTCCTCCCCCTTTTCCAACAAGAACCCTTTTGCCCTTGCACCTTTTGTCCCAAAGGCTGAGCATGGCACAGGGCCATTTTGTGTCTGCAATACAATTTGACATGGTGAACTAGTAAGCCAAACCTGCCAATTGATTGTGTCAGGACTGAGGACAGGGTTTGCACCGTCAACTTCTGTTGGCTCTACACTTAGTTAGGGTACTATCAATTGCTTGCACTGACTGAAAGTAAGTTAAGTGCCAATACTGCCTCTATGCTCTTTGGGGAGAGGCACAGTGCTTGAAGGGAGGAGAAAAAGAAGTTCTTTACTGCGAAGCGAGTGTGCACCAATAACCCCTCCACATTTGGTGGAGACAACCCATGGGAACGAACTCAGATGGCCCGTCACGTGAAGAGACAGTCCTCTTCAGACAGCACCTCCGTTTATTTGTATTTCCCCTCGCACACTAGGCTTGGCATCAAGACACATCCTCCAGCCGTGCCCTGACAATGGGGAAATCCTTCTCTACCCTACTTATCCCATTCCCATCACCTACCCCTGCCTATGCCCTGTGAGAAGAGAATGCTGTTGCCGACATACAGATTCCTGAAGAGGGTCTGTAGTCCTACACTATGGTTCGTATTGTTGCCAAGCGGAAGTGTGGAGTGAAGTAGAGCATACTTCTGATGTTGAAGAGCTTCTGGTAGCTGGTGATGGTTGAAGCCTCTGTATCTTCTGGTAAGAAGTGGTAGAAGCCTCTGAAGCTTCTGGTTGTTGGCAGCAGCCACAGGTGGCTGCTTAAGATCTCTTGGAGTTGGAGAGGACCGTGAAGGCCTAATGATGCAGTAGAGAGCCCCAGCACAGAAGTGTTGAGGCGATCTACTGAAGATTATAATTGGCGTCTTCGACCACGTGCTGACTTATATTGTGTGCTTGGCCGGCCCATGCCTGGGCTGGAGTGGAAGGTATGATGTCGCTCTGCGACGTCTGCCTGGAGCAAGCGGGATGGGAGAATCTACCATTGCGCTTGGCTATATGGCCTCGGGGGCACAGCGGCTCTCTGCCATCTTCAGAAAGTTTGGCGAGAGACTGTCTGACAGGTGCTTTGGGAAGGCTGACGTGTTCCATGGCAGCTTGGAAACAATGCTTATTTCACATGCTTGGATTGCCCGCTAGCCGAGAGTGATCCTGTGCGCACTCATGAATTATGTGTTGGGTTTGACCCTTCTTCGGGATACATAAATGCTACGTGAGTAGTGAGACAAAGTTGGGTCTGGAACATCAGGAAATACCACGTGTGTGTAACTGTCTCTCCAAGGGAAACAATCCTGTAGCCATCTATGGTAGTGGTTCGTGGTAGAATATAAGACGTTAGGATGAGTCGTAGCCATGTTTAGTATAACTCATATAAGCAGCACGCGTCAAGTTTTCATTCTCCATCTCCATGCCCAGAATGAATTCACCAAACACAAGACGTCATTGTTTATCACCATTATAATAGGCTTGTGGCACTGTAATCACCACCACAAAAATCTTCACAAAGTCCTGTGGGAAATGGCTAGCTTTCGGCTACATGGACTCAATACAAAACTCTGCTGGATATGCTCTACATATTGTTGAAGCACACTGGGGCGACCTGTGGACTTCCCCTTACATAAACAAATGGTCTCTTGAAACTGCTGTTAACATCGTCAGATGCTGTGTACATTACAGGTGCAGTGCCATACTGTCAACGAAAATCATGCTGCACAGTTATGACAGACTCTCATTTGTTGAAACGACGAATGCAAAACATCTTTTTTGCTGTGCTATCGGCTATCACCATTCAAATGCATATTGAATGAGCATGCAAGCAACATCAGCTGTAGCGCCGCCAGGACAACACCTACCAGCAACCAAGTGAACCGGTGACGTGCAACATGCGCTAAGGGAAACTTTACATTTTTTTTTTGTATTTTACCATTTTCCCCGAGGCCCTATCTTAATTCGGGTAAAAGTTATAACCTTGTAAAATTGGATGATTCTTTTAGTTACACGCTGTACAGTCAAAATTAAATCTGGACATTGAGCAATGTGTTACATAGCTGATTATCTAAATTGATTAAAGAAGTTTTATGTAATACCTACCTTTATAGTCTCATAGGCATCCATGATGACTGAGATGAAGAGACTTAAAACTACATATATATAGAGACTGATGAAGCTATAGAGGTATATCCTGCTGTACCACCAGAGCATGGATGATTTGCTCGACATGATCGAGAATGTGGCAAACATATCATCTCCATTGATGAGCGAGAACAAGCATTCCGACGTGCTGGCCAATGAACGAAACTGAAATCCAACACACATACTAAATAACATATATTCACATATCATTTCCTATTAAGTAAGTTAAGATACAATTTCTAAAAATTGTACATAAAAACAAACTCTGTGGTGTGGTCTGTCTCATGTAATGTTTTCACTTTTTGACAGCCAGTGTATGGTAGTATGTTGTAAACAAAAACAATGTCTTTATAAAAAATCCTGTTACCTGATGTGTGAATTTCACCGATGAGGTAGGATGATGTGCGAGTAGTAGTGAAGGGAGACGAGATGAAGTGGGTGTAGTGGGTGAGTGTGAAGATGACGACTTGGGTGAACCTGGTTACACACCAACAATGCAAACTCAAATTCCATATTCTGGCCACCCTGAAATTGGCTAAATTATTGCTTTTTTTTAGCACTGCTATGCTCAGAAATACCAGCTGTGGTCTGAACAGCTGTTGCCAACTGTGTTTCACTTGCCAGAACACCTAAATGCTTTTTGATAAGTTCATGGTTCATCTTTACCATTTTCAAAAAATTATTAATATCTGTAAAGTATGCAACACATATCTGGCCCTGACCCAATAACTATAATCCTGTTAACCTATGCCTTACGTGTGTTAACCTTGTACAGCAACTATGTGAGTACACTTGATGCGAGCTGTCATGCAAAGAAACAGCTGTGTCGTTCAATTCTGACAGTTACTTCGCACAGATGGCAATCAATTTGCCCAACACATTCCACTGAAGGTGGAATACCATCTCCTAATGCCACACATACCTTTCTATGTAGCTGTTGTGTATCTCCCGAGGAACCTAAGTTACCCAATCATAGCTCATATAGCAGTTCATTTTTTAACAGATACTCAGGGACAATAACACTGTCCATTTTAACAAACTAAAATTATGTTAAATAAAAAAATACTACAAACAAGAGCTAAAAAAAAACGCCCTATAATTCTTCATATGAAATTCACATAAAGTGTATGTAATATTCAAACAAAATAATAATATTAGTCTATACCCAAAAACCTAACAAAAACTAGACATATCGTATGATGGGGATAGTAATATATTAAAATGAAATTAAGGTGCACATCATTAAGTAACAAACACTGTGACTATGCAAGATGACTACCCACTACTAGGCAAGATGGCTACAGACAAGAAAAGCTTATGTACATGTCTGCACACAGCAGGTCACCAATTTAACAAAAAAAAAAAAAAAACACTATTTACCTACTGTTACACAAAACTACATGGCTTCAATAAATATTCTATCAACATAGTCTGTAGGAAAATGCACACTGCATGACTACATCATCTTCAAAGTAAGTATAGCTCCTACTGCCGCAACAACCGTCACCAAGGCGTAGATAAAATTGTGCCTGGAACCGCACATCCCGCCTGGAGTGATACTCAAAATAGTGCATAGCAAGCAGAAGGATAAATAAAAATTTAATTACAGAAGCGCTGATAGTTGGCACTGGGATGCACAAAAGTTGCTCCGGATAGTGCAAAGGGCACTTTCTTTTTGTGGCAACACCTACAGATCGTGGACACAGTGCCAAATTTACCATGCTGGAAACGGTTCTGCAATACCTAAGATGCAGCACTAAGAAGTTACATTTTAAGCAAATCAGTTATGCCAGCATCCGAGCATACGATAACGTGAAGCTAGCAGGCATTCTCACGACTGCTCTGCTATGCGTGTCTGCTCGTGCAGCTAGCTGGGATTTGAAACCAATTTGTAAAACCCCACGAAAATTAACAAAATCACAACAAATCCACTTAACTTCAGTTGATGAAACATCCTTCAAACTTAACTGTAACAAAAAAATATTAAATCTCTCTTCCCCAAAATTTTTTTACATAATTGCGTGTGTTAGTGAGGGTTTAAGACCCAGACCTACGGACATGGTTTCAAGTTTGCGGACTGCCTCTCCAATTTCTTTATTCCTGGCTTTTGTGTTTGCTTAGTATGACATTTGCATGGTATATTTGTCACTTTGGTTAATTTTTATATTAGTTGTTAGCAAGAGCAGTAATTTCCACTCTGGTCAACAGAGCTGCAACACCCGACAAGTGCCTTTCAAGCAAATTGCTATTCAAAAACTGAAATAGAAAACGGTAATGAAGCCATCCCAAGGACAAAAGAAGAACTAACAACTTCCCAACCCCCCCCCCCCCCCGAGTCTTTATGTAAAAGGAAATATCCAACCAAATGGTACGACTGCTCAGGAAGCATAAAATCTATACCCTGTTGAAACCCATTAACAAAATCAAGGGTTTTATGAAATCACTGAATATTAACCTAATGGAAAACCTTACAGGAGTTTTAAGGATCCTCTGCTTAGGTGGAAATGTATATATGTAAAGGCCAAACTGGCAAAAAAAAATCATTGCCAAAATCAAAGAACACATTAATGACTATAAACATAATAATCCATGTTCAGCCATAGTAGAACACACTACTCCATTCATGGCACTGAATTCAATAGTTCACAACAACAGCAAACATCTGTTTCCTAATATTTCTGCTACTCTGGGACCGCTGTGGCTAAGCGGTTAGCCTGTTCGCCTCACACCAAGGTGAACCGGGTTCAATCCCCGGCCGGGTCACTCCCGGATCTTCACATGTGGGAATTGTGCCGGACGATGCTGCTGGTGGAGGGGAGTTTTCTCAGGGATCTCCCATTTCCCTTGCTCTTTCATTCCAGCACTGCTCATACTCACCTCAATAACCCTCATTGGTTCTGAAGACCTCACTGTTAAGAGCCACCCAAATCTCTTCATTCACTCACATTCTGCTACCCTGAAGATGGTAAATGCAACATGTGACGAATTTTGGGAGTAACATCAACATTAATGCAGCTGAAACATAGAAGCTCAGATTCTGCAAACAATAACTGCAAAAGCCTGCAAACTTGATTTAATATGAGATTTATGTTATAAATTTTAAAATAAAGTTTGAGAAAACGAATTCTTGGCTGCATTCCAGATGCATGGCCAGTTGCATTTAAAAGCAGAACTAATTTTTTTTAAACTTCAAATTGACTACCATGCTATAAAAGTTGATATTCAAATATTTTGTAAGAGTTCTCTCCATGACTATAGATTATCTTACCACACATTCCCATATTTTCAAAACCAATTAAGTAAGCCAATATTAAACAAACTGAGAAATATCAATCTGCTAGCAACATTGCTTACTGAAATACATGAAAGGCAGTTTTTTTCCATAGCTTACCTTCATATGGTATGGACCCAAGATGAGCCAACCACAAAATGTAAATCCTGCATATATAAGCAATGCACACAGCAAGAATCTTGCAACTTTTGGAGCTGCTTTCTTCAAGGTCAGAATGACCACCTAAAACAAGAAAGAAGAGATACAGATTTTACCGTATTTCGGTGTGTATAGAACACACACAAAAAAAGACTACAAAAAGTGGGGTGAGGCCTATTTAAGAGATATTGGCATAAAAAAATTTTTTACCACCAAAACATGTTCAGAAATTTGTCAACATAAAGTACATTTTAATGTTTTAACTTAGTTTCTAAGGAAGTAAAAAGAATAACAAATGAATGGATATTCACTAGTGCAATAATTTTGTTTACTCACATTCATAAACAAAATAACCATCCCGCATATGTAAAATGTAAACATGTTGGCGCTCGGTCATTGAAGCTGTACAAGAGAAAATTATTTCTCTACTGTACAAGAGAAAGATATCTTATGTAATTCACACGCCCACCACGCGACAAGTGCACACTGATAAAGATGCCATTTTGTATAACATGTTGCCATGGTTTTGCTTACTCAAGTCATGTTACCATCTGTGGAATAGTAATCGCATTATGTATATTTGTAAACATTGCAACATAATACGAATTTTCTGTCAAATGTTTTGTAGGGGAGAAATTAAATCTGAATTTATTATGTTTGTACTGAATCATGACTTGACAATATTTACAGGAATACAAAAATTCAATGCGGCCTAAAATATTAATTATACTTAATTTTTCATTGAAAACTTCTAGTGCTGCACACCAGAATACGGTAACATACTACACTGATAGAGGATATAGCAAAATACGGTAACATACTACACTGATACAGGATATAGCAAAATACGGTAACATACTACACTGATACAGGATATAGCAAAATACGGTAACATACTACACTGATACAGGATATAGCAAAATACGGTAACATACTACACTGATACAGGATATAGCAAAATACGGTAACATACTACACTGATACAGGATATAGCAAAATATGGTAACATACTACACTGATACAGGATATAGCAAAATACGGTAACATACTACACTGATACAGGATACAGCAGAAAATGGTACTATTTTGGCAAGGCATGATAAAAAAAAAAGCAGGATTGAACAAAATGTATTATCATTGTATAGCAATTAACTCTATTGTGGCAAGCTAATATTTACAAAATTACTTTTCTTTACTAACTTAACCAGTGCTAAAGGTGCTTTCATCAGATTAATTTGAACATTGCATCAGCTGCAGGTGTTTACAGATGAAGACAAACAAATATGTTTCAAATTGACAGGGTGAATAGAATGGATCATAATTTTTCAAGTGCAGCTGTGTGTACAGATAAGGAAATGGCTACACAGTTAAACTCCACAATAAGAGAACATGGCAAATTTCTCAGTGTGTAACACATTATTTGTGTACATATCCTTGAAACGGAGTTTTGTGATATCTCTCTCTGAAATATCTATACACAATAAAATTTATTTCATGGAATCGCAGACAACACTGAACATTCTGGTCACATCTTCCATTAATTGCATGGCATGGAAAGGATGAGCAGATTGCCATCTGGTGGCTATACTAGAAACTTTTGACATGGCAAATGTTATGAAGTACAATGGCTCCTCACTTAAAACAAGTGCCTTCAGCCCCTTTCCTTTTAATTTACACAAGTACAGATGACTATCTATAGAAATTCTCAAGGTCATATTTACTCCTAGACAGACATTGGTAGTTCCCCAACTGATTTTATTTTTCCTTTTCTCCTAAAGGTAACATGGAAGTCACTTACCTGTGTAGCATTCTTACATCATGTTTACCATTTATCAATGGCTCCCAAAAAATGTTCCAGGAAGTGAAAATGTTCCGAGTTGTAGCTCTCAACAAAAGTTACAGTTTACATCAAAGTTGATAACTTTAATTTTCATTAATTACACATGGATTATTTTTGTCTGTTTCCACCATTCCACTCTCAAGATAACTCCAAGCTACTAGTAATTTAAATGTCTCACTGTTCAAACCTGTAGCACTACAATGTACCAGAACTGCCATGTAAAGCTCTGATGTTCACTAAAGTGAGACACTGTGATATAAACTGATTAATTTACCTTCTTTCTACCAGTGTAAAAATGATCTTAAGTTCTACAATAATTTTATTTCTTTTGTTTTATTTAAATTTTATATTAGTTTATTTGTTGATTTGCTGTTATTTACAGAGTAAAACTATATTGCGTAAAATAATCTGGTACTACACTCAAGTTAAAACCATAAAAGAGACAGAGTGATAAACAATCTTATGTGATGACCAGTGTCCTTACGAAAATTTAAGTTTAGGTGGTCAAATGTCTCCTGTCCCTCACATACCTTGATATTATGGGGTTGCTGATGGACAGCAAGCCCTGGGTAAGAGTCACATAATTGGAAGATGTGCAGGTGGTGTGGATGTGGTGACTGGTGCCCTCTGGCGACTTATTTTCATAGCTACCTAGCCGCATCACCTTGTTCGGGTCCCCTTCACCTGGCAAACCTAGTCTAACTTCCATTCAGTTTCTGTTTGTTAGGAGGAAGTACAGGTCACCATGTTTATTCCTCAAGGAATAAATACAGGTTTCTCTCAAACCTCTGCATACTAATTTCTAGGGTGAATGATATATCCTTCGTAGAAGTCTACCCACCAGTGCAAAGCTGAAGAACGCATATTTAACCATCTATTTACCAAACCTAATGTAGCACTGTGGGCTTCCTTAACCGGGCGCATGTACGTCAGAAAACACACCCAGTCGATGGCCACCTGTACTGTGCACCTGCTGTGCAATAAGGTAGAACCACCAACCACTAGAAACACAATCCAAGAGTCGTCAGATAGCTAGTCCAGCCGATCCACTTTATCCACCACACTGTACTGTCGCCGGAGGGACTGAGAGACTTGTTCTGGAGGTCTCACCACACTTGAACCCACACCCAATGTCGTCATAGGATGCTTAAGTAAACCCACTGCCCCAACCACCACGCCGCTGTCTCGCCAGTTGTAGTGTATGGGTATACCTCTGGGTTAGCTCGTCCTCAGCTTTGGTTTTAGACCTAGCCAGGGAACTTTGTCGCATGCACTCCTCTCGTGAGGCCGACAGTTGTCCTTACCTGTATGCCATATACACCCAAAGGAGTGGTACAAGGTGGCAAGAAAGGAAGGCAACTACTGGCGCCAAAGCCGCGGAGAGCTGTGACCGAGCCTCAACTGCATTTTGCAGCATAACCCCATAGGAATGCACTCAAAGCACCCACCAGCTGGAGAGGCCTCACCTCCCAGCTCCCTCCCGAACATTATTTTAGTCTCCTATCCAGACCGCCGGCCGGCCTCACCCAGTGGTACATGACATACCGCTGGGGCATGCCAACCCCTAGTTCTGGTGTCATATGGCCAGCAGCTCTCCACAGGCCCTCAGAAGCATCACCAGCTCCAACGGACAGCCGCTACACCAGCCGCAGACCAAGGAGCAACCCCGGGCCACATCAAGCACAGGTAAACAAGTGGCAGTTTGCCAGTCCATCTGCTGAACCGTCAAGCCTCTGACTGGATACCGTGCCACCAAGTCACATGTCCGATATTGTATACTGACTGGGGCCCGGTCAGCAGACCATAAGGTTAGCCAATTGAACTCACTCGTACCTCTGACTGGTACGATAAAACTTTCCCAACCATGACATCGTCCTCTGCCACCTAAAGGCACACGTCACCGTAATAAATATTATGAGGAATTTAGTAATTAAGACTTTTAAAAAAAATTTGACGGATTCAGTTTTTAAAACTTGTGCAGTCTGATATATATAAAATGTATAATTTATCTATTTAGCCATTCCTTTTGAAGCTTCCATTGGATGACACGAACATTTGGTCTTCACTGTGGGACTCCTGTTTACATGGTCATGTAGGATGTTCCTGATGTATTTATTAGCTGGTAGCAGTCCTTTGAAAATTTTTATTAATATCCTTTTGGGGCACAACATAGTGCTAAAGATTGCTTCATAATCCTTTCCAGCTACCAAAACACAAACGAATGTGTAGTTATATCTTGCCTTCAGGCAAATTACATTTAGATAATTAATGATAATTTATTTTATGTATGCAAGAGGTTATTTCATTTTTGTTTATTGTACTATCAAACCTGGTAACAAAAATGGCTTTTGTTTTTAGCGGCACTACTTCTGCTGCTACTTTCAGGGTCTTGAGTTATTGGCCTTGTAATGGCTCATGTTTTTGTAGCTGCTTGTAATTTTATGGATTGATTAGCATCCGTGAATTTACAGCGGCATGGAACAACCAAGAAGCCAACTTGATCTCTTTTGTTTTCCTGCTATTGCTGCTGCTGACTTGATTCTACTGGGTGGGAAAACTGACTGTCTTTTCATCAATATGCAGCTTGACCTCCTTCCTGGTAAATTTCCTGTTGTCAATGCCATTTGTGTTACTGCCCACTAGAACTTGACTACATAAACTCTTGTCATTTTTAGTAAGAGTTAATTTCTTTTAAAAATTTACATTCTTGGAATTATTTCCTTATTTCCACATATTCTGTGCAGGTCATAAAGTTACATTTTCAGTACACAGCTATCACTTCTTTTGTTTTCCATCTGAGTTTTAAGGGTGCACACATTCTGTTGAAGATTTAAAATAAGTTCTATAAAATTCTGTAGTCAATGCAATAAACTGTAGTTACGGCATCTGTAATACTGGATTCAGAATTATTTTTTGTATATACTAATTAGTCACTTTTTATTTCACTTACGTAATTTTCACCACTTACTCTTAGATTCAGATACATAGATTTCAAATTACATTTAAAACAAATGTAAACTGACTCACCATGACCATGGGCCAGAGACAGCCCCTTTTGTTGGTGCAAACTATACATGCTACTGCATCAAAACCACTGGAACACATTAAATGTTCGTTGTTCTTGATATTAGGTTACGCTTTACATATGCTAGAAATGTTATAAATGGAAAGAAAACCTTTGAAATCAAATTTATCATCCAGTGCACCTGTCCTGACTCTTAACATGCAAGGTAAAATAAAGAGAAATAAAGATAAAATAAAGAGCATACACATCGCCCTTGGGCTGGTTTTGCACTCACATATTTTAACATCACCAGTTCTTCATTAATGCAATCAATTTTCTCAACATCAGCTTAGGATTTTTAATTTAATTACAAGGGTTCAGCCTAATGTGGCAACTCAATGCCATTCAAAGCATCTGGTGAGCACTGGTTCCTCGTACACTTTACATACCAAAAACGCCATTAAGATGAGATTTAGTGCACCTGAGTTCCTTTTTAATGCTCTGCACCCTTGATAGCTAACTGTGCATGCATGTTTACAACAGCTAACAGAACCCTATTGGAAGCGTGCACACCCATTTCCACAACAAATATCACATGCACTCTTAGTCATACAAGTAATTTCATGCTGTTTTTTCTATCATAATCTTTAAATTCAAGTACTTTCAAAACCCAGCATAATTTTAAGGACTATTCTAGGCCTTGAAACCACACACTTAAAATTCAAGGATTTTCAAAGACCCTTACTTAGAAACCAGACAGTGTGCAAGTGGAAATAATCTTACTGGAAACTAGCTTAAGGACACACTGCCAGGAACTGTAGCACATGGTATTGCAGAAGAATGTTCTCAATTTAATTCTGTGCTTTTAATGACCCCCATAACACTACAAGTAAACAACAACAATTATACGTGATAGCTCTGAAGACCGTCAAGCCAGTAGTAGGGGATGTACCACTGTACAGTGCTGCAGGGACTGTAGCGCTCCTCTGTAGTCCTTTATAAACATAGTCATACATTCTCAAAGAAAAGCACAATCACTGCAAGCAATCAATTTCCTGTACATAGCATTTCACATTACTCTTTGCTAACACACCACAAATTAAAATAATTATGAGATGTCAATGATAGTACCTACAATGTTAGTCAGGATCCATGATTTGCCTATGCTTGTTGTTTGGAAATGATTCTAGTAAAGATATTATGCACTACTGAAGTTGACATGTCACTAGATGGTGGATAAAGGAAAGCCACTGGCCCCTTTCATGTCTGACAATCAAATGGTCCTCCCTCATGATGGTCTGTTGAGGCCATCAAGAGCAGGATTGCTGCATGTGGGTACCTTCACACATCCATTTCTCCTAACACAACCACACTGTCAGGTCTTAATAGCCTAAATGTCTGGGAATTCAGCAAGCCATCCACCCTGCCTCTCATAGCTCTACTGTCAAAATTCTTTTAAATAACAACACTTGTTTATATGATTGTCTTATGCATCTTCTTTACAAGTCTATTCATTGATTGGAAAGGGCTTATTAACATCCCCTACTGTTATGCCTGAACACATATCAGGGGATGGCTTAAAAATTAACTTATGACCTAACTTAAACTAACACTCATTCCTTGCCTAGGATTCGAACTCTGAACCTCCTGCACCACAGACCAGTGGCGCACCAACTAATTGCGCCACAGGAGGTTGGCTACAATCATGCCTGGCAAGTATTGTGCACAATACATAGCAATTCATGTTACAAGGACTTTTTGAATATGCACCATGAAAAACATTGTAATATCTCTCACACACACCCCACGCACGCACGCACGCACGCACGCACGCACACACACACACACACACACACACACACACACATATTACACTGCACTAAACATTATTATTTTAATCATCCACTTATGTGTAAATTTATTAAATTTCACTATTAATGATTTTTACACGATGAGAACATTTTTATGGCAATAAGTGTACTAATTTTTTAGTGACTCACCTTTTTAATTGTAAAGGTGTATAACAAAACATAATTGCCCAAAGATAACATATTTAACACAAATAAAAAATTTTATGACTGCTAAAAATCACAAATAAGTTTATCACAAAGGAAATACCTTGATAACAAAAAGGACAGAAGATATACAAACTTCTACTTACATTATACGTTTTGAAGAAACCCAAATATCGTAGAACTCCAAACCATACTAATAGGTTGCCAGTGCCCAAGAATACGCTGCAGATATTCCACTGGTCACCTGCAAATTGCTGTTGACATATCATGTAATCTCATATAAGAATAACTAAAGTAAATTACGTAAACATGAAAATTTCTAAAATGTCTGGTATCTTTCAGTTTATTGTGTTATGTTTTTGGTCAAACACCACCAAATTTGTCAACATCAAAAGTTTTTTTCATACAACTTAACTTCTTCTGGATGCATAGCTTATCCAGGGGAAAAAAACTGCAATGAACTATAAATTGATACCATAGGCTTAATCATATTTTCAGAACTTTACCAAAATTATTTATTCTTTTTACTATTAAATTTATGGAACATTTGGTTCAATGAAAATGTGGTTATACACAGTAGCTAAGTGGTTATATACAGTAGCTAATTTAAAACAGTTACATGAAAAATAACAAAATGAACTGAATGGTATTTTCATGCACAAAACCCCACAATCAACGTTTGATGAAATTTAAAATTGACATTAAATAAGCAAAACATCTGCTAAGAATATTGTATGGAAACAGAGTATAGTGCCATCTAAATAATTTGTGCATGCAGTCACAATACACTACTACTGCAGTAATGTTTAAACCTTAAAATAATTAAATACAAACTAATTTTACAAAATGTTAATCTGACATTTAGGTTGGTGCTATTATAACAGATGTTTAGAATAAAAAATCACTTGGAATGTTTTTCCTAAATGCTACAATATTGAAATAATTATAAAAATTTAAATGATGGGCAGATGTATATTTAAAAAATAATTTAAAACTGTAATATTACAAAACTGACGCGTGTCATCTTAGAGAGCTTACGACATGGTCAACGTGCTTTAATTTGCGCTAGGTCAGGCGTGCTCTAATTATAACTGACATTATTTAGTGTTAGGTTTTCGACTGGATAGTGGTAACGGGCGTGTCAGTAGGCGACTAGGTACAAAGTTTGAAACAATGGGTATTACAACTGGTTATCTTGGTCTCCGGCGTTGAGGCTGGCTAGGAGCAGTGACTCCTGGTGAGGGGTTGTGTGCTAGCTCACTGAACTGTCCCCCACAGTACCATTGGTTCAACTCTGCTGCTTCTCTGCTCCAGAACATGAGGTTTGCTACCCCGTACCCAACTTCTGTGCCCTCTAGCAGAGCACCAACAATAAGATAATAATTGTAGGCTAGTCATATGTGTGTGCTGGGAAATAAAGAAAATTTTTGACTGGGGAGGAAGGCCTCTCGAGTCGACGGGCAGTCTGAGCTCGATCCCGTTCGGCTTGTCTGCTAAGTGCAGAGGAGTCGGATATGCACACACTTGGCGGCAGTATATGCCACCTTCTGCTTCTCCCTCTGAGATCTGTGCCTTTTCCCAAAAGGCACAGGTGTCTCGTGGATACTTAAATATACTTTCAATTGGCATGAACTCAAGACAGAACCCTATCTATGCGTACTTTCAATAGTGGTTAATGGCGTAAGTACGGTGCTCCAATCAGCCCTGCACCTCTGGCACACAAATCTCGAGCGGTGAACCACGTGGGCCGTCTTCCTACCACTACTGGGTGAAGTTGCAACAGGGGTTAAACTGTTAGACTCAGGCAAATACTCCTTCTAGCACCATAAGCCCCCCGGTAGCAGTACAATCTGCATTGACTGTCTCGCCCCTCTTGAATGAGTACCTAGTGGTTGTGGCTCTACCTTTCTATCCACCGGAATGTATAGAATCTGGAGTCCTACTCTCTGGTTCGTACACGTGTAACACATGGTCTCAGTTGACATTGTACAATTACTGTATATAGTTTCTAATAATTGTAGATATTACCTCTAGAATATAAAGACTCTCTGGATAGGAACAAGATGTATTTATTAGGAATAATAAATACAGTGATGCACACTCCCTCCTAACCATGCAGAGTGTGTGCAGAAGTAACCTACGGTAAACAGATATATATGCGACCTGCTCCTAAACTAATCAAGATGGTGAATGATTTGACAGCTATGAAAACAACTCAGTTGCAGCTACGCTAACCATGGGATGCCTTGAAGAAACTTCACCAAAAGGGAACCACTACCTGAAGGGCAGTGGGTGTAGTTGCCTCTACCACCAAGTAGAGGGGAGACTGCTGAACCAGGAGGAATGGCAACGGAATGTGTGGTTGTGTCTGCAGGCTTACTGCTGGAGAGCATCTGGTAGATGCCAATGGAGCTTCTAGTAATGGTTGGAAGAGGCTGCAGGGGCCTCTGGTTACTGTTGGTAGAAGCCACAAGAGCTTCTGGTGGCAAACCTCTGGAGGTTGCTGAAGATCTAGAAGACCTAGTAGTATGTAGAGCGCCCCAGCACATCAAGTGTTGAGGTGAGCTACTGGAGAAAATAACTGTATTCTCCAGCCGTGCACCCTCTTTTTTAGAGCTCTTGGCCTCAGACTAATGTCTGCGGGAGCAGGGGCTGGCATTAAAGGTGTGATGTCGCCTCACAGGTGGCAGTTTGGTGGTTCTCAGTGCTGGGTGGAGGGCAGCATTTTGTAGGATTTCACAATCCCGCATTCACATGTTCAGAATCACCCTCCAATATTCTGGCAATTCAAAGACACTCATGAATGGCATTGTTGGAGTTCTTGAGGTTGACCCTTCCTCGCGTTACGTAAAAATATGTGATGGTTGACGAGTCGTATATTGGAAAGCAGCATACGTCAATTTGCCCCTACTCTTCTGCGATGAAGGCTCATCAGGTGAGTCGAAGGCGGAGAAGGGGAATTTAGTACTGTTCCCCCATTATCAGGAAGTTCTCATTGTGAAGGAAGTTGAAAATTTTTTTTCGGATTTTGTAGGTGGACTCAACTGTGGGCTGGTTGGCATCTGTAGTTGTGATCACTCTGTGTGCTGGGATTAGTTTGGAATGCTACACCGCTCGACATGCCGGCCGTAGCGCTCTCTCTCTCTGCAAGTTGGCTCTCTCTCTTCCCCTCACCTTGGCAGGCCGGAGCGAAGGCCTGCTAATGTGTTTTCCCCCTGTGGAGAGGATCTGTGTGGGTAATGACACATTTATTGGATGGCCCACGTCCATAAAACAATGGCACGTGAAAATGACACTGGGAATAAAAGTATATACAAGCCTTATTTGCGGAAGGCGGGGTGGAGTACAATTATCTCATTGTTTGCTGTGGTGTATTAGTTTGAGAAAAAAATCTCTCTCTTTCTTTGGCAACCCGTGCATCTCATAGCAAGCAAAACAGTTATGTGTGACATAATGGAAGGTGGCCAACCTAGGATCTCCCATCGCCCAGGCTGGCTAGCTAGCGATTTAATATGAGTAGTACACTTTAATGAATGATTTGAACATGGGAAAATTATCATATGGAGGTCACCTTAAATCTAACAAACGTATCACTCAGACATGAAATAAACTCTGTAATGGTTACACTGGTACCATGTTTCTTTGGGGCGAGTTAATTTGAGCTTTGTGGCTCACCATTCATAGTTTGACTCTTGGTCGAAATACAAGGTACATAAAACACTTAGAAAAACAAATAACAAAATTGCATCGGTGCTCATTATGCACAATACAGTTAGTAAAAAATTGCAATGAATCTTCATAGATGCTATAGGTCAAGAGTCTGAGCCCTGGTCTCATCGGGATCGCTGGTAAACATGACATGACTATCAGTCGCACTTGTGTTCTTGGATCCTGTGTGTTGCTGCCTGAAGACAGGAATAGATTGCAGTTCCCATAACGTCGCATTCTGTCAGTCGTGGGAAAACTACTGTTTTTCTTGTGCAAGTTTCCTCGCTGTGTTTGTATTATTTGTGAAAGTAGATAACTAGCCTGTATCGTCTTTGTTGTCTGTTGGTCGTATATAGTTTTTTTGTCTACATATATATTAAATTGCTGTCCTGTTTTGACTCAGTTCCTTCATGGAATTTTCTGGCTTTATGACTATATATTCTTGACTACAGCATTCCTGGCTTGTATTTTGTAGTGCCTGGTTAAACTGCAGTGTTTTAGTGCGTTTCTTCGTCGTGTAGTCCTATCTTGTTCTTACTTATTTCGTCAGTGTTGTCCTAACTTTGTCAGCAGGTGTCTTGCCTGTGTAGGTTTCTATGTGTTATCTGTTGGTCATGTATATGTACATACATTTTTCATAATTAGTTGCTGTTCTGGAATTTTCCAGTATTGTATACATATATTTATTTTCTAATCCATAGGGCGCTTGTCTTTAAGTATTTTTTTGTACCCAGTCCTGTTTTTCCCATGACAGACATCTGTATCGCAATGGTGAGTATCCAAAAATCTCCATCTTGTCTAAAAAAAACTTGTAGTGATAAATGCATCCTAATTCACCCTTCAGCTAAGTGTGTTATTTTATCTGCATTGCATTATTTTTCACTATTTAAATGTGCGCACACAACTAAATTAACTACATGTCAATGTCATATGTGCAATGATCTTCATGGGAGTCCACAACAGACTACCTCGTTGAATAGTTATCACCCGATGCTACCCATTTAATGATTTTGCAGAGTTTAGTATTTAATAAATGCCTGTCATAAGCAAATTTGATGCTGATTCATTCACAATGTTTAAAAAATGTAAAAATATTCAAGTAATAAATTCAGTAGGAAACTACATTAAGAGCCATAATCTATGCCAAAGGCAATACCAACATATTAGTAAAGAAATTTTCTAGCAACTATAAGTGTAAATACACAGTTATCACTGAAATCCTAACTACAGAAAAAAAAAGCGACTTCAAGCTGATTTCCAGGTTTTTACAAAACTTTTTAAATAACATAAATTTTCCACAGTTAAAAAGTTTTCAAGTATGTTAGACACTTTCTATTTTGCATACAGCTCATTTTAACCTGCATGAAACTGTTTACATTACAGGAATTATTACATGCCTGTTCAAGTACAGAGTCTAATTAATGTAATTTACATGAACTAATACCACAGTTACAATTTACTTTTGCAACCAACACCAGAGGAATAAAATTAGAGAGAAAACATCATCGGTGGTATGGCTAGGACACAATATAAATCAAGTTCAATTCCAGATGCTAGCTATAAATGGTAATGATAAAATTATCTTTAAATTTTAGTTACATTAGATTAACAACACTATTTAAATGGCCTGAGCAGAATTACAAAACAAACCAGAAAAAGATTATGGAGAGGGGAAGAGTGGAGTGATTCATGCGGCTCTTAACACTAATGTCTTGAGAGCCTATGAGGGTGAAATGAGGTGAGTATGGAGCAGTGCCAGAATGCAAGGGTGGAGAAAACAGGAGATCCCTGAGAAAACCTGCTGACCAGAGACATCGTCCAGCACTACTCCCTCTTGCGAAAATCCAGAAGCGACCCCACCAGGAATTGAACCTGGTTTCCTTGGTAGGAGGCAAGTAATCAGACTACTATACCATGGGGGGGGGGGGGGTCACAGAATGTTGTGACAAAGAACTAGGAAGCAACTGAGATTCTAGCAATCATGAAAATAAAATATGAACAGCACACAAACAATCCAAATCTTTATACATTAAATAAGTTAATGATGTACAGCAAATGGGAAGCCAGAATATTTTTTTTACCTCTGACTGCAATATTTGACTTTTCTTGAATGCCAGCCAAACTGAGATGTTTTTATGATTAGCAATGAAAAACATTTAACTGAATATATGTAACATTTTTCCCCAATAGTTTGGAAAGTAGTTAATTCAGTTGCACAAATGAATTATATCATGTAGCAGTATTTTCAGGATGTCTAAAAAAATTTTGAACCCACAGGTCTAAAACTGTTTTTTTTTTTAACTCTAAATGGTTAACATTTATAATATTTCTACACTGCAGCAAAAGAGTTAAAGCAAATTACTGTCAAACACATGAAATAACCTAAAAATAAATTAAAATCTTTTCTTAAACCAATTTTGATTCACACATATTGTTACTAGTACAAATTACAGATACAGTCATACAAACCTTCTTTTCGATTTGTTCCTTTATAGCTGAACCCATCGTAATAAGAATATCATTTGCAATTATCATAACATACCACAGATTTAGGAACTCGAGGCGTCCTTGAATGCTTAAATCCTTTCCATAAGTAGTTTTAAAAAACAGTACAGTTTCCTGAAACAGAGTAAAGGAATACAAATTATCTATTGCTCTGCACAAAAACCACATCAAAACCAATTTTTTTGTTTTTCTGAACATGACATGTAACTTTTGTAGATCTTGCACCAAAATGTAAATCAAAGTGTAACAATTAATGTGAATAAAATAGGTAAGGAAAATAATACATAAGCAATACAAATTTAACTTCATATAATGTTGATTTTGTTGGACAGTATTCACCACATAAGATAATATTGCTTGCAACATTGATTTAGATATGTATTCCAGCTGGTTTCTATCCACAAAAGGTGTGTACAAACTTCAACACAATCTTCCGTTACCTTGCAAAATTTAATTGGAAAATCCCGAGGAGGGGGTGAGGGAGATAATTTTTTAAACCTTACCTGAATATGAAAATACTCCTCAGCTGCTAGATGTACACAACGTTTAATTTTAAACATTAGTGTAATATAAGTTCTTTTTTTCTGGACTGAATTCAAAATTTATTGGGTCTATTAAAAAAAAAAAAACTTTGATTTAAAACTAAATCTGAGTCAATTAAATGTAAGTGCATTACAACCATCTTCAATCACCATTTTATCATGATCAGCAAGTAACCCAAAGTAAACTTCACAAATATTTGTCTTAAATTATTACATTAAGGTTGCCAAACTTTTATCAACTGTATTACAGCTAGGCATGACATTTCCGTGATAAAGCTGTATATCATGAACTGGAGACTAGTCATTTGAAACATATAGGTGTGTGCAGGATCAAGTGGTTGGGTGGTGCAGGGAAGATAAGGTGGTTGGGAGGGGGGGGGGGGGGTCAAATTGCAAAATGAGGCCCACTTCTACAAAATAAAAAATACAAAGTAAAGATATATTTAAACTTATTGATGCCGGCTAAGAGCCAGCCACAGCTAGACCATGATGGCACTCGCCGCTAACAGTAGCACGCGGAAGCAACCCGCTACAAATATGAACTTTCCCAAAACGGGATAATGTGTTTTAGTGTCTTATGCACTTCTTTCCAGGGTAAAATTTGTTTAAAAGTATAACATGTTTCACTTTCAGAGTCTTGTGTAATGTTGATATTTAAAATTTAGAGTGCACGCAGCGCTGAAGAGAAAAACAATAATATTTAGGCAAAGACACCTTCAAAAGACAATTTAATAATTACCAGAAAATATAATTTTGAATTCTGTCTGCAAATTGTTTAATAATTCTTTTGGTGCTATTTCAATTTGCAATACAAAATTTTTACTCTGTGTGCATAGCACTTCCGCTTGTGTGAACCCTGTGGGCAGCCATGGTAGGTCTGCACGACCCCTGCCTCTAGACAGTCGTCCTAGGAGAGTTGGCAAGGTAAGACGCTGTCACATACACACTTCATGCTTTTGCACTGATGTAGGTTTCAATAGCACTTTTAGTTAACCGGTTAACCATTGCCTAACTAACATTTTGCCAGACATCCCCAGCATAATGCTATACAATTAACTTAATTGGCAGCCTTTCAGGCTTTTTGGAATTTAAATGAGATGAGAGAAGGAGATGTCGGACAGGCCATGCGGCCCGCGCAACTTGTGTATCAGGCGCCATCTGCCCATGTTTAGGGCTTTTCATTGTAATTTCTGCTTAATTGTGCAAGGCAATATTAAGAGTAATGTATTTGTATAATTATTTCAGGGTTTTTGTCACGTTAAATTGTTTTGCGACCACATGGTTAGCTACCATTAAGTCCGTATCTGCGCCATCACAGCGTTATGAGGGCTAAAGCATGTTCCAGCATGTGCGCCTTAATTTTGTCTCGGAGTTTATGTAATATTTTCAATACAGGTTCTTGTATTTTTCACGTTTGATGCATTTTGTTCATGACCACGCAGTCAATTTATTTACTTGTGTTTTCCCACCATCCAGCACCTTGAGCGCTTTTGTATGCTCATTTATTGATGGGAATATTTTGCCAATGCCTACATAATTTTGGCCGATGATTCTTTAACGAACTTACCGTGAAATACTGCATTTTCACGCCTGCCCACGTGGTCCGCTACGATCATCATCCAGCTGTATCAGTGCCATCTAAAGATAATTTCACACATCTGTGTGTTTATTTTACCTGCTCATAATGTGTCCCATGTTCAACCAGTGTTATTTTGTGTAATTTTGTATGGCAAGACTATATTTGCACTAACCCGCTATGTATGCGAATGTCGCCGCACACCATGTGGTTCGGGGACAAGTCCCGGCGAGTAGGCGCTAGTTGCATAAATATCCGCACGTGTTCATTTCATGCTCCATGTCCTGTCTCTGGGCAAACCTGCAGTCCATGCTAGCGGCTGTAGGCGTCTTGCCTTGTGGAGGCTGTGTTCTCAAACACCGCTGAGAATCATCCAGTCGGGGTGCGCAAGTTAAGTAATGTGCTTGGGGAATTGCACACGGAACTGGCTAGTCACATCCGAGGAGTAACTTCATAATTCATTTTTTGGCACGTTGTAATCTGGTCAGAATAAACATACCTCTCGGTGTAAAATTTTAATGCATTTTTTTGAAGCGTCAGTACCCAGCCAAACTGCGTGATTTTTGCAGTGTTATGTATAAAAGTTGTTTTGTAAGTATGCACGGGTAAGATGAACACCGAGATCCTACAGCATCCCTGAGATCCCCAAGTTTCAAAGTGCGGTATGTAGGAACCACCTCTGGCGCCCATCAACCACAGGTAAAAGGTGTATCATAATCGTCTCCGTGTTTCACCCGATACCATCAATATTAATTATAAATATTCTAAACTACATTAAACATATTTTTAATTCACTGGTAGTTTCAAACATGCAGCTTGTCTAGTAAAAGTACAAAATTGGCAAGACTTCATTTTCCTAATGACATAATGCAATGGGTCTTGGCTGTTTGTGCTGACCCCAGATGTCCCGCAAATTTATCATTGTGCACATGACATACTATGTGCACATGTGCTTCTTTTGGTACTTACTAATGTCATGGTGCATCGGGTTACCGCTGCCAGGTCTCGACGCGTGTTTCCTCAATGCACCACTACTCACTGCTGTTTTGCACAATTTCCGTGATCCGGTTCTGTGTACTTGCGCACTGCTGCTGGCTGTTCGCTAAGAGTTCTTTCAGTTGATTGAATCTGGGTTCGATTCCAGTTGGGACCTCAATGCTGTTACATGTGGCGTGAGCTTTGTCCAATGATGTGTGCATGTTTGACATAGGGGATAGCAATTCTTCCTATTCTGCCTCATCAACTGCTATGGTTACGCCTGGTGCTTGTGACAATTGGTCAGCCAGCTGATTTTCCGCTCCCAGCATGTTCTGCACCTCGATCGTACGACTGTAGCAAAAGTGCCCACCGGGCAAGCTTACTTCTGGCCTCCTCATAGAATGAAGCCAGAGCAGGCACCTGTTATCTGTGCGCAATGTAAGCCTGTGGTATTCTAGGTACGCGCGGTAATGTTTTACTGCCCACACTACTGCCAAACATTCTCTCCCAACCTCATAACAACTTTCCGTTGGACCAAACTTTGCACTGCTAAACTCAATTATTCTGCATTCTTGATTCTCCCCGAAATGGAAAAGAATGACACCCATGCCCTTTTTGCTGGCGTCTGTTTGTAGGTAAAGATGTTTCGTGAGATTGCGTTGGGCCAGTGTACACTGTCGAAATCTGGCTTTCAGTTCACTGAAGCATGCATCATGTTCGGACATCCACAGAAAGTTCTGTTCGGCGAAAGCATTTCAGTGAGGTGTACTGTGACAGTGGCAAAATCCCTAATGTTCTCTCTCAGCCCGTTGACCAAGCTGAAAAACTTGCGCAATTGTTTGCGCGTACATGGTGCCTCATATCAATCAAGGAGCGTCAGCTGTTCTTGTGTTGGCCTACTGCCGTGTTCATCCACTAAGTGGCCAAGGAACTGAATGCATGTTTTGCCAACATGGCATATTCTGTTTGCCCACGTGAGCCCATTTATTGCTAGCCTCTCCAGAACCAACGATAAATGTTTGATGTGATCCTCCCAATTCTCTGACCAGATTATGTCGTCAAGTTATAATGCGAAGTCACCTACACAACAATCCAACACCAGAACCATCATTGACTGAAAGGTGGCTGATGCACATTCAGTCCAAAGGGCGTTAAGAAAAATTGGAAGCATCGCCTGTCCGGGGTGGAGAATGCTGTTTTGTGTCTCATGATTTTATAGGCACCTGCCAGCAGCCGCTGCGCAAGTCCCAGGATGTCATTATTTTGGTTTTGTTGAGCATGTGCAATGCATCTTTTAACACTGATGTATAGAGGTGGTGCGCTCTTTGTAATTAAATTAAGAGAGCAAAAATCTACACAAAATCGCCACATCCCGTCCTTTTTACATGCTAGTGTGATGACGGTGTTGTAGTGGCTACTTGTGGGTTCAATGCTGCCTTGAGATAGCATTTTGCGTATTTGTTTTTTAACTATGACGCACGTGTGGCTGGTAGCTACGTGGTCCGGTAAAAAGTGGGCGTTCATGCTCCAGTGGGATGGCATGTTCCGCAATGGTTGTGCATCGTAATGAGTCTGCAGCTGCAAGTCCCGCCTCTCATGCAAAATTCTTTGTACTGCATCCCTATATGCTAAAGACACTTCATGATCTAGGTCATTAACTGAACATCCGAGGTGCATTCTGTAGGTTGTAGCTCTAGTTTGTACACCGTTCGCCTCTTCTGGCCAAAATGTATTTTGCGGGCAGCTGGTTCCACAATGGTGATTTGTTCTGTTAACCGTGGGGTGCCGAGTATGGCTTCTTCCCGCAGGTCAGTTGATACCAATGCTGCTGCTGTTGTTTCGACATCCCAAATGTGTACAGTTAAAGTTGCTTCTCCTATTGTCTGTCCAGTTTGTTGTGAGGAAAAATGTAAAATCACCTGGTTGACTAGCTTAATTTTTTTTTTCATTTACAAACCCAACTTGTACAAAATTATGCGATGCAGCTGTATCCATTAAGGCTAAACACTGTTTTTGGTTTAAAAAAAATCACTGGTATATAGATAATTCTGTGTGTTCCTTTTGTGATCTGATGAAATACTATCTTCTATGGTGTTGGTGATACTTTGTGCTTGACTTGTGGAGGTGTCAATGTTATATTGTTGTTGCTACTATTTTTTTGGGGGCAGTGCGCATACATCCCGTCTACTCCAATCTGCCCTTTCAAGTCTGCTGTTATTTTTGCACTGTCTGGTTCAATTTTTACATTACGGGTCGGGCATTCATCGTGCCAATGATAGTGTTGCCCTTCGCAATGCCGGCAAGGCCAAGGAGGGCGGGCTTCCCATCATGTCCCCTGGATGTGGCCTCACCCGACACGGCTGGGCCCGCAGGTGTGGTTGCGGTCGTGTGGATGGGTTCAGTGTCCATGCGAGGTGGGGGTGACTTGGTCCTGTGGCGTTGCGCACAGCTGGTGGCTGTGTGGCCCTGCCCACTTGTACTGTTTTACGTGTACAGCATGGGAAAAACCCATTCTGATCGCCGTGTGGTGTCCTGTTCTTTACTAGCCTGGTCAAGCAATGCAGTTGATCACATACAGTCCTCCACACTGTTGTGTATTAAGAGAGCTAAGGCTAACCTATACACTGGTCTGACAGTAGATGCAACAGCTTCCCATATTTCAGTTTCCTCCATCTGCGGGTGAAAATGCCGAATGAGGTTTATTTTTCAGGTGGTGAATACTGTCAGTGTTTTGTAATTACCTAGCGCTTCTAGCACTGCATGGCTCTGTGCTTGAGAAGATAAGAATGTATTGGAAATTCTGCACTAAAAAAACGCTTAGAAACTCTGGCCATTCCATACTATAGTGGTTTATAGATCACTACCAAGGATGTGCATCAACTGACAACTGTCCTCCAACACAGTTCGGCCACTCTTGTTGACAGACGGCATACCTGGTTAATCGTACTGTGCAGTCTCTAAGGAATGCCTGCAGGTCCTCGTTGGGAAGTCCCACGAAGGTTGGCAGCGACTGAAAACAAGCTCGTGTTACACCCATCTCCTTTGTTGATATTGCTGCAACTACTGGTACTGATGATGTTGCAGCCGTGTAGTGTGACTTAGACCACACAAAGCCGGATGGTGACATTATTTGTGGGTTTCCCCACTGTGCTGCTGCTACTGTGGCCATGCCAGTTGAGTGTGCCAGCAGGCTGATGTTGATGCTGGCTATGTCACTGTATTCCAGAAGTGGGCATGGTACTGTCACTCGTTGCACTGCGGAGCATTGCGTGCATCGGAATTTCCTCACAATGACATTCACGAGGTCCCAATCTGTCATGCACTGCCAATGCATGATTTTTCCGCACTGTTACAACACTGTTTCCGAACGTCTGTATATGCATATTTCCTGGTGGCAATGCTGCGGGGTTAATTCACTTCCAGCAATTAAGTCCGCAGGAACACGTGTTACTGGAAGCAATGTTTGTTTACAAACGTCACACAATGTTCTGCCATTGCTGTCAGTGGTTGCACACTCTGTTACTTTAAGACACTCTGCGTAGTAAATTTGTTTGCAATTTACACACCAAATTGTCGCATCTCCGAGCCCTGCACAAGTCAGTTGCTTGTTGCAATGTTGATTGTTGCAAAAATTTTACAACTGGTAACTATTGGAAAATTGTTCTTGTTTTGATTTGATCATGCACCAACACGTGTTTACTGACAAGGCTATTGTTGCCTTGGACAGTTCGTGGTCTATTACACTCTGTGCGCTGTCAAAGTGCAGCTCCATTCCTGGCCAGAGCATCCCTGATTTGCCCGATGAATGTACTCAAGGCATTTTGCGTTTCCCAGTTTGCTGCATGTGCATCTGGAATCCCGGAACGGATACTACTTGGACACACTGCGCACACACCTAAAGCATATAGTTCTTTGAGTACCATTGCTTGTACACGAATTAAGCTTGTACCGTCCAATTGTAGTTTCGGCCACTTGATCCAGAACGCAAGCTGTTTTCATGACAGCTGTTGTTGATTTTGCCGCAACTGCAAATCCACACCTTCTTGCAGGGGAGAGATTCTGTCATATCCTGGGGGGGTGATAACCACACGCACATGCTCGGGTGGTGGTGGTTATTCATGCTGTCAGCCTGCTCAGGAATGCGGGAGGAGGGGGTGCTTGCTTGCCTGACCAGTGTCCAAAAATGGCGGTACTGAAGGATGCTTCTTTTGTACACTGCATACGAAAATTGTGTATTTGTTCCGAAATGAAATTGAAATTTTTTGTCCGAAATATGTTTTACATAACTTTTTCAGCAGATGGCTGTTCAGCACGAGTCCTTGTCCGCAGAATTCCTGCACTTGAAGGACTGTATGCATTTATGATGCTGAAAAATGCCACTTGGATTGTGGAGTACAAGTACAAATAAACACTTGAAATTTCCTACAAGAGTTCACCCTTAAACAAAATTTTGTGTATTGTAAACACATGAGTTAGCATTGAATGTTTGTGTTTCCTTGAAATATGATGCATCCCACATGGCACAAGAACAAACAAATATGCAAAACTCAGTACAAAATATTCCCTGAAAGTTATGCACTTTACATACACAAGGCCTACCAAAAGCTGTAACAGTAAAAATGGAATTTGCCCTGTGGTTGATTATGTTGAGATGCAGATGTGAGTTACGCTCCCATTACGTGAGAAAGGGCAGGTGGTGTACCCCTTGGTACGTAAATAAAGAAGGTTCCAGAATGATTACGTCTATTCTAACGAAAATGAATACCAGCCTTCATGAATATACAGAAGGGGCCGCGGAGCGAACTCCCAACGCTGCCGGTCGGTCCGAGTGCTAAGCAAGAACCGGACGAGTAATGCTGGCTTCAGCCACAGGCCACATGAGCCAGCGTGAAATGTCGGGTTGTGAAAAAACTGAAAGTGACTTGCAAATGAAAATAAACACAATACAAAAATTACACCGATGAAAAAAACCTTTATTAGCAACATTCCCATTAATTGGAAACGTTGCTTGTTGGGTAACATCTCCGCAATAGAAATGGCAATAAAATAAAATAAGGCCTAGGCAGTCCGCTGAAAAGAGAAACAAAATAACCCTTTCACATTTTATCACAAACAACGCACCTACAAAATAAATTCAAATAATAAATATGTCTCTGTATTTCATTTCTGGTGACGTTTACTGGCATCACTGTATTTTACTTTGTTGCACTGTTGTCAAATGGTTGCCTCCTGAGGGGATAGACAAGTCCACCTTGGCAAAGGGGTGTGTGTAGCCACACTAAATTGCACAAATTACAATGGAACTTAACTATTATTATTATTGTTGTTATTATGATTGTTGTTGTTATCATTATTATTATTATTATTATTGTTGTTGTTATCATTATTATTATTATTATTATTATTATGCTCTTCTTTCGCAATGATGTTACACTTTTAAAAATATGTGACACTTTTCTGAAGCTTATCACAGATTATCTGGCCGGCAGACCAGTTGACATGTGGACAATGTGGACATTGGGCATCATGGTGCTAGCTTCCTCTGTGTCACATTAAATTGCCTGTGTCTAACGGCTGTGGTTTTGGGGTAAACACAATTTTGGATTGCTTATTAACTTATTGCAAAAATTACCTCTTGTAATAAATAAATTAAAACTGTTTTTTAAGTCACGTAGTACCTGCTGGCAGAGAGGTGCAAGTTCCATTCCCATCAACCTGCACTACGCACTCTGGCCTGATGTCCAACTCGACCCGGTGCGATTGATGTGCTGCAATGACTGCGGTGGTTTAAGTGGTCACGAGGGCTCATGAATGCGTGGTTCACCTCACATGGGTAGTTTGAGTCAGTTCGAGTCACGTGGATAGTTTAGTCTTATCCACCATGTTTTGTATTGAAACAACCCAAAGATAGATGGCAGGTCTAAATTATTTACGAAATGCTGAACATATTGCTATCTTAGCTTAGAACGCTATCTTTTGGAGACCATGTAATCAATTCAAACTTATATTTGTATGTTAGCAGTAGATATTACAACTATCAACTATATCTATAAAAAGAATATTTTAACATGCATTTTGTAAGATAGCACCATACAAATAAAGTTTTTATGTCTTATCTTAAGAAACAATTTACAGATTCTTACCAAATTTGGCAAACAATTTGCACTCCAGCAGGTAGTGTCAAATACTATGTTTAAGTAGTTGGGCACTTCTTTTCTAAATGGTGACTACACAAATCTTTTAACTTATTTTCTTTTATTAATAAAGCCAATTCCAACTAAACTTTGTATGTTGGCAGTATCAATTACAACCATCAAATTTGTCTATACAGAGCTTCATTTCTCTGCCATATAGTCAGTTAGCAACATAGTAAAAATTAAGTTTTATGTCATATCCAGAAAAGAATAAAAACATTCTTACCAAATTTGGTGAAGAAGTTGTATTGTGATAGGCCATATAACTATATGTATATTTTAAATTGTGACACACCTATTTTCCAAATGGGTGCTATAAAATCATTCTAGCTTGGTGAGCAATATCTACAAAACTATGTAATAAATTTTAACTTAATTTTGTATAACAGCATTATACAATCATCAAATGTGCTACTACAGTAATTTTTTGTCCTCCATTTATGAAGATCTCCACGTTAAAAATATCGAGGTTTTATGCCACATCTCGGGCACCAATCAACAGATTTCCACCAAATTCTTCACACAAGTAGTGCTATGGTAAGCCATGTAAACTTAAATGTTGCAAGAGGCTGAATCACTTATGTGCAAAATTATGGCCATCTAAATATTTTAGATTAGTAAACCCGATCGTTTAAAACAATAGACTGATTAAATTTTAAGTTGATGCTAGAATCTGACCTCCATAACGCAGATGATAGCACACTAGCTTATTGTAGAAGGTTTTCTGGGTTCAAGTCCCGGGTAAGGCACATTTGTATCTGTAATTGTCTCACTACTGTTGCATGGGTTTCTGGTTTCATCTCTAATGATATTGCTTTCAATGACACAAGTCCTACCTACCAACTCAGCATTTTAGAAATTATTTAAAAATTAATTGCACCCATGTTGAGGAAATTAGACTCCTTAGTTGTATAAGTAACTTGTTGTCATACGGTACATTGTGACGGCGCTTGTTGCGGTGATGATGGATTGAAAGGAGATTTTAGGATGGTGAGGTTTGAGGTGAAGGAACTTTGTTGAAGTTTTGGTTTTACCCGGTAGGCACCAGGCATCATCACTGCGATGCCGTGAAATTCTGGGTAGAGCTGACTCTTGATGATCCCAGGGTTGTTCAGCCAACGACAAGGCGATAATCCTCTTGGCGGGAAAACTGGTACTCCTCTAATAATGTATGAAGTTACGTGCTACTTATGCTGTGGCCTAACTGGGCTAATCACTCACCCCCAAAATCATTTAGAACAACGATGAAATACATGAGACACTGAAATAAGCACAGAAACACTGGTATAAAACACTTGAAGGTATTGACAGGAATGGTGAGGGCCCACGCTCGTAAGTGCCCATGGGTATATGTTAATAAAACATGTTAAGTCTCATTCAATGTGGATTTACTTAACATGAATTTACACTGCTCCTCCAGGAAGCCAATTACACTGCTGTCTGGCTTTACACGCCGACAAGGGTTATAATGTGCAAAAAGGCACAAAGGCTGTGAAAATGATTAAATGCGAACTTAAACTTCCCCAGGCAATGCAAACACTGGGGAAGGTGAGGGGCAGTGTTCCGGAACGGCTAAAACAAACGAGGTTCCATGTATTTACTAGTATTGAAAACTAAGTGATTGGTGCAAAAAAATGCTGGCCGCACTGGTGCGTGCGACGCAAGACGACGACACATGACCGACCCCTTGAGACACTGGATGATGACTAACTTTTCCTCATGGCATGTCGGCCACCTTGGCAGGCAGGCATGCCATGTGGATCTACTTCTTGACCCACTTCTGCAAACTTATGCTAAACATTTGACACTTGTTATTTTAATGTGTTATAAAATTATTGAGATTATTTTAAAATGTAAACAAACAATTTGCACCTGCGTGAAACAAAATGAGGGTGAAAAAAGCAAAATGAAAATATGGCACTAGTACAGATAAAACACACTAATGCAATAACAAATAATAAAGGGCTCTTCCCGGGATCTCTCATGTCGCTGGTTTAGAGTTTAGTCCAGCGTTTACCGTAAAGACCTTTTTGAATAACCATGCTCTATTTGTGCAGTTGCGTATCACTGCACGTAATGTGGCACTTGACTGCTTTAGCCTGCACTACACTTGTTGGCACACGTTGCACACACATCACATGTCGCACCAATGCACTGGTCTGGTGGGCAAACTGTCTAGGGTGGGAGGAACGCGGTAGGCATCAAACCCTCCCCCCTCCCATTTGCGAGTCCGTTTTCAGCCACAGCGGACACACTGAATCTCACTTGCTGATGCTGAGGTAACATGTAGAGGCTCCTGGGTTGCCCCACAAGCTGCTGGAAGACTGACTGTTGCTGTTGTTCCGGGCGGCTTTGCCCAGTGCGGGACATTTGGACACCCCTGCATGTTGCACGTACTGCATGCTGGTGGCGGGTGTGGCCGCCATCGTGAACAGCAAAGAGAGAGTGAGCTGACCCACCTGCTGGATTCACTAACTATCACCATCGTTGCAGTTGCTCCAGCTCATGCTGCTCCTGTTGATCCATCTCTCGCCTTGCTGCCGCGGCAGGCAGCAACTGGGGGGATGGTGACCACGCTGACATGTCCCCCCAGTTGGCTGAGACGTACTTTCTAACGGCCTGCTGACGCTGACCTCATCTGAGTTCGGCGCCATGATGGCAGGCGTATGACGTCCGCTAGAAGGACTTTCTCCAGGAGTTCCACCACAGGCGGTGGTGCAGGCACTTGAGCGGGAGTCCTCGTACATGCTGCGCCATCGTATGCTGCGGTGCTAAGGATCGGATGTGCCCATGGTGCCGGTGCGCTAGGCAAAGTTGGGCCCTCGGCAACCACTGGCGCACCCTCCTCCGCTGCAGCCCCCTCTAGAAGCTTGACAGTAACATCGTTATCATGGGTCCTGGGGACTGTAGTTCTTCCTGCTTTTTTTCTGCCACTTGCAGTGATTTTTGGCAACTGGGCGGTGGCATCTTGTGTTACCATGTCGACCTTGATTGCAGTGACCCCTGGGAGACATGCTGTTGTCCAGCATCGGAGACCTACTGGCCACTAGTGAGAACCCCTTGAAGGGAGGTTCCGGTGCACTTTTCCCTCTGTCCTTCTTGCCTTGAGAGCTCGGATGGCGGTTCTTTGTCGTGGATTCTTTCGACACCTGGTATGGCTTCGCCGGTGATGTCCCCCGGTGTCAGCCATATATTGTCACTGTGTGCTCGGATGATTTTTCAAGCCACTCAAATCAGGTAGGTGGTTGATCCGATACCTCTCAGGACCTTGTGTGGTCTGCTCCATTTTGGCTAGTCCCATGCAAAAATTGCGAGGAGCTGCTGACTGCGGGTGCGTTCAGCAGGTAGACCTGACCTGCTTTCAGCACTGGGGGTGGTCAAGTAGAGGTCGGCAGCATTTCGCTGCGTATTCTTGCTGACACCTCTGTTCTTAGAAATGGCATTGAAGCCTTTCCTTGTGTTCGCCACTTGTCTCCGTGGCACAACTTGCTTTGGAGGTTGGGCAGTTGTTCTGCCCTTGCATATTGATGTTGTGACCTAGCAAGACATAGGTCGTGATCTGCTGGTGGTTGCGCTGACACGCCGGCAGAGGGTGAAGAGGGCAGCGAGCAGGTGTTCAGCCCAGGTGGTGGTGCTCACCCACATGGAGCTGCAGCTATGTCTTCAGCTCCTGGTTATGGTGCTCCATGGGGTTTGTGCAGAGGTGGTACACCACCATCTTCAAATGTAGCACCCCTCCACTGGATGCACATCTCATGTTATTTCCTGCTATTAAATTGCGTGCCATTGTCGGTCATTAAATTCTTGGGGTATTCCCTTCTTGTGAAAAATTTGTTCTGCAACACTTTCACAATACATTGTACCCTTGCACTGCTAGTCACGTAGGCTTCCACACAGTGAAAAAACTTGTCAGTCACTACGACAATAAATCTTTTTCCCCCGCTGACTGGGTAGACTTGGCTGCTGTCCTACGTGCTTTGAATTTATTGCATTGGTCACACTGTTGCACGTACTTTCTTGCCCGTCACGACAGACTGGCCCAGAAAAATGTGCCTTTACATTCTACTCCTGGGTGAACAGCTGTGCTGCTTCCGTGTGCATGTGCAAGTACACGTTCCCGGTGATTTGGTGGTACAAGTAGTCCATGTGTGTGGATCCCTCAGCTCTACCTGTTGTGTAGCACATACCTCTTTTTGTGTTTGTGCAAATGCACTGTTGTTTTGCACATCTTCTACCTCCTGATACAAATTACACAACAGCATATCACTGTTGCCAGTAATTATTTGCTGTAGGCTCGCTTCATGGAAATGTTCTTCTGTGTATGAACAACATCCACCGGGGGAGTTTACTATGCGCCTCTTTCATGATGTGAAGCTAGACAAGAAGATTGTCCATGTGTAGAGTGAACCTCTGGTACCCGAAATAGGTGCAATATTTTTTTATCGCCCATATGACTGCCAAACCCTCTCTCTTGTTTATGTCATATCTGTGTTCTGTCAGCCGTAAATTTGCACTTGCGAAATCAATCACTACTCCGGTCGCCAAGCCATCAAATTTCGCATGACCCGGAAATCTTAGGGGACAAAGATTGTTTGATTGATTCAGACTGAGATTTTTCCGCTGATTACTAATCTTCCAGGTGCCACTGTCACTCTTGGGCAATCACCGCCATATTGAAAAACTGGTGGCTGAAAACGGGTTTTTCACAATATTTCATTAACCGTCAGTCATACGGAAAGTTTTGTGATCAGATGAAATAAAGATTGTAATTTTCTACATGAAAAAGATGTCTTGGATATTTTTTATAACTTTAACGGTTTTATCACAATGTGAGAAATTAATGTTAAAATATATAACCATTTTTTCTCTTATTCGACTTCAACTCCTAAAGTAATATACCATGCTATTAATGAATCTGGTTTTATTATAACACAACCTCTTCTAAATGATATTTTGAATAAAGTTTACTGAATTACAGTTTTAACATTGTTCATTATGTTAAATATTACCACCCCCTCCCCCACATTCGCCTGTTTAAACAAACGTCATAGAAATTTCAGTTCAATAACCAACATTTACCATCAAATTAAATTGATTTTTGATAACTTAAATGGTTTTATCACAATGTGAGAGCTTAATGTTACCATTTAACAAAGTTTACAGTGGACTTTAAATGTTGCCATTAAATAATCAATTTATATTTTGTTTTGTTCCAGATTTGTACAAAACAAGAATTTCCTGAGCTAAAGATAGTCAACATGTACGATGATATACACGAGTTCGAGGATGTAAGCCTTCAAATAGAAGAGATGTCTTTTAAGTTGTGCATAATCCGGAATATTAATTTGTGGAGGTCCTGCAAAAGTCCGGTCAATTAAAGAAGCAAGTGTCCAAAGACAAGACCAGTTATTTGAAAACTTACATGACAATACAGCAATTTACTTTCACAAATCTTGTGTTTCTATATACACATCAAAGAGACATATTAAGCGTGTATCCAAAAATGAGTGTCAGTCAGTGGTTGTTCCAACACCCAAGCGTTTGAAAAGATCTGAAGTACAGTGTTACAATTTCAAAATAAACTACCTGTACTGTGGCGAAAAATATATGGAGATTGACCCAAAACATCCAGACTGCTGGCGCCAATATTCTCTAGTAAGGAATGTTGATAGATTAAATAAACAGACTCTTCAACAAACAATTCTAGTAAAGTGTGAATTACAGACAGATGAATTTTCTGAGAACATCAAATTTCCAATCAGTGGAGTCATCAGTGACCTACATGCCACTGATACACACTTTCACAGAGACTGCCATAATGCATTTCTGCACCACAAAACATCAAAAGAATTTTCTAGTGAAAAGAGGTTACAGGGAAGTAATGTTCACACCATTAATGAATTAGTAAATATTATGACAGAAGACTCTACATGCATCTGGAATTCAATTGAATTATTTAATTTGTATGCATCTAAAGGAGGAACAAACTTGACACGCAAGACTCTCATAAAAGAATTAAGGTAATTCATGGCTCGAACATGCTGGTTTTGTCTTCGCAAGGAAATGCAAACATCACAGCGTTTAAAGACCAAGTTCCATTTGCTATGATAAAAATCTATGAAGACGATGAAGAATTCAATATTCAGAACACAGTGAGAAAAATTAAAATGGAAATTAATAATAACAAAATTAAAAGTGACAGCTATCGTACTAGCTTAAACAACAATGACTCAGAATCAGATATTAATGCAACTCTTTTGTTATTATTACGTGATCCGGGAATAATTGGCTTACCATCTTTAATTATTGGAAACATTGATACAGCTGTGTTGTTGAAACAAAACACCACACTGCAGATAGCATTATCGTTGCTCTTAAATAAGAAGTTAATAAATGAGTTCCATAAATTTGGTGTAACTTGTACCTATAGTGAAACTAAGTTTCAAAGCGTCAGCGGCTGCTGCAGCTAGCCAAGATCCATTACGGAGACGGCTAGCTAACTGTAAATATGGATTCGTACAAGCTGTTAGTGATAACTTTGATACATCAATTTCTTTGCAGAATTGTTTACACCAAACTCACAGTATGGTCCTACTCATTACTCAAGTTGAAACATCTAATGATTGCTGTAATACTAGTACTGATATACCAAGGATATCTAAAGAAAACATGAAACAAACTGTAAATAATCCAGTAAAGGTTTATAGGTATAATAGCCCAAAGAAATCACGAATGCCTGAATCAGCATGTATAAGAAGTATAACATCACTAGTTATCCTTGCATCACAGACAATTTCTGTAATGGAAGTTAACCAATTGGACTTTAATTTTCTAAAGTCAGTTCTTTTCAATCCTTTGGAGACACCAGAATACAGTGGATATAACACCAGAGATAACGCTTAACTCACTGCCAAGTGATGCCTTGTACAAATGCTACTTACACACCTCTTATTGACAGGTCTCCAGCTGACATCAATGTATGAGGTACCAAGATTAACTAGCCTCACTGGACAGGAATATACAGTCTTTACTAATGATCAACAACTATATAAAGTAATTGTAGATATTCAGTGGGCTTATCCTTCAGATTTTCAGAATTTTATCCCAAGATTAGGTGGCATGCATATGCAAATTTCATGTTGGATGTGTCAGTAAGCTTATGGCTGGGATTGGTCTAGCGGAAATTATGCAATCAGCATTTGGAGGCGTAAACCACATGATATTGGGAAAGAAATATCCGCAGAATGTCAGAACACTTAGGCTAGTCACTGAAGAAATATTGTGTCCCACCCTTGAAACATGTGATGTAGGAAGCTATGTTTGATACACACATTAGAAGAAATAGCTAACCAAAGTAGAACGACGCGTTTGTGGGTTGACTGTCTCATTAAACCCGTTTTCATTATCATGCTTTTGTACAAGCAGAGAGGGAATGAGATTGGCCTTTGCATCTTTAGGCAGCAGAGTCAATGCTATGGTATTTCTTTAGTGCTGGACATTGGAATAACTTGCGTTCTGGTGTCGTGTACATTACCCAGATGTCAAATTTACCAAGATACGTTTTACAAAAGATTATGGAAAATGGAAATTTTGCTATGCGCCATCAAAAAGGGCTTTGGAATGGTAAGTGGTCAGACATGTTTATAGAAACAACTTTCATGCGGCATGGGAAAGGTCCAGGAGGTCCAAAACAATTTACTTAGGCTCTCAGCCTCCATACAACTAGCAAATTGGTGAAAGACCTTTATGATTTAAACAGCAATAGCGAAACACTTGACGCAACTCATCACAAGGAAGAAAGTAAATCTAGAATAAAGTCACGATATGGAAGATCGGCAGAAAATACGTGATAAACTACAAACATTTATTAATCCTCTAAATCCACATGAACGTCCAAATGGATTAAACATTATTACTGGTTGTATTGCATCTGATAACGTGAATGTGGAGAAGGCTATAGAATTAGGTAGCCTTGGACTAAGAGATTTAAAAAAAATTTACCAGATGGATTTTACACACCTTTGAAACAAACAGTGGTTACGATGCAAACCATGAAAAGCAGTGTAAAAGTTGGTGACACTATTGTATTAGATACTGCTCTCATATATAGCTGAATACGTGCATTGCTCTTATTATGTGATCTATCAATTGACAAAATGTTGTGTTATGAGCTCTCACCGGTTCCAAGTAGTATATTCGACAATGGAAAATGAGAAATTGCTGTAAAAAAAAAAAGTGTACTAAAAGAAAAACTGGCTTTCCTGTTTCCTTCAAGACTGACCCATTCTCCAGATGTAACAGTCATCGACGGGTGTGCAATACTTTGGGTTGTCTACTGGCCATCTTAAGGCACTGGTTTTGATTTAGCTAGTAATGTTTATAAGTATGTGATACAGTTCCAAGTACAAAGTTATGTGTATATTGTCTGCAACCAGACAGTGAAGAAAGAAAGGAGTCTAGAAATCTCCAGCTTTAGTTGACCATGATTCTTCCTCCAAAAAATGTTATTCTAAACAATACCGACATTTAAGTCCAAGTGATAGACTTTGTTTGCCAGGTACTAGTGACAAAATGTAGAGATTCCAAACAAAGTCATCAATTGGTTGTAATGGGTAGAGACCAAGTACCAGTCGAAATAATTGAAGGCATTATTACGCCACAGATGCATTTGAGATCAACTCGTGAAGAAGCAGACATAACAATGGTGCATCAATTGATTAACACTGCAAGGTCTAGAGAATAATGGTAGTTTCTGACAATACTGATGTGTTCTTGCTCTTCTGCCACTACTACCATCAACTGAATATGAAATGTGAATTCTACCAGACATCTACAAGCCACGAGAGAAAAACGATTGACATAGGCACTACAGTTCAGAACCATGGGGCAATAATTTCTAAATTGTTATGCGCCCATGCAATATCTGGATGAGATAGTGTTTCTTACCTGTATGGTGTGGGTAAACTGCTATGTGCCCATGCAATATCTGGATGAAATAGTGTTCCTTATCTGAATGATGTGGGTAAATTGTTATGCGCTCATGCAATATCTGGATGTGATAGTGTTCCTTATGTGTATGGTGTGGGTAAACTGCTATGTGTCCATGCAATATCTGGATGAGATAGTGTTCCTTATCTGAATGATGTGGGTAAATTGTTATGCGCTCATGCAATATCTGAATGTGATAGTGTTCCTTATCTGTATGGTGTGGGTAAGGCCACCGTTCTCAGACAAATGAAGTCGGGATTAAGTTAAGATCACTTGGGCAAAGAAGATGCTAAAATGGAGGACATTTTAAAGGAGGCAACTAAACTAATAGCAGCATGCTACGGAGTCAGAAATTTAATGACTGTCTGAAGCTCGCGTCGCAGTGTGGTCAAGAAGGACTGGAAGTGTTAGGCATGTTGCTCCACCCTTAAGAGCACTACCACCTACAGCAGAAGCTTTTGTTGTAAATATAAAATGGGCTCATCTCCAAGTCCTGCATTGGTACTCAGCTGAAGACCCAGACCCTCCTGATATCGACCCTACAAACTAGGGTTGGGCAAGAGACGAGACAATGAAGATCCTGAAACCTGTGACATTGCCTGAAGAGATTGCAGTTGCTCCAGCAGATGTCCTGAATGTTATCAAATGTAACTATAGTTCAGAGAAAACTTGCTTTTCTACCAGATGTACTTCCGCCGGAAAATTGCAGTCTACAATATTTTGTAAGTGATACGGCAAAGAGTGTTTCAACCTTCATACAAGAAATGTAAATGAACTGAATTGAGAGAAAGATACAGCATTAGAATACTGCAATATCTAAATGATGAGGTATTGTAGGCTATTCTATTTCAACCATACTATGTTTTTATTGTCCGCTACACACATTTAAAATGTAACATTTTCTTCATGTGATAAAATACTTCTTTAAATTGGAATTTTAAATGAAAATACTATAGGTAGCTACAAATTATTACAACCAAATAAATTCTGTTTAAGGGTAAATGTTAGTTATTTAACTGAAGTTTCGATGACGTTTGTTTAAACTGATGAATGTGGGGGAGGAGGAGGTGGTAATATTTAACATAAACTATGTTAAAACCGTAATTTGGTAAACTTTATTCTAACTATTATTTAGAAGAGGTTGTGTTATAATATAATGGGACTACTTACTAGCACGGTATATTATTTTAGGAGTTCAAGTCGATTAAAGAAAAAATATTGTTATATTGAACAGTAATTCCTCACATTGTGATGAAACCGTTTAAGTTATCGAAAATATTCTAGACACTTTTTTTATGTAGAAAATTACGATCTTTATTTCATCTGATTACAAAAATTTCCGTATGACTGACAGTTAATTAAATATTACAAAAAAAAACAGTTTTCAGCCACAATTTTTCAATATGGCGGCAATTGCCCAAGAGTGACAGAGTGGAACCCAGCAGATTCATAATCAGTGGAAAAATCTGAGTCAGAATCAGTCAAAAAATCTTTGTCCCCCAACATTTCCTGGTATAACGGCTTGGCGACCAGACTATACTTGTCGCGTGCCATCATCGCTGCATTGATGAAGCACCGTCCACATCTCTTCCTGGCTGGCGTCTGTCTGCAGGTACAGGTGTTGATTTGGGTAGTACCGAACCAAGGTTGAGCATGACCGGAAACACCTCTTAATTTTCTGGAATGCCTCGTCTGCTGTGCTGCTTAACACAAACCGCTGCTGTGGTGACAAGTCCGTAAGTAGTGTTGTGATGACTACAAAATTTTCAATGTGTTCGCGCAGCCAATTTATCAGTCCAAAAAAGCAAGGAGGCTAATATTCGTCGATTAGGCACAGTTGTTCGGGGTTTGGTTTGTTCCTTGTCTCACCTACGTGTCCTAGAAAATCCAGACTTGCTTTTTCCAGATGACATTTACTTGCAGCACACATCTACCCATTTATTGCTAGTCGTTCTAACACCATTGACAGGTGGTACACGTACTCTTCTAGCTCTCTGACCACACGACCACATTTTCCAAATACACGAGCGTGACTTCTCCAATCAGGCTGTCCAGTACACAAAACATCATGGACTGAAATGTAGCCAGGGCACCTTTCAGGGCCAAAAGGCAAGGCACAGAATTAAAATCGCCTCCCATCTGGGGCAGTGGTGGTTTTCTCATATTCCTCCAGCTTGGCCGGGATTTGCAAATAGCCAATTTTTAAGTAGAGAGATGACAGTATTTTTGCCTTGCCGAGTGAACTGAGCCCATATTTTACACTAATGTAAGGCAGTGGAGCACTACATGTCACCTGATTGAAGGAGCCAAAGTCGACACAAAACCTCCACATGCAGTCATTTATCAGCGAGAGTGTAATGGTTGAATTGAAACCACTGCGTGTCTGTTCGATTACCCTGTTGGCTAGCATTTCCTTTTCCTGCAGTCAGATTATCCGTGCTTGGTGAGGCATATTACTGTGAAGTAGTGTGAATATAGGCCCTTCTCGCATCAGCATAATTTGATACTCAGCTACAGAAGTGCATCGTAGGGCGTTATGTTGAGCAAAAACTTCCCTACGCTCATCTAGCACTCTCTAAATTATCGCCTGCTGTTTGGGTGAAATATTATGGTTGAATTCCTCAAGTAAAATTCTGGGCACATATTCAGCTGATTTCCTGTCAATGTTATGTACTTACTATGTGCCTCTCCTTTGTGCCAAAGTGAATATGTCTTAGTGGTTTCTTTTCCTGTAACCATATTGCCACAACAAATATACATATTGATGGGGATACCAACTCTCACATAGTATAGTAATGTCTTACAAGAACAAATTAAAAACAATGTAGAAAAAATATTCTTTTAAATTTAACAATAATGCAAAAATTTGAAGCTATTACTTCTGGAAATGAAAACGATAAATGAAAAGATAGAAGATTTCAATTGTAAAACCTTATCTACATAAAATATAAATTTCTAATTTTCATACAAATTGACTTACACGCTTCAGCTGCTGAGCCCTGTAAATTGCTCTCCCACAAAGAATCATAGATATGCTGCAAATAAGAATCACCAGGGAGTTGAGAATGCTTCGCAGAATGTAATCCAGCCGATTGTCCACTGCAAAGTTAGAAACACATTTATTACTTTACACAAAATGAAGATGAAAAGTATTATTAATACATATAAAATATGAGAATTCTTATTTCATTGTAATTTGTCAACACACCTAAATTATGGCAGTAGGTTACTTACGGGAGGGCAGGTTACGTACCATGATGCATAAATCTGTGGCTTAAATTGAATAGTTTATAGTCTCAAAGAAGCTAATATCTTACATTTTAGTCACAGAGGTTGATAGACATAATAGGCTGATGAGCAGATAAACTGAAGAGCTTCCTAAACTGGCAGAAGTGTGAAACAGATTTACACAAAAATTAGCTTCAGAAAGAGTTAATGTGCAAAGTAAATAAAGACTATTTTCATAGTCATTACCAATGCATGGCTAAAAGCCTTCAACGCGACAGACTGTCATATGTAACTAGCCACGTATTCAGGATGTTTCAAAGGACTCATCCAATTAAAAATACTTTATCTTTTACACTAAGGAACAGAGAAACATGTGGTAAGGAGTGAAATACATGTCTGACAAAGTTTTGCTTACAATTACTACAAATAATATGCTACCCCTCTTCCAAAAGGCTCTGAAACATTTGGGTGCCAACTCGGTCCTTGATTGAGCCATGCCACAGTCCCACATGCCAGTGAACATGTCTGTTCACTGCTGTTTCACTTGGTTGCCACTAGGTGCCACCTTGGTGCATATACGGTGAGTAGCCACCAAGCAAGCTCCCTTCAGTATGCATCAGGATGACAACCCTACAACAGAAAGCCTTTTGCATTCTCCAGTTCAACAATTGCAAGTATGTGACAACTGTGCAGCATGATTTTCAGAGAGAGTGCGGCATTGCACCCCTTACTGCTTGGAACATTCAATGATGGAATAAGCAGTTTCGACAAACAGATTGTTTGCCTAAGGGTAAATAAACAGGTCACATCCGTGTTTCCAACTAAGAAGTTGGGCACATCCGGAGGAGTTTTGTACGAAGTCCACACAAGTCTACTTATTGTGCCTACAACGAGCTAGCCATTCCTCACACAACTGTCTGGCATGTTTTGTGACCGCATTTGTTATTCAAGCCGTACAGGAATAAACTCATTCACGTCCTACACCAAGGTGATAAAAAGCATGTAGTGTTTTGTGCATTCTCAAAAAGGAAACGAAAGATGACACTTTTCTTTCACGCTTAGTATTCAGTGACGAAGCCACATTCATATCAGTGACAAGGTGAACAGCCACAATGTACGGATATTGGGATCACAGCAGCCACATTCTGTAGTCGAACATGAGAGACTCTCCTAAAGTGAATGTATTCTCCACTGTTTCCCAATAAAGGTTTATGGTCTGTTATTTTTCCTGACAACCCTTCCACAGGAACCTCATACCTGCAAATGTTGCAGAAATTGCTTTTCCATCAGTTACAGGTAGATTCCGCTGATTTCATTTTCCTGCAGGATGAAGCACCACTGCACTGGCAATTACAAGTTTGAACATTCCCAAACAACGAGCTTCTGCACCGATGAATTGGCCCCCAGGGACCTGCTGATTTGGAATAACTTCATTGGCCAACAAGGTGTCCCCCAATCTCACTGTCAGTGATTTTTTTGTGGGGATTTGTGAAGGATGCAGTTTATATGCCGCCCCTTCCTACAACAATGGACAAACTTTGAAATTGCATAACAGCAGTAGTGGCTGCGGTAACACCAGGCATGTTCGCTAATGTGTGGGATGAGTTTGACTATTGTGGTTATGTATGCCGTGCATCTGCAAGGGGGGATATTGAGCATTTGTGACAATTGAAAACAAAACTTTATTATTAATCATCTATTACACTCTTTACCACATGGTTTTCTGTTCTTTAGATTAAAATATATTGCCTTTTGGAATCAGATGAATTTTTTTAGACATCATATATTCTCCCACGTGTAATGGCCCTTCTACCCCCACAACTTCCCACATGTAATGGCCCTTCAACCCCCACAACTTCCCTCGTGTAATGGCCCTTCTACCCCCACAACTTTCCTCCCAACCTCCGCCTACCTACCACTATCCAGGAAGATGAAGGGAAAGGGAAGTAATATTACAAAACCACAAAACCTTTCAAACAGAATAATTATTGATAGTTACTTTAGTGCTGACCACAATAGGTGGTTGTATACCACAATTTCAAACACAGTTTACATTTTATATTAATCTACTTTGAACCAATATCTTTTCTTTTAAATACTTTCTTTCACTGTACAAAATATACAAACTCCTTGGGTTTTACATATCCAACACTTTGTTTTCCAAAACATAATACATTTAAGATTGGCATAAAACCTGTAAAAAAAACATTGAAAAATTTATCATAAAACCACCCATTATTAACATATATCATAATAAAAGCAACAAAAATCTTTTTAGTCAATCTCCAAGGCCTTTGATTTCAAGGGAAAAAGGATCCCAAATGAGATCCCCCTTGATTCCTTTTTGTAACACATTCCTCATCACACCAGTCCACACACATCTCAGCCTGAGGATGTTGCCCCCACCAGTATTCCCATAGGGTGTAGATAGTGCTCACTCACCACACCAACAACTCTCAACCTCTCACAAATATACACATGAGCCTGAGAGTATTGCCCCCATCAGTACACAGGGTGTAAATACTGCTCATGAATATCCATAGCCTACATACAGTCATGCAAAACCATAACCTTTACACTCTTGAATAATTTGTGATGTCCTTGATAACTAACACTGTCCACAAATTCAAGTCCCAATCCTTTCTTCTTATTACCCAAACCTCGCATCCACCACTTCTGACGTACAGTTCCACCACGGCATCCCAATTCTAAGTTCACTGTTGCCATGAATTGAAAGACAAAGTCTCCAATTGCATCTGCCAGAAACAAGTCCTTCTATTCTGCAGAAAATAATCTGAAGTCCAGACTCACCACTGCTGGAGACTAAGTCCTCACACACTATTTGGAAGAATACTCTAAGTCCTGAATTCCAAAGCAAGAGGGTAAGTTTTTCTTGCTCTACTCATCTGAGATATTTCTAAGTCCAGATGCACCACTGTCAAAAACAAGTCCTCATGCACTATTCCGCAAAATATGCTAAGTCCCGACTCCACTATCAGAGACTTATGTTCTCGTGCACTATATTGCAAAATATTCTAAGTGCCGACTCAACACTGCCCGAGGTTAAGTCCTCCTTTCTACTCTATGGAAAATATACTAAGTCCCGACTCTCCACTGCCGGAGACTAAGTCCTCACACACCATTTCACAAAATAATCTAAGTCCTGCCTCACTAGTGAGAAATTAACAGAGTTCTAACTTATACTACTTAGCTCCAACACCATAGAGCGATGTTCCTGCAGCATCTAATGGTCTAAGTCCCGAAGATGGCAAAAGTTTCCTCCTTCCAACCGGGCCTCCCAGGCTCCTGGTACTCCATCTAGCTGATGCTCCCAGGCACTTGACGACGGTTCTCCTTTATCCCTAGGCTAGACCCCAATTTATACACCCAGGTGGCCCCCTCCACGTATGCTCCCTTCTCTAGCCCCAGGCCTCCCGACATCAGTGCTCTCTTTATCAACCACATTTTTAATTAGAAAAATACAACAGCCAATCATACAAATTTCAGGCAGGTAGTCCCTTGACACACTGCACTGCAACCTGCCAAATAGGCATGTGCTGCGGTGCAGATGCGATGCCAGGGGTCAAGCGCCAGAGATATCCATAATTGCTCAGCTGAAAAACAAAATAGTTCTACCATCACACAATAAAATACATTCAACATTGGTGAATACTTTGTCACACATGTGCAAACTGATCCCAAGTCAATAAACATTTAACCGCAATATTTTTCCTTTTACACCACCCAAGATACTCAACACATATTCCATTTGCAAAATAAAATTGATCACCATGAACAAATTGTGCGAGTACAAAAAAAAGGTTGCCACACCATATTTTCATAATCTGACATGTGTCCCATTTGCATTTAATGTGGTTAACTTATGCGGATGTTCCATTAGGGAGAATATATGTCACTCCGCCATTTATAGCTGCAAGACGTTGAATACGTCCTTGGCAAGCCACAAAGCTAAGTTCAGTGAACACGCAGCATGCCACAATGGCACATTTTCTCAGTTGAATGAGTTTGAGAGAGGCCACACATTCTGCCTCCAAGAAAAGCCACTTTGTCTGCCTCCAAGAGGTAGGTTGGACATTTTGGTGCACTGCTAGCCACTTGAACCATTCTGCCTAAACCGTAAGCTAGTGTTGGATGCAATGGAAACACGAGGGTACACATACCTGTCTAGACGGATCAGCTCGATCCCCACGGACTACCAGCAGGGAGGATTGTTTCGTCGTTCAACAGACTGTAAGCACTTCACAGGCATCGCTGTTCACTATCCAGGGACATGTCACTGCAGCAATGTATACGTCTCTGTCCACCAGTACCATATTCAGGCGGCTAGCAGAGCATATGTATCATCACGGCATCTCTTACGACATCTACCAATTCGACCAGAGCAACACCGAGCATGTGCAACCTTTTGCCAGGAACGAGTAGCATGGCAGCTTGCGGACTAGGATGAGTGGCGTTCAGCAACAACACACTGTTCTGTCTGGATACAGATAATCACCAAATTTTAGTCTGGAATGTCCTGGCCAGCATAGTGATCCGTGCTTCATTGTAGAGCGGCACACTGCCCCAACAAGAGGTGTCATGGTGTGGGTGATATTTCCTACGATTCTCACACCCCATTATTGGTGACTGAAGGAACCCTGATGGTACAGCAATATGTCCTGGAAATTCTGCGACCATGTGCGCTCCCCTTTCTGGTGCAGCTTGAAGACCCCATTTTCCAGCATGATAATGCCTAGCCTCACACAGCATAGATATCTCTGGCCTGCCTTTATGATGTCAACAGGCTTCCTTGGCCAGCAATGTCCCCAGACCTCTTGCCCATCGAGAATGTGAGAGACCAGACTGGAAGACAGCTTTGGTCAGCAGCAACTACTGCAAATTTGAAGGGTCACTTGTGCCAGCTATGGCAGGACCTTCCTCAGGAGAACAACCGACATAATGCAGCTGTATCACAGTCTGTCTTCATGCTGCGGGTGGTACAACACCATACTAATTGCATACTGCAAGTGTTGATCTCTTGCAATACATGCTTGGTACGGTACAATATTTTGATGTTTTCTGTGTACATAGTACTACCATGTCCTGTTCCTGTACTCACATGTGTCTGTGATTGAAACTCCAGGGTAATCGATTTTTTGCAAATGAGTGTAACATAAAAAGATATTCAAAGACAAACCAAAAGTAACCACAACACTATTTACCTGGAATTGGAATGATAAACTGCTTGTAAAATACTATCCCTATAAGAACAAATTATGACTTAATATGGGGCTTGCACAAGATTGCATTGAGCATACCTAGACAGTTTGTTGCAATGTGCAACTCTATGAGCACCATGCTATGCTTCACAGATGCACCACCTGATGACCTATTGAGAGATGTGACCTCCATGTGCTCCTTATGAGACAACTGGCATCTCCGGGCATCCCTAAACTGAACACTAACAATACTAGGCAAGTGGTAGCCCCAAGAATATGGGAGAATGATGAAAACGTTGCACCAGACCAGGTTTAATCAGAATAAGATAGTGAATAGTGTAGGACTACACCTGAGGTGTTTTCCATGTATGTCTGGTGGTGAAAGCTGAGCATCATTTCATAGAATAAATAGAGGAAACAGAAAAATCTTGTTGCAGATTAAAAGTTATGAATTTAAATACTCTTTACATTTGACAAGTGCCGCTCCCACATATTTAATACAAACGATTATGACTCATCAGACTTTGTATATCTGCTACACCCGAGTGAGAGTCGACTCCCGCCAACTTAGTACACGGACGTTGCAGATCGCCACAACCCTGGACGGCACTTCCGAACACATGGAAACTAAGGTGGCGCAAGCCAGCGAACACGCCGCCCTCCTCTCCCCCCGCGCCGAGAGCCTACACGCCGTCAGTCGCCTCAGGCATGGCCGAGCACCACTGAACATGCATGAAGCCAAGAGACAGAGGGTAGATACCCCTACTCCGGCCTCGTGCTAAAGGGTCGTCACGAGGCGACGTCACACCTCCCACCGCGGCCTGACGCTGCACCTGTACTTCAGACTATAAAAGTCAGTGCATACCCGGGCTCACCTTATCTAGACCCTTCTTCTTTCGGGGTGTGACCATGGCTACAATAGCGGCCATAGAACCAGACAACCCTGCTACAGCCATGATGCACGGGTCCCTTTTATTAATTAATCCCGACCTCAGGCGTAAAGGGCTTGCTCTGAGACGCATCCCATTTTTCCAACTGTCTTAGCTACTAACAAGCATGCCGCAGGGCACACAGAACTGTGAAGGTGCTCACACTGGCGTAGCAGGATTTGGGGGCTTGCCAGAAAAAAAAAATGGCTTGCGAGTCATTCTTTCTGATTTTTGAGCTCGCTCCACCACTTAGTGTGCTGGGGCCTTCGACGAGTCACAAAGTCTTCAGCAGCCACCAGAAACTGCAACCATTGCCGTCACCAGAATCTCTTTTGCACCTGCAGTTACTAGTGGATTCATTGGTGATGACTACCACCATTTACCAGAGGCTCTTCATTGCCAATAGCCTTCATCTACCAGAAACTCTTCATATTCTAACATCACAACACCCTCCACTACTGATTCCTCCTGGAACAGTAGCCTCCTCTACTTGTTGGTAGGGGCAACTACACTCCCTACTATTAGAGCGGTGGATCCCTTTTATTAATTAGTCTCGTATAGACATCCCGAATTATAGTTAGCTAAGCTAAGTAATTTAATTAGCAGTCGACATAATTTACTTTGTTGTATAGCCTAGAACCAGTTCTCCTACACCTGTATGGCGTAGGTTACTTCCATACGTACTGTAGCATCTCCCCTTTCCTAACTCATATATCTTATTCATCAGTATCAAGACTAGGACGGGGTAGACGTACGTATTCAGGGCTGTAGCTCTACTAGTTCACCAACAACTTTGCAAGTTCATAACACAACTACTTTATTGAACATTAGATATATATGATATATATAGGAATTGTTACAACACGTTACAATAAATGATTAGTTAACAATTACTCAGTTACAGTTACTCATAGGCGGGTCAGTGACGTTTAAGTTACAATATATATATTTATGTACCTAGCCTTGGTGTCATGATGTTCACGTTGCCAGCTCCGGCAACTAACGTAATGGTACCTCAAGCATCGTCAGGTCACTGGGGGTTGGGTCTACGGCAGTTTTATACGTCTCGCCCAGTAGGTCAGCGTCTTGTGTTTACAAAACTTTCTCATTCCATACCCCGTTGTAGTTTACATGGTAACTTTCATGTGGCCGTCTTAGATTAGGTGGTAATTCCGTAAGCAGCCCTTCCTGGCCGTTACAATACCATCTGCTTGGTTAGGAGATAGCATGTGCCACTGTATTTATCACACAAATAATAAACACAGCTTCGTTCCTTTAATTGAGAGTATTCTTCCTAGAAAGTTCTTCACCATGAGCTCTTGGAACCCTATGTGTTGTGCACTGCCGACTGAGACCGGACGTTTGACTATACAATTTAGATTCGGACTGTGGATCTCCATCACGAATCCACCAGTCTAACACACACACCATTCGACGGTTACCTGTTCTAGACCTCCGGAGATAGAGCAGCAGAGCCCCAACCACTAGTAAATCATCCAACCAGGGAGAGACAGTACTCTCAAGTTGTATCCCTACTGGAGCACCTAGGTGTTTGCAGGGGTATTTGCTCGAGGGTTACAGCCTGGCCTTGGTTGCGACCTACACCCAGTAATAGCAGGAAGGCAGCCCATACGCTCACTGCTTCTCGGCGGGCGGCTTTCTGGAGCACCGGGCTTGTGCCGGCAGCCACTGCTGGAAGAACACTAAAGTAGGGATTTGTCTTGCATCCGTAGTGCACAGCATTTACTGTTCAGTGGAGTTATAACCTCTATGCCTTTTAGAGAAAAACACAGCTTGAAGAGAGAGCAGCAAAGGACAACCTAGATCGCCGCCAAGCGGAAGTGTGTATTAGCCCCTCCTACTTTGAGTAGGCAAGCGGAACAGGACAGAGCCGCCTTAACCCGATTATTAGAGAGGCCTACCTCTCCCGTATATATGTACATTTACTTTCCGCTGCATATACATATTCTCCGAGAGTACCATCCTGTTGTACACAGACTGATATATGGGACAGAGGTGAGACACGCGGTTTCCAACCCCAGGTTTTGGAGTCCGGAAGAAGCTGCCTGGAACGTACAATACTGTGTTAGCCAGCATGGTATCATCATCTTACATCCCGTGGTCTGCACCTCCAGCTCCAACCAGCAGATACCAGCAGCACGCTCTTCGGCAGAAGAAAACTTAAGTAAGCCAGGTATCTCCGACACCTCCCACCAGTCGATTACCTCCGTAATCAAACCCACAGCGGGAAACACTAACTAAAGCAGTCACCCGCACACCAATCGTCAGACCGACTATAGAGAATGATGTGCCTAGCCGCCAAACAACGTGCCCCGTCAAAGTAATGGGCATCAAGCGAAAGCTGAACCAGTAAACCTATAACACAGCGTGTATGGTCTAACACAACTCAAAGCCACGACGACCATGCCAAACTACCACTTAACCCGGAATGCATCACATTGAATGCATATTCAGCTATCCACATCCCCATTCCACGAATGGATTCACCCACATGTGAGAATATGACCCAATATTGGTGTAACACAATTTCGCAATCCTGACAATCACAATAGAAAAGTGCCATAACTTTGACATGTGACGTACCGGGAATAAATACCACTATACTGTCTTCGCAGAGGACGCCCCAGTATTTTTGGCTAGATGCTGACCCAGGCACTTCTGTGTGCCCTGTGTTCTGGCAACACTGTTTCCACTATTGATTTTAACACATCTTCAGGAGACAGGTGTTGGTAGTGGTGGTTGGCCAAACTAATTTTCCGGCCGATGAAAGTCTCCAGGTTTTCTTGTGGCTTCTGCTCCTCTGTGAACAGCGAAAGTAGTTGTTAAGAGTGTTGTGTAGGTGCTCGCATATCGGGCAGTGAATTTCATTGTGAACAGAGTCCAAGTCATGTTGTATTCTGTTGCGGAGCGTCACCAGTTCCGTGCGTCAGCTGTGCACCTATGGTGTTCTGCCACTCCTCACCGACACCATAGCATAGCAGACGGTTAGTGTACTCTGCCAAAAATGCTCTTGATTCCTCAGTTCCCTGTTCAGAGAATGTAGGGAGTGTCTACAAACGAGATGGGGTTCTGACTGCAGGCTATTCGCGACACGGTTCTGGCACTTCTACTCGCACAGCCAGTGGAGTGGGCGGCACGAGCAATTGTGAGCTGTGCCACACTACTATTTGTGGTGGCTGCATGACATCATGGTGTTTGTTTACATCCATGTGCGTGTTGTTACTGCGGACAAAGACTGGCACACACTCTTCACAGCGGAATGTTCCCTCGCAAAAACTGTCCCCATCACTGTCCGACACACACTTTTGGATGGTATTTGTTATCCCACTAGTTGCACGTGACAACAACAAGTCCCTTTCTGTGGCACAGTCTGTCATTGCACTTACTTGTGTTGCAGCCCTGTGATAGCAGTAACTCACTGCTGCAGGTTAGCTGGTCTGGTTGGTAAGTGCAGTTCTGGTTGAAAGTGCAGTTCTGACACCGGAAAACATTGTGTCGTACAGATGGCCCTTCTCCTGCTGACAAATAAGCAAAGTACAATCCTAGCTGGCACAGTTCACGGCACACTGTGTGGTTGCTGGTGTCGTCGCACAAAGAGTGTGAACAGCATGTTACCCTGTTTGTTGACATAACTGTCTGAGCAAATAGCACACTTCTCCCTTCAGATGTGCAACAGCAGATGTTTGCTTAAAGGTCGAATTTTGCGAATGGATCCACTGATACAGTTTTTCCACACATTGTACACACCTCATCTGCATCCCACATATTTTCTGAAAATTCCATGCCGTTGTTGTTCGCAGTTTTCATGGTCGTGGAAGTTGACCATATGCGCGCAGGGCTCCACAGGATTGAACCTGGTATACCCGACCTGTAGGGGTATGGTGGTCAGCGTGCATTCGGACCAAACCACACACGCACGCCGGGCAGCAGGCACGCTGTGACATCATGGGTATCTCCAGCGCTTTGAACAAAGGAGGGTAGACACGCACACTGTTCCATATAGTTTTTTCCTTACAATGGCAAATTTTTCTAACACGATTTTTCCTCCACGTTAACTTTTCTGTGCGATGCGCATCTTCACGTCACACAAGTTGCTGTGCCATATGACGTGATTTGGCTGCTGTTGAAGGGTGGAGTATGCTGCATTTGAGAGAAACTCTGATCCATGGCTAGAAAATTAACAGAAAATTCTAAAATGAGTTCTTAATGTCCTAAGGGTGCCAGCTGCCCTATGCACGGGTGAGCACGTGCACTCTCATTCTCAAGGCAGCAGAAAGTCGACAGCCATGTAGCGGTCCCCTCATGAGCACACGTTTAAGCAGAATAATGTTCAGGTTATGCCAATTACACAGTCCATAAATTTAAGCACGTATTTCCTAGAGTGGATCAGGACCCGAAGTTACTTATAGTATAAAGCAAAAATTAAGACTCTGATACTCTGAAAACACATATATTGACGGAACGAGATTACATTCACATTACAATACTCTCCGACCCTCGTCTGAAGCGGGCATGGAATTTGGGCCTGACATAGGCCGAAGAGGTTCAAAATGCAGTTAAGCATGTGGTAGAAATTAAAAGCAATAAACTCTCCAGAGCCGAGATTCTGACAGAGGATACATATGAGGGAGGTGCCAAAACAATTAAAAAGGTTCCAGCACACTAAAAACTTAATACTGCAGCTACGATGAGTAGAAAAATGGTAGAAGGCTTCCGTGACACGCGACACACGTGTATCCTCGATGGCATGCTGATCAAGACTAAAGATGGAGGCAGAGACATCAGGCTACCTCAACAAGATCTCCCGCCAACACCGGGAGGGAATTTACTTTATATATAAATTTGGTCAAATGTACAAAAGAAAACAATCAGAAACATACAAGTAACACTGGAGGAATTAATAGAATAATTCCAACATGTAAAGTTAGTTACTGTCCAGAGTTCTTATTTTCACTCTTGTCGGAAAAATAATATTTAAGTGAACAGACCAAAATTGAACAGCAAAGCGTGTAGAAATTAATGAGAATATATTACTGGACATTTTACATATGCACCTACACTTATAAAGCAGTTATTAAATTATGACAATAACTTTACATTAAGTTGAAAGAATTTAGTTTCAGGCATGTGGCATGGCGGATACTGGAACTGCCAGTATCATTTACATTAAACATTCATACAATTTCATAAATGAAATATGCCCTTTTTAAGTTAGATGAAACCTGACACAAACACTAGAAAAATATATTAATAATTTTGAGTGTCTCAAGTTCGTGTTTAGTAACAAAACATAACCCACATGGCTTTGCACTCAGGCTAATTATGCTTTACTTATGAGGAGTGAGAGGAAGATAACACTTTCCCCTTTATATAAATTACACTCTGCTTTCAGGAGCACAGATAAAAATAGCACAGTAAACACACTGGGCTGAGTTTACTTACAGTGTCACGGGTCAAACGGGTAGTGACCCGTGTTACAACACGTCTTTTTGGGGTTAATTTTTTTTTTTTTTTTTTTTTGTGATTTTGATTTTAATTTCACTTTTTTGTTAAGTGCAATATCTGTAGTGGTATTTTTTATTGCTCTTTCTCCTTTTATGTCTGGAAGTCTCCCATCCCTTTGTTTTTTATTAGGTACTTTTAAATTAACTTTCTTTCATTATTTTCATTTGGAGTTTCCTTCATTGAGGTTAGGTTAGGGAATTAGGCTATTTTGGTTGGGTTAAGCCCTCCTTATTACTTGTTAATTTCGTTTGTTAAGAAGCAAGTGTTTTTTCTCTTTCTTTAATAAGTAATGTAATAAAAAATAATTTCATAGTTTATTTCAAAATTTGGTTTTGGGAAGTCCGTTTCGAAAGTAGTTTTGTGTTGTGGTTGTGTTATGTTTTGACTTTTTGGCCTTAAACTAGATGGTGAGGCTTTAGTTGAAAGCTAAATGAGTGTCTCTTTTAGAATTCATTCCTTTATTTTTTAAATTATTTTTTGTTTGAACAGGTATTGTTGATTTGCAGATTTTATATGTTTCATTTTATTTTATGGTTAGGTCGAATAAGTTATGGTGGAATTGAAATAGGAATCAGTTTCTTTACCATTTTTTCAGTTTTTTTTTTTTTTTTAAAGAATAAAGGCTTTTTATTTTTGACTGCTGAGGTTCTTAAGGGGAAAGTATCCTTGCTATCTTGGAGTTACGTATTTTCCTCATTAACCTAATTTTCAGAGCCAATATTCAAAAACCAAGCTAGTCATGACATAGGAAACATTTTTACAGTTATTTCTAAATCCCACTTTTTTTTTACATGATTAGTGTCACATCTGTAACCATAATCAAACATTATCTAATTATTTAATAATTTCAGTTCCATATGGGAAAATACAGGTATATTTGAAACCCTACAAATTAAAAAAAAATTGTTAAGTAGTCGTCCAAGTGATGTCTAGCTTTGATTTTTTATTTCTGTTCATACATTTACATTACGAAGATTTATAAGAAAATTCGAAGATGGAGTGGATACTACCTCCTAGGTCACTCATTTTTAATTTGAACGAGTTTTGTCACCACATGCATCCGCAGACTTCTTCTGAAGCGACGGCTGCTGGCCGTATTTTTCTCGGCCCAGGTGCTCATTATTGTCCCCCCTTCAGCAGTTTGGAAGAACTGTTATCTTCTGCTCGTTCGAAATATGGCCTGCAGCTGCGAGCTGCGCTGACACTTTCCTTGGTAAAGCCGGGATGTTTTGATGAACACTGCATTTTACTGCTAGGCTTGTGAGGGGAAAGGGATGCTTGTCTTCAAGCTGTCGAGTTATCGATTATGGTGGTGGCTGGCTCTAATTGGCCAGCAATGACGTCGGCCAAGGTCGTGACGTCGGGCTAGGCAGTTTGTGTTTTCAGATGTAGTTGACGATGTTGGTGTCAGACAACATGAGTCAAGTGCGAGCAGCGGTTGGGAGCGGACGCAGGCAGTGCGACGCTGGTGTGCGGCCTGGAGGGGGCCTAGTCTACATGACCATGATAAGTAAAGGTTAAAACTTTGGTGTGGTGCATGGTCGGGGCGTTATTCCCAACTTCACAGGAAGAATGGCCTCAGCCATGCTTTTCCTGTAAGTGAAATAGTTAGTTTTTAGTAAATAAGATGCAGTTGATAGAAGATGGTGGATTAATGCACAGCATGCATGGTGTGTTGGTGTAGGAGCTGTCAAGAGACCATGGCAGAAGCTTTACTGGTAATTATGTCTTGCTCATCAGCTCTGGCCGAATAGTAATTGACGTTGTGTTTCTTTTATTTTAAATAATTACCTTTAGCATGGGATTTATTGCAGTTTTTTTTTTTAAACCTCTTAATGTAAACTTAAAGAAAGATTTAAGTTAATGGTAGTGCCTTGTGTTTAAATGGCTCTGCGTGTTTTTGGTGTTCGTAAGTGGTGGAGTTGGGTTGGTACTACTGCTTTGAAGTAAATTGAGGTCTAGGTTATGTTTCCCAATAATTTTTGACAGGTTCCTCCCTTAAGTTAAATTTTGTGCATTTTCTATTTTGCATTTTTAAGTAGTTTGACCTTTACTTTGGTTTCTAAATTAAGTCTTGTTAAAGTTCTCTAAAGCTTATTTAATTATCCTGGCCAATCAATCTATCCAAAAAATAAATCCTATAAGCACACTTAAACAACGTTAATGTTGGTTTTCTTTTGTGATTTTCATTTAAACCCCAGGGAGATAATGGTTGAGCGCTATTGCTACAGCTACTTTAAGCTAGTGTTGAAACCAAATATTCCGATGCACTGATCCTAAGACAATTTTGTTAAAGTAACTTCACATTGGTGAAAAATTAAAGGGGGCAGTCTATCCCTAATTCACTTTAAAGTAACTGAGATACATTTTTGTTTGTTTAGTTTATACTCATATCTGGATGAGCTAAACCAGGAGTATTAGATGAGAAGGACATCCTGTTAGCCCTATAGTAAATTCTGTTTCTTGCTTGCTTGTTTTCACTTCTTAAATCGAACACTGGGTAGACGAGTGTGTTTCCCGAAATGAGATTTATTTGTATATTAATTCACTATATCAATTTTTCTTGTGATGATGGTAAACTTAAAATTCTTTTGAATAACAGCTAGCCAAATACTTACAGCAATTACAGTTTTGCCCTTTCAAAACCTTTCATATTTCAATACTAATCTACTTTATTATTATTTGTGTTTTTTTTATATTTATCTATATTTGTTAATTAAATAAACTTTTTTTTTTTTTAAATATATAATTTTTCTTTTGATAGTTGTTAAGGAAACCCTCCTTTCATTGCAGCTCTTGACCTCCTTATAGGGAGGGGCCTGATAACTTAGTCTACAGGCACTGGGTGCCTAGTAAAGGATAGTTTAATTTAAATGATATACATCAATTCACTGCTTCTTTATCAGTCAGACCCATGAAGCGGTCTGGGCACATTTCGTTGCCTTTCAAGTAGAACCCACACACAACCCCCCCCCCCCCGCCAACATTTTATCCCTTTTGTTTTTTGTTTATGGGTTAAATGAGCCTTTTCTTTTGTTTTCAAGTAAATGTTTAAGGTACAGGGTATCGTGCTGGCCGTGCTAAGTTTTAGTTACAGCCGTGGTGGAGGTTTCGCAGGTTAGATTTTGGTGTTGGCTCATTCTCCTTTTACTGTAGTTCTAAATTTTACTTTTCCCTCTCCCCCTACCCCATAACATCTGGTTCAAGTACACATTCCTGCATGAACGTCAGTGATGACCCATACACAGCATGAAAGGAGTGCGTGACCAATTCACAAGCAAAGTATCAGTGGGCTACATCATGAGGGGAACAGTGAGGGAGACGTCAAATTAAAATAAACGTTTGCTCATAAGTGCATTTCTTAAGCAATGCAAGCTAAAGAGCAATGATATAATGGTGTTTAATGACTAGCATCTGTACTTTATTGAGAACTGTATATGCTGTGTCAAAGCATGGATAATGGATACTGATTTATGTTAATTTTTACCACAATGTAATACACAATTTGCATTCTGGCTTAAAAAAACTATAGCATTTTTCTTAAGATAAATCTGTGTCCATAAAATGTGGGAAATCTCCTAATATTATATTAATTGTTTTACTCTACAACATAAAATTAGGCCTATTTTCCAGACTGAATTTGCAACTTTGCGCATGATTAGTAGATGTTCGGCTATTCACAGAATTCTAAGGGCTTATTCCGGTTATTTGCAAAATAATAATGTGTGGGGAATAAACAGCTTTAATTATTTTAAAAGCCACAGATTACAAAAAAAAAATGTATTTACTTTCAAATTTATCGTTATTTTCAATTTAAATGATAAAGGTTTAAAACGTGTGTGGGTCTTAAATCCCTTAAAAGAGTAAAATGTAATACATGTTAGCTCTGTGCCCCTCTACTATCTGCTACTGTTTAAGAGAATATTTTCTGTATTTTCCACTGATCACCCAAAATTTTGTTGACGCAAGCACATATTTGCATGAAGTAGCAATGGTATAGTGATCACATTATTGGCCCCTAACTAGGCAAACTGGGTTTGATTCCTGGCAGGGTCATTCCCGGATTTTTCACACTGGAATAGCATCAGATGATGCTGCTCGTCTGTGGGTTTCCTTGGGGTTCACCCATTTATCCCGCCCTTGCATTCTGGCACTTCTCCAACCTCCCCTCACTCCACTCTCATCGGCTTTCAAGATGCTGATCGTATTATAAAAGAGTTATAGATTAATAATATAAAATTTATAGACAGATATGTTGTTACATTTATTTGTGTGTTAGCAAACCTCAATATGCTACTGCAAAACTTTAAGTAATAACACTGGCGAAGCCTGTATTGTGAAAGTAATGTACCTGGCTTCGTAGGTATATTTTAAATTATTATTATCTGAAAGTAAACTAGTAAAAACGCAAACACGAAAGCAAATACTTTAATTTGAGGAAAGTATAACCCATTTGAATAGAGACATTCTTGCGAAGATATGGGTGTTGCGAATGTAGAATATCAGTTCTTAAAAATTATTTACACTACCAAAAATTTGTTAAGATGTTCTAAATTATTATTATTATACAAATTTGATTTTTCATTATTGCTTTACTTTTTTTATTGTTAGTTACAGCATAGTCAAATAAAATACTATCTAAAAATATATATTCATTCTGATATGCTTGTGCATGTATTACTGCTCATTTATGTAACTAAACTGTGGGTTGTGTAAAAAGATGGCATTTTTACAGATTTTCCATATATATAAATGAATGAGACTGGCGCAAAAGTATTTTTTAACAATGTTTCACAAGTTGATATAGCCAGATTTATGTCTCCAGCAGTGATATTACTTTTTATCATTGTGAAAGGAAATATTTTAGATACATGGAATTAATTAAGAAATACTACAATACTTACAAAAACTCCAGTCATCTGAGTAGCAATAGTTACTAAAAGAATTTTATGTTTAGATGCAAGCTGTTACAATCTTGGAACTTAGAGTTACAATTATTATAATCTTAAAATAGCAAAAAGAAACCAAATTGTTAACTTGACGTAAGATTCTGCACCTACCACAGTTTTAAATCAATTTAACAGAAGCTATGTGTATGTTACATATTGACGAATGAACAGAAAAGTACACGCAAAGAGTTTCACACGGAGCAGATGACCCTCCATGAGCTTGGCACAGCGATACAATTGGCACTAGTAGCAAATGTCAGGTGGAGAGGATGATACTGCGGTGCAGATGGCACTCTGTGAGCTTGGCACAGTGGCACAGTTGACACACTGTGAGCTCGGCGCTCAGAGTAAATGTACATGGAGAGAATGACAATGAGCTTGGCACAGCGATGCAACTGACACTGTGAACTTGGCACTCTGAGCAGATGACACACGGTTAAGAGGGAACTGCGGTGTAGATGGCCCGCGATAAGACTAACACAGCAGTGAAGTTGACCCATGGTGAGGATGGAAAACTGTAAGCTTGGTACAAGTTGGATTTTGGTGCAACTGACACTATTCACCATGTCTATAGTGCATAATACTGTTTATTTGTGTGACTTAATTTGTTTGGTTGGCCATACTGGGACCATTGTTAGGGTTGAGTCAGTGTGAACTTTCATGGTGGCAGTTGATTGTTTGTATTCATTCGTGCTCAACATTTTTTGGTCATAATGGCCTGGATTAGTGTAACTGGTATGTGTAATATGCATAATTGCATGCGCTGCGAGTTACATAATGACGCGTGACATCCCTGACGGCTTTTAACACTCGTATGGGTAAAGTCTGTTAATTAGATATGCAGTGAAAGGTGAAAGTAGACTATGCATACGGGAAATGACTGCAGGGTATACTTACTTTTAGACAGTGCAGTTTGGTAAACCACTGGAGCGCAAGTAATTTGATTATAAATACAGTCCACTTTCAGAATCTTAACGGTTAACGACATCACACAAATGGTGACGGCAACAACACCAGCATTACAACATGTGACATTTAATTTCCTCTAGTCACAAGCTGATGGTGGAAGGGAATTGTGTGTAGCCATAGAAGAAGATACCTCAAAAATTGAGTGCTTCAAGATTGTGGTTGAAGAGGTTATAAATAAGAGAAATGAAGTGGTGGCCCAATTTCTGTGGTTTGTGTGCAAACCCACCCAACGAAGGTATCAATACAGAAGAAGTGAAATAGCAATTTGTTGCTTACGAACTAATGTTTAGGGAATTATGTAAAGTATACAACAGAGCCAAACGACAATCTTCAAACTTGTTGGGCAGCGAGTGCAATGCAACTATACAGTCATTGGCTGCTGCAGAAAAACAACCTAAAACTTTATATACTCATGTTTTTCCAGTTTCCTCGTCAGTCGCACTTGTATTCTTGGACCCTGTGTGTCGCTACCTGAACACAGAAACAGACAGCAGTTCCCAAAACATAGCATTCTGTTGGTTCTGCATCATATATTGTGAACTACACAATCTGATCAAAAGACTACAGACACCCCTCTGCAAAGTAGACTCATACCTAAATATCATTACGAGTGCCACTGCTGCTGTAAAAGGGGGCAGATGGCTCAATTTTGGTCAGTGCTATGCAATACTGGCAAAATGGGTGGAACAATGGAGCTTGGAGACTTAAAATGTGGTGTTGTTAATTGTTACTACATCAGTAAGTAATCAGTCAGGGCCTTTTCCACATGTCTCAAGTTGTCCACGTCAATTGTCTGGGATGTGATTGTGAAGTGGAAATGGGAAGGCACTACCGCAACAAACCCAAGGATGGATAGACCATGTGTGTTGACTGACAGAGTCTGTTGAGCATTTAAGAAGGTGGTATAGTAACATTGCATGTCACAGAGTGATACTACAACCCGCAAATTCTGCAATGCCACTAATTGTACAGTTAGCACCATGACTATGCTTCGGGAGTTATGAGGACTAACGTTCAAAGCTCAGGCACCTGCCCATAAACTAAACATTTTGCCTTTGAACATGAAGTACCATGCTTCTTGGTATAAAGAGTGCTGCCACTGGAATGTAGATGACTGGAGATGCGTAACTAGTGTGTTCAATCATGCAATACCATATGGTAGTCTGACAAAAGGGTTTGTGTGGCCAATGCCAGGTGAGTGTTACACCTCCCCAGGGTTAGAACTGTAATAAAGGCAGTATTAAAGTCTGCTAGTGGGCAGTTTTATGTGGGTGTCCAGTTACTTTTAATCAGACACACTAATAAACAACTTTTCAGTGGATCCTTTACCTCCTACTGCTCTATGCCCACTAAGAAGTAAACCTTGAAATACAGTGGGACAGCACTATACAGAAAACCAACAATGTGACACGTGGCCGGTTGACTAGAGTTGAGACGCAGTCGTCATGGCTTTAGTTGCGCTTAGGTCAGAGGTGCGTCTAGGGTTTTTGTTATAGATAACTTCTGGCTGGATACGGCAATGGGGCATGTAGTCATATGCAGGGGAACAAAGTTCTCTATATTTTGGGTGACTAGCCACTTATATTTATCTACCCTTATACTGGCCACGTGTTTAGTTACCGCTGGTGACTGGTGGGAGGTGTCGGGGGTTACTTGACTTACTGATGTCTTGGCGACGAATGGTGGCTGGCTGCAGACTGCAGACTCTGGTGTAGACAGGTGAGGTTGCAGTTAGGGTACCATGTGGACAACATGATAAAGGCTGTTCACGGTAAATTGAGCACTTTTGAAAACCCTGCATAAGATCTACTTGTATGCACGGCAGGTATTATTCTGTCTTATGTAAAATTAACATTGCCATGCCCTCATCACTTTATTCATGCGTCGGTCACATGAAACTGTGAAATAATCCTGAAAGAAAATATTTTACAAATCTGCTCATTTTTACACTTTGATGCATAAATAAAAACAAAAAGTGAAAAAAATAATTTATATTATCACAAGTGGTTACCTATCACTTTTTATTTGACCTTGAATATGGGAATACTTTCTCTGTATCATTACCAACTTTACTGGGCACATGTCACTCAGCGCACCCATTAAAACATATGCAGGTAGGAGCAGTGACTTATTTCGAAGTTTGATTTCAAAAGTGCTCACTTTACCGTAAACAGCCCATACTTGTGATTCCACCTAGCTGCTTCTGGACTCCAAAAGGTTGCGTTGGAGATCCCAAGACATCCCGCTGTTTTGTTCACCATACCACTCAGGATAGGGTGGTAATCAGAGTGCATACGAATAGGGGGAGAGACAATAGTATAAACACACACTGGAGAGGTAGGTCCCTCTGATAAAATGAGTAAGGCAGCTCAGTCTCGATCTGCCTGTTGTTCTGCGGTCGGCGGAGCTAAACCAGCTCGCTGCTTGGCAGCAAGGTGAGCAATCCTTTGCTTGTCCCTCCTTGAGCCATACCTCACTTTGTATGGCATAGAGTGGAAATGGCTGCTGAGAACTGTGGATCAAGCACCACGGACACAAAGTAAAACCCTAGAATAGTTTCTGCCCAGTAGCAGCTGGTAGCACGAGCCCGGTGCCTCAGAAGGTCCCCCACCTTAGCGGGCAGACCAGAAGCATTGAAGCCATGTGAGGCGTGAGTTCCCAACCAAGGCCAGGCCATAGCACCTGAGCAAATATTCTTGCCAGCCCCTAGGTGCTCGGTGGGGATGAAACTCCGGTGTACTGTCTCTCACTGGTTGAAAAGTATTCCTAGTGGTTGGGGCTCCTCTATTCTATTCCTCCAGCACCTGGGTGTTTGGTGGGAATACAATAGACGGCCGTCTAATGGCTGTGCATAGGACTGGAACATCCTGAAAGGGTGTCCCCAGCTGTAGCTAGTTCGTAGTAAAATGTCCCGCCCCCAGTTGGCAGTGCACAACTAAATGTCCTCCTAACAGCTTACATAGAAGTATTCTAGAAATCAGACTCATGGTTGGAAGAACAAAACTGTGTTTATTAATTGCTTAACAAACACATTGATTCGTGCTAACTCCTACCCAGCAGACGGGTGGCTGGAAGTAACCTACGTAATCCAGGTGTACGCGATCTGGTCCTAGGTTAGTTGGGAATATGAATAAAAACTGATGAAGATTGATTAATACAAAAACGAACTAACAATAAAGCGGGATGTCTATAAGAGACGGGGAACTAAATCACTGCTCTAATAGCAGAGAGTGTGGAATGATTTTAGTTATCAATGAAGAGCTTCTGTTAACTGGTTGCTGATTGGCGCCACTTGAGCATCTGGTCATGGGTGCTGCAGAGCTCTAACGCTGATGGCAAGGAAGGCAGCCTCTGGAAGGATGCTGAAGTAGTCTGAGGCCCCAGTACTGGAAGTGGTGAAGCGAGCTCGAATAACTGGATGAAACAACTGGCGAGGTCCACGCGCACTGACTTATATACTCAGGACTGCAGGTGCTGTGGTGGACCGGGGGGGGGGGGGGTGTAACGTATCTCTGGTGCGAGGCCGGAGTGGGGGTAGCAACCCTTTAGTCATCTCTCGGCCTTCTCGTATCTTCAGTGGCGCTCGGCCATGCAATGAGGTGGCTGACGGCTTGTAGGCTCTCAGTGCAGGGGAGCGGGGGTTGACGCGCCGCTGGATTGTGCAACCCCTAGTATCCACGTGTCCACCTGCCCTCCAGGGTTGTGACAGGCAGCGACATCCGTGTACGGGTTGGCATGGGGTTCGATTCTCACGTGGGTAGAAGTAGGTATACTTGGTTTGAAGTGAGATGTCGCAATCGTATTTAATAGCAGTGTAAGTGAAACGCGTCAATTGCAAGATAAATTACTTTTATAGCACATTACTGTCGTAACCAAAATATACTGCACATAATTTAATGTATTGTTATCATACACTGACTTCATAGAATACTGTATATTTGAATGCAGTTACCTGAACGGACCATAAAATACAATGAAGTATACTTGACAAAGGCATTTTCCACACAACCATCTGAATGATTTTAAAATTATTATAATTGATAGCAATTGGCAACCGAAAAAAAATTCTGTCCCTTATTTGTAAACTTTTTAACAAAGACTAAAAATAAACTTTACACATTATAGTTGTTTAACCACTTGACTGATACAGACACTAATCTGATCAGCACCATATAATTGCAGCCACTTTTATTTCCTAGAACTACAGCCTTTATTCGTGCACATTTTAAATGTAAACATGAAGGCTGACTGCTATAATCTGCAAATGAACTGACTGATAGGCGTGAAATGCTCTTGCTCTTCCTGTGACAGTGCCTGTCTCTTTTGTTTTTGGAAACCTCACTTGTCTCCTCTTCTAGCTGCTCTTGCAATCAATACTTTCTGCATCCATCTTTGTTTCCATGAATTCCGTTCTATCTTGCAACAGGACAACAGACAACAAAGATATGAGGAGAGTAAAGAAGGAGTATGGTATCAAAGAGAAAGAAAGAGACTAAATGTATTTTTATCCCTTCCTTTTGCCTGTACGAGGGAAGGAAAAATCATTGACATTCTTTTGACTTATCTACTGACGTGTGCCCCTCTTGGGTAATGTTGGGGAAGAGGTTACTACGCTGACCACCCTCTTGGTTTCGACGTAAGAGAGGAAAATCAAACCCCAGAGTGAGGCGGATTGATATAGATTCCTTACCAGGGAGTTCGACCTTCCTCACAACCAGGGTTGCCAAAAGGCAGGACGCCAGCGGTCACAGGTGTGTGAATTGTAGCTAAGACTGTGATTACACGAGGGTGATTGTGGCGATGGATAATCTGGCCGGGGCTATCTGCAGTGGCCTCGTCGGTCAGCGTGCAGGAATATAGTTGGCCGGGGGTTGGTTTCCACGTGGTTCAAGAACAATCTTCAGTGGGAGTCAAACCCAGATGGTTTTCCTCGATGCCAACTTTATTACACAGCAGTTTGGCAGATCCACCGTAGGCGGGTGTTGAACCCTTACTAATTTGCCTGAGACTAGCTTTATGATACTCGAGTTGGATGGATCCACCTGAATTGGGAGTACCTGGTGGTCAGTGGTGCTTATGGGCAATGGAGCCTCTAACTGAACTGGACGTGTACCTTTCAGATTGTACTCTGGTGTACACCAGCCTAACAGATGGTCCAGCAGGGACTCTTGTGTAGGCAGTATAATAGATTCGTAGGACAATGGTACACTCTCTGGTTCAATGTGCGAAGGCTCTACTTGACTAGGGTTCACAATGATTATTTCTGTAGCAGCCTGCCAGAGTAGTGAGTCACTCTCGGCACCTTATGTGGGTTTTAACACCGCCGTGTTTATTGTGCATCTGGGAGCAGCCTTCTACCTCTCTGCGGAAATACAGTCCTGGGGGTATGACTTTGGCAGTCACACCCAAGGCCCTGTTGTATAATGTGCAGTCGGGTATGTAGGACTATGTTGAGTAACAGCTGAGGGGACACTGGAAACCCGGAGCAGCGGCATACCCATTGCGGGTTCGAAACCAACTTTCAGGCTCCGTCTCCTGTGGAGTTCAGTGTACCTCACAACTAGTTATCAACAAGATAATTTATTGCACAGTTTAATCACACTCACTGAATACCACAAAACAAATTAAAGGGGATCTATTACTAAAGTTACGGTAGGCGAGACCAGATTTTAAATTCAAGTAATGGAAATGCGGAAAGTCCCGGCTAACTGATACAAACTAAATTAGTTAAAATATTAATCAAGATAATTACGAGCTGAAGCAGGAAAAGGTGAGCATTGCAAAATTTTTTTTTTTTAATTAAAGCAAATTTCTAATATAACTAAATTCACAGCTTATTACTTTAGATTGGGCTTTATCCCAGGGGAACACCAATATTGTCCCGACCTGCTACCGCAGAAGTCAAGGGAAGATGACTGAGATAATGGGGTAGTGGATACAGGAAGTCGGATTACCTCTGGAGAGAGAGCTGAAGCCTTGCAGTCAGCTGGTGTGGACAAACCTTCGCAAGCTGGTGGACTGAAGAGCTGGCGGCCTTCACAAGCTGCTGGCTGGAGAGGGAGCTGCCTTCACAAGAAGCAGGCAAGAGTTCAAAGCCGTGTTACAGGCTGAGGAGAGAGAGAGTCTTTGCAGATTTGGAAGAGCTCGTGAACCTCTTCGGCTGGTGAGCCCGGCGTCTCTGCTGGAGCGTGGTGCTGGTCTTCCTCATATACTGAAAAATCCTTTGATTAGTGATCCTTCGGGGTGCGGGAGGAAGAGTAGCCTTCTAGCACAGGGGTAGGTTTATCAGGGTTGCTGGAGCACCACTCATTTCTTATCTCTCTGCTTGGTGGCGACGACAAACTAAAACACCTCGTCCTGAGGATGGCGGGTAGTTATGTCACAAAGTCACAGGGGTGCTGCCATCTCAGAGGTTTGTTGGAACTTCTTTCATGGCTAACTGAAGGGTAGTGGATTATCAAAACTATTTTATTCATACATGAGGGTGGCGCATGCATGCTGGTTTTTGGGAGGGCTATAGATTTTATAATAAGTCGCATCAATTACTTTTACGTATGAGGTGGTCCAGCGCGTGGAGTGTCTGTGCTCAATACGTGAAATTACATTTGCCACTGTTAATTACTTGCCCCGAGTTCTGGTCACTTGTAGATGGGGAGAAGTTACACGTAGAGAGCGCATCTACGCTGAGCAGCATGTTGGCATACATTACCACATAATGTGTTTCAGGACCAAAAATTAAAACATTGACACTATTTAAACTCTGAAACGAATAATTCCATTGTTACAGCAATATAGTGCACAAAGAGGCACTCTTTTCTAACAAGTGTATTGTTACAAAATACTAGAGGGGTGTATTTGAGATCATAGGGGATGAAGGTCTTAATAAAAATAAAAGAACTAAATTTGATTTTTTCTTTATTCACACAGCTATTACTTACAACATAAAACAATCTATCACCACTATTACACTTGTTATTCTCAGTGGGCGCAATATTTAAAATCTATATAATTTCTAATTAAATCCTTATCAAAGTATATTAGTTATACTCATTATTTACACATTTTCAATCTGTTTATATCAATAATTCCAAAAGTACGTCACACATCCAGTTCAATGGCCTCGCCTGCCACACACTCTCTCTCTCCCTCCACTGTACCGATGCTCACAGCCTGCAGACTTCACTCCTGCTAGCCACTTTCATTGCCACTCGTCATTCTGCTGGCTCATTGCTTCACTATCTTCGCACATCTATCATGCTTAAAGTCGCACAATCTTCTAAACTCTCAACTCTCAAAAATTGTCGGCTCAGATGCCCATCGTGGTTGGCATGATCTAGAAGGCACCCGCAACACTGACAGAGGTTAGGGCATTGACCAAAACATTCTTTTAAAGATAACCTCTGAAATTCAATCCACTGAAGGTCAGGGACGCACAACTCACGAAAGGTTTATCGCAGTGGCATATTGCGGCTCGACTTTGTGAAATGCCATCCAATCTTACATTACACTCACCTGATACTCCTTTGCTCTCATGAGCTGGACGGGACATGGGAAGTGATGACGAGCAGCAACATATAAGAGTGTTAAACTTTTATTTAATATAGAACATGATAGTGCATTCAGAATCATCACTATAGCGAATGTATCATTGATTCCACTGTATAGATAATACAATGAAAACCATAACAATTTCACTGAAATTATTTTATTGCATTATCAACACGACTCACCTAAATACTGGACATCTCCCTGACAATCCAAACGAACAGCTTGGGCATCAAGGGACAATATCATTTGGCCATCCTGATCCTGATTGTTAAATAAGATCTGAAACATAAAAAAAAAAAAAAAAAAAAAAACTAACATTTTTCCTAATGAGTGTAATTTTCATTAGTTGCTGCCAAAAAAAATGAACATTTATCACACTATGAACTATGCACAACTTAACACCAACGAAAATAAATATTTGACTGACTTAAAATAAACAGAATCCATATGCACCATTCTTGAATTAGTCTTCAGTAATAAAAAATTTACTTCAGATATGACTAAGGAAAGGGGATATATAATTTTTCAGTCTTAGCTTAAAATTTAATAGCAGTCAAAATACAAAAATACACTGCAAAGCATGCATCACTGATTACATATATTCTAGGACTAAACACCAGCAATTATAAATCCTCAAGATGCCAGTCCCTCAAAAAATCCTCATTGATAGTACCCACAGAACACAGCCTTGCACTAGTAAAAAGCACACCTAAAAATATATATTTGTTCGTCTCACTGATATCACATTTGTTACAGAAAACAAGGTATGTGGACAACAAAAAGTGAGAAGTAATAGGCCATGGTCTATAGTAAGGACCACTCTGGCATTCACCACGAGAGAGGCATGAGGATTTCAGGAGGGAAAAATCCGCTACTGGAATTTGTGGACATTGATAGGAGATTTTGAGTTTACTTGCATTCAGCGAAAAGATAAATAAGGTGAAGGACAGATAGGCTGGAATGGGTGCCAGCTTCTCAGTTTGACTTTGAGAAGTACAAGACTCATGGTTAACAGGATGTGCGATCAATGGCTCAGGATGTCAGCATAGTCCCTCATAGACTTCTTGTTTATTGTGAGAATTGTGGTTGATGGCCATTGCGGTAACCTATTGTCGCAGGAGGCAGACTATGTGTAGTGGAATTGTTACAGGCCAATCCACACACCCAACATGCAAACTGTAAAGACATTAGTGATGCTGGTTGAGGGGTCCTGCTCCCTAAAAGGTCTGGTTACCCAATTATGCAGTGACACATCACAGAACTTTTGGTGGATTTATTGTAGACTTGCGTGATACAATTGAACACTAACAGATCCTGGGCTTCACCCCTACGGATTGCCTATGCAGACAGAAAAACCCATATGGGTATGAAATCATGTGGTAAGTGAAGCCCCTGGGCACAGAGCAAACAGGGGGAAGTAGGCACTGCCCAGAGGAAAAGAATTGTATTACGATTCCAATGCAAACATAATCGGCTATTGAAGCTAATGTGATTAGGGCAAAGTAGCTGAAGACCCCAGGTGGCATGACACCAGCCTACCTCTCATGTGTCTGTACTCCAACTGACTGGGTGTCCACGCGTCTCCCAAGATGGGGGGTGGCGGAGGATGCCAAACTAAACAAATATTACAAAACGAGATATTTAAACAAAAAAAAGATGCACCAAAAAATCATACAACAAAACAGTAAATAAATTATATCAACATCATTAAGTTTGACTGTTTAAATGTGTAATGTTCAGACATGTTCCATAGCTGAAGAAGAATGATTACACTAAAAGAGAAATGTTGTTACTAATAAAAATGATAAATTTTTTAATGTTCCTTCAAGACTACTGAGAACGTTCAATCAGTAATAATTATTTTCAGTCTTTTATTCTAAATTTGATAAACTCCTGTGTACATATAAAAAAATGATTTTATAAAAACACAAATTTTAAAATACAATTAAATCTACAAAAACAAATAATAAATGATATCTGAAATTTTTACATGTAATTATTACATGATGCACAAATTAATTTAGTGTGTTTCATTTACTTGAGGTTCTTATATTCGTGAGTGAAGATTTTGGGCAGCTTTTAACAGCAAGATTTAAAATTAAACACATTTCATTCGTGTCCCCTTAATATTCAGATACTTTCTAGACCAAAAACACATGAAGTAACAGCGGTACTGGACGTCTTCCAAAGAACATGTCCTGTACTGCTGTATATTTCCTGTTCACATTGTCCTCTGCTGCCCATTTGTGGTACTCTGCAGGATGCAGCCAACCAGCTAGAGCCACTAGGGCGCAGCAGAAGGACCACGTCAAATGCCTACCTTTAGGAGCCCGCTGCTGCAACATAACAACTTGAAGTCATAGTGGGCAGCAGCTGCAAGGTGGACGCAGCCGGAGGGGTGGCTGGAGCAGGTAGCACTGCTGCTGGTTAGCCAGAGTGGTTGCGGAATCACGAATGACTTTATGCAGCCGAGTTGGTGCTGCCGGGACTGCTGTGGGGTAAGGTGACTGGGCATTCCCACAGGATGAGTATGGTACCCATTGCCATGGGCGGGGGAGCTTGGAACACCATGGGTAGCAGCTCCCGTTGCTGGTAACTGACACATCACTCACTGCTAGTTGACTCATGATTGCACTAAGGGCAGGCAGTATTTCCAGGGGTAGGGGCATGTCAAATAGTTCCCACTCCATGTAATGTCACCACTGTCTGTTCCGCAGTGGGTTGCAGCAATTGCAATAGGTGAGAAAGCCAGAGTTGACATCTGAACAATGGAGGTCTCATCTGCATAACTCGGTACAGCATCACATTATAGGGCGGGCGCCGTGACTGAAGGCACCGCCGCACTACCAGATGGGCTGAGGCAGAATGCAGAATCATTGGCAGCAGCTGGTGTAGGTTCCACAAGTTGTGCCTCCAATCTCAAGAGTTCCTTAAGAGCATCAGGATGCTGAACATCTCGGACAGAAACAGGCAGGCAAATACGCCGCTGCTATAAGCACCAAAATCATCTACATTAATGCACACAGGCAGCATGGATGGTGACACAGGTATCAGTTTGTGTTTCAGGTGGCATCGAGCCGCTGGGCATCACTGCAAGTGTTTGTCTGGTACAAGGCATAAACTATCACAATGCACTCACACTCTGCAACACAGGCCCACTTTAATGAGATAAGTGGTGATCCCAAGTGAGCAAATGATCTGATGTGGCTGCTCTACTTTGCTGTGAATACAGCATGGAAATCAAGGAGAGCAGCTAATTGTAAGTGTTGACTCCATTTGACATGTTGGCAAAGGCTCAAGTGGGGAGGGGACCTGTGGTGATGGGGGTCCATTACTGTGCATACCATCTCTGATTTGCACACACCTCCTCTATTTCACACTCCTGCCACTGCAGGTACTCAGTGTTGGGCTCTGGGAAACAGCTTCCATCTGCTTGTATACAGGCGAACTCTCCAGTGAGTGGGAACTCACACCCTTGCAGGATAGAGCAAGTGTTCGACCAGTTGCTACATTCACGCACCAGCAAAGTGTAAATAGTGCATCAAGCAGGTGGCTGTCCCAGCTGGTATGGTCATTTCCTATGTGGACACATAGCTCGGTTTTGAGGTCTTAATTACTATGTTCCACAGGGTTGACACATAGATGGTAAACAGTAGTGGTGTGGTGAATAACTCCGCACTTGGTGCACAGACCACACCATCTGTACAGAGAATGATGTGCCGTTGTCAGACAAAAAATTTGTGGGTATCCCCACTGTGAGAAAAACTCATTTTCCAACATGCGCGGTATGTTATTCAGGCGTATGCTGGACACGGTGTAACCTTTAGTCCATCATGAGAATAAGTAAATGACGATGATTATGATACATTTCCCTGTTGCAGTGTGAGGATAGGGATCCATGATATATAATGCAGTTGTGTCAAATTGTTCAGTAGGTTTGCAGGCCTGTTATTGCTCTGTAGTCAGAATGTCTAAATTGGAAATAATTGCACAACACATTTCTGCACATAACTGTGCATGTCATGCACACGCAAGTCTAATTAAAATACTGGAGAAAATTTTTCAAAACTTTTTTTGCACTGGGTCGGCCAGAAAAATGGCTACCATGGGTGTAACACAACACTCGCCCTCTTTCTTCTGTAAGCACAAAAAGTCTCCAATTTTTCCTGTTGCCACAGGGGTGGGCTTCGAGCCGGCTGTCAAACGTTCACCAGTTATTGACAACATGCACGTAGCACACAGTTAATGGCGGTGGCTGTTTTAGTTCGCCAGTTGCTGCTGTTAAGTAATAAAGGTGGGCTTCAGAACTGTCACTATTATTATAAAATGACAAAGGAGGGAGAAAAACTTTCCAATTCAACATTGTCATACACTACACTGGCTTCACATGGTGATCGTGGCAAAGAGTTCGACAGTTCGACTGATTTTCTGCACCTGGCACATGTTGAACCTCACAATCATAAGACTGTAATAGTATTAACCAATGGGTGAGTTTACTACAGGATTCTTTCATGCTATGCCACCACTATAGGCAATGACCATCAGTTCTAAGCACTGATATTCAATATAACTTACTGACAGATCAAAATATGGCAAGGCACTCACATTCATATATTGTAACGCCTTTCGGTGGGTCAAAATTTTGCTCTTCCATAGTCGATGATTAAATGGTCACTGGGTTGGTATGAGACTGCACCGAGACCTTTCTGGCTTGTGTCGCACTAGGGTGGGGTACCACCAAAAGTGAATTTCGATTTCTTCAAAAGTGGCATCTCCCTCATTAGTCCAAGTGAACTAGCAATGTGGTGACAGAAGAGCAGCATGAATTGCAGCAATGATGGCGAGGTCTGTTATAAACTCTCGGAGTCAATTAATGATGTTGACATATTTACTCAGTTGAGTGCATGAGTGAGTGCGTGAGAGAGCACGTGAGTGAGCGAGTAAGTGTGTGAGAGTGCATGCATGAGTGATTGTGTGAGTGCATCAGTGCATGTGTGAGTGAGTGAGTGCATGTGTGAGTGAGTGCAGGAGTGAGAGTGCATGCATGCATGCATGTGCACATGCATTAGTGAGTGCGTGCATGTGCATTAGTGAGTGCACATATGCATGCATGAGTGAGAGCATGCACGAGTAAGTGTGCAAGTGAGTGAGTGATCGAGCGAGGGAGGGAGCAAGGGAAGGAGGGAGGGAGCAAGAGAAGGAGGGAGGGAGCAAGGGAGGGAGTGAGGTACGGAGTAAGGGAGTGAGTGAGGGAGTGAGCGATTGAGCAAGTAAATTAGTGAGAGTGATTGTGGGGTACTTGACAGCGAGGTCATTAGCGCCCACAAGAATTTGAAGAATAAAACTCATTAAAACATCCACAAGAAGCAAAAACAACAGTCATGTAAAAAAAGATAAAATCCTCCACTGGAGGCAGAAACAAAAGTCATATAAAAATAGATGAAAACCTTCACAGGGGGCAGAAACTAAATTCAGATAAAAACCTCAATAGGAGGCAAAAGGACAGTTATAGAAAGAACTAACAAAACCGGATAAAATACTCCAGAGGAGCACCAACACAAGAACCAAAAACCAAAATCACAACACTTCAAAAAGAACCACCATCACACGTAAAAATGGGAATACGCCGCTCACAGACGTACCCCCCTCACACAGCATTTACCGTAGGTCATCAGAAACAATAAAAGTGTGACGAGCCTGGTCATACCTGTGACACTCCACTAGAATGTGGCAGACAGTCAAGGGAATGTCACAGGCATCACACTCAGGAAGGGGTTCACCACGAAGCAGGTATTTTTATGTCAGACAAGTGTGCCTGATGTGAAGGCAAAAGCTCATCATCTTCCTTGCAGGTACAAGAAACAACAGGACGAGCACAAACAGGAAAGTCTACGATGGCCTGTAACTTGTTAAAACAGCGGGCTTTAGAAGTCCACTCCCGCTGCCAAGCATTCCAGACAAGGACACAGACTGCATACAGCACATCACATACAGGGATACGAGGATCCCAGGGGAGAAGGCTACATACCTCCTTAGTCTCCATATCCGCTGCTTCGTTGCCAGGGATGCCCACATGCCCTGGAACCCACAGGATGATCACGTGAACACCAATCCGCACAGTTCCACCAGCTGCTCCCGGATCATGGAAAGAAGCAGATGAGCTATGAAGCCAGATTGAATAGCTATCGAGGCACTCATCAAATCTGAGCACACAATGCATTTGCGGCGAAACCCGTACTGATAAAACACAGAGCCTTGAAAATAGAAAAAAGCTCTGCAGTTAAAGTATCACGAGATGGATGAAGTCCAAACAGATACTGAGAAGCACCAGTGACAAAGGCACACCCAGTTGAGATATCTGATTTGGAACCATCAGTTTAAAGCAAATAAAACCACAGAACACAAAAGACACAAGATCAAGAAAAAGATCCTTGCAAACAACAGGAGCAGTGGGTCATCTTAGGAAATTCCCCTAGGTCGAGGCACACTTCAACCTGTGTTGTCAGCCATGGCTGGTCATGGAGAGGCAAAGGCACCACACGCAGAGGTATAGTCTATTCATGCTAAAGTGAGCACTTTTGAAAGCCCTCTCATTTGGAATAACAGTCAATAAATATGTTTTTATTTTAGCCTTAGACGTTAACTACCGAGTGTAGTGCAATATACACACTGTGTTTATTACTTACATATTTTTATAACAAATTGGTTAAAGTATTAAATTTGGCTGAAAGGAAAAATTAACTAGGGCCTCAAAAGTGCTCACTTTACCGTGAATAGCCTATAAGTCATACCACTCCAGGACATATGCAAATCGGACAGACGCTGGTCGAGGAGAGCATGGCCTAGAAGAGTACAGCCGTTCACAGGGCAGATGGAGAAAAGCACTATGGTGAATATGAGAAGAGTCTGAATGCACCCGAACCATATAACATAGAAGCAGTTTGTAACGTTGCAGTGGTGTTGTGCTCATAGTTTTAGTTCCCGCCATCAATACCAGCGCACAGAGACATCTTTCATGGCCAACCCAACTTACCTTCTTTCTCTCTCTTCCCCAAGTCTTATTTCTCTGCTCAGCACATCACTACTTTTTTAATTGTGGAGGTGGTCACATAAACACAGGTGGGTAGGAGCATTGACCCTCCCTTTGTCATTCCGCTTCCAACCACTGCTACGAGACAAGTAGAATACCTCAGCGAGGGCATCGTTACTTTATTCATGGAAACCACATGATTTTAAGAATGTAATATCAATCTGAAGTTTTAAGTATATTTTGGTAATACAAATTAGAATGTTAGTTTTGTGAGCCACGACGGGAAACCATTGCAGTGAGTGTTGGGCAGTATATAATTTACGATGGGCTTTGATTTATGCGAGTTTTTTCATAAGGTAGAGAGTGCATAATTTTATGTGATGAGCGGTCTTAATTAAAGGGTTTGGTTTTCATATTTTAGGTCGGCACGTCTGAAATTTAAATGTTTAATACTCTATTTCTGAAAGGTTTTGTGTCACTTCATTCTGCAATTCGGACACGTAGTCTTGCTTGGTTGCCGTTGCCCTGTTTGGCTGGCCCGGCCTTCAGGTTGCTTTAGTAATCTAAACTGTCCATGCTGCACTCATTAGGAGGAATTATTTTTTAATGTCTCCTGTAATTGTTCTGGTTTTATTGCTCGGCGCTTTGAAAGGCCCTGTAAAAGTAGAAGGGTGCCGCTGTATAAGTTACACTAGTTGGTTTTTAATGTATAAATTCGAATGTGTCTTATTTTTTTATGGCAAATGGCCTCTGGTGGGCTTAATAGGTTGCAGCATTTGTTTGTTTTTAAATTACGTTATTGTGGGAGCAATTTCATATGATTATGGTTTTACGTATGCTTGTTGCCTGAAAGTGACTATTACAATAAACAGAAAAGGGTTCACACAAAATTAGTACTTTATAGTACACGTAAGGAAATTGTGATTGAAATCAAGGTCACCCTTGTTTGAGAGTTTTTAAATCCTTCATGGTTATGAGTAAAATCATACGTGATGCGCAGATTTGGAAAGTAAGCAGCTTAAGGATAAACCTGCAAAAGTATCAGGTGTATTAAAGTGTACACACATTTTGTTCAGTGTCCAGGATCGTGCAGTCAAATTAAATGTGTAAGGCAAGCATGATTTTGCATATCCCTATTGGAGTTTGTTGCCTAGTCAATTCTATGTGACCATTAATACATTTATGTGAAATAATTTGTTTGGGTATTCTAGACCGAAAAGATCTGGCCAATTTGCGGTGTATTTCAGAGTGTTAAGTTATGTCATTTATTCATCGAAAGGGCTTTCATTCTACATGCCTTGATGTGTGTTTTAAAAATTAATTTGCAGGTACAATATTGCAAAATTTACTATAGGCCATTTACCCTCCACGAGAGTTTTGTGTGCACTTGGTGCCGTTGTGTAAATGTGGTGTAATATTATTTGGGTATTTAAATTATAAATGGAATATTGTGCCCTGAAAAAGAGTTTTTTGAAAGTGTTACAGTATTTTCTCAGTATTAGTTTTGTAGGGTTTCATGTTGCTATAATATTTTGTTTAGCCACGTATAAAATTAAAGGTGTGTCATTTTAAAGTAAATGATTTGAAACGATTTAGTCATTTTTCTTGTTAATACTCTCTTTTGCTGTATGAGAGGTGCTGAAGTGAATAAAATTGTAATAAGTTGATTGAGCTGTATTTAGTGTAAATGTGCTGAGGTGTTAGTACAATGCCTGTAGTGGAGACGAGGAGGTTCACCAGCCACGACACAAATACTGATAACATGGTTCGTGCAAACAGCCCCGGTCACAATACGAATACCAGCATGGTGAACACTAGCTAACGGTTTCAACACAGAAGGCTTAGCAGAAGAATAAATGACACAGCCATAGTCTAGTTTGTTATAGACCATGGCATGATACAGACAAAGAAGGGTGACTGTGTGAGCACCCTAGTCACCACCACTCAACATTTTCAAAAGGTTCAGGTTCCTTGCACAACGAAACTTCAGGGACTGAATATGATTCTTGTGAGTTCACTATCAAAAAAGAAGCCTAGAAATTTGACAGCATTGGAAACAGGCACACCAGAGCCATACGAAAGCACCTTGGGAGAACAAAAAATGCCACGTCTTCTACAGAAGTGATTCAACTGTGTCATGGCGGTGGAAAAGTGGAATCCACAGCTGTCTGCCTGATCAATAAGATGGTGAATGGCAAGCATACAGAGATGCAGCATGGCAAAAAATAGTAAAGTAATCGACATACAGGGCACATTCCACAAGCGATGGAATGACAGACACAATGCCATTGATTGTGATAGAAAACAGGGTGACATTCAAAATGCTCCCCTGTGACACACCGCTCTCCTGAATGAACTCCTGAGAAGATGAAGCACCACTGCAAACTCTGAATGTACAGAAGGACATAAAGTTCTGTATAAAACCAGGGAGATGTCCACAAAATCCCCAAGTGGACAGCAAAGAGGTGCTGCCCTCGCAATAACTTAGTATGGCAGCCTCCAATCTGATCAAACAATCCACCGCAGAACGATTTTGGTGGAAACCACACTGAAGAGGCGATAAAAGCTGCCAGGTCTCAAGGCAGGGCATCAGATGTGCATTAACCATACGCTCTATGGTCTCACAGACACAGCTGGTGAGGGATATAGGGTGATAGCTGGAAACATTCCTTTTAACTTTCCCTGCTTTCAAGATTGGAGGGTTGGCTTGCACCACTTCAAGGGGAAAACACCAGAGGTCCAAACATTATTAAAAATTTCTCAGCAAAAACAGTTTCCTGTTGAGTGGAAGGTGTTGAAGCATAGCATAATGGATATTGTCAGGGCCAACAGATGTATGCTTCAAGTGCAATAAAGTCTGCTATAACTGAAGAAGGGTGAAAGGCTGATTGTAGTTCTCCCTACCCGAGCTGCCAAAGTGGACACCCATGTCTCACATGTCTCTTTGATGGCTCGCCAGCTCACACAACAATAGAGTTGAAGAGTTCTACTGCCACATTCACATCAAGAGGAATCTCAGCAGTGAAATGGAGGTGGGAGCTGAGATGAAAGCTCCTCAAATTCAGCTAACCTGACATGCTGGTGAGGAGGTACATATAAGCTACAAACAGTGACAAACACACAGAGGAACACCCTGACCACCACTGCCTGCAGACCAGTGGGAAGGACAACATCTTCATGATAAACAGAGTCCTTCACCACAAGACAGTCATCATCACAGGCGCAGTCCATCACATTTTATCCAGGCAGTAAAACATGTGAAGGAAAGCAGTATCAGTGGACAAAAGTGCATTTCCTGAAGGCAAATGACTGTAGGGGTGAGGGGCACTAGAAGCGGTTTCAGTTCAACATTTTAAAAATAACCTCACAAGTTCCACTGTACGAAGGACATGAGTTACGGGAAGAGTGTGTACAGAAACATTACTTCAATTTCCCCGTGTCTGTTGATAACTGGCTTAAAGCCTTCAGAGCTTTCCATCTTGGCTTCTTATTCAGAAGCGAGAGGTTGGCAGTGTGACGAGTTGATGGTGCGATCCTGTGTATCAGGTTCACTTGTGAAAAGAACGTGAGTGACAAAGTCTTAGGCTTAATTTTTTACAGTAGCTTGCTGCCGAGATTTGGCAATGACAGCAGGTTTCGACAGTTTATATTCAGCTGGCCCACACTGTGTCCCAACAGTCGAGGTTTGGGTCGGCAAAACTTACTGTGGCTTTTGTGCATTCACAGACAGTTCTGTCTCGGTAGCAACATCAACTGTATGAGTACATGCATCCTTTAATGCTGGTCAAGCATTGACAACAACACTATGGAACACAAGGTTTCGGGCCTTGCAGAGCATAGAAGCATTTCCGAGCCTCAATAAACGAAACCTTGTCGGTGGCCCGGATTCGCTGAACAGCTTGCTCCTCCTGGTACACAGAACATTCCTTCGACCAGAGAGGGTGTACTTTGCTGCAGTTCACACACTGCAGAGGTTTGGTGCACTGAGGACTTATTAGGATACAATAGGTCAGTACATTTTGGACAAGCTTGTGGATGTCTGCATTTCTCAGATGAATGGCCACAATGTTGACAGTTGTAAACACAGAGGAGCGGGAACAAACAGCTTAACACGCATGTTCAAATAGCCAACTTTGATAACAGATGGGAGGTCACGCATGCCGAAAGATGAGAGTAGCTGTAGGTGACTTAACAGCATCAGTAGTCTTCAGCACATGGCGAACATCAGTGACATACTGAGTCTACGGCTCATGTAAGACCTTACTATCTGGGATTGCAATCAGGATGAGACACCAGATGATGCCCTTGCTGGAGTTGAGGGACACATGGGATTTTACTTCAAAAGGGAACTTTGCAGTTGCCCCACTTTAAGTCTTCATCACCAAGAGCCCCCATGACTGGGCAGCATTCGACGTCCCAACCAGAAGCTCACACCTTTTATTTATATTCTTACAATTGTCAACAGGACCACTGGCTGCTTCATCATTAACATTTTAGAATCCGAAAGGCAACACCTTTTCAAAAGTGTGCTATTCTAAATCTCGGATAGTCAAAAAAAATGGTACAGGTAACTTAATAGGAATAGACTGACAATCTGAATTACTACCTGTGTCATTGAGGTGCCATTTCAAGTGGTTGTTGAGGGTGCCACTTTTTTGGGGAGTGCTTTTAAAAGTCATGGTGTAGGCCCCCCATACTGGGACACGTCAGCCTCAGCATGCCATTTGGAGGGGAAAAGAAGCCAGCAATAACACCTCACAGACTGTGCTGTTAACAGGAAGACCAACAACCCACTGACGTAAGCAGTACGTAGAAACATCTACCTTTCCTTTTGCTGCTATTCACTGCAAAGTACTGTCCCAGTAGCACACTAAAGTGTAAACCAGGGCAAACGGCTAAATCGTACTTCCTAAGCGAGTCCAGTTTTATTCCCCTACCAGGGAAAACATCCCAGGCTCCCCACTATAGGACACTTTCGGTGTCATTTCAAGGGACTTGTGGTTGATTTCACCAGCCTCTTCCATACAGCGGTAACACATCTTCCTGGCAGGTCTAGGCGGATAGGCTAATTGGCCATGACAACACCTCCTGCCAGGAAGGCATCAATTGGTGCTACACAGGTGTACATGTACGTGGATAAAGGCTCCGCACCTATATTTGCCTGCTGGGCCAGTGAGAAGGGTTCGCTAGACCGTTGCCAACAAAGGCACCATGTACAGTCACACAATTTGGAGACAGTACGCATTGGGCATGCAAGCTCTACTTTACAACTTCGCCCCATCATTGAGCAGGAGCGCTCATATGGGTAAGTCATATTCCCAATGGTACAATAAATAATGTGTCTAGAGAGTCCGTGGACTGCACATCATGAGCAACTACATACACATGGTTGGTGAAATTTTACTGTTCACTCCAAAGCCATCATGCGGTCCCCCTAACCCCAGCGCGGGATTTTACTGTTTGACAGGCCGTCGACAAGAGGGCAGCACTCATTCCACTGGAACATACCAGCCTCTAGCACCTTGCACCAACAGCAGAGGCGATAGATATGTCAACGCCTCCAACACAGGAGATAAGAAAGGGTGGCGCTGCCATCAAGCAAGAATTAACTACCCCGGCAAAAACAGACTAGCCACTCTCGCACCCCTCTGGAAGCCGACAAGCTGAAAATTTTAGTATAAACAGAAGGAGCCATCCTTAGCTTGGGGCAGTCGCTGTCCCTCCAGTCTGAATAAGGCCAAGGGCAACAGTAGGGGTAAGTGGTCTCCCACCCCATGTTCCAGTTTGAAAAGGCTGAAGAACTGTCTTAAGGGTGTGATGACCACTAGGCCAATGGTAAGTGGTAGCAGATCCTCTCTTCCCATCTGAAAAGGCTGAAAAACTTTCCGAAGGATAAGCTGACCACTAGACCACACTTTGTGTGTGCGTATTGGAATATCTCACCAGTCTACCACTGTCTGCGATCCCCCCAGACCCTGCCGCTGTCGGTCAACTCCGCCTTCCAGGAGCTTCAAATGATGTCACCTGCTCCTACCACACACCCTCTGATATTCCTCTAGATCCCCATTGGTAGAGAATCACAACGACATCTCTTCTGGAATCCCTGCAGCCCACCAGTCAGTGAGACTACGTCATTTGCCTTCTTGGAAAATAGAGCAGGTTCCTTTAGAACACTCCTAGTTAAGTCAGGTTTAGCATTCTAAACCTGATTAGTTTAATTCACTTTTTTACACCTAGCTTTTGCCCGGAATGCCTTCACCTGGATTAATGTAGGGTCAAGCTTCCTATTACTTTATTACGTAAATATCTTGATTTAAGTGCTAGTGTGGACTCACCCCGTATTTCTTTAAATATGTCATTATAGCATATATCTTGAATTTAATTTGGAATGTGTTAGTATTTTGTTATAGTCTGAACCCAGTATCACTTAGAACTCAGATCCTTGACTTTAAAATTATCACAGAGGACGAGCCAGCAAACCGCGTATAATACACTAAGGTAAATACAAAACATCTTCTAGAAAGGCAAACCGGAGCCTGCCACTGGGTAGTTCATCGGCTGCACCCCATTACATTAGGCACTCTAATCCACACCGAAGTAGGTCAGACCAGGTGTTCTACTTCTCCCCCCCCCCCCAATTAGCAAAGGCCACAAGGAAAACTTAACATCTCTGCTATTGCCTAAATATCTTGTGAGTGCCACAATTAGGAACCAGTCATTTGAGTCACTCCCAGTCAGTCCCAGTCTACAAAGGCCGGATGGTGGATACCAGGATTATTGATGTCACTATATCCTGGAAGTACACTATAGAGCTGCTGAACTCGCTTGTTTATCCTCTGAGGATTCAAGAACAATCTAAATGCTTTATGCAAAAGACAAAAGTGTGAGTAAGCAACTTAGAAGACCTCTCAGGGCAATAATCCAGGAACTACGTAATCAAACTCCTTCACAGGTAATATTTAATTATTTAAAAACCTCTAATTCGCCCGAACTGACGACCCCTCTATTTGGGTCATTAATAAAACTACCCGGTAGAGCCCATCCGGCTATAGCACTAATATTGCAGAAAGAGGAAGCCCTCCTAGGTATTTATCGCCCCCCACTCAATACTCACCCTCTTAACCCCATTACCTAGATCAGCTGCACTGCAATGCCGCAACCCACAATGGCCGCTGTCCCAGAGCTCACATACAGAGTGAGCCAGTCTTCAAAGAGGAGCGCTCCTCCTCATCCCACTAACAAGGTACAGTGCCCACCAAATGATTGTATAGTGAGTGTAAGTGAGAATTTTGTACCAATTAGAAGGCCCACGCTGCCAATGCTATACAATGGCCGGCTCCTGAAGAGGGATTAAGGACCCGGCCAGATACATAGGGTAGTTGCCCCTAATGCACCCCGCGAATCTGACGATGTGATTTTTGTTGAAGTATCTTAGAGTGTAGAGAACCAGAATTTCCCAGTTGGAAGAACACCTGGTTCAAGTCACTTTAGGGTCTACCCCCCTCTTCCCTTGGTCACGGATTAAAGTAAGAAAACAGAAATCCAAGGATTCTTCCCAACATGGAGAACCTTCACCCTAGCCAGGCACCCACCCACACACCCAGGTGCGTAAAACTTGCCGGACCACCAGGGAGGTAGAGAGAGATAAGGATTTAATTGACAACTTAATTAAACCGCCCGACTGTGTAGGGCTTCAACAGAAACCCTTATTAGGAAGGACATTCTAGCCTGAGATGATGCTGTAGAGAGGGAAGATGTAACGGGACCTGGAGAGGTGGAAAGAAAAAGATGATGCAATATAAATAGACAAAGAAAGAAGCACGAGATTATAGCCCACAAAAATTTCAGATTCCCACCATGTCCCGATTAGTTACCTCTTATGACAAGCACGAGATGGCTGTGGTGGTATTCTAAAACCCCGCCACCACATGGGGATCAGTTTGTGGTTATGGAGTAGGTGGTATACATCAATGATGCAGAGGTGTTCAGGATTAAGCCTTTTTCCTCCTGTATCGACAAGGTGGTTCAGAAAATCAACATAGGTCTTCCCCAGGTGGCAGTTATGGGGTGCACACGTGAGGCCGCTGATACCTAATTGCTCAAGGAACAATGACAGATTGTTTACGTGGTCTCCCCACATTTTAGACTAGACAATTACATAAGTAGGCCAACATAAACTTTCTGATGGAGGTACTAACAATAACATTTCTCCACTCAAGCTCGGAGAGCTCGTATACTGATAAAAAGGTGCAATGCCTACATATTACAAGTGAAAAATGATGCTCAACCGTGTACAAAATGGACTGAGATATGGGGCGGCGCTCTCTCGCGGTTAAAAATGAATAGTTAAATGTTCCAGTAAGCTAAGATCTATTGATCTTACATGATTAGACAAAGTTGATGAAAGCCCGGAGAGGTAGCACGCAATGTCCGCCCCACTCTCAAAGTACTAAGATGCTACTGCTTTGTCCCTGCGCGGGAGCCGGCTGCCTTGCACAGCATTCCTGCAGGGATTATGAAAAAACCTTAACACACACTTATTTAATGGAATGATATGAGCACACATAACACTTATGGAAGGATGAATGAAATGAACATAAGTGACAGTTATTACAAGTATCATTTTAGGAATAAATAAAGAAAATGTTAACACGTAGTGCTTAACGTATTTTCATAACATGTATGCTGCAATAATATGGCGGTTTTCATTAGAGCGTGTGTCGCTCACTGTTTGTTGTTTTAAATGTGTATTGCACCAAACACTGCAAAAATGATCACCTTTACTTTAAATATACAAAACCCTTGAAAAATACTTAACTTAAACAAATAAACAATATTGTGCAAATGAGCACATGGCCATTATGTGTCTTGCGCATTAAGTTTGTTTACATTCTGCTTTTGGCTTATTTGTAGTACTTACATTTTAAATGGCACTTTTGGTGGCACTGACTATAAATGATTAACGAGAGATTTTTAAAAACGGTAATGAAAATCACTGTCGCATACATGGGACACAGACACAATACTTTAATACTGCCCTCACGTGGGCGATTGGTGAATCTTTCCCCTGCTGGATACAGTGGCTGACGACGTGGCGAACGGTCTCGAGGGGGGGGGGGGGGGGCAACACGTGGGACACGTCCATATATACAAATCTAGTTTTGTTCTGCACACTTCTGCCTTTGTAGTGATCAATATATTTCACTTTAAAAATGTGTAATTCCTGAGACATGGACAAATAAAGAGTCATCAAAATTGGTTTATTTGCAATTGCAATGAGTTACTTGTACTCTGGTTCTTTGGTCATGCATTATTTGGCAACAAAGTGGTATCTTATATGACCTTCCCTAACATCAGTTTATTCTGAACAGATTTATTAATTGAAATAAAATGATATTTAAATAACACTTTCACTGATTTTCTTGCAAGAAGCCATTGATAAATGAAAATATTCTTTGCACTCAGCGAAAACTTAAGTGCAGAAAATATTAAAAATTTTTTAGCACATGGAGATTAAGTACGTGCTTCTGGGGTATCATTGTATTTGGAACACCTCTGCCTGTTGAATTAAACATTTCCTTTAAAAATCAAATTTGTTTTGCCAGATATGATTAACAATAAATTTCACTGTAAAAAAATTAATTTTAAATGCAATTTTTCAAATGCCGTGTTTGTTATCAAGTCTGATATCTTAACAGCAACAGATTGATTAGAAGATAATTTCTGTGAACATGTGTTTTGTATAGAAGAACCTAAAATAACATTAAAAACACGTCAGCCAAGTTTTGGTAAATAGTAGTAGCTAGCAGCATAACTGTTTTCTCACTGGTGTTATCGGAATGAGTTGTTCACAACCAAATTATGGTAAATGGCTGCAAATCAATATCTCAGGTAAGTAAAATTAAGGATTATTTCTTGCTTGAAAAGTTCTGTGCCTTTACAAGTGTATGTCATCATTATTACTCTGGCGAGTCCAATTTTTGTGTGTTGATACGCTATTTAGTCGGCATGTATAACCTATCTGTCTGTTTCCTGTAAGAACCTGTATTATTCTACAATGGTTTTCATAATTGTGGTCTTTTTGAAAAATGAAACTCCACAGCTGGCAAGAGATTACCGTATTTACTATTTTAAAGGTTCATCATTTATATCATTCAGATGATCAATGTGAACACAGCTTAAATGCAGAATCACATTGTTAAAATCTTTATTTATAGTTCTCTACTTCAATGGACATGTTTTGATTTTTATTTTGAATATTTCACTAAATATACGCAAGTTTTGAGCATGTATTTCCAGTCATGATTATTCTTACTTGGTAATTTATGCCTTAAAACTCAGTTGACATAATCAGTTCAAGACAATTAAAACATACTTGTTGATTTTCATATTCTATAGCCAACAACAATAACTTATTTTAAACTGCCCAGTAGAACCATAATTCTAAACAACTTTCTTTATATCTATGTACAGTTATATATAAACTATGTTTAAAAAATCATAAAAGTGCAAACTATTTTCTTTAATTGGTTGATGTAGATACCGAAGAAACTAATCTTTTCATTCTGTTGTATTCAAATTTTATAACTATAACTGATAAGCAAGCCATTACTAAATGGCATTAGCACACTTGTTTTCAGAAGTTTACCTCTATATCAAATTTGTAGCAATCTGGTGGTGTGAATGGACCAGCAGCTTTAAAAGTGACTGTTTTTACAGAAAACAACAGTCTTGCTACCACCAAAGCAGAGAAATTTATAGTGGTTCCCTCCTCATGCAAGAACTTCTTGATTGAAAAGGTTCCTTTATCCGCTTTGCTTATGGTAATGTTTATGCAGGCTGGAAAAAAAAAAAACAAGTACAACTGTTTTAAACACAAGTTGGGAGTTCTGTACCTTAAAACACTATTTAAAAGAAAAATAGGTTCACAAATACATAGTCCGAAATCACCATGTAACACACACTGCCGATTGTGAAAATTACAGAACTACTGGAGCTAGGACAAACTCCGAGTACAGATTACTCAAGGGATATGGTACAAAATATAGAATTTTGAAAGCCATTTTCAACACTGAAGTATTTCTTGAGGCTTTGCAACCCAATCCCAAGCACGGATATCGCTTGTGCAGCAATTTGATTACTCATGTACAAATACACCAGTGTGCTTGCAACAATAGGAAATCATAGGGTCACTGTCTAACATCCTAGCTGAACTTCAAAAGCTATTCAACATCCACCTACTTGCTGTAGCCTAATTGTGCTAGCATAGTTACACTTATGTGCTTAGTGAGGTGTGACTGGTAAAAGAACACAAAGATGTCTGAGTGATGCATAGCCATTGGTGGTTTCATGTATTATGAAGAGTAAGTGAGACCATATGTTTCAGTTCATTGAAGCCTATATATAACACATTGTGTTGGTGTGTGTGCAGACACAATTTAGATTAAAAGAACATCTTTCATTACAGTTATAACAGGGTCAGCTATAATACAATTTTCTTGACAAAAAGTGCACAAGTAAACCAAGTCATGTATAATTTGCTATTCCAATGAGTGTGCTAACCCCCTCCACTAATAATTATTGGAATTATGTTTTAATTAGTAAAGTTGAAGATTGTGTGGGTTTTCTCTTTGACTGCTAATGATATCTTAGAGTCCCACACATGTTTTAATATTGTGTATAATAAGTGGCAAACCTCGTATTTCTCATGTTATCATGACATGAAAATTAATAATGTTTCTTGTTGAGTATGGTTTGTTAAAATTCCTAGTAATTCCTCAGTATTCATTAATGCACATACAGTAAACTCGAGATTTTCAAGGGTAATGATTGGCTAAGGGTTCATAGATAACTGATATTCACACGTAGGTTATGTAAATAAATAATATAGTCACATATAAGAATTCAATTTTTTGACAACCAGGGTGTGACAATGTAATAAATTATATTAAAATCATCACACACAAAATCCTGTATAAGCTGATGTGTGAACAATTGCAAGAAAATTTCACGTTGGCTATCTTATTTGACAGCCCTTATTTGCACAACAGACATCAGAGAAATATATAGGCAAGGAGAATTACGACAAAATGTTTATGTATTTTATATTGTTACAAAACAGCTATTATTAGTGTAACAAATTTAACTTCACTCTAGACTAATGTGTAGGTGTTTAAACGAAATGTAACACTGTACACAATGTTTTAGCTTATTTGCCTCTTCATAGACCATATCTAGTGCTTGCTGCTAAGGTTGCCACATGCATGCTTCATATTAATTAAGGCCGCACATTTATAGCGGAGTATTTTTCAAATATTTTTACATTGATTTGCAGGCCCAAGTTGTTTTGGGCCTGCAATGGAAAAAAATTAACTTTTAAAAACACGTGATATACTTCTGCGACACAGCAGCCAAATAGGAGACTGTGCTGCCATCTACTGGCGTGTGTGCACGGCTTGCTTAGGAAACAATGCCCCCATTAAACAGCTCTTTTTTCATGTTCAAAATGCTAATATGTAAATGAATTCTCCAGTTTTAAATTTTCTGTGAGCTCTATAAATATTTTAACGTTAACATATTTCCGTGTGAAGTGATTCTGCTTGCTAATAATTTGGATTTGTCTGTAATTGCCAAGCCTTTCTAAGGCCAGTTTGCCATTTTGTTGTTTTGTCCGGACTCTCCTCCCACTTCAGCAACAAAATGAAAATAAATGTTATTTATTTATTTATTAAAACCACATGTTGTTTGCGCTGGAATCATGTTTGCAGCAAATAATGTAATGTTTGATCATCCAGTTGCACTTGGTGGCACAGTTAATTCATAAATAGCCTCTGTGTGTACTAACTACTGTAAACTACACAATCTCGCCTTTTTGACAAGCAGATTTTAGCTGTAATCATGAAATACTTTACTATTATAAATGAAAATGTGCTGTCTGATTATTTCCCCCAATTCCTAATACTTATTTCCAAGTTTCACATATATTAACTGAAAAAAATGTGTGTAAATACAGTACCTGAACACTTTAAATATTAAAATTAATCAGTAATGCGTCACTGGACAGCAGCCTGGTAATTAACAGCAGGTAATTAACAGCAAGGGTTATTAATAGCAGTGACACGCAACTGGCGGCAACTGTTCAATATTGGACTTTGAACTGATGGCTCCACGGTTAAACCAGAACCAATTAAGCTGCCCCTGGTAAATCTAGAATTTACTGTGTAAGAGAAAGGTTATGTTAATTGTTCTTGGTGACGAAGATATGTAACAGCGAAAATCCAGGGGTGATCTGGCCAGAGATTGAACCAGATTTGGCTTGGTGGGAGGCAAACAGTAATCATTAAGGCACTGTGCCCTAGTGACTTTGTAATTTATCTTGTAAATACATACTGTAATGTGTGTCTTAAATAACTGACACATATGTAAATATTATTTGTTAATATTGTGCATTTGTCAGGACATACAATTAACACACTTGCATACAATGTTCCTGGCTAAGCCAAGCCTGGCCTCTTCACCACCCCTCCAAGTACCAACCACAATGCAGGTATTCCTGAATCTCACACACACACACGTGCACACGCACGCACGCACCCACCCACCCATGCACACATGCACACACACACAGAGGGACAGTGTATCCCACAGCCCCATAACATGGGACAATAGTTAAATGGGCAGAACACATGATCTTCCCTCCACATCAAATTTAAGCATAACCACTCAAAGATGAAAAACCATGAAACATCAATTCAATAACATCATCTACCCCAGCCAAGCATAAGCTGGGTGACACCCATTGAACACCATTTGACATTTTGAAATACTGAACTACGATGAACAGGAGGGAACACGTCTGGTTAACGTGCATGCTACAGAAGGAGTGGTAGCTCTTGCTACTGTTCATGAATAACCTCCTGAACAATCTGAACATGCCACCAGGCATTAATTACCTGCTGTTAATACACCAGGACAGCAATGAAGGACGAATAAATCACTGGTTGTAAAAAAAAACAAAGTTTGCAGGTGAGAAACCTCTCACTTCATAGCATTCACGATCATGAATGGAATTCAACAGCACCCCAAACATAACACCAGGCCAGTATGACTATGTCAAATGCATACTTTTAGGTGTTATTCACCTCAAAGTCTTCAAACACAAACATATTGATCAAATTAGTTTAAGCAAGATTTGTCCCAAAATTTAAGTTATTACAGACAATACACACAAACATCTGTATTTGAGTTCACACTGCTGTCGGAGGGGTATTTGTAGCTGAGGATTAACAAAAGTCACAACAATTGGTAAATAGCACACCTTTGCATGTTACTGGAAGAAATCATCTGACTAGAAATAGTTTTCCACTCCTCCGGTAACAAAACTAATATTGCTATGCAATTGGTGATGGCCAGCAGTAAAAGTGAGTATATTCCCTTGCAGTGGTGCAATTTTGAAATCCTGTTCTATACTGTCTATGTGTACTACTCTCAGCTGTTACAAAAACCATGTACACATTATTGCACTGGTGGCTCAACTTGCATGTGTGGCAAACTGGTGGTAATATCACAGCTTCTATCATCCCAATATCTATGCCATGCTGAAAGTCTGTTAATTGTTCATTATATTTCCTATATCACTGATGGGGTATAGTGTGACACCAACATTCATCAACACAAAGAATGATTTTTACTGCTCACAGCCTTTCTAATGTGCGTGAACAGATGTTGCACAACCACATGAGCCATTACCTAAGTGTAAATAACTGAAAGCATCAACACTAAATACCTATTCTCAATCTGAAATCACAACCCTGCTTCTTACCGGAGTGGCAGTTTTCACAAACAGCAGCATAAAATAGAAAATATTTAATACGACAAATATTATAGGAATATGCACTTTATAAATGTCAATGTCAACCATTTTGATAAGCTCTACTATAATAAAACACTCATTAAAATTATATCCAAAACACAATGAGGAGAAACAATAGTAGACTAGCCCAACTTGAGACAATTGATAAAGTTCATTTCTAAAAGTAACCTAATCATTGCTAAAAAAATATTAGCCTAGAAGAAGTATATGATAATTTACCTTCAACTATTTCACTATTGAATATGTAACTTTCGTTGAATCCATATATTATGCCTTTTTTGTAACTTCGGAGACAGAGTACAGGTGGAGCCATAGAATTATCCTCTTCAGTAAAAGAATATGCACCAATTGCATTCTCAATATCTGAATACTGCAAACAAAGCCAAGTGTTATGAGATACACAAAAATTTCAACATTTTGGTGCATCCAAATTTTACAGCCAGCTATAATTATGAAATACATAACTTTGCAAGGTTAGTTATAGTTAGACAGGGAAACAAAAAAAGATTTAACATACAAAAAAAAATGAAATTTACAAAAATTGTAATAAATGACACAAAAATTACACTTCAGATCAGACGTCACTTCAACATCTACACACCATTCACTATTCTATCAATTACAATAATTACCAGTGAATATAGCTAAGCAAAAATAAAATCATTATTTTCTTAATTACATGTCATAAATGCTCACTATACTACTATACAAGGCACAGAACATCTTGGCCGCTCAAGCACAGTCGATCAGCAGCACTCCCCCCACTAGCTTGTGGCTAGAGTGCTGCTGATTATTAGCCTATAGCCATTAGCCTAAAGCCATTAGCCTATCACGACTGTGCGCTGTTGCCTAGTTCAAAGTGCTACAGTGGCCACAGAAAGAAGAGCAACATGTTTCTCAGGTGCGCTCAAAATTGTGAAAGATTTAATCAAAATTCAGTCATTTTTTTGCAAGAGGTTCATTTTGCTGAACAAGTAGGTCTGTATCTTTATCCATTTGTGTTTTACATTAACAAGGACATGCATGACAGATGGCATGAACTCTCATCTATTTTACAGAACAGAAGATATTATTAGTTATTCTCCTTACAGGAAACCATGTTTCGTAGATATACTGAATGTTTCCACCATGACTTATAATCAGACAATAGCAAAATCTTTACTTGTGCTTAGTCGACACTAGATAATGCATAGCACATCAGCTGCTTCACAGTCCACACAAAGTGTTGGTGTCTGCTCTAGCATGTATCTGTAGTGGCCAGAACCATGACGGGCTTTGAACGATCTTTGCTGTTTTTCATTTGCATGTGTATTAAGTTTTAGTTGAAATTATGGTGCTAAGTAAACCTTATGTAGTTACAAAAGGGAAGGTGATCACAAACGAGGTGAAGCTATTATATTTAGTGTGCATTCTGTTTTTACTAAATTGTCAAAAAAATAATTTTTCAAAAGTATAAATTTCAAATAAATTAACTGTTTGACAGCAAGAGCGTGTGATGTCGGTGAACGTATAGTGCAATGAATATGCAAAGGAGAGAGCAACATTGCTTCTACGCCAACAGCAGTATTTGGGTTCACCCAGCAAAAAAATTGTCAGGAACCAAATTACATTTTGATGATTTGAACAGAGACTGTCTTCCGAGATTGGCTTTCAAATTTTACGATAAGGGAGGAAATTTTGGCAAAATAATATGGCAGTTGTGCATGAGAAAATTGATTATACGGTTTCAACAAGTTCAATAGTAAGATTTTGAAAGTGTTTGTTTTTGTTACAAGAAATCAAATGACGGGCAGAATTTTGTAATGAAAAGGAACAATTTTACAATTGCACGGACAGGAAGAGGAGCGTGTGGTGCCGTTATAAGTTACAGCAAAAAGGAGAAATACTTTTTCTAAGATGTAACTAAATAAAAACTATTACATATATGTTTAAATTTAACAGAAGATAATATGTAAATTTTAATGTCAGGACGGTTTTACTATGAACGTAAAAATTAGGCAGTTTGATTACTCTGGCAGTTTTCTAATATATATCTAAACTTCCAAATATACTGAGTTGTACTTTACCAATTTGTATTTCTACTATATACAAATGTTCCTCTTTGCATACAGAATTATAATTAATGTTACTACAACCAAGATTTCGTGACATCTGTTTTATGCCATGATAAGCGCTTGATAAATGTGGCAACAGGACTTGGTAATGCTCACTGATAGGCTGATACTCGATGGCCAAGAAGTTCTGTACCTGGTATAAAATATTTTTCAAGACTTACAACATTACTTCACTTTTATGCTGTAAATTTTTATTTCATTTACATTATAAAAAAGAAACCCACTTTTGTATTTGGTGCTTAAATGACTGTTTTCTTGTTAAATGTTTGTGCGCGTGAAATAGTAGTAATAAATCATGGCAGCATGCAGCTAGACTCGTACGAATGTGTCCGTGTTCGGTTTGTATTTTTACTTAGATATAAATCAACACAAACTCTTCTGTTGAGCGGCAATACAACTTACATTGCTGCTGATGTTCTATATCATTGGCAAACTCCAGTTGACTTATGTGGAGTTGCTGTACACAAAACATTTGGTCCTTTGGGCTGGATATGAATCTGGCATTAGGACTGTGGTAGTGATCATCCCAGTTGCAAAATAACTAACAAATGTTGGACTCTCAATATTACATTGTTTGATGTTATTTATTTACACCATCGGGTGGCTCAAGTTTCTAGGAGAGTTATTCATCATTGTAATAAATATTACAATAAACACTACAGGAGTCGTATGTGACCATTTTTTTGTTGTTTGAAAGTTCTTTGTCCCTTTATTCACTCAGTTCTATTCTGCATGGTTAGGATACATGCAGCAGTTAATTCCGTTCCGTTTGTTTCATTCTGTCTGGTTTAACTGTGTAGCTGTTTCAGTTCATTTCAGTTCATAATGACATGAGAATAAACAAACACACAGTCCATCATGTTGACAACAGACAGAGAGGTGTTGTCAATGTGGTTGAAAAGAGCGGAACAGAAAATATTACTTTACCATTATGGTAGCAGTTGAGCACGTCCAGAAGGAAGCCAACTCAACCCCTGCAACCCCTTCTGGTTCCTTGTCGTGCTCAAGTGACTCAAAGTGGTGTTGCCCATTATAACACTGCCCACTTTCAGTAGAGGTCCCACGATCTGGTTGAACTCATCAAATTTATTTACAGCCTTTGTGATAGATCACACAATGTTGATCAGCTTGCATGTTATTACTTAACGGCTGATGGGAGTATCTGAGTTTGTGAGGGATGGAGGTCTTAATAAAAAATAAAAGAACTAAATTTTATTTCTGATTTATTACATAGCTATTATTAAAAGTAATAAATTTTCTATCTTCACTCTTACTTGTTTTATTTCTCAGTGAGTGCAATATTTTATGTCTATTTCAACTCCAATTAACGTGTTTCTCAATGTCTCTGTTTCGTTATAGTCAATTAACTCATACTCATCATTAACACACATTCAGTCTGTCTGTTGCCATCATTTGTAATGTCTTTCACTCGCACATCTAGTCCAAGTCCAGCGTGCCAGCCACACCCTTCACTTCTTGATACTCACAGTTGCAGATTTCCCTTCCGCTGGTCACTTCTCTCACGGCTCATTGTTTATCGCTGAAACTCAGCCACTCATTAATTCAACAACTCCCGGCTTGGATGCCCATCTGACTATTTATACTCTCCTGGCCTTGATCTGGAAAGTTAGGCGCACCCCACGTCATGCTTGGATAAACTCGGTCAGCAAACCACTAGAAAATTCTTCAGATAAATATAGAAACTCAATACAACCAATGTCAGCAGTGCATGCCGCAAAAAGGATTAGTATGTCAGCTAGCTTTTTGCAACAGATACGTAGTTCCTGGGTACCGATCGCTTGTCATTCGAAACACTATTGACTTGCAGCCACCGCTATCATATAACTGCTCTGTCCTTCACTTTCACTCATTCGTGCAGAACAAAGTAGTGAGCACGTAACAATATGAGGTGTTGTTCATAATCCAGTCACTTCCACTTACCGGCGAAAACTCGGAAGCAACATGGTCACTGCTCACCAAGAGAAGACAACAAGAAGGTTATTATGTCTCTCCATCTGGATGCACTAATGGATGTGCCTACTGTGCCAGTTGATAATACTCTCACACTTCACTCGTTCCTGTCTACTATCAATGAGTAGATATTAGCTCTCAAGTCTCTGCAAGCAGCAGTAGAACACTGGCACATAATACTGTTGTACAATAAATGACTGGACTTCCAACTTTACAAACAGTGCGAGTTGTCACTATGGGAAGCTAGGTTCCCTCCCGACTGAGTCAGTTTATCAACTTCCTGGAAACCTATTGCCAGTTGTTGGAAACGCTTCACCCTGTTAAGGCTGCTCCAGCAATGATGTCTCCATTCAAGAATGGTTGTACCATCAGTCACCCAACCTCTTATGTTGTCCACACCATGCCAGAGACCTTCAAGTGCATTTTGTGCTGTGATTATCATTACCTTTTAAAGTGCAGATAGTTCTTTTGGAAATAATCACAAGGAAATGCTATCTGTCTGCATGAATTGTTTGAAACCATCACATAAAGCTAAAACGTGCACCTCAAAAGTTTGTTTTTGAACATGCCACACTTGACATCATTCTCTTCTGCATTTTTAAAACTCAAATATAGAAATACAATAGACAAATGTTTATTCCCCTGATTTCGGTCTTGCACCAGATGCTTCTGGTGAAGGCCAGGTGGTTGAATGATCACCAGTTTACCTCCCTAAATGCAATGCGACCAACTTCCTGGACTGTGTTGTTTCTACTAGGGATGGGTTGATACTACATTTTCTCAATACTCAATACCAGTTTCGATACCAATACATTCTCACGACACTCAATACAGATACTTTTCTCAATACCGAATTGAAATTATCATGAACACAAAACAACTTGGCCAAGAAAATTGCTCATTTTACTAGTGTCGGCACATACAAACTATATAACAACCCCCATTACACTGAAAACAAATGCTGGATAGCCTGTAACCAAAATTTTTTAACCAATGATAAACCAACACAGTCTCATTTAATTCTATGGAATCACGTTTCCACAGTAAAAGCTGTAATCAAACTTTGAGGAAAATTAAAGCTCAGTACACACTTATTTTGCGATTTTGCAGTTTTTGACGTAATAAGTCTTTAAATTTGTAACCATAGTGGGAGGATATACAGAAAATCAGATGATGATAAAATCGGGGATACAGTTTGGCATTACAGCTATATCATTCCATGTCAAATAAACTAAAAAAAAATTCATTATCAACCTGACCCCCTCCAATTTATTTATATATAGCATGTATTTAAAAATAACCTATGTCCTAAATTCCTAGCCTTCTACCTTGTTTGGTTTTGACTTTACTGCAATTTTAAATTTCCAGTTTTTCACATTCCTCAGTTTATGTAAAGTGTATTTTCTCAACTCGTTTGCAAGGTACAGAATTCTATGTGGGCTCATTTTAAAGCTGTTTTTGTAGGGTTTCCAGATTCCAGATCTGTGTGTGTGTGTGTGTGTGTATGTGAGTCTATATTCTCTATGTCCCTCCCAAATCTGAAGTTGGGATGACAATGGGTTCGTTGGATATTTATATTTATACAAGCAAGTGTGTATATGGACCTGCAGCTGCATGCTTTATACAATACATTTTATTTCTAAGAATGCTATACAAATGTTCCAAAAGCAACTGTAGGCTCCAAAAGTACTGTAATATGACAATATTACTGTATATACAGTGGAAAATAAATAAACATTAACTCACCTATGTAAATCGAAAGCTATGAAAGATTAAATATTGCTCACTCCGATGACAACATTCCATTTAATAATAACAAATTCAAATTCATTTTTTATAAATGTACAGTAAACAAATTAAAGGCATTTAGCAAATACCTTTTCAGGTGCACCATACACAATTTTTTTTACAATGATTATATTTTCATATTTGGGTTTAATTAAAACTGTTACTTTGAATCACTTTTTTCTCATCAGGAGCTTGTCACTTGCTCTCTTCATTTCTGAGGGTCAGTCTGTATACTCTTCCTGTTGCTGTTATGGGATCTACTTTTGTCATAATGTATTCGGGAGTCACTGTGATAATATCTAAATGCCACAGGTATGCAAAATATGGAGGAGGTCCATGAAGTGCTACGAAAGAAACCTTGACTTCTTGTTTTTCTTCATTGGTATCAATTACACATGCAAGCCACCATTGGTCATTGTGTATGCAAGTCACAAACCCTACAATGGCTTCAAAATCCAGATCTTCAGTGTCTGTGACAACAGTATCCTCTTCTTTAGATTTTGTAGAAAACGAGAAGGGTTTGCAGACTATTCTGTGTATGCTTTTGGGGATTATGCAGTGAAGTCTCTGTCTGCCAGGAACTTGTCTTGCATTAGAAAATCTCTCCTTCAGTGCATTAGTCGCCTGCTCATGATCCAGGACTGTCGAGAATGCAAAATGTATTGTTTGTATGTCAGTTTTCACCTACTCGTACAGTTGAAGAGGGGTCATGATTTGATTGTGATATGGCCGCTGTAAACTATGCTTTGCTGCCAGTCTTTTGATTGTGCCTCCTATCCCATCGGAAGCACTTTTTCCATGTGAGGTATCAAAACAGTGCCCATTCTGCTTCAATCCCAAAATCCTCATAATGCCAACACACATTAGAAAAATTGAATCGATTCTTGTACTGAGCAGCGTATCCATATGAAAAGTAATATAACTTAGAAGGTTTCTTTCCATTTTGTGACTCTAGGAATGAAACCAGTTTCTTTTGAAACAAGTGCACAGCAACAGTGTTATGAACTAATAGTCGGAAATGACAATGAAACTGATATGGTAAATACTTCCAGTTTGAGAATTCCTGAAGTAAATTGCAAAAGGGTGAATGGTTGCTTGAGAGTTATTCCCATGAAATAATTGAACTTCATCTTGCAAGATGAATGTATAGTTTTCTGCAAAATCTAGGATTACCAAAAAAATGTTTTCCTGGAGGTTTTCTTTTACATGTTTCAAAAAGGAAGACTGCTGCTTTGTTATGAAAGAATGACGTACAAATACTTGTAATTTCTCAGCAAACGATTCTACGAATATTTCTGCTTGTTCAGTTACAGTTTCTAAATAACATCTGTCAGTTGTTAGCCATTTACAGTAAGTGACAGTTACAATAACATTTTCATAGAAAAGCTCTTGAAGGTGGTTTGCTAATGTTACAATGCCCGGGCATTCTTGGCATTCACTGAAATAGCACACTGTTGTAGGCTCTGGACAGACACAAGCATTAAAGCAATCCATATAATCTCGAAGAGGAGTACCAGAATCTTGTACGGCAGGCAGTTTACAAAATGCAGTTACCATCAGCTTTACATTTTTATGCACAGAACACACGCACACAGTGTGGGTGCCACTAGCTCCAGCCAAAATGCAATTTTTAGGTCGTAACTCACAAAACTTGGAAATTCCAACTTTGAGTCCTGGATTCAGTTCTTTAAACGATTCATAAACTTCTCCTGGGTTGTTTAAGATTAATCGTTTTTGGGCATGCATTTTCACACTATCTTTTTTAATTGATTTAAAGTTTTTTTCCCTGTTATGATACAATTAATTTCATCACTTACATAAAACTCCTGTATCTTCTCTGCAGTTTTGCTGTCCGAAGTCTTCCCTGGTTTGGGATTTGGTGAACATTGAATACCCATTTCTCCCACCAGATTTTTCACTAACCTTGCTGTGTAGTCAGGAACATTATATTCATCTTGCATTCTTTTCAAGGTCCAACTTTTTGGGAGAACCGTTAATATTAATATTTTTTCACTTTGGTCTGTGGTTGAGTTGTACTTTTCTTTCAGCTGCTGTAAAATATCAGAATCTTTTGTGTCTTGATCTTCATTATTAGCATCACTAATACCTAACAAATGTGTTCCAATTGCTTTTTGCACAGATTTAAACTTTTTTTTGGGATATATCTTTTCAGTTAATCGTTTAGATTTTACTGGTGTTTCACACAGAGAATGAAGGCTCTTGTTTAATGACTTCCAAGGCAGAGGTTTTTTCAGGAGTACAGATTTCCTTTCCAATTTCTTTGGCATTATTAATATCTTCACTGCTTTCTGCTGAGTCAAACACATAATCTGGGTTTTGTGTTGATATTGTAACTGTAGAAGGTACTGTTTAGTTTGATGGTTCTTTGGCCAACTGTTTTCTGTAAACATCACACACTTTGTCTCCTAACTGAAGTCTGGAATTTTTTTCTGTCATCCATGGTAAAACCGATCTCAAATTACTCTTTTTTTTATTATGTCCTTTTTGAAAATGGATTGACACAATAAGATTTAAGTCTAGTTTTAAAATCCATATTTCATTTCAACCAATAGAAATAAAACAATAATTGAGGACCATGGAGCAATAGTGGGCTAACCCAAAAATTGTGTAAATATTTAGTTAACAAGAGACCTTTAATGCTTGCATCACCATCTATTTTGCTGCAGAGTGGGCTAAGCCACAGTCTGCTAGTTAGGATTTACCATACACTGTCCTATAATGCACAAAACAAAACTACCTTATGATTTTGAGCAATAATGGACTAACCCACAGCACTTGTAGCTTAGCCCACTATTGACTACACAAAAGAAGCCAGTTTCTTGTTAAATATAATTATATTGAGTTTAGCATTACTTAGCTAACTATGAATAAGTTTACTGACTGAATGAACAGATTTTATCTTGGTTTTTTTATAAACCACAATGTCAATGAATTAAAAAAGAAAGGTTTGCACATTTAAAACTATCGTGTGGGAACATATGAAAGTTACCAGTAATATAGAAAGAAAATAGCGATCAGTGAGATAACAATAAACCAATGATTGTGACACAATACTGCTGCAATGTAAACCATAGATAAAAGATGTACAAAACTGATTTTCATCTTGTTTGCATGTTCGTAACTTTGGCTCGTAAACCATCAACAATACTGTCAACAAACACGTGTTCTCTGAATATTCATAAAATTTTGTTTTTCAACAAATCTGTGTGTTATAAAAAAATTATAACCTCCTTGAATACATCACATCTATGTTAAAACTTCAACAGAGATGCATGTTAACATACATATGATGTAAACATGCTATTTCTTGTCAGTTTATGTGTTGGGTACCACTGAGAGTTATATATATATATAACACCACACACCACACACAACACACACACCACACACAACCACACACACACACACACACCACACACACACACAACACACACACACACACACACACACACACACACACACACACACACACACACACACACACACACACACACACACACACACACACACACACACACACACACACACACACACACACACACACACACACACACACACACACACACACACACACACACACACACACACACACACACACACACACACACACACACACACACACCCCACACACACACACACACACACACACACACACACACACACACACACACACACACACACACACACACACACACACACACCACACACACACACACACACACACACACACACACACACACACACACACACACACACACACACACACACACAACACACAAAAATTGTCTTCTGTAGATGAGACTAATGTTTATTGCAAGATAGTGGGAGTGAATATAATCCGAACAGTGGTAGTGATACAAATAACATTAGTCGTGAAGTTAGCAGTGATGGCGACAGTAATGACTTAACTGTTGATAATACATGTAAACACAGTATTGTAATGCCTAAAAGAAAGAAAAGGAACCCTGCATCTGGACACATTCTATTAGCAACCTGAAAAGAAACAACGGAAAAGAGTATATTGGAAAAGGAGGCAAAGTGGTTGTGAAAAAACAAGTAGGACCTCTCTGTGGTTGTGTGTCACAGTGCATACTTGGTTTGGGACAAGAAACTTGTGATGGCATAAATACCGCTTTTTGGAAATTGGGAGACTATTCGGTGCAGAATGCCCACATTAGTGCAAGGGTACTTTTTCTGCCAAAAAGCGTAAATATAGGCGTAAAATAGTAAGTAGGAGAAACTATACTACGATTTACCATGTCAGTATAAAAGGATGTGATAAAGTTGTATGCAAGAAGGCATTTCTATCCATTCATGGAAGGCTCAGCCGAGAGCTCTGGACAAGAAAAAGAAAACATCAAATGCAAGTACGGATGAAAGAGGTTGGCATGTCACTCGACCAAATAAGATATCTGATGATGATATTAACCATGTTAAGGAACACATTAACAAGATTCCCAAACAATCAAGCCATTATTTACGCAAAAAATCGTGAACATAAATATCTTCCTTCAGAGCTTAACATTACAAGACTCTATGAAATGTACAAGAGTGAAGAGGTTGAAGCAGGCAGGCAACCTGTGACAGAATATCGTTACAGGTATGTTTTTAATAATTACTTTAATCTATCATTCTGTATACGAAAAACAGACACTTGTGATGTCTTTGATAGATTGCAAATGAAGATTAACAGTTCTGAAGGTGCAGAAAAAGAAAGTGCAGGAAATGAGAAAGCATTACATCTTGCAAGGGCTAATAAAGCTATAGATATGTTACGTACAGACACATTAGATGCAAAAAATGATGTAATAACAGTAGTTGCACGTTTCGATTTGCAGCAAGTTTTACCTACGCCATTGTTACACACAACTGTAATATTCTACAAGCGACAACTCTGGTGTTTTAACTTTGGAATCCATGTCATGCACGATGACTCAGGTTACATATACGTTTTGCCAGAAAATGAGGGACGAAGGGGGGCAGATGAAATGTCCCATGTAAAGAAATTTATAGATGGCCTTCTAAACACTGTGCAGCATCTTGTTCTATTTTCAGACTCCTGTGTTGGCCAGAATAAAAATTTTACAGCCATAACCTAGATGATGTCTCTAATACACAATGACCGCTTTAACACAATCTACCATCACTTCCTTGTCTCGGGGCACATATATATGCCATGTAACCACGACTTTGGAGTTATTGAAGCAGAGAAAAGAAGACAATATGTTTATACACCAGAAGATTGGAGAGATGTGATACAAAAATCAAGAGGAAGAAATCCTTTCTAAGTTTATAAAATGAACACGAGCAATTTTCTGTCATTTGAATGTTTCACCAACAAACTTAAATAACATACAACAATGGATGGGGACAAAGTGGAACTATGAAAACTGAGTCAGTTGAATTTCAACAAAGAACATCCAACAAAGTGTGGAATAAAGTGAGGCTATTCCGAATTTGAATTGGTCAGGTGTGGATGTTACCAGGGGTACACATGGTCGTCCTACCAAAGCAGCAACTTCGAATAAAGTGCTGGCTGGAATCACATTGCCCCAGAAATTCATTAATGATGTTCCCATAAAACCAGCTAAACTTCGCAATCTACTTTCTTTGCTTTGCTAAGTACCACCTGTGCATCATGCTTACTACAACAGTCTGGTGTCTACACAGTCTATGTCATCACTAACTGAAGAAGACAGTGAAGATGATATCATGAACTACACTGATTGAATCTGGGTAGAAATATCTCCAAACAAAAAGACACACTTTCCTCTACATTCTTTGACAAAGTGCCATGTGTTCGGCCTCATACGGCCACATTGTGTTTTGGCCTGTGTGTAGTGTTAGTTGGATATATTCTATGTTGTATTTAAATTATTTCATCTTGTCTATATACGGTTAATGTTTTGTAGTAATATGTATTAATGATTTTTTTTTTACCCGAGTGTTACTTTCTGAAAGTATATTTCAAGATTGAAGTTTTACTGTGCAAGACAGCTGTACATTTCTGTATGTATTATTATTTTGTATTATTATTATTATTAGAATTTTCTCATGCCTTCACCATATAATACTACAAAATATTTTTTAAAGTGCCACATCATTAAATGTTTATGAACAAACAGGCTTCATCTGAAAATAAAAAATTAGAACGTTATCTGTTTTGTCCACTCGCAAAGCAGAGTTGAATAATTAGTCCCACAGGTCCGGTCCCCAAACACGCCCAACACAGCATTGCACTACTGCCATACTCAGTGATGACTGGAGTAGCAATCACGGCATCCGAGTAAGGGTTGACATGGAAACCAGGGGCCAGAACAAGGTTGAACATTGTAAATGTTCCCAGTAGTATGAGCAAAGATGGTCCGAAAGAAATAGTGACTTGGAAATTCAGAAACTCAGAAGGTAAAGAAGAACCTTCTGCAACAAGCAAAATGAACACGAATATTAGTGCTGGTTCTACGTGCGAGAGACATGAAAATTTAAGAGACAAATCGTAGAAAACTTACCCCAAGGAGGATTCTCTGTGTTACAAGATGAACAGAACATTGTTGCGCTGATGGACGGTGCTTACATCACAAAAACCAAAACAGAAAATAAATAAATAAATACTATCTTCACTACAGCTAATAGTCTACATTTTCCACCGCTGACTACATCTGTCAGCAAACACTTCTGAAGCAACTACATCCCTTCGTTACACTGAGAGAAGAAGCAGTAGTTGATGTTTCGTTCACCTCTCATCTGAAGCGAATTCCTCAATGCCACAGACACACTGCATCGCACATTAAGAAGCCCGTGAGAGCTAGCGAACCAGCTGCGATAAAACACACTACCTTAGTTCTGTCCACCTCCACCATACTAGCAGACACAGGAGAGTCTGAAATGCTGTTTCAAGCAGGAGTTAGACCACTTTACCACGACAATGACCGATAAATTCTGAAGTCAGCACGAGTTTACAGCATGGGAGGACAAAGTTGTAATGCGCAGGCAGTCTGAAATGTCACGCACAAACGTGGCTGAAAGCACTGAGCACAGAAACTGTACTCTGATAACGGGCATGATGAAAGTGCGTCACCAGCATCGGAGCACCTGATAACCAGTGTGGGACAGAGCCCAGGCTGTACATGCTGCAAACCGTCTTGCCAGGCCCTCTGCTCTACCTGAACATAACTGGGAATGAAACTAACTAATAAAATGTCAAAGTCAAATTCAATATTTGAATTATCATCTTTTAACTGAGTTAATATAACCAAACTACTACTCACTGAGTAACTGTAATTCCAAGCACACATAAATTCATGTAACATTTGAAATCACCTTTTGTAAACTTTCATTTACTAACTTGACATTCTAGTAAAATAAACTGGAATGAAACGAAAACCACTTATGACCTTTTAACTATCTGGCCGGACTCAAATAAGAGATATTGCCCTAACTGTATACACATATTCCGCAGATAAGTTATGAAATTACAGATAACCAAATTTACCTGTAAACTGAAAATATAGCAAACTAAACCATTTGAAATTCCTAATAAAATCAATTATCTATGCCTTCATTATAAGAAACTGTCTAGCTTGAGACAATAAATAACCCTGAAATACTAATTTAAGGCCCATGCCTACCTTCAAGATTAAAATAACAGAACTGTAAGGACTGCAAAAGGTCTGAAATTAATAGATACCAAATTTACCCGGAATATTCCTTATCTTCTGTCCACACTCATGATATAAAATAAACAAAATATACAGATTCGGAGAATTAAAAAAAACTAATGTGCCTTTAAAATTTTCCCAAAATTTTAAAACGGCAGACTCCCCCCTAAAAGCGGATGCTAGGGATTTCTGAAAAATATTACCCACGAACAAATCCCACAAAACTGAAATAATATCAACTGAAAAGGCAATTCAAATTTTAAACCGAGTTAAACGTACAACACACAAAGACTTCCTTGGTTGGTCCTCCCTGTCACAGAGTCAATCCAATTAAAGTAAGTCAGAGGCATCCCTAGGTTTTCTGCCTACCTATGATGCGTGACTCTGGATAACATCCCTTAACCAAAACTTAAATTTAACAGCTTAGCATAAAACTTAAAACTACCAACTGCTCAAAAACAGCCAATGCCTCATGCTCCAAACCAGTGTTACCAACACGTGAAACAACAGAACCCAGGTATCAAGAAGGTGATCAGCCTCCTCTACTGGAACTCACGCAGCCATGAGTGTCTCAGCTCCGAGCTACCACAAAAAAAAAATAACCAGGATATCAAAACAACGAAAAGTTTATGGTAACACTCAAATTTCCATACTACTAAAATCGCTGAAGCCAAAAGTAACTGAACTTTGCTTTACTTTTGTTTACTTTACACGGCTACAGTGAAGTTTCCATTCCGACCAAAGTCTCATGGAGTGGCCATCCAAAGATGAGTGACGAAACACCTGACACTCCACTAGGGCTGATCATGTGGTCACTCCTCCACAGAGGAACAGGGTGATGAACACTCTTTACACCCAATTTAGCGCTCGTCTGTTCCCCTGTATTAACACTTTAAACTGCAACTGCAGAAGACAGCGAGAACAAGCTTGACTAAACTCCAGACCAAAACCTAAAACTAAAACTTATGAACTAATTACTAACAAAACACTATGTCAGATAGGAGTTCACCTTTGCCTTAATAAACAAACAAATATAAATTACTATTTTAATGAGTACTGTGATCTTCCACTGTGATAATTTACTACTGCCTAGAAATAAAATGAAACTAATTATCACCTGGGAGTCACCACTCTGACCACTGAACAAACATATACAAAAACAAATTGCAAAAAATTATTACTTAAAATTTTCTCAATATAGAGTGTACCAGAATCAACTATATTACACTACTCAGTGTAGAAGGGTGTACGTCTACGTTTGCACTAAACACAAACAAAATTAAAATAAAAGAGAGAAGAAAGGATGAAAAACATATGATCCGAAGCAGCTTAGCCCCATACCAAAAATACTTCAAAACCCCCATCAAGACTCTACACGAATTAAGCCAAAATTTTCGCTAAACCAGTGGTCACTCACAAGGTTATCAATTTCCCAGGAAAAGGCAAGACGACATCAAGTTGTGTCCCATTCCACACTAAAACAAGACGCGATACCAGTTCCCAAAAACTGACACGAAAGTTTGCACAAGATCAGCAAAAACCACAAATAAATTTTTTTAACTAATTTGTCAAAGTCATTTAAACATTTATACACTTAACTAAGTGACCAAGTAAATCCTGTGTACTGAATTTCAAAATACACAACATTCCTTTATACACCCTTAAGAAATAACCCACACAACATTTGTGTTAAAATGAATTACTTGCAGAAAAACTACACCTTGGACTTGAATAAAACCATACGACCTAACTGCAGTGTGAACAGAGATTACTTTGAATCTCACCCCAAATTGAAAAATGCCCGGACTCAAACTGTAGTCCCCAAAATCTCGTGAGCAAAAATTTACACTGACCTCATGCAGAAAATGCATTTCCAACTAGACCCAATTGCACACAACAACAAAACTAAACTGAAAACACTGGAATATCACAAGTTCACAATAAACCATTAATTAAAAATTATTTAATTTATTTTGAAAATCAGCAATCCATTTTAAATATAACCTTATTACTTTCAAAACTTCCCCAAACAATTTCCATAAAATTAGGGGCAAAACAAAATTCCGCTATGAAGACTAGTAAACAAACAAGTGTACTATGTTGCCACGCAGTTGGCACCACTGCACCCGACAAAACAACATCGCCCTGAAGGCACTGTAGGGGTCCAAAGACACACTTCAATTATGTAAACAAACATCGAGATTATGAACTTACAACAAAATTATTTTTAACACACACAATAAGTAAACCTTTTATTTCTAAGACCGAAATACTTTGAACTGCAAATACATTAATGCACAAATAATCACGAGTCATTTAACTAATGAAATTACTGTCACTCAACTAAACATTTACAAAATGGATTAAATTTGATACCAAAGTCCTTACAAAATATTTAAAGTGCTCTCACACAAATTTCAACATATTTAGGCAATGATAATTGCTTTAAAACTGTTAAAATAAAATTTAAAATTTGTCTGACAAGGCCTTATAAACAACTCATGAGTAAAATTACGTTCAGCCATTATGTAGGCTAGTACTTAGGGTTACTCAAATTACTTCAGACTGGAAATAACTAGCGCACAAATAATTAGTCACGCAAACAATCTTACCATGTAGACAAACATTGCGTACAGGTACTTTCGTTACCAAAAATTTTACTAGCTAACTCTACTAAAAACGGTATTCAAATTATTATAGGCCTACGTCCATATCAACACTGGACAAACCTAACACAACTATTTTTTTTTTGTTACACCCCTGAAAGATTAACATAACTGGCCAGGCAGGATGGTTGCTCACACAGTGATCTAAATACGCGAAAAAAAATTGGCGCAACGAATGACCGTTGCTCAGAAATCACTTTACACGAGGACTTAAAGTAAATACCGCAGAGCAACTTGCAAAACACTTAAATTAGGCCAATACAAACACTACTGCAAAAGAAACTTCAGTATTTACTGCCAAAATACAGCAAACTAAACCAATTAAAATTTCTAATAAAATCAATTATCTATTCCTTCATTATAATAAACTGTCTAGCTTGAGACAATAAATAACCCTGAAATACTAATTTAAGGCCCATGCCTACCTGCAAGATTAAAATAACAGAATTGTCAGGACCACAAAAGGCCTGAAATTAATAGATACTAAATTTACCCTGAATATTATATCCAATGAACCCATTGCCATCCCAACTTCAAATTTGAGAGGCAAATAGAGAAGATACACAACACATTTTTTTTTTTTTTAATACCCCTTTTTGAAAAATTTAAGGTCAAACTAAATTTGAATGACCTTGAAAAGAAATATTTCTGCAACATATATGTTGTTTATATATATGTATATCAATGGAATTCTGTACCATGCAAACAAGGTGAGAAAATACATTTTACATAAACTGAGGAAAGTGAAAAACTGGAAATTTCTAATTGCAATAAAGTCAAAACCAAACAAGGTAGAAGGCTGGGAATTTAGGACATAGGTTATTTTATGGACTACTAAATATATGCCAAATATAAAAAAAATTGGACGGATTCAGGTTGTAAGCCTCATTGATTTGACCCAGCTTCGAATCAATTATCTATATTAAAAATTCACAATTACACCACTCGATTGCCAAAGGATCAAAGACTATGTTACGCTGCGTGATGACTGCAAAGCATCGTACATGACGGGGGGGGGGATTTTCAGTTAATTATGCCGCGTCTCATAACTTCCACGTAATATAACTTTTTGACTAGGAGAAGCTACAACGTTCATTTTAAGTTTCAATCGACAGCTCTCATCAAGATCAATTGACTGAGTTTATGAAAACATTTGTGTGACATGGTTGTGGTGAAATTGTATGCATTTAATTTAAAAAATTAAGAAAACTTAACACAAATTCGGCCTATACTCTTCAAAAAGCCAAGTCGAAATACAGAAATTTCACACAGTTGGAAAGAGCATTTCAAAAGCAATCCAGTGATGCCCTTAAAATCCCATATGATCTAGTGAAGTGGTGCCGGGAAAATAAAATAAACAAAGCCATCCGAGTGCATCAACGTAAACATATTCACGCAAAACGAACAGCCGTGTCCCCCAACACAGCCAAACCCAATTTTTAAATTCTATTTTACGACTTCAAGGAAATTACTGCAACGTTAAATAAATATTGTAATTATCCTATACACCCACCGTGACCTAGCCGCAGAATACAAGAGCTAGGCCATGACAGGTGTATCAGATAATTATGGTATTTTTGTCAATATGTAATAAAGCAGTTTCATCATAGCCAGCGGAATTCGCGGGCTAGGCCATGACGGATGTATCAGATAATTATAGTATTTATTTTTGTGAATATTTATTAATGCAGTTGCATCAGATAATTATGGTATGTATGGGATGTGCAATAACTACTCAATTTGCTCTCTCGTGCCTATCAGCGCTTGCTCGTAACTCTCTATTTGCTTTAATTGTACCTGAAATATATACCATTAAAGTGACTGAATTGTTTGGCATGCCTACAGAAATTCATCCCTTAATATCACATGGTTTCAGTGTAATTAAATAAAGTTCATATTTGCTACCCCATCTTCACAAGGGTTTCCTGTCCTTAGAAGTGGTTTCCTGGCATTCGTTGTCAGACATTTTCTAACTGAAATTTTGCAAGGAACGTCCTCTCGCCATTTGTTGCAAAGCTGATGACTCACCCTGCATAATGCTAGATCTAAATAAATCTCGAGTTCATTTTCCTGTTATATAGTAGTTGTGTGTGTAAAGATTATTATGGAGCCATAGTTCTTTATTAAAAAAGTTTGGTGACGGCGACTAGATGTATGGTGAATCAGGCAAGGGTGTGACAATAAATTAAACCCATTATGGTGATTACATCAATGTGAAACTTGTTTTGTATATCATCACTACATAGTAAATGCTACAGTCATGATAATTTTTTTTAAGTTTCTTAAAGAAAACTGCTTTTATATTACAATAACTTTAATATTAAATTCGAAAAATGCAGGGGCGGATTAATTGCCCCTTGCCCCGGGCGCCGAATGGTCTAAAGCCGGCCCTGATGTGGTTACACAAATCACGTGCATCAAACATTTCAAACATTTGTGATAATGCTAAAATAATTAATAATTATATAGAATCTGTACACAAAAATCTAGTAATGGAATTCTTGAATGAAGTCAAAATTCCAGTTTGTAATAAGAGAGTAATTCAAATATTAGGAGACTTAGGTACATGGTGTTGCAATATAATAAATGGCAAGCATTTTGAGAAATAAGTCACTAATGATACGTACCTATCAACAAAAATTAATAGCTTGCAAGGTAAATTCAAATTTCCAGTGTATTATTAAATTCCACCATAGCAAACATTATAAAACTTAAGAATCCAACTGAAAAGAGAATGAATACATTAGCAGAGGATATCAAAGTCATTACAAAGTCATTAAATAAGCAGATTACATCAGTAAATCAGAGTGAACTAGCAAATTATCAATGGCCATTGTGTTGCCTCTAGTAAATACTATAATAAGGCAGCAGTAAATATTAACGTACACATCTCACTGCAAGACTAATCATCTCCCATTACATGTGATAGGTAGACAACTTATATCTGATCTCAGAAAATTGAAAACCAAATACGATCACAAAAACTAGAGCTCACTATACTCATAAGAGAGATAGATCAGTATTATTCAAGTCCAATCACTCAATGTATTATATCAACAACTCAAATGCTCATAAAAGTTCAAATATCTGTGGTATCAAGTAACAGGAGATGGAAAATTTACAGTTTACTCCAACCCCCTAAGAGATACTATAATCAGACGAGTTGCATGGTAACTGAAAAAGTTATGGTTGCATTAGACCTTAGAACACATGAAATCAGAGAAATAAGTAACGCACTAGAAAAAATGAGAATATTTATCATATTCCCAAGGATAGTATGATGATAAAAGAGAAGGAATTTAAATGAGCAGCTATATTATTAAACATTACACACAAAGTATTACATCACTGTAAGCTTGTATGTAAAAATGAAAGTGCTTTAGTGATTAAGAATATATTCCCACACCAGTATGTTGTCGTGAATGCTCAATCAGATTTAGTAATAGCATGCACAAATACATCACTCAATAAAGTAATTTCGCTAACAGAACTTGGAAGCATAGACATACAAATGTGTTGTGGTTGTCATTTGAAATATAAACATTCTATAGCAATAGAAGCAACGTATCTACGCAAAAAGCGGTCACTAGTACAAACGCACGCACATACTGTCATTCCAATTCATTGGTAGAATCAGAAGTGTTTTGATGTTGCACAAGTAGATTTGAATATGGGAATCCATTTTAAAAGTATAAATGAATCCCTTGATAGCAATTGGACATTTAAGTTTGTGTCTTTTAATATTTTACCAACTGAACAACCTATCAGTGCTAGCAATCTTCCATCTGAAGGTAACATTTTGTATATGTTCTCACAACAAGAATATAAATATGTAATTACAGCTATAATACTTACTAACAACATCAATCATTTTACTGTATATAAAATTAATACATTTTTATGCACTAGTAACTAGACTGTCAGCACGTTAAAGTAAATAAGGACTTACAGTTTGCACGTAATCCTTGAGAGGGCAATGTAAACAAACATTACCAAATCACCACGAGGGGACATTACATAGTAGATTGGCAGCACTGCGCCAATAATGATGCTCATATCAGTACGTAGCTGGCATATATATTTTTACCACATATAGAAAGACTGTAATAAATATAGTATTTGCGTATGCACACAAGTACCACAAGGAAAATTAATAGATAGAAACACATTTTGTTATACGGATTGCAATAAGTTAATAATATATAGCAAAGTGCACAATGCAAATTCAAGGTATGAGAGCAGCGTAACTTCACAAGAACATGTTACGTTAAGAGTTATATACGAACACTCACGCAAGTTAAAACAGTAGCTTACGCAAGTACAAAATAGCACAGAAAATTTATTCACTGTACTCAAGCTATATAACGTTGCAAGTATATAAATATGTTGCATGGCACAGTTCGCAAAAACGCATCCCGTCATATAGCACAAGTGAACAGAGTAATCTTTTGCTGACGTCTCCTTCATGCAGATATATCGTAGTTCCTGTATCGCTCAAAAGAGTACAGTAGCATACAGGCAAGGTAGCAAAAGAAAATTAATCCTGCAGAATAGACTATCCATATTAAAGTCAGGCCTAAACAAAACTATAGGCTGTTCATGGTAAAGTGAGCAGATTTTAAGGCCCTTATAAATTTTTCCTTTCAACCTATTTCCACCACCTTCCTGCTGCTTTTTAGTAAAATCATTACAATGTGACCAATAAACACAGTGTATACATTTCACCACCATAAAAATTTAATGCCAGAGGCTGCCTTTTACGAGGGCCTTAAAAAGTGCTCACTTTATCGTGAACAGCATATATATATATATTATATATATATATATATATATATAAAGACTAAAACAAAAATTGTACATTAGGTAAATGTTAAATAATTGTACATTATGTAATGTGATAAAAACACAAGAGGTACAGAACAAAGAGGACAAATCATTACGGTAAAATTATATACACAAAATAATAAATTGTAATAAACAAAAAGACTATAACAAAAAAAAACTGTGTATTCACATTTCCGGTAAGGACAGCAACGGATATTTTTACTGTTTTTACCGTTTTATCGTTAAATCAACTTAACTTGGGGGATATCTTGTAGCTGATCCTTACATTCCAAATTCCCGCCACGACAAGAAGCTCACAATAGGAGAAAAATTAAGACTAAATATAAATATGTAAAAATGTGAAAATATACATAACTCATAATTTTCTTGAAATGGATCAATGTAAAAATGTATCAATATGTAAAATGTGTAATATATCACGGGTCCATGCATCCAATTAAAATCAGACACAAAATTATATATACATATATACAGAATTGTATAAATAATGTAAAATAACAGCAAGTAAGACCCAAACTCTAAATAAAATGGGCGGCAATTACTCTATTATTCAAAGCTACTCATGACTCAATGTTGATTAACTGCAGAAGGATGGTCTTATAAATTTGCGTACCACTGAATTGCGGCAGCTGCGACTACTAGAATCAGGTACCCAAGAGAAGGGCCATACGTCGAAGGGATTATTAGCAGCTTCTCTGGTCCAGAGGCTGATGTCTGGCAGCTGCAAACCCCTCATGTTCTGCCCCATGCATCTCGATCGAGGATGATCGATACTTCAAACCAGGAGGGCACTGTTAATGGCAACGAGACGATGCCTCTACAATGACTGTGGTACAAATTATGTAGAAGAACATAATCTAAAGGAATTTAAAAGTTGATATCTTCTGTGCTACACCAGAAGGAAGTCGAAGATGCATTCACACCTTCAGACATCACATAGCAATTCAACCCTCCTGATCCACCACATTTTGGAGGCATGTGGAAAGCAGGAGTAAAGTCAGTGAAAATGTATCTCAGCCAGATCATTGCATAGAGTTCCTCTCATATGAACACTGCATCGATGCACATAAAGGCCACAGATGTTCTCAATCATTGGCAAACTCCAGTGGACTTAACGGAGTAATTGCATATGATACACCCACTCTAAACTTCAAAGTTCTGCAATTGTAATTGGATGGCAAATTTACAACGGGATGTAAACATTAATAAATTATACAATTATTTGGAAATATTTGGATATACACAGAAATATGGAATGCTTTTCTGAATGGTTTTTCTCATTCTGGTGGAATTGTACAATAAAACACAGCTGGCAAATTTATTATTTTGGTTAAAAAAATTACCAGAATCTTCTCAATCAGAGCAGAAAGCCAGGAATGCACATTCTATCAATTATTAACATGTGAGCAAGGAAGCTCTTGTCTAACTGAATTAATTAAATTATTAAAAGGCACAAGGTTGAAACAAGTCAGAATAATTCAGATAGACACACGTGCAGAGGGTAAAATTGACTAACCAACTGAGGTCGTAAAGATATAGAGTGGTGATAAGTCGATTGAGAAGGGGGGGGGGAAGACAAAAGCAGAACAGGGCTATGTCGATCGAAAAGCACTTACTCCATTCTTGCAGCAAGATGAGCTCAGAGTGGCACTGGCTATCTATAAAAATAAATAGGTTCTCCACTATCATAACTGTAAGTAACAAATTAATATCAATGAAAAATGGACCTACGATTAGTTCAGTGGTTTGTTATCAGACTTCCATATTTGGTGATGGGAGGCCGATTCAATCCATCCCAAACTCCAGTGGCCAATAATTTTTTTTGGATAGGGCTTCTTATGTGAGGAATGAGAATAAAACAGTGTGCAGATTTTCACCAGGTACTCTTGTTTCCTCCCCATCTTCATCCCACAATGGTTCCAACCTTATCTCATTTAACCTCATCCATTATCAGGCTGGCCAAAATGACAATTTGTCCATTGGGTAGCCAGATTCAATTGGCACCAGCCTTGTGCCATACATACTGATGATCCTGCCTTCAGACAGATACATAAATATTCATTAGTAGGGTTGCACATTCCTATCTTGAAACATTCAAGTGTCTTCATGATTGACCATGTGTACAGCAGTTTCCACAGATGACTCAAATAAATAACTATCAACTATACTGCTGCACTGCTCTTACACTCACCCTGGACTTGAGAAGCTCTTAAGGCGAAACCAGTTGCTACACCATAACCCACAAAATGTAACATTATAATTCAACTGTGATGAAATCTCACTTTTCTCGTAAGAGGATTTCAAAATAATATTTCCCCAGCATATGGTATACCATTTTACAGCATCAAAATTTCCAAGCAAACTTGCCTATAAAATCACCACTCCTATAAAATTTCTTAAGCTTTTCTCAAAAGTATTCACATATAAATAGTGTGTGATTATATTCTTTGACCATGACTACAACACAACTGTGGTGTTATTGTCTATAATGACTTGAGATGCAATGTGATTCCTTGTACACAATCTACAATATACTTTGCAAACACATACAGAGATGTACATGCAGTAATTTTTACATTATTGGCCTTATCACAGACAGTGATGTATAGCCAACTCTTTCAGATAGCATTAAACTGAGTAAACAACATACTTTTTTGGGAAGACATATTTTTTAATACTAAAAGCTGTTTTGTTACAAAGATGTTAAAAGTACAAGAAAGTGTTCAATATGAGACTGTCTGCATGTTTCTTTAAAGCTGACTTTCTGCTAGTTGATTTATTTCAGTTGAGTAATTACGGTTTCACAAATTGCAAAGCAGTACTTCTTATTGATAATAGTAAAGAACCCTTCAGCAGTTTTTAAGGTTACACATGGCACTACTTAGGCCTTCTTTGCAGAGTCGTGTGCACTTTTTATGAATGGTGTTTAATTTGATACCGAACAGTTTGGGGGACTTAGCGATGGTGAAGGTGGTGGGAAGTGGGTGATACATGTCAGGTTGGTCGAGAATGACATTAAGTTATAAAGAAACTGGGAATATAATATAAATTTTGAGGATGGAAATGGGTACCACCCTATCTATCTGCTTGGGTAGGCACGAGGTCTTTATTCTCATGATCGTGGTCAAACATCTGTGTTAGGTTGTCTGTTACTGGGTGAAATTATATTATTCAATAGAGTAGTTTCTTGAAGATCAATAAATACTCGTATTATTTTAATTATATCCTTTTTTTAGTGCTGTACATACATTATATATATTCTTATGTTAAACATGGTAATATTTATTCCTTTTTTCTTACATAGTTGGTTATTTACATGAATATTTATTATTACTTCTTCATTGATTTACATTTAATCTAATTATTTTTATGTCTAGAATATTATTGAACTTAAATAATTAAAATTAAAATGGGGTGGTTTGTCGAGTGAAGGCAAGATGAAAGTAAATACAGGTTCCGAGAGAATAAAGAGACTATTGAAACTAAAAGATGATAATAGCAAGCCACAGTGGCAGAGTCAAGACCAAATGGCTGGCAAAAGGTGTCGGGGAATGCGACGGAATCTTGCGTCAACGAGATAGAAGAGAAGTTTAAAGCAATCTTGAAGTGCTGAAAATACAAAACAAATATATGTACATGATACAGGATTGCACTACTGTGTGACACTAGGTTTTAATTCAGTTATGAGTCTTCCTTCAAGTTGAATCCAATGTTATAGAAGCCCATGGAAACTGTAAATTAATATGATTTAAGTTTAAATGATGGAAAGTTGAGTTAGTCTGATTTTACAAATAATAAAACATGTAATTACTTTGACATTGCAAATTGTGTAAATGATTAAACAGCAAAATACATCAAATATTCAGAGATTTATCTACCTGGACCTTGCTACTGATGTGTCTTTTAGAGCTTCTTAAAGAAAATTGGCAGAAAATGTTCTTGAATAACCCTATTGCAGTAATTTGTGGAAGCAAAGGCATTATCATTAATAAAAAATTATGTAAAGAATTCTGGTCACAGTAGCTTCACTGAAAGTGTTTGTTTTATTAAACTGCACTGTTTGTTTCCCCTCACTGATTCTACACTGAAAAATCTGTTGTTACTGTAAGTTCAAATAGTTTGATTATTATATGAGAGATTAGTCTCATAAATAAAAAGTAACCGAATTGATTCTGGCAGTTCTATCACAGCTGTCCAAAGATTACACACACTAAAGCGTGAAATTTGGTCCATAGAAGACAAAGGTGCTCTGCTCACACAGAACGCAATGGTGATTGAGTGTGTTCAGATCTGGTGGGCTTGTTTGAAAAATGCAACTTTTAAAGAATCTCCACTGGACATAATCGCAAACATACAGATTGGGCGGGTGGGCAGGCCATGGAATGTCTCCAAAGCGCAAAATTATTCTATGCCGAAACATTGTTCATAAAGTGTCCATTGACAGGTGAGCGGTGTGTTCTGTGGCTCCATCTTGATAGAAATAAACGTTTTCAAGGTCGATGTTGAGGTCACATAATGTGCGGTGAGCAGGTGACCACCGGTTCATGCTTAATGACAATGGCATCACTCACCAGACAGACCTGGCCGTATCACGCCATCCCCACCCTAGGGACACATGAGTACTAGGCGAGTCAAAATGGTTGGTGAACGGTAGAATAACCTGTATAAGAGACCCTCTCCAGTCGCTTCACACTGGGGGTCTCAAATACAAAGTAGTAATCAATATTATTGTCAATTGAAGGGTATCAAAGTAGCGAGTGTTACTTGAAGCTTACTTGGAATATAAAGGTCATGTTATGAAAACACACATATTTTTTCAAATGAATGAGTTGTAATTCTACGATCTTGTCAAACGAGTCTCATGGAATCAAGAGTTTGTTAAATTAATAATTGTTGCCTCACCACTCCACAATATTTGAGGGATATAATAAAATTTTATAACATATTCAAATATTTATTAGCCTGTGTATTTTCAAGGTTATAAATTTGCTTCACATAAGTTGGTTGGATACATATTCCTTTCTTGTTGCTTAATAAAGTTGGTTATCTATTTAGAATACTGTTACACTGGTATACATCACTGATTCAAGGTCATTTGAGTTGATGCACTTTTTGACCTGCGAGACAATTAGTTAGAAAAACCTATTTTGGAATTACAATATATTTTAATGGTATAGTAACGGCCATTACGTTCAAATAGGTTGAAACTAAATTATCACTGGAGGTTAATTGAAGTTATTCGTGCACAATATTGCACACATTGAGAATGTCAGTGAGGAAAGAAGATGTAAAGGTCTTTTCACAAGAATAGTACACTCGTGGTTCAGTGTATATTTTTACTACAGTAAACACATGATATTCAAGAGTTTGTCATATTTTGACGTTTATGGATTTATCATGCACTACAATTCACTGTGTAATTATATTAAAACTTGAATGTTTTCATGTAAGAGTTATGTACTCAGGTATGAATTTTGGTGTAAAATGCACTTTCCTTCATATGTTATTCTAGTCATATTTGCATTCAAACTGAATGAGTTTTTTTATATTTAAAATATTCTGTGTCTTGCACGAACTGGTGAACATGTATTTTAATGTATTTTTTTGGCACCTTGATATTATTTACCATCTAATATTATAACGTTTGGCATACTTAATGTCTACAGCTTTGTCCTATCAGTACCCGATTCTTGTTATGAAGATGAAAATATTTCATTTAATTAACATTGTACTTGGAATTTTGCTGTTTGTATATACTGATTTGTAAAATTGTACTCCTGTTGTGGTACAATTATCTGTGCTACTCTGCTTCTTAATATTTGTTCTTTTGTTTCAAGATGGTTTCATCCAATGTTGGATGAGTATCTTTTGTCTACTCCCTCGCTAGGGAGGAACTGCTGGTGCTACTCCAGGACCTAGAAATGTCAGTTGACAAGGCAGCTAATGAGACTAATGCACCAGATGTGCAGCCCTCGCCACACAATCGAGTCCTGGGGTGAGTTTTAAACCTGCCTTTTCCTTGAACAAATTGTTATATGCTTCACTGGATAAAATAACGCCTCTTAGTTATCGAGCCCATTTTAATTTTACAGTTTTTTATTGCTGTATCAAAAGTGGTCTGTCTGAACCTTCGCACTGAGGACCGATTGCTGAAGTCTATCTCTATTAAGGTCAAGGGCCTTGTGCTTCAACTTTTACATGAGGAGTTAGCCTCACCACAGGCACCTACATTTCTAGGTTTCAAGATTCGTGTTTTGCACACTTTATTCCCGCCTCATGTGAAGAAGTACTGTGACTTTGTTGACTCAATTTGTGCTTACTAAGAGGCTTTATGCCTTGAAATCAGTGAATTTGATTTAGCTAATATCATTGTAGAAGATTTGCTTCCCATGTTAAAGCACAATGTATGATGGTGTATGCACCGCAAAACTTAACTGAGTTAAAACAGATTGATTCTGCGGTCCAAGTCCGTTTAGTTAATTCAACGCAATATCAGGCTATGTTCCCGCTGCCGCCGCCTACTCATCAGGAGATTGGCGGAGGCACCGCCGGTGGCTCATTACTGATAGGAAGGACGGGCTTGTCAGTCGTGGGAGCAAGATTGCACCACGCCATGTCCAAAAATGTATGGTCACAGTTACCTGTGGTGATTGGAATCATTTGGCCCTCATTGACACCAGTGCAACCTTTTGCGTTATGAGCGACACCTTTTCGAAATTTCTTCTTGAAAATAGTGTTCTCTCTAAAGGGCATATCAGCATTGTACCCAAGAAACAGTTGTGTGTTGCTAATGGCGACGTTGTCAGATCAGATATTGTGGTAGACCTACATTTCAAAATAGGTAGGTACTCATGGACCTATCCATTCTGGGTTTTTTCCCATCTTTCCCAGGATCTGATTTTAGGCTTAGTATATCGGGAAATCCTTGGCAATTGTCAACCTGGACCAGGGTTACCTCTCTTTCAGTTTCGCACCTAATATTCATGTCAGTCTGCACGCTCAGGATATTTCCACTATATTTACTTCCCTGCCTCAAGGTGGGCTGAGTGACGAATTTCAATCTGGGTTTTCACAGCAAAGGGAAGAATTTAATGATGTAATTATATTGAGGATTAGGAAATGTGACGTACTTCCTTATAAGTTCAACTTAACCGATGATATCCCGGTGCGTGACAGACATTTCAAATGCCCCCCTCCTAAATTACAAGCCTTCAGAGATATTATTGATAAATTGTTAGCCGCAGGTGTCATAGTTCCGTCCATATCAGATAACTGTTCCTCTGGATTCTCGGTAAGGAAACGGGATAGTGATAAATATTGTCTTGTGTTCTATCATTCATTAGTTAACAGAAAGATACACAAGGCCCTGTTTGCCTTGCCAGCCACTGATTGCATCCTTTAACACTTAGGTAAGGCTGAGTGTTTTCTGTCCTCGACCTTAACAACAGTTTCCATCAGTGTCTGCTGGACCCTTCGTGTAGGAAGTACACTGCATTCAGTACTCCCTGGAGTCAGTTTGAGTTCATGTGGATATCTATGGGTTCCAACTTTGGAAGAGAAGCTCTTTCCCATGTTCTTGACCATGTCATCCCAGAGTTTAAGTTTGAATCTGTATTTAACTATATGGATATTATTGTTTATAGTGATGATGTGGAGTCTCATCTGAATCATCTTAGGGAGGTTTTCACCAAAATGCAGGAGATAGGACTTACCGTGAACCCTGTTAAGGATACCTTACGGTCCGGTAAAGTTAAGTTTTTTTGGGATATTTGTTGTCCGATAAATTTCTAGGTATCATGGGCTATTATGCCCATTTTATAGATCACTTTAAGAGCTAGCTGCACCTTTAAATAGGTTAAAGAAGAAAGGGGTTGAATATCACTGGGGCCCTGAGCAAGAAAGTGTATATACCACTCTTAAGGAACTGTTTTCCTCCCTACCTACTTTACATCTCCCAGACTTTTCCAAACATTTCGTTGTCCAAGTTGATGCGTTTTCGTTGGCTCTAGGAGCTGTCCTAATTCAGCATACTGAATGCGGGCATGCTCCAGTTGCGTTCACGATCTGCAGTCTTTCTGAGGCCGAACACAATTTAGGGATCTATGAAAAGGGAACACTAGCCTATATTTTCGGTTTGGAAAAGTTTGCATCCTATATAGAACATGATGAGTGCAACCTTTGTACAGACGACCAGGCTCTCAGTTGGGTCCTGAATCACCCTCAGCAGCTGGGGAAGTTTTACCGCTAGGTCTCCCCTTTGGCTACTCTAAATTTAATACAGGGATTCCCCGAATTTTAAGTGAAGCTGTGGCAGGCCTTCTGTTCTTAGGTGGTTAAGTATATTAATGCTGGCATTATGCCATTTGTAGTGGAGAAGGATATCCTGTATTTTACAGGTAAAAATGGATGGGCTCACAAGATCTTAGTTCCCTTATCCCCGAGGTACATGGTGCTATCATACTATCATGATTCCATGTTCAGAGGGCACCAGGGAATTTCCAGGACTTTCCAAAAGGTTGCCACTCATTTTGCCTGGATAACCCTTAAATCTAAGGCGGCTGAGTTTGTACATTTATGCGATACCTGCCAAAAGCGTAAGCAGGCTTGGAAAGCTGATGTTGGCCAAAGTGTTGGGCAACTTCCTGAAGCCCCATGGTAGGTAGTCCATATGGACATTTTTGGCCCACTTATTCATTCAAAGAAAGGAAATGTCTGTGTCCTGATATTGTTGGACACATTCTCCAAATTTGTTTTTCTTCTACCCCTTCAGAATATGAAGTCGTCCACCATAGTGAAGGCCTTATGTGAGCAAGTGTGGAAGGTGTTCAGTGCTCCAGCAGAGATCCTGACAAATAATGAAAGGTACTTAGACTCCATGATTTTCGGGAATATGTGTTTCAGGTGGGCCATAAAAATTTCCCATCAAGTTCCTATTACCTAAAGGGTAACCAGGTCAAAAAATTCAATAAAGACCTCAAGGTGTGCCTCATCATTTCTATAACCAGGATCACGCGTTATGGGATCAAGACTTGGATCTTATTAACGTCAGGTTTAATAGTGCGTTACATGGATCCACTGCGGCACCACCTTCTCTTAACTTCCTGGGATGCCCTTTGAGTCACCGTTTGCCGAATATTTGGTGTATTCCTCTGTTTCCTACTCCCTTGGATGACTCTTCCTGGGACAGATTGTTGGGCGAGGTCCACAAGCTGTTGGGCACAGCAAAAAGTTTGGTTAATAAGCGTCTGGATAAGATGAGGACCCCACCTCAGTTTAAGCCTGGAGATTGTGTGTTGTGCCGCAATCTCTCTCTGGCGGATCTTGGTAGAGGTATTTCGAGTAAAACGGTTCCAAAGTTTGTGGGCTCTTACACAATCCAAAAATTCCTATGACCACATTCAGTGACGTTGATTTCTTCCACCGCCGGCAGGGTATACGCGAAGACATGTCACGCACTTAAAAATTTATACACAAAGGAAGTGAGAGTGCCGTTGAGATTTTTGTGTTATGATGGGAGGTGTACGATTGATTTTTGTTGCCTCTTTTCCCTTGACCTTATTCCTTTTTTATTTTTAGGTTATTTGTTAATTTTCCCTTTCTATATTTCCTAGTTTTGATTGTTACCCATGTTCCGTCCAAGTCGCTTTGGAGACTGCGCCTTCCTCATCTGTGTGGTCAATGATGTTCCAGCCGGCGAAGCTGAAGTGTTGGTTCACTGCGCCGTCCAGACCCCACCCTCTGCACTCGAGAAGAGCCCGACATTGGCCCTGGGTCTGGCCTGGCAACTCATCGTTACATCCTGGGAATGGCCCTTGTATTGTATGTCAGAAGAAGAATCTGATTGTGATGTTACATGTTGTAGTCGTCAAGTGTTTGACTTTGATTTTGGGACTCTTCTCGTTCTGTTTCTACTCATTGGATGTGTTTTTTCCTACTTGTGTGGAACTGTTTTGTTTGTGATTGTTCTGTCAGGGCTTTCAGAGTGCTTGTTTAACTGACCGATGTTAGATGTGTGGGACATTTAGCGGGGGGGGGGGGTTGTGTTGTGACGCCAGGGGCGCCACTGTCGCTCCTTGCTTACTATGAGCACTGAGTGCAGCGCTGAGCCTTGATCTCCATAGAACTCTCTCAGTCTCCCCACCTTCCTCATTTTGTTTGCCCCCTCTCTACTTCTCCACCCTCGAGGCTCACAAGATTTTATTCTGGCAAGGTTAATATTATCTGAGAGCTCGCTGCAGACACATTGTGCCTTCTCCACTATTGCAGCAGCCAACATATTCAGTCTGCACTATGAATGCAGACATCAATTGATTTAACGACACACCGCACATCCTTTTGTCTAGCCTGTGGAATATAAATTGTAATATCAGGCATTTTCATTATAAAAGGTTTTAGTATGAAAGTCCGCAAGTGGAAGCAAAATGATGAGTTCTGGAAGCATTTGATTGTGCACCGGGCTTTTTCATGTTTAGTAGCTGCATGCCTTCAGTTTGTAATTGCTTAAATCATATAAAGTAGCAGTGTTAGCTTACTGTAGTTGTTTGAGGTTCTTAATAAAGGCACACACTATATTAGTTTTTTAGTAGCAAGCATTTTGCGTGTGGATTTCCAGTATGATCTATTTAACTGGTAGCTTGTTTCGGCTTGCCCCAGCCGACCAAATTATTTTCTGTGATGCGCAACCACAAATCAGTACGGGTAACAGCTTTAGGAGTGTTGTATATATTTTAACGTCATTGTTCTATACTGGACTGCTTTTTTACTAATTAAATTTTTGCTGCTGCCACAATTGACATGTGGTTTTTAGGCAATATTTTTAATGTTCAAGTTTTAGAATGTTATTTAATGACCAAGCTATACATAGGTTGTTCATTGAAGCTCGTTCCCTATATTTTGCTTGGGCTGCGATTTTGATTAACATGATTTGTCACACGGCTTTTTCTTATTACAAAGTAGTAATAAATATTATTTTGGGTGTTTTATTGTCAATTGAAGGGTATCAAAGCAGTTAGAAAGTTACTCGAAGCCTACTTGGAATATAAAGGTCATCTTGTGAAAAAACACATTTTTCAAATGAATGAGGAGTTGTAATTCTACGATCTAGTCAAAAGAGTCTCGTGGAATCAGAGTTTGTTAAATTAATAATTGGTGCCTCACCACGCCCCAATATTTGAGGGCTATAATACAATTTTATAGCATATTCAAATATTCATTAGCCTGTGTATTTCAAGGTTATAAATTTGCTTTATATATTTTGTGTGAAGTGTGGTTATATGAAGTTCGTTGGCTACATATTCCTTTCATGTTATATAAATCCATTGCTTATTCAGGTCTGTTATCTATTCAGAATACTGTTACACTGGTATACATAATTGATTCAAGGTCATTAGAGTTGATGCCTTTTCTGGTCTATGAGACTATTAGTTAGAAAAACATATTTTGGAGTTACAATATATTTCAATGGTTGCGTAGTGCCCAATACGTTCAACTAGGTTGAAACTAAATTGCCACTGGAGGTTAATTGAAGTTATTCATGCACAATATTGCACACATTGAGAAGGTCAGTGAGGAAAGAAGGTGTAAAGGTCTTTTCACGAGAATAGTACACTCGTGGTTCAGTGTATATATATTTTTAAAGTAAACACATGTTATTCAAGAGTTTGTCATATTTTTACATTAATGGATTTATCATGCGCTATAAATTCAGCCTTACGTCACTTCGTAATTAAATGAAAACTTGCACATTTTCATGTACGAGTTATGTACTCAGTGAGGCCTATGAATTCTGGTGTGAAACTCACTTTTACTCTCATGTTATTCTAGTCATATTTGCTTTCAAACTGAACAAGATTTTTTATATTTAAAGAATTACATGGCTTGCACGAAGTGGTGCACATGTATTTTGATGTATTTTCTTGGCACCTTGATATTATTTACCATCTAATAAATATTATGTTGTTTACAATATTCATTGGTTTGTTCATCATTTCTTAACAGACTCACAAACTTATGAAATATTTGCATGAAGACTAAAATAGGTAACTGGTCAAATAAATAGAGCCTACTGATTTATATATGAGGCATTCCAAACATGTTCTGTGCACTGCTGCAATTAACTATTTGTAATATTGACAATGGAAAACTATTAATCTTGGGTACGCAACTGCATTCATACAGATCATAAAACATTTACTTGGTAATCACAAATTATGGCCTTGTCCAACTCATTATTTGGTAATTTAGCATTTAGAAATAGTTTCAATTCGAACACTGCAGATAGTTTTCGTTTAACATTCGTAACAAGTAAAAAAGTTAGAAAACTTAAAAATCGAAAACTATATTTTAAGGAATACAATGCTGAAAAATAAACATAATTTTTACGTATGTTTAATAAACAAAATACCTATATGTTAAAATATTCTAAAATAATTATTACAGTGGTAAAATTTTACAACAAATAACGATACATGTAAACAAAGCTTCTTCGGTTCTTACTATTTAAAAAACTTATTTTCATCCTAAAACCTAATTATTAAACTTCAAAATAAGTTTATATTAATTCAGGCATAGCATAAAACCACATGAAAACTAAATTTAGTGGCTTAAAACTACATGGAAAATAGAATCAATGCTATTGGAAACTCACTCCAAAAAGACTGTTTAAGTGATCAAACAAAACCATCTTCTAAGCATAAAATTTTGCTATATATAGCTTAGAAATTATTTTAAAGTTTCAGTGTATAGTACAAGACATCGGCTAAGGTCTAGTCACAGTAGCTATGTTTCAATGCCATTTTCAAAACAATTTTAAAATTTTTTGGGATCAATTCCGACTGAGTACAATGCCTGTTCACATGTAAACTTTGGATCTGAATTGAAATCCATTTCAAAATTGCAATTGTAATTGTAATTATAAATTAATATGAGTAAATATTTGTCTCTGTCAACTTAAAGTTTTAAGTGAAATTTAACAATTCCGCTGATGTAAAATTAAAGGAGTTTTTCTGGTAGATGTTATGTGTAGTTTGAAAGTGAGAAACAGAAAAATATCATTGCACCTTGAGACACAATTTGATTGAAAGCCATTTACACGAGCGTATTCAATACAGTATGTGTATTGACAACAACATGGAAACGTAGTA